>CM039308.1:154973141-156450477 GCA_022316695.1 Camellia oleifera | reverse complement strand
CGAGGACTACCTTGCAAGCCAAGTTCGAGAGGCAGAAATCGAGGACTAGAGAGCAGCGTCGGGAACGAGCGAAGATGAAGGGTAGGAAAGAAGAAGAGCAAAGAGGGAGAGAGAGAGATCTTAACTTGCGAGCTGAGTTCAAGAGGCAGAAACCAAGGACTGGAAAGCAGCGTCGGAGCGAGCGAAAGAAGAAGAACAAAGAGGGAGGGAGAGAGAGAGAGAGAGAGAGATAAAGAGGGAATGTGGAGGAGACGTGGGTGAGAATAGAGAGGGAGAGAGAGACATGAGTAGGTGGAAGGTTGAGGGAGACAAATATTTGGGCGGGAACTACATAGATTTGAGCCATTGATATATATATCCAGGGTTGTTATAGACCATTGGATCAAAATGTATCTCTAAGATAAATTAGACATTTTCAAAAACCCTTCTCCCTTATTATATAGATTTTGATTATGATTTAATAATTGTTTAGTTATATCTTTTGTGATATTTGATTATAATTCAATCTTTTTTTTTTTTTAATTATGACTCCATTGATATTGAGTTATGTCATTTATAATAAACAAACTCACAAATAGCACACTTTGCATATCATACACATCTTTTTAAGAGTGTGCAAGGGTCACATGTCCCTCCACAATTTTGACTTTTTATTTTTTATTTCTTATTTTTCTACCTATATATAAAGAAGATAATTCACAATTAAAAATTTTATTTAGAAATAATAATTAGACTGATTTGTTAATGGCATTCTTAAAAGGAAAATGTTTGGGACCCTCTTTGGGGATGACCCTCACACTCCCAAAGTGATCTTGGCCCTCCATGTATGTGTGGGGCTCACACATTTATTTGTGTGGTCCATATCATGAGTTGTCTAGATTTGTAAAGGTCTTGTGGAGATCTTGCAAAGTGGGTGTCTCAATTATTGCTCTTCTTAAAATTATAAAAACAATGGTGGCTGTTATCATTGAAAATGAAGGGATCACAAGAAGTCATGTTGTCATGTATAAAAATATTATGAAAAAGATTAATGAAAATATGACGTCATTATTATCGACATGTAAACATATATGTGAAAGTTATTGCATTATTAATTATATTTGATAGGTATATTTACCCTCATGTATTACTTTACTTTATTATTGATTAGTGATACCATATGTTGATGGTGATGCGGTATTATAGTTAAGACAAATTTCTAATTTTCTAAAAAAGTTAAAATATTATAAAGTCACCGAAAAATTCAATTATAACGAGGCCTCGATAATTGTAATTATATTAGTACATGAGATGATATTCTAGTCACTAGTCACTTGGTATTTAAGGTTGCCTACATTATAAATTAGTAGTTAACTGATGCAATGTATGAGTTAAATATATTTGTTTTAAAATATTTTTTTAATAAAATTTGGTTAAATTATTTATATTTTTGAATATATAAAATATTTAAAATAATCGTTAAATTAGAAAAAAAAAAAAGAAAAAGAAAAAAGAAGTCAATATTTAAAATTTAAATAATGATTTTAATTATTTATTTTAATAATTTTAGTTGTATCGTTACATAAAAAAGTTACTTAAATCAACACGTATATACTAAATAATTTTAAAATATAACTTACATAAATATATATATATATATATAATAAATTTCATAAAATAAATACTTTTAATATTTAATTTTTAAAATAAACAGTGAAAAAAGCAAGATAAAATTAATTGGTAAAATATTTTTAGTATGTATACTTCTATGGGTAAATTACACTCATCTCCCCTGAGATTTCTGACAAATACAGAGACCTCCTCTGTGATTTGAATAATTACACTAACCTCCTCTGTTTTACCTGACATTGTCACGATTCTCTCATTCCGTCAAATTGGCACAAATGACGTTACTTACATATACTAAATGACCTTATTACCCTTGCTTTGGAGCACAAAAAGACGATAATAACCTTTGTACCCTAAATCCCTAACTCACTATTTATTCTGATTTCGATTGAATTTGTGTGTGTGTGTGTGTGTGTGTGTGTGTGTGTGAGAGAGAGAGAGAGAGAGAATCTTTGAAGAAGACCGATCGGTATGAACAAACGACGAAGAAGCTTGAAATTTTGGTGAGATTTTGGTTGGATCATCGTTACCAGTGCAAAATGTGAAAGAGATTGATCGATGAGAAGTTGGTTTTAGGGCTTCCAAGTAAGATTTCAAACCTTTTATACTTCATCCCCATTTGTTTTCTAGAGTAGCAATCAAGTTCTTTCATACTTCATCCCTGTTTGTTTTCTAGAGTAACAGTCTATCTAGTTCATGTTTGTTTTGATTTTAGAGCTCTGGATTTGCAGTTGCTTTCAGATTCGTAGTACCTTTCAGATTTGTATACCTTTACGAACGGATGAGTAGTCTGGCAGGGAGATGTTGGGTGACCGATTGTCCGTGGAGATGTCCAACTAGACGTTTGGCCGAACATCCGGCCAAGGGTTTTTTTTTTTTTTTTTTTTTTAACATGTTCGGCAATACTTTTTTTTTTTTTTGTCTTCTTTTTGTTATGATTTTTGATTTTATGCAATCATGATTATATTTTATGAACTTTTATTTATGTTTGTTATGAAAGTGGGGATTTGATTTTCTTAATTTACTGTAAAAAACAATTTTCTTCTTAATTTTCTTAGAATAATGATTTAAGGATTTTTTTTAATTCTTTTTGCTATGCAATTATGATTATATGAGCTTTTATTATTATTATTATTATTGTGTCTTCTGCTTATGAATTTTGTTACATTTGCGTGAGTAATTGTTGAATGGAGTTGTTTTTTGTAATTAATTGTTACTCATTGTGATCACAAAATGGCTGTATTCTCTTATTTTGATCTAATCATCAACTATAAAGGCAAATGTACATGATGTGGACCCAAATATGTATTGCTTACAGGGAAGCAATAGCTATCACATTGCATTGTGATATGCCTAGTACTAAGAATAGGAGATTAACAGAAAATGATCTTGATGTATTGGATATGTTTTAAGCAACTTTTGTTTTCTTTGCCTTTGCATTTTTATTTTTTATTTTTTTATACTAAAGTATTTATGTACTAATTTTGGTTTGCAATTTATGTACTAACTTTGGTTTGCAACTCAGGATATTCCAAGAGGGAGCGCTTCAATGCCTACTCAGTGTGTGATTTAGGTCACAAGAACATAAGGTCAGTGTAGATAACTTCACTTTAGATTTTAGATTTTATTTACATGGCATAAATTCAAAACTAAGTTGTTGTTGTTGTTGTTGTTGCAGTTTTTTTTTTTTCTTTTCCTTCTTCTTGCAAATAACTTCACTACTTAATGATGGTTTTTGGATACATATGTATGACAATGAATAGGTACATAATATATAGATCGTGCATAGTGCATAGTGCTTATAGGATGATGCACCCACTTTTGTTTTTTTTTTTTTAGTTGTGAGCATCTTGATCATACTTTTGTAACTATGATGTAGTGTTAGATAAGGAGCATAGTGCTTAACTGTGAGATAATGATTGCTTCTTTTTTGGGGACATAAATCTTTTGTAACTCTTTTGGGATGTAACTATCAACTAACTATGAAGCATCAAATGTAACTATAAAGCATTGATATATGTCTGAAGCACTCATAATTGGGACACATATTTTGGGTTTGTCATGCTTTCATTCCAAGGAAAAACTAGTACAAGCTTGTTGTCTTACACTTAAATAGAATAAGGTTTACATATTTCATTACACAAAAACTAGCACAAGTTTGTCATACTAGGATATCCTTACATTATATAACCCTTAGAAGAAGTTTGACATATGATAAGTGGGTTACTTCATAATGGCAGCAAATATAGCGATCCCGATTTTCCTCTCATATTTACTGTATTCCGAACTCGGTTCCGTTGATAGTTGTTGTTGTTTGTATTTCATTTCCGTCCTTTAACTCTTTGTATTTGAGTTTAGAATTGTCTTGGGCATGTTTCGAACAGGTTGCTTGAGCTTTTGTCCCAACTCTTGTTGCCCAGATTTTTAGTGATCTGCTTGAGCGGGTCTTCTTGCGCTCGAGCGGAGTTCACATACCTTCAGTAGTTTCTCCGTCTGCAAAAATATTGCAGATGTGTTTTTCACGCTCGAGCGGATTTCCTTACGCTCGAGTGGGTTGCACTCGAGCGGGTATCTTTGCGTTCAAGCGGGTGTTCGATGTCTGTAAAAGTACTGGAAGAGTGTAATCTATGCTCGAGCAGGTTCTTTTTGCGCTCGAGCAGGTGGTGTCTTGTTTTGTGCCTTGGCGCTCGAGCGGGTATTTTTCCGCTCGAGCGGGTTAAGTTTTTGTGTTTGACACTCGAGCGTCCAATTCTCCGCTCGAGTAGGTTATACGTATATCAGATCTGGACTGTGTTATTTTAAATCACTTTTTACACACACACACACACACACACACTCTCTCTCTCTCTCTCTCTCTCTCTCTCTCTCTCTTACTTTTCAAAACCTCCATTAGAGAGCTCCTCTCTCTAGATTTCAACTTCTCTCTAAGGTTTGATCTAGTTTGAGTGAATCTCTACCCTTGTCCCTTTGTAAAAAGTGTGGGGTTTGGCTTGCTCTTCATTTTGATCCGAAAATCTTGAAGTTTGGAGCACTTTGGAAATTCTTCATCATCTCCATTTGGTCTCATCTTTTGAGGTAGGGATAACTACTCATTTTTATGATCTTTGACATAAACTTTTGGTCATTTTGATTTAATGTTGAAGTTGGGTAATTTTGGGTGTTAGGGTTTCAAAATGTACAAAGAGGGGTTTTGTTCTTTGGGCCAATACATGTGTATTTTGGGTCTCAAATGGGGTTATTGTTGTTTATTGTTGGTATTTGAGCCTTGGGGTCAATGTTGAGAAAAGCCCTAATTTTATGTTATGAATTAATTTGTATAATTAATTTGGAAAGTTATGGAAATATGAAATTGAGTTGGAAACGATGAAATTGGTTTAAAATAAGGTTGAATGGTGGAGTTGTATTTATAAACCGCTCATTTTTGAAATTGTTGATAATTTATCTGTTGGATGTAATTATTATTTGTTTAGAAATAATTGCTTTGGGCTATCGGTGGAGGAGAGTCTTGATTGTGGTAGACACTGCATGATGATTAGGTGAATTAAAACTAATCGGTTGAATATATAATTGAATGTGACGGTTGGAATAATACATCGAATCTGTGTATTGATTGATCGTGTATATGATAATCATTTATATACATTGTTTTGTGTGGGAGGAAATAGGGGATGTACTCCACGGTTTAGGAGGAGATAGGGGATGGACTCCATTGATACAGCGAATCTGTGTATCATTTGTGAAGTATGGAAGTGTTTTATTATGAGTTGTTATCTTATGTGAATTGTGAAGTATGGAAGTGTTTTATTATGAGTTGTTATCTCATGTGAATTGTATGGAAGTGTTTGTTATGAATTTTAATTCATTTGAATTGTTGATATTGGAAAGGTTTTTAACATGAGCCATAGTCTTATGGAAATTGTTTGGCCAGGTTCTGAGCCATGTTTATAAATCGAAATTGTTAAGTAAAGGAAAATGGAATGAAGCATGGACATATGTGTCATGGAACTGAAATGTGTTATGAGTTGATTTATAAGAGTTAAACATTTATCAAATACTAATGTTTTAGTTATTGCTCATATTATGTTTAGCATATCTCTACTAGGCGTTGGCTTACCCTATATGGGACATCATTTTCAAGTTCAGGTGATATGCCACCTCCAAGGACATAGCTTGGGAGGCTTGAGGCTAATAGCTCTTTTTGTTTTTCTCTTTTGTATATTACATGTATATCAAGCCATGGACTTATTTTGTGTAAAGAGTTAGAACTCTACTTTTGTTGAACCCAAGTGTTGACTTGGAAAGTTGTAAGTCTATAGGCATTTACTTTTGTTGTCAACATGTAATATCTTTTGTAAGAATACTCTGATGAATGGCAATATGTTTTATTCTCTTCAGTTTATGGATGTAATGAATGCATGATTTATGGGTTTATTTCGAGGGTATTATAACTTGGTATCAGAGCGTACTGGGTTTAAATACTTTAGGTACATGGGAAGTGGTTAGTACCACAATGGGTTTGTCTCGCTTGTTAGAGACTTAGGTGTAATGTTATGTGCTTATGTGATAACATGTTTATGTGACTATATGGGTATGGGATTTACTGTCTAGGATGTTGATTGGACCCTTGGGTTTCTGTGAGTCTTGTTGGAAAAGCACTTGATCAATGCTGTTTCTAACCAGAACTCTAGTAACGCCATGGGACTGTCATTATCCAGAAATAAAATTCGTAAGTGCTTATGTGATTATGTGCTTACGTGGAATGAATTACTATTGTCCAATGCATTCGGACGCGAGTGAAATAGCTTCGGCACATTTGTGAATGTGCTAATGTTTTTCGTTACCTTTGTTTGGATGTTAGGACGAGGACGTGGTGGTAGGCAAGGTAGGCCTAGGAGGCAGCAGATGCCTATACTGGATGAAATTCTGGTGCAGCAAGAGGGTGTTGGTCAAGCCAATGTGGCCGAGCCAGTAGGTCAACAGGCCATGGGCGCCTTAGCCCGTGAGATGGCAGGAGCATTGATGGAATCCATGGACATTCTCAGAGCTGAGAATCAGGTCCAGGCCCACGTTACTGAGGCAGGGCCTTCTTTTCTGAAAAGGGAGTTCTTCCGGTCTAACCCAGACGAGTTTGTGGGTGATCCGAAAGAGCCACTTAAGGTTGATGAATGGCTCGAACAGATGACGAAGAGGTTTGAGATGCTAGACATCGAAGACGGGGCTTTGAAGGTGACCTTGGCGTCTTTCCAATTGAAGGGAGTTGCGGGTCAGTGGTGGAAGTTCATAAGGGGTCATGTTGGTGGTACATGGGAGGCCTTTGTAGATACTTTCCAGGAGAAGTTTTTGTCTCCAACTATTAAGGAGAAGTTGAGGGACCAGTTCTGTCAGCACAAGCAGCTGAGTATGCCAGTGGCCGAGTTTCAGGCCGCATTTACCAATTTATCCAGGTTTGCACCTAAGCTTGTGGCGTCTGAGGAACGCTGTTGTCTTGAATTTGAGAGGAAGTTGAGACATGGACTCAAGACTAGAGTTGCGGGGTCCATGGTTCGGGAGTATGGGCGTCTAGTGGATGCTGCGGCCCATATGGAGATTATTATGCAGGAGGAGGAGGAAAAGCAGAGGGGCTCCAAGAAGAGTCAGGATGGTCAGGGAGACGGTAGGAGGCAGAGGGGTTCTAACCCTCAACAGTCCCAGGGTGCATTTGCTAGAGCGACCTTTCCAGTGCCGAGTGCAGGCTCTGGGAGAGGCAGTTAGGAAGACGTTACTTGTTACAAATGTGGTCAGCTGGGCCACAAGTCTCCAACTTGCCCACAGAGGGGAGGAGGGCAGAGAGCTGCTTCATCTTCGGCTCGACCTTAGAGCCAGAGTCAGGGCAGAGGCTAGCCGCTCTCTTGTTACCAGTGTGGTTAGGCGGGGCACCTGAAGAGGTATTGCCCGCAGTTGAGTAGCACATCGGGTGCGTCTGGTTTGAGGCAGACGTAGAGTTTTTAGCCAGCACAGTCAGTTCAGGCCTCAAGGGCCAATCAGAGGGCTTCATCGTCTCAGTCTGTGCAGCAGTCTTTTGCTCCGAGAGGTGACCAAGTAGACCAGAGACCTTCAGGGCGCGTGTATGCTGTTACCGCGCAGGATCTTGTACCGGCTCCTTCTATTGTGAGAGGTACCTTTTTGTTTTGCAACTCGGTTGCTAATGTGTTGATTGATACGGGTGCATCCCATTCCTTTATATCTGCTGCATTTATATCTGTTTTGGGGTTGGAGTTGGCATAGTTAGCTTCTCTTATTTGTGTTGTATCACCTGTTAGGGGCGAGTTGATTTTGAAACTAGGATGTCAGGGCTATGATATAGAGGTCGCCGATCGCCAGCTTCTATTTTCTTTTGTAGTTATGGCTATGTTAGGTTTTGATGTTATTTTGGGTATGGACTGGCTATCGTCATACTGTGCTGTTATTGATTGTTACCGCCAGAGGGTCACTGTATGTACCTTGAGTGGGGATTGTTTCCATTTCTTGGGGGATCAGGTTTGTAGTGTGTTGCCACCGGTGTATGATCCGCGAGGGCGGAGTGAGCTTAGTTGTCTTCTCGCTAGCTATATGAGTAGTGAGTGTGATGAGACCCAGACTGTATTGCCGAGAGTGGTTTGTGAGTACTCGGACGTCTTCCCCGAGGACCTTGTTAGTTTGCCACCTCATCGGGAGGTTGAGTTTTCTATTGATTTAGTGCCCAGCACGGCGCTGATTTCCATGGCACCTTTTCATTTTGCCCCAGTCGAGTTGAGTGAGTTGAAGATTCAGCTCTAGGAATTGCTAGATAAGGGCTTTGTTCGCCCTAGTATTTCACCGTGGGGAGCACCGGCCCTCTTCGCTAAAAAGAAACATGGTGCCTTAAGACTTTGTATCGATTACCGGAAATTGAATCGGGCTACGGTTAAGAATAAATACCCTATGCCCCGTATAGATGATCTGTTTGACCAGTTGAAAGGGTCCCGTTGTTTCTCTAAGATAGACTTAAGATCGGGTTACCATCAGTTGAGGGTCAGGAAGGAAGATATTCCAAAGACGGCATTCCGTATATAGTATGGCCACTATGAGTTTTTGGTGATGCCTTTTGGGCTCACCAATGCACCGGCAGTGTTTATGGACTTGATGAACCGGATCTTTCGGGAATTCTTAGATCGTTTTGTGGTCGTTTTCGTGGAGGACATTTTGGTTTATTCACCGTCTGAGGAGAAGCACAAAGAACACTTGAGAGTGGTGCTTGAGTTGCTTAGAGCCCATAAGTTGTATACTAAGTTTGGGAAATGTGAGTTCTGGCGAAGAGAGGTTAAATTCTTAGGCCATGTAGATTCCGGAGAAGGGGTGTCTGTTGATACATCCAAGATAAAAGCAGTGCAGGATTGGGCACAGCCTAAGAGTGTTTTTGAGATCCGCAATTTTCTAGGATTAGCTGGGTATTACCGTCGGTTTGTGAAGGACTTCTCCAGGCTAGCTTTGCCGTTGACTAGATTGACGCAGAAAGGGATCAAATTTGCATGGAGTGAGACTTGTGAAAAGTCATTCCAAGAGCTGAAAGTTAGACTTACCACCGTTCATGTTTTGATTATTCCGGAGAGAGGTTTGGGTTATGCGATTTATTGTGATGCCTCACGAGACGGTTTGAGTTGTGTGCTGATGCAAGAAGGGAAAGTGGTAGCCTATGGCTCACGTCAGTTGAAAATTCACGAGAAGAATTACCCTACTCATGACCTAGAGTTAGCAGCTGTGATTTTTGCCTTGAAGATTTGGAGGCCCTACCTTTATGGTGAGAGATTGGAGGTGTTCTCAAATCATAAGAGTCTGAATTATCTGTTTACTCAGAGAGATTTAAATTTGAGGCAGAGGAGGTGGATGGAGTTTATTGAAGATTATGACTTTGAGTTGCACTATCACCTGAGAAAGGCCAATGTTGTGGCCGATGCCCTTAGCAGGAAATGCATTAGTGATGTAGCCTGTATAGCCATCCAGGAGTGGGAGATGCTGGGTGCACTTGACGAGTTCAATTTCCATCTAGACGAATCCGTTGAGGCTGCGGCCTTGTTTTCTGTTGTTGCGTAGCCTACACTTGTGACTCGAGTGTTAGAGGCACAGAGAGGTGACCTTGAGGTAAAATCCCTCCGAGAAAGATCTCCAGTGGGAAGGTTGAGAAGGGTTTGATTGTGTATCCCGACCTGAGTGTGAGATACTGAGACCGTTTGTTCGTACCGGAGTCTTGCCGAGAGGAGGTACTCTGAGAGTTTCACCATTCATGTCTTGCGATGCATCCGGGAGGCACTAAGATGTACCGTGATTTGGGTCACCAGTTTTGGTGGCGAGGAATAAAGAAGGATGTGGTAGTGTTTGTGTCTAAGTACCTTACTTGTCAGCAAGTAAAGGCCGAACATCAGAGGCCAGCGGGTTTGTTGCAACCCTTGCCTATTGCCGAGTGGAAGTAGGAGCATGTCACTATGGACTTCGTTGTAGGTCTTCCGAGGACTCAGCGGGGTAGTGATGCTATTTGAGTGGTTGTAGACCGGTTGACTAAGTCGGCACACTTTATCCCTATGCACGTGAGAGATTTGGTAGACCATCTTGCCGACTTGTATATTCGGGACATAGTGAGGTTGCATGGGGTCCCAGTGTCGATCGTCTCAGATAGAGATCCACGTTTTACTGCTAGGTTGTGGCAGAGTTTGCAGAGTGCTTTGGGCACTAGGTTGACCTTTAGCACGGCTTATCATCCTCAGACTGACGGGCAATCCGAGCGTACTATTCAGATCCTTGAGGATATGCTTCAAGGTTGTGTTCTTGACTTTAGTAGGTCGTGGGAGAGGCACTTGCCCTTGGTGGAGTTTGCCTACAATAACAGTTTCCAATCAAGTATCGGTATGGCACAGTTTGAGGCCTTGTATGGCCGACCGTGTAAGTCTCCAGTTTGTTGGGCCGAGGTGGGTGATACACTTTTGTTGGGCTCGAAGTTGGTTCGCGAAATGACGGAGAAAGTTGAGTCCATAAGAGGCTTGTTACAGCCTAGAGTCGCCAAAAGAGTTATGCTGACCATAGGAGGAGGCCTTTGACATTTGAGGCGGGTGATCATGTCTTTCTGAAAATATCACCTAGGCAGGGTTTGATGAGGTTTAGGAAGAGTGGGAAGTTGTCCCCTAGGTTTATTGGCCCTTTCGAGATCCTTGAGAGGATTGGCAAGGTTGCCTACCGTCTAGCTTTGCTGCTACAGTTGTCTGGAGTTCATGACGTGTTTCATGTTAGTATGCTTCGGAAGTACGAACCGGATCCGTCATATGTATTGGATTGGACCGACTTAGAGGTAGATGAGGATGCCTCGTATGAGGAGAGACCGGTGCGGGTCTTGGATAGTTGGGAACAAGTCTTGCGAGGCAAGACCATTTCCTTGGTAAAAGTTTTGTGGAAACATCACGGAGTGGAAGAAGCCACTTGGGAACGTGAGTTGGAGGTCTGTGAGAAATATCCGGATCTATTTGTGAATGTTTGAGCATATGTTGTGTATTTTGTTGTATTGATGAACTTTAAGGGCATTGAATATGTCTTAAGTTGTAAAACATTATAAATGTTTCAGTTTATGAAAGTATTATGGAACTTGCCTTGAAATGGAAGTTTATTTTAACATTACATATGTTAATTCTGTTTTAGAAATGCAAATATATTATTGGCATTGAATATGTAATTGAATGGCGGAATATGTGTTGAAATTGGTAAATTTCAAGGGAAAGCATATTGATAATGCATATTGAGTAATATATTGTGATTTGCCTCTTGAAAAGAGATGAGATGACCAGTAATGGGTCAGGTTGTTGAATATTGAGTTGTAACATTGTTAAGCATTGAGAAAAATATGTTTTTGAAACTTGTATCTAATTGCGGGGACGAAATTCTTTAAGGGGGGAAGGTTATAGCGATCCCGGTTTTCCTCTCATGTTTACTGTATTCCGGACTCGGTTCCGTTGATAGTTGTTGTTGTCTGTATTTCATTTCTGTCTTTTAACTCTTTGTATTTGAGTTTAGAATTGTCTTGGGCGTGCTTCGAACAGGTTGGTTGAGCTTTTGTCCCAACTCCTGTTGCTCAGATTTTTCGTGATCCGCTCGAGTGCGTCTTCTTGCGCTTGAGTGGAGTTTGCATACCTTCAGTAGTTTGTCCGTCTGCAAAAATACTGCAGTGTGTTTTTCACGCTTGAGCGGATTTCTTTACGCTCGAGCGGGTCGAGCTCAAGCGGGTATCCCTGTGCTCGAGCGGGTGTTCGATGTCTGTAAAAGTACTGGAAGAGTGTAATCTATGCTCGAGCGGGTTCTTTTTGCACTCGAGCAGGTGGTGTCTTGTTTTGTGCCTTGGTGCTCGAGCGGGTTAAGTTTTTGTGTTTGACGCTCGAGCGTCTTATTCTCCGCTCGAGCGAGTCATACGTATATTAGATTTGGACTGTGTTATTTTAAATCACTTTTTACTCTCTTTCTTTCTCTCTTACTTTTCAAAACCTCCATTAGAAAACTCCTCTCTCTAGATTTCAACTTCTCTCTAAGGTTTGATCTAGTTTGAGTGAATCTCCATCCTTGTCCCTTTGTAAAAAGTGTGGGGTTTGGCTTGCTCTTCATTTTGATTCGAAAATCTTGAAGTTTGGAGCACTTTGGAAATTCTTCATCATCTCCATTTGGTCTCATCTTTTGAGGTAGGGATAACTACTCATTTTTATGATCTTTGACATAAACTTTTGGATATTTTGATTTAATGTTGAAGTTGGGTAATTTTGGGTGTTAGGGTTTCAAAATGTATAAAGAAGGGCTTTGTTCTTTGGGCCAATACATGTGTATTTTGGGTCTCAAATGGGGTTATTGTTGTTTATTGTTGGTATTTGAGCCTTTGGGTCAATGTTGAGAAAAGAGAGAGAAAAGCCCTAATTTTATGTTATGAATTAATTTGTAGAATTAATTTGGAAAGTTATGGAAATATGAAATTGAGTTGAAAATGATGAAATTGGTTTAAAATAAGGTTGAATGGTGGAGTTGGATTTATAAACCGCTCACTTTTAAAATTGTTGATAATTTATCTGTTGGATGTAATTATTATCTGTTTAGAAATAATTACCTTGGGCTATCGGTGGAGGATAGTCTTGATTGTTGTAGACACTGCATGATGATTAGGTGAATTAAAACTAATCGATTGAATATGTCATTGAATATGATGGTTGGAATAATACATCGAATCTGTGTATTGATTGATCGTGTATATGATAATTGTTTATATACATTGTTTTGTGTGGGAGGAGATAGGGGATGGACTCTATTGATACAGCGAATCTGTGTATCATTTGTGAAGTATGGAATTGTTTTATTATGAGTTGTTATCTCATGTGAATTGTGAAGTATGGAAGTGTTTGTTATGAATCTTAATTCATTTGAATTGTTGATATTGGAAAGATTTTTAACATGAGTCGTAGTCTCATGGGAATTGTTTGGCCAGGTTCTGAGCCATGTTTATAAACCGAAATTGTTAAGTAAAGGAAAATGGAATGAAGCATGGACATATGTGTCGTGGAACTGAAATGTGTTATGAGTTGATTTATATGAGTTAAACATTTATCAAATACTAATGTTTTAGTTATTGCTCATATTATGTTTAACATATCTCTACTAGGCGTTGGCTTACCCTATATGGGACATCATTTTCAAGTTCAGGTGATATGCCACCTCCAAGGACATAGCTTGGGAGGCTTGAGGCTAATAGCTCTTTTTGTTGTTCTCTTTTGTATATTACATGTATATCAAGCCATGGACTTATTTTGTGTAAAGAGTTAGAACTCTACTTTTGTTGAACCCAAGTGTTGACTTGGAAAGTTGTAAGTCTATAGGCATTTACTTTTGTTGTCAACATGTAATATCTTTTGTAAGAATACTCTGATGAATGGAAATATGTTTTATTCTCTTCAGTTTATGGATGTAATGAATGCATGTTTTATTCTCTTCAGCTTAATAGTAATATTTCACTTTAGAACAAAACAACCATAAACATGATTTTATATTTATAACAATATCACTATCACAACATTTTTATGGTATTTTTTGTATAAATATATATATATATATAAATATAATTTTCATTTTTACTCCCACCATTGGATCTAAATTAGATAAATTTAATCTAGATATATTTAAAAAGTATAAAATTTGTACAAAATTTTTTTAAAAAAGTCTATTGAATATAACAAAATCAGATAATGTATTGAATTTTTGTATTTTTTTGTATTTGGTGAATTTAAAAAAAAATACTAAATATTACACTTCTTAAGTATATATAGATTAGGTGTATATAAACAAATAAAAAATAAAAATTGCATAAAATATTAAAAAAATTCAGCAAAAATAAAAAAATATGAAAAAAAAAATTAAAAAAAAACTTAATTTTTTCTGTGAGTTAAACCAAAGAAGATAATTGTTATTTTTTTTGAAATGACATAAACAAAATATCAGTATTATTTTATTATTTTATATGTATAAAAGCTAGGGGGAAATATGTCATTTTTAATTTCACAGGAGGCTAGATGTAATTTTTCAAATGTGACGGGGGATTTGTATTAAACAGAAACCTCGAGGGGTGCCAGTGTAATTTACCCTATTTTTTATAAATAATTTCATTTAATAGAGATTAGTTTCATTAAATTTAACTTGTGAAGAAATTAAAAAAAAAATTTCATACATTTCATATTTTTAGTTAATAGTGAATTTTTTTTTAACATAATACGTTGACACGACACGATAACACGAAATAATAAACTAGTCGGGTTGGTATTGATGTAATTTTGACACGAACTTGCGATGACATGACATGATATGAATACGACCTAACACGATATGGCGCTCACTCTTTTACACTATAAAAAATATAAATTAAATAAATAAATTTATATAATAATTTTAAATTATATGAAATTGTAAAAAAAAAAAAAAAGAAACTTTCATTTGATTATTTTAACTTTTCGTGTTACAAAAATGTAACTTAAATAAATATATAAAATAAATTTATATGATATTAAATTTTAACTTGATATTAGAAATAATTGTTATAAAATTAAAAGTGATTCTAATTATTTACGAAATTCAATATATTTAATATTATAAATAAGATAAACATATACATAAGAAATAATTTTAATATTTTATTTAAAAAAGTGAAAAAAAAAGTATAATAAAATTAATTGGTAAAGTATTTTTAGTATTATAATTCTATTAGGTTTTGTTTATAAGTAATTCAGATTAAATAGAATTTTTTTAAATATTAAATTTAAAAACAATGGTAAAAGAATATATTAATGTGGCATTTTAATAAAAAAAGAAAAGAAAAAAAGAGAGATGTGCCACATATGGGAGAGAAAAAATTAAAGCAAACACTATTTTTAATATTATATATAAATATATGATTAGGGTAAATTATACTTCGCACTCTTGCACTTTGCACTATATTTCATTTTGGTCTTTCTATATGAAATCGTGATAGTCAACTCCCTCTACTTTTGGTCAAATCCTACTTTGGCTCCTTACAAATGAAATCATGACAGTCAACACTTGGACTTCTGGTTAAATGTCACTTTAGTCCCTACACAGTCGTGAGTGTCCCCCTTCGGTTAATTTATTGTTTAAATCTTTAATCAAATCAAGTCATATGACAAAAATATAACTATGGAATAATAAGAGTGTAACAAGAAAATCATCCTCATTTCTTATCAATACACGCTTTTCCATACGTGATAAGCACGTGAGAGTTATATAATACAATATGTATATATGTGCTAAAAATTGAGACAAAAATGCAAAAAATAAAATAAAATAGAGTTTTTGAAAACAAAAAAGTAGTAGAGAAAGGAAGAGAGACAAAAGACAGTATTATTATGAAAAACAGAGTGTCATGATTCTAATTTATGCAAAATTGTAGTTCATCTCCTTACTCGTTTATAATCTACATTTTATTTTAGTTTAATACAGTCATAATTTGATATAAAACTTTAGAACATAATGTGTATAGGCTGCTAATTTTCCCCTTTTGCAGCCATATCGTAATCATATACTTATCACATTATTGACTTTTGTTAAAGTCTTATATAGTGGAGGAACAATATGGGAATATTGACATTTGATCAGAAGTGCGGAGAGTTAGCTATCACGATTTCATGTGTAAGAATCAAAGTGGAATTTGATTCAAAATACAATGGTGTAAAGTATAATTTACCCTATAAATTATGATGTATGTCTTAAGACAAAACAACTTTTAATCAATATTATTTCGGTTTTTTTTTTATTATTATTTATTATTATTTAACAATATCTAGGCATTATTTGACATCCACTATAAAAGTATACTTTTTTTTATATTTTTATCTTTTTTGAGTCATATCACATCTTTACTTTTTTTCTACATATTTTCGTAAAAAATTAAAAAAATTATTTAAATCATCCCAAACACAATCTATCTTATGTGATATTTTTCACTACGTCAGAAACACAATCTATCTTATGTGAGTCAACTTCGACTCCTGGGAGGTGCAAAATGCTAGATTTTTCAACGGTTCTCTTTCGAAATTTTGCGCTGTACTCTAATCGAACCTCGGCCCTGTTGGGGGGTGGTTGATGAGCTCCATTGGTGCCTTGATGGTAGATTACTTCCTATAGGCTGGGTCAAATCAAGCCGGTAACCGATTACCCTGGGGCCTAAGTCCACAGATATCGTGATGGCACCTCAAAACATCCTTTTTTTCTTGTTTAAAAAAAAAACCACTTAAAAAGTCCAACCGATTCACCATTCACTTCACATATCGCTAGGTTTTCTCACATATGCCTTGCCTTTTGAATTTTTACATTCATTTAAAATTAAATTCATTAAATTTAGTATGACCTTAAAATCTTAGAAAGCCATTAACGTGGGTGATTTTATTCAAACAAATAAATTGGGTTATTCAAGTACGTTAGTTCACACTTGTAATTAGTACTCCTGCAGTTGATTTTACTTTGAATAAGTAAGTTGAATTCGTAATTGGTGTTTGAGATTTGTTTTTTTTATAAATGATTTTTTCTTTGGTTTATTTTTGTGAGCCTTTTTTTAAAATTTTCAAAAGATTTTAGAATTTCAGATATTTAAAATTTTGGCTTTTGGTTTTAAATTTTTTTTTTTTTAAATTTCAGATAGTAGACTTTTTTGGTTTTCAAATTTTTCTTTCGAATATTAAAAAAAAAATTAAAAAAATTTGTCTACACAATTGTGACAGGATGGATCAAAAAATTAAAAAAATTTAACATAATTTTGAAAGGAAAAAAAAAGACACCAAAAAAAAAAAAAAACAACCAACACCGGTGTACGTAATTTTCTTGATGAAATAAGTGGCCTTGTTCAAATATATTACTTTTAAAAATGCTATATAACTTGTGAAAAAATGCAATAAATTGATATCCGCCACATTTCGATCTTTAAAGTTGACGTGGGTAGGCCCATAAAAGCCATAACCTACTATGAACAACCCAAGCCTATCACTTAGGGCTCAGTACATAACCCAACTGATAAGGCCCAGCACAAGTAGAAGTCAACATGACTTGAAGGACCAATGATATTCAGACACGTGGTAGGTAAAGGGCAAGCTACATCAGCAGACAAAGATCTGCAAAGTTACTGCCACTGTACATCGCCATTAATGCAGCCCCTTCTGTAGACACCCCATTTTTGACCGTCCTCAAGACTTGGACGTCACCGTTGGAACACTCGGTGATTATCCATGTTTGTGTTTGTTCGGAGTTCCCGGAGTTCTTGGCTCGCGCGCCTTGCCTCAGGACCTCCGAACTTGACTGTTTTGTGTCTGGTTTTGCACCAAACACTTGTGCTTTGCCTTGGAGGGGCAGAGAATGCCTTCTGAGGCATCCCCACACACCACCAGCACTGGCTAGGGGCCACCGACTGGCTAGTGTTGCCACCAGCACTATTTTGTGCCGGTCGGCACTCTTTATGGCAAAATGACCATTTTGCCCTGCTGACTGCTTTACAGCTGCTTTATGAGATATTTTTGGACAGCTGTTTAGCTCTTGTTTCCCCTCCATACACGTGTATGGAGGGATGAGCCCTTGGATGACTTAGTTTGTAAGTCTTTGTTGCCTATAAGGAGAAGCTCTCTTCTCTTGGCTCAAGGGTTAGCAAATTTAGAGAGTTAGAGAGAAAAAGAGAGAGAGAAGCTCTGGTTTTTCTAGGGTTTGAGTTGCATATACCTTCTATCTCTATCCTTCTCTTGTGTGTCTAGGTGTTTTGTGCCTTACTATTGCACACAAACACCTAGTGTTTCACCTTCTCCTTGCAACTGAGGTTCTAAGGGCTGGTTTTTGAAGTTTTTGACAGATTTTGAGCCTAAGGAAGCATCAACTATATCTTTTTCAAAGAGGTCAACAAGGGTGAGACACTAACTCTCTTTTTACCCCATTTTTGTACCTTATTTTTACCTAGTTTAGAACTGTTTTTGTGCTTAGTATATAACACATAAAAGTTCTGTTTTTTAAGCCTCTTTATTGTTCATTAAGAGTGTTTTGTGGTTTGAGCAAGTTTGACCACCCTTAGGCCTTGAAAAGGCCACTTTTTGTGCTATTTTGTGGGAGATCTGAGACTTTGGTGTTAGGATCTCTTCACCACTGAAATCTTGAGGGATTTCAGTGGTAAGATTTCAGTGGTGAAGAGCATGCCTTAAAGTCTCAAGAAGGAGAGGGCTACCCCCTCTCCTTGATGTCTTTGAAAAGGGCAAGTTTTGCTTCCTTATGGAGCTTCATGCTTGAGTGTGTGTTGAGCATGTTTGACTTATTTTTCATGCTTATATTGTCATATTATAACATGATTTTAAGTTGGCTTTAGCACTCCTTGCATGTTTTGCATGGTTGCTTTGTAATGCCTTGTATTGCCTTAACTTGCTCTAGGTTTGTATGCCTTCTTTCTAGCATGTTTTAGGCCTAGATCCATGAAGCTTGTATGCTTATTTTGACATGCTTTAGCTCTGTCCATGGTCATTTTGGTCAATCTTAGCATGTATATTGTAGCCTCTTTGCATTTGGCTTGTTGGCCTTAAGAGCATGAATATGTAGCATGTCTTGCTTGCATTGTTTTTGGTGGTTTGGAACCCCCTAGCATGCTATTTCAGACCTTATGATGTACTTCTATGCTTGCCTTAGTGGCTTCTTTAATGCTTTAAAAGCATGTGTTAAATGCTCCATGTTTTGGTCATGATTGCGTGCCTTTGTGCTTGGATCTCTTAGATGCCATCTAGGTGCTCTTTAGGCTTTGTTTAAGTCTGCTTGTGACCTGTTTTGAGTCCCCTTGGCCTTGTGAGGCTTGGTGGACTTGACCTTAGTATAAGCCTCCATGGCTTGCTTCAAGTATTTGGACCTATTGTTGCATACTTGGCTTGCTTTGTTGCATGACTCGACATCATGTTTTGTGCGATTTTCAGAGCTTTATATGCATGTCAATTGTCCATGCTCAACTCATTTCAAGTGTGCTTGAATGTTGTTTATTTTGCTTAAGTGTTGGCACCTTAACATGTGTGTGTGCATATGTGTTTGGCCCCCATAACTTAGCATTTGGCCACTGATTTTGGGCCCTTTTGGAGCTGCCTAGATCATGCCTAAGCCCATCCTCCATGTGGTTTGCATGCTTGCCTTGTGTGCTTACTTAGGTTTGCATTGTATTGCCATATTGCATGCTAGTTGCCATGTCTAGGAGTGCATCACATTGGCATGCATGTTAGGCCTCTTGACCAAGTCATGATAGAGGTTTAACACCCTTGTTTGCTTGTTTGCATTGCATGCATTTGAAATCAAAGTTGCATTCTTGATCCTTGGGCCATCATGCATGGAAATGCGTAATTGGTGGTCCGAGAACCAAGGCACACCTTCCTTTGAGTCACCAACATGATAAGGATTGTGTTTAGTGCATACATGCTTTGAATTACATTGCCATGCAAGTTGTTGCCCTCTGCTGCTGTGAGTTGCAGGTTTTGCAGGCATTTTGTGCCGACCGGCACTTTTTAGTGCCGACCGACAGAAAATTGGCAGCCGATAGCTTCATTCAGTGCCGGTGGCCACATCCTTTAGCCGATGGTGTTCTACTCCAGCCGGTGATGATCTCCAGTACCCAAGGAAGTGTTTCTGAGACTTTGGCAGCCTTCAGAGGAGGGTAGCAGGGAAAACAGAGGCACACTTGCATGACAGTGCGGTTCCGAGCGAGTCCCGGGCGCGCGACGCATTTGAGCCCTCTTCCCGAGGCGATTTACTGCTTGTTTAGATTAATTATCTCATTTAATTAATTTAGTTGATTTGTAATAATTAGTTAGCTTGCGTAGTTAATTAGTTATTCGGTTTTGTATATTCTTTTGGTCCCTCCGAGCGAGGGCGAATTTGTAATAAGTGTGTGTGAGTGGGTGCATGTCTTCCAATCCCCATTTCTTTCTCCCTTTTATTTACCCGCTTTCGATGGTAGATTAGGGCATACTTATTTTAGCATACCTTACGCAATGCATGCGAGCATCCATGCATTTGTTTACATGCACCGGGCTCGTACATCATACAAATTGCATAGCAATTTTCAATTCCAAGTTGGATACGTGCTACTCGCGCATTTCACTTGCCATGTTTAGGGTTAGCCGAGCCTACTCTAGATTGCATCTATGCCTGTGTTGCATTAGCCACTTAACATAAACTAGGTCACGCATGTTTGCTAACCAGTTTATTGTTTTTGGGACGGAGTACAATGTAAGTTTTTACGCTTTAGCATACCACAACCACAAGTGTGTGAATGTTGCCTTGACAGTATGCTTGCCATGCGGCTAAATGCCTACATGATAAACTGTTTGAATGCCTGTGGGTGGAGGTTGGATTGCTTGAGTTGGAACAACTCATCGAAATCCGTATTTTAGCCTACTTGCGAGTAGCAAAAGAAAACAACACGTTTTTCAAAGACAAAACGGATATGCAATGTTTATTTCCAAATTAGGCCATCTAGTCTATACTTTTGTGTTGTGCGCATCACATAGTAATTCTAGGTTAATAATCGGAATAAGGACGCATAAAGTTTTCAAAAACGGATATCACGGTTAGTAGAGGCCGGTCTTCGGACCGGGCGAAAGGGGGTGCTCATAGCTGACCTTCCCCGATCGTACCCAAGCTCCCGAGCCAAGACCACTTTGGTGATGACGGACATGTGGCCTTCGGCACCGAGTCAGGGTTTCCTAAATTTTCCATTTTAAAATATTTAGGTGGCGACTCTGTAATCTGGCAAAGCAGTCCATGTTTGGCACTACTTTTCAAAATCTGTTTTCTCAAACGATTTGCCGGATTTGGACTCTTTGGTTCAGATTTAGAACCGACACAAAAGGGAGTCCGAACTGTAGCGCGAGGTCCCCCGCGGACGTGCTACACCTTCATAGCATTTATTACGACAACACCTCTCCGTCGGGACAGCATGCCCTCACCCTGAACAAGGTAAGCTACAACATAGACTTTTGGCTAAGGTAACAGGTCGGAAGGAACAACGAAATGATTACCAAAGGATATAAGCAGACGTTGAAGACAAGAAGAAGGTTAAGCTTTTCTATCTTTAATTCATATCCCTACATCCCACTTCCTCTTTTTCTAACTTGCTCGTCAGAGGATTCACTGGGGGACTTCCCATTCCCCATTGAACACATGTGCAGGTTCATTGGTGGGCTTGACCATTCAGATATCGGTTAGAGAAGCGTGGACCAGTCCGACCCATTCCATCTGAAACCCGTTATATCATAACTGTATCATCAAAAGTGATTGAAAATAATTTTCGTTTTTAACAAAACTATATATCAAAGAGTTTAGCAAATAGACATTTTTCTTTTCGAAAGATCTGAAGTACATTATCAAACAAAGGCTCATACTTTAGTTTCTAAATCAAAGCTGAAACTTTGTTTTAATTCTTGGATATGTTTCGGTAGCAATCCCAAAATATGCATAATCCATTAAAGAATTTCTTACCTTGAATTCACAAACATTATTTAGCCCACATAAGAAAAAATTCATTCATAATGGGTAAACAATAAAAATTAACTGGTCAAATCTATTTGTAGCCCAAGTTTTGATTTAAATGCTAAAGCCCACTTTCCGATCATTTAAAGATCCAAAGGAAATACAGCGGTAAATGGGCCAGCAATATGCCATTTAAAAGGCCGAAGTTCTCGTTTTTCAAAGACCCTAGGAGAAATAAATCCAACGTGTTGTGCCTTTTGGCAACGTTCACAGTTTATTGTTTTTTATTACAAAAATTATTAAATATATTTATATTTATTTTGAATAAAAATAAAAATAAAAAATATATTTGTTATAAAAGTATATTAAAATTTTATTTTGAAAACAAGTAAAAATAGGAAATTACAGTAGATGGTTGTCGACGGTTGTAGATGGTGACTGGTGGACCACATAAAATGGTAGTTGAAGATGGTTTTCAAGAAAAGATGGTGGCCAAAGGTTGTTATCGTATGTAAGAGAGGGTTGGTGGGGATGGCCAAGTGCTTATCGATTGAGGGAGGTGGTGGCCGAAAATGGTTGCTAGAGAAAGTCACTAGCGATGGTAGGCAATAACGGTGAGTAGGGATAATAATAGGACAAGTTTGGAGCGAGTTTGTCGTCCTCCATCCCTTATCTTATCATATGGGGGCAGGGTGAGAATGGGGTGAAGGGCGAGTTAATTTTGTAATTTTAAAAATAAAAATAAAAATAATAAAATTATATATAATAATTTATAATTAATGAGAATTTAAAGATGTAATATGATAAATAAATGAGTGAAAATGAATATTAAGTATAATATTTTAATATTTTAATATTATTATATTGAAAAAATTTAAATTATATACATAAAAATATATTTAATAAATAAAATCGAGGCGAAGACGAGATAGATCGAGGCAGGAGGAGCACTGAATTATAGTCGGAAAGAATGGGAGATAGAAGAAAAATTAAAAAAAAAAAACAAAAAAAAAAAATTAAACGTAAGTGAAGCCAATTTTTTTGTATTAAATTTTGTGAACTAGTTACAATTGTTTGAAAACAAACACATAAACCAAAAGAGCTTTTGTTTATACTTTTCAAAAATTATGAAAATATAAATACAAAATTATAAATATAAACATTACTAAACATGTCTTTGAGTGTAAACAAAAGACAATTTTAATATTTGTGAACTTTGCTAATTAAAATATGGGCGTCGTCTATCCACAGGGAATGTAGTACTAAATTACTAAGAAATTTATAAATCAGCTCAACAAAGATCATTTGAATGGTCGTAACTAAATCAATTCAAACTAAAATAAATGAAAACAAGATGAAATTGAGTTTAGGTATGAAAATGAGAGGCTTCAGCTTATGGAATCTACCACGAATCTCATAACTAGTATTTATTAATTTATTAGAGAAAATGTCAATATTATAATAATAATGATGTATTGTGGTTATAATCCGCAATGACATTTCAAAAAATTTTTATACATTTAAATCATAGACATAAATCATCTTCGGCTAGCACAAGACGCCTATGCAAAATTAAGGTCATAAGCACTCTTATCTTCTTTAACTATAATTCATCCAACGATTGCAACATGTGCATAAAAAAATATCATGTATAACTATTGAATATAACATTACATAAATTAAATACATATGAATGTGAATAAAGAATTTGATTGCATTTAAAATTATACATTCTTCATCATAATAAATTAATCCCAAGAAAAAATAAAATAAAACCCTAGCTAATCCAAGTCAAAGTTCGTTTCCATACAATTCAAAGTATATAAAGAAACAGCTGCAACAAAACTTTAAAAAAGAATCCTAGTTCAATAGTATACATCAAAATTAACACAATTTGGATTAGACATTGAATCAATGTCCAACATGCCACACACAAATGCATATCGAAAATCCCAAGCAAACATCTATTCCCATAACCTCCATGTGTTGGAGATGGATCTTATTGATCAGTATAATAAAGTCCTCTACCAAGAGGAAATTCTTTGGTTCCAGAAATCGAGATCTAAATGGATCACCCAACGTGATAAAAACACCAAATTCTTCCACCTCCTCACCCTAACTAAAAGGAGGAAAAGGAAGATTGATGTTTTAAAAGGGCAAGATGGTGTTTGGGTTGAAAGGCCTGAAGATCAAAGATGTTGGTGACTAACTACTTCACTAATTTGTTCACTCAGAGTTCTAACACCACTTTGACTCGTTGGAATAATTTGGCCCTTCACACAATTAGTAGTGAAGAGAATAGTGATCTTATGATTGATGTCACTAATGAGGAAGTGTGGAAGGCTGTGAAGAATATTAAGGCTTTCAAAGCCCCAGGTAGAGATGGATTCTAGGCCATTTTCTATCATACTTATTGGCAGGTGATTGGTCTGGCTGTGTGTGATTTTGTTAAAAATTGTTTTGTTACCCACTCCATACCCTCTGTCATCAATAGGACCTTAGTTGCTCTCATTACTAAATTGGAAAACCCTGAGACCATTAAACAATTTCGTCCCATCAGTCTGTGTAATGTGACTTACAAGATCATAGCTAAAATTTTGGTTAGTAGAATAAGGCCCTTTCTTTGTAAACTTGTGAGACCAAACAAAAGCAGTTTTGTTCCTGCAGATCCACTAATGATAATATTATTATCTCTCAGGAAATTATCCATACCTTAAACTCTAAAAAAGGAAAAGTGTGAGGAACGATTCTTAAAATAGACTTAGAGAAAGAGTATGACAACATCTCCTGGGCATTCTTGGAACAAACTCTTGAGGAATTTTGTTTCGATAAGAAACTTATTTATTTGATTATGTGTTGTGTTACCACTATGGACATGGCTATTTTGTGGAATGGGGAACCTTTAGAGGAATTCAAACCTGAAAAGGGGCTGAGGTAGGGAGATCCCCTATCCCCCTACCTGTTTGTCTTGTGTATGGAAAGACTATCTAACATGATCAGTGTTAAAGCCGCAAAGAAAAAATGGAAAAGCATTACAACCTCTAGAGGGGGTCCATGCCTAACCCATTTATTATTTGCTGATGATTTAATGCTGTTTGGAAAAGCTGACATAAGAAATTGTTCTACAATTATGTCCACTTTGGAGGAATTCTATGAGATTTCTGGGCTTAAAATCAATGCCCAAAAATCTAAGGTGTTTGTGTCCTCCAACATTGATAGAAGGGTGGCGAGAGACTTGAGTGCTAAGTGTGGTATCCCTTTAACTTCTGATTTAGGGAAGTATTTAGGGGTCCCTCTTATGCATGGGAGAGTCACTAGAGGCCATTTCAATCATATCATTGAGAAAATGCAAAAGAACCTGGCTGGGTGGAAAACTAAGGTGCTTTCCATAGCTAGTAGAATTACTCTTATTCAAGCTGTGAGTTCTGTCATCCCTGCATACACTATGCAAACCGCTGCTATTCCTAAGAAAGTGTGTGATGAAATTGATATAATAAACAGAAATTTCTTGTGGGGTGATACCCCAGAGAAAGAGAAAGTTCACCTGGTTAAATGGAAGAAGGTATGCAAGTCTAAAAATGCTGGTGGGCTTGGTTTAAAGAAAGCCAGAGATCAAAATCTGGCACTTCTTACTACACTTGGTTGGAAACTCTTGAATAAAGAGGATAGCTTGTGGTGTAATGTCCTTAGAAACAAGTATTTGAAGAACACTCACCTCTATCACTGGCCCAAAGGGAAGAACGCTTCCTTTGTGTGGAGAAGTATCCTTCAAACCAGATATATCCTTAGAAAAGTGGTGAAGTGGAAAATTGGCACTGGTGCTTTGGTTGATGTTTGGAAAGATTGGTGGTGTGGGGACAAATCATTTGAGGATGAAATGTCTACCATACACTAATCTAACCATACAATTACTGAGAATTTTGGCTCTGTGGCCGAGATTGTAAATGATCAAGGTGGGTGGGATGTGGACAAAATTTCCTAGTTGTTCCCTCCTAATATTGCCACTCTTATTTTGAGAACTCAACCTCCTACTAATACTATCCCAGATAGTCCAACTTGGAAAGGAACACAATGTGGGGAGTTTCTAGTGGCCTCTGCCTATGATTTAATCACTGGTAATCAAAGATGTGAAGAACACTAGAACTGGATATGGAAAGTGAGACTGCCTCAAAAACTTAAATGTTTCATGTGGCGGTCTTGCATGGAAAACTACTTACAAACCAAATGAGAATGAAAAGAGGTCTCACCTCTGAACCAAACTGTTCTTGCTGCTGGGGAGTGGAGGACATGCAACACCTATTTAGTGACTGTTACAAAGCTAAAGCCATATGGCTGGCTTTATGTGGTAGCTAGTGGTACAGGGATATGCACAAAAAGAATTGGACTGAGTGGCTTCTTTCAAATTCTAAAAATAATTTTTTTTTTAATGATTATGCCACATGGTCTTCTGTGTTCATTGTGACATTATGGAAAATTTGGAAGAATAGGAATTCATTCATATTTGACAACTTATCATCTACTTACCAGGAGAGTATCACATTTATTCTTGATTATTCTAAAGATATTGACTTGGCTTTTAATGCTTCTATTACCACCCCAAGGCATGCACTTCGATTAATTAATTGGGTTCTACCATCTGCAAGAAAAACCAAATTGAATATTGATGATAGCAGAAGAATGGGAGTTGGCGGAGGCTTTGGAGGAGTTTTCCAAGATGAAAGCGGCAGCTGGATATGTGGCTACTATGGCAAGATTGATAGTGGCACCAGTTTGGAGGTAGAGTCATGGGCTCTTTACAAGGGACTGACGGTGATTCTGTAAAAGGGGATGCATGGGGTTATCATTGAAACTGATGCACAATAGGTGGTGCAACTAATGGAAGAAGACACCACTAACAAATTCCCATTCAAAGGGCTGCTAGAGGATGCCAAAATTATATTCAGGGGCTGTGAATGCACCATACAACATGTGTACAAAGAAGGGAATTTGTGTGCAGATGCTTTGGCGAAACTTGGAGCCGCGTAGCCTGAAGAAATGCTGGTGGTTAATGAACCACCAGTCGAGATTAGGAGCTACCTGGTAGCTGACATGATAGGGCTCTCTAGTGAAGGAGCCTAGTTTTTGTTTTTCTTTTCTGCTGTACCCAAAAAAAAAAAAAAAAAAAAAAAAAAAAAAAAAAAAAAAAAGAGGAATGATTTATCAAACACATTATTACATATTTTATTTGTAATTACATTCTTTTAGTGTTATGAATCTTACAAACATTCAAATATATTCCTTTTGCGTATGAGTTTGAGTTTATTCTTCTCAGATGTAGAGTTGTTCTTGAATCTTGGTATGACCTAAACTTTACACGTTATCTAGGATGTAATTCAGTAATTGAAGTTTCATTCACAGACCATGATATTGACTTACTTGTAGATTGATCTGATTTTAAGCCTTGCCCTGTTTTTGACTCTGTTCTACTATGAGCGAAGATTGCAGGTTGTCGAGGAATTGATAGAGTAGCCAAGTAACTGTTAAGCTTTACAACTATTGTTGCCATAGAGGGTCTAGTATCTGGATCTTCTTGGATGCACAACAAGCCAATATGGATGCATCTAATGACTTCATTTCTTGAATAAGACCTTTTCAAAGTAGAATCCATTAATTCCAAGGGTCTTTCCTCCCTCTAGAGTTTCCAAGCCTACAACAATTCATTATATTTGACTTTGTAGATGTGATGATTTTGTCACTAAGAGCGAAAATAATAGTTAAAAAGTTTAGTTATTACTCACATAGCTTAAAAGGTCCTCCGCATATCCTGCTTGGTAAAATATATTATTTTTCTTGTCGCTTATAATCTCCAAAATTAAGACACCAAAACTATGCACATCAGACTTTGTCGAAAATTGTCTACGCATTGCATATTCTGGAGACATGTAACCACTATAATGCCAAACCATTCTTTTAACAATAATAATAATAATAATAATAACAATAATAATAATAATAATAATAAGAAACTGCATGTAACTTCTTTTTTCCTTGTGTGAAAAAAATCTAACATGAAACCGTTGAGAGCAGTAAGCAACCACAATTTAACTAGGAAAAAATGCATGCTTTACATGAGATTACATAAAAGATTGTATTCATTATTTCAAATTAGAGAAGAACAATACATTGCATGCGGGGATACAAAACTTACTATGTTCCAACGACTCGACTTGTATTTCCTTGAGTTTGATCCACACCAAAAATCCTAGCCATGCCAAAATCTGAAATTTTTGCGTTCATATCCCTATCTAACAAAACATTGCTAGCTTTAAGATCACGGTGTATAATTCTAAGTCGGGAATCTTCATAAAGATAAAGCATCCCTCTAGCTATCCCTCCTATAATCTTGTAACGTCTTGACCAATCCAACTTTTCTTGCTCTTGTGGATCTACACATTGACCAGGGAAAAGAAAAAAAGAAAAAAGGTTCTAAATTAGCAATGAGGAATTAGATGTGGGCAATTTGGAGTGGAACTAAAAGTACAAGAATGCAATTTGTAGAATGTACCCTAATGGCTATCATCTGTTATTATCAAGCTAAATAAAAGTATTAGCTATAATTAGAGTAGTTCCGATTTATCAAACCAAATAGAAAGTAGTCTAGGCTCTTGTTGGGCACAAATTCATAAATGAGTATCTTCTCTTCTCCTTCCAAGCAAAATCCGAGTAACCTGACTAGATTTCTTTGTTGAAGCTTGGCTACCAACACAGCCTCATTCTTGAATTCTTCTGCACCTTGTCCTGACTTTCGAGATAGCCTCTTCACAGCTATCTCTTGTCCATTGGTAAGTATACCCTGAAACACACATAATTCATCCAAATTTTGGATCCAAATTTGTGCAACTTCTAATATTCTTGGTTGATTTTATTTTATAACTAGATCCAACACCTTACCTTGTAGACGGATCCAAATCCACCTTGACCAATTTTGTTATGATCAGAGAAGTTCGTGGCGACTTGAATTGTAGCCAAATCAAATTGCAAGGATTGTACTGATGTAATTTCATTCCCAACTGGACACAACAAAAAACTAAATGTAATGAATTTGCAAAAAAAAGAGAAGATAAGAAACAAGTTTTTATTTTATTTTTATAGTCTTACCAATATCTGATTCAACAGCATCATGTTTCTTCTTCCCTCTCCTACATATGAAACAGAATCCTCTAATGATAAGCAATACAGAGTCCCCAATTGAAACAATGATGGCGACAAGTACTTGCGATGAGATTCCTCCCTTTCCTGCATCAACAAAAAAATTCAATTTCAAAATCTATCTATCCAAACAGAGTCTATATGTCTTGTTTGGAATTTACCTGGACTGCTTGCAGGAGGGGGAAGAAGGACTGGTGGAGGAGGTGCTGGTGCAGTGCCGGCAGCGTTGTAAAACCGGTACAACTCATACCGAGCATTACAACTTGGAAACAAAATTCTCCCACCTTGCTTTCCATCACAGCAACTGGAAAAAATTGAGATACCTTCTCGAAGACATTTATCACATTCCAAATATAGCATTCAAGTCCGGTGTGCATTGCGCGAGGCCATACACAGTTCTGACAAACGTCGGTGGAAACATCGCCGCGGCAGAGGAAGAGGTCGTAGGGTATGTCGGGGGGGCTGAGGCCAGCAGTGGAGTTGGAGAAGCCATTGGTGGAGGTGATGGAATTGGAGGAGAGGGAAGAGAAGAGGGTGTTAAGGTTGGATTGGTATGTGCTTTTGGGTGTGTAAGTCTGTGTTTGGGCATATAATATCAAAAAAAGTTGGGGTTGCTTTGGTTCTGAGGCTGAGGAAGCAAATTATAATGCAAAACAAACAAAAGGGATGTGGAGATATTGGAGGAAATTAGGCAGGTCATCAAGCTCTGCATTTCAGCGCCCCCTTTGTGCATAAAAATCAGATTCAGATGTTTTGAGGAAATTAGGAAGGTGAGAATGGAAAATATTGTCACGCCGATTATAAAGAGAAGGTATTGGGTGGTTCGGCGCCACTGCCTAGTTAATAGGTTCGATCAATTATAGTCGATGTTTTTTATTTTGGGTGAATATTATGGTCGATGTTTTTGTTTGGTTTAAAATGATTTTTTTGAAAATGATTTTTTTTTTATTTTTCATATTTGTTTGTTTTTAATTTTTAATTTCTTAGATGTACCTAAACTAGATGCATTTTAAAAATATTTTTAAGTATTTTTTTGATAAAAAATATTTTATTGGATAAACTGTCGATAGGTCCTAATAGTTAGATTTAATTTCCATTAAGTTCTATTGAAAGTTAGTCCTAATAAAATCGTTGTTAAAAATAATTTTCTGTGATTATCGCTAAAATTGACAATTAATGACTTTTTTTGTTGCTAAAATTTATAATTTGTGACATTTTTATGACGAATTTTTGAGGCCTCGTTTGTGAGCAGGCTTTTTTTGTAACCTTTTGACTTTTTGGCTAAAATGTGATGTAAAAAAAACTAGTATGTTTGTGAAGACTTTTTGATTTTTTACGAAAAGATGTGCAAAAAGTAGAAAAAAAAATAGAATCTTTGACTTTTTGGTATGGGTTGTTGGCCTTCTTGTTTTTTTAGTAACTTTTTGACTTTTTGGCTAAAAGGGGCACTTGCCAAACGAGGCCTTAAATTATCACTGAAAGTTAAAAATCAGGGATTTTTTGTAACATTTTTTTTAAATTGTTGCTAAAACTTATAATTAGTGACTCTAAAACTTATAATTTTTATATCAAAATTTTCAAATTGTCATAAAAAATTAACAATTAGTGAGGTTTTTCAGTTGTGTTTGATAAAAAACGCTATTAATTATCATAAGACCTATTGGACAATAAATCTACCTATTAAGACCTACACGTAAGTCTCCCTATTTTATTTTATAAGTGTATTTAAATTAGGTACATCTAAACAATAAAAAAATTTCTTACAATATTAAAAAAATTCACTAAAAATAAAATGAAAAACAAAAAATTCAATTTTTAAAAAATTGAAATAAACCAAACAAGGTGAGATCCTAGATTCTATTTGCTTTGATTTTTTTAAAATTATTTTTAAACGAGTTTCATTCGTCTTTAGCAATTTTTTTTCTTCATGTTTTAGTCATTTATTTTTTTAAACTTTTTGGATGCACCTAATCTTCATTTCTCTAAAAATAAAAAATGTAAAAAAAAGAACTAAAATATAATATTTTTTTCTTTGGGAAAATTGGTTTGACATCCCTTTCTAACTTTTAATAATAGAAGAGGTTCACAATAATTTTTTTTGTAGTCTAAGGTCCCTCACCCACACCCATATATAGCACTCACTCTCTCATTCTCTCTCCTCTCTCTTCTCGCACCAAACAATCCCTCGATTAAGTTATTTGTGTTTACCTTTAAAATAAATAAACCTTATTACCCCTATTACCCATGCTTTTATCATGCTCTATGCATGAATATGAAGAGTTGGGACACGAGGACGTGAAGAACAATGAAGAATGCTAGGGGATAGAGAAAACTTAAGGATGAGGGTTTAAGTCAACGTTCCAATCGGCGAAGTGTGTTCCAACGGCGACGAGGAAGCTATACCTACGAGAAAAGGCACTTCGATTTGAGCAGAAAACGCAAGAGAGCAAAGAAAAGGGTTCTAGTTCTTTGGGCTATCGTTGGAGAAGATGATGAATAGTGAGGAAAGAATTGAACATGAGGGTTATATGTATAGGATTTGAAGAGGCGCCAAGATTTGAATTTGTAAAGACGGTGCATGGTAGCTGGAATGTTTGTACGGGCCTAGTGGGGGAGTGACGCGTGTTTGTGATAAGACTTGTGTCAAACTTGGGAAGGATAACTATGCAGAAGAAGGGCTAATGAATTGAGCAAAGTGAGCAACCGAGTGTAGACTCTAGCTTGGCCAAGGAATGTAATTCCAATCACACAAGAGCGGATGGAATTAAGGGGTAATTGAGAGGAGAGTTTGTGCCGGGCAAACAGACCAAGCTATTTGCGACTTGGGCCATGTCATTGTGTTATGCATCCGAGCTGGTGTAGCTTGGTGCGATTTGGGCCGAGGTCTTAGATCATATAATTGGGCTGGTCTGAGATTTGGAAGTTAGACCGGGCTAGTTGTTAGGCTTGGGTCGTGAGCCAAGCCAGTCGTAGTAGTGCCTTCGACTGGGCTAGACATTCCTACTGTGCGCCGAAGTCAGGCGTGGTTTACCTTAACGTGCGGATATGGCTTTGATAAATCGTGTGACGAATCGAGCTGGTTAATAAGCTCAGCCCTAGGTGTTGGCCAAGATTGAGGTTGGGACATGCCGAGCTAGGCATACCTCGGTGGAAATTGCCACATGGCCCAATCAAAGCACAGAAAAGAGATTCCGCTATCCGTATGCGTCAATACCGTTAGGCTGTTTTATTGATACGGTTTGGCAGTATCTATGCATACACGTGTAAAGACATAAGAGGGTAGTACGTCCATGCGTCCAAGGAAGGATGAACAGGGTAGTGCACGCAGAAACTATATCAACCATGCGGTGCCTCCATGCAACAGGTCTGGAATTCTTGTTATGAGTGCTACCTACCTTTTGTCTCCTCTCTCTCTCTCTTTCTTCTTCTCCAAGTGTGCTAATTTGATCGTCAGAGGGGTTTTTCGGTTGCACACGCACCAGGTAGGTCACCGTCGTTTTCTTCTCGTTGAACGACTCTGTTCGGAGCTACTTAGAGCTTGGACCCAAGGGGTACGGAGAGCGACGAACATTTCCTCCCCGTACAGGTTAAATGTATGATAAATAGCATAACTTAACATTGTGCAAATGATCTCTTATTATATCTCCACTCTACAATGTGTACATATATACACTTAAAAGTAACTATTAATCAAAATAATTGTTGAAAATAAAAAATCTTTGTAAAAAAAAAAAATAATGGTTAAAATTAAATTATCAAAAAAAAAAAAAAAACCATTTCTTCTATTATCTTGATCTCTCAGTCAAATAAAAATGAAAGTAAAACAACATCTTTCATTAGATACAAAATTGATTTCATTATTATATTTACACCTCGTTTATTTTCTTAATCAAGAAAATATATACATAATTTATCAAAATTGTAATATAACATGCCCAATAAAAACAATAAAATTATATCCTACAAAATTATGAAGGTCCTAACTAAAATTTTCGCCCTCAAATAGGCTTGAGCCAACTCTGATCATTCATATTTGGATTCTAGTTCTGCTACAATAGAGATTCAAAATTTTATCAATGGCAACACAGTTTATAGTATCTCTACCTTCATCTCTTGTTTTCTCTCACTTATTAATTTTCATCACCATGTCAAAAAACTACATTTTGAGGAGAAAAATTAATAGAATGGATCATTCTTGATCAAACCAATTTCTCAACTACTAGAAGCATTTGTTGAGGGATGATCTGATGTAAGAGATCTTGTCGTTGTCCCTGTCTGTCACCGTCGCTGTCACGCTTGACGAAGATTGATCGGACATGGTGTATCTACCAACAGAGAATGAAGGTTCTGATGGCTTGGGAAGATCTGTTGATTGGCCTCCAAGCATGAGAACAACCTTTGACATCGAGGGCCGGTATTTGGGGTTTTCTTAAACACACAACAATGCAATGTTAATCCATCTCACAACCTCTCTTAATGGACAATTGTTGATCAAATTTCTATCTATTAACTCTTGTGCTTTACCATCATTCCATAGTCGCCATGCCTGTTTCGTATCATATTTTATTGAGTTCAAAATTGGAAAGAAAAGAATCATACTATTTTAGGTCAAGAAAGAAATGAGGAAAAAATGTTCTACATACATATGGTAAAAGGCTTTGGGCACGTGCCAGGAGATTGACATTATTTTTTCTTCCGCTTATGACTTCTAATATTAGGACTCCAAAACTGTAGATATCAGACTTTATTGAAAATATTCTCTCTATTGCATACTCTGATGCCATGTATCCACTATCGGAAAATAAAATCAAAATAATGACTTTCATTAGTCCCTGATAAGATTTTTTTTTTTTTTAATTTTAAGAAAATGATTAAATGAGAACAAAATGACTTACTATGTGCCTACAATTCTGTTGGTGCTAGCTTCGATTTGCTTGCCATAGAAAGCCCTGGCAGTACCAAAGTCTGATATCTTTGGGTTCATCTCATCATCCAACAAAATATTGCTCACTTTTAAGTCCCTATGGATGATTTTGAGTCGAGAGTCCTCGTGCAGATATAGAAGTCCCTTTGTTGTTCCATGAACTATACTTGCGCGCTTAACCCAATCTAGTTCCTTACATTTTGTGGCATCTGAAAGAAGGAAAAGTTGTTGATTTTATTTCGAATCAATCAGGGAAGTAATGAATTTATAGAGAGAGGGAGAGAGAGAGGGAGAGAGAGCACAAACTGAATAGAAAGGCATCAAGACTAGTGTTGGCCATGCACTCATAGACAAGAAGAGTTTTATCTCCCTCAATGCAACAACCTATGAGCTTCACAAGATTTCTATGTTGAAGCTTTACAATCAACTTAACTTCAGTCTTGAACTCGTCAAGCCCTTACCCCGAGTTCCTCGATAGCCTTTTAACCGCTATTTCTTTACCATCATGAAGCTTGCCCTAGAATGCATTTCATTCAAACCTTTTAACCTGGAAAAAAAACAACTGCACATATATACTATGAGGGTATAAATGTCATTTACCTTATAAACGGGCCAAAACCACCTTGTCCGTGCTTATTTGCATCAGAGAAATTGTTTGTAGCAATCTGGATAGCACTTAAATCAAAGTAATGAATCTCCCCACTGTTGTCCCGGTCGTTAACAGCCATAAGTTCCTCCATTTTGCGTTTACTACTGCTTCAATATTCCAAAATGTTCAATAGAATTTCCTTGTTTGTCTCTTGAGCAGTATACAAAATAAAAAATGGTATTCATTATTTTAAAAAAACAATATTAAAATATGTATTAGTATTAGCGACACAGACATAAATCAGTTGATATTTGTTACTAAGACAGTATTGATTGATATGAGTGAGTATCCTCTAGGGTGATTTTTCTTTGGAGTGATTTTTTATTTTTTTAATTTTTTATGACTGAGATTTAATTTTATCAAAATTGAGGGTACACTAACTATTTCACTAACTATTTAATTTTGGTGTTTGGGAACTTGGTTCCCAAATTTTTTTTCTCATTTTTTCCACTAAAAGACAAAAGTTTTGTAAAAAAAAAAAAAAAAAAAAAAAAAAAAACCAAATCCAAACAAAATATCACACCCAACCCCATAATCATTTCATTTTTTCTCTCATAAACATCACATCTCCAATCACAAAAAAATCCAACTATCTTTCCAAACACTAAAATTTTTTTAACCAATAATATCCTACAACTAAAAAAATCTACATAAAAACTCACTTCCCAAACACCCACTATAACTCTCAAAGTCTAACCTTATCACTCTATCACCACTCTAAGAAAAATCACTCTAGAAAATCTTGACTCGACTGATATATCACTGAAAATCGATATCACAAGAGATATGTTGATTAATGTCTACCTTTTTGTTTTCTTCTGTGAATTGTATGGTACAAGTAGAAACCAAAAAGAGCCACAACAGTAGTTATAATTGGTACAGTGATGAGAATAATCTTTGTTGTGCTCTGCCAAATAAGTACTCAGTATAGTGTTACCATTTGTGTAATATGTATGACATATGGTAAGTAATATCAGGAAATTAGAAACCCCATAGGCTTAAGATTTTCTTTGGGCTATTTTGAAAAGATGGTTATAATCAGTTTTTTGGTGAAAAACTACTTATAAGCAACTTATAAGCAGTTTTTTTGTGAGAGAGGAAGTTTGTTTTCTTCTGTCAATTGTATGGTACAAGTAGAAACCAAAAAGATCATTTTTCGATTTTGTTTTTCATACTTTCATAAAACAAAACAATGAAAATTTCAATCATGTGAAAATAATTTTCAAAGATTCATATATATATATATATATATTTGGTATTTCTTAAAAAGTGAGTTTTTCAAATAAAATTTCAAAATTTGTTTTTCAGAAATAGTTTATAGAACTCTCAAAAGTTTTAATTAAGTAAATACCCTTTAGAACTTATACTGTGTTTGAATCTTAGATTTCTGTAGAAATTTGTGGATGAAATAGAAAAGGGAATGGAAAATTAGCTTTTACTTCATTCACTTTTCCCTTACCATTTCTTTGCTCTTCATAAACCCTTTCATAAATCTAGGAACCAAACACATTCCTAGGTATAACTAATTGTTTTTGCCAAAAAAAGTGTAATTCAGAAACCAGAATGCCCTGTTCAAAGTCAATATAACCCACCGCAGATTCAAAAGCTAAAATATTTTCCACATCAAAAAGGTTGATATAACCCTTTTGGCCCAAAGCAGAGCCGGTCAAAATAACCTATTGCACATTGAATCAATTCTATCCTAAATTTAAAGACTATATTATTCTCCACATCAAAAAAATTTGATGTCTCCCTTTCGGGCTCCAAAGCAGAACATGATATACTATTAGTACCTTAGATGGGTAAGATGGTCTAATATCTTATATTTTTTTTCGTACATCGGAGGCCAGAGCTTTCGAAAATAGAAAGTCTTACCAATGAGTTGTAGCCAACTGGTCTAATATCCACGGATGTCCCATCTTTGAAAGGGTATCCCTATTTCTATCCCAATTCTACAACATCAACTACTTTCTATATCTCCAATTTGGATCCACCTTAGCCCAATATTTTCAAAAAACAATTTACCATTAAATTTTTTTTTGACTTGAAAATTTCTGTTGACTCACCTTTGTTAGTAGTCACGGGCGGTGCATTTGTCCATAAGCTGCCCTAAACAGTGGCTACAACCACCACCACTTATATCTCTACTACACTGCACCAACCCATATATGTACTCTGAAGCATTACCACTCATCTGCACCATACATGGTCCCGGTATATGGAGCCTTCGATATCAACGTATACATCATAGCGAGCGTGTTAATGTCTGGATCGTTAGGTGAAGTATTGTTCTCCGCATTCCACGTGAAAATCTTTATGTCTGTCTGTTCCAATCCAAAAAAATTGGTATCAGAGTATCGTAGCATGCACTGCTCGAACCATATGATTGCTTGTTCATCAGATGGGCATCTTTGTCTGATTTCTTGGCTAGCGTTGAAGACACAGTTTTGGCATTGATCGATTGTGAGATCGCCTCTGCAGAGGTAGAGGCTGAAGATGCCATTGAAGGAGTCATTGTAGAAGCTGTAAAGGGCTGATTTGGAGGACAGAGAGGTCAAGAGAGTGTTGAGGTTGGCTTTGTACTTGGTTTTGGATGTGTTGTTAGAACTGTCTAAACAGATGTGGGAATTGTAATTTGGTTGACATGTTACAGAGCTGATCATTAGCCCTGTGATTGTGATTAGAAGTAATAAATTAGGTCCAAGGTGGTGAAGAAGAAACATTACTGTAGTTTGGTGTTTGTTCAATGATGAAATGAGGGTGGTGATGATATATGATCATTATTTATTTGATTGGAATGGTGATGTTGAGGTTGGACTAAGTCAATTGATTTCTTCATATTTTTAATAAGAGTCGGTGGTCTCTAGGAGCGAACCAGAATTTCAAATTGGGGTCCCGTCACTCTTTTTATTGACCTATTGGCTGTGGATCACATTTTATATAATTGCATCGTACAATCAGTTATAACACTGTTTTATACAAATTTTATTAACAATCAATAATTTTATGTCAATTAAATCATGTAGTTATTCGATTACAACTCAAATCCATACTAATTCTTAATTTCATATTTAACTTATCAATATTAATTATAACTCAAACAAATACCAACCCTAAACTCATATTGAGGTGATTTTGTCAAATTGAGTTACAAGAATTACAATCGTTCCAAGTAAAAGTACCAAATTCTACTAAAACAACGCAAATGATATTTAATTAATTATGAACTGATCTTTTGATTTACGAATGAATTTATAATTACGTAAATCCAATTGCAAAGTTATTTATTATAAAAACAACAACAATTCATATTATTGAAAATAAATTCTGTGTTTAGGATAAATGAAAGTCTCGATATCAAAACCACAATTATGATTAATTTATTGTTTATTAAATAATTATTTGGAAGAATGAACCGAGGGTGTCATTTTCTAGTAGTGTCATAGGAAGACACCATCAACTTTCAAACTGTTAGTATTAGTATATAGGGTAAATTACATCATTAATTCCTGTATAGTTTAAGTAAAGCATCATTAGTTCACATAATTTTAATTTAAATAATTTAAATTATAAATTTTTAATTTTATTATAAAATAGTAATTCTGTCAATTACCGTTATGGTAAAGGACCATGAATAAAACTAAAAGGTCCAAAGTGAGATTCAAAACAAACTATAAGGACAACCAGTGAACGCAAACAGACTGAGTAAAACTACAAATATTTGTTTTGAATTCCACTTTGATCTCTCTAGTTGTTTACTCAAGGTCTTGTTGAATTTTACTTTGGTCTCTATAGTTTTACTCATGGTTTTTTCCCATTCAAGATGTTGACAACGCATGATGGAGGGATTATGTTGCAACAAAATTGAAAGTGTAGAAACTAAGCTATTCAAATAAAAATTACGATAATTAAAATTAAATTTCGCAAATTAGAGGGACAATAGTGTAATCTATCCTAATATGTGCATAGATTATTTTTCAAAGTGGCACCCCTCGCTGCCAACGGAGTTTTGCTCTTGACAAAAGCTCAATATAGTAAAATATTCAGCACATAATTAAATATGGCAACAAGGTGAAAGTTGTTTTAGTTTGTTTATTTATTGATTTATTTTATTTTTAATTCAATTTATTTTGTTTATTGAGAAGATCACTAACGACATGGAAACACTACAAGAAACGACAGCCCAATTTTTGGTCGCCGAAACAATTAGCGACTAAATTTATTTGTCGCCAAAGTGGTCGCCTAAAAGCTGTCGGCGATAGTATTGGCGACTACACTATTTTTGGTCGCTGAAAGTGAACGTTTTGGCTACTAAATTTTCGTTAGTCGGCAAAGGCTATGTTTTGGCGACCAAAATATTAGTAGCCAAAAGTAAGCATTTGGCTACTAAATTTTCATTAGTCGGCAAAGGTTATGTTTTGGCTACCAAAATATTAGTAGCCAAAAGTAAGCATTTGGCTACTAAATTTTCATTAGTCGGCAAAGGTTATGTTTTGGCTACCAAAATATTAGTAGCCAAAAGTGTTCAAATAAAATTAATTAAATTTTCAGCGACTAAAGAATTTAGTCGCCAAAAGAATTATTTTTCATTTTATTAAACTTTTGGCTACTAACCATTTGGTAGCCGAAAGTCTTCATTATATTTTTAGCTATTAAATTTTTAGTCACCAAAAATCTTTAGATTCTTTATGGCTACCAAATATTTAGTCACTAAAAATATTGATTTCCTTTTTGGCTCCCAATTGGTTAGTCACTAACAAATTCACTTCTTTTTTTTTTTTCGCTACTAAAAATGTAATTGCCAAAAACTTTATTTTGTGTTTTTTTTTTATTATAATTAATTTCTTCCCAACCTATATTTATTTCGTGCAACCTGCACCCTGTATTTAAACAAAATAATACATATATCTATATCTATTTCGTTTCAACAATACAAAAATTTAATTTGTTAACATCAAATTCTATACAAATCAAATACAATCCAACCCAAAATAATAATTCCATACAAGCACAAAATCATACAAAAAAGATGTCCTCTGTACAAAAAATTCTACATCAAATGTCATTTACAGAATATTTTGAAGGTGTAAATTTAAACATGATGGGAAAATTAAATTTATTTACTAAAACACTTGCTTAATTTTAACAATGAAGCTACTGATCTAAACGCTTCTCATCCTTCAAGCTTCCTTCATATAGTTTGGTACCTTTCTTTTTGAAGACACCAACTGCAAAATAATGCAAATGCAGTAATGCAATCAGAAAATCGAGAAATGGAATGGAAAGATGCCAGAACATTTTCCAATACACCCATTGCCCATGTCTCATAAAACATAGAAATTATTCAAATAATATATGAATCATTAATATCTAAAGAAAGAAGAAGAAGAAGAAGAAGAAGGTTTTAATCTCCCCCTTGAGATGGAAGGGAAAAACATAATTTGAAACATGTTTTTGTAATTAACTTCTAAGTTTCCATCCATGTTACAATTATTATTGATACTCCACATTTTCTAATAATTTATATTTGAATTATTTGTTTAACATTTGAATTAACCATCAAATTCATCACATCTTATTAAGAAAAAAAAGATACCTCAATAGTAAGGTAAAAAACAGGAGCTTCATCAATGACAGGCCTGCATGCTCCAACAGGATTCCATCTAGCCAATATCTGCATTTACAAATGGAGAAGATCTCAATTAGATAGCTATCATGAGATGAAGCAGTTAAACAAACCTTTCTCTATGCAAATACAAAAGTCGAAGGTGAAAAAACCATCAAAGCAATATCATCCAAGATACTGTTGTCACTTGCAAAGGACAGGATCCAATCCAACAAACTGTGAATTATGGCCACAATTTGAGCTCTTCAGAGTGTAGAGGTAACAACATTGTATTTTCTATGTTTATATCCAATGAATTATTAAATAGGAAAAGAATGTTCAATTGAAAGCTGTCACATCTGTTACATGCACATAAATTTAAGAACAAATTTCAAACAACAATAATAAGTTTTATACCTCCTGACTTCGTCCTGAAATTAATAGCCACAAAGGAGTTCGTATGGCAATCCTGTGGAGGTAAATTCAATATGTACAAGTTTTCAGAACAAAAAACTGTGATGTCCGTAACATATGTTCCACTAAAGTACTAAACAAATAATTATCTGCCAGAGATTACAAATCGATTCCAAGAGACAAGGTGAGGGGAGAGAGAGAGAGAGAGAGAGAGAGAATCAACAACCTCATGAGCTGCACCTGTACCAGGATAGAACTTCCCACCCTCATGTCTATGTAAGGAGATATACAGGACCTACACATGTGCCCAACCTCATCACTGCAATAGATTTATGTATGTATATTTATATGAATGTATATTTATGTATGTATATTTATATGAAAAATTTTCATTCAGAGGAAAATTTATGTATGTATATTTATATGAAAAACGATGCTTGGTGTCAATCAGATGCCAAATGCATATGGAATGTAAGAAATTTCAGAAAAATAACTGTGCATAAATTTTTAACTTGCAAAACTTATATATTATTGTCAAATACTAAAAGTAACTTAGTCAGCATCCACCACCGCATGTATCATTTCACTCAAAAATTTGTTCTCCTCAAAAATTTCTTGCATTCCATTTCCGTGATGTACATCCTGCAAGAAACAAAATAATAATTCCATTTATGAATTAGGTGTTATGCTCACATGCATTACATTCAGTAGTTGCATAAGGCCTCCATCATATATAAATGGAAGTAATTACTCTATCATTGCAAACAAAATTATCCAAACAGCATGAAGAAAAGATAAAGAAATATTGACATATGTCACTGACTTTTCAGGGTAAGATACCCTTAGTTTTGCACATAAAATCGCATTAGATTTACAAGATTGTAAAATTACCTAGTAACAAAGAAGCATAAAAAGTATAAAGGAGTTCTTGACATTACCCAATCAACAATTAGCACCTTCTTAGCCCCAGCAGCCTGAACTGCTAATGCAGCAACTGTAGCATTATTGTGGTGGCAAAACCCCATTGCATGCCTTACACCAGCATGGTGTCCAGGAGGTCTAACCTGAATCAGAAAGAAGAGAGACAGAGAGAAGAAGAAGAGAGGGAAAAATAAGTTAATAACAGCTGGTTGCTTTGATAGGTTTATTAACAGACATGATAGGAGACTTGAGAATTGTTCTTACCAAAGCAAAACCATTTGCAGGACTATTCAATGTGTACTATCATTACACATTTGCAAAATCCGGGTGCATAGCTTTAAATCTGGGTGCATAGCTCTATGATTTGTCCAACATTTTTGCAGGAGATTCAATGTGTAAAATGAGTTTGTACACTTCGAGAGTATGTGAACAAAACACAGAATCTGATCAGTCTACAACACAGAATCTGATCAGCTCCCATAATCTCATAATCACTTCATCTATAAACGAGCAACCTCTATTAAATAAGAAAAATACAAGAAAAACTAAACAAATTACCCTCCTTCCTTCACTCAGCTTCTGTCTAACTATTTGTCCTAAAGTTGGCTGCAGGCAGCAACAAAAAAATTAATTATAAATCAAATTAGTATAAAGCAACGTATAATCCAAAAACAGATAGAAAAATATTTAGTTACCTTTATGGGCTGGAAGAACTCATCAATAACATTTTGTGCAATGGCAAGCCCTGCTAAAGCCCCAATAGATTGTGTATACTGCAAATAATTACAAAGTAAAAACCATCATACTAGAGCAAATGCAGATTATATATGTACTAATTTTTGTATCACATTTCGTACAATGCCCTAAAACATCACATTGCCCTAATTTTTAATTTGAATCACATTTCAATAACAATGCCCTAATTGAGGGCATTTCGTACTTCATATTCTGTGTGTTTTGACATATATATATATATATATGTATGTGTGTGTGTGTGTGTGTGTGTAAACAGAGATAGATAGAAACTGGGAGAGAGACAGATGCGAAATTCAAACATACCTGGGAAGGAGTTCGGGGGATGATCCAGTTTGGGGGAGTTCGGGCGATGGAGTCTATTCCTGTACAGAAGAGGGCAGAGGCGTGAGTGTACAGATGATTTGTGTATATAATCGAGTATATATGGAATCAAGGCTGTGAATATATGATTCGTGTTTGTGTGTGTGTAAACAGAGAGAGAGAGAGAAAGAGGGAAACCGAATGGCCTTGTGAGATGTTTAAGAAATGGAGAGGGAGATACAGAGAGAGAGAGAGAGGGAGATACCTGGGAGCGAGCTGGTGGGGTTTTGGGTTGCAGCGTCAATGGTGGCGCGAGCAGTGGGCGAGAAGGAGGAGGAATGAGAAGGAGTTGTGTGTGAGACTGAGATGAGAAACGGAGACGGGTTAGGGCTAAATTTTGGGGGGAATCCCCAATTTGAGAGGGAATATTTTTTTTAGGGGGAATCCCCAATTTGAGAGGGAATATAATCGCCGACTAATATTTAGTCGGTAAAAGAAAAATAACAATTTTAAAAAAATTTAAAATAAAAGTAACAAATATATTAAAATTATATTTAAATAAAAATATAAGTAATAAAATTATAAATTAAAAAAAAAAACCAAAAATTAAATTATCTTAAATATTTGTCCTAATATTTTTTGTACTGAAAAATATAATAATATATTTTAAAATTTTATTTTCTTATATTGTTATATTATATATATATACATATATATATATATATAAAATAAGAAAGAAAAGAAAGAAAGAAAATTTTAAAAAAAAAAAAGGAAAAATTTAATACTAAAAAATATTTTAATGAAAAATATTTTTGTGGTAGAGGAAAAGGAGCGGCAGTAGTAGTGAAGGTGGTGAAAGAGAGATAATGGTAGTAGTAGTAGCAGTAGTAGTAGTGGTGATAGTAGAGTGGTAGCGATAGTAGTAGTAATGGTAGTCGTAGAGTTGAAGTAGCGACAGTAGAAGTAATAGTGGTGGTGGAATGGCGTTTGCAGTAGTGGTGAAGGTGGTAGAGGAGATGGGTGGTGAGAGAGAGTGATAGACAGAAAAGAAACATAGAGAGAAGAGAGATAAAGAGAAATGAGCGAGAGAGACAGAGAGAGATAGCGAGAAGAGAGATGAGCAAGAGAGACATAAAGAGAAGAGACATGAACGAAAGAGACATAGAGAAAGATAGAGAGAAGAGAGAAGAGAAATGAGCGAGAGAGACAGAGAGAGATAGCGAGAAGAGAGATGAGCAAGAGAGACATAAAGAGAAGAGAGATGAACGAGAGAGACATAGAGAAAGATAGAGAGAAGAGAGAAGAGAGAAGAGAGATAAAGAGGGGAGAGAGTGAGCAATGTGAACACAATGGGGGAGAGAGATAAACAGACAGATAGACACATAGAAAGAAAGAGAGAGAGAGAGAAGGAGAAAAGTGAGAGACAGACAAATAGACACAGAGAGAGAAAGAAAGAGAGAAGAGTGATAAGTGAGAGAGAGATAAAGAGAGAAAGAGATATAAAGAGACAGATAAAGACAGAGACAGAGTAGAAAAGAGAAAGAGATAGAGACAGAGGCAGAGAGAAACAGAGAGAGAGAGCGAGAGAAGAGAGATGAGCAAGAGAGATAGAGACAAGAGAGATGAACGAAATAGACATAGAGAGATAGAGAACGGAGAGAAGAGATAGATGTGTGAGAGACACAGAGAGAGAAAGAGACAGACAGACATATAGACAAATAGATAGACAGATAGACCAACAGATAGACAGATAGATTTTTTGTAATTATAATCGCCGACTAAAATTTAGTCGGTAAAAAATATATTAAAAATATATATTAAAAGTAACAAAAAAAATTCATTATTTAAATTTTTTTTAAATAAAAGTAAAAAATATATTAAAATGATATTTAAATAAAAATATAAGTAATAAAATTATAAATTAAAAATATTAAATTATCTTAAATATTTATCCTAAAATTTTTTTTATTGAAAAATATAATCACAAATTGAGCTTTTAATTTTATATATAATAAGAAAGAAAAGAAAGAAATAAAATAAAAAAAAAGGAAAAAAATATATAAAAAAATTTGAGCTAGCTCAACCCGTGTTTTAAATTTTTTTGATGTTTTATTTTATTTAATTTCATTATTTAAATTTTGCCACAAAATATTTAAATTTTATTGATGTTTTATTTTATTTAATTTCACTATTTAAATTTTAATAGATGTTTTATTTAATTTCATTATTTAATTATTAATATTTTTTAAAATAAATTTATTTAAAATTTTAATTAAAAAATAACATATATTTTTATTGATATTTTATTTATTTAATTTAAAAATATATATTTATTTAATTGCGTAAAAGATCAAATGAAATAAAAGAAAATCAACTTTTGGCGACCAAATGTTTAGTCGCCAAAGACAAAAATTAATTTTTTATTAAAACATTTGGCGACTAAAGGATTTGGTAGCCGAATGTGTGCCTAGGGCGACTAAAAGATTTTTTGTCACTGAAAATCAACTTTTGGCGACTAAATGTTTAGTCGCCAAAGAGAAAAAATTAATTTTTTATTAAAACATTTGGCGACTAAAGGATTTGGTAGCCGAATGTGTGGATACGACGACTAAAAAAATTTTTGTCGCTGAAAATCAACTTTTGGCGACTAAATGTTTAGTCGCCAAAGACAAAAATTAATTTTTTATTAAAACATTTGCCGACTAAAGCCTTTAGTAGCCGAATGCATACCTACGGCGACTAAAAAAATTTTTTGTCGCCAATTTATGCCATTTTTGCCGACTAAATTTATTTTAGTCGCCAATTGTGATATTTTTAGCGACTAAATTTTTTTTAGTCGCCAATAATCAATATTCCCCGACTAAAAATAATTAGTAGCTAAAAATTTGACTTTTGCCGACTAAATTTATTTTTGGTAGCCAAATCCGTAACATTTGGCGACTAAATTTGTTTTAGTCGCCAAAAGTGGTCGCTGTAGGTGCTTTTTCCTGTAGTGAAAGCCGGTTACCAAAAAATTATAGTAGTCTCTTTCTCTGCTAAAACATATTTATGTCATTATCTTATCTAAATCATTTGCTGAGAAATTTCATATTATCTATGCTAAATGCCTTTGTAAAGCTTTCTCTTCAACTAAAACAGATGCCAATTTCATCATTTAGGACAATGGTAATGTTAATGTTGTTAATGCATTTGTAGGTTTCACATTATTTAGTTGTAGAGGGGCATTTTTGTTCTTGTACTCTATGTACTTTGTTTTTGTTCTAGTGTTGCTACTAGCATCCTAATTTCTTCTTTAGATTCCTCTTAAAAAAAAAAAAAATTTACAATTTTATTATCATAAAATTCTAATTTGGTCACAGTCCTAATGTCTCAAACCGTAATCTTAACATTAATTGTAACCATACCCCAACCTCAACCAACACCTACCACCATCAAATTTTGGCCACCTCTCTCTAGTCCATCCCAACTTTTGTTCCCAATCCTACCCTCTCCCTACTCTTGTAGACCTCTACATGTTTGTTTTTTGTAATTGGTAATCCCATTTGACAAAAAATTTATTCAAATATAATTGCATTCACGCTTATATCTGTGAGTTTGTGAGAGTTTAGATGTGAATCCAACCCAATTTGTGCCTGAGTAAAGAAGTTTGTGCTACAGAAAATGTGTGCTTGAGTAGAGGCGTTATTGAGCTTGTCAAACTTGTTGGGCTGCTCAAGCGCTTATGTGTGCACTCGGGCGCTGTTTTGGATCATCCAGTACCTCAGTCTGATTTTAGAGATACTAAGAATTGTGTTTTACTGCTCGAGCAGTAAGTCTTGTGCTTGAGCAAAGTGACATGTGGAAGTTCGTTAGCACCATCTTATTATAGTCTAACCGCTTGAGTGGTCATTTATGCGCTTGAGTGGTCTTCGCATCCCTAATTGTTATAAAATGCCTCAGTTGCTGATTTCAGGATTTAATCCTTCTAGAATTCTCATAGAGGAGAGAAGCTGAAGTGTTCTATATTGGAGGGCGTTTATATATTTGTTTCCTTGATGAATTGAGGGTGATTAATGGACTTCATATTGACAATCATCAAGGGATTTCTTTTGCTGAATTCAAATTCAAAAGAGATGTAATAACCCTCACCACTGATTACTGATTAATTGCCGATTACTACTAAACTGAGAATGAATACAGTTGATAATTGAATTGATTGAAATGCTGAACTGACTGATTGACTGTCTCTGTTTAAGTGCATTATATCTGTTGATCGTTTGATTATCTGTTCATATTTCTATGTTTAAACTGCAATTGAAGGCCTTATCGGCGGCCGAACCAGAAATTGATTAGTGATTTATGATCATCATAATTTATGTGATTTTATGGTATATTTAATTGGAAACTGATTTGGTATGATTAAATTAGATTAAAGTAAGCTAACCTAAACAAGTTGCCTTATTTACAGAATTGCCATTGTTAGTGGGCCCTTTTATTATAACATATTAGAGCCTTTGTATACTTGATTCAAAACTTTTCCTTAGCTCATTTCCTTGTTCTTGTCGACCAAGAGAGTTAGAGGGAGAGAAATTGAATTCTAGCTTGTGTTTTGCTTGGTAATTGAAGAAATTGTAGAAGAGATTGCATATTTGAGCTCCCTTCTTGAACTACAAGACTTAAGGGTTGGCTTTCTGAGGAGACGCTCTAGCCTACTGTAGCCCAGAACTCTGTGAGTAACAACTGTGTAAAGATATGTTCAAAAATGATCATCTTCTGAACAATTGAACTGTACTGTTTTCTGAACTGCTACTGTTAACTAAATGAATGAATGTATGTCCTATATTCTGAACTGTATTGTGGAATCTTTAGCAACTACTGTTACTAACTGTTACTGTTATAGAGATCTCTGTCGGTTCCCTTGTTGGAACCACTATTGTTTACTGATCGATGGCCATCACTGACTGTTCGGTCTTTTCAGACCTACTGTTTACTGTTATGCTAATGGATGTACCACATATGACTGTTTACTATACTGAACAACTGATATACTGATTGAAATGAACTGTTTTCATTACTGTAAGGACATTCATTCTAAACCCCTTTACGCATTATGTTATTCACTGGGCTTTAGCTCACTGCTCATATATATATGTAGGTGAACAGGCACCAGACCAGAACTAAGAGCGTCGGGGTAGACTCCCAGTTTTGTCAAGCCAACCACTGTGCCTTACTGCGAGATTCCGAGCCTGCCAAGTTTTGGCTTAGGGGTGTTTTATTTTCCCCTGTCTGTTCCTGTGTCTGTTTTGTATAACTGCATAAACTGATAGCACTGTACCGTACTGTTAATAGGGATTTGGTCCCTATTCTGAACGACTGTAAATATTGTGCATACTGTCCTGTACTGTGTATATATCTATGTATGTATGGAAAATCTTTTTGCATACAGACTGTCACAGCTCATTGGACATTATTGATTTACTGTATTGGCTTCCACCATGTCCCTGTACTCTGTTTTACTGTATTACTGTTAAGCAGGCCTTCGGTAATTTCGGATTACTGGCTGGTTACGGTGCTAAACCCATAAGGGCGGGTTTGGGTCGTGACAAGAGAGATATTCACCAGTGGATTCCGGAAAACTTGAAGAGTATGAAGTTTTGGTGAATTTTGAAGTAGCTCTTCTTTGTGGATTGGACATCGGTGTTGTTGTGGATTCAACGTTTGGAAAATAATTTCGAGGTAAAGATGGTAGTGGAAGAGGCACAACAGGTTCGGTTCAATTTGAGCGTGGATTCGTTAGGTAATTGAGGGTTCTCATATGTAATTCCTTTGTCTTCTTAGTGGACTATTTTGTGGTTTTGACCCGTCATTTTTATCATAATTGAAGGTGTTTCAATTGTGATTTTTTCCATGTTATATCGTTGTGTTGATTTGTTGATATTTGTTTCGTAGATATAATTCAATTCTCGTATAATTGAATTAGATCTACTTGTGTTATTGGGGATTGTTATTCATTGCTAAAATTGAATTCTAATTGCAAATCATTATCCCGGGGTTTTAAGATTTTCACTACCCTCGTGACCCCTTTCTTCCTCCCAGCTTTGTGATCTCTCTCTCTCTCTCTCTCTCTCTCTCTCTCTCTCTCGTGGCAGCTAGTATTGGCAAGGAAATGAAGGGTAGAGAGGGGTTGGAGGAGGCACTAAATGGTGATGAGGGACTTGAGTATGGGAAAAAAAAGGGGTAGGGGTGGAAGTGGTATACCATAGGGAGAAGAGATAGGGTGTGGAGGGGTTTGGTGTGGTAAAAAGGGCTAACCTAATGTGGTAATAGTAGTGGTGGTTAGAGTTTAAGAGGGTGGGAGTTGATTCTAATATTAATAAGTAGGGGGTTCAAAGAATTTTATACTAAAATTTGAAATTAGTTGGTAAAGAATGGATGTGGGTACTATAAACAACACACTTTTACACGAAACAAACAAATAATACATTATCATCTCCTAAGGATGATCAGTACCAACTTGGTTTTTCCATTATTCTAACATTAGAATAATTTTTGTATTGAAATACAAATGTGAAAACTTATTATTGATTGTAAATATAGTAATAATTTATATAGCAGATTCATGGAAATGAAAAAAGAGAAATGGTACATCTAAACAACCATCAGATAGGGTAAGATAGTACATCAAATTGTTTCAAAATAAACATTCAAATAGAGCTACAACTTGTTTCACTTCTATCGACAAACAAGCTCAGTAATTGTATCCTCATTTACTGACCCTTGTGATGATTTTATTTCAGACTGATCTGACTTTGTCACCATTGAATTGAACTCATGCAATGAATTGCCTGGGTCAATGCTTTTAGGCACAAAATATGCAGGACGTGAAGGCAATGAGAGTGTGAAAGAGGAGCTAATGAGCATGTTAACAACTAAAGCCATCGTTGGTCTGTCTGCTGCATTTTCTTGAACGCACAATAAACCAATATGGAAACATCTCATAATCTCACTTTTTGAACCTGTCATCAATGTTGAATCCACTATATCTAGAGCTGTATTTTTCTTCCAACTCTTTCATGCCTGCAAGAGTTCAAGCTCAGCGAAGATGAAATTTAGCAAAACTCTTTAGATTTTATTACAATTCATCTAATCATTACTCCCACCCAAAAAATAAATAATAAAATAATTCATACTTACATAGCTTAGAAGGTTTTCCCCATTCTCCACATCATGAAAACAAAAGATCTTCTGACCACTCAAAATTTCCAATAGTATTACACCAAAACTGAAGACATCTGACTTAACCGAGAAATGACCAAACTTAAAATACTCTGGAGCCATATATCCACTGCATATTATCATCCATCAATATCATTTTCGATAAAACGATATGTTTGTGTCTGATATAATCAGTTTGTTCAACTTGTTTATAGAATATCTTCTATTATTTTTTAGATGTTCAGAGTGGCTAGTATCTCGGAAAGATAAATTCTTTCTACATCAAAGAAACTTATACTTACATGGTACCCATGATTTTACTTGCTGTGTAATGGGATTGATCCAATACCATTAGTCTACCTGTGCCAAAATCTGAAATTTTAGCATTCATCTCAGCATCCAACAAAATGTTGCTAGCTTTCAGATCACGATGAATAATTCGATGTTGAGAATCTTCATGAAGATATAGAAGTCCTCGAGCAAAGCCTTGTATAATTTTGTTACAGCTTTTCCAATCCAAAGATGAAATGAAATGGTCAAGGCTTCTGTTAGGCATGAACTCATATATGAGAAGTAATTCTTTCCCTTCCAAGCAGAAACCCAATAGACTGACCAAATTCTTGTGACGAAGCCTAGCCAATAACAAAACCTCATTCTTGAATTCTTCTTGACCTTGTCTAGAATTTCTAGAGAGCTTCTTCACAGCTATTTCTAACCCATTTAGAAGCACACCCTATGATTTTGCAAGAATAATTTAAGAAACATTGTCATATGCAACATTTCATTTCACAGCATAGCTTTTGAAGATCATTCTATTTTGTTACAACTGCATGAGGATGCATCTAATTACCTTGTAAACGGGGCCAAATCCACCTTCTCCAAGCTTATTAGCCTCAGAAAAATTATCCGTTGCATCTCTAATTGTTCCTAAGTCAAATTGCAAGGATTCTGCTGATGGAGTTGAATCCAGATCTTCAGAGGAAGTAAACAAAATTTAAATTACAAAAAAAAAAAAAAAAAAATGAACTAAGTAATGGAATACGTCACAATGTTGAGAAAATAACAACTTGATAAGTGGACACTTCCAACTATGTTTGTCAAATTCTCCTATAGTATTTTCTTCAAGAAAATGATTTCCAAAATAACATAGTGATAGCTCTAAAAACAAGCATATATTGTGAAGAATTTACTTACTTTTTATAGCCCCTCTTGAAGTCATGATTTTCCTCATTATCAAATAGATGCCAATGATGAAGATGACAAGAATCACCAAAATTGCTGACATAGTAATGGTAGTGATGATGAGAAGTATAGATGTGTTTCTCTTCTTCCCTACAAAAACTAGAAACATTTTCTGACGAAGATAGTGAAAAAATTAAAAAAAAAATCTGAATTTGAAATTGCTCTTTTGTGGAGATAAAGCTAGTATTGTTGAAGATTGGGCCAATTTTGACATTACTTATATTTAAATTTGTGTTTTTGTCTTCAAGACAATGGATCAATAATAAATACCATTTCTTCTCAAAACTTCGTCTTCACAAAGTACAACACAGAAATTTTATCATAAACTACAATTGTGGTTGTTAACAGTGGACTACATTCACAGAATAACACATATGCAACATAGACAATGGTAAAAAAATAATATTAACAATTTGGTCATAAATCTTTAATAGTTGATTGGTGATATTTTATTTCAATATAAAATATTCTAAAATTATTAGGTTTACTAAATTGCATTGATTTAGTTTTCCTATTTATTAGTGTCTTGTTCTCCAATAATTAAATTATTATAAAAAAGATGTAAATCTTATGACTCAATAACTTTTGATTCTTCTGATGGGTGTGTTGCTGGGAGTAGGGGGGGTTTCGGCCACTGGGCCTCTATCTCCTCCTTCCACCCTCTTTTTCTGCTTTTCTTTATCTTTTTGCTTAATAATATTAGAAGCTTGTCCTTCCAACCCTTTTTGGAGCCGCCACCACTACACCGCCACCACATCTACCACCTTCCTGCCTCCATAGATCCACCCTCACTAAATCTATCTCATCTCCTTTAGATCTACCTCTAGCCACTGATGTTGGCGTTGCCTCTCCTTCTTTCTGATCTTCCAAATCTGATGTTTGGCTTTTGCCCAAACTTTCACCGTCACACCCAAAACTTTAAGAACTGTTTTCAAATCTTCTGACAATCCGAAAACCGACGTTGCTTAACGTGTTCATTTCACTCTAGGCGACCACCTCAATCTCAATGTTCCATCTTGACTAGCAGAGGTGGGGTCTTTAGATTCAAGTTGAAGGTTGTAGTGTAATCAAGGTTTTAAAAAGCGGCCGCAACCGTTACGTAAAGCTGTTACGTAACGGTTGTAGTGGTTACCGTCACTCGTTACGGTTACTTTTGCAGTGTGATTGAAATTCACAGGTGTGTCGGCCGTAGCAGCTACCGTAGCAATTGTAACGGTGCCATAACAGCCGTAATGGCCTGTTACGCACTGTTACGTAACGGTTCCGAACTGTTTCTTTCGAAAAAACACAAAAAAAAAATAGTTGAAAATGGGGAAAGAGGGATAGAGAGAAGAGGGAAGATAAAGAGAGAAGATGGAGGAGTAAGAGATAGAGAGAGAGAGGAATAGGGAAGATACAGAACATGTTATTGATTTGTTGAAGCTGTAAGGCTTATGCTATTCTATTCAGCTGCTATCACTCAACCATTTTGTTTGTGTGTGTCTATCTATATATTATTTGAAAATAATAATAATAATAATAATAAGTGTGGTCATTATCTATTTGGCTTAGTTAAAATATGTATATATATATATATATATTTAGGCTCTTATTTATTCTCTTACTTTTGTCATTGTTTATCTTATATATAATAGTTAGTGATTGATTTTTTGTATAATATAAAGTCATTAATTATTAAAATAAAATGTAAAAAACTCAGTTTATAGTGATTTAAAAATATGAAATATATTGGATCATACTTAAAAATTTACAAAAATTGATTAATATTTATTTTAAACCCAATAAATATGATCATGGAAAAAAATATGCATATTGGTAAGTTTTTTTTTTTCAAATTGTGCAAAAAATAAAAAAATTCACGGTTCTGATTACCGCAACTGTTACGCTACAGCCTTTACACCCCGCAACCGCAACTGCGTCACCGTCACTGTTACGGCGACCACAACCGCTTTTCAGAACCTTGAGTGTAATGAAACTTTGGATGCTTTTGGCAACTTGGATCTGGTTGTTTTTGGTTTGCTTTTTTATTTTTTTTGTTATTTGTTGTAATAATCCTCCTTGTTTGGAGGTTATGTCTCTCCTTTGTGAGGGTTTTTTTTTCTCTTTCTCTTGATTAGGATTTTTCCTCCTATGGAAGTTTGTTATCTCTTTATGAGATCTTTTGCTACTGTTATACTAGATTGATTCGATTTTTTTTTGTAATGAAGATTTTCTTCCCGATCTAAAAAAAAAAAAAAACTTTTGATTCATTTTTGAGAGGGGAGATTTGCACCTGACTGTACGGCCGAGCTAAGATAACGTCAGACGTGACGGACCGCGCGGCGCCGAGCTAATCTCTCCGTTGACACGGCCGGCGGCCTGACTTGCACGGTCAGGAATATTGACTGGTCAAGCACCAACTGGCGTAGCCGAGCTGCGTCTTGCACGTATTGGATGGAGCCCGAGTTAGCGGATGCTGGCCGAGCTAAGGGGTAGCCCAAGCTTGACCGAGCTGCGATCAGGGCCGGTACGCCTTGAACTGATCAGTCGATATAAAGTGGCCTCGTGTGACCGAGATTGAAGGTAGAACGGTTGGAGGCCGGCATGCCTCGCAACCAGTTGGTCATGATGAACCGATCAAGAATAGTTCGGCCGAGGTGGTCAGGCTTTCGCCTGATTCCAAATTATAGGTCGGCGACACATAGCTCGGTTATGTGCATGTAATAGCAACTCTCCACAAGTGACAGGCCGATCGTGGTACTTCGGTTAAGTATGCCACCTGGGCCAATGGCGTGAGGGAGAGGACATCTGCTCCACGCACACCTCAATACCGTTGGACAGTTTTGTGTGTACTGGTGGGAGTACTAGGCCTTTATACGCGTAAGGTGGTGAGAGGCAAGCATTGCCACCTGTCCAGGGAAGGACAGTAGAGGTAGTGCGCGCATAATCTTGGGGCTGTATGGCCAGCCTAGAAATAGGGAAGAAGACGAACATTAGAGGTAAGCGAATTCACTCTACCAAAACTCCCTCTCTCTGACAGCCTTCTTCTTCTTCCCCAAGTGATCTGACTTGATCGTTGGAGGGTCTTTCCGGCACACCACCGCTGGGTAGCTCACTATTTTTGTGTTGCAGAGATAGACGCCGTCACAAGAAGCTTGACGTCCAAGGAGTACGGAAAGCAGAGGATATTTCTCTCCCGTACAATTGGCGCCGTCTGTGGGAAGTCTTTGTTAATCAACCCTTGTTCTTCGAGCTTCTTTGACCATTTCCATGGCTAACAACGACAAAGTCCCACTGTCTATCATCGATGGTGTTACTCCAGAATATGTCCGGAGAAGAGAAGGCCCCCCGAATGTTCCAGCTATGGCAGGTCTGGAAACCTCTTCGTGAGGTGCGCGAGACAAGCGTGGGAAGAGTTCAGATCGCTCGTAGAGCCCAGAAGGCCGCCGACGTCGGGGGGAGTCTCGTACGTAGCGCCTGGTACACAAATTAAAAGACCAAGACGCCCTCATTCGCAAGATGGCGGCGGAGATGGAGCTGTTGAAGCGCCAGATTAAAGGGAAGGATGTAGTTGGAGAGGGCAACCTCAGTGAGCGCACCCCTTCCCCTCGTTCTAACAGTCGCCGCCAGAGGAGGACTCACTCTATCTCCATCACCAGGAACTATGGGGTTGGAGATTCCGACCAAAGAGAGGGCAGATCCCTCACTCGCGACAGCACCTACCGCCCCTCACGCCCGACGCCGACGTCGCAATCCTCTTTCTCCACACGTTTCAGGGACTTGAGGGATGTATTGGAGGAAAGGGCGCGCCGTCGGGAGGCTCAGAGAGTGCCAGCATTACAGAGGTTGAGCGCTCCAGTTCGTTGTAGTGAAGAAGTGGTGATGCCAGCTCCCAAAGTGGTAGCCCCTGCGCTGGAGGACAAAGAGCTGGCGCGACTTACAGCCACGCCATTGTCCCCAGAGATCGAGAGCACACCACTCCCTGCCGGATTCCACCAACCAAAGTTCACTTTGTACGACGGCAAGACGGATCCGTACATGCACGTGAGTCATTATCGGCAGGTGATGGCTGGCCACCGACGCAACGACGCTCTGATGTGTCTCATATTCCCAGCAAGCTTGGGAGAGCTGGGTCTAAAGTGGTTTGAAAGGCTCCCGGAGAGGAGTATTGAGGGGTGGCAACAGCTAGCAGAAGCATTCGTCACCAGATTCAAGACCAACACTCGAACGCCGAAGGAGGTCAACCATCTCCTGGGTGTCAAGATGGAGTCTGGGTGTTCGTTGAAGGCATACAATGCGAAGTACTGGGAAACATACAACGAGATCCTCGACTGCCCTACGAATCTAGCGATTGCTCAATACAAGCGAGGTCTCCCAGTCGGACATAGACTGCGAGATTCGCTCACGATGCGTCAGTCCACAACTATGGAGTCCTTGATGCAGCGGATCAATGAACACATCCGTGTTGAGGAGGATGCCGCCTCTGCAACCGAGAAGTCTAATCCGGTTACGGCGGACAGAAAGGTGGCTGGAAAAGTTCACTCAGTCGGGCAGGAGGATAACCGCCCAAGCGACCGGTCAAAAGATCAACGCCGTGAACCAAACCGCGATGATCGAAACAAGGGTCACAGAAACGTCCGAGCTGACGCACCCCGCAACGCGGCGAAAGATGCAAAGAGAAAACTGAAGGCGCGGACAGGAATTACCATGGTCTTCAAAATTCCCATCTACCGCATTTTGAGCGAGATCCGAGGTGAGCCTTTTGTCCGTTGGTCGGCCAAGTTAGGGAGTGCGCAGCGAGGCTTCAATCCAAAATATCGCTGCACCTTCCATGAAGAACGGGAGCACCGGACAGAGGACTGCTTGCCGCTCAAACAGCACTTGGAGGAATTGGTGGCGGCAGGGCATCTTGACCAATACATAGATGGGGGAGTCAAGGCCACGCCAGCTGGACAAACCGAGCCTAACGGAATGGCCTCCCTAGAAGCGCCCCCACAGGGTGTAATCAACGTCATCCACGGCATCATTGAACCAGCACATGAGGGATGATTAGAGGGATGATTAAGAAGGCCGAGCACATGAGGGAAGTGCTCTCCGTCCAGCCCGCCGTAAAGAAGGGAAAGGCCGAAGAAAGAGACATCCTTTCGTTCTCAACCAAAGACTTGGAAAGGGTTCAGATGCCGCACAATGATGCCTTGGTGGTGACTCTTCGCGTCAAAGACTTTGATATCAAGAGAATCCTGATCGACCAGGGGAGTTCGGTCGAAATCATGTATTATGACGCGTTCAAACAAATGAAGTTAGAAGACAAGGACTTGGCCCCTGCGACATCTCCTTTTGTCGGCTTCAATTCACAGCCGGAGTGGCCAATTGGAAAGATTATTTTGCTGGTCAAAGCGGGTTCAGTAGTAAAGCAAGTGGAGTTCTGGGTGTTCAAAGTTCCATCCACCTACAACTTGATCTTAGGCAGGGGCTGGCTGCACGCCATGCAAGCGGTTGCTTCGACCTTTCACCAAGTCATGCGCTTTCCGGCGTCGAACGGGCAAATAAAGGAAGTTTGGGGAGACCAGGTGATGGCAAAACAATGCTTCGTTGCGGTAAATGGCAGCCGAGTAGCCAAAGGGTTTGTCCAGATGATCAAGGGGCCCGAGGGAAATGAGGTCCTTGAAGACGTAGGAAGAAAGGCCGAGGAAAAATCGGTCGAAGATTTGGTGAAAGTGCGCATTGACGAGAACGATCTGACTAAATTCTTCCTCTTGGGATCATCCTTGTCTAGCGTCGAGCGGATGGATTATGTCAGCTTCTTGGTTTCCAATTTGGAGGCCTTTGCCTGGATGCCTTACGACATGCCTGGCGTTGACCCGAACTTCATTTGTCATCAGTTGAATGTCTTCCCCAATGCACGGCCAGTCATTCAAAGGACGCGCCGCTCAGCCTTGCACCATGCTGAAGTGGTGGCAGAAAAAGTGAAGAACTTGTTGGAAGCAAGGGCTATAGAAGAAGTGCAATACCCTCGGTGGATATCTAACACAGTGGTTGTTCCCAAGAAAAATGGCAAGTGGCGAGTCTGCGTTGACTACAAGACCGTCAACCGGGCTTGCCCTAAGGATAGCTTTCCCCTCGCTCGGATTGACCAGCTGGTGGACTTAACCGCTGGCCATCAGAGGTTTAGCTTCTTGGATGCATATCGCGGCTACCACCAGATAGCCATGTATAAACCGGATAGAGAGATCACATCGTTCACCACCCCCAGAGGATTATGTTGCTACAAAGTCATGCCGTTCGGACTGAAGAACGCCGGGGCAACCTTTCAGCGGATGGTGACAAAAATGTTCGCTCCTCTCTTGGGCCGAACAATGGAGGCCTACATCGATGATATGGTGGTGAAGAGTAAGGAGAAGTCTCAACACCTCACCGACCTAGCAGAAATGTTTACCATACTTAAGCATCACAAGCTTCGTCTGAACGCCTCCAAATGCACCTTCGGAGTTGGCACTGGAAAGTTTCTGGGTTTTCTGGTTACAAACCGAGGAATTGAAGCCGACCCATCCCAGATCAAAGCGATACAAGAGCTGGAGCACCCAAATTCTACAAAGGACGTGCAACATCTTGCCGGGATGGCAGCCGCGCTGAACAGATTTATCAGCCGGTCTTCGGATCGTTGCAGGCCCTTCTTCAAAACTCTGAAGTCCAAGTTCTTCTGGGATGAAGAGTGCGACCGTGTACTAGCGGACTTAAAAGCGTATCTCTCCTCAACCCCAATTTTGGTCACACCTCAGCCGGGCGAAGAGCTGTACCTCTACTTGGCTGTTTCTCAACACGCAATGAGCGCGGTATTGGTTCGTGCTGAAGGCATCCAGCACCTACCAATCTTCTATGTAAGCAAGACTCTACTCCCGGCGAAAATGAGATATCTTCCCTTGGAAAAATTGGCGCTGGCCCTGATGATGGCGTCAAGAAAGCTGGCGCACTATTTTCATGCCCATACAATAGTAGTGCTGACCGAGTTCCCACTAAAGGTGCTGTTCGAAAAGGCCGACTTCACTGGGAGGATTCTGAAATGGGCCGTGGAATTGGGCCAGTAGGACATCAAGTTCCGGCCGCGCACCGCAATCAAGGCTCAAGCTCTTGCAGACTTTGTGGCAAAATTTGCCCCTGGGACGCATCCTGTTTGCCCAGTCGATTTGGCTGATGCAGATTTGGCACAGCCTACAGTTCAGGCAATAGAAGCAAGTGTTGGCGCGCAAGAAGAGGAGAGGCGAAGAGTGACCGAACCAGCAAAGGCGAATGACCTGTGGGAGGGCGGAGTCAACCGTGACAGGGAAAGAGACCAGAATGAGCCGACCAAAGACCTAGATTTGAGAAGTTCCCAAAATCCCTTTGATTGCTGGAAGTTGTTCGTTGGCGAGATGTGGAAGCTCTTTGTCGATGGGGCGTCCAACCGGCATGGGGCCGGGCTAGGAATTGTGCTAACTTCACCAGAAGGGCTGATTATTGAGCAAGCAATTATGCTTGGCTTCCCAGTGTCCAACAACGAGGCAGAGTATGAAGCCCTCCTTGCCGGTCTGAGAAGCGCATTGAGAATGAAAGCCACCGCCCTTATGGTCTACAGCGACTCCAAGCTGGTGGTCAATCAGGTCTCAGGGGAGTATGAGGCAAGGGATGAAAGAATGGCCAAGTATCAAGCGTTGGTGCGAGCAGAGATCAAGAAGTTCTCTGCGATAAGAGTGGAACAGATCAACCGCGAAGAAAACAACTCGGCTGACGAATTGGCTGGGCTCGTCTCCACTCAGACAGCTTTTCCTAACCTCTTGATGATAGAGTTTTTACCTCGGCCAATCATTGAGGAACCAGAAGCAACCGAGGTACTCTGCACCAACATGGGTCCTTCCTAGATGGATCCCATCATCGCCTTCTTGAAAGATAGAGTTCTACCGAAAGAAAAGAAGGCAGGCCACAAAATCCGAGCAAAGTCAGAGCGGTTTTGGCTCTCCCCATCCGGAGCCTTGTATAAGAAGTCCTTCACCGGGCCGTATTTGAAGTGTGTCCACCCCGCCAAAGTGGAGGCTTTTCTCTACGAAATACATGAGGGCATCTGTGGAAGCCATACTGGAGGCAGGTCCTTGGCGTACCGTGCAATTTCCCAAGGTTACTGGTGGCCGTGCATGCAGGCGGACGCGCAGAAATATGTTCGCAGGTGTGAGAAGTGTCAGAAGTTCGCTCACCAGATCCACCGGCCGGCTAGAGATTTGCTCTCTCTCACAAGTCCTTGGCCGTTCGCGCTTTGGGGATTGGATATTGTTGGGCCACTCCCAGCAGCGCCGGGCAATTGCAAGTTCTTCATCGCCGCCACCGACTACTTCACCAAGTGGGTGGAGGCCGAGCCACTGGCGACCATAAAGGAAAAGGATGTGAAGAAGTTTGTTTGGCAGAACGTAATCACTCGCTTCGGTATACCCAGGGCCCTCGTCTCAGATAATGGCACTCAATTCGATGGGAAGCTCTTTCGCGGATTTTGCGAAGAGTTGAAGATCGAGTTCTACAATTCGACTCCGGCCTATTTTTTAATCTAACGGTCAAGCAGAGGCCTCAAACAAGACCATCTTGGATGGGCTAAAGAAGCGGCTTGAGAAAGCCAAGGGGAAATGGGCTGAGGAACTCCCCAACGTGCTCTGGGCATACCGCACTACCCCAAGACGGTCAACCGGGGAAACACCATTCGCTTTGGCCTACGGCATGGAGGTAGTCATCCCATTGGAAATTGGCATGCCAACCATCTGCTCTGAAAGTTTCCAGCCCAATCTGAACAATGAAGCCGTGGCATTGGAATTAGACCTTGCCGAGGAAAGAAGGGAGCAGGCGCTAATCCACATCGCAGCTTATCAACAAGAACTCTCCAAAAAATACAACAAGGCGGTGCACCCCAGGCTATTCAAGGTTGGAGACTGGGTTTTGAGAAAGGTGCTTGGCAACACGGTGGTCCCTGGCGAAGGAAAGCTCGGTGCGAATTGGGAAGGACCATACAAGGTGATTGGTCTAGCTGGCAAAGGGGCATACCATCTGGAAGATTTGGATGGCAAGGCTGTCCCCAGGCTATGGAATGTAGCCAACCTTAAGGTCTTTTACTTTTGAGTTGTAATTTGCTTATATTGTTTAAGCTTTTCCAGACCCTTAGCCTTTTGGCACTTGATGTAAAAGATAGCAATGCTTTTGTAATGAAAAATAGCCCTTCTGTTGTTTGGTATTACATCTTTGTCCAATGACTTAGCAAGACAATTAGGGATGCCAGGGGCAAGAAGACCGACCTGAATAAGGCCGGACTGATTTCTTCTCGCCGGAATAACAACGGACCGCGCAAACAGTTGTACATTGTTCAACGACATAATTGGCGTATGAACAAATTCGCATTAGGGCCGAGCTAATTTTGCTCGCCCGGTTGGAATGTTGGCGTCATGACCAACTTAAATGGACCATTGGTGTTTTGCCCAATGTAATGGCCGAGCTGATTTTTTGCTCGGCCCAGTTGGCATATTGGTGTCTTTTCCAATATGGAAAATGAGCTGACTTTGCTCGGCAGAAAAGAAATGTTGGCGGTTTGCCCAACTTAAAAGGCGAGCTGATTTTGCTCGGCCACATTAAGGTATTGAAATTTCATGAAGTGCAAACTAATCGGGGCCGAGCGGATTTTTCTCGGACTAGTTTAGATGTCATTTCATTTGGAAGTACAGGGAGCCGAATTGCTAGTTCAGATTAGCATAGGTGTGAATTGATATTAGCTCGGCGAATTGTGCGGTTTAGCCGACCTGCCAGTTCAAGTTTGAATCAAGAAGTGTACGTATGCCAACAAAAAAATAGACAATGAACGGGCAAAAAGCTGAAGTTTTCATTGATACAAGAAATTTCAGTACAAAAGGGGGGACATAGCCCGGTTACATTTCAAAAAAAAAAAAAACAAAAACAGAGCAGGAAAATGAAACAGGAAATCTTCAATCCAGTTCGAGGTTTTGTTCGGCTGCCCCCTCCGTCTGCTCGGTGGTCGAAATTGTCTGCTCGGCAAGGTTCTTTTCGGCTTCATTGTCAGTGCCTTCCACCGCGACAACCTCCCGATCAATAACTTCGTCTTCGGCGTCTTGAGATGCTGGAGCAGAAGTTTGCTTGGCCTGCTACGCGGCGGCGGCTTTTTCCTCGGCCTCCCTCTTTGCCTCCGCAATGAGCCGATTTTGGGTAGTATTGGCATAGGCCTGCATATAGACTGGGATATATGCTGCAGGGGGGTTCACGAACATTTCGGCATCCTGACCAAGGCCAACTTTTTCCACGGCAGCTTTCCAGCCGCACTGGAAAAAGATGTCCTTGGTCGCTTGGACCTGCCGCTCGTAAGTTTTCTCCCCCTGAGCGTATCCCCGGTCCTCGGCGTCATCCACAGCTTTATCCCTTTCTTCTTTGTGGGCATCGCGCAGTTTGCGCAGCTCGGCAAGGTACCGGGCTTTGGTTGACTTCACGGCACGCTACTTGTCAGCTTCTGCTCGGTCAACTTTCTGCCTCAGTTCATCCCGCTCTGCCGCGATAGCATCCTGCGCGGCCTTCAACTTTGATATCTCGGCCTTTTGGGCCTCGTTTTCGGCAATGGCCTCACAAAGACTCTGCCGTACTTTGATCATGCGGTCGTGGGCAAGGTAGTTCTTCTGCGCAGCCTGCAAACAAATGACAGATCGTTAGTATTCGAGAAATCGAGCAAAAACCGAGCAATAACTTGGAGAACAAGTGAACATCTTACCAGAACGATCGACTTTGCTGCCGAGCGAAGTACTTTCAGGTCGGACAGCTCGTCATGCCTCTTCATGTCGGCTGGAAGGATTAGCCCCTTGGTCATGTTGAAACCAAGGGAATAATCCTTGTCAGCGTAGACCGAGTCCTCAGCAGAAACTGGCCAGCCCTGGTATTTGAACTCGGGCGCCCAGGCAGGGGGGGTGGTTGGACCCTTGCCCTTGGATTTGCCGGGCTGTTGTTGTTCGGCCTGGTCGCCCAGCTCGGTAGAGGCCAGCTCGGTGGATTCTTCGTCGACGAGGCCTTGTTCGAATTTCTCATTCTTCGGCCTCTTCTTTGACCGGCCAGCCGGTTGTTCGCTGGCAAGGGCCAGCACAGCTTCTGTTTTCCTGGCGGGGGTGGAGGATGTTCTCCCAGTTTCTTCTGGAGGTTGAGACTCGCCTTCGTTCCCGGTTATCAAGGACTTGATGGCCCTAATTTTCGCCATTTCTTGCTCGGCGGTGAGGGGAACAAGTCTGATCGGCAGTAGGTTTGGGTCGGGCTCTGGGGAAGGAGCGCGCAAAAATTCGGTGACGCGGCTCTTGCGCGGTGCGGTGTAGTGGTAGGTCTGCTCGAAATCGAGAAGTTTTGATGCCTCTCTTTCCTCGGCTGGGTGACGCAGCAGAGCTCGGATGGCTTCTTGATTGGCCTGATGGTAGTCTGTTGCCAAGTGCTTATCTGCAAGAAGAAGACTAGTGTTAGACCGGTGAAACAGAATAATAATGGGATGCAGAAAGAAGATAGTGCGGTCAGCCGGGCTACTTACCAGCACTACCAAAGTCTTTCCTAATATACCAGCCCGGTATGGGTGCCTCGGTGTCTTCATAGTGACTGGACACCCACAAGAAATCATCGTCGTTTGTTTCCTTGTCGGGATTGCCCTCTATGAGCTTTGCTCGGCCCTTCTTGACTTTGAGGCAAAGCCCGCTCTTATTTCTACTAAGGCTGTATTGATGGAAAATTTCTGCGAGGCCGAGATTGAGACCGAGCCTTCGGTTCAACTCGGCGACGCCATTTATTTTCTTGAACGTGTTGTTAGAGACTTGGGTCGGGCAAAGCCTTGTCTGCCTCAAAAATTCGCAGATCAAAGGTTGCACGGGGAAGCGAAGCCCTCCTTTAACAATGGAAACGACCGTGAAGGGGCACCGGTCTAAATCTCCCCAAGGGGTGTCTCCCCTTTTGGCGAGCTCTAGGATGACGTTGTCGGGAACATTGTACTCCTTTCGAAACTCCGCCATCGCGCCGGGCGAGCTAACCATGAACCGGTACTTCCCCATTATCTCAATTTTATTTGGTTTGGTGTGTAACTCGGTCAAAAATGTTAGTGTGTTTGCTCGGTCTTTGAGCCCCACCAATTATAATGCTGGACTGGCTTGGTCGGTCCTATTTGTTCTGCATATTAAAAAATAAGGCCAAGGGTTAGCACGGCATAGATTGCGCGGCTCCTATTGAAAACCACGGGCAACAGCCACAAGAACAATCCACTAAGAAGATTTAAAGGAATTGCACAGGTATACTCTCAATTATCTAGCGAATCCACAACGCCATTGCTTGAGCGACGGATTGCAATCAAAATTGCATGTCCGCCATTGCTTGCTTGAGCTAAGGCTTTCTCGCTCGAAAACTTAACAAAATATCTCCAGATATAACACTTAAGAACCAAAAAGAAGATCTGGAGAGGTTCAATCAATTAGTCTAGTATTGGGAGAAAACCAAGTATTTATAGAGAACCAAAAGTAATCCTAGATTTGGAAGAAAACCAACTCCTTAAGAAATCCGGATTTTGAAGCTTGCTCGAGCGAAGCTTTCCTCGCTCGAGCGAAGAGCTTAGTTTTCATGATTTCTACTAGTGCCTTGGCTAGAGCGACGAATCCTTGGCTCGAGCGACCAATCAATTCTCTTAGGTTTTTGTGTGGACGCAATCCGTCGCTCGAGCGATAACTCCTTGGCTCGAGCGAGAAAGCCTTAGCTCGAGCGAGTAATGGCGGACATGCAATTTTGAATGCAATTTTGCATTTTGCTTTGGCAATCTTGAAAGCATTGACATCACAAACTTCTCTGCAAAGCACGATTTGGGTTAGATTCGCTTCTAACAACTCATAGCCTCACTGAAATAAAAATGCGAATAAAATTACAACTCAAAGGAGTTTTGTCAAACGGGGTTGCCAATAATAAAAACCTAACAATCTCTCCCTTTGGCAATGCCGTGACAAAACACACCTAACAAATAAACTCCTAATTACCCCAACCCATTACAGCAAACAAACGTAAACTTCTTTCTCAAGGTCATCATCTGCAAAACAACTATTAGTGCCACAATCTCCAAAACAACTATTAGTCCCACAAGAATATATGAAAAAGCAATAAACATATGACAAGGGTATCTTGAAGCATGAGATGGAAAACATAAGTAGATGCGACTTTGGAGATTTTAAGGACATGTAGCATGAAAACCTGAACCCGACACATGGCATAAAAACATGAAATCCTAAGACACATGAAAAACAACTTTCTCCCCCTGTTTGAATTGACAAAAAAATCTCAAATAACAAAATCAAGATCAAAACCCACACAAGCAATGACCAGATAACGATTAACCGAACTCTCCCTCACTAAAAGCAACCACAGATATTGAAAAAAAATGAACAGAAAGAAAGCCGACAAAAATAATATGGTGGAGCAAGCAAGGAATTTCAGATTTGGACCTTAAAGCACACAAGACTATCCAAGAAGCACAATTACTTGAAAACACAATGTGCACAGTCTGTAGAAGATTTCTCATGAAAGAAAGTGATGCATTATGTGAAAAGCATAGATCCCATGATAAAAGTGTGTGTGTGACTCTTGGAGTTTGACAAACACAAGATTCAAATCCTAGTAGTGATATTAAAGCTGGACCTCCGACAAGAAAATCTGAGCACAACTAAGGAAGGTCAAACCACTAGAAATCAAGGGGTATTTGTTGAGTAAAGGCGGAGGCTCCCCCTCAATCAATGAATCCTTCATTTTTTCCTTTTTTTTTTCACATCTTTTTCTTTTCTTTCTTTTGCACATTTTTTTTTTCTTTCTTTTGCACATCTTTTCTTTTCTTTCTTTTGCACACTCATTGGCGGCTGGCACACTCAAGAGTATGGAAACCGAACCAGAGAAGCATGGATATAATAATGATGGCCTGGTTGGTGACTCTGAGGTAGCCTTTTCCATATGCCTGGACTACAAAGAATAGAGGGGAAAGCCGTGGAGATGCAAAAAGATGGAAGGTGGTTAAGAGACTCAACATCACCCATGATATGCTAGTATAGGTCAATTCCTCTAGAAAAGCAAAAGATACAATGCCAGAAGTCCATAGAGAAAAATAATCACTAAGGCGAAAGACTCTAAAATTTGCTAATCCAAGAGTGTGTACAGAATGAGACATACTAATCAAAGAACACACACTCCAAAATGAGTAAGGACCATAGAAAGCACACACATATTAACATGTAATGATTATTCTCATCAATTCCAATATGCACCAAGGACTACTCAAAAATTTCAAGCTTGCAAAACCATATAAGAAAATCTTTTTGGTTTTTTTTTTTTTTCATTGAAAAAAACACACAGAGACCCAAAAAACTAAAAAGAGTAAACACATTAACATAAGTCAAGTTTTCTCACCCAAATCTTTTTGGTCTTAACAAAATCAGATCTAGCGGACTTGGTAAGAGTCGTGGCGTTGTGAACACCCTCATGAATCTTGGTATTCCTAGACATGTAAGGTTGTCTCCTAACCCAAAAAGTATTCGAATTTCGACCCTTTTGAGACACTCTCCCATGCAACTTATAACAATAAGGGCGAATATGACCATGCATACCACAATGATGACAAATAAAAACAGGAGTACCTTCTTTTCTTTTACCTTACCAACTCTAGGGAGTTTAAGAAGTTTTTCCTCTTGTTGAATCTTTTGTCCTCCCTTTCCTTGAGTTCTTGTATCATGAGATGTGGAAGCACTCTGTTTTTGCTCTCTCTTATCTCCAAAGCCAATGCCATTCTTGTCTGAACAGATTTGTTGAGACCCAATGGTATCCTCCAAAGTCTTTGATCCTTTGTTCCAAAGACCAATGGTAACCATGGCACACTTGAGCTCTTCCTCTTTCTTGATCATTAGTTCTTCGAAGGCAATTTGTGACATCTCGAGAGATTCAATCTTTTCTTCATACATGGCATGAGTTTCCTGTAGCTCATTCCTCTCTGTCTCACACGTCAACAGTTTTGCACAAAGAACTTGTTGATCATCAGCTATCTTGATGGCATTGATCCTAGCCTCGGAAATCTCCTCCTTAAGTTTGACATTCTCATTTTCACATGTTTTGAGTTTCTTTGTGAGTTTGTCATTCAACTTGAATAAGTTAAGAGACTCCTTATACAACTTTTCATAAGCTTGCTCAAGCTCTTCATGATCACTCTCCGAGGATTCATCATCAGTGGTATTCTCAACTGACATCTTCGGAGACTTTGTTTGTCCTTCAGTTTCAGAAGCCGCCATGAAAGCAAGGAATTGCTTATGTCCCTCTTCGCCTTGATCTTTGTTGTCACTATCATCTTCATCAGATTCTGATTCATCATCCCAAGTGATGGCGAAGGCTTTTTTCTTCCTTAAACGAGTGGAGCATTCTGAAGCAAAGTGGCCAAATCCTTGGCATTCATAGCATTGGATACTTTCAAAGTTCCCTTGTATCTTTCCTTTCTCCTTCTTGGCTATAGGACTAATTTTGAGTTTATCTTTGCCTTTAGATTTATGAGTATGAGTAGATTCCAAAAGATTAGGATTTTTTTTCAAAAAGGATTTTTTAAATTGTTTAACAAAAGTAGCCATAATCTTGGAATCTATCTCACAATCCTCATCAGAATCCTCTACCACTTTATGAGCACTACTAAAAGCAAAATCTTTTTGTTTCTTTTTGAAATTTCTATGTGCCTCATAAGTTTGGAGATTTCCAACCAACTGATCTAGCTTGAGGTTGTCAACATCTTGAGACTCCTCAATGGCCGTAACTTTTGGTTGGAACCGATCGGGCAAGGACCTCAAAATTTTTCCTACAATTTTGGATTCCGGTATTTTTTCACCTAAATTGAAGCTGGAATTTACAATGTCACTCAACTTTGCATAAAATTCATCAAAGGTCTCACTATCTTTCATAAAAAGGTTTTCGAAACTAGATGTGAGCCTTTGAAGTTTTGAGCGTTTAACCGAAAGAGTGCCCTCATGAATAGTTTGTAAGATATCCCAAGCTTCTTTTGTGACTTCACAATTACAAATACGACTAAACTCTTCAGGTGTGACAGCACAAAAGAGAGAATTGATAGCTTTACTATTCCAGCTACTATTTTGGTAATCGGTTGTGTCCCACTTATCAATTGGTTTGGGGAAAGTTATACCATCAACAGTAATTGTTGGTTCAGTCCACCCATTCATGACGGATTGCCAAACTTTTTGATCAATAGATTTTAAAAAAGATCTCATCCGAGCTTTCCAAAAGGAATAATTGGATCCGTCAAGTAGGGGTGGTCGAACTATAGAATTTCCCTCACGAATTGTATCCATTATCACAAATCAAACAAGATCTCGTTCTAAAAGAATTTTTAAAAAAACTAGAACGACCTGCTCTGATACCAATTGAAAAATCTAGAAACCTCCTAGATATTGATTTGTGATTTTGTATCAATTTTAAGCAGAATATAACAATCCCAATCAAACAATCAAGACAAAGAGACAGAACGATTTTACGTGGAAAAACCATAATTGGACACCTCCAATTGTGATAAAAAAAACACAGGCAACAGCCACAAGAACAATCCACTAAGAAGATTTAAAAGAATTACACAGGTATCCTCTCAATTATCTAGCGAATCCACAACGCCTAATTGAACCAACCTCTATGTGCCTCTTCCAACCCCATCTTTACCACAGAATTGTCTTTCTGATGAGCCACTCCAGAATCCACCGAAGCTTCAGGCTCGAATTCTTTAGAATCCACCGAAGAACAACTCTCTCTTTTGTTTAACAAACAAAACCTTTGATGTACTCTCTTTTAAACCATGAGTTGAATACTCAATAAAAACATCAAAGAAAACTTAACAAAATATCTCCAGATATAACACTTAAGAACCAAAAAGAAGATCTGGAGAGGTTCAATCAATTAGTCTAGTATTTGGATAAAACCAAGTATTTATAGAGAACCAAAAGTAATCCTAGATTTGGAAGAAAACCAACTCCTTAAGAAATCCGGATTTTGAAGCTCGCTCTAGCGAAGCTTTCCTTGCTCGAGCGAAGAGCTTAGTTTTCATGATTTCTACTAGTGCCTTGGCTAGAGCGACGAATCCTTGGCTCAAGCGACCAATCAATTCTCTCAGGTTTTTGTGTGGACGCAATCCGTCGCTCGAGCGAGAACTCCTTGGCTCGAGCGAGAAAGCCTTAGCTCGAGCGAGCAATGGCGGACATGCAATTTTGAATGCAATTTTGCATTTTGCTTCGGCCGCGAGCTGACCGGGCAGCTCGACTCCCGTAATAATCAGCGAAGTGGCAATCTTGAAAGTATTGACATCACAAACTTCTCTGCAAAGCACGATTCGGGTTGGATTCGCTTCTAATAGCTCATAGCCTCACTGAAATAAAAATGCGAATAAAATTACAACTCAAAAGAGTTTTGTCAAACGAGGTTGCCAATAATAAAAACCTAACAAATTGAGTAGTTTTACTTTCTTCGTTTTGTAGAACTTATTGAGTAATTTTCAAAAGTATGAATTTCATTAAAATGGATGCATACATAAAAGTTTAACATTTTTAAAAAAAATTAGTTACCATATATAAGCGTGTTGACCACTTCCATAGCTTTGTGCTTGTACATAAATAAGGGTAAGAATGTCTAAACTTTTACTAAAATTTTGAAACAAGGATTTAGTCTCCCAAATAACTTATATAATGAAACTTTATTTGAAAAAAAAAAAAAAGAAAAAAGAGAAGGAAAGCCATGGGACTTAATGGAATGCAAATGCATGTAGACTTTTTACAATTTTTTCCTAAAAATTATAAAATAAAAATAAAATAAGGAATTGTGTGTTTAACCCACCATCAGAAAGTTGTACAATAGACAACAACGACATCAACTTGTTTCAAAATAAACATTCAAATAGAGTTGCATTTACTTCACTATCATCGAGCAACAAGCTCAGTAATTGTAACATCATTTGTTGAAACCTGTGTTGATTTAGTTTCAGATTCATCTGACTCTGTCATTGAATTGAACTCATGCGACAAATTGCCTTGGCCTTGCCTTTCTGGCAATAAAAACGCAGGATGCGAAGGTAATGCCAGACTAAACGAGGTGCTAATGAGCATGCTAACAACTATAGCCATGGTTGGTCTGTCTGCTGCGTTTTCTTGAACGCACAATAAACCAATATGGATGCATCTTATAATCACACTTTTTGGACCTGTCATCAATGTTGAATCCACTATATCTAGAATTGTATTTTTTCTCCAACACTTCCATGCCTGTAAGAATTCAGAGAGGTGAATATATGGTAATAAAATTTAGATTTATAACTTCACCAACCATGCAATAATTTAAATGGTAGTTGCTTTTATAACCTCCCCCCCCCCCCCCCCCCCCCCGGGCCGGTGGGTTGAGACTACCTATAAGAAATTTGGTATTTCAAATAATTGGCAATCTATAACTACTATCTCTTTTGGCTCAAGCTCATTGAAATTCATACTTTCTGAAGAAAACTCTTCTTTTTAGTTGCATTCATAAGTCATTAGTCCCACCCATCCCCTAAAAAAATGTAAAGAATAGGAAAGAAAACACTCGTACTTACATAGCTTAGAAGGTCCTCGCCATTCTCTATATCACGGAAACAAAAGATCTTCTGACCGCTTAAAATTTCCAATAGAATCACACCAAAGCTGAAGACATCTGACTTAATCGAGAATTGTCCACGTTGAAAATATTCAGGAGGCATATATCCACTGGCATGTTATTGTTCATCATATTATTTTCAATGATATGATCTATTTGCATGATATAATCAATTTGTTCAACTTGTTCATGGAGTATCTTCTGTTTTTTTGTTTAGTATTTGGATTGGTAAATCAAGATAAATTCTTAGTTTGTGAAGGAAATACTTACATGGTACCCATGATTCTACTTGTTGTGTAATGGGATTGATCTAATGCGATTAGTCTTCCTGTGCCAAAATCTGAAATTTTAGGATTCATTTCTGCATCTAACAAAATGTTGCTAGCTTTGAGATCGCGATGAATAATCCGATGTTGTGAATCTTCATGAAGATATAGAAGACCTCGAGCGAAGCCTTGTATAATGTTGAAACGTTTTTTCCAATCCAAATGTGCACGTTTGACATGATCTTCATAATCATACAAAGTATGTGTTCAAATATACTTTATCATATAAGCATCACAAGCCAAAAAATTATAAATACATGAAAAAGTAAAAGAAGTAGTGCACTATACCAAATATGAAATGATCGAGGCTTTTGTTAGGCATAAACTCATAAATGAGAAGTAATTCTTTCTCTTCCAAGCAGAAACCTAAGAGACTGACCAAATTCTTGTGACGAAGCTTAGTCAGTAACAAAACCTCATTCTTGAATTCTTCTTGACCTTGCCTGGAATTACCAGAGAGCTTTTTCACAGCTATTTCTTGCCCATTTAAAAGCACACCCTATGTTTTTTTCAGAATAATTTAAGAAACATGGTCATATTCAACATTTCATTTCACACCACAATTTTGACAATTCATTTTATTTATTGTAACAGCATGAGTGTGCATCTAGTTACCTTGTAAACAGGGCCAAACCCCCCTTCTCCAAGCTTATTAGCATGTGAGAAATTATCGGTTGCATCTCTAATTGTTCCGAAGTCAAATTGCAAGGATTCGACAGATGGCATTGAATTGTCATCTTTAGGGGAAGTACACCCTACAAAAAATTAAGATTTTAGGAACAAAATTATTTTTTAAGGACCAAATATTTTTGTTGCGAAAAATATTGTTATTATATTTTTTGTAACGAAAATTTAACATTAGTGATGAATTATTATCCTTTTTGGACCAAATTTTTTGTGTCAAAAAATAAACCATTTTGAGACCAAATTATTTTGTCCCCAAAAGTCTATTTATTAGTGACATTTTCAAAATTTTGTCGCTAAAAGCTTTGTTTTTAACTTTTCGGGACGACGTTTTAGCGATTATCCTCACGACGATAGAAATTGGTCCCTAAATGTCTTTTGTAACAAAATTTTTACTTTTAGAGATTAAAAAATTTTGTCTCTAAAACTCTTATATATTGTAGTGATAGGAAATAAATAACTAAATTGAACTATGTAATGGAAATACATCACGATGTCAAGAAAGAGAGGACACTTCCAAATATTTGTCACTCAAATTCTCCTATAATATTTTCTTCATGAAAATAATTTCCAAAATAACATAGTGATAATATTAGCTCTAAAAACAAGTATAAATGGTGAAGATTTTGCCGATCAAAAAAAAAGTATAAAAGGTTAATATTTAACTTACTTTCTGTAGCCTCCCCTGAAGACTTGACTTTCCCCGTTATCAAATAGTTGCCAATGAAGACGACAAGAATCACCAAAATGGCTGCCAAAGTAATAGTGGTGATGAATGTTACTGATGTTTTTCTCTTCTTCCCTACGAGAACCAAAAACATTTTCTCACTAAGATGCTGAAAAAAACTGAATTTGAAATTGCTCTTATGTGGAGATAAAGCTAGTATTCCTAAAGATTGGCCAGATTTTGACATCACTGCTAATATAGCTACTAGTACATTAGTTTCAAGATTGCAATCAAACATAGAATAACTTTTTCTACCAAAAACATTTTTTTTTTCTTTTTTGAAAAAAATCAATTGAAGCATAAATAAGAGTATATGAGAGCAATTCTCATGTGGTACCGTACCTGAAGATGGCTGGAAGGGAGGAGGACGGCCGGTTGTGTTGATAGTTGTGTTTTCTGTGATAGCAGAAGGTGGCAGGGAGGGAGGAGGGACTACTTCATAAAAAGCTGCCAAGTGATACCTTGCCTGACAATTTGGGATATAATATAGTCCCCACTCTTTGCCGTAATTATAACGTCGAAGATTATCAAGTGCATATTGTAAACAGTTGTTGCAAGTGTTTGCAGTTATGTCAGGAGTGCATTGCATAAAGCAATATAACTGCTGAGAACCATTGATCTTGGCTTCCCCTGTTGCAAATTTTGTTTTTGTTTCTGTTGTTGAAGATCCAAAAGCAGCCTTAGTAATAAGGCCATCCATTGTATTAGCCAATACTTGATCCGACCTATCAGGATTGTCCAAAGATATTGTAGTGTGCGAATAAACGTCAGGTTGATTTTCTTCGGTGGAGAAGAAAGAATAGTTTGCATATCGCACAACACATTCCACATAGTATATAATAGCTTTTTTCTGATTTGGGCAGTATTTTGTGATGGAATGTGACGCATATTGGACACAGGCTTGGCAATCTTTTGCGGCAATGTACGCTGGGCAAAAGCCAAGTGCGTATACTGTGTTTTCGTCCCTACCAAAGGTGGAGTTGTAGAAGTTGGTCAGGAGGGTTTGAGAGGAGAGATTAGTAAGGAGGTGGTTGAGATTGTTTTGAAACACACCACTGTTATTTGTGTAATTAAATTGGTTATCACACAAATTTATGAGGAAGGTTACAGAGGTGGCTGAACTAACAAATTGTGGAAAGAAGAGAATGATTGGAATAGTTGCTGAGAAATAGAGAAGAGAGACCATATCTCTCTATTCCTCCAATAGTATGAGAATTGTGTTTGATAGACGAGGCAAATCCATCCATGCCTTAAATAGCCAATCTTTATTGTTTGGTAACGATTATGTTTAAATAAGAACTTGTGAAAAATAAAAAGATAAAAAACTCCTTTGGTTTAGTTTTTGAAAAGAATTTTGAGTTTTGAATTGTATTTTAAAATATAAGTTGTTGAAAAGAGTTTTAAAAATTGAAAATTTGTTTGTTATAAGTTTTGAAAATAATTTTTGAATGATTTGTATTTTGTTTTATTTTTTTGGTAGTTGAATTGATGGGTGTAAAACAAAATTTGATTGATTGATGTGTACAATGAGAGATAATAAGAGGAGGAAAGAGGAGTAAAGAGAGAGAAAAAGCAATTGATTAATTTATTAATTAAAAAAAAAAAGAAGAGAGAAACGACAAAGGAGAGAGAAAAAAACAATTTTGAAAATAGTTTTGAAAATTTGTTAACCAAACATGTTTTTTGATTTTTTTTTTTTTTATTCAAATGTTAATTTAAAAACTAAACCAAACGCTACTTTAGGATATGAACAGACAAGTGATTTAAATTGAAAATAAATTAAAAAATTATGATTTAAATTGACAAAAATTAAAAACTCAATATTTATTTTGTTGTAAGCATGAAACTCTAGATTTTTTTGTAATTTCACCTAAAAACTTGTTTAGTATTTTAATTTTAAAAACTTGTAATTACAAATAAATAAATAAATAAGTAAATAAATAAATTTACTTATTTGAAAAAAAAAAAAAAAAAACATATATGCATATATCAATTCTTCCTCTTTCTCCCATCCCCTCTAGCCATCACCTACTTCTCATTACTACACCCGACCACCACCCTCATAATTGATACCCAACTCTAATCACCGCCAATCACCTATCACCATTTGCCAAATCTAGCAGTTGACCACCATCACTAACAATCAGTAACAACATTCAGTCATCACATTTCGTGGTCAATAACCACCTTCGACCACTGCCAAACACCTCCTACCTCCAAAAACCACTAGTTCATTATTATTTTTTTTCATATTTATGTTTCCAAAGAATTTGTAATCTATAAAACCGAAACACGTTCGTGACTAGCCGAACATGTTTGTGACTTTCTTGTTTTTAACAAAAAAAAAAAAAAAAAAAGGACGAAAAAACGATATTTAAATTCATTTTTTAAATTTAATGATGTATCAGTGATATGATTGGTTGATAATTAAAAAATATATGAGAGAGTGTTACATTTAATATCATAATTGATTGTCACATCACAAAATTTAAAAATTAAATCTAATTTTTGATCTTAAATAGCCTTGCTACAAAAAATGTAAATAATTTTTAAAATTTATAAAACTGTTAGAATAAAATAATAATAAAAAATTGTGTGAAACCCATCCCCTCCTACCACTTTAGGCTTCGGCAACTCACTAATTTTTTTTTTTTTTTTGTTATTTGTATTGAAAATTTATTTGTATCACTAGTAGGTGTCGTGTGTAATTAAAATAAGTAAAAATAAAATAAATTTTTTGCTTTATATAGCATGTTATATAAATGGTAAGAGTCTTATTTATTAAATTTAAGGTTACGGGACAAGTTTGAGACGGGTTTAAGGTCCAGTGTCTGAGTCTTACTGTGGTTCACTATTTGATATATATTTTTTATTTCAAATTAGAAAATAAAAATATGTGGTATAAAGAGAAGCAATCAACATTTAGCCACCAAGTGATAGTTTATTTTTAATAATAGTATAGATATCATGCGTTTTTTCCAATTTATTTTTGAAAGTAAAAAATTAAAACAAACACAATAAATAAGTGGGAGAGGCACCCATCATTATCAAGAAGTCATCAAGCCGTTGATGAAAAGAAAAAGAAAAAGAAAAAAAACAGAAAAGTCATTAAGCCAGTCATTCTTTATGCGTTTAAAATGGGTAAGGTTACTCTTCTTTGACGCGTTTTTTGGGTGAATTATTCTTTGAGCAAACCATAAAGTTTTAGTTAATATGTCAAAAATTACAAATCAGTAGTATTTTTACAAAATACTTATAAATTTATAAAAAAAAAATTATATATATAATTATTAAAATTAATTAATTTATATCTTTTTTTGGAAAATTTACACTGAAGTGCAATTTTTTTAAGAATTAATTTCCCTTAGACTATCAATTTCATAATTTTTTTTATTTTTTGTTTTTTGAAATGGTCACTATGAAATTGCGTGTGATAAAGAAAGCAAAGAACAAACGATTTGAACGAGTAAAAGTAAGAATGCACCTAAGTCTCAAATTTTGGGATGGAACGAAAATGAAAATAAAGTAAAAAGAAGTTAAATTTAATTACCTTTTTTTTTTGGGGGATGCACCAATAAATCCCAAATTAATAACTTATGCACTGTTTAGTCCTAAAAGTTTTCTTATAGACTGAAAGGTCCCATTACAATGTTAATAACATCAGATACAATGTTAATAACATCAGAGTCATGTTACAAACATTAGATTTCAAACATCTAATGTTCATCAAATTTCAATAATGTTTGAAAATATAGGATGAAAAACATCTAATGTTCATCAGATTTCAATAAATTTTGAAATTATAGAATGAAACATCAGATCATTTACATCATGCTGATGTAAAAATGGGACTAAATGGAGCATAAGAAAACTTTTAGGACTAAATGGTTCAACGTTTCAAAAACTAGGACTTATGGGTAAATTTTCCTTTAATTTATCAAATTTCACACAAACAAAATGCACTACAAATGTGGTTTTAAAAATAAATGATCTGTTTTTTTGATGACAAACGTGATAAATTGAATATGTTATATTTATCAAATCGATTTAATTTTTTGAAAAAATTACATTGGTAGTCCCTACATTTTGCCTCTGGTGTTATTTTGGTCCATATACTTTCAATTACTTCAATTTTGACCCTTAATTTTAGATTTTGTATCAATTTAATCCAATTGATAAAGTCGTTAGGATTTTTGATGAAAAATTATTGTTAAATTGGTTGGTGTTAACTTACTGAGTTGAGAAAGTTCATAATTTTGTTCATAAAAGCATGTTACATGTTGCTTATTTGAGTATTGTTCGAAAGAAAATGCTAACAATTATAATCAATTGGATTAGATTGAGAGAAAGTCATAAATTTATGATTAAAATTAGACTAATTAAAATTACAGGAACTAAAATGACAGTGACCAAAATATAAAAACTAGGGTAAACTACCAATAGGTCCTACTTTTGAGACTTATTATCCATTAAGTCCTATTGATAAATTTATTAAGTGATAAAGATAAATTTATCAGTCTTTTATTTTTATGAATAAATTTATAGTGATAAATTTATCAGTCTCTTTGTTTTTATGAATAAATTTATAGTGATAAATTTATCAATCTTTTATTTTTATAGTGTTAAATTTATTAGTTAGGACCTGTAAGTAAATAAGTCTAGTTAATAGGACCTACAGGTAAGTACCCCTAAAAACTACCGGCGTAATTTGCCTTAATTTTTTTTTTATGAATGATATGCATAAAAATTTTAAAAAATAAATAATTTGAATCATTAAAATAGGACTAGTGATGAGTTTCCCAGGCCCAAAGAAACATTCTACAGTCCATAGCCAACTCCTATATGGTATTTCGAGAAAATTTGACAAAAACATTTCTTAACCAACGAAGTAATAGAAATTTGACGAAAACAAAAAAAAAAAAAAAAAAAATGCTACCAACTTTGTTAGCTAGTTAAAATAATAATAATAAAGAATCTTATCTTGTTTGTTGTATATTTTTCATTTGACGAAACAATAATGCGAATAGGAAAATTACAAATTTTGAATTATTTACTCAAAATATACCTAGGAATAAAAATTAATCGCTCAAATTCATTTCATTCATAAATGAAACTATTCAATACTCTTGAAACGCCATGTCTCTTCATACTTCTTTACTAATTATCATACATCATGTCCCATCGTATTCCTTAATTACTTGACACAAAATGATGAGTCATACGTTCTTCACTAATGATAACACCTTGGAGTATTGATCCAATAATCACTCTTCATGATTAATTTTTACTCTTCATAAACTCCATATTCCATCAATTTAATTTATATCACATATACCCATTTTGAACAAATTATGAAACTTTAATTTGGAGGCCCTTAGGAAATGTCTTTCATGAAATGAAAACCTTCATGAATGTGTTGGCCACTGTCAGCACAACTTGTGGACCAAAACACTGCATTATTTGTAATGATTTTTGGTCAAAGTTCAACTCCGTCAGTCACTGCATTTTGTGTCTCTCCTAATTTTCCACAAAACCAGCCTCATTTCTTTTTCTGGAAGCTATGTCAACGGTTCAGTTGCTATCTCCACCTCACTGGCTTGCTTTAGCAAGCTAGTAAAAACTTAGTTTTTGATTTTTTTTAGTTAAAAAAATTAATTTTTTTTATTTGAGTCACTATTTAAAAAATTAACTTTTTTGGCTAAAAAAAAAGTTAAAAATTAACGTTTTACCAACTTCTCAAAACATCATTCTGTGATATTTTGACAACATGGTAAAAAGTCACGTTTTTAGCTTGGTTCCAAAAAAGTTATATTAGCTTTTTTAACAAAAAGTCATTTGACAAGTTAAAAAAAAGCTACGTATAAAATTATAATTATACCCTTAATATTATTTAAAGTTATACATGGATGAAAATGTAAATTTTTTAAATTAGGTGAGATAATTTGGTCATTTTATTATGATGTGACATCATAAATAAATATTAATCAAAAAAATCAAAGCAACTTTTTACTAACTTCACTTAAAATACTTTCTAAAAAAAATCAAAAAACTTGATAAAAAAACTAAAACCTAACTTTTTACCATCTTCCCAAAACACTCCGCTATCTCCTCACTATATATCTACATCTGATTTTAATAAATTGTTGAAGCACAAAAAAGTATCCCCATGATGAAGAGTTTCATCACCGTTTTGTTCCTTTCCATTCTACTTTGCTTGCTTGGCCTCACCACCACCAAAGCATCCCCGAATTACCTTTACACTCAATGCCCAAACACAACAACTTACACTCCCAACAGCACATACCAATCCAACCTCAACGCCCTCTTCTCTGTTCTCACTTCCAAGTCCACCACCATCAATGGCTTCTGCAACTTCACTGCTGGCCTCAGCCCCCCCGACATAGCCTACGGCCTCTTCCTCTGTCGTGGCGATGTTTCAACCCAAATCTATCAAGACTGCGTGGCCACTGCTACTAAAGAAGTAGTACAAAACTGTCCCAATTCGAAGGCTGTTACGATTTGGTACGATGAGTGCATGTTGCGATACTCGAACAAGTCAATCTTCTCGATTTCCGACCATTCTTTCGGATTAATCTTAGTTAATACAGAGAACATAAATGATCCAAAAAGTTTTACAAATTTGTTGGGAAAAGTAATGGATGATGTAGCGATTCGTGCTTCGAATGGCGTGTTGGGTAAGAAGTTTGCGACGAGAGAAGCTGACTTCTCTGCACTTCAGAAGCTGTATGGATTAGCGCAGTGCACACCGGACTTGACTACCTTTGATTGCAATAGTTGTCTCAGAGATGCTATCCCGAGTTTTCCGAATTGCTGCGACGGAAGAAGAGGTGGGAGAGTTCTGTTTCCAAGTTGCAATGTCCGGTACGAGACTTATCCTTTTTTTGCGGCACCGACACCGTTGCCTTCTCTAGTTTAAATAGTAGTATCGAGATATATATGTGGTCAATATTGTACTTTTGATATATCGATAACGGCTAATATTTAAAACTTACTAAAACTTGTGCAGGTAGCTTATAAAATAATAAAATCTATATAATAAGGGAGAAGGCTTTTTGAAAATGTATAAAATGTGTGTGAGATACATTTTGATCTAATGGTTAATATCAATCCTGGTATATATCAATGGCTTAGATTTATGTAGTTCCCGCCCAAACATTTCTCTCCCTCAGCCTTCCACCTACCCACGTCCATTCCCTCTTCATCTCTCTCCCTCTCTGTTCTCACTCACTCTCCGCCCCATTCCCTCTTTGTCTCTCTCTCCCTCTCTGTTCTTCTTCTTTCCTACCTTCATTCTTCCGCTGCTCTCCAGTCTTCTGCCTCTCGAACTCAACTCTGCTCTCCAGTCTCGCGTAAGATTTCTGCCTCCCCCTTCTCTCTCTGTCTGTGTCTACCTCTCCAGTCTTCGAACTCACATTTTGGGCTATTTGATTGTAAGATTGATTGTTGTTTTAATTGTTATTTTGATTTTGAAATTAGAAATTCGGATGATTTATTGATTTATTGTTACATAATCTATTGTATGCCAAGATGGGATTTTTGGAAATGGTGATTTTTGGAATTATTAAGTTAGGTAAATATCAGAGTTCCGATCACCCCGGCATCAACTTAGACTAACGGTGGTCTTGGCCTGTGAGTATTCTGGGTAATTGACCACCGCCAACTACAAGTTCATTGAAAATCATTCGAATCTGTCAATTTCATCTCTCCGCTGATCTGATACTGTGGGGTTTTGCCATTTTGTTCTTCATTCTTGATTGTTTACTTGTGTATTCCTTTGGGCTATGTTTTTTGCTTCTTGAGATTTGGGATTTGCAATGGCCTGATGCATATATATGACTAGGCCTGAATTTATATATATATTTTTAATACTCAATTTGCCATGCTTTATTCTTTTAAGAATATATAATGTCTTCTTATAATGAATTTGATGAATGTGCCATGAATGGGATTTGGGAATCTGTTGTGTATATATATTTTTGGTTTTCTCTCTTGATGCATTACTAAAGCGTTATTGCTAATTTTTTCAATGACTAAGTTTTTTAATGATGAACCAGTCTATCGATTCAATTGATTATTTTATAAGTGTTTTTACTTAGATGGTCAATGTCATATATATGTAGGTAATACTTTGATTGGAGCTGGATTAAAAATGATGGATCATAAAGGACATTTTGTATTGCATTGATAATCTATATAATAAGACACAATAGATTTTGAAAATGTATAAAATGTGTGTGAGATACATTTGATAATGATAAATTTTTTTCCCGCCCGTCTCTATCTCCCCTCTTTCATCTCTGCCCCTCCTCTTTCATCCATCCTCTTTCATACGCTCCTCTCTCTCTACCTCTCTTCTCTGCCTCTCCTCCCACGACGACACTGTCACTCACCGACTACCGACCACCTCTCCTCGCCTCTTGCTGTCCTTTCTTCTCTCGACCACCGACTCTCTTTTCTCACCCTCCTGCTTCACTGACGCTCTGTCCGGTCGCTATTCTTCAACGAAGCTGTTCTTCATAAGGTAAAAAGCCCCAATAATAGATTTGAAGAAAGTTAGAAGGTTGTTAACAAGTTGAATTTGTTGAATTTTTCAACAAATTTGTTGAATTTGTTAAAAAGCCTCAATAATAGATTCTTCAACGAATTTGCTAAATTTATTAATTTTTTTTTTTTGGTTGTGTTCTTCAATTTTTATGTAGCTTTCAGCTTAATGTATTGGGCTTTTTGACCCAGTGATGGTACAGTTAACAATGATTTAATATTTCTGTTATTTTTCTTGGTTTGTATGACTTCAATTCCTGGTTTTCTGCTTCAAGACCCATATTGTTTTCTGCTAGGTAAAAACTGTGCATTGCTGCCATATTGTTTTCTGCTTCAAGACCCATATTGTTAAAATTAATTGTTACCATAATAATAAGATAAATGGGTAGCCCTAGATTGAACAATTGGAATAAGGTGCAACGGTTAGGCATTATAGAACCAATCTCTTGGAGTGGACCCACGGAATAAGGTGCAACATCCATAAGTGTTCACTAACATGGATGAAAAGCTTATTGTAAACCAAAGCTTTAGTTTATCTGTGACTTGGCATATCCCCTGAGGACATCTTATTGCGAGTTTTGCATGCTCTTTGATGAATTTCCATGGTGATCAGATTTATCAGTTCTATGACAATGTTTTTTTTTTTTTTTTTATGTTTTTTTTTTTGGCTTTGTTTTCTTAAGCTTGATAAATATTTCTTTAGTTCTATGTTAATTTTTCTACGATCTTTTGTGCTAATGGACTGAATGAAATTCAATGATGCAATCATCTTCCTATTATGGTGTCAACATCTATCCACCGAGAATGATAAATTGGCGTTATTTAATTTAGAGTGAGTAACAGTTTGAGTTCTTTACTGGTTGCTTGTGGTCATATATGTCCACGCATATTGGCAAATATGTTGTTTCATTCCTATTTTACTTCTTCTAAATCTTTGATGCATCAATATTGAAGTACTGATAAAGGATTCTACATACAGTTCCTCATGCAAATATGTCTCCGTCTCTGTCCGTCTGTTGTCTGTTCTCTCTTTCTCTCTCAATGATTGAGTAAATGGATTACTTTTATAAAAAAAATGTTTCTGGTGGTTGCATAAGTATTCACCCATTGGCTTGTGATCAATTTAAATACTGCATCGGTTCAAGAGTTCTTGTTGATGTTGTATGGCGACTGTGGTTTTAGTAATTGAAGGAATTTACACTTCTTTGCAATGTTTATAGTTCTTTCCGAAAAATGAGAGTGCAGAAGGCTGAGTCTAACATTGTGCTTAATTTGTCACCTGAAAACAGTCAGAATGGAAAGTTCAGCTATGGTTATGCAAGCTCCCCTGGAAAAAGGTCTACAATGGAAGATTTTTATGAGACAAGAATTGATGGTGTGGATGGAGAGATAGTTGGTCTCTTTGGAGTTTTTGATGGTGTGTATTTCTCTCTTTCTCTGCCATCCACATAATCTTTGGTTTCCTTGAAGAAATAATGTTATTGATGCATAGTAGACTATGTTTGCTAAATGTGAATAATTATAAGTTATATTTGTTTTTCAACATGAATGATTATGGCTTCATCATAGAAAGGTCAATTTTTTCACTTTTAATAGCCATTCATTTTTTATTTTTTTTGTGTAGATGTTTCCCCAGTTTCATTTTGTCAAAGTATTATAATAGCAGTTAGTTTGCTTTATCCATCTGAACATAGGTTTCATTGATTTTTTTATTTTGTAGAGATAGATGACTTCCTTTAGGTAGTTGTCTACCTTTATTTAGTTTTTATTCTAACGTTTCACGAAAATCTGGAATGGATGTCTTTTATATGCTAATAAGCACATTATGACTTCCTTCGAGCTTGAAAATGTTTTCTTTCATTCGTCTATACACCACTCTTCTATTGCTTGCATTAGTTGAGTGGATACTAAATTGACAAGTTGGGTATTCAGTATTTGGCAGCTGTGGGATTGTATGAGAGCCAAGAGGGAGCAGTTAGTAGGGAGGAAGTTAATAAATTTATTTTAACAAGTTGAATTTGAATTTGTAGTTTAACTTTGTAATTTGAATTTGAATTTGTTAAAAGTTAAATTACAAGTTAAATTGCAGAAAGTTAGAAAGTTAATAAAGTTAGAAAGTTAGAAGGTTGTTAACTGCTAAATTAACGAAGAAAGAAAGTTTGAAGAAAGTTAGAAGGTTGTCGCAGGAAAGTTAAAAGAAACACCATATATTGTTAACTGCTAAATTACAGAGAGAAGGTTGAGAAGCATTTGATTCCATGTGGGAAAAATATGAAACTTAGAGGAAATGGGTTATATTGGCATTCTAGAATTATTATGAGTAATTTTAAACTTTATGACTTTAGAGATTTGAGTAAAAATTCAGGTAGTCCTCCAAAATTATAACTCACATACCCTTAGTTTCCTTTTATTTAATTTGTTCTTTATTTCTTTCTAATTTTTCCTTGATACATTAAATTCATTTATAGAGTTCCAAAATACATTACTTTTTGAGTTAAAAGTAAGTATAATATACTTCTCTTCCAAGTTTAAAGCTAAGTGATTAGATAAGACTGACGCTTTGCTTAAAATACCTATAGAATGTAATCTAAATGTAGACCAAGACTAAGATTAGGTTAATTTCCAAACATGCTATTCCAAGTTTGGTCTTACAATGCTCAATTTGGGTCTAAAGTGCTTCTCTAATAGTTATATCTGATACTTGAGATTGCATAAAACTTTCTTCATAAGGTAACAACATAGATTTGAAATAAAAAGCCCCAATTTAGATTCAGTTTAAATGGGCTTTATTTTTTAAATGGGTGTTTATTTCAGTTTGATTCCTGACATGGTTTTGATTTATGAAATGTTTGATTCTTTTATGGGAAATGGGTGCCAATTCATGAAATGGGTCCTAAATACTTTTGAGTTTCCTAAATGCTGATTCTTTTTGTGTTTTTTTATTCTTTCGTTCTTTTTTTCTTTATTTGGGAGTAGGGATTGGTAAGCTGTGATAAAAAATAAATATAGTTTCAGCATTGCCTATTACTTTTTTAAGACCCTGTAAACAATTGTCCCCTTACTATATGTTGTTCATTTGTTGTTTTATCCATTGAATTTTATCCCATACTATGGTATAATATATTATAAAATATCTATACTATATAATTTTAATCTATGGTATAATATGTTATAAAATATCCCGTACTATGGTATAATTTTAATCTATCTATACTATATATTATAGTAAATGAACATTTGAAAGAAAATCCTTAAACTTATACATAAAATTTTATTTACGAGAGATTAAATAAAAAAATATATATAATTATCATATTTTTAATAAATAATAATATATTTTATCCCGTACTATGGTATAATATATTATAAAATATATAACATTTCTCCGTACAGTCATATATAAAGGAGGTTAACTAAAATCTATAAATAAATAATTCTAGGCAATCTTATGATTCCCAGTTATGATATTGTTGGGTTGGGTTTGAGATTTATGTGTCCAACCAACCTAATACGACCCAGCTTATGAGTATAATAACTTTATATTATTTATTCATATTTATATAATGTAATATCTATATAATAAGGGAGAAGGCTTTTTGAAAATGTATAAAATGTGTGTGAGATACATTTTATATGGGAGAAAGGTTTTTGAAAATATGTCTAAAATGTATCAGAGATACATTTCATTTGGATGGCTCAGATGAATCCTAATAAACATCCATGGATGAGATGATTTTCATTCCCGTCCAAACGTGCTCTCTCTCTCTTTCCCTCTCCCAAGTCTGCCCAAACACACTTTCAATACCACACACGTCATTAACGCCCTTTCTACACGTTCTCTCTCACATTCTCATAGAAGAGACCTAAAAATGAAAATCATTATCATCATCATCTCCGAACTCGCCACCATCACCTCTGTCTTTGCTTCCTTCATCTACCTCCTCAGCTTCTTCACCCATGCTTCTCACAACGCCTCCTTGCTCCTCCTCTGCCTTCGCTATCTACCTTCGTTATTGTTGATTGCGCCGCCCCCTTCTGCAAATCGTCAAATCAGTGGTTTCTGGTTAGATTCCTTCCTATTAGCTTGAATTAAAACTCAGCGATTGTTACCGTGTGGCGATTCCTTCCTATTAGCTTGAATTAAAACTCAGCGATTATTAAAATAAAACTCAGCAATTCCTTCCTATTAGCTTGAATTAAAACTTAGCAATTGTTACCTTCGAATTAAAACTCAGCGATTATTAAAATAAAATGGATTTTATTAATCTTATTCGAAGGTATGAATTTATCATGGTGAATTTAAGGTATCATGCCTTCAAAATCTGTCACCATTAAAGAATTTGTTACTTTCCAACATTATTCTATTAGTATAATATGCCCTTTTATCACATCTTCCCCATCTTTTTAGTTTACCCTACTATGGTGGCTTAATTTTCGTCTTCACAGCCTTACCCCACCATCAAATACTAATTCTCAAAACACATTGTACAATCAAGTATGATGTACCCTACTATGATGTTTACAAGCTTAATAGTCATTTTGTAGGGTTTGAACATTGTGTAGACAGCACAATCAGCTATTTGTTAAAAACTAACATTCTGCTGGAGTTAGTGCAACATGTTATGTGCACATCCTTTTTGATATCTTAATTTTTATGTGATTATCCTTGGTTTGCTTGCTTATGGTTGCATCCATTTGAATGGACAAGTAACTTATTGGAAAATAAAAAGAAAAGAAATAGATTCAAGGCATTTTATTTATCAAGTTGGTAATAATTTGTTATTTGTCTTCTACAGGTTAAGATTGCAATGATTGGAATCATGGCTGGTGGTGAAGGACTTGATTTTTCATCAGCACAACATGGGTTCTTAGAGCTGCCTCAGAACCCATCTCATATGTCTCAGGTGTAATTAATTTGCATATCCTTGAGCATTGCTGAATCTTCTCTTTAATCATCAAGAAATTGGTGGATGGTTAAAATTGTCTGTTACTGGTTTAAATTCAATTATGAACTAATGATTTTCTATTAAGTGGTTTAGGTTAAAGTCTTCTCATTTCTAAATCTTTACCTTACTCTTTATGCATGATGAAGTTATCTTAGCTGGACCATTCAGTGGTCCTGCTTACAAATTTAAGCTGCCAGCCACTTTGTTCTTGATATCACTGCTATTTTTATTGTTATTCTTTTAATATTTTAGGCTTGCTACTTATCATCATAATTTTCAATACATAACCAAATCAACATCATCAAATTCCAAATCAAATGTCTTTCCTCGCTATGAAATGATGTGGATCTATATTGGATGGGTTACACTGGAGAGATCGTGTGGTAGTATCATCCCTTACAAAAGCATGTTTAATGTGCTTGACTCTTATTTTGATATGTTTGAATGCGCACACAGAATTAAAGACTCTTTTAAGTCACATGAAATGAATAAAAAACATCATAATTTGAAGATGGTCAATGAAAAAAAATCCCTCAAAATTACAAACGAAACAAACATAAATCTTTCAAGCAAACTCAAAGAGGTGGTTTGTTGGTGTTTAGCCATTTAAGGTGTTTTTGATCTATCTTAGTAAGTAATCTATGGTTTTTCAGGATGTGGGGTGATTTTTGAATTCGGGCTCTTAGGCAGGTGGTTGTTTTAGATAAAAATATATTATTCTGATCTATATAGCTTTCCATTCACTGGAAACAAAGGAAAACAGATGAGGATGTGAAATTGAAAATTTTAAAAAGAAAATAAAAATGTCTTTCTTGGCTAAGTGTCCGTGTCCATCTTTTTCACCTATAATAAAAGTGATCATCTTTATTCCTCTAATTTCAATATTCTTTTTATTTATATATTTACTTACATAAGTTGTTGATTTACAGAGTTATCTCTCACTATGTTATGTTCTAATTGCTTTGGCTACGGGAGCTTATCTGCATATCCTCTGGAATATTGGAGGCCAGGAAGCATTGTTTGGCTGCTCTCAACCCCTCCATATGAAGAGGTAGGCATCTCTTTCTTTTGTGTTTTTGTGCACTATTTGCTGTCATTTATTTGTTTTGCATACATGATTTTAATTTTGAGGGTTTCACTCCTGATGGCGGCTGCACTCTTTGAAGGGGCTTCAATTGGTCCACTGATTGAATTGGCTATTGAAATTGATCCAAGGTAAATGTTCGTTCTATCTACTCTTTTACTTTTTTAATGGTTTTGATAATTATTTGTAATTGTGTTTCTTTCTTTTGGTTTTGTGGGTTGTTCTATCAGAGGACTGTTCCTGCAAACCCTAACAAGAACAGAGTCTTTGATCATCGAACCATTTTCTGGTAATTGTGGAAAGGGGCTTCATTTCTTTGACATTTGAGCCTTTGGGGACCTACATCATACTCTCTCTCTCTCTCTCTCTCTCTCTCTCTCTCTCTCTCTCTCTCTCAGGTGATTTTTGTTGATTTACATAAATAAGTATATATGTGTGTGTGCATGTGTGTGTCAAAAAATATACCTTTTTGTTATATAGGTTTGTTCGGAGATGTGTTTGATGAATTAGCTCTTCACACAACTACGTAACAATCTTTAACTACTACTTTTTTTGTGAACCGTATAGTTATATGTAAATGAGGTTTGTTGTTTATATAGAATTTTATATGGTAGCGCTTCCCAATTTGATGTGCTGGTTTGATGCTGAATAATATTGGGGAGCAATCATGTGTGTATTGTTTAAATGTGTTTTCAAATATAATTGTTTTTTTATTTATTTATTTTGGATATGCAATGATCTGAGACATAATTTTGGATGTGAAGAATGCATGAATAAATGGGAGAAATGGGGAATTTCTTAAGTAGGCAATAGGGTTTTTGAATCTAAGTATACCTACCAATCAATTCTTAACAATGGTCAGATACTGATTATTCTTTGTTTTTCCTTCCCCCCCCCCCCCCCTTTTATGTGTTTTGTTTTCTAGCTCTTTTTCATTTTTTAGATAACTGAATGAAGAATTTTGTTCAAAATCAAAATTACAGCGTTGATAGGAAATTGATTGACTGGAATACAGGGAGAAACTGAGCCTAGGCGCAAAACACTTTTCCTGATGATGGTTTATCAGACAGACTTATGCCACTGGGACTCAAGTATGTGTTCCAACTCCAAGGTTTTTATTTTTTATTTTTTATTTATTTTTTATTTTTTCAGTTGGCCTTCCATGTGTTTTGTATTAGCCACAACTGGTTGCATATGAAATGCTTGATAAAAAGATTCAGTTAGAAGGATCATTTGCTGATAGATGTATTATCATGTGCAACATGTCTCCTATTTGGAACTCTAAAACCTTTGTACACTTGAGAAAAGTCTAATTTCTATATTCAAACATATTATTGTGATTTGTGAATAAGGTACTGCAAATCCAAAGAAAAATCAAACACTAAATTTTAATTATTGATGAGTTCGTTTTTTAACTTTTACATTTGATTCATTGTTTCTAGATTTATAGATGTTCAGTTAGGTGATTTTTGTGTAGTTAGTTCAGTTTATAGTTATAGTTATAGTTAGTTCAGTCTATAGTTATAATGAGCTTTTGAACTTTTAAAAATTTGTAGTGGGTTTTGTAATTTTTAGAATTTCTGTTTTTGTTATGTTGTACACAACTTTAGACAATAAAGAGCCAAACAAATGGGAAAATTTCTAACCAGACTGAAACAAAGGAACTGTGAATACTGGAATTTACTATCAAAATTAGTTTTTAAAGTCTCATTCTGGTATTTGTATTAATGAAATTGCCTATTTGTCGTGATATAAATATTAACTTGAAATTTTTGTTATTTGGTTTATAGTTGTGCAACTTGCTGTCACTAGAATGTTGTGTTGAACTTTTTGTCAATCTCCTTCATGACCTTAAGGGGCTTCAAGGTTATGTACATTTTTAGGGTTATTTTAGATTGTTTATGGGTCATTTAGATTGGGCTCCATACTGTTATTATTAGAATTCCATTCTCCCAAACTCACAAATTTTTGAATTAATCTAATACATTTTATTTGAATTCCATTCTCCATAATTAATTACAACACCTCCTCCACAATTAATTAAACTCATCTCATTCTCTCTCTCACGGCTCATTTGTTTATTAAACCCATCCAAGCACCAAGAACTTTGTAATCCACCCGAGATATAATCGGATCTATATTTGAACTGGTAGTGTATTTGGGTTTGGATTTGTGATTTTCATTAAGTTATGACTTTCATTCAAAGCTCAAACTTCAGCAACAATGGAGTTCAAATAAGAAGAGAGAGATGTAGAGGAAAAAAAGAGACAGAGCTCTCTGCTAAAAAACCCCGCTTAGGTCTGCTTTCCTTTTCCAAGAATAGTGTTGTTTTTATATTAAATTGATAATCTATATAATAAGATGGAAGGGTTGGGATTACAATTATATTAAATTGATAATTTACTAAATAGTGTTGCAATTACAATTATATTTTAATCCCAACATTATTAACACCGTGCCTTCAGGCACAGGCATACACTAGTCTTCTATATCACAAAGCCCTTTTTATGCCGCCCTACACCGCTGCCTTCACTAGATTAAATAGTAGTATTGGAATATGTATCGGTATTTGGTCAATAATAAATAATATTGATTAATATATCTATAACGCCGATATTTAACAATTTATTAAAACTTGTCAAGTTAAAATAATAAAGGGATTCGGGTGATAAATTTAAATTTAAATTTTCTTTGTCTAAAGGTTTACACGTTAAAATATGAATGATTTTATTTACACACCACTGTCACTTTCAGTACACACCATTATATATACACAATAATTTTTAGAATTTAAAAATATTGTAATTTACACCTTAACTTTCCATTACTAACCTTATATTAACACACTACTAACTATTTGAATACACACAATTGCACATACCAAAAACTCTTTATCTTTACCATTACACACAACAAAACCCCACAATCTTCAGAACAGATACCAACAGAGACCATCTTCGTTGATCTTGATCTCCATCGTCGCGAAAGTTTCATTCGACATCCATCTTCACCGGTGTTAATCTCCATAATTGGTGCTGAACTCTCATCATGTCTCATCTCACTGTCTCGTCGTTTCAGATAGCCAACAAAGTGTTTCATTCGGTCTCCATTTTTGCTAGTCTTGATAGTTGTTGTCGGTCTTGAACTCTTGTCTCTTACCATCGTTTCAAATTCATCAAATTAGTCATGTTCATAAATATAGAATTGAACAAACTTAATGTGTTTAAAAATTTATATATGAACAATAAATAAAAGTTTAATTTATTTTAACTGAACTAACTTAAAATGTTCAATTTTTTATGTATGAACATTTAATATTTGGTCAATCTTAATAATTTGAACAAAATTATTTTGTTCAAATATAAATAATCAAACATTGTGTAAAACTTCAACTCTGGTTATCTGAATACGATGAACAAACTAAACTTCCCAACATGCAAACGAGATAAATAAAAAACTAAAAAATTAAGTCATAAACTAATAATTTCAATGTTCAAAGCAACGTTTTCAATGTTTATATCGGAACCAACCATCTCAGTGTTTTCAACGTTTTCAATGTTTTCAATGTTTAAAGCCGCAAACTCAACAGATTCACCCAGAAGCAAATCAAAATCGCCAAGTGCACCCAACATCTCCTACTTCCGGATGGCTATACAAGCTACATCGCTAATGGATTTCCTGCTAAGGGCATCGGCCACAACATTGCCCTTTCTTGGATGATAATGCAACTCGAAGTCGTAATCCTCAATAAATTCCATCCACCTCCTTTGCCTCAAGTTCAAGTCTTTCTGTGTAAACAGATACTTCAGACTCTTATGATCCGAGAACACCTCGAACCTCTCATCATACAGGTAATGCCTCCAAATCTTCAAGGTAAAAATCACAGCTGCTAACTCTAGGTCATGTGTAGGGTAATTCCTCTCGTGTATTTTCAACTGCCGCGAGCCATAGGCTACCACTTTTCCCTCTTGCATCAACACACAACCCAGACCCTCTCGTGAGGCATCACAGTAAACCGCATAGCCTAAACCTCTCTCCGGAATAATCAAAATCGGAGCGATGGTAAGTCTAACTTTCAGCTCTTGGAACGACTTTTCACAAGTCTCACTCCATACAAGCTTAACCCTTTTCCACGTCAATCTAGTCAATGGTGAAGCTAGCCTGGAGAAATCTTTCACAAACCGGCAGTAATACCCAGCTAATCCCAGAAAACTGCGGATCTCAAAAACACTCTTAGGCTGTGCCTAATCCTGCACTACCTCAATCTTGGATGTATCAACAGATACCCCTTCCCCGGAGACTACATGGCCTAAGAACTTGACCTTTCTTAGCCAGAACTCACACTTCCCAAATTTGGCATACAGCCTATGGGCTCTAAGCAACTCAAGCACCACTCTCAAGTGTTCCTCATGCTCCTTCTCCGAAGGTGAATAAATTAGAATGTCGTCCACAAAGACGACTACAAAGCGATCTAAGAACTCCCGGAATATCCGATTCATCAAATCCATAAACACTGCCGGTGCATTGGTAAGCCCAAAAGGCATCACCAGAAACTCATAATGGCTATACCGCGTATGGAATGCCGTCTTTGGAATATCCTCCTCTCTGACCCTTAACTGATCGTAACCCAATCTCAAGTCTATCTTAGGGAAACAACAGGATCCTTTCAACTAGTCAAACAAATCATCTATACGGGGCATAGGGTACTTGTTCTTAACCGTAGCCCGATTCAATTTCCAATAATCAATGCAAAGTCTCAAAGCCCCATCTTTCTTCTTAGCAAAGAGGGCTGGTGCTCCTCACGACGAAGTACTAGGGCGAATAAAGCCCTTATCTAGCAATTCCTGGAGTTGAATCTTCAACTCACTCAACTCGGCTGGGGCAAAATGGTAAGGTGCCATGGAAATCGGTGCTGTGCCAGGCACTAAATCAATAGAAAACTCCACCTCTCGATGGGGTGGCAAACTAACCAGATCCTCGGGAAAGACGTCTGAGTACTCACAAACCACTCTCGGCAATACAGTTTGGGTCTCATCACACTCACTACTTATATAGCTAGTGAGAAGACAACTAAGCTCACTCCGCCCTCGCGGATCATACACTGGTGGTAAAATACTACCGACTCGGTCTCCCAAGAAGTGGAAACAATCCCCGCTCAAGGTACACATAGTGACCCGCTGGCGGTAGCAATCAATAACAGCCCGGTATGACGATAGCCAATCCATACCCAAAATCACATCAAAACCCGACATAGCGATAACTACAAAAGAAAATGGAAGTCGGCGGTCAGTGACCTCAATATCACTACCTCTACACCCCTACTTCAAAATCAACTCACCCTCAACAGGTGATACAACACAAATAGGATATGCTAACTACGCCAACTCCAACCCCAAAACAGATGCAAATGCAGCAGATATAAAGGAATGGGATGCACCCGTATCAATCAACGCATTAGCAACCGAGTTGCAAAACAAGAAGGTACCTCTCACAACAGATGAAGCTGGTACAAGATCATGCGCGGTAACAGCATACACACGCCCAGAAGGTCTCTGATCTACCTGCTCACCTCTCGGAGCATAAGTCTGTTGTACAGACTGAGACGATGAGGCTCCCTGATTGGCCCTCGAGGCCTGAACTGACTGAGCTGGCTGATGGCTCTGAGTCTGCCTCGAACCAGATACACCAGATGTGCCACTCAACTGCGAGCAAAACCTCTTTAGGTGCTCCGCCTGACCACACTGATAACAAGAAATTGGCTGACCTCTGCCCTGACTCTGGCTCTGAGGACGAGTCGAAGATGAAGCTGCTCTCTGCCTTCCTCCTCTCTGCGGGCAAGCTGGAGACTTGGGGCCCAGCTGACCACAATTGTAACAAGTAACGTCTCCCTAACTACCTCTCCCAGAACTTGAACTCGGCACTGGAAAGGTGGATCTCACAAAAGCACCCTGCGACTGCTGAAGGGTTAGAACCCCTCTGCTTCATGCCATCCCCCTGGCCATCCTGACTACTCTTGGAGCCCCTCAACCTCTCCTCCTCATCGTGTATAATAATCTCCATATAGGCCGCAGCATCCACAAGGCGTCCACACTCCCGAGTCATGGACCCAGCAACCCTAACCTTGAGTCCGTGCCTCAACTTTCTTTCGAACTCCAAACAACGACATTCTTCAGACGCCACTAGCTCAGGTGCAAACCTAGATAAACTGGTAAATGCGGCCTCAAACTCAGCCACTGATGAACTTAGCTACTTGAGCTGACAGAACTGATCTCTTAACTTCTCCCTGACAGCGGGAGACAAAAACTTCCCTTGGAAGGCATCAACGAAAGCCTCATAAGTCCCACCAATACGGCCCCGAACAAACTTCCACTACTGACCCACATCTTCCTTCAGCTGGAAGAACGCCAAGGTCACCTTCAAAGCCCCGTCTTCGATGCCAAGTGTAGACACCCCATTTTTGACCGTCCTCAAGACTTGGACGTCACCGTTTGAACACTCGGCGATCATCCATGTTTGTGTTCATCTTGAGTTCCCGGAGGTCTCGGCTACGCACCTTGCCTCAGGATCTCTCGACTCGACTATTTTGTGTTTGGTTTTGCACCAAACACTTGTGTTTTGCCTTTGAGGGGCAGGGTAGGGCTTGTTGACCATCCCCACTCATCACCGGCCATGGCTTGAGGCCACCGACTGTGTTTTGTTGCCACCGGCCAAATATTTGGCCGGCCGGCACTATAGATGGCTGGCCGGCTATCTTTTTTTGGTCAATTGCATTTTTGACCGGCCGACTATTGTGCATCTGCTTTTACAGATATTTTTGTGCAGCTGGCATGCATTTGGCTCCCCTCTATACACGTGTATGGAGGGATCTCCCTCTTAGTTAGCTTGTCTTGTAAGCTTACAACATTGAGCTCTATAAGAGGAGGCTTCCTCTCCCTCTTTTGGGGTTACAAAATTTTCAGATGAGAGCTCTGGTTTTTAGGGTTAGCATAATTTTATCTATCCTATATCTATTTCTCTCTCTCTCTCTTTGCCTTTAAGGTGTTTTAGTCTTAGATTTGCACACAAACACCTAGACTTACACCTTCTCTTGGAGCTGAGGTCCTTGAGGCTTGTTTTTGGAGTTTTGGAGCTAGTTTGAGCTCAAAGAACCAGCTGGTCTTCCATTTTTGAAGAGGGTCTACAAGGGTAAGACTTTTGTCCATTTTTACCCCATTTTTGCATTGTATTTTTGCCTACCTTACAATTGTTTTTGAGCTTAACATATAGCATAGAAAAGTTCTATTTTTTAGTGCTCTAAATAGTTGGTTAAGGGTGTTTTAAGCTTTGGGGTTTTCTGACCCCTCTTAAGCCTTGTTAGGCTCCTTTTTTGTGCATTTTTGGTGAGCTCCGGGACCATTGTGTTTGGGCCTCCTCACCACTGAAATCTTGAGGGATTTCAGAGGTGAGGATGGTGCCTTGAGGTCCCAAGAAGGAGAGGGCCACCCTCTCTCCTTGTTGTCCTTGAAAAGGGCCATTATTGCCTCTTGAGGGAGCATCTAGTTTAAGTGTATGTTGACCATGCCTTAGCTATTTTTTTGTGCTTATTATGTCACGATTTAGCACTATTTTGAGTTGGTTTTGGTACACCATGCTTGCTTAGCATACATTCCTTGTAATGCCATGTTTAGGCCTTAACATGCTTTAGGTTTTGACCCTTATTCTAGCATGATTTTGGCCAAGCTTTGTGAAGCTTTTGTGTTTGTTTTAGCATGCTTAAGCTCTGTTTTTGGTTGTTTTGGTCGACCATCACATGCTTAGTATAGCCACCTTGCATTTTGGCTTGTTAGCCTTAGGTGTGTGAGTGTGTAGCATGTTTTACTTGCATCATTTCAGTGGTTTGGAACCACTTGCCATGTCATTTCAGTCCTTGTAATATGTTTACATGCTTGTATTTTATCACTTCTTTGATGCTTTAAGAGGTTGTGTTGTATGCTCCATGTTTAAGCATTTGTGCATGTCTCCATGAGTAGATCATTTAGATGCCATCTAAGTGGTTTTTGGGGCTTGCCTTAACATGGTTCGGGACTGTTTTAATCCATCTTGGTCATTTGCTTCATGTGTCATATGATCATGCTTTAAGTACTTGGACCAATTACATGCTATGCTTGTCATGTTTGCTTGATTTGGCATCATCTTTGACATAATTTTCAGAGCTTACATTGCATGCTAATTGTCCATGTTTACCTCCTTTTAAGTGTGCTTAGAAGTTGTTCCTTTATGCTTAGGAATTGGTCCTTGTGTGCATTCATGTTTACATGTCATTGTGCCCTCATTTCCATAGCATTGGCCACTGTTTTAGGCTTGATTGAGGGCTGCCTAAATTAGTTTAAGTCCATCCCTTGGCATGTTGTTGCATGCTTAGCTTATGACATGTTGTTGCATGTTGAAATGGTGTTGCATTTGGCATGCATTCTCCTCCTTGTTTTGGTTGCTTAACATGCCATATGTTTTGCATGTTTGTGTGTTGGCATTGTACCTTGTATGCTCATTTAACTTGCATGCTTGTTATACGCCTTGCATGCTTCCCATATGCTCATGTTGCATGCCTAGTTAACATACTTAGGTTGCATTGCATTTGCATGCATCTTTCACCTCTTAATCAAGCCATGATAGAGGTTGAAAGCCCCTTTGTTTGCTTATCTGGTTTGCATTGCATTTGAAATTAAAATGCACACTTGATTCTCTGAGTCATCATGCATTGAAATGCGCGAATGGTGGTCCGAGAATCGAGGCCCATCCTCCTTTGAGTCATAAACATGATAAGGAGTATGGTTGGTGCATACATTACTTGAAATGCATTGCCATGCTATGTCTTGCCCTCTGCTGCTGTCAAAATCAGTTTTCTGCAGGAAGATTTGGCCGGTCGGCCATCTTGAGTGCCGACCGGCCATCCATCAGTGGCCGACATCTCAATTAGTGGCCGGTGGTCATTCTCCATGGCCGGTGGCCAATCCTCTTAGCCGGTGGTGCTCCACAGCATTCAGAGAAGCAACCCTGGGACTTGTGCAGTCTTCAGAGGAGCAGAACAGTCAAAGCAGAGGCATCTTGTGCATGGCAGTGACCTTCCGAGCAAAACCGAGCGCACATGCATTGGACCCTCTTCCCGAGGCCGCTTATTGCTTAAATTAGATTAGTTATTTTGCTTAGGTAGTTTAATTTGTCTGTAATATTTAATTAGCTTGTAGGTTAATTAAGTGTATTATTCTTTCGGTCCCTCCGAGCGAGGGCAAATTTGTAATAAGTGTGGGTGCGTGTGTGCATGTCTTCCAACCCCCACTTCTTTCTCCCTTTCACTTACCTGCTTTCGATGGTTAGTATTAGGACATGTTTAATTTAGCATACCTCATGCTATGCATGCGTGCATCATTCATCAGTATTGCATGCACCGGGCTCGGCGCATCATGCTAACTACATAAGTATTTCAAATCTAACTTGAACACATGCTATCTGTGCATTTCACATGTCATCCTTAGATTAGCCGAGCCTATTCTAGCGACATTTTGTATGCGTTGCATTAGCCATCTTAACATGGACTTGGATCATGCATGATTACTAACATGTTCTTTGTTTTGGCTCGGAGTACAATGTAAGTATTTTATGCTTTAGCATCTCGCACGAGTGTGAATGTTAACATGACAACATGCTTACCATGTGGCTAGATGCTTATGTGATATAAACTGCCTGAATGCCTGTGGGTGAAGGTTGGATTGTTTGAGTTGGAACAACTCATTGAAATCCGTGTTTTAGCCTACTTGCGATTAGCGAATTCCAAATCGTTTTCCAAACAAACAGATATGCAATGTTTTGTTCCAAGTTAGGCGATCTAGTCTATACTTTTGTGTTGTGCGCATCACATAGTAATTCTAGCTAATTAACTGGAATAAGAACACATAACGTTTTCAAAAGAGGATATCACGGTTAGTAGAGACCGATCTTCGGATCGGGCGAGAGGGGGTGCTCATAGCTGACCTTCTCCAATCGTACCCAAGTTCCCGAGCCGAGGCAACTTTTGTGATGACGGACACGTGGCCTTTGGCACCGAGTCAGGGTTTCCTAAATTTTCCCATAAAAAATATTTAGGTGGCAACTCTGTATCTGGCAAAGCAGTCCATGTTTGTCACCTCTTTCAAAATCTGTTTTCTCAAAACGATTTGCCAGATTTGGACTCTTTGGTTCAAGATTAAGAACTGTGACAAAAACGAGTCCGAACTGTGGCATGCATAAGTCCCCCTCCCTCAGGGCACGTCCATAGTTTCTGGCGACTCTGCTGGGGAGTTTAGAGAGCTTGACTCGAACTCGTGATATCTTGTTTTGATTTCACTTATGTGTTTCTTTGCATTGCATGTGCATTGGTGCGCCTAGGACACCGTGTTGGCCATCTGCTATTCCTGAGTGGTTTGCCGGAGGCTTGACTTTGTCAAAGCATGCCATAAGGCTAACCGGTTGCAGGCTCTGCCAGTATAGGAACACAAACCCCGATTTTACCGGGGCACCCTTTTCGACCATTCGACCAAGTGCATGTCGAGATCTATAGTGACCATTCCAAGCTAGGACAGGTTGCTTACCCGATATAGGTTGTTTGAAACTGCTGCGTACGTAGTAAAATCCTAGCTCCTAACAAAATAGGACAGGGAAACCCTATCCCAACATAGGGGTGTTTTGGCTCTCTTTTACTTGTTATGTGCTTTTAGAGTGTATCTCTACAGGAACGCACATATTAGTTTGCAAAGTTTGAATATCAGGCCTGAGGGCACCAGTATCGATATTTGTGAAAATCAGTTATAGCTGTGGATATCCGATTCAGTGTTTTGGGGCAGTGATTCTCGGGAACAGTGATCAGTAGTAGAGTACAGTCGTTCGGCTACACCTGTGTTTGATCTGCTTGGGCTGAAGTGCTGCTTGTTTTTCCTTTCAATTTAGAGAGTTGATCCAGAATAGCCAGTGTTCCCCCTTGCTGAAGCAAGACCTATGATGACACAGAATTTGGAAGAGATTGTGGTTATGACAGCCGCATTAGATCAAGGAATCACTCTGCAAAGTGAGACCAATGTTGATGTACCGCATCCGCCCAGGTCGCCTGTCGCGCACCCGGTCTGGACCCCCTAGTTGTACCAGGCTCGTGAGCCCACCACATTCGAGTTGATGGGGATGATAGGTGACCTCCAGAGGTCCGTGGCGGATCTCGCCTATGGAATGTCAGCTTCGCCACCAGCTGCACCACATGCCGGGAGTTTTGTACCACAGGCGCCCCCGCTATTGGGACGGATTGTGATTGAACTTAGCTAACCCGAGGTAGCCTCCGGCTATGGCAATGACGTATCAACATCAACCCAAACCCTCGATCAGGCTGAGGCTAGAGGTAAGGACAAAATGAAGGCAGATGCCGATCCCATTGAACAATTGCTGTGGGCAGTCGAGGCTTTGAAAGTCGGGGAGATGAGTAAGCAATAGGTGTTCGCAGTCATGACCAAGACTGTGGATGATGTTTTCCCCACTTCAGCCGAAGGCAGTACAAGCCAGTAAAAAAATCTGGATAGGCCCCGTCATGCCAAAACAGTTCATTCCGCTCCCAACCCTGCACTTGGGAAAGATCAGAAAGTCAAGGCAGTGCCTGCCGACCCTTTCGCTAGTGCGTCTAGCAAGAATTCTCAGCCTTCAAAGTACCTGCCCCGAGGGCGCAGGGTCTTTCACGCTCTCTACATGCCTCTGTCCAAGGCACTCCAGATCCTGGCCGAAAGAGGGCACCTTAAACCCTTAGCGCCTCGGCCTCTCCCGAAGAATCTCCCTCTCACACATGACGCTGCTTTGTACTGCGCGTACCACCAGCAAACTAGTCATGCTACCGATAATTGTTTTTGCCTCCGTCATGAGGTGCAAGATTTGATCGACAACGAGGTTATCCTCCCGCCCACCTCAGCTAAGTCCGTTACTACCCAGCTATTGGAATTTTGAGGATACTGATACTGCGAGTATGTAATCAAGGAGTGAACCACCTGCGAACGGAGCTTGGTGTATTTTTGGATGTGGCGTCTGGCACGCATTTTTAAGCATCTGCGATTGCTAGTTTTGTAAATTCTGGCTTGGGTGTCGAGTCAGTGTTTTGTTTTGTTTTGTTTTGAGTCTGTCTCATTGTCTTGAGTCAGTCCTTTTTGCTTAAGGGTCTGTCTTGTTATAGCGAGTTAGTCCCCTTGTATAGAATGTCAGGTGATTCTTGGGTTGTTGCCTCGAACACCGTTTTGTTTTGTAATTACTCCTTTTGCTTTCTTTTTGAGTCTGTCTCTGCTGTGGAGCCAGTTGCAACCAGGAAATCTGAATGAAACAGCTGCGGCTATCATGTTTCCATGCTTATTGCTATTTTGGGCTGGTTGTGCCAGAGGATTTGAATGGAATGACAGTACATTCCACCTTCTCTCTTGTGCCCTGAAAATCATTGTAATGACCTAAGTTTTTTTTTTTTCCAAAACCTTTTTGAACACTGTGGTGATGAAAATGAAGAGGAAGGAATTCCTCGGGTTTTGCAAAACTTTGATCAATTTCAGAGAAAGATAGGCGTGCTAAGCCTTTTAATGAATGAAATCATGCTTGTTAGCGTGAGTACTGAGAAGGACCCTGGTTTGATCCAGATTGGTTCCGCACTAGCTTCAGCGTGAGCGATGTGTCGCTTTCGTAAAAACTTTCAAAAATAAAATGTTGTACGCAGTCCTGTGAAGACCTATGTGGAATCACTCTTGAGATTGTGCAGCCTAGGATCGCTCTCAGCCTCAAGACTCAATCCATTTGTTTTCGAACCTTGAACCCATTCAGAACGTTCAACGGTCAACCGCCATGTGAGACCTGTGTGGCCAGATCAGAAGCACCCCTCGAACTAGGAGCAGCAAAATGTCGAACATGCTCGAAGAGCTGAATACAACAGCCATTCCCCTAGATACAGAGGGCTTCAATCTCAAAACCATTTGGCATGGACTTGTTACACTTTTACCCTTTGAGAGGTTCGCTGGGCCGAAAACCCGGAAAGGCGACCCAGGCAAAAGTTAGAGGAAGAAAAAATATATACAAAAGAAAAGAAAAAAAAGAAATACAAAAAAGATGCAAAAAAATACAATACGAAGAAAAAGAAAAAGAAGAAGAAAGAAAAAAGAGGGAAAAAAAAAAAAAAGGAAAAAGAAGCTCGCAAGGTCGAAAACCCACATCGGGCGCCTTCGCAAAAGTTAGAGCCTAAAAAGTGAAGGTTAAAATACCCGAGTGTACCTTAACTGGAACTACGTAAGGCTTGATTCCCATGTTTGGGATACGTAGGCAACTTCGTCCTGAAGTCTAGCCCCCAATGCTTTCATAGCGCCTCTGTCCATGTAATGGTTTTGATCACCCTTGCCTTCTCTGAATCCGATAGTTCGGTTGTGACACCGTGAACTACGTAGGCTTGATTCCCACGTCTGGGATACGTAGGCAACTTCATCCTGAAGTCCAGCCACCAACACTTCCGAAGTGACTGTGTCCATATATTGGTTCTGACCGTCTTCGTCTTCTCCGTGTCCGAGAGTCCGATTATCACTAATGAGGACTGTTTGCAAAATGTTGCGGCATCATCCAAACAAGGGGCAACTTTCCGTTGCCGTAAGTTGTCACGAGTCGCCATTCAAACCAGGGGCAACTTTCCGTTGCTGTGCGGCTCTTTTCAAGCAAGGGGCAATTTTCCATTGCCTCCGATCCGGGATTGCGCATCTCGAGAGTAAGTTCTATGCTCGTTGAGCAGTGGCCGTTTGCAAAAATAATTTTTGAAAATTTTTACTGAGGTTGACTATTTTCTCAAAAACTATTTCAATCGTTTCCAAAACTGGACCATTGCCTTGGACCAAAAAAGGGAAAATTTTCAGTGCTCATAGCCTAACTCGCATGATTTTCAAATCAATAATCGAACAAGTATGTTAATCTAACTCTCATATTGATCAAAACTGTTTTAGTAGAAAACCAAAACAAAAAATGGTCAAAATGATGAGCTTGGGGCACCGTTGAGTCAGGTGTTCTGTCTTTTCTCCCCTTTTTTATCAGTATACTTGTTAGAAGGGCACTCTATTCGCCAAAAGAAGACACAACTGAAGCTGTCAGTGAAGGGGCTGAAAGCTGTCTCACCCTCCAAACAACGAGGTATCAAGCCAAGTGCGAAGCACAAATTAGAATGGATAAAGATACTCCATTCCCCATCCGGAACATCGACTAGACGTCGCCGGAAGAAATAGCCGTGAGCTAATAATGTTGGGCGTGAACCCACGACTTCCTATTCACCTATCAATCGCCCTGGGGAGGGACGAAAAATGAGAGCATAAAGAATAGAGAGGTGTGCGTTGAGAGAAAAGTGAGAAAAGGGTTTTGAGAGAAAAACCGAGCCTGAAGGCCGAGTGATGTGAGAATCACAAATAAGAAAGGGTGGGAATCAAACCCGAAGGAACTGGCTCCTCGAGATCTAAGGTCTCTCGTTTTTGTAAACACGTCCGTCTGTCATGTCTTTTGTTTTGTTTACCTCGACGTTTGTTTTGAGTCTTTTCCGAGCATGTCTCGTTGTGATTAGGTCGTGTACCTTTTGTTTGAGTCTTTTTCGCTGTGTTCAGTTGTAGGCTCGATACCCCGGTTGAAAACCCTTCTTCATTTTAACATTTTTAAATCGTCTATGCTCAGAGTGCTGTGTCATTCTCCACATTTACGCGAAGCAAAAGAAGAAGGGGAAAATTTGGAGCATCCAAATGTGTTTCAAATTCAGCATATTCAACCTTTGTAATCCGTCTTGACAGATTGGATTGTTTGTTCAGGATCCGCCGTGTGCAGAATAAACAGAATGGCCTGTATGCAGATTAATCCCCAGTAGAGTATGGGCCAAGTGTTCAACTGAGCAGTGGTTTGTATGGGTTATTTTGCCGTTGGCCGGTTCGTTATCTGATTATTACAATGCAAGTGTTCGATTTTCAGACAAAAGGGCAATCTCATTAGCCATCTTAACATGGACTTGGATCATGCATGATTACTAACATGTTCTTTGTTTTGGCTCGGAGTACATTGTAAGTATTTTATGCTTTAGCATCTCGCACGAGTGTGAATGTTAACATGACAGCATGCTTACCATGTGGCTAGATGCTTATGTGATATAAACTGCCTGAATGCCAATGTTAACATGACAGCATGCTTACCATGTGGCTAGATGCTTATGTGATATAAACTGCCTGAATGCCTGTGGGTGAAGGTTGGATTGTTTGAGTTGGAACAAGTCATTGAAATACGTGTTTTAGCCTACTTGCGAGTAGCGAATTCCAAAGCGAATTCCAAAGCGTTTTCCAAACAAACGGATATGCAATGTTTTGTTCCAAGTTAGGCGATCTAGTCTATACTTTTGTGTTGTGCGCATCACATAGTAATTCTAGCTAATTAACTGGAATAAGAACACATAACGTTTTCAAAAGAGGATATCACGGTTAGTAGAGGCCGATCTTCGGATCGGGCAAGAGGGGGTGCTCATAGCTGACCTTCCCCAATCATACCCAAGTTCCCGAGCCGAGGCAACTTTGGTGATGAGGGACACGTGGCCTTTGGCACCGAGTCAGGGTTTCATAAATTTCCCCATAAAAAATATTTAGGTGGCGACTCTGTATCTAGCAAAGCAGTCCATGTTTGGCATTTCTTTCAAAATTGGTTTTCTCAAAACGATTTGCTGGATTTGGACTCTTTGGTTCAAGATTAAGAACCGTGACAAAAATGAGTCCGAACTGTGGCATGCATAAGTCCCCCTCCCTCGGGGCGCGTCCACACCAAGCATCTCAAACGTCTTCGTCATCTGCTCAAGCCACTCATCAGCCTTCAGTGGCTCTTTAGAATCCTCCAGAAACTCATCCGGATTAGACTGGAAAAACTCTCTCTTCAGAAAGGAAGGCCCTACCTTAGTAACATGGACCTGGACTTGATTCTCAGCTCTGAGAATGTCCATGGATTCCATCAATGCTCTTGCCATCTCGCGGGCTAAGGCGCCCATGGCCTGCTGACCTACTGGCTCGGCCACATTGGCCTGACCAATACCTTCTTGCTGCATCGGTATCTCATCCGGTATAGGCATCTCCTGCCTCCTAGGCCTACCTCACCTACCACTACGTCCTCATCCTGACATCCTAATAAAGGTAACGAAGATCACTAGCACATTCATAAATGTGCCGAAGCTACAACACTCGCGTTCTAATGCATTGGACAACATTAATTCATTCCACGTAAGCACATAATCACATAAGCACTTACGAATTTCATTTCCGGATAATGACAGTCCCGAGGCGTTGCTAGAGTTCCAGTTAGAAACAGCATTGATTAAGTGCTTTTCTAACAGGACTCCCAGAAACCCAAGGATCCAATCAACATCCTAGAAATTAAATCTCATACCCATATAGTCACGTAAACATGTTATCACATAAGTACATAACACTACATCTAAGTCTCTAACAAGTGAGACAAACCCATTGTGGTACTAACCACTTCCCATGTACCCAAAGTATTCAAACCCGGTACGCTTTGATACCAAGTTGTAACACCCTCAAAATGAACCCATAATTCATACATTCAAGATACAAGAAATTGACAATATATTCAAGAGAATAAGGTGTACATCTACTTATCAAAGTATTTATCACAAAAGTATTACATGTTGACAACAAAAGTAAATGCCCTATGGGCTTACAACTTTCCAAGCCAACACTTGGTTACAAAAAGGAGAGTACTAACTCAAACACATTAAGCCCTCGGCTTGAATTTACATGTAATACACAAAAAGGTAAACAACAAAAGATCTTCAAGCCTCTAAGCTGCCAAAGCTATGTCCTTGGAGGTGGCATATCACCTGAACCTGAAAATGATGTCCCTATAGGGTGAGCCAATGCCCAGTAGAGATATACTAAACCAAGTATGAGAAATAACTAAAACAATAGCATTTGATATATGGTTCACACTTATAAACCAACTTACAACACATTTCAATTCAACATCAAGTACATCCATTTTTCATTTCTGTTTCCTTCACTTATACAGTTTTGATTCGTAATTATGGCTCAGAACCTGGCCAAACAATTCAATGAGACTATAACACATATTAAAACACTTCTATACTTCACAATTCACATGAGAATATAACTCATATTAAAACACTTCCATATTTCAATACTTCCATCTTTCAAGTGATACACAGATTTGCTGTATAGTGGAGTCCATCCCCTATCTCCTCCCAAACAAGTTTGAGAGTCCATCCTCTATCTCCTCTCAAACCATGGAGTACATCCCCTATCTCCTCCCAAACAATATACATATACAATGTATTTAAACACTTATCATATACAATGATCAATCAATACACACATTTGATGTATTATTCCAACCGTCATACTCAATGACATATTCAATGTGATTAGTTTCAGTTTTCCCTAATCATATTACAATGTCTACAACAATCAAGACTATCCTCCACCGATGGCCCAAAGCAGTTATCTCTAAACAGATAATAAATTTATCAACAGATAAAATATCGACATTATCATAGGTGAGTGATTAAATTATCCAACTATACTATTTAATCCCATAATTTCTCAATTCCATGATTCTCAACTCAATTTCACATTTTCCCAAATTAATTATTCAACATAATTATGGCATTTTTCTCCCTTTCTCAAATATTGATCCTAAGACCAAATTTCACTAATTTAACTCACAAACTCATATTCCCAAGGCCTTATATGCACATGGAGATTTAAAACACAAAACCTCTCTTATATAAATTACACATCAAGCCCTAACTTTTTCCAAAATTTACCAATAACACCATCTAATCAAAATGACCAAAATTTATGTTAAAACTCATAGAATAGAGTAGGTTATCCCTACCTCGAAATGAAGAGACCAAATGGAGAAAATGGAGAAAACCCAAGATGCTCCAAACCAAAAGATTTTCGGATCAAAGTGAAGCCCACACCATGCACAACCTTTCTTACAAAGGGACTAGGCTAGAAACACACTAGAACTAGGTGTATTTTTAGAGAGAAGTTAAATGTAGAGAGAAAGGCAGCCAATCTAGGGTTTGAGAAGAAAAGAGATGTAGAAAAAGTGAAGAAGAAGCTGCTGCTGCGAACTGATATATTCGAGGCTTGCTCGAGCGAAGGAGTGGCCGCTCGAGCGACCAGGCACAAAGAAACCTCGCTGGAGCCAACAATTCGAAGCTTCATGTCTGCAATCCAGAAGCACGCTCGAGCGAAGAAAAGCTCGCTTGAGCGAAGAAACTCAAAACATAGCCCTCGCTCGCTCGAGCTAAGAATTGCAACCTTCAGGTCCAGAACCAGACGTAGACGCAGACGCAAGCTCGAGCGCAAGACCTCTCACTCGAGCCACCAGACACAACACCCAACTCTCGCTCGAGCGAAGGAATCCTGGCTCGAGCGAAGGATCTAAAACACAGAGCTCGCTTGAGCGACAAAAGCCTCGCTCGAGCGAAGAAACAAAATTCTGGGCAGCAACTATTGGTTTAAACTCACTATCAACCTGTAACAAACCTGCCCAACACATCCCAAAACTCAAATATAAAGAATTAAAGGATGACAACAAGATATATACAACAACCAACACCGCAGAACCTAAGTCCGGAATACAACAACCAAATGGGAAAAAATCGGGATCGCTATAGTGAGAGTCGGAGATGTGCTTCAATCTAAAGTAAAACAAACTCTACTCTCACTCACGCTCGAAAACTGATGAAGGCACCACCGTTGGATCCAAATCTACATCCATATCCAACCTTCTTCGATCCAGATCATCACAGATCTTGGTTTCTCTCTCTCTCTCTCTCTCGATATCTCTCTCTCTCTCTCTCTCTCTCTCAAATTGATCTGAACCGATGGTCTCTTTTCCCTCTCTTATTATATCTATACATATACCAAATGTCTACTCTTCTCTCTATTCCGTCTCTGTATTCTCTTCTCTCTCTTTCTCTAAATTCTGGATTTTACTTCGATTATTCAAAATCCAATTCATCACAAAGTCTCAGTAGATAAAACAATCAGACATGCCAATATATCAATCTGAATCAATCCAAGAAACCCCAATTTTTTGATCTTTTTAGTATTGAATCAATTTATGTATTGGATATCTATGAATTTTTTTTTTTTTTTTGAAGTTCTTGTTGATGTTGATGATGATGATGATCCAAGTTTTTGTGTGTGTGTGTGCGTATTGATGATGATGGTGATGAAACAAATTGCAACAAAATATGGATATATATATATATATAGAGGGGGGAAAGATAGAGATTTGAACAGATAGAATTTGTTTTGTTTTGGTATTTCAACACACACACACACACACACACACACACACACACACATATATATATCAACAAAATCAATAGATATTTTTTCAACACATAGAGAGAGCAAAGAGAGGTGGAGAGAGAAACAGATACATAGAGAAAATAGAACTGGATAAAGGAAAAACTGAGAAAATATAAAAAAATAAAAAAACTGAAAAACAGATTTAAAAAATAAAACCAATGAAAGTGGTTCTTGTTTAAAATTTTAACATCATACCTTGATTATTAAAGTATCATGTAAAATATTAGAGTTCATAAAATATAATTTAAACAAAAAGAAAGTGTATGAAGATATCCTGCAAATTTTGAGATGCAGCACAAATCTCTATTTTAAAAACACATGTGTTTTTCACTGTCTGGATTCAAATGAATACAAACAATTGTAAAATTTAACCAAAATTATTCACAGTCATTTGATTCAGGATGAACAACTGTAAATATTATGTATATTAGTATAGAAGTAGACACCGGAAATAAGAAAGAATAATTATTTTTTTTCTCTTCAATCATCATCAATGCAAAAAATAAGACGATGACTTTTTTGTTTTTTGTTTTTGTTTTTTTTTTTTTTTGATAAGAAGGGAGACAGTTTGTTTATATTTATATAGGACTCTTAGAAGCAGATTTATCTTTTTTGAGTGTTCAACTTCAAAAATAAAGAGATAATTGATTTATATAAGACTCTTCATGACTTTTAAAAAATATAGTAGATTTGAGAGGGTAAAATTAAGATTTAAAAAAAGTAAAAAATATGATAAACTTTCATACTTTTATAATAGTAGTAGATTATGTTAGTTTAAAGTTTTTTATTTGTATAATAAAGTTTTTTTTTTTTTTTTTTTAATCACTTCTTTGTTAATCATAGGGACAAAACAAAAAATTTAAAATTTAATGTTATATCCTTTTACATTAAAATATGTATATATTTTTTATAATCAATGTGTTTATGTGTAAAAAATAAAGACTTTGTTGGCATAAATGGTATACAACACCAGAGCAATTAGATGGTTATCCCCATGTAATGGTGATTTTGTCAAAGTCTACTTATAATAAAATTTTAATGCATTAAGAATAAGAAGAATTTTTTTTTGAAAAGTCCAGCACATATTACTATTATCAAAATATTATTAGTGACTAATTTCATATTTTTAAACTTTAAAATGATATAATTTTTGATTTAAATGTTAGTTTTTAATAAAATTAATATTTTTAAAATTCTCTCATTAAAATCTACCAAATAAAATCTAGGTTAATTATGAAATTCTTAAAAAATAAATAATAAATAAATAAAAATTGTTGTCATAATTGACGTAAACTGTAAAGTTTTACTTTGTTTCATAATAAAATTTTTACTATTGACGTTAGTTTCAACAAGGAAAAAAAATATGATTTATTTTTTTTAAGAATTTCATAGCTAACATAAATGTTATTTAATAGATCTTGATGAGATAATTCTAAAACTACTAATTTTATTAACAATCAATATATAGATAAAAAGTTATATTATTTTAAAGTTGGGTAAATTACACTTTGCACCTTTACACTTTGCATTAAATCTCACTTTGTCCCTTACACATGAAATCATAACAGTCAACCCCTTGTATTTTTGGTCAAATCCCACTTTGGTCCTTGTATATAACATTGTGATAGTTAACCTATGTACTTTTGGTCAAATCTCACTTTGGTCCCTATACAAGAATCAATGTCCCCTTTCTTTTACTCAATTGTTTAAATCTTTAACAGAATCTAGTTATGTAATAAGAATGTAACCACGATATCAGGGTAAGAAAAGAAAATTATCTACATTTTCTACCAATACACACTTTATCCTAACTTTTACATCAAAATATAATTGTATTAGGCTAAAACAAAACGCAGATTGTGATCAATTAAGAAAATGAAATAGGGTTTTGCATAAATTGAAATCACGAAACTCTGTTTTTCACGGTAACATAATCTTCTGTCTATTCATTTTTCTTTCTCTTTGATTTATTTGTCGCAAATTTTTTATTTATTTATATATATTTCAAAAGCTCTACTTTCTTGTCTTTTCGTTCTAATTTTTACCACATGAACATATATATATATATATATATATTGTATTATATAACTATAATGTGCTTATCACATAAGACAAAATGTATTAGTGGAAAACATGGATGATTTTTCTCTCTTACCATCATTTCATGGTCACATTTTTGTCACATGACTGGATTTTGTTAAAGATTTAAAAATGAAGTTACATAAGAAGGATATTGACACTTATGTAGGGACCAAAGTGAGATTTGAATAAGGTGCAGGGTGTACATTGTCACGATTTCATATGTAGAGACCAAAGTGAGATTTAATCAGAAGTGCAGGGGGTTGACTATCATGATTTCATGTGTATGGACTAAAGTGAAATTTAGTACAAAGTGCAGAAGTGTAAAATATAATTTACCCTTTAAAATTTGAAATATAAAAATAATTACTAAGAGTAAGATTTTCTATATAATAATAATAATAATAATAATAGAAACAATTTTGATTCTTTTTATGAAAGACACGCTTCTTCTCCATAGAGCTTACCAAAAAATAAAAATAAAAATTGATAGTCCTTTTCACTTTAAAGGGACCAATGAGGAACTTTTGGCCAAATATCCCTACATATACGCATTCACTTTTTGAACAAGTACATATACGCATTCTTGAAATTGTTTTCATAACACATTTTGTAATCAATGATAATTTAGCAGACAATCAATCAAATGTCATGAACGTAGTATTATAAAATTGATACCGTTAATCAAATTCAGTTGATCTTTTAATTAGATCATAGTAATTCATGAAGATGGACTGTGCTATCATATATGAGTTTTTGTTAGCAAGTGTCCTCAAATGTCGTGAACGTAGGATTATATCTGATACTGTTAATCAAATTTAGGCCTCGTTTGGGAACAGGCTAATTTAGTAACTTTTTGGCTAATTGGCTAAAAAGGTTGGTAAGAAAAACCTGTATGTTTGGGCTAACTTTTTGGCTAATTACGAAACGACGTGCAAAAAGTAGAGAGAAAAGGGAATCTTTGACTTTTTGGTATGGGTTGTTGGCTTTTTGGCTAAAAATGTAACTTTTTGGCTAATTGGCTATTTTAGCCTCTTGCCAAACGAGGCCTTAGTAGATATTTTAGAAGATCATAATAATTCATGAAGACAGACTGTAATATCATATATAGGCTTTTGTTAACAAGTATATTAAATCCTCTCAACTAATTCCACTATTATAGGAAATTAAAAAGGTTTTAAATGTGTTTTTTGTAGAGACCAAATTACTCTTTCATCAATTTTTATTTATTTATTTAAATATATTTTTGATAATAATTTTTTTTTTTAGGGGAAATAACATATGTTAAAAAAATGTTTTAAAAAAACATTATCAAAAGTATATAAAAAATATTAAAATAAAAAGAATTGAAGAAAATGTAATTTGTCTCTAGAAAAACATATTTAAAACAGGATTGGGGATGCTGCTGCGCGGGGTGCGCAGCAGCATCTGTTGTGCGGCGAAATGGGCCTATTTTGGGGCCTATTTTGATAATTTGAACTGTTCACATTTTAGAATACATCAAGTAGAACATGCTTGTAAAAAATCAAATTAATCGGATATCGTTTACCTATTCATTCACTCATATTTCTATCTACAAAAATAAATAATAATTGTGATTTAAAGTATTAAAATGAATACAAATGTGAGTGGATGAATAGGTAAACGATATCCAATTAACTTGATTTTTTGTAAGCATGTTTTACTTGATGTATTCTAAAATAAGAACGATTCGGATTATCAAAATGGGCCTCAAAATGGACCCATTTTGCCGCACAACAGATGCTGCTGCGCACCCCGCGCAGCAACATCCCCAAATTCATTTAAAACCTTTTTAATTTGTTATGATAGTGGAGTTAGTTAAGAGGATTTAATGCATCCTTAGAGCATCTCCAACCCAATTCTCTCACCAAGAGGATGAAAATAATCTTTTTTATTCAAAAAGTAAATATAGAGTATGTTACTATTCATTCAAACTCTAACCACAAACCTTCAAAACCCTTCATCCTCCCTTCATCAAAAAGTAATTTTTGTTCATTAACAAATATTTAATTTTAAAATTTTTGTAAAATATATTTAATATTATACTCATTTTAAAGGTATGATTTCACATTTTTTAATGATGTCAATTTTATAAAAAATAAATTTACATATTAAAAGTTATTTGTAATATAATAAAAAATATAGAATGAATAGTGTTATAGGGATGATCCTTTATTTTTCATACTCCCTTCAAATTTGAAGGATGAAACAGTCATCCTCTCAAATGGAAGAGAATATAGAGGATGGGTTGGAGTGAATTTTTTTTTTTTTTTTACAGAATCCTCTATATTTGAAGATATAGAGCCCCCATTGGAGATGCTCTTAATAAGTGTCATAAGAGCATCTTCAATGGTTGTTGCTCTAATACCGTTGCTATTGCTATAATTTGGCAATGAATAGTGTTATTTTGCCAAATTATCGCAATGGTGTTCCAATGGTCACTTGCTAATTTGGTAATTCTCAACTAACTTTCCCTCCACGTTTGTAGGTGTTGTTTGGATATAGATCTTTTTTTAATTTTATTTTTAATTTTATTTTTTTGTCTTTTGTGACCTTTTTTTTTAACTATTTGTAAAAAAAAATTATATATTTATATTATTTCCAACTAGACAAATATAAAAAATAATAAAAAAATTGAAAAATTGGAAAAAGAAAAATTCATAATTCACCTCACCAAAAAATTAAATATGACTGACCGTTTGAAGATAGGTGTTGTTTGTATTTTTTTTTTAAAATATTTTTTTGAGGCAAACAGAGCACAACGGCTCTTTTCAATTCCAAAATAAATCCCCACCGTCCATCTATTCTCAACCAACAATTGAGATTTCCAAGAGACACAACAACCGTCTTCACTAGTTCTCCCTTACATTCTCACTTTCACTCTCCTCTTCCCTCACCCTCCTCCATCGATGAAGCTTCTCTCTCTCTCTCTCTCTGTGCGTCTCTCTCTCTCTCTCTCTCTCTCTCTCTCTCTTTCTCTCTCTTCACTCTTCTTCTCACTCTCCTCTTTTCTTTTCCTCCTCCCTCATGGAACTGTCTCTGTGTTTTTGTGTTTGAGCTCAACAGTCAGTACTACCGATTTGTCTACAGTCACCGATCTGTCTCTTTCTTTCTATCCACAAACTTCTCCGGCCTCTCTCTCTTTCTCTCCTCAAACTAGTATACTCACCGATCTGTGTGTGTGTTTCTTTCTATCCTCAAACTCTCTTCTCTCTCTATGTCTCTGTCTACTGTTCGATCTATCTCTCTATCTCTCTCTCTCTCTCTCCTCAAACCAGTATACTCTCCAATTTGTCTCTCTCTTTCTATTTTTGTCCTGAAACCAATCACCGATCTATGATCTCCACAACCAGTCCAATCGGCTGAAGAAGATGCTCAATTCTAGTCATGTTTTCAAACCCATTCCATGTATTTATTGGTTAAATTCGTTTATGATATTGATTTTGAGATTTGTGTGATTCTCAAATTCTACAATTTATTCTGATATCTGTTCATATTTATTCTGAAATTGTGAAATTTATTGTGAAATTTGTGAATTTGGCTGTATATTTCAATTTTCAGTTTGATTCTGAAAATTGGGAATTGATTCTAAAAATTACTAGGTTTTCTACTGTTTCAATTCTATTTTTTCAATTGAATTTGGAGTTATAAATCTGTTCATATTTGCTGAATGTGATATGTTTGGCAGCTGCTATTCTACTTGCCAAATTTGATAACAGAAATGGCATTTGCCATCTTTGGCAAGTAGAATAGCAAGCCATTGGAGACCCACTTTTTGTCACTCTTGCCAAATCATAGCTTTGGCAAGTAGTTTGACAGCTCCATTGGAGATGCTCTAAGAGAAGAACTAGGATCCTCTTCTTGAGGCTCTCTACGTGGCTCCTTATGGGAGATGATCTTGATTGGGCCACGTCAACTCATAAGAAAGATTGTTCATTAAAAAAATATCTTACATGTAAGATTCTTATCTTGCATGTAAAATAACCTAAATTTGAATTTAAAATGAAGAGATCTCAATCTCCAATCTCTCTTACAGGTTGACATGACCTAATATCAATCGTCCTCCATAGAAAGCCCGTAGAGAGCCTCAAGAAGTGGATCATAAGGGGACATTGTTAACAAAACCAATCATATGTAGCACTCGTTTGGGAAGAAGGGTTGGATTGGGTTTGAGGCTATTTTAATCATAAAAAGATAAAATAGGCTTTTTAGCCTTATAAAATAAATATTACATCCAATCCATATTTATTTCATTTTTTTCTTATAAAAGTCCAAAAAAATTAAAAACTCTATTCTAAACAAGACTTTTTAATCCCAAAACTCGCAAATACTTCAATAATTCTATACCAGATTATATGTGTTGCACCACTAGCCTGTAACCCTTTAGTTTACGGGCAGCCAATAATGGGATGCCATATCATTCAATCATGAGCCACACCAAAATTTTATTCACTACAAACATATCTCTCCCTCATCTGATCACAACTCAGTCCTCTCTCTCAACAACCGTGAAAGAACGCTATAACTTTCCTTCCTCTCAATACTCTCCAGCCCTCGCCTCCACCACCACCGCCGCCCTCTTCCCCCTTCCTTTGCTTTCTCTCTTCCACCCGTTACCACTAACAACCACCATGCCCTTCCACATATCCTTGTCCATCTTTCTGTCTCGTATCAACAACCATCGACCACTGTCGTTTCTCTTCCACAACTACTAATTTTTAATTTTGTGAATGAAATTATGTTTCTTGAATTTTTTAGTATTTACTGGTTTTTGCTTGGGAGAAACTGATTTAAGCTATGATAGATTTGTTGAACTTGTAAAATCCAAAAAAAATGTAATGCCATAATTTTCCTGAACATTGAAGGCCATTTTAGTTTCCTATACATTGATGGTTCTTTGTTTATGGTAAAGCACAAATCTCACTCAAAACCATTTCGCTGATGGTTACAAAATGAAAGCAGATATTCATTTGGCTTCTCATCGATTTAGTAGCCCTTCGAGTTTTAATTCCAATATTTGGTTTTGTGGGGATCTCCCAAAGCATGATCTTCCTATACACATTCAGGTTGGAATCGGTGTGAGGGAGAGAGGAAAGGGGGTGGTGGTAAATAGTGGTAACAGGGGGAGAAAGGGGAGGGAAGGCGGCGATAAGGGAACAAAGGGGTTGTGTTGAGTGTGCAATTTTTTATTTTTATTTTTTGAAATTATAGTTTAGAATTTGGATCACTTTAGTTCATGATTTTTTAATTTTGATATATTTGATCTTAAATTTTGAATATTATTTCAAACAAAGACAATTAAAGATGTTTCCTTAGCAAACGGTCCATATGAAAGGTAAAAGTTGCCATACAACTTATTTTGTATTAGTTAACTTGTATATTATTTAAAATGTAATGATTATTTTTTTTTAAATGAATAATATTGAAATTTTCTTAATTAAAATAATTTTTTTAATATATATACATATATATTTAAATTAGTTTCTATTTTTTCTAAGGTCAAATATGACGATAATTTTAATGTCATTATTAAATCAATCCATTAAATCAAAAAATTCAAAATTAAAAATATTTCATATATTAAATATATCAATTACACGTTAAAAACTTAATAACTATTGACTACATGATAATTATCTAAAAATATTTGTTAACAATATATACAAATCATTTATTACATGATAATCATCTAAAAATCACCATCAATTACATGATTATCATCGAAACACATATTAAAATTTAATTTGACAAAAAAATGAAAAAATAAAAATACAAAAGATTTATCAGTTTTATATAATTTTATCTTTGGTGGATGGAAATAGTTTTTAAAAATTCAAAAATAAGTTTTTGATATTTATTTTTATCAAGCTAGTTTATATTTTATCAAATTGACGATTTTGTCCGTAAAATGGAACAATGATATTTTTAATTATCCTTATTTAAAATGAGATTCAAAATTTAAAATCAAATATTATAATTAAAAAGTAAAAAACTAAAGTATCGTTAATATAATTCGCTATTTTTTTTTTACCCCCTAATGATTTACAATCTAATAAATGAAAATGACATGCCACCTTGTTATTGGTTGCTAGTAAACTAAAGATTTGCAGGATAACCGCGTATAAGACCATCTTCAATTATTATTCAAACTTGTCATCAAATTTAAATATAGTGAAAAATGACTCCTTTTTTTTGCTCTAATGGCTTAGGATTTTACTTTTCTTTTATTAAACTGATGACCAATGTGTCTTTTATTAAATTACTGTTCATAATCGTTTGATTTTCACCATCAAATGACCAGTTCAAGGTAAAAATTTGTAAAAAAATTACACTAGCTGGTCGACTCCCCGAATGACCATTTCAAGGCAAATTTTGTGAAAATATTACATTAGCCGGTCGATCGGCCGGACATCCGTCAACTAGTGTTTTGATGAAGTTTTAAAAACTTTCGTTGGATCACTTGATATTAAATGAAATTTTTACTCAAATTTAATGAAAAATTTAATGCACCATTGGAGATACTGTAACATAATCTCATGTTATACATGTAATCAACTTCTTGACTCCAAAATCTAGAATTATCATATTTTTACATATCCGGATTTTTTTTTTTCATATAAAATCTTGATTTGTTTAGTTTGATTTTTAAAAAACTATTTTGAGATCAGTTTTTGTTTATTTTTAGTGATTTTTTAATATTTTAATTAAAATTTTATACTTTTTAAATACACCAAAGTAAGATGCATTTAAAAAGTAAAATAAATTGACTAAAATAATAAAAGATAAATTATACAAATAGTCCATATAGTTTACACGATGTGTCAATTTGATCCTTATTGTTTTATTTTGCTCGATTTGCCCCATAATTTAACGAATTGTGTTATTTTAGTCAAATAAATAATGGTTGTTAAGTTTGGCGGACGGAAAGTCAAACTATGTGTCAATTTGATCCCTATGGTTTACACAATATGTCAATTTGGTCCCTGTCAAAATCGAGCAAATTAAAACAACAGGGACCAAATTAACACATTGTGTAAACTAGAGAGACCAAATTGACACATTGTATAGACTTTCCGTCTCCCAAACTTAACAACTGTTATTTATTTGACTAAAATGATACAATTTGTTAAATTAAGGGACAAAATCAAGCAAACTGAAACAACAGGGACAAAATTGACACACCATGTAAATTACAAGGACCATTTGTATAATTTACCCAATAATAAAATTACTAAAAATAAACAAAACTTCAACTAAAAATCTGTGTGCTTTTAGTTTGGGTTTCCATTTATTTTTAGCGAATTTTTTCATATTTTAATTAATTATTTATTTATTTATTACTTTTTAAATACATCTAATCTTGATATATCTAAAAAGTACAAAAAAATAAAAAATAAAAAATAAAAAATAAAAAATAAAAAATAAATGATTAAAATATTAAAAAAAATAAGTAAAAACTAACGAAAATCCTTGTAAAAATAATTTATGAACCCATTTTGATAATGTTTACACACAATGGCATGTGGTTAACATTTCTTTTACTAAAAATATTGGTAAAATTACTCATAAAAATTATTAATTTTAACTCAATTTCATAATATTTTTTTTTTTCAACTACATAAACACATTCAAATAAGTAATATAAGGGATTCTAAAAATTAAAAAATAAATATATATCAAAAATTTTACAAAATACTCATGAGACCCACACCTCATAAGTCCCAAATCCTTATAAGTATTGTGTAATTTTTTTTGGTAAATTCAAAGAGATCAACAACAACAACAACAGCAACACCAACAACAACAACAACAATAATAATAATAATAATAATAATAATAATAATAATAATAATAATACTAAGCAAAAAATATTTATGGGTAAATTACATTGACACCCTCTGAGATTTCTATTTAATACAGATCCCCTCTCACGTTTGAAAAATTACACTTATTTTCCTGTCAGATTAAAATGCCATATTTGCCACTTAACCTTTATATATATAAAATAATAAAATGATATTTTGTTCATGTCATTTCAAAGGAAATAACAATCATCTTCTTTGGTTTAACTCGCACAAAAAATTGAGTTTTTTTTTAAATAAATTTTTCGTGCTTTTTTTTTAAAATTTTTTATTTTTACTGAAATTTTTTAATATTTTAAGCAATTTTTATCTTTTATTTTTTAGATACACCTAATCTAGATATACTTAAGAAGTATAGTATTTTGTAATTTTTTTTTTTAAATTCACCAAATACAAAAAATAATAAATAAATAAATAATAAAACAAAAATATCAAAATTCAGTAATACTGTAATAAATATGAATGATAGTGTTTAGTAATACTATAATAAATATGGGTGAATAGACGAGAAAGAACAATGATAGTGGAAATAAAAATGAAAAATTCTATTTATATAAAAAAAATGTATTCAAAAAATATCATAAAAATGTTGTGATAGTTATGTTGTTGTAAATATAAATCATGTTTATTTGAATAAAAAACATATATATAAATGATACTCATGGTGTGCTTTGTTTTAAAGTGAAAGGTCACCATTAAACTATATAATTGTATTTGAAAATTTTATATAAAATTTATGTTTGTATATCATCACCCAATAAGAATATGTTCAAGTAAAATTTAATGACAAAGAGTTGTAGAATGCAGTCATGATGATAGGAAGAAGAAATGGTAAAAAAAAAAATGATAAAATAGTCATTTAGAAAATTTTAAGATATGACATTAGCAATTTAGACAATAATTTGTAATGAAATTCTAAACCTCAAGAAGGAAAAATGTAATATTTCAAATGTGAGAAAATAATTTATATTAAACAAAAACTTCAAGAATGTCAGTGTAATTTATATAATATTTATTTGCAACTGTGTGGATATATTTTTTGAGTACCAACACGTGGCAAGGTGACGCCGACGTGTCAGCCGAGGTGCCACGTGTCTTGGTCATAACGCCGAGGTTATCTCGGAGAGGCCGAGGTTATCTCCGAAGATATCGAAATCCGAGATAAGCGGATAAGGCACAAGAGTCCTGGAAATAAAGAAGGACTTCAGGATGGATAAGGATAACACTCTTAGGGAGTCCATCCTTATTTCTTGAAGAGTCCAAAGTAAGCACTAAACATGAATCCATTGAATCTAGGCTTCTAGTGGGACTAGGACTGAGTTAACTATAAAAGAAAGGCATCCCCAATGGGTCTAAGGTATGCAATTGATATTCTGAACAGTGAGTTTTGCACTATTGATTATCTTTGAGAGATATACTGACTTGATCGTCGGAGAGCCCCCAGGTGGACGAACCACCGCCGGAATCTTCTCTTTCTGTTGTAGGTCAGCCAGGTGTCATCTATTCTGCCAGTACTCTCCAGTTGAATACTGAGTTGGTAGTGTGGTCGGAAAATCACTCACACAATTTGGCGCCGTCTGTGGGAAAGATAGGAGAATAGATGGCCAGCAACGGACAGAAGGAAAAGATTGGGGACGACACTCCTGCTGGGAGTAGCAGACCTATCGACCTTGACGTTGAAGGAGACAACCGAAACACAGAAACTCGTGACCAAAATCACAGCAACAAAGACGTCGGCCAGGATGGCGACGCACCAAAGAAGCCAGATCGAAGTGGGTACTACAAAGAGGATGACCTCCAAGTATGGAAGGATAGATGCCTGCGGAGAGACGAAGAGGTAAAAGAGATGGCAAACAAATTGGCGAACCTACAATCGGTCGTCAATTTCATGATGAAAAACAACGTCATGCAGTTACCATACCCGCTGCAAGACACACCGATTCCAGCGGCCAATACCCGGAAGGGAAGGCAGAAAACAATCCCCGTAGCCTCTCAACACACCAGGAGCGAAAGATATTCTCACCAACCTTCCAGGGAAGTCGGACGAGGGGACTCAAGAAGAGAAGAATCACGAAGAACGCACTATACCAAGGAGGTAGACCCCAAAAAACATCAGCATGTTCAGGGGCAGGCACTATGCTTCGACACAACTAATGGAGAAAGGCCGAAAAGGGCTCACCACGAAGCCGAAAGTAGTGCACCTAAAAGATTGAAATCAGGGGATACCCGAGCTCCTGGGCGGACAAAGGAGGACTTAAGAGATTACCTCAAAAGGAAGCAACAGAATGCCTTTGTCGAGGTAAATTCCCCAGATAAACTGAGGACACCATTCTCGGTGGAATTGGACAGGTTTGAGGCGCCCAAGAGATTTAGTATGCCGAGGTTCCAAATATACGATGGTAAGTCAGACTCCAACTTCCACGTTGGATTATATTTGAACTCAATGGCATTGTATAGTGGGAACGAGCCGTTGCTCTGTAAAGTGTTCCCCTCATCCTTCGGGGAGATTGCATCAGATTGGTTCCACGAACTACCAAAAGGAAGCGTGAAGACTTGGGAAGGCCTGGCCGAGATGTTTGTGGCTAGGTTCATGACAAACAAGCTGCAGCCATTGCGGGTGGACGCATTAATGGCTTTGAAGATCAGTAAGGACGAAGGCCTTAGGGCCTATGCAAAAAGATACTACGAGGTGTTCAACCGAATACCAGAATGTAATCAAGAGGTGGCGGTCGTATCTTTCAAAAACGGCCTAAAAGACGACTGTCCACTACGGAAATCTTTGGCAAAGACATTGCCAAAAAGCATGGAAACTCATGGCGAGGATTGAGAAATATGCCAGAGCCGAGGAAGATACATTGGGGACTAAGGAGACCAAGCATGAAAAAGGAAACAGCTCGCCGAAGCAAGGCCGAGGTAACAATGGATCGAGCAAGCAAGTGGCCGAACTGAGGGCTGCACAGGCAGGGACAACTGTGTTCCGAATCCTAATTCACAAAGTCCTAGACTAAATTCGAAACCAACCCTATTTCAAAGCACCAGCAAGGACACCAGGAGAATTTATGAGAAGAAACCTTAGCAGGCGTTGCGATTACCACAATGAAGATAGGCATATGACTCAGGGTTGCAGAGCCCTGAAAGCACACTTAGAAGACCTAGTGAGGCAAGGCCATTTGAAAGACCTTGTCGATGAAACCAGGACAAGAGAATAGCAGGCAAGACTGCCTCAGGCACCAACAGCTCCGCCTCCCCCAGCACAGCAACCTCAGGCAGGAGGACCTCGGGTAATTAATGTAATTCACTCAAAGGTCAACGAGAACGAGATTAGGGGGGAAACCCAGAAGGTGAAGCACTTGCAGCATGTCTACCAAGTCGGGGAGAAGAGACATCAGGTAGAAGAGATCCGAGGACCACTAGTGTCCTTTTCTGAAGCCGATCTTGAGATGGTACAGCATCCGCATAATGATGCCTTGATAGTATCCCTCCAGGTTGGGGAATGTTAAGTAAAGCGCATCCTGATTGACCAAGGTAGCTCCTGTGACATCATGTACGTCCGATGTTACAAGGAGCTCGCCCTTCACCCAGACGATATGGAGCAATCCAATAGTCCAATGGTCGAGTTCAATGGAACGCCGACATGGCCACTGGGAACAACCAGCTTGGAGGTGCAGGCAGGCACCCGGAAGATAACAATCGAGTTCACTATAATTGACACACCCTCCCCTTACAACATCATTTTGGGAAGGCCATGGTTACATGCAATGAGGGCTGTTCCCTCAACATTGCATTAACTATTGCGGTTCCCAATAGAGCATGGGATTGAGGAGGTCAGAGGAGATCAACTGTAGGCAAAGAATTGCTCAATGACAGCAATGAAATCCACATGTAGTATTCGAGAACCAGAGAAGGCAAAGATCGAAGACGAGAATGTGGAGGTCCTAGAGGATGTTGGCAAGGAGCCAGCCGAGAAGAGTGAAGAAGCACTGAAGAAAATCCTCGTCCAAGAGGGGGATGAAGAACGCTTCTTTCTTCTCGGCTCGGGCTTAGTCGAAGACGAGGAAAAAGAGTTGAAAGCTTTTTTGAGAGCAAATATTGAGGTGTTCGCATGGACGCCCTACGAAATGCCAAGCATTGACCTCGAGGTCACTTGCCATAAGTTGAACATTGATAGGTCGGCCAAACCTGTAATCCAACGAGCAAGAAGACCAACGTTGGTACACGTCAAAGCAGTGGAAGAGGAAGTAGACAGACTTCTCGAGGCCAGGGCCATTCGAGAGGTAAATTACCCGACATGGCTATCAAACACAGTAGTGGTGAAGAAGAAGAATGGTAAATGGAGGGTCTGCGTAGACTTTACCAGTTTAAACAAAGCCTATCCCAAAGACAGCTTCCCTTTACCTAAGATTGACCAGCTAGTGGATGCTCCTTCAGGGCATGGAAGGATGAGTTTCCTGGATGCCTATAGGGGGTATCACCAGATAGCCATGTACCCCAAGGATGAAGAGAAGACTGCGTTTATCACCCCAAAAGGGTTGTACTGCTACAAAGTGATGCCTTTTGGGTTGAAAAACGCAGGAGCAACTTACCAAAGGTTGGTAACCAAGATGTTCAGACACCTGATTGGCCGAACGGTGCAAGTTTACATCGAGGACATGGTCGTGAAGACCAAGGAACCAGAAGGTCACCTCGCTGACCTGAAAGCAGTCTTTGATATCCTAAAAATATATCGGTTCCGACTCAATGCAGCCAAGTGTGCATTTGGAGTGGGATCTTGTAAGTTTTTGGGATACCTGGTGACGAGAAGGGGCATTGAGGCCAGCCCAGATCAGATCAAGGCCATTCTGGAGTTGAAGAGCCCAACATCAGCAAAACAGGTACAAATGCTAATCGGAAGGACCGCAACCCTAAATAGGTTTATCAGCAGAAGCTCAGACAAGTGCCGACCTTTCTTTAACTTAGTAAAGAAAGCCACAGACTTCTTGTGGACAGAAGAATGCGAAGCCGCCTTGGCCGACCTAAAGAAGTATTTGACCACAGCCCTAGTTCTTTCAAATCCAGAACTTGGAGAGGAGCTATTTTTATACTTAGCAGTTTCAGAACATGCGATAAGCGCAGTGGTAGTCCGAGAAGAGAAAGGAGAACAAAGGGCTGTTTACTATGTAAGCAAAACCCTGACCGATGCAGAAACGAGGCATCTACCCTTAGAGAAATTAGCACTGGCCTTAGTAATGGCTTCAAAGAAGCTGAACCATTACTTCCAGGCCCATAAAATTGTGGTGCTAACTGAACGCCCCTTGAAGTCCTTACTACAACAAGGAGACTTGACAGGAAGAATAGCCAGATAGGCAGTCACCTTAGGCCAGTATGACCTGGAGTACAGACCCAAAACAGCAATCAGAGGCCAAGTTTTGGCCGACTTCGTAGTAGAGTTCACACCAGAATCCATCGAACATCGGGCTCCGTTGAGCCAAGATGAACGATGTCCAAACAAGCAAAGAGGAGCCCAGCCAAATGCAGCAAAACAAAGGAAAAAGGAAAAACTCAGACCCTGCAGCATTTACATCGGCGACTCCTTTCGACTGTTTGTCGATAGGAGCTCAAACCGACAAGGAGCGGGGGCAGGAGTAGTACTGGTATCTCCAGATGGGCAGATACTAGAACAGTTGATTCGTTTTGGGTTCAAGGCCTCAAACAATGAAGCAGAGTATGAAGCATTGATTGCAGGGCTAAAGCTGGCAGTAGCAGCAGAAGCAGATGAAGTGATAGAATTCTGTGACTCCCAGTTCATAGTCAACCAGACAACAGGCGAATTTACAGCTCGAGATGAAAGGATGTCAGCCTACACGAAGGAAGTCAACAGGTTAGTAGCCTTGTTTCAGAATTGCCGACTACATCAAGTTAGCCGAGATGATAACAGCCATGCTGATGCACTGGCCAATCTGGCTAGCGCAATACAACCTAGAAAAGCGAGGACAATAATGATGAACTACTTGTTGGGCCCAAGCATCGAACCACTGACCACAGAGCATGAAGCAATGTGTGTGGACATGGGACCAAGCTGGATGGATGCAATTGTTGCACTCCTGAAAGAAGGAAAGCTGCTAGATGACCACAAGGAAGCACACAAGATCAGATTGAAGTCAGCAAGATTCAGTCTGATAGCAAAAGGATACCTCTACAGAAGATCCTTCACTGGACCCTTTTGAGGTGCGTACATCCTTTACAAGTTGAAGATTTCTTGTTTGAAATTCATGAAGGAATTTGTGGAAGCCACGCTGGGGGCAGATCACTTGCCCATAGGGCCATTACCTAGGGGTATTGGTGGCCCTACATGCAGAACGATGCAGAAGCTTATGTGAAGAAGTGTGAAAAGTGCCAAAGGTTTGCACCTCTAATACACCAAACAGTAGCAGACCTAAACCCAGTATCCAGTCCTTGGCCGTTTGCCTAATGGGGCATGGATCTCATTGGGCAACTACCCCAAGCAACTGGACAAAGGAAGTACCTGCTGGTAGCAGCAGATTACTTCACCAAATGGATAGAAGCTGAGCCCTTAGCCAAGATCCGAGATGTGGACGTAAAGAGCTTCATATGGAAGAACATAATCACAAGATTTGGGATCCCAAGAGCAATAGTCGCAGACAATGGAACACAATTTGACAGCAAGCTAATCAAGAGCTTCTGCGCAAAGTTCAAGATCAAGAACTACTTTTCAACCCCAAGCTTCCCTCAAAGCAATGGGCAAGCAAAAGCATCCAACAAAGTTATCTTGGATGGGATAAAGAAGAGGCTGCAGGCAGTAAAGGGAAAATGGGTGGATGAACTACCAAGCGTGCTCTAGGCATATCGGACTACGCCGAGAAGATCAACGGGGGAATCCTCCTTTGCTATGGCCTATGGCACAGAAGCTGTCATTCCGCTGGAGGTCGGCATCCCTGGGATCAGAACCCGGGGAGTAGAGAACGGGACTAATGATGGACTCTTAGCCCGAGATCTGGACCTACTAGAAGAAAGAAGAGAAAGAGCTACAATTCAGCTGGCAGCATACCAGCAGCAGCTTGCCAGAGCTTACAATAAAAAAAAATTAACCCAAGAGAGTTCCAAGTTGGCGACCTAGTCTTGAGGAAAGTCGTTGGCAACAAGAAGGATCCCAGGGAGGGCAAGCTTGGCCCAAACTGGGAAGGACCTTACAGAATCACTTCGGTATTAGGCAATGGGGCATATCGGCTTGAAGATAGTGAGGGCAAAGAGTTGCCTAGACCTTGGAACACCTGCAATTTGAAATTTTTCTATCACTAGAATTTCTTTGTTCTTTTGTCATTTGCCGAAGTAAATCAATAAAGTCTCAGCTTGTTTATGTTTATACACTCGTGACTGATTGTTTTTGAAATACATGCATAATGAAAACCCAGGTGGAACTTAGGTTCACATTAGGGGGCAGAAAGAAGAAATGATGTTTAACACTTGTTGAAACTTGAGAAAAGTTTACAAGTTGAAGTTAAACCGATATGATGTTTAACGCTTGTTGAAACTTGAGAAAAGTTTACAAGTTGAAGTTAAACCGATATGATGTTTAACATTTGTTGAAACTTGAAAAAAGTTTACAAGTTAAAGTTAAACCGATATGATGTTTAACGCTTGTTGAAACTTGAGAAAAGTTTACAAGTTGAAGTTAAACCGATATGATGTTTAACCCTTGTTGAAACTTGAGAAAAGTTTACAAGTTGAAGTTAAACCGAGATAATGTTTAACACTTGTTGAAACTTGAGAAAAGTTTACAAGTTAAAGTTAAACCAATTTTGCAGGACCGATGTATGTCACCCCGAGAAGAATTGCACAAGGGTTGAAGTATATATTAAAGATATACAAAACATTCTAAGTATGAAAAGCATACAAGGAAAACATGCAAGCATTCAAAACAGAGAAATTGTATTTATAAAAAGGCACATCGGCGATGTAAAGAATTTACATTACTTCAAGGAGAAAGACAAAGAACAAAAGACAAAGGAAAAAGACATCAAAATTAAGATTCTTCAGCATCATTAGCAGGCTGGGTTTGGACCTCGGAGGACTGCTGGGAGGACATCTCGGCCACCTTCTCGGTCGCAAGCTCAGCATCAATCTCCTGAAGGGTCTGGTCAAGGCTCTTGTCGGCAAGAAGCACGTCGGCTGATGCCTCCTCTGAAGCAGCATCCTTAAGAGCCTCCTCACCCTTCTCATCTTGAGTCAAGTCCAGGACTTGCTCATTCTGAGTAGGGGACTTGGCCCCAGCAGCTTCCTTGGACTTCTTCATCACAACCTCCTCCTCAGATTCAGAGTCGTCATCAGATTGAGTTGGAGTTGGGGGGAATGGAAGAGGAATAGCGTCAGCGTGCTTGAAGGGCGAATCCTTGGGGACTGCAAGCTTTTTTAGAAGAGACATCCAACCAAGGGTGAAACCCTTGTTGCATGCCTGCTTCACTTGCTTTTCATAGTCCGCCGTGACATCGGCTACCCCCTCCTTGTAGGCCTTCTCATCAGCTGCCTTTATCTCGGTATCTTTGGTGGCCAAAGCATCCTGAAGTTCTTTTTGAGCTTGAGCCATCTTGTCCTCAGCCTCTTTCAGCTTGGCTTGAAGAACTTTGTTTATTGCCTCAGCGGCACCAATCTTTTCCTCGGCATCGTCCTTCTCTTTGATAGCGACCTCGACCTGATCCTCCAGGGTCTTCATCTTTGACTGCAAATTTTTATTAATTTTCTAAAGACTGGAGATCTCCCTCTTCTTCTCGGCCAGCTTCTCCCGGTTCTCAAAAGATTGTACTGAAAAGGAATGGGCATGCTGGATGGTTTAAAAGAGAATAAAAGTTATTAGAAAATTTTTCTAAGTACAAGAAACAAAGAAAAAACAACCAAATAAAGGTACTTACTTGAACAGAACGCTGAAGCATCAGAGCGTAGTTCTCATACTCACTCAACTAGGCGTTTCGATCGAGATCGTCGGGAAGAAGCAGAGCGGTGCTGAGGGCAATGCCGACATTGATGTCATCAGCGCTATCACTGGCCATGACTGGCTTATCTTCTAGAGTGATTTGGAGGGCCCAGGGGGCATCATGCTTTGAAGACCCCGAGGTGGTTGCAGCAGACGACTTCGGCCTCTTTGATCTGGTGGACTCAGATGGTTGTGTTTCAGCTGACCTCTTCTCGGGGATGGAGGTAGTTTTCTCAGTTGGAGCCAACTTTGAGATCAACAAGGTATCCTCAGTGTCAAACTGTGTCACCTTTGCCTTTGGTTGAGCCTTTTTGATTCTTTTTTGCATCAGTGGAGACTGGGTTTGTGTTGGCTGAGCGTCAACATCAGATGGGATGTTGGCCAAAAGATCCTTGGAAATCGCTTTTTGACGGGCCATCTCGGCAGGGAAAACGGTTCGTCGTCGGCGCTGGGATATCCGGATAAGATACGGAGCCGAGGTTGACGGCTGCTCAGTTGGATCAGAGGTTGATCCTTGGTCTGTCCGAGATGTGGACGCAACTTGTGGAGTTGTGGCAGAAGGTGGAGAAAGGCTTTTCTTCTTCTTTTTTGGGACGTCGGGAAGAGCCGACTTATAAGTGGGGATAAAGTTGAGAAGCAGAGGGGCCTTCCGCTTGTGAATGGGCAAATTTAGTAGTTTCTTAAAGTCTTTGCTGGGGAAGAATGACCGACGGAAGCCCTTTGGTGGCTAAGGAAGAACTGCAAAGAAGAAAAAAGCAAAGACATTATAACAGAATGTTGAAAACTTTATGTAAGAAAGCAAGAAAATTTGTGAAGGGTGGCCCTTACCGGCTCCTTCCCCGAAAACTGTTCGACTAAGGGGATAAAGATGGAGGTCATCGTTTGGCTGAAACTCTTAATTTCCCGAGACAATGAAGTAATCATCCCCCGCTTCCTTGTTGGAGTCAGGGAGGTCAGCAACGATTTTGTATTCAGTGGACCTGGGCTTGAGGTAATAGATGTGGCCTTTTTCCGATTTCAAGCGACACATGGTATAACAGTACTGGAAATCGGCAAGAGTAATCCTAGTATTCTCTTGTTTAGCTAAGGCTATGGTACCATTAATAACTCGGTAAGAATTGATGGCAAGCTGCATTGGGTTCAACCTATAGAAATGAAGGATTTCACAGAAAAAATGGTCAAGTGGAAACCTAAGTCCACATTCAATAAACGCTACTACTGGGAAAGGCATGAGGTTTTCATCGGGCATGATAGAGTTGTCCTCCTTAGCCAACCTCAGATGAACATTGGCCGGGATTTCGAACTCTTGCCTAAAGTACTCTAATTTGGCCAGGGTGTCTAATTTGTGTTTCCACATACCCATAACGTCGGCTTAAATGAAGATACTGGATTTCAGGAAGGAGTATTTTTGGAGGGTTAAAGGACCTCGGCTAAAAACCTAAAAATGTACTATGGAAAGGGTTTATACGGATCTAGAAGGAATTCGTTTCAGTTTTTTCCTAAAAATTTTGGGTTCTATCAACAAATCCCAAAACCTGTGTCTATGGAAACCAAGATTGAAGGCACGAAATCTGGAAAAACAGAAAAGCAAGAATACGCTTCAGGATCAAGAACAGAGATGGACTATCAAGAACAGTGGCAAAAGTACAGAAGAGTTGTGAGCAGTACGTGTATTCAGGACATGGGCAAAAAGCAAAATCGTGAAGTAAACACACTCAGATGCATGATTCATAGATCAAAAGCTTGATAAAAGCAGTAATGACGATTAATAATGAAGCAGAATTTCTTGGAGAGTAAGAAGGAATGAAACCAGAAGGAATAGACGCTTACCAGAAAGAGAAAAGCCAAAATAGGATTTGCCGAAGCCTGACGACGGTTACAGAGGCGGAAGATCGATGGAAATCACGCCAGAGGTGGTAAATAGAGTGAATTACAGAGCTGTGGAAGCTTGAAAAATGGAAGACTTGAAAGAGCTAGAAGGAGAGAGAAAGCTTCAAGAACGATGTGAAGTGAAGAGACGGAAGGGGAAATCAATTTGCCTAGAACGACGGATTCGTCAGACGGCGCATGCAGGCGCGAGACGGCTTCCAGACGCGTAGCAGGTACGATCCAGTAAAGAAAGGGCACGTGGCTAAACGGTTGAGTGAATATGTAGGACAGCTCGTACGCGTGAAGCGGTGTAGACACCCCATTTTTGACCGACCTTAAGACTCAGACGTCACTGATTGAGCGCTCGGTGATGTTGCATACTGTGCTCGTTCAGAAGTCTCAGAGTTGCGGCCGTGCGCCCTACCTCCGGACTTCCGAACTTTCTCCTGTGCCTTGCCTCGGTTTGCGAACCAGACTCAGTTTTCTCTGTTTTCTTTCCTGAGGGAAGGGAGTGGTCCTGTAGGCTATCTCTCGGTGGCCGTGGGCTACATTTCGTGGCCGTAGGCCATTTTGCCCATTTCGGAGCCCGGTTCCCTGTTTTCGGAGCCGTCAGGCCGTGTGCCTCGGTTCGGGACCGCCCAACCATCTCCGATTTCTCCAGTTTTTGGCAAGTGACTCTGTTTTATCATTACGAGGAACACTGGGGCCTCTGATGCCCACTTCGTGGCCGAACGCCACTTTCGGTGCTTACAGCCTATTTTCGGGCCCCCGAATCGCGCGGTTTAGGCCCGAGCATTCATTTTGCATTAGTTTTTGTTCAATTTTGGCAGGTACCTCTGTTTTAGCATCAGGAAGATCACTGGAGGGTGAGAGGCCAGCAATTGTTCCAGAAAACCAGTTTCGCTCCTCTAGCGCCCGTTTTGCTCACTTCCGGGCCAATGTTGAACACCCTAGGGATATTTTCTTCGAGCCGAGACTACATATTTGTGATGAGGGCACATGGGAGGACACCAAAAAGTGGCGGTCGGCCAGTAATTGTTACTTTCATTTTTGAGCCTCACCTTCAAGTTCAATGTTGTGTCTCCTGTTTCAGAGTTGCCAAATTCTAACCTTGGGGCCTTGTTCTACACACATGGGAGGACACCAAAAAGTGGTGGTCGGCCAGTAATTGTTACTTTCATTTTTGAGCCTCTCCTTCAAGTTCAATGTTGTGTCTCCTGTTTCAGAGTTGCCAAATTCCAACCTTGGGACCTTGTTCTACACACATGGGAGGACACCAAAATGTGGTGGTCGGCCAGTAATTGTTCTGTTCCTTTTTTGGCCATGGCCGGCCGGCTGGGGAGAGTGGCTGGCCGACCAGTTGGGGTGGCCGGCCGGCCACCTTCAAGAAAGCCACCTGGCCGGCCTGCTTCCTGCTTTTGGCCACTTTACAGCTGTCCAGCTGTTTTTCAAAATATCTTGATCCTCCGAGGGATATTTTGGGAGGGAAAGCTTGGGTGCATTTCCCTCTCCCTTTACACCCCTTTTGGTCTATTTAAGGGGCTGAAGAGCTCCTTTGTTAGGGTTACAAAAATTCATCTCAAGACTTCATCTTCCAAAACCTCCATTTCCATAGCCAAAAGCTCCAAAAACCTTCAAGGTTCTAGGCCTTTCCTTCATCAACCCTAAGCCTCACCATCACCACCTCCATTCCAGCAGCAAAGGAGGGTTTTCCAAAGGCTAAGGACCAACAAATTGAAGCCAAGAAGCAACAAAAGACTTGCCTCCAAGGGTAAGACTCTAATTCCCTTTTTCTAGCACAATTTTGAATCACTTCTTTACCCTACTTGCTCTCAATTTTAGGCTCCAACCCTTACTGATTTTAGGCTTATTTTGAGCCCCTCTTCAAAATTTAAGAAGGGTTCAACCTCATTTGAGAGCCCTTTAATACACCTCTTTCAATATCACTCTTTATGCCATTATTTTGCATGCTTTATTTGGCTTATGATTGATCCATTTTCGTGCCTGATGTAAACTGTTAGTGGGCTCATTTTGAGCCCCTCTTCAACATTGAAGAAGGGCTCAATCATGTTTGGTGTTTCTATCTTGCACTTGTTTTGTAATTCTTCCAATTTACCGTAAATTTGCAAGGTTTGTCTAGCCTATATGTGATATGATTTTGAGCATGCTATAAACTGAGATTGAGCTTATTTTAGGTCCCTATACAACATTGTAGAAGGGACCAATCTTGTTTGGTGCCTCCATGCATGGCTTCTCTTTATACCTCTCTTTGACCCCATTGTGCATGCCTCTTTAAGCTTATTTGGCTTCTGTTTTCAGCCTTCATCAGGCCTGGAAAGAGCCTTGTTTTGGCCTTCTCATCATGTTTTGTTAAGGGTCTTAGGCCATTTGGTGCATGCTTTTGGTACTTCATGTAATACCATCTTTGATTCCGTAAAATTGCATGCTTTGTTAGGCTTTCTTGGCTTCTGTTTTCAGCCTTCATCAGGCTTAGAAAGTGTCTTAAAATGACCCATTCTTCATGTTTTGTTAAGGGTCCAAGGTTTTTTGATGCATGCTTTTGGTACCTCATGTTATAGCCTTTGTTGGCTCACTATTTTGCATGCTATGTTTAGCCTATCTACATACTGAATTGGAGGATGTCATCTACTGTAAATGTGCATATTTTTGGTCCCTCTTCAATGTTGTAGAACTGTATTTTTCAGTTTGAGCATTGCGTATACCACTTGTTTCATTGTTCCCCTCTTTCTCCCCATTTTTGCATGCTATTTTTGCCATACTTGTGATTGTTGTTTGGCCATGCTTTGTGCTGGAAAAATGATAGTTTGGGGGCTGCCTTGTTACTTTTTTACATGTCATGTACCAATTATGCATGTTTAGTATGGCTGTAGGCCATTTCGGATGCTTAATATCGCATTTCGGGACCATTCCGTGCATTTGGTGTCATTTCCCCACCTTTCGGGACTGTTTTGCATCATTTGTGAGTGCTGAAATTCATTTTCATGTTTGCATATCATTTTCATGCCTTTATGTCATTGCCTCGGTTTGCGTGCCCGTAGGCACGCATTTCGAGGCAGCTCATTTTCGTCCAACGGCCTCTTATGTGAGTGTGGCTGAGGCCCTCTCATGTTGGTGTAAGTCCAATTTGCATCATGTATGTCGTTTTAGCATCATTGCATTCCGTGTGCCATTGCCTCGGTTCGCGTGCCAGTATGCACGCATTTCGAGGCACTTCACTTTTATCCGACGGCCTCTTATGTGAGTGCGGCTGAGGTCCTCTCATGTTAGTGTAAGCCAAATTTGCATTTTCCATGTCATTTGCATTGCGTATGCCTTTGCCTCGGTTCGCATGCCCGTGTGCACGCATTTCGAGGCATCTCATTTTTCATCTCTCGGCCTCTTATGTGAGTGTGGCTGAGGCCCTCTCATGTTAGTGTAAGCCCAATTTGCATTGTGTATGCCATTGCATTTCGTGTGCCATTGCCTCGGTTTGCGTGCCCATGTGCACGCATTTCGAGGCACTTCACTTTTATCTGACGGCCTCTTATGTGAGTGTGGCTGAGGTCCACTAATGTTAGTGTAAGTCCAATTGCATTGCGTATGCCATTCCATGCCTTAGGATCATTGCCTCGGTTTGCGTGCCCGCGTGCACGCATTTCGAGGTATCTCGTTTTCATCAGCGTAGTGCATACTAGGTTGTATCTTAGATTGCATTCATACATTTTCTCAGTTTGCGTGCCCGTGTACATGCATTTTGAGGTATCTCGTTTTCATAGCATTGTGCATGCTAAATTATATATTAGATCGCATTCATGCCTATTTGCATTGCATTCATACATTTTCTCGGTTTGCGTGCCCGCGTGCACGCATTTTGAGGCATCTCATTTTCATAGCATTGTGTATATTAGGATTGTATCTTAGTTGCATTTCATGCATATCATGCATATTGCATCGTGTTCGGGATAGAAGTTAGCCCGGGCACGGGAAACGAGGCACGTTTCGTACTTCGAGTGACGGAACGGGTCTCAATTCCCAAGTCACCGACACTCCGGATTGCCCATGATGGAGTTAAGTTTTCTTGTAGCATTCATATGCATTCATCCTATATTGAGCTGTGCAATTCGGCTCATCGGCCATCATGCATCGAGATGCGTGATTGGTGGCACGAGGATCGAGGCATGCATATATTTGTGAAATACATTGCTATGCCCTTTTCCTGCTCTCTGTTGCAGCAAAATCAAGAATCAGCAAGTCTTCGGAGTCTGGCACGCATTTCGAGAAATATTGCAAACAGAGGCTAATTGGGGCATCCCAGTGGATTTCCGCACCAAGGCAGCCCATCATACATCACTCATCAGTAGCAAGGCAGTCCCTGGCTTGCATGCCAGTTTTACTTTTTTGTAATTAATTTGTAAATTAATTAGGAATCTGTATTATTTCGGACTGTACTATTCTTTTATTCGGACATTCAGACTGTATTATTTATTCGGACCCTCTGCGCGAGGGCATAATTGTAATAAGTGTGGGTGAGTGTGATGTATGTCTTCCAACCCCACGTCTTTTCTCCCTTTTATTTACCCGCTTATGATGGTTAGATATAGGGCATGTTTCAATTAGCATACAGTATGACAGCATGTTTGCATCATTCATCTGTTTTGCACGCACCGGGCTCGGCGCATCATACAAACTGCATTTGTATTTCAATTCCAAATTGAGTACATGATAGTTGTAGCATTCCATATGCCATGTTTAGAATAGCCGAGCCTGCTTTAATTGCATCTTTGCATGTGTTGCATTAGGCAATCCTGTGCATCTAGGATCATACATGGATTTCTAATAAGCTTCTGTTTTTAGCTTGGAGTACTCGGTGAGTTTTATGCTTTAGCATCCTTGCATGCGTGTGAGTGTTGCCATGAATAGCATGCTTACCATGAGGCTAACTACTTATGTGATATAACTGCCTTGAATGCCTGTGGGTGGAGGTTGAGTTACTTGGATTGGGACAATTCATCAAATGTTTGTTTTAAGCCCACTAGATAGTGGCAAAATCATGTTTTCTAAGCCCACCCGATGGTGGCAAATCCGCGTCTTAGCCTACTTGCGGGTAGCACCACCAAACCATTTTCAAACAAACAAACATGAAATGTTTTGTTCCAATTCAGGCGATTCAGTCTATACTTGTATGCTGTGTGCATTACATAGTAACCTAGGCTAATAACCGGAATAAGAACATACAATGTTTTCAAAATCAGATATCATGGTTAGTAGAGGCCCGTCTTTGACCGGGCGAGCGGGGGTGCTCACGATGTGACCTTCCCCAATCGTACCCAAGTTCCCGAGCCAACTTTGGTGATGACGGATACGTGGCCTTTTGGCACCGAGTCAGGGTTTCCTAAATTTCCCATTTTAAAATATTTAGGTGGCGACTCTGTTATCTGGCAAAGCAGTCCATGTTTGGCACTTCTTTCCAAAAATCTGTTTTTCTCAAAAACGATTTGCCGGATTTGGACTCTTCGGTTCAAGATTTGGAACCGCGACATTTGAGTCCTTCGAACTGTAGTGACCCAATATCGAACCAGAACGGGGGGGACTCGCACTCCCCTTCGCCCCGGGATGCGTTCGGGGACGTCCGAACTGTAACGAGGTCCCCCGCGGGCTTGTTACAGTTTCTGGCGACTCTGCTGGGGATTTAGAGAACTTGACTCGAACTCATGATATCTGGTTTTGACTACATTTGTGTGTTTCTTTGCATTGCATTTGCATTGGTGCGCCTAGGACACCGTGTTTGCCATATGCCATTCCCGAACGATTTGCCGGAGGCTTGTCTTGTCAAGTCATGACCATAAGGCTGATCGGCTCTGGGCTCTGACAGCATGGGAACACAAACCCCGGTTTTACCGGGGCACCCTTTTTGACCATTCGACCTAGTGCATATTCGGATCCATAGTAACCATTCCAAACTAGGACAGGTTGCTTACCCGTTTATAGGTTGTTTGAAGCCGCTGCGTGCGTAGTGAAACCCTAGTTCCTGACAAAATAGGACAGGGAAACCCTACCCCAACATAGGGGTGTTTTGGCTCGCACTTATCTGTTATGTGCTTGTTAGAGTGCGTCTCTACAGGGAATGCATGTATCAGTCTATGAGTTTGGGCATCAGGCCTGCGGGCACCAGTTCAGTATTTCGGGATTCAGTTTACCCGAGGGTATCAGATTTGAGGCGGAATTTTGAGGCAAAATTCAGTAGAGAGCACACTCATTCAGCTTTGCTCATATTGGCTATGGTGAAATCAGGCTGAGATGCTGTCTGTTTTCTCTTTTGCTAGGTAGTCTTGGGAACCATAGCTTCAGAAGGCTCCAATATCCCTCGAGGATCATTAGACTTGTGCTGATAGATTTTGTCGGGTCAGAAATTCAGTTCAAGGGCAATCAGTGTTCCTTCACCAAAGGCAGGGTAAAAAGGCCAGTCAGGGACAGTTATACCGGTTGTTCAGTTAGACCAGGGCAATATGGCAGGGATGGAGGAAATGATGCGTCAACTCCAGGAAAGTATGAAACTCATGCAGCAGGACACTGCCCGTCAAGCGGAATTTGCCAAAAGCCAGGCCGAGATTATAGCCCAACAGGCAGAGACAATTGCCAGGCTAGAGCAGCAAACTGGAGTATCTACTTCACACCAGGCTCCTCCCCTACCCAGGGTTCCAACGCTCGGGGAGACAGCTAATGTCCAGGATGATACGGACATTCCAGGCAGGCCAGCTCCGCCCCTGGTTCTACCCCAACTATCTAAAACACCCACCAACCTACCAGACTCCCCCTTTGAGTTCAAGATGGACCCCACAGCATTGAAAGTGAGCAAGCTTGAGGAATTGTTCAAAAAGTCTCAGGGGGCCCATTCTATTCCTGACATAGAGGATGGTTTTACCAACTCAGTGGTGACATTACCGGATCGGTTCAAGCTGCCACATATCGATCGATTCGATGGCTCTGAAGACCCAATGGTGCACCTCCAACTGTTTTCTGATATCCTGAGGCCAATGGGTTTGACTACAGCCCAGAAATTGTCACTATTCGGCCGAACCCTGTCTGGGATAGCCGCAATTTGGTATGCAAAATTAGAGAGCTCTGTGAAACAGAACTGGGAATAGCTGGCTGAGGCCTTTGTTGCTCAATACTCCTATAACACACAGATCGAGGTCACAACTCGTGATCTCGAAGTCACCCGCCAAGAACCAAAGGAGGGTTTCTCAGAGTTCGTGATGAGATGGAGGGCAAAGGCCTCAATGATGACTATAAGGCCTTTCGACAAAGATCAGATCAGGATGATTGTTCGGAATCTGCATGGCGAGTTGCTGCAAAAGATGGTCGTTCTACCTCTGTTTACCTTTCCAGCCCTTCATGAAATGGGGGTTCAAATCGAGGATGCCATCAGACAAGGGATCTTCGCAGAAGATAATGAGCCTTTGAGGAGGAATGTTGCTCGCAGTTCCAATGCTACTACTGATGGTAGCACAGCTGCGAAATGCTCAGAAGTAGACACTATCACCACTTCCCCCAATGACCAAAAACCAACCACTTCAGCTCGGCCCCAAGCCCGAAAATTCCATCCTCTTTACATGAGTCTCTCCCAAGCTTTGAAAAAGCTGCAAGAAGAAGGGCACCTAGAACTCCTAGAACCCCAACCCCTCCCAAATCCTCTTCCACCAAGGTATGACCCAGCTAAATACTGTGCCTACCATCAATAGCACGGTCATGATACGAACCGTTGCATCCGCCTCCGTCATAAGATTCAGGACCTTATTGATGAAGAGACAATAGTTCCACCTCAAAACCCTAAGGACTAAGTACCTCATCCACATCTCAACCTCATCCATATACTGCCATCCACCTACGACCCCAGCATATACATCACCCCAGCCCGTCTACCCAAGCCTGAGGTGTTCATTCCGGAAGGCATGGACTTATGCATGATGGATGCACCTGGACCCCAATCATCTCAAACCCGTGAGCCCACTACTTCTGAGCTAAAGAGAATGATCGAAGATCTTCAAAGAACTGTAACAGATTTGGCCTCTGGGACATTGGCTCCATCATCAGTCACATCACATACCAGGGAGTTCATGTCAAAAGGCTCCCCAGTCCTGAGGCGGGCTACATCTGAGGAAGGCCAATCCCTTGGCAAAGTGGAGGCAAGTGGAAAGAACAAGGCAGGGGCGGACATGGATCCCTATGAGCATCTTCTGTTGGCTGTTGAGGCCTTGAAAGCCGAGGGACTGAACAAAGAGCAAGTGCTCGCAGTTGTTGCAAAAACTGTGGACGGCATTTTCGCCACTCAAGTCAGGGGCAGTCCGAATCAAAGGAAAAACCGGGAGAAGGGCCGTTATACCAGAGGCAATCCTGTTAGCTCTAATCCTCCACTTAGAAGAGATCAACAAACCAGGCCAGCACCTGCCAATCCCTCTACTGGTGCGTCCAGCAAAAATCCACAAACCTTGAAGTACCAACCCCGAGGTCAGAGGGTCTTCCATGCCCTCCACATGCCTTTATCCAAAGCTTTCCAAATCCTTGTTGGACAAGGCCATCTCAAACCCCTTGAGCCTCGGTCTCTCCCGAACCCTCTTCCGGCTACACATGATGCTACCCAGTACTGCGCATACCATCAGCAAACTGGCTATGCTACCAACAACTGTTTCCGTCTTCGCCATGAAGTACAGGATCTATTTGAAAACGAGGTCATCCTTCCGCCGAGCTCAGCAAAGTCTATCGGCACTGGGTCAGTGAACTTGGGGGATAATGTTATGTGAATGGGGGATGAACCACCTGTGGGCGGCGCTCAATCAACTCCAGACGTGGGAATGGCACGCACTGTTCTGAGCAATATGCAAATACCAGTTTTGTGCTTTCTGACTTGGATATTGGGTCAGTTTTTTTTGTTACTTTGTTTTGAGTCTGTCTTTTTGTTTTGAGTCAGTCTCTTTTGTCTTGGGTCTGTCTTGTTGTATCGAGTCAGTCCTGTTGTATAGAAGTCAGGTGATTCCGGGGGTGTTTTCTCGGGCGTCACCATTTCGTTTCACGTTTGTCTTTTTGGTTTTGTTTTGAGTCTGTTTCTGCCAGGGAGCCAGTTATGCCAACAGATTTTGAATGAAACAGCAGTGGTTTCCACGCTCTCGCATTTGCTTCTGCCGTGTGCTAGTTGTGCCGGGATTTGAATGAAATGGCAGTGCATGCCACCTGCTTTCTTGTGCCTTGAAGTCATTGTATTGACCTAAGTTTTTCAAAACCTTTTTGAACACTGCAGTGAAAACAAAGAGGGAGGAATTCCTCGGGATTTGCAAAACTTTGATCAAATGAGAGAAAGAGAGGCATACTAAGCCCTTAATGAATGAAATCATGTTTGTTAGTGTGAGTACTGAGAAGGACCCTAGTTTTGATCCAGACTGGTCCTACACTGTCTTCAGCGCGAGCGATTTGTCGCTTTCTTAAAAACTTTCAAAAAAAAAAATGTTTTGCGCGGTCCTGCAAAGACATGTGTGGAATCCCTCTTGAGATTGTGCAGCTTAGGATCGCTCTCAGCCTCGAGACTCGACCCCCTTGGCTTTCAAACCTTGAACTGGCATTCAGAATGTTCAACGGTCGACCACGATGTAAGGCCTGTGTGGCCAGATTTGAAGCAGCCCTCGAACAAGAGGCACCAAAGTCAGATCAAGAAGGTCAGACCTCATCAGAAGAAGCTTGCAAGGCTAGAACAGAAGCACCCCTCGAACTAGGGGCAAAAAATATCCGATGTGCTCGAAGAGCCAAAGGTGGATCTTTCTGCAAGTCAATACAACAGCCACTCTCCTAGATATAGAGGGCTTCAATCTCAGAACCATTTGGCATGGACTGGTTACATTTTTACCCTTTGAGAGGCTCGCGGGGCCGAAAACCCGAAAGGGCGACCCAGGCAAAAGTTAGAGCGAGACAAGAAAAATATATATACAAAAATGCAAAAAGAAAAAATGCAAAGATACAAAAAATCCAAAATAAAAAGAAAAGAAAAGAAAAATGCAAAAAAAAGAAGAAGAAAAAGGAATGAAAAGAATAGAAAAAAAAGAAAAGAAAGAAAAACAAAGCTCGCAAGGTCGAAAACCTGCAACAGGCGCCTTGGCAAAAGTTAGAGCATAAAAAGGAGAGGTTAAATACCCGAGTGTACCTTAACCCCCGAACTACGTAAGGCTTGATTCCCATCTTTGGGATACGTAGGCAACTTCATTCTGAAGTCCAGCCGTAAAACGATTCAAATTCAATTGTGTCCATGTAATGGTTTTGACCATCCTTGCCTTCTTTGTATCCGAGAGTACGGTTGCAATCATCGCTCCGAGGACTGACTACAATGCGCTGCGTTGCCGTTCAAACAAGGGGCAACTTTCTGTTGCCATTCAATGCGCCGCGGTGCCGTTCAAACAAGGGGCAACTTTCCGTTGCCATGCAGCTCTCTTCAAGTACGGGGCAGTTTTCCTTTGGATCCGAGGTTGTGCATCTCAGGAGTAGGTTTCATGCTCGTTGAGCAAGTGGCCGTTTGCAAAAATAGTTTTTGAGAATTTTTACTGAGGTTGGCTAATTTTCTCGAAAAAATCATTCTATCTTTTCCAAAACTGGACCATTTCTTGGACCCAAAAAAGGAAAATTTTCAGTGCTCATAGCCTGACTTGCATGATTTCAAATCAAAAACTGAACAAGCATGTTAATCTAACTCTCATTTTTGGTCAAAATTGTTTTAGTAGAAAGCCAAAAACAAAAAATGGTCGAAATGATGAACTAGGGGCACAGTTGAGTCAGGCTTCCTGTCTTTTCCCTGTTGTCAATGCATTTGCCAAAAAAAAGGGCACTCTACTTGCCAGAAGAGGGCACAACTGAAGCTAGAAAGGGCAGAAAGCTCTCGTATCCTCCAAGCAGCGAGGTATCAAGCCAAGTGCGAAGCACGAACTGGAATGGATCAGGATATTCCACTCCCTCATCTAGACGGATCTGATCATGTCCAAACTCCCCAGCAAAGCATCGTCAACCGATGTCAGCTGCAGATTTACTACACACCCAAATGTAGTGCAACCCCTCTGTGGGAGGAATTCACTAGCTGTGAGCGGAAGAAAGAGAATCAAGCAGAATGCTAGGGGCCCGAGCCTTCAACTTGCTGTTTATCCATCAACCACCTAGGGGGGGATGAAAAATGAGAGATTTAAGAATAGAGAGATGTGCGATGAGAGAAAAAGTGAGAAAAAGGTTTTGTGAGAAAAGCTGAGCTTAAGGGCCGAGTGATGTGAGAATCACAAATAAGAAAGGGTGGGAAACCTACCTGGTGAAATAGGCTCCCTGTGCACGTCTGAGTGTTGTGTCTTTTTGTTTTATCTCGATTCTTGTTTTGAGTCATTTCGAGTGTTACTTGATGTGTCTAGGTTGTGTGCCTTTTATTTCCGTGTTGAGTCGTTTTGCTGTCTTCAGTCATAGGCTCAATACCTGGTCGAAAATCCATCTCTCAATTTCAAAAAATAAAATCGTTTTGTGCTCCGAATGCTGTGCCGTTCTCCACATTTGTGCAAAACAGAATTTGTTAAAGCCGCGGGGTTCAACCCAGGTCATGTGAAAATAGTAAAACCAGGACCCATCGGAAGCTATGAAAGTTCCGGGCTACCAAGCAAAAGAAAAGATGGAAAATTTGGAGCATCTGAGTGTGTTTCAACTTCTGTAAATTTCGTCTTTATGAGCTGTGTGCCGAATAAACAGAGTATTGTATTATGAGCTGCGTGTTCAGAATATTGTTGTTTGGACCTCCTCTCACGATTTCAGCGTGGTTAGAGTGTCTCGTTCCTCTTCTCACGATTTCAGCGTGGTTAGAGTGTTTCTTTCCTTACGCGGTTTTCAGCGTGTTTGGAATCTATCTCAGGTTGCGTTGTGTACGCACCTGGGCGGGTTGTTTTTGTTTACCTCTTCTCACGATTTCAGCGTGGTTAGAGTGTTTCTTTCCTTACGCAGTTTTCAGCGTGTTTGGAATCTATCTCAGGTTGCGTTGTGTACGCACCTGGGCGGGTTGTTTTTGTTTACCTCTTCTCACGATTTCAGCGTGGTTAGAGTGTTCCTTTCCTTACGCGATTTCAGCGTGTTTGGAATTTATCCCAGGTTGCGTTGTGGACGCGCTGGGCGGGTTGCTTTTGGTTACCTCTTCTCACGATTTCAGCGTGGTTAGAGTGTTTCTTTCCTTACGCGATTTCAGCGTATTTGGAATTTATCTTAGGTTGCGTTGTGGACGCGCTGGGCGGGTTGTTTTTGTTTACCTCTTCTCACGATTTCAGCGTGGTTAGAGTGTCTCGTTCCTCTTCTCACGATTTCAGCGTGGTTAGAGTGTTTCTTTCCTTACGCGGTTTTCAGCGTGTTTGGAATCTATCTCAGGTTGCGTTGTGTACGCACCTGGGCGGGTTGTTTTTGTTTACCTCTTCTCACGATTTCAGCGTGGTTAGAGTGTCTCGTTCCTCTTCTCACGATTTCAGCGTGGTTAGAGTGTTCTTTTCCTTACGCGATTTCAGCGTGTTTGGAATTTATCTCAGGTTGCGTTGTGGACGCGCTGGGCGGGTTGTTTTTGTTTACCTCTTCTCACGATTTCAGCGTGGTTAGAGTGTCTCGTTCCTCTTCTCACGATTTCAGCGTGGTTAGAGTGTCTCGTTCCTCTTCTCACGATTTCAGCGTAGTTAGAGTGTTCCTTTCCTTACGTGATTTTCAGCGTGTTTGGAATTTATCCCAGGTTGCGTTGTGGACGCACTGGACGGGTTGTTTTTGTTTACCTCTTCTCACGATTTCAGCGTGGTTAGAGTGTCTCGTTCCTCTTCTCACGATTTCAGCGTGGTTAGAGTGTTCCTTTCCTTACGCGATTTCAGCGTGTTTGGAATTTATCTCAGGTTGCGTTGTGGACGCGCTGGGCGGGTTGTTTTTGTTTACCTCTTCTCACGATTTCAGCGTGGTTAGAGTGTCTCGTTCCTCTTCTCACGATTTCAGCGTGGTTAGAGTGTCTCGTTCCTCTTCTCACAATTTCAGCGTGGTTAGAGTGTTCCTTTCCTTATGTGATTTTCAGCGTGTTTGGAATTTATCCCAGGTTGCGTTGTGGACGCGCTGGGCGGGTTGTTTTTGTTTATCTCTTCTCACGATTTCAGCGTGGTTAGAGTGTTCCTTTCCTTACGCGATTTCAGCGTGTTTGGAATTTATCTCAGGTTGCGTTGTGTACGCACCTGGGCGGTTGTTTTCGGACTTCCTCTCACGACTATCAGCGTGTTTTGAGTGTTCCCTTCCTCACATGATTTTCAGCGTGTTTGGAATTTATCTTAGGTTGTGTGGAACACGCTCCTGATTGATTTTCTTTGGTTCTGCCTCCATTCACGAGTCCAGCGCGGTTGGAGTATGTCACCATTTTGCATCTATTATACTCTCTGTTGCATCGCATCTATTATCTATTGCATCACATCTAGCATTATCCATTGCATCATATCTCTTGTATTGTCCGGTTTAGGAGACCTTAAATCCTCTAAAGGTGCAATTCCTTTGGTGTTTGTCGTTCCCGAACGACTTCCGGTGGTCTGGTATAGCCACTTGCCTGTGTTAGCGGTGAGTTCCTAGGAGACCAATTGAGACGGTGGAAACTAGAGTTCGAATGGCTCATGCCTAGAACGCAAAGGTTCGGGATTTCCGAGACTAAAGTCTGGTTTAAATACCCAGGGGTATATCCTTGGCTTGAAATCTGTATGGCAGCCCCATAGATTGAGATAGCATGTGTATGCACCTCAATTCTGGATACTGAATCAACCTAGTCTGTCACCCTGTTGGAGAATAGGGAAAGTTGCGACCATAGTCAGGGAGAAAAGTAGTACCTGTGGTTCAACCAAGAAGAAGCGGAAGATTCTCACATCGGCGTAAGGTAGGACATTGCTGAGGTAAGTCATTGCCAATTGCCCTTGTAAGGTACCTCCCTTTTCCTAGCTATCACATTGCATTTTAGCCACTACATTACAGTGCATTGCATGAATCCCCAATCGTCAAACCGGCTTCGCTTAGCGTATAAGTCCAATCTTCAAACCGGCTTCGCTTAGCGTATAAGTCCAATTTTCAAACCGGCTTCACTTAGCGTATAAGTCCAATTGTCAAACCGGCTTCGCGTAGCGTATAAAGTCCAAATTATCAAAATCTCCCTGCATATCATTTTGCATTTTGCCCCTGCCTGCGGGCATGCCTGCGGGCACACATATCTCTGTTTATCTTGTATGATTGTCTAAGTCTTCGGCCTTGTCAAAAATGGGTCGTCTCTAGGCTTTGACATTCACTCCCGTCACTTCTTGTGACTTCCGAGTTCTGTCAAAGAGGGGCAACTGTAGACACCCCATTTTTGACCGACCTTAAGACTCAAACGTCACTGATTGAGCGCTCGGTGATGTTGCATACTGTGCTCGTTCAGAAGTCTCAGAGTCGCGGCCGTGCGCCCTGCCTCCGGACTTCTGAACTTTCTCCTGTGCCTTGCCTCGGTTTGCGAACCAGACTCGATTTTCTCTGTTTTCTTTCCTGAGGGAAGGGAGTGGTCCTGTAGGCTATCTCTCGGTGGCCGTGGGCTACATTTCGTGGCCGTAGGCCATTTTGCCCATTTCGGAGCCCGGTTCCCGGTTTTCGGAGCCGTCAAGCCATGTGCCTCGGTTCGGGACCCCCCAACCATCTCTGATTTCTCCGGTTTTTGGCAAGTGCCTCTGTTTTATCATTACGAGGAACACTGGGGCCTCTGATGCCCACTTCGTGGCCGAACGCCACTTTCGGTGCTTACAGCCTATTTTTGGGCCCCCGAATCGCGCGGTTTAGGCCCCGAGCATTCATTTTGCATTAGTTTTTGTTCAATTTTGGCAGGTACCTCTGTTTTAGCATCAGGAAGATCACTGGAGGGTGGGAGGCCAGCAATTGTTCCAGAAAACCAGTTTCGCTCCTCCGGCGCCCGTTTTGCTCACTTCCGGGCCAATGTTAAACACCCTAGGGATATTTTCTTCGAGCCAAGACTACATATTTGTGATGAGGGCACATGGGAGGACACCAAAAAGTGGTGGTCGGCCAGTAATTGTTACTTTCATTTTTGAGCCTCTCCTTCAAGTTCAATGTTGTGTCTCCTGTTTCAGAGTTGCCAAATTCCAACCTTGGGGCCTTGTTCTACACACATGGGAGGACACCAAAAAGTGGTGGTCGGCCAGTAATTGTTACTTTCATTTTTGAGCCTCTCCTTCAAGTTCAATGTTGTGTCTCCTGTTTCAGAGTTGCCAAATTCCAACCTTGGGACCTTGTTCTACACACATGGGAGGACACCAAAATGTGGTGGTCGGCCAGTAATTGTTCTGTTCCTTTTTTGGCCATGGCCGGCCGGCTGGGGAGAGTGGCTGGCCGACCAGTTGGGGTGGCCGGCCGGCCACCTTCAAGATTTGGAACCGCGACATTTGAGTCCTTCGAACTGTAGTAAACCAATATCGAACCAGAACGGGGGGGACTCGCACTCCTCTTTGCCCCGGGATGCGTTCGGGGACGTCCGAACTGTAACGAGGTCCCCCGCGGGCTTGTTACAGTTTCTGGCGACTCTGCTCGGGATTTAGGGAACTTGACTCGAACTCATGATATCTGGTTTTGACTACATTTGTGTGTTTCTTTGCATTGCATTTGCATTGGTGCGCCTAGGACACCGTGTTTGCCATATGCCATTCCCGAACGATTTGCCGGAGGCTTGTCTTGTCAAGTCATGACCATAAGGCTGATCGGCTCTGGGCTCTGACAGCATGGGAACACAAACCCCGATTTTACCGGGGCACCCTTTTTGACCATTCGACCTAGTGCATATTCGGATCCATAGTAACCATTCCAAACTAGGACAGGTTGCTTACCCGTTTATAGGTTGTTTGAAGCCGCTGCGTGCGTACTGAAACCCTAGTTCCTGACAAAATAGGACAGGGAAACCCTACCCCAACATAGGGGTGTTTTGGCTCGCACTTATCTGTTATGTGCTTGTTAGAGTGCGTCTCTACAGGGAATGCATGTATCAGTCTATGAGTTTGGGCATCAGGTCTGCGGGCACCAGTTCAGTATTTCGGGATTCAATTTACCCGAGGGTATCAGATTTGAGGCGGAATTTTGAGGCAAAATTCAGTAGAGAGCACACTCATTCAGCTTTGCTCATATTGGCTATGGTGAAATCAGGCTGAGATGCTGTCTGTTTTCTCTTTTGCTAGGTAGTCTTGGGAACCATAGCTTCAGAAGGCTCCAATATCCCTCGAGGATCATTAGACTTGTGCTGATAGACTTTGTCGGGTCAGAAATTCAGTTCAAGGGCAATCAGTGTTCCTTCACCAAAGGCAGGGTAAAAAGGCCAGTCAGGGACAGTTATACCGGTTGTTCAGTTAGACCAGGGCAATATGGCAGGGATGGAGGAAATGATGCGTCAACTCCAGGAAAGTATGAAACTCATGCAGCAGGACACTGCTCGTCAAGCGGAATTTGCCAAAAGCCAGGCCGAGATTATAGCCCAACAGGCAGAGACAATTGCCAGGCTAGAGCAGCAAACTGGAGTATCTACTTCACACCAGGCTCCTCCCCTACCCAGGGTTCCAACGCTCGGGGAGACAGCTAATGTCCAGGATGATACGGACATTCCAGGCAGGCCAGCTCCGCCCTTGGTTCTACCCCAACTATCTAAAACACCCACCAACCTACCAGACTCCCCCTTTGAGTTCAAGACGGACCCCACAACATTGAAAGTGAGCAAGCTTGAGGAATTGTTCAAAAAGTCTCAAGGGGCCCATTCTATTCCTGACATAGAGGATGGTTTTACCAACTCAGTGGTGACATTACCGGATCGGTTCAAGCTGCCATATATCGATCGATTCGATGGCTCTGAAGACCCAATGGTGCACCTCCAACTGTTTTCTGATATCCTGAGGCCAATGGGTTTGACTACAGCCCAGAAATTGTCACTATTCGGCTGAACCCTGTCTGGGATAGCCGCAATTTGGTATGCAAAATTAGAGAGCTCTGTGAAACAGAACTGGGAAGAGCTGGCTGAGGCCTTTGTTGCTCAATACTCCTATAACACACAGATCGAGGTCACAACTCGTGATCTCGAAGTCACCCGCCAAGAACCAAAGGAGGGTTTCTCAGAGTTCGTGATGAGATGGAGGGCAAAGGCCTCAATGATGACTATAAGGCCTTCCGACAAAGATCAGATCAGGATGATTGTTCGGAATCTGCATGGCGAGTTGCTGCAAAAGATGGTCGTTCTACCTCTGTTTACCTTTCCAGCCCTTCATGAAATGGGGGTTCAAATCAAGGATGCCATCAGACAAGGGATCTTCGCAGAAGATAATGAGCCTTTGAGGAGGAATGTTGCTCGCAGTTCCAATGCTACTACTGATGGTAGCACAGCTGCGAAATGCTTAGAAGTAGACACTATCACCACTTCCCCAATGACCAAAAACCAACCACTTCAGCTCGGCCCCAAGCCCGAAAATTCCATCCTCTTTACATGAGTCTCTCCCAAGCTTTGAAAAAGCTGCAAGAAGAAGGGCACCTAGAACTCCTAGAACCTCAACCCCTCCCAAATCCTCTTCCACCAAGGTATGACCCAGCTAAATATTGTGCCTACCATCAACAGCACGGTCATGATACGAACCGTTGCATTCGCCTCCGTCATAAGATTCAGGACCTTATTGATGAAGAGACAATAGTTCCACCTCAAAACCCTAAGGACCAAGTACCTCATCCACATCTCAACCTCATCCATATACTGCCATCCACCTACGACCCCAGCATATACATCACCCCAGTCCGTCTACCCAAGCCTGAGGTGTTCATTCCGGAAGGCATGGACTTATGCATGATGGATGCACCTGGACCCCAATCATCTCAAACCCGTGAGCCCACTACTTCTGAGCTAAAGAGAATGATCGAAGATCTTCAAAGAACTGTAACAGATTTGGCCTGTGGGACATTGGCTCCATCATCAGTCACATCACATACCAGGGAGTTCATGTCAAAAGGCTCCCCAGTCCTAAGGCAGGCTACATCTGAGGAAGGCCAATCCCTTGGCAAAGTGGAGGCAAGTGGAAAGAACAAGGCAGGGGCGGACATGGATCCCCATGAGCATCTTCTGTTGGCTGTTGAGGCCTTGAAAGCCGAGGGACTGAACAAAGAGCAAGTGCTCGCAGTTGTTGCAAAAACTGTGGACGGCATTTTCGCCACTCAAGTCAGGGGTAGTCCGAATCAAAGGGAAAACCGGGAGAAGGGCCGTTATACCAGAGGCAATCCTGTTAGCTCTAATCCTCCACTTAGAAGAGATCAACAAACCAGGCCAGCACCTGCCAATCCCTCTACTGGTGCGTCCAGCAAAAATCCACAAACCTTGAAGTACCAACCCCGAGGTCAGAGGGTCTTCCATGCCCTCCACATGCCTTTATCCAAAGCTTTCCAAATCCTTGTTGGACAAGGCCATCTCAAACCCCTTGAGCCTCGGTCTCTCCCGAACCCTCTTCCGGCTACACATGATGCTACCCAGTACTGCGCATACCATCAGCAAACTGGCCATGCTACCAACAACTGCTTCCGTCTTCGCCATGAAGTACAGGATCTATTTGAAAACGAGGTCATCCTTCCGCCGAGCTCAGCAAAGTCTATCGGCACTGGGTCAGTGAACTTGGGGGATAATGTTATGTGAATGGGGGATGAACCACCTGTGGGCGGCGCTCAATCAACTCCAGACATGGGAATGGCACGCACTGTTCTGAGCAATATGCAAATACCAGTTTTGTGCTTTCTGACTTGGATATTGGGTCAGTTTTTTTTGTTACTTTGTTTTGAGTCTGTCTTTTTGTTTTGAGTCAGTCTCTTTTGTCTTGGGTCTGTCTTGTTGTATCGAGTCAGTCCTGTTGTATAGAAGTCAGGTGATTCCGGGGGTGTTACCTCGGGCGTCACCATTTCGTTTCACGTTTGTCTTTTTGGTTTTGTTTTGAGTCTGTTTCTGCCAGGGAGCCAGTTTTGCCAACAGATTTTGAATGAAACATTTTATAAAAAGCCGCATAAAAACTTTTTTTTTAACTTTTTGCAATGGACCGAAAAATTTATTCTGAAAGTGAGTTTATAAAATAGGTTTAAAGTAAGTGAGATGTGAGTTGTACTTACAATAGATGTAGACCGTTGTTTTTTATTTTTTGAATAATTTGTTTTGTAGATTTTATGGATTTGCTTGTTGTACCATAGAACTTATTCAAGTGAAGTTTTATGACAATTTTTAAAAATATTTGTAAGAAGTTCCTACTTAAAAATTTAAAACTTTTTCATTTTTTGAATAAGATTATGATATGTGTACTTGAAATTTTTGACCATTTGATAAATTATGATTTACATCTAAAAAATAATTTAAAATTATATATGATTCAGATTTTCTTTGGACTTTCTTTCAAATTTAAAATTAAATATAGTTTAGACATAGCTTAAAAAAATAAATAAATAAAAATTTACCGTCTAACCAAAAGGAGAGAGTTATTTATTTATTTATTTTTTGGGTGACATTTTATGTACATTTTTTTCTTTGAATTTGAAAATTAGATATGGTTAGATAAGTCTATAGTCTTAAATTATATTTATTTTTTAGTTTCAAATATTAAAAAAAAAAAGAATAATATTTTGGAAAAATATTTTTTTTTTGTAATTTTAAATTATATAATACTAAAATTAAATTTAGAATTTCTTTTTAAGGATTTTCAAATATCAAATTAGATGCGGCTTAGATGTGTTTATATCTAAAAAATCTATCAAATTTTAGACTGGCCTAGCTTGTAAACTATGTTTTAGCATAAAAAATGCAATGGATCAAAAAAATTTATTCCAAAAGTGAGTATATAATATAGGTTTAAAGTTAGTGAGATGTGGGCCGTACTTATAATAGATTTAGCCCATTGTTTTTTATTTTGGAATAATTTATTTTGTAGATTTTATGGATTTGCTTGTTTTACCATATAACTTATTCAAGTGAAGTTTTATGTCAATTTTTTAAAATATTTGTAAGAAGTTCCTACTTAAAAATTTAAAACTTTTTCATTTTTTGAATAAGATTATGACATGTGTACTCGAAATTTTTTGACCATTTGATAAATTATGATTTACAACTAAAAAATAATTTAAAAATTCAAATTTTCTTTGGACTTTCTTTTTAAATTTTAAATTAAATATAGCTTAGACATACATCTAACAAAAAGATATAGTTAAAATTATTTTTTGACATTTTAAGTACGTTTGATAAAGGTTTGGAGATGCTCTTAATCTGGGTTAAATTTTTTATCTTCTGGTTTTAGTTTTTGTTGAAAATTGGGCCGGGTATTTGACCCAAATTTGGGCGCCCATTTGGCATGACCCATGGCCCATTCAAATTACCCTTTGTAATTTGAATTTGATTTTCTGATTTTCCTATTTGTTAGGATAACCCTCTATCTATCTACATCTATCCTATCCTTAGGAGATATGGATAGATAGATTGATAGGGTTATATATTTGATTTTATGTATATGAATGATATAAGAATATCAGATACGTTATGTGATTTTTACCCATAATATTTTTTCCCATACTCTCTTTAACTCTCTCCCATATTAGAGAGTGATTTAGCCTTTGCACTATGATTAGAGTGGGTGATACTCATACTGTGGTATCACCCCATTGTTGGGTGTTCTTAGTTCGTGATTAAAGAAGCACGTGATTCACCTACAAGGTTCATCGTTTTGGATTCCATCACCTAAGGTATGATCTGAAATTTTTACCTGCTGCATTATACTTGTTCTAACATTAGTATCAGAGTCTTAAATGGATATTTTCGTACTTATTTTTTTATGCATTAAAATATGTATATAATTATATATATATACAGATGATATATGCATGAAAAATTAATATTTTTCTAAACTTTCTCTGATCAGCTTGAAATTTACATATGTTGTAGTATATTTCATGTAGAATAAATCTGTCAAGTTTCATAAAAATCCAACGGTCGGATTTAGAGAAAAATAGAGATTCATATTTAATTTTTCGTAATTTTGACTGCATATTGGTTTTACATGCTTTGTTTTTATATTATAAAAATTATATATTTGGAATCCTTATTTTGATACCTTCGAAACAGTATATTATGGATTTGATTTCGACTTACGATTGAGAAGAAAACTCGAATCCTAATTTGAGGCGAGACTTGAACAAAACAGAGAGGAAGACAAAATTGTTGTGCACTAATGTCAGCATGACGCGCACTGATTTCATCGTGACACACAAGCCGCCGGCTAAGCCAAGTCGCGAAACGCAGCTGCGTTAATGCCCTGTTTGTTTTATTTTAATTTTAAAACTACGTTAATTGCTTCTAAATTATTCTTTATAATTCTGATTGAAGCATGGGTTCATAATTAATTTTTATACAAGATATTAAAGTTTCAGAATTTTATAGAAAATAAAATATTTTTCATTAATGAAAAATTCAATATTTTTACGTTAAATTGCTCTTGGGAGAACATGACTTGGATTCTGGACTTAAAATTTTTATAGTAGACTACTGTTACGTAATCTTATTTACTGGAATAATTTTTTTATTTTTTCAAATTTTGTAATATTTATTTATGATTTTCTATGTAATTATTAATTACTTGTAATTTTAGAAAATTTCAAAAAATTGCAGAAATTATAGAAATATGTTATGGCATTATTTAAATATTGTATACAGCATGTTAAGTTCTTTTAAATGATTAGAACTTATAGTATATTGTTATAGCATGATTTATTTATATTGGTGAATTTTAATTCCATGATTAAATATTCTAACATATGTTCTTTTATGAACTACATTGAGATATTATCATGTGGATTTAAATATTTTATCATGCTTTAGACATGTCATAGTTAGTGGGAGGTTGTTCGGTTGAGAGAAATCTTTGTAGATTTACTCCCGAAAACTAATTTTGCGCATGAACTAAATTAAATTTGGGATAATTGTCACTTGTGGCGCAAGAGATGATTACGAGCATAGCGGATTTTCGATCTTGCGACTTGTGTAATATTGTCACTATTTAATTTAGATTTTTGCGGCTAAATTATATTATGCTAATCAAATTAATCCCAATGTGAATTTCTTTCTAAATTGACTTAGCTTATGGAAGTTAATTTGGTTGACCTAGACTTAGTAGAGATGTTCAAATGTGAACAATGTAATCCTATTCTTTAGATGAGCAAAAAGTCTTGGAGACTTTAGGTCAAACCTTGATTGAGTTAAGAAGGAAACATGACTCAAAGTCGCCGTGATTTTTATGCCTTGTTTGGCCAAGAAAAACTGATGTGTGCACTATGGTTAGCGGCATGCTACGTAGTTTTGAATGGCAAGTTTTGGAGCTGTGAAATTAGTAAGCCCTCAATAGATCTGTATATGATCTTGATTATTGAGTTGCGCGGATTGACTTTGTAATTTGACTTGTAATAATGTTGCATTATTTGATGAAGTAACATTCATGAGTCACGTCATCCAAGATATGCGAGCTTAAATGAATTAGTCATTAAGTGTAAGACGAGTAGCGGTATGAGCAGTGTTTTACTCTCTATCCAACTGTTGGGAGTGGATGGAGCAAAATTTCACGCACTATAATAGTGTGCATTAAAGTATCACTTGAAGTTAAAAGATTAGCGCTTAGTAGCAGCAAAATCTATTAACACTAAGTGCAAAGATTAGTACCAAGTGGTTGCAAAATCTATTAGCATTGGCAACTTGTCTAAGTCTGGACACTTATTGTTTCCACACTTGAGTGTGAGACATGAGGAGGTGCTTCTTTGTATGATTCCTTAGCTAGGATAAAGTTTTTTGAATAACATTTACCACTAAGCGCAAACGTTGTAGCATAGTAATGAAAAGGTCAAGGCCAACAAGGTTGTTATGACTCTAAGAATTTGATGCATCGCTTGTGAGAGCAATATGTTGAATTAGACTCTTTAGCCTAATTCGCACTTAAGTTACTTCAGGAGCTGTTATAGATTGATAGTTTATTCTCTCCTTCTTGTGGATAGTAGAATTAATTGCAAGTAACTATGAAGCGAGAAACAGAGATGGCAAGAGAAGTATCGTCATCTTTCAACTAGATGCAGTAAAGTGTATGGAAAATAAAATTGACTTGAAGGTGCAAGGGATTAGCACTTACTAGTTAAATTTGCGACTGAAGCGCACTTGATATCTCCATGACATCCTTTTATAATCTAGTGAACATGAATTTGTCGTGAGTCATTACGTAGTTGGGCCTAAACCTTTAAAACTTGTCTTCGAGAACTCACACATTAGGATGATTAGAATTAGTTTATGACATTGGTCATGAACTGGTGGCTTATTATACTTAATGACATTAATGAGAAGATGACATGGATGGTTTGAGTAGGCCCTCTCGGGGCCACCCGCTTGTGACATTCTGCTCTCATGTGAGTGTGTAACTTTGTTCGCAATGGTTGCGCACAAAGTAAGTAGGAAAGCCGCAGAAAGGCATTTGTATCGGCGCATTTAGTCCTTTATGATATTTGTGATGGATATGTGTAAGGGTATGATAGCTAGCCCCAAATCTCGACACATTTATAGAGTACGATACGCATCTTAGTCAAGACGATTTGATCTCTCATAAGTCAAAAAGTTTTGAAATGATTTTTGACATTGCACATATGAGGTCGAGATCAATTAGATAAGAGCTTTCGTGCTTTTAGTTTTGACCAAGGTGGCGAGTATCTATTTGAGTTATTTTTTAGAAAGCTCTGTGAAGAGAAATGGATGCTTAGAAAATTGATTATTCCTAGTACTTAGTAGCACAACAGTGTAGTAGAGATAAGGAACTAAGTATTGTTTATGTTCGGTAGATGATGGCGCAAAATGTTTCCCAATTGGAAATTGCACTAGTTTGTTGCCTATATCCCTAACTAAGTGCCCACCATATCAGATTTTACATTCCATTTGAGTAATGGGTTAGCAGAGAGCCATCTATGGGCGATCTGTAATCATTAAGCAGCTTATCTTTGTTTTACTTCTCATAAGGTTGTGAAGTTAAGACCAAGGATTCTATGGCGCATTATTGTATGCTGTCTTGTAAACACTTAGGGTCATGTGGCGCATTATTGTATGCTGTCATGTAAACCCTCAGGGTCATGTGCATATATAGGTAAGCAGCTTTGTGGAAGTATAACTAAGTCATATAATTTTCTTAGTAAATGTGACGTGAATAGAGTTTTGGAACTCTATAAGATAGAGAATTCTAAGCATAGCGCTTTATGTAGCCTAGTTGAGAATGGAAAGAAATTTCCAATATCCTAGGGACATTGGGAGCGATGTGCCTACTAATGGATTAATCCATTAGAGAAAAATACTGTACATTCTTAGTTGAGTGGTAGCAATTGTGAAATTTTTCCACGTCATCACTGGGTGATTGAGAGGGAAACATTCATGATTGCTCCGTAAGATGATAAAGAGCCTAGGATAATGCCAAAGGCTGTAGTCCCTTGTTTTTAGAAAGTGGATCAATTTTGCGCAGTTTAAGACAAAGTCTTTGTAGATTAACCATTTCTATAATTTGGTTGACTTTCCATTATGACGCGAAACTGTTCTAAAGTTATGCGCAATTTGGATAGTCATTGTTGAGGCATAAGGTTCTCTAGATACCGAAAAGTCATACCATTGAGGAAGGTATAGACCATGAGAAGACTTACTCCTGGGGAGTGAGGTTATTTCAACTTAGGCTATGATTGACATAAGTTCGGAACATTGATTTATGGACGTTGTAACCCAACTTCTCATTGGAGAATTGGATAAGTAGATCTGTAAGGATTTACCTTCTGCTTTTATGGTGAAAAGTGAGGAGTGCAAAAAGGTTGTTAGTTCCAATAAATCTTTTACAGCCTAAAATAGTTATCGAAATAGTGGTTCTTAGATTTCGTCAAACCATGATAGGCCAACCATGATCGATGAAGACCACTGAGGCATAATCAATGGTCCAAAAGAAAATTTTCCTAACTTAGTCATTATGAGCTAGGAATTTATAAGGTTGTCGCCACCTAGGGTGGGCAGTCTTCTGTTTTAGATATGACGGACATGGGTGATGTAATTTATATGCTCGGATTTATGATCCTTAGGGATTGTTTTGGGAGAATTCTCTATTTGTCTTTGATGACTTACATAAGGAATATCCTAGAATGATTCTAGATGCAAAATTGCAAACGCATTGACTTATCTATCGGTAAAATCCAGAGCCTTTGCTATTGAGTGAATCCTTGGATTGTCTTTAGGAGACACAGATGACCTATATTCCTTGTTTTTTTTGTTGTGGGAGCTTGAAGTTTGCTATGTGGGCGTATTTGACATGATGAGTGTTATATTTGGTAAATGGTCAACTGAGTAGTTTAGACATTGACCTTGTTTATTAAACTGGAAAGAATGCTTTACTAGTAGTATATTAATTTGCCCCTTGTAAGATTCAATGCGCTAGTTAGGCGCATTTTGAATGAATGCAAATTGGTCACCAAAATATCTTTAGAAAGGTAATTGCGCAAGAGGTAGTGATCTTGAACCACTTCTTGTGAGGCGCAAATGGTAGATTCCGTTGTATATGCTTATTGCAAGAGGTGTTGATAAGGCTTATGCATAGAATCTAGAATTGCGCAGACTGTGGTCATGTTTTTTTTTTTTTTTTTTAAATCGATCACTTATTTGTTGTGAGATGATGGGATGTTGACACTATTATGGTTTATGTCATGATGATTAGCAGATGATGATATCAACAGGCAAGATTGGCTCACTCACACGAGCAATCGCCCTTGGCGCTTGGAAGCAAGCAAGGATGAGACTAGTGATTTATTTTTATTTGGAGCCAAGAGAGGCTTAAATTATCCACTATGTATGTCGCCTTGGTTGCAACCAAGATGAGGTCGTGATAAGGACCAAACATGGATGTCAGTACCCACTTTCCATGTTGTGCCTGTCATGATTAGCCAGATGCGAGATCTCATTTGGTGCCTAGAAGGCGAGCAAACAGAGAATTCGGGTTAGGCACTAGAAAGTGACTAGACTAAGATCTGTACGGTGTATCGAGTATGGCATCACTATTTTGGAAGAGTTACTCCACCGTAACATGTATTCATACTATATGTGCTTGGCGACTAAGTAATGAGGTGAGAAAATGGATCCCTGTTTCCTCACCGTGTGAGTCTTACGTGTCATTATTGATATGACTTTCATTTATGTACCTTTTTGTGACTTTTAACTATGTCATAAGGTAAGGGGTTGATGTTCTGCTATTTTGGTATGTTGCCTGCGGTCATGTATGATTCAGCCTTAAGGGACATCACTGGGAAAGTGGTCAATCCTAAACTAAATGGCATGAGGGCAAAGGGAAGATCATCTAGTATTACACCAATGTTGTAAATTCACTGCCGGCAACTCACATCGCTCTGTATGAAAGGCTGACTGAGTGTGAATATATTGTAAGAATTGAGAGGGTCAAACATGCTCTTTTGAAGGATTAGAGAAGTTTTTTGGACCAGTGTAATTAGATGGGTCTGGAGTATATGAGACACTATTTTTATTTTCAGGTTGATGTCTCTATGCTGGCTCATTTTTGAGTTCTAGTATAGAGCTCCCACATGCAGGTGTTTCTCAGCGGTTGCACGGTTCATTGGCTAGTATGGGATTGTTCAATATTTGGGGAGATTGAGATAAAGATGTGGCAGTGTCATGCCAACTCATGTGCGAGTGGGCGATATTGGAAATTGGGCTAGGTATTGGACCCGTATTTGGGCGCCCATGTGGCATGACCCATGGCCCATTCAAATTACCCTTTGTAATTTGAATTTGATTTCCTGATTATCCTATTTGTTAGGATAACCCTCTATCCATCTACATCTATCATATCCTTAGGAGATATGGATAGATAGATTGATATAGTTATATATTTGATTATATGTATCTGAATGATATAAGAATACCAGATACGTTATGTGGTTTTTACCCATAACATTTTTTCCCATACTCTCTTTAACTCTCCCCCATATTAGAGAATGATTCAGCCTTTGCACTGTGATTAGAGTGGGTGATACTCATACTGTGGTATCACCTCATTGCTGGGTGTTCTTAGTTTGTGATTAAAGAAGCACGTGACTTACCTACAAGGTTCATCGTTTCGGATTCCATCACCTAAGGTATGACTTGAATCCTTTTACCTGTTGCATTTGATATATCTTACAGTTTTTTTTTTTTTATAAATACCAATGTGTTTAACAAGGGATAAAAGGAACTTTCAAAAAAATAAAATAAAAAATGTAAAAAATTTCTGTCTATTTACCTCACTATGCATATGTGCTAAAATAGTAGAATTTTTTTTTTTTTTTTTTTTTTTTTTTTTTTTTTTGGGATAAAATTTTGAAAATACCCTCCTCTTATTGGACAATCTCCAATCATTTAGCAAATTTTTTTTATAATCTAATTTGATTGTAAATTTAAATAAAAAATTTGATTTGATATGAGCTATTTCAGTTTTTTCATCAATTTTTCATCAAAATCTTGTAAAAAATTACTTTCTCATCCCAAATTTCACTTTTCATCAATTTTGAGAAAAAAAATCCAACTCCATCTTTCATCTTTTAACAATTTCATCAAACTTAAGTGGAAAAAGGCTTGTTCAAAATTTAGTGAAAAATTTTGTTCATTTTTGGTTTGATGAAAAATTTATTTTTTCCTCGATACAAGTTTGATAAAAGGGTTTAATCTCATTTTCATCAAAAATATCATCAAATTTAAATTTGATAAAGGATTTGATCAAAAATTAAAGATATTCTTATTGATTTTGAAAATTGTTGATGATCGGTACCAAAATCTAACAAGTAATATATTTTAAGAATCAATGTGGAACAATTAAAAGAATGACACTTGGTTCATAAATATAATTTTAATTTTTTTCTTGTGAAAAGATTCATGCATAAAAATATTTTGTTCATAATCACAAGCTCTTTGCAAAATGGCCAAACTACCCATTATAACCTTATTGTTCTCTCTCTCTCTCCTTCATTAGAGGCGGCGAGGGCTTTGATCGCCGCAGCTCCTGCGGCATCCAGTTTGCATCACCGTAGAGGGACAGAGTCCTTGGCCTCTTCATAGTCTGCAGCGGCATCGTGGGAAGTACTGAGGGCTCTGATCGTCTTTGGTGTCATGGCCCCTTCACCCTGCCAACGTCCACTTTGCTACTGACTCCGGCAATCCAATCTACACTCACTCCAAGCTGTTGATCATTTTCTTATGTGATCTGTGTGTGTCTTAGAATGAGTGAAACAAAGTTCAAACTTTTACAACTATGTATACATATATATGTATATGTATGTATGTTATTGTTTTCATTTATTGCTAGTAGACGTGTATACATGTAAGTTTCGATCTTTGATACTGAAACTGGGATTTGAACTATACTTTTTGGCTTTGCTTCTATTTGGTAAATTTATGGATTATTTCCAGCATTTTCCGGATCTAGATCTAGTGTTGATGTGGTTGAAGACGAAGATTCAACAAATCTGTTTTAAAAAAAAGAGGCTGAAATCTGTTCAAAAGGAATATGAGTAAGCAAACTATAAAAAGAGGCATATAAGAAAGCAAACTATAAAAAGCCTAGATCTGTTCATCTTCCTCTTCGTTTCTTTTTGGTCATGTTCATCTTGCTCGTGTTAGAGATGATTTTGGAAAAATTAAATTTTTTTCTTAATTTTGGTCTAATTTTTAGGTGGGATTCATGCACCAAAGTTGGCGGGTCTAAGTGGTAACGCGTTCTATGTCGCATTGTGATTCACGTAGTATATTTGGTTGGTCAAAACCATTATTAAGTGAATGAAAAATTAAAACCAAAGAGAGTTCTATGGAAATGGTATATTGGTGAAGTTTCTTTAAATGTTTGAACTAAAGGTTTGTCCCATATTGGTTTGGTGAGCAAACTTTTGTGGGTTTATAAGGCTTGAGTTTGCAATTGAGGATAGCCCCAAGGGGTATCCCAAGTTTGTAGAAGGGAGAGGTTATAGGCAAAGTGGGCTAGACTCATTGGACCTAAAAATAAGTACGCGCTACCGTCGTTCGTCCAATCGGGTGGGCGGGCTGGCTAGCCTGGGCATGGGTGCGTGGTGTGAGGTTGGGTTGGATTTGTTCGGCCCAATACTTATCTTTTTAGGCCAAAAACATTTGAATTTGTTTCTTATTTTTGGAAAATAAATTCAGGCCAATTTTGGAATTCAAATTTTCAGTTGGTAAAATTCAAAAAAGTTGCTTGCATCTCTTCAAATTTTCTGTATAGGTTTTTACCTGTCCGAACATATTCAAATTTGTTCAAATTAAACCCAATATTCCTTAACTGTTTATTCAAACCAAACAGGTTTTATACTTATTTAAACAGGTTTGCTACCTGTTGAGTTCAAACTGAAAAGCCACGAATTAATCTATAGATAAGACAAGCCCTTATTTGGATTTTTCATTTGGAAATTTTTATTCTTCTCTGCTATTGTTAATCTCTGCATTTTGCTGCATTAATTTTTTTGTGAGAAAGAGTATAAACACAAAGTGTGTTCGTTGGGCTAGTAATTTGTAGTACTGCTATTATTTGTTGTTGATCATTTTGTCTTGGAAAATAGACGTCCGCAATCTGAAAGCACCGTAGAGAGGACAAATCTGTCTTAAAGACATAGTGTTAAACACTAGACTTGATCAAAATTTTGTTCGAGAAATTAATCAGGTAAGTAATTAATTTACTTCTTGTTTTATTTTATTTATTTTTTTGATTTTTGTAATCAAACAATCTCTCTCATTTCTTTTATTTCTTCTGTATTCTGTTTGGTGTTAAGTACACAAACAGAATTTATTTATAATACAGTGAAGATTGTTCAATAATCTTAAGGCAGATTCATTTTGGTGTCTTCATTGTATTTATTTTTCTGTGCTTTCACAAAGTGATATTCTAGTTGGAAAATACAAATAGTAGTAATATATTGTTTGACAAATGATAGTAATATACTGTTTATTTTTTTTGACAACTAGTAGTAATATGCTGGTGTTATTAACAATTTCAGAATATTAATTTGCGTAGTAGTGACACAGAAAATTATTGTGTAGTATTTTATTTTTCTGGTTTTAGTAACTAAAAAAGTAAAATTATTTTGTGTTATAATTTATTTTCTGGTTTGAGTAACTAGAAAATTAATTTGTGTTTTGGTTTTGATTTTTTTCTGAATTTTTGTAATCAGATATTATGGCTGTTGAAAGTAGTACTCCAAATCTAATTGTTACAACGACTCTGGTCCTTATCTAGAACCATGTTCAAGTTTCTATAAATCATGGAGAAAAATTCAAAAAATTTAATAATATCGAGTTTAAGAGATGGCAACAAAAAAATGCTGTTTTATCTTACAATTTTGAATCTTGTCTGGTTTCTTCGTGAAGAGGCTCCAGTACTTAGAGAGGATGAAAGTGATCAGCAAGTTGGTGTCGCTATAGATGCTTGGAAACATTCTGATTTTCTGTACAGAAACTACATCCTCAATGACCTTGACAACATGCTCTATAATGTTTATAGTCTTCTGAAAACAGCAAAAGAATTGTGGAATTCTTTACAGAAAAAATACAAGATAGAGGATGTTGGCACAAATAAATTTGTTATCGGTAAATTTCTGGACTTTGTTATGGTAGACTCCCAGACAATAATTTCTCAAGTTCAAAGTTTTCAATTAATTTTGCATGATATTCATTCTGAAGGTATGTCTCTTAGCGAGTCTTTCCAAGTCGCTGCTTTAGTGGAAAAGTTACTATCGATTTGGAAAGATTTCAAAAATTATTTAAAATATAAATGCAAAGAGATGACAATGGATGAACTTATTGTAAGACTAAGAATTGAGAAAGATAGTCGTAAGGATGAAAAGAGGAATGGCAAAAATCCCATTGAGTCCAACGCTAATGTGGTTGAACATGTGCCAAACCACATAACAAAAAGACAAAGTATGCTGGAGATGGTCCTAAACAAGGCGACAACAATGGCAATAAGAAGTTCAAAGGAAAATTCTATAATTGTGGCAAGACTGGACATCGTGCTTCTAATTGCCGCTGCCCAAAGAAAGATCGTGGAAGTATAAGCAAAAAGACTACTAATCAAGCCAATGTGATAGAACTTGATTACATCTCTGATGGGGTTAATGTCATCAATCTCTCTACTGTGGTGTCTGTAGACACCCCATTTTGACCAGCCCTAAGAGTTGGACACTTTGTTTTGACCACCCTTACCAAAAAAAAAAAAAAAAAAATCAAATTGAAATTTTAATCCCAAACCTCACCTATTTTGGCCAAATTAGTTTATATCATATAGTTTATTACTTTGTAGTATTTTATAATATTATATGTTTTTATATAATTTGATGTGTGTGTATATATTTTGAGGTGGTGTATTTTAGAAATAAAAAATAATAAAAACAAAAAAAAGAAAAAAAAGAAAAATAGAAAATAAAAAAAGAAAAAGAAAAAGAAAAGAAATTGAATTCAATTTATATATATGTATATGTTTATATATTAAAATATAGATAGAATATATTATGATGAGGGTTTGAGTGGGAAAAATGATAAATTATTTTAAGAGATAGTGGGTGGTTCATGTGAGTGGTCTCGTGGATGATAAGAAAAGAGGAAGTGGCCTCGTGTGTGAGGAAACAAGAATCGAGGGATAATATTTTTTAGAGAGAAAAATAGGGTAGCCAGGGAGCATTTATTAAAAAAAAGAGGAGAGCAGGTGAGAGTGGGTGGGGAGGAGATACACAACAAACACTTCACTCTCTTGAATGATTTAGGGATACACTGATAAGGGGCACTCTCTCTCCAATTTGGTCTCTCTCATCTTACCGACATGCATGGGTGATGGCTCTCTCTCTATAATTGAGACTCAACACACCACCAAGAAGAGGGGCGTCTGAATTGATTTTGATAGAATTTTTGGTCTTGCAAACTCTCTCTCTCTCTAGCCTCCGACACACACGGCTCTCTCTCTCAGGGGTATTTTGAGGAGGGGAAGCTGGACACGCATGGGTAACACACTCATACACCACTCTCACCACACCACCACTGCCATCACATGCACACGGTATACATACTACAGAACTGACACACCCAGTACACACGATACCCAGACATCACACACAACACCCATACACACACGGCATACAGGCACACACGAGACCCATGCATGACACACACACCCACACGATGCACAGGGGGGACTGATTACTCACACACACAGATGCACACACGGGTTTAGGGGAAGGGAGAAGACACCATTAAGAGGCATCCATGCACACCTACACACAGATTCTCAACCTCTCTCTCTCTCTCTCTTTCTCTCTCTCTCTCTCTCTCTCTCTCTCTCTCTCTCTCTCTCACACGGGGCATCACCATACACAAAGCTTCACATTGACACAACACATGCACACGACACACACGGCTGCTGCACACACACTGACTCTCCTCTCATACACCCACAACACCCACATGCACACACATGCACACATGACACACTCAGCCAACTGACTCACTATCGACATCACACACCATACACAACACACACAGAGCAGCCACACGGACACCATGAACACAGGCATCACAGACCATGCACAAGAGACTGATCCACAACACTCAATAATGAACACACACATGCACTCTCTCTCTCGGGTTGGACAATGATCTGAACTAAAACAAAAACATGCACCTCTCGGACTCTCGGCATCATCCTCTCTCTCTCTCTCTCTCTCTCTCTCTCTCTCTCTCTTCCATTGTTGTCGCAACTCCACGACCGAGCCACCACCATTGCATCGCCGAGACCAGCGCCACTCAATCTCTCTCCCTTTCGGCAGACTCAACACAGCTCGGGGAGAAGTGAGAGAGAAATAAATTTGGTCTCTGTTGTGCGTAGGAATAAATTTGGAGATATTTCGAGGAATTTTCGAAGATGGTTTTCGGACAACTTTTGGTATGTCGAAACCACCCATTTTCGGTAGAAGTGAGAAGAAGAGGTGATATAGGACGAAGTAGGAAGTGGGAAAAAGAGTTTAATAAAAGAATGGAGTAAAACTGATGAGAATCGAGAAAGTTACAGAGTCCGAAAGATGGGTCGAAGTAAATCAAAAAATTGGAAATTTGGTCTCTGTAGTGCGCAGGAATAAAGAAGCAGATGATGCTGGGTTTTATCGTGTGCTTCTTAGGTTATAGTGTTATGGTGCATCTAGGGTGATCGGGTGATTCAATGACGTTGAAAATAACCATCGTAAGGTTTTTCGACTTGTAGAATCTATTTTTGAGGTTAGATTATGTAAATGTCGAGGCTAGAATGATGATCTATAATCGACAAATTCAGAAAAAGCAAATGGAAGATCTATGGTGAGATCTTGTCCAACCGACATGAAATTTCAGCAGGATGATCATAGAGCTGGGACGATCATATCCTACGATCAGGATCATAAACCAAAGTCGGACAATAAACCGTGGATTTTTGCTAGTTGCTGAATGGCTAGAGGTGGGGCCCTTCATTGAAGATGCTTAACGTAGATTTACATGGGCTGAGGCATTAAAGACACATGGATCTTTGCTAATTGATAAATGGCCGAGGATTTCAAACTTTTCTTTGTATTTGGAGTGCTTGTGAGATTTTATTTTTCATTCACCTCTCTTGGATTTGTAATAATCAAAGTATTGTAATAATTCCCCCTACCCCGTTCATTTCTATGCCATTCTTTAATCACTTTCCCTAACTGACATGCCATGCATATCCTTACCTTACATCCATGCTCCATGCATAAGATTCGGCTAAATTTGCATCTTTATGTTTTAATTGATTATCCCGTGATTTTGTGCGCTGTCACATGTTTTGCAATGTTTCACATGCCATATTTTAGAAGCCGAATCTTTAGTGCATCTCATGAATGAATTGCATTAGGATTCTGTATATAAGATCATGCATATTTTACTAACCTTGTTTTGTAGCTATTCGAGGGACATCGGTCAATCTGTGAGTTTTTATGTTTTAGCATCCCATTTGTGTGTGTTTTTCTTACTATGTGTTAGTATTCTACCATGAGGCTACTTGCTTACTTGATATAACTGTATGAATGCCTGTGGATGAAGGCTTGTTGCTTGAATTAGAATAATTCAATAAATGTACGTTTTAAGACCACCTTGCAGTGGCAAATTCACAAACTTTAAGCCCACTTTGTCAAGTGGCAAATTCAAACTCTTTTCGAAAAACAAACATGAAGTTGAATTGTTCCAATTTGAGCAAACTAGTCTATACTTGTATGCTTCACATAGTAATTTTAGGATTTATTCAATAATCAAAACATGAACATATAAAGAAAATAAAAAGTCATATCATGGTTTAGTAGAGGCTGATGTTTTGATCGGGTGAGCGGGGGTGCTCATTATTGACCTTTTGCCTCTCATACCTAAGGTTTCGAGCCAAGCATCCTTGGTTACGATGAACAGTGGCCTTGGCACGAGTCATGGGTTTCCTAATTTCCCAAAATATTAGGTGGCGACTCTAAAATCTGATGATGCGGTCCATTATTGCAATAAAATGGATTTTTAATAAAAGTTGCCAAATCTGGACTCTCGTCTATGTTTCACATTACACTCGTGAGGCTAGATCAAAGAGATTTCGGGAGTCCGAACTGTTTAACGCGCACGGGTACCCCCCGGGCATGTTACAGTTTCTGGCGACTCTGTTGGGGATTTATGAAACCTTGACTCAAACTCCATGATATGACTTTTATTTTCAATTATATGTTTATTGCATTGCATGCATTGGTGCACTTAAAGTTCCTGTGTTGCCTAGATACTGGTGGGAGCACATGCATACTTTTTGTGACACTACACCTATCTCTACGTTACTTTAGAGGCCTTGTGTTGTAACCTTTTGAGATTTGTCAAAAAGGTAGCTTCGCAATCTAGCTCTACTATCTAGCTCTGCTATCTAAGGTTCTCAGACTCTGAAGATAGGCTATTTGACTCTTTTGATTTCCTGGGATCTTTATTGGTTATGACCCAAAAGACTCTTTCGTAACATCACCTTGACTTTAACCCTTAGAGTAGAGTCAACCTTGTACATATAGTGAGCTATAGTACCTTTCAAACTTAGGACATGATGCTCTCCTATTTCTAGGATGTGTGATACCACTTGTCTGAATAGTGAAACCCTAGATCATTTCAAGCTAGGACAGAATAACCCTACCCTCCATAGGGGTGTTTGTTCTCTTTCCTACTATGTGTTATGTGCAATGTATTGGATCTATACAGGGGTTCTCAAATTCAAGTGAGTGGTTCAGGCATTTTAGTTTGTGGGGATCAATGTGTTTTTAGTGAAGGCATAATTGCAAGTTCCATTTTGTTTTTGTAATTGGGGAGTGACCACATGTTGATTGCACGAGCTTTATTTTGAATGTTGTCAATGGCCCACACTTTGACTGGCAATTTGAGAATGGTTTTATTCTGAGTTCTGAATTGAGTATTGAGTCTAAGTTTGACTCCATCAAGTTTGTAGAGTTAGAGTCAGGCTCAAGTCAGCCTAATGAGTCAGAGTCTGTTGATTTCGATAGTGCTAACCTAGACATCTCTGTCCTGTCTAGGTCCTCTTTGTCATTTTCTTTTGAGTATGTTGTCAAAAGTCTGATGTCATTGTTGAGTCATAGTCTCTTTTCAATAAATAGAAAAACAAAAAAACAAAATGCCATAGAGTCTGCCTACTTTTCTGTGCCTTAATTCATCGCATTGACCAAAGTTTTTTAAAACTTTTTCCAAAATTCTGATAAAAACAAAGAGGAAGAATTTCCTCGGGATTTGCAAATTTTGATCAACTGAGAGGAAGAGATGTGTGCTAAGCCTTTGATGAATAAAATCATTTTTGTTAATGTGGGTACTAAGAAGGATCCTGGCTTGGTCCAAATTGGTTCTACCTTATCTTCGTAAAAGTACGAGTGATTAGTCACTTTGTGAAAAGATTTCAAAAACTGTTTTTGCGTGGTCCTATGAAGACATGCCTGGAATTGATTATACAGCATAGGATCCCTCTTGACTTGAGATCCGACCTCCTTAGCTCTTTAGCTTTCAAACCTTGATTCGAAGTATTTCATGATCAATCAAAGTGTAAAGTTTGCGTAGCCAAATTGGAAATAGCTCTTGAACTGGGGGGCCATGATGTGATTCAAATAAAGACAGCCCTTAAACTATGGGCAATAAGGTCGAATATGATTCAAATGGAAATAGCCCTTGAACTAGGGGCCATGATGTGATTCAAATGAAGGCAGCCCTCCAACTAGGGGCAATAAGGTCGAATGTGATTCAGATTTGAAACAGCCCTTGAACTAGAGGCAAAAGTGTGAGGCTTGCATAGTTGAAATGGAGGCAGCCTTTGAACTAGGGGAAATAAGGTACCACCCTTGAGAGGCTCACTGGGTTGAAAACTCGGAAAGGCGACCCAGGCAAAAGTTAGAGCACAAAAAAAATAAATAAATAAAAAGCTCGCAAGGTTGAAAACCCAAAAGGGCAGCTTTGGCAAAAGTTAGAGTGTAAAAAGAGAGTGTCAATACTCGAGTGAACCTTAGCCAGAACTATGTAGGGCCTGTGATTCAGATTGGAAGCAACCCTTGAACTAGGGGTAAGAAGGTTGGATGTGATTTAGATTTGAAGCAGCCCTTGAACTAAGGGGAAAAGGTTGGATATGATCAAAGAGTTAAAACTGAATCGTTTCCCAATGAAGACCGCCCAGAAAGGCCAAACCCAGAATTTGAGAGAATGAATTTTATTATTGAAGGACAGTCGAGTTCCTATCCACTACACTAGGGGCAACACTAGGGGCAAATTCAGACCCAAGTAGCCTAGTCCTTACATCATCATATCTCCTGGTCAAGTGTAGCAGTTATTATTATAGATTTTGATGGCCTAGAGATCTCACACCCAATCAACATGGACAAGCTAAACTGAAACCCTTGAGAGGCTCGCTGGGCGGAAAACTCGGAAGGGCGACCCAGGCAAAAGTTAGAGCAGAAAAACAAAAAATTTAAAAAAACATTATGAAAAAAAATGAAAATGAAAAAAAAAAAAGAAGCTCGCAAGGTTGAAAACCTGAAAGGGCGGCTTTGGCAAAAGTTAGAGCATAAAAGGAGAGTGTCAATACCCGAGTGACCCTCAGCCCGAACCATGATGGCCTGATTCCTATCTTTGGGATACGTAGGTAGCTTCATCTTGAAATTCGGCCCTAATAATTTTTCAACTCATTCATCTCGTCCATGTTTACTTGGTGTGTCTTTAGTCGACTTGGTTGTCCTATCCGTGTTTGATTGGTGTATCTTTGTTCTACTCAGTTCAATAGGTTCAATTCAACTTGGTTCAATTCGGTTCAGTTCAGCAGTTCGGTTTGGTCCAGTTCTGCTCGATTTCATTCGATCGGCTCGGTTCGGTTATCATCGTTGCTACAAAACCAATTCGGGGTTATTTGGCTTGGGGCTATGCACCTCAATGATTGATTCCATGTTAGTTGAGTAGTGGCTATTTGAAAAAATAAATTTTGATTAATTTGAATGAAGCTGACTAATTTTTCTCGAAAATTATTCCATTTTTGCAAAACTTGGACCATTCTTTGGATTTAAAAAGGGAAAATTTTCAATGCTCACAGTTTAGCTTACATGATTTGAAACAGAAAATGGAATAAGTATGCTAATCTAACTCTCATGTTGATCAAAACTTGTTTACAAAAAAATCAAGAGACAAAAAAAGGGTCAAGGCAATGAACTAGGGGCATAGTCGAGTTAGAGATTCTGTCTTCTCCACCGCTCGAGTCAACTATTCAGTGTATATAAGTGTGTATTCATACCAGTCAATATATATAAGTGTATATTCATACCAGTCGGTGTATTCATACCAGTCAATATATTTATACCAGTCATTGTATTTATACTAGTCAGTGTATATAAGTATGTTTGGATTGTTTTGCTTCGTTTTTCTTTCGTTAAGTCATTCTTTGATTTAGGTCAGTATGGGTCAGTATAGAATCAATGTTCAATTCAAAATTCAAAATTCAATCACTCTTAAATTCAATCAAACAAAAATGTTTTCAAGTTCAAAGTGATATGCCAGTCATGCCATCGATGTGCAAAAACTAAACTGATTTTATTGTAGTCAGGGGAGGACATCCCCGATCACAGAGACACAAAACAAAAAAACAAAAACAAAAACAAAAACAACAAAAAAAGCAAAAAGAGAGAGTAGCATTTTCTCAGTTTTTCGGCAGCAGCCCGGCGATGGTGAAGATTACAACTAGCTTCATTTGCACACATCTTTGTTGCCTGACTTTACCATCAGCTGCCTCGCTTCATCTTTACTTCTTCGAAGCTCTTGAAGACTCTGCCTCAGCCTTGGCAGAGCTTCCGAAGGAGATTATCCCTCGCTGGCCGTCAAAGGTAGTCCCATGATGAGTTGCGACAGTCACCTGTCGTTTCAACTCCTTGATTTGTTTCTTCAATCCGCTAACTTCCCCTCGAGAATCTTTGTACATATGTTGAAGTAAAGAAAGTTGTGCATTCAATCGATGCACCTCACACATTCTATTCTGCAGCCGACGGGACAAGTTGGAGACCGCAGTTACGGTCTCCACACATGACCTCAGCGTATACGAGTTTGCTTCGATGTCAGATTGTGCCGCCATGATTTGTTCAACTGACATTGCTGGAAAGTTGAAAACAGGAAAAGGAGGAGGAGCCCGTGGTTGAGGTTCAGGGGAGTCAGAATTGGTCATCTCTATCGTGGACTCGTTCAGGTTTGGAAAAAGAGTGAGAGAACCGTGTGAAGAAGCCATGGCAAAGGAGAGTAATGTAAAAGAAAGAGGTTGCAAAGTGGTGGCAAAGAAAGTTTGCAAGCTTTTGCTCTGCCTCTCTCTTTCGCAGGCCTCAACTTAAGAAGAGGATGAAGCCAAAAAAGAAGACAAAGAGGGAGGAAGGCTCAAGATGATCTTTGACAAACGAAGCAAGATTGGATAACCTGTCGATCAGGCGCCGTGATTGTTGAAATCGTGTGCCAGACACAACGCTCGAAGAAGATAAAGGAAGAGAGAGTAAAACAAAAACAGAAAGAAAGGCGGGAAAGTTGTATATATATATATATGTATTGTATAGCTATGTAATATATCTATTTGTTTGAACATTTGGGTCACAGGTGTGGCTTGGATTCAGTGGTTTGGCCTAGTGGGTTGAGGATTCGCAGAGCCTAAGCTCGAGGTTAGGGGTTCGAACCCACAACAAATGTTTCTTTGTTTTTGCTTTGATTTTGTGTATATATGTCTCGTATATATATATATATATATTTGTTTGCATATCTTGTCACAAGAGTGGCGTGGTTCAGTGGTTGAGAACTCGAAGACCAGGCCTAAGGTCAGGGGTTTGAAACCCTGTATCCCCACATCCATGCATTTTGTGTTTTTCCTTTCTTTTTGCGTGTTTTGCGTACGTGTGCTAACGTCAGCAAACGGAATATGCCTTCTCAGTAACGGCATCTTCCCGCTAACGGTTGCAAACGGAATATTCTCCATCTGTGTATATATCCGTATATGTTTGTGTATAGGTTCGTATATATCTGTGTCGTATATACCTGTATATATACTGTATATGTCTGTGTATATATCTGTATATATCTGTCTGTATGTTGTCTGTATATGCATATATGTATACCATATGTACATATATGTGTGTATTTATATGTAAATATTTGTGTATTATCTTGGTTGTTTTTGCAATGAGTTCCTAGGAGACTAACTGCGACGGTAAAAACCAGAGTTCGAATGGCCGAAGCCTAGAACACAAAAGGTTTGGGATTTCCGAGACTAAAGTCTGGTTTAAATACCCAGGGGTGTATCCCCGGCTTGAAATCTGTATGGCAGCCCCATAGGTTGAGGTAGCTTGTATGCTCCTCAATTTTGGATACTGAACCAACCTAGTCTATCGCCCCGTTAAAGAATAGGGAAAGTTGTGAATATGATCAGGAAGTAAAGCGGTAACCGTGGCCATTCAATTGGTTAAAAATAGCAAGTGTGCTTGTTGTTCTTTTTCGGGTCTAAGAGACCTTAAATCATTTGAAGGTGCAAGTCCTTTGGTGGCTGTCGTGCCCAAACGACTTTCAGGGTCTAGGAGACCTTAAATCCTCTGAAGGTGCAAGTCCTTTGGTGTTTGTCGTGCCCAAACGACTTTCAGGGTCTAGGAGACCTTAAATCCTCTGAAGGTGCAAGTCCTTTGGTGTTTGTCGTGCCCGAATGACTTTCAGGGTCTAGGAGACCTTAAATTCTCTAAAGGTGCAATTCCTTTGGTGTTTGTCGTGCCCGCACGACTTCAATCAGTTTGGTATAGTCACCTGACTATGTTTGTAATGAGTTCTTAGGAGATTAATTGAGACGGTGGAAACTAGAGTTCGAATGGCAAGGCCTAGAACGCAAAAGGTTTGGAATTTCCAAGACTAAAGTCTGGTTTAAATACCCAGGGGTGTATCCCCAGCTTGAAATCTATATGGCAGCCCCATAGGTTGAGATAGCTTGTATGCGCCTCAACTCTGGAAACTGAACCAACCTAGTCTGTCACCCTGTTGGAGAATAGGGAAAGTTGCAAACATAGCAAGGTAGAAATGTGGCTTGCTTCGTGTGTTTTACACAAAGCTTGCCACCCATGTTGCCATCTTCATAGCTTTATGATCACTCTATGACATTGCATTGCATTGCACAAATCATGAATTTCCACTCAAACTGGCTTCGTGTAGCGTATAAGTCCAATTATCAAATCGGCTTCGCGTAGCGTATAAGTCCAATTATCAAAACCCAATCGGTTAACAACAGCAGGTGCGCCTGTCTGTTCACACCACCCCGATTAAAATACAGTCAGGTGCGCCTATTTGTTTACACCACCTCGGTTAAAATACAGTCAGATGCGCCTGTCTGTTTACACCACCCCGGTTAAAATACAGTTAGGTACGCCTGTCTGTTTACACCACCTCGGTTAAAATACAGTCAGGTGCGCCTGTCTGTTTACACCACCCCGGTTAGAATATAGTCAGGTGAGCCTGTCTGTTTACACCACCCCAGTTAAAATACAGTCAGGTGCGCCTATCTATTTACACCACCCTGGTTAAAATACAGCAGGTGCGCCTGTCTGTTTACACCACCCCTTCTCCTCTCGCGTGAGACGCGTTAGGATGTTGATTCACTCGGTTAAAAACAGCAGGTGCGCCTGTTTGTTTACACCACCCCTTCTCCTCTCTCGTGAGACGCGTTAGGATGTTGATTTCACTCGGTTAAAAACAGTAGGTGCGCCTGTTGTTTACACCACCCCTTCTCCTCTCACGTGAGACGCGTTAGGATGTTGATGGCACTCGGTTAAAAACAGCAGGTGCGCCTGTTGTTTACACCACCCCTTCTCCTCTCGCATGAGACGCGTTAGGATGTTGATTCACTCAGTTAAAAATAGCAGGTGCGCCTGTCTGTTTACACCACCTTTCCTCCTCTCGCGTGAAATGCGTTTGGATTGCAAATCGGTTAAAAACAGTTAGGTGCGCCTGTCTGTTTACACCACCCTTCCTCCCCTCGCGTGAAACGCGTTTGGATTGCAAATCGGTTAAAAACAGTCAAGTGCACCTGTCTGTTTACACCACCCTTCCTCCTCTTGCGTGAAACGCGTTTGGATTGCAAATTGGTTAAAAATAGCAGGTGCGCCTGATGTTTACACCATCCTTCCTCCTCTCGCGTGAAATGCGTTTGGATTGCAAAGCGGTTAAAAATAGTCAGGTGCGCCTGTCTGTTTACACCACCTTTCCTCCTCTCGCGTGAAACACGTTTGGATTGCAAATCTGTTAAAAACAGCAGGTGTGCCTGTTTGTTTACACCACCCAAATCGGTTAAAAACATCAGGTGCGCCTGATGTTTACACCATCCTTCCTCCTCTCACGTGAAATGCGTTTGGATTGCAAATCGGTTAAAAATAGTCAGGTGCGCATGTCTATTTACACCACCCAAATCGGTTAAAAACATCAGGTGCGCCTATTGTTTACACCATCCTTCCTCCTTTCGCGTGAAACGCGTTAGGTTGTTGATATACTCGGTTAAAAACATCAGGTGCGCCTGTTGTTTAGACCATATTTCCTCCTTTTGCGTGAAACGCGTTAGGTTGTTATTTTACTCGATAAACATCAGGTGCGCCTGATGTTTACACCACCCCTTCTCCTCTCGCGTGAGGCGCGTTAGGTTGTTGATTCACTCGATTAAAAACATCAGGTGCGCCTGTTGTTTACACCATCTTTCTTCCTTTCGCGTGAGATGCGTTAGGTCTGTGATTCACTCGGTTAAAAACATCAGGTGTACCTGTTGTTTACACCATCTTTCCTCCTTTCGTGTGAGACGTGTTAGGTTGTTGATTACTCTTAGTTGAGGTCATCCCCCTCTTGCATGATCATAAGTTTTTCAAAAACAACTGGCTTCGCGAAGCGTGTAAGTCCAACTTTCAAACTGCATTTTGAGCATGTCACTTGCATTCTGCCCCTAAACTACGCTGGTTTGATTCCTTGTAAAGGATACGTAGGCAGCCTTTGGGTTCAACCACTTGCATTACATCTTGTTTGTTTGCCCAAGTCTTACGGCTTTGCCAAAAGGGTCGTCTTCGGGCTTTGACATTCACTCACGTCACTTCATGACTTCAAGCTCTGTCAAAGAGGGGCAACTGTAGACACCCCATTTTGACCAGCCCTAAGACTTGGGCACTTTGTTTTGACCATCCTCACCAAAAAAAAAAAAAAAAAAAAAAAAATCAAATTGAAATTTTAATCCAAAACCTCACATATTTTGGCCAAATTAGTTTATATCATATAGTTTATTACTTTGTAGTATTTTATATGTTTTTATATAATTTGATGTGTGTGTATATATTTTGAGGTGGTGTATTTTAGAAATAAAAAATAATAAAAACAAAACAAAAAAGAAAAGAAAAATAGAAAATTAAAAAAAAAAAGAAAAGGAAAAGAAATTGAATTGAATTGAATTTACATATATGTATATGCTTATATATTAAAATATAGATATAATATATTATGATGAGGGTTTGAGTGGGAAAAATGATAAATTATTTTAAGAGATAGTGGGTGGTTCATGTGAGTGGTCTTGTGGGTGATAAGAAAAGAGGGAGTGGCCTCGTCAGTGAGGAAACAAGAATCGAGCGATAATATTTTTTAGAGAGAAAAATGGGGTAGCCAGGGAGCATTTATTGAAAAAAAGAGGAGAGCAGGTGAGAGTGGGTGGGGAGGAGATACACAACAAACACTTCACTCTCTTGAATGATTGAGGAATACACTAATGAGGAGCACTCTCTCTCCAATTTGGTCTCTCATCTTATCGACATGCATGGGTGATGGCTCTCTCTCTATAATTGAGACTCAACACACCACCAAGAAGAGGGGGGTCTGAATTGATTTTGATAGAATTTTTGATCTTGCAAACTCTCTCTCTCTCTATCCCCCGTCACACACGGCTCTCTCTCTCAGGTGCATTTTGAGGAGGGGAAGCTGGACATGCATGGGTAACACACTCATACACCACTCTCACCACACCACCACTGCCATCACATGCACACGGTATACACACTACAGAACTGACACACCCAGCACACATGATACCCAGACATCACACACAACACCCATACACACACGGCATACAGGCACACATGAGACCCATGCATGACACACACACCCACACGATGCACAGGGGGGACTGATCACTCACACACACAGATGTACACACGGGTTTAGGGAGAGGGAGAAGAAACCATTAAGAGGCACCCATGCACACCTACACACAGACTCTCAACCGCTCTCTCTCTCTCTCTCTCTCTCTCTCTCTCTCTCTTTCTCACAGACACACACACACGGGGCTTCACCATAGACACCATACACAAAGCTTCACATTGACACAACACATGCACACGACACACACGGCTGCTGCACACACACTGACTCTCCTTTCACACACACCACAACACCCACATGCATACACATGTACACATGACACACTCAGCCAGCTGACTCACTCTCGACATCACACACCATACACAACACACACAGAGCAGCCACATGGACACCATGAACACAGGCATTACACACCATGCACAAGAGGCTGATCCACAACATTCAACAATGAACACACACATGCACTCTCTCTCTCTCGGGTTGGACAATGATCTGAACTAAAACAAAAACATGCACCTCTTGAACTCTCGGCCTCATCCTCTCTCTCTCTCTCTCTCTCTCTACCATTGTTGCCGTAACTCCACGACCGAGCCACCACCATTACATCGCCGAGACTAGCACCACTCAATCTCTCTCCCTTTCGACAGACTCAACACAGCTCGGGGAAAAGTGAGAGAGAAATAAATTTAGTCTCTATTGTGCGTAGGAATAAATTTGGAGCTATTTCGTGGAATTTCCGAAGATGGTTTTCGAACAACTTTTGGTATGTCGAAACCACCCATTTTGGGGAGAAGTGAGAAGGAGAGGTGATGTAGGACAAAGTAGGAAGTGGGAAAAAGAGTTTAATGAAAGAACGAAGTAAAACTGATGAGAATCGAGAAAGCTACAGAGTCTGAAAGATGGGTCGAAGTAAATCGAAAAATTGGAAATTTCGTCTCTATTGTGCGCAGGAATAAAGAAGCAGATGATGCTGGGTTTTATCATGTGCTTCTTGGGTTATAGTGTTATGGTGCATCTAGGGTGATCGAGTGATTCGATGACGTTGGAAATAACCATCCTAAGGTTTTTCGACTTGTAGAATCTATTTTTGAGGTTAGATTCTGTAAATTTTGAGGCTAGAATGATGATCTATAATCGACAAATTCGGAAAAAGGAAATGGAAGATCTATGGTGAGATCTTGTCCAACCGACATAAAATTTCAGCAAGATGATCATAGAGCTGGGACGGTCATATCCTACGATCAGGATCATAAACCAAAGTCGGACAATAAACCGTGGATTTTTGCTAGTTGCTGAATGGCTAGAGGTGCGGCCCTTCATTGAAGATGCTTAACGTAGATTTACATGGGTTGAGGCATTAAAGACACATAGATCTTTGCTGATTGATAAATGGCCGGGGATTTCAAACTTTTCTTTTTATTTGGAGTGCTTGTGAGATTTTATTTTTCATTCACCTCTCTTGGATTTGTAATAATCAAAGTATTGTAATAATTCCCCCCACCCCACTCCTTTCTATCCCATTCTTTAATCGCTTTCCCTAACTAACATGCCATGCATATTCCTGCCTTAGATCCATGCTCCATGCATAAGATTCGGCTAAATTTGCATCTTTATGTTTTAATTGATTATCCCATGATTTTGTGCGCTATCACATGTTTTGCAATGTTTCACATGCCATATTTTAGAAGCCGAATCTTTAGTGCATCTCATGAATGAATTGCATTAGGATTCTGTATATAAGATCATGCATATTTTACTAACCTTGTTTTGTAGCTGTTCGGGGGACGTCGGTCAATCTGTGAGTTTTTATGCTTTAGCATCCCATTTGCGTGTGTTTTTCTTACTATGTGTTAGTATTCTACCATGAGGCTACTTGCTTACTTGATATAACTGTATGAATGCCTGTGGATGAAAGCTTGTTGCTTGAATTGGAATAATTCAATAAATGTACGTTTTAAGACCACTTTGCAGTGGCAAATTCACAAACTTTAAGCCCACTTTGTCAAGTGGCAAATTCAAACCCTTTTCGGAAAACAAACATGAAGTTGAATTGTTCCAATTTGAGCAAACTAGTCTATACTTGTATGCTTCACATAGTAAATTTTAGGATTTATTCAATAATCAGAACATGAACATATAAAGAAAATAAAAAGTCACATCATGGTTTAGTAGAGGCCGATCTTTTGATCGGGTGAACGGGGGTGCTCATTATTGACCTTCCCCTCTCATACCTAAGGTTCCGAGCCAAGCATCCTTGGTTACGATGAACAGTGGCCTTGGCACGAGTCATGGGTTTCCTAATTTCCCAAAATATTAGGTGGCGACTCTGAAATCTGATGACGCGGTTGTAGACGCGCCCGTGGGCTTCACTCTACAGTTCGGACTCGATTTGTGTCACGGTTCTAAATCTGAACCAAAGAGTCCAACTCTGGCAAATCGTTTTGAGAAAAACTGATTTTTGAAAAGAAGTGCCAAACATGGACTGCTTTGCCAGATTACAGAGTCGCCACCTAAATATTTTTTAAAATGGGAAATTTAGGAAACCCTGACTCGGTGCCGAAGGCCACGTGTCCGTCATAACCAAAGTTGACTTGGCTCGGGAGCTTGGGTACGATCGGGGAAGGTCAGCTATGAGCACCCCCTCTCGCCCGGTCCGAAGGCCAGCCTCTACTAACCGTGATATCCGATTTTGAAAACATTACGTGTTCTTATTCCGGTTATTAGCCTAGATTTACTATGTTATGCGCACAGCAAACAAGTATAGACCAAATCGCCTAAGTTGGAACAAAACATTACGTGTTTGTTTTGAAAAATGATTTACTACTCATAAGTAGGCTAAAATGCAGGTTTTGCCACTCTCAAGCGGGCTTTTTTTAGAAAAGACGGTTTTGCCACTATCTAGTGGGCTTTAAAACTCACAGTTTTAATGTGTTGTCCCAATTTAGGTAATTCAACCTCCATCCACAGGCATTCATGCAGTTATATCACATAAGCACTTATCCTCATGGTAAGCATGCTATCATGGCAACATTCACACACATGCGATATGCTAAAGCATAAAAGCTCACCTAGTACTCCAAGCCAAAACAGAAGCTTATTAGAAATCCATGCATGGACCTAAGCATACTGAAATGTCTAATGCAACACATGCAAAGATGTAATCTAGGCAGGCTCGGCTATCCTAAACATGGAATATGGAATGCTACAAATAACACGTATTCAATTTGGAATTGAAAGTACGATGCTGTTTGTATGATGCACCGAGCCCGATGCATGTAAACAAATGCATGAATGCACGCATGCATAGCATAAGGTATGCTAAAATTAAACGTGCCCTAATCTACCATCATAAGCAGGTAAATAAAAGGGAAGAAAGAAATGGGGATTGGAAGACATACACCCACTCACACACACTTATTACATTTTCGCCCTCGCTCGGAGGGACCGAATAAATAAATAATACAGACCGAAGAATAAATGAATAAATAAATTATTACAAATTTCTAAGTATTGAAATTAAAGCATCTAAGTGAAATGAAATGGGGCCTCGGCCCTGCCTCGGAATGCGCGAATGATGTATGCTCGTCGCGACTTGCCCAGAAAACCCGTGTCATGGCATTGCTGCTTCTGTTTTTTACTGCCCTGCCTCTCCAAAAATTCCCAAAGTTCTGGAATACCTCCCAAGTGGTCTGAAATGCCCCATCGGCTAGGGGGGGAGATCACCGGCTGCTCTTATTGATCACCGGCTGCTTGTGGTGGTTATCGGCAGAAATAAAGTGCCGATCGGCACATTAAACTGCCGGCCGGCAGAAAGTCCCTGCAGCAGACAGTAGACAGCAGCAGCAAGACAGCAATGCATGGCATGGATTTTAGGGGACATGTAAGCATGGTCATTGCCTCCTATCATGCTTGGGGACTCAAGGAGGCAAGACTCTTGGTTCTAGGGCCACCAATTATGCATTTGATGCATGATAGCCTAAGGGATCAAGATTGCTCTTTTGATATGAAAATGCATGCAACACAAACAAATGAGGGCTAAGTCCCTATCATATGGAGATCAAGGGCCTTAGAGACTTGAGGATAGAGACAAGTTTCACCACTCAAGTGTGAACTCCTCTCAATCTTCATGTTTGGTTTGACAACCCCAAACCAAACCATGGAATGCAACTCATGCAATATGGCTCAAATGCAATGCAACCTATCATGTTAGGCATGCAAAGAGCTAAGTATGCAAGGTACAAAATGTCATGCAACATGGACTAATTAATGCATAGAACTAGCATGTCTACTAGGTTTCATCAATTAAACATGCAACAACCATGATATGAGCATGCAAAGATGGACTAAGCTCAACGAGGCAGCCCTCAAGACTCCCTAAAACAGTAGCAAAACAAGCCTAAAATAGTGACCAATGAGCATGCCAATATGCGAACCAAATAAGGCCAAGTTTAAGGCACCAAAAGGAGCACACCTTGCTACCCTTAACAAGACCAAGCATGGTATATATCAAGCAAGCAAGAACAGATTTCTAGCACGCAAAATGAGCCCAAATCCCCCCTATGGCATCCCCAAAAATGCACTAAACATGTAAGCATGCAAAGGCCTACTCTAAAGCATACAAGAGCACACCTTTAAGACATGAACTAAGCCACATATGCCAACATACAAACATGACTAATGGACTGAAATAGGGTCTAATATGATGCCAAATCATGAGATAAAGACAAGTTAAGCATGCTAGCACCCCATACAAGTAAGGCCTACAAGCCGATATGCAAGACAACCACTTCAAGCATACCAAACATGACAAAATCAGTGGCTCACAGCCCTCTAACATGGCAAAACAATGCTAGTATCTTCATGAAACTAAGCCAAAACATGCAAAAATCATGGCCTCAAAACATGGCATTCTTTTAGGCACAAGAGAGCATTTCAAAGGAAGTATGAGAGGCATGTTAGAGGCGACAATTCCAACCAAAAACAGAGATCAAACATGACCTAAAACAGCCCAAAAAGTCTTGAAATGAAGCCAAATGCAAACATGCACACATGCTATGCTATGAGCCCAAAACAAAGGCAAACAAAGGACCAAAGGGAGAGGGGTGTCTCTCCCCTAAATGAGGCTTGAAAATATCATCCTCACCACTGAAAACCCACTGGTTTTCAGTGGTGAGAAGACCAAAGAACACCAAAACAAGAAGGCCTAAGAAAAAGGCACCAAAGATGGCCAAACAAGGCTCAAAGTGATGAGGCTTAACTCAAACCATAAAATGACCTTAATGAAGGTTCAAGAACAAGTAAAAACAAGACTTTTTTATCTTAAACACAAACTCAAAATCACAAAGTAAAGAGGGTAGAAATAGGTTGCAAGAATGGGGAAACTAAAGTAAAAAGCTCACCCTTGAAGATCCAATGAAGAACAGGTGGTCCAGCCCTCTCCTAGTGATCAAAATCAATCCAAGATCACACAAAACAAACCTCCAAGCCTCCCAATCTCGGAGCTAGGTGTAATAATGTGTGTAATGGTGCAAAAGTGAGGTAAAACACACTATTTGGGGCCTAAAACACACACACAAGAGGAGAGAGAGGGAAATATAGATATATATGGATGTATATCAGAGAATGTATGTATAATCTCTGGTTTTTGACCTAAAATTGCTAACCCTCCACAAAGGAGATGAATACAAGCTTAAATAGGCAACAAAAGGGCTCTAAGCTTAATGACTAAGTAAGAGCAAAGGGGTCAAGGGGTGCAAAGGGTTCCTAGCTTCTAAGGGAAGCCAAGACAGCTGGCCAAGCTTCTCCAAGAAGCTTGGCCAAAAGGGGTCACCCTTCTAGAAGCTTTAAGGGTGCAAAGGTGCAAAGGGTGCAATGTTATGCACGGGGAGGAGTGATGGTGTAATCCAGCTGGCACAGCTGGCATGCACCATCCTCAGAGGGGTTCAAAAGGGTCACCGGCCGGCCAAAACAGTCACCGGCACAAAAATGTGCCGGCCGGCATCATACAGTGCCGATCGGCCAAGGATTTGAATAAAATAGTGCCGATGGCTACAAGGGAGAGCCGGTGGAGGTATGAGGCAGCCGGTGGGTTCTAGGGATGGCTAACAAGCCTTCCCCTACCCTCAAATGCAAACACACACAAGCCTTGGTGGAAAACCAAGCACAGAACAAACCGGTTAAGAGATCCTGAGGCACAACATGCAGTCAGGACCTCCGGGGACTCAAAACGAACACAAACATGGATAATCACCGGGTGTTCAAGCGGTGATGTCCAAGTCTTGAGGACGGTCAAAAATGGGGTGTCTACAGTTGCCCCTCTTTGACAGAACTCGGAAGTCATAACAATGACGGGAGTGAATGTCAAAGCCCGGAGACGACCCATCTTTGACTAGGCCGAAGACTTGGACAAGCATACAAGGCAAACAAGATATGCGCCCGAGGGCAGGGGCAAAATGCAACTGAAAATGCAAGAAGCCGAGCATAACTCATGATCATGCAAAGGAAGCCGTAATGGAGCACACATGCAACAGTTACAAGCTAGCATACTTCAGTCTACATTACAATGCAGAAAGGGTGTAAGAGAATTATGGCATTCTCAATACGTCTCAACTCGGGAGATACAATACCTGTGCGGTTCGTCCGGTTTCACCGGCCTCAAATGAGCCGTACATACAATATCGTGCCTGAAAAGAAAACAAACTTAGCAGGTATGACACTGTTAGCAATATCCATGACAATGCAATCGACAGTGCGTGACAACGCATTCAGTGTATAGAAAAGTGTGATTGAACACACACAGTAAAGCAGAGCACGCATACAATGCAATGTGTAAGGTGAGATAATTTGACCACGTGTAAGCAAAGCACGCATACAATGCAATGTGTATAAAAGGTAATCGAACACATGTCAGTAAAGCAAAGCACGCATACAATGCAATGTGTATAGAAGATTGAACACATATCAGTAAAGCATAGCACGCATACAATGCAATGTGTATAGAAGGTAATTGAACACATGTCAGTAAAGCAAAGCACGCATACAATGCAATGTGTATAGAAAATTGAACACATATCAGTAAAGCATAGCATGCATACAATGCAATGTGTATAGAAGGTAATTGAACACATATCAGTAAAGCAAAGCACGCATACAATGCAATGTGTATAGAAGGTAATTGAACACATGTCAGTAAAGCATAGCACGCATACAATGCAATGTGTATAGAGGAAATTGAACACATATCAGTAAAGCAAAGCACGCATGCAATGCAATGTGTATAGAAGGTAATTGAACACATGTCAGTAAAGCAAAGCACGCATGCAATGCAATGTGTATAGAAGGTAATTGAACACATGTCAGTAAAGCATAGTACGCATACAATGCAATGTGTATAGAAGGTAATTGAACACATATCAGTAAAGCATAGCACGCATACAATGCAATGTGTATAGAAAATTGAACACATATCAGTAAAGCATAGCACGCATACAATGCAATGTGTATAGAAGGTAATTGAACACATATCAGTAAAGCAAAGCACGCATACAATGCAATGTGTATAGAAGGTAATTGAACACATGTCAGTAAAGCATAGCACGCATACAATGCAATGTGTATAGAGGAAATTGAACACATATCAGTAAAGCAAAGCACGCATGCAATGCAATGTGTATAGAAGGTAATTGAACACATGTCAGTAAAGCAAAGCACGCATGCAATGCAATGTGTATAGAAGGTAATTGAACACATGTCAGTAAAGCATAGTACGCATACAATGCAATGTGTATAGAAGGTAATTGAACACATATCAGTAAAGCATAGCACGCATACAATGCAATGTGTATAGAAAATTGAACACATATCAGTAAAGCATAGCACGCATACAATGCAATGTGTATAGAAAATTGAAATTGAACATGGTAAAACATGATGTTTGAAATGCAACGTACTGCAACACAGTATAATTGAAACAATTTCTTTTAAAATTTACGAGACGTAAAAGGATACGGGAAGGGACATCCTTCGCGCGTTCTGAGCATCGCTCACGACAGTTGTAGTACGAGGTCAACTCGAAGCTTCGCTTATATTCTGAAGGTGCCATTTCTTGGACTGCCTTAAGCGATGAAGATACCAAATCACATGACTATCTCGAACAAGGGCGTAAAAGGTGCAATGGCCGAAAGGAGGAGGTTACCAATGTCAAACTCAGCACCCCGCTACCCTGTTATTTTCTTGCTTTACTTCCCTTTTTACTAGGAGTTTAAGCACATTGCACTGCCTCAGGCAGGTTTTATTTCTCGAAATCGTGTGTTTTTTGCAAAACATGTGATGGAGATGAAACAACTATATGTCCAAAAGGTATTGCATTTGCATGTTCTATGCAGTGTATCGCAAAGTTTCACACCACAATGTGACTGAAACTGAAACTTGTGTTTATGAAAACAAAGCATCGCATCGTAATAATCAGGTAGTAAACCAACTACAACTCGATAAGCAAATCAAAGACTCGACAGACTAGCCAAGTGCAAGCACAATTTGATAGACACATCAAAGACTTAAAGTGAGTGGCATACAACTCGATAAGCAAATATACAACAACTCGATAAACAAATACGCGTGACTCAACGGGAATCAATCACCGGAGAGTGCTGAGAGGGGTGGAATTCCCAAATATTCAGCATAGAAAGCTTAGAAATCATAGAAGGAAGACCATCGGCTGGACACCAAGGTCGTCGGCCGAATATAATTGTCATTGGCATAATACTTGGTCGGCCGGCACAAAATTGTGGCCGGTCGGCACTTTTTACTGCCGGTCGGCTGTAGACTGTCTGCACCAGCAGAATGTTGACATGTGTCCTCCACTCAACCTTATCTTCTACAAAAGATCTTAGCCTCGTGGTCTTCTTCATTTCCACACTGATTGACTCCAAATGGAGGAATTTCTTGCTCAAAATCTTGCAACTTGGATTAACAACTTGGACGGCTCGGAAAAGCTGAGTTTCTGGGCTTTCGGCATAAACGCACTATTCACTTTGCGCCGCACCCCGCTGCATTTTCCGTTCCTCCATGCCGCGGCAAGGTTCTGGAACCCGGTAACGCATGTCTTTAGTTTTAGCGGGCAAGAAGTGTGTCCCACTTTCGAAGATTTCCAAGCTCTAATGGAATCTGGGCGCAATGAGGAAATCCTACCCCAATTTCGTTTTGGCCATGCTCAAGCCTTAGGACAAATGTGTGGGCTCTCAATACCCGATGCTCGTTCTCTGATTTGTGACGGGACTCTAGACATTCCGAGTTTGGTCTGTCGTTTTTCTGAGACTGGTGATCGTGGCGACCATCACTGGCAAGGCTTTCGGCGGCACGCCCTCTGTCTATGTATGCTATCTCATTTTCTGTTCGTCTCTGGTTCCGGAGGATCCAGTGTCCGGTTGATTGAAGTTGCCAAAGGCTTGAAGGAGGGCAAAAGCTGCATTGCCATGGTCCTGGCTGAGACACTGCTAGGCTTAGACGCCTTTTATCGTCGGGAGACGATCAGATTAGCAGGGAGTCCACTATTACTGCAGGTAATGTTTCCCACCCTATCTCACTTTTTATGTTTGCTCACATCACTCGGCTCTCAGGCTCGTTTTTTTCTCACAAACCCCCTTTCTTACTTTTTCTCTCATCGTACTTCTCTCTATTCTTTATTCTCTCATTTTTTATCCCTCCCCAAGTGTGGTTAATGGATAAATTGAAGGTTGTGGATTCTTGCCCAGCATATTCAGCGCGCGGCTATTTCTTCAGGCAACGCCTAGTTGACGCTCTTGATGGGAGTTGGTGGTTTGAGTGGATGTGCAGTTTGTCTGCAGATCGCATTGCTTGGCGGTGCCCATGGCTCAATCTCCCAATGATGAGTTATAGTATGACCCGTCAGCCGGGGATCCAGTTGATTGGCTTGACTCACTGTGTTTTCTACTTCCCATTCCGTATCCTGCGCCAGTTTGGTCATGATCAGACTTGCCCGCCGGAAGGGATAGAGTACCCGGCCGCATTCCTAACCCGAGGCACACAGCTGGCCCGGTATGCCACAGCATGGAGGACGAGAGAACTCCTGGCCCCCGTTCCCACTTTCAGTTGTACTTTGTCTGATGAGTGCTTGGATTGGCTTAATGAAGAGGCACAGGAGGGACCCACTTTGGCATCAGAGGCTTCGACCAGCTCTGGGAGGGGGCGCAGGGACATTTGACTTGACCATGCCCCGGATTTATTGCTTTATTAGTACTTTTCAAGTTTTCTTTATGAATGTAATAAAAAGCAACTTCGATTGCATGCAAGAGCAAGAGAACTCTATTTGAAATCAATGAAATTGAAGGTTGTGGTACTGAAAATTTTCCGTTTTGGTCCAGAAATGGTCTTAGTTGTAAAAAGATTTATTTGAACAAAGTCATCTTCATTAAAACTTTTTCAAAACCATTTTCGATATGGATCAGAACTGGACACGCCTGAAATTTGTCACTGAGATGTACAACCCCAGATTCCTGCAATTGGAAAATTGCCCCTAGTTTGAATGGTGCCGCGGCGCTGTATGGCAACGGAAAGTTGCCCCTAGTCTGAATAGCACTGCACCGGAGATTGCGATGAATGCTGATGGACACAGATGACCAAGACGATCAAATAGACAAAGCTGATCGGGGAAAATGTTTATGGCTGAACTTCAGGATGAAGCTGCCTACGTATCCCAAGGATGGGAATCAAGCCTTACGTAGTTCAGGCTTGGGTTCACTCGAGTATTTTCACTCTCCTTTTGCGCTCTAACTTTTGCCAAGGCCGCCCTTTGCGGGTTTTCAACCTTGCGAGCTCGGTTTTTATATTTTCTAATTTTTCGTGCTCTGAATTTTGCCTAGGTCGCCCTTCCGGGTTTTCGGCCTAGCGAGCCTCTCAGGGGTGATATTTCTTCAGCTTATCCATGTTGATCGGTTGGGAGAACTCTAGGCCATCTAGGTCCATCAGAACCACAGCTCCACCCGACCATATAGACTTGATGATATAGGGACCCGTCCAATTAGGTCTGAACTTGCCCCTTGGGTCGTGGATGGGAGCTCGGTTGTCCTTGAGCACCAAATCTCCTTCCTTCAAATTTCTGGACTTAACCTTCTTGTTGAAAGCCCGGGCGATTCTGCGCTGATAACCTTGGACATGGTACAGTGCTTTCAGCCTTCTTTCATCAAAGAGCATAAGTTCCTCGAACCTACTCTGCTGCCAATCCGCCTCAGTTATCTGACACTCAGCCAGCACTCGCAACGACGGAACCTCAATCTCAATCGGTAGAACGGCTTCCATCCCATAGACCAGCGAATAAGGAGTTGCTCCAGTTGAAGTTCTAATTGAAGTCCGGTAGCCCCACAGAGCGAATGGCAACTTGTCTGGCCAGTCCCGATAGGTTTCTACCATCTTCTGCAGTATGTGTTTGATGTTCTTGTTGGCGGCCTCAACTGCTCCGTTGGTCTGCGGCCGATATGTGGATGACTTATGAAAAGCCACCTTATACTTCTCCAGCAAATTAATCACCTCTTTCTTGAAGTGAGAACCATTGTCCGAAATGATCTCATTCGGGACTCCATAACGGCAGATAATGTTGTTTCTGATAAACTTTGCGACTTGCGAAGCCTTCAACACGGCGTAAGATTGGGCCTCGACCCACTTTGTGAAATAGTCTATTGCTACCAAGATATACTCATGCCCATTCGACCCCTTCGGGGTAACAGCTCCGATCACATCGATTCCCCAGACTGAGAATGGCCATGGTGATGTCATGTTGTATAACTTTGATGGCGGGATGTTCATACCGTTCGCGTGAATCTGGCATTTGTGGCATCGCCGAACAAAACCGATACAATCTTCCTCCATGGTAGACCAGTAGTAGCCTTGTCTGAGAATTTTTCGTGCCAGCATCACCCCGTTCATATGTGCCCCACATTCTCCTCCATGGATGGCCTCCATCAGGCGCTTCGACTCCTCGGCTTCCACACACAGCTTGTGCATTCCCAGATGACCTCTCTTGTACAATTTTCCCCCGCAGATGATAAACTGAACAGCTATTCTTCTGATGGCCCTCTTGTCCTTGGCATTTGTTCCTGGTGGATAGGCCTCCTTTTCCAAGAAGTTCCATATATCGTGATACCAAGGGTTGTTATCTTGTACTTCATCTATGGCAGAGATTGACTCGTAAGCAGGTGCAAACTTCTGGTCGACAATGACTGGACGCATCCGGACCCCAGATGGGATGTCTATCATGGAGGATAGAGTTGCTAACGAGTCTGCAAACCTGTTGTTCTCTCTCAATAGGTGAGTGAAATTTAGCTTTTCAAACCGAGGGATTAACAAATCCAAGGTCTGGTGGTATATTATCATCTTTTCCTCCTTCACTTTCCAATCTCCTTTTGCTTGAGACACAACTAGGTTCGAGTCTCCAATGACATCCAACCGCCTTGCCCCTAGTTCTAGGGTAGCTTCTAACCCGGCAATACATGCCTCGTACTCTGCCTCATTGTTCGAGACTTTGAACCGGAGTTTGAATGCTAAGGGGATACAGGAGTCGTCAGGCGCTATCAGCAGCACTCTTATCCCGTACCCATATTGATATGACGCTCCGTCAAAGTACATCATCCAGGTTTCATCTTCGACGTGTAGAATAGCTTCATCTGGGAATAGGTACTCAACCACTTCATCCCCTTCAACCGGGTGGTCGGCAAGGAACTCTGCCACCGCCCTCCCTTTTACAGACTTGCGCGTCACATATTTGAGGTTAAATTCTGAGAGCAACAGCAACCAACGAGCTAGCCTACCCGTAAGCGCTGGTTTCTCGAAAAGATATTTGATGGGATCAAGTCGTGAAACCAACATTACAGAGTGAGCTAACAGGTAGTGCCGCAGCTTCCGGGTAGCCCATACTAAGGCCAAACAAGCCTTCTCTAGCGGGGTGTAGCGGGTCTCGTAATCCAACATCTTCTTGCTCAGATAGTAGATGGCCCTTTCTACTTTGTCTTCCGACTCTTGCGCGAGCATGCAGCCCATTGTGGTTTCAGTTACTGACAGGTACAGTATCAACGGTTTTCCTGGCTTTGGTGGTGACAACACGGGCGGATTTTGTAGATACTCTTTAATCTGTTCGAATGCGGCTTGGCATCGGCCGTCCCATTGGAACTTCGTTCCTTTCTTCAAGAGACCAAAAAGTGGTTCACAAATCAAGGTTAGTTTAGAGATAAACCGCCTTATGAATTGCACTTTACCCAGAAAGCCTCGCACCTCCTTTTCAGTCATTGGTGGTGGCATTTCTAAGATGGCCTTGATTTTGGAAGGGTCGACTTCGATGCCCCTTTGTGTAATCAGAAATCCCAGCATTTTGCCCGCTGTAACACCAAACGTACATTTCTGAGGATTCAACCGCAGCCGAAATTCCCTGATCCTTTGGAAAAACTTTTGCAAGGCAGTGTAGTGGCCCTCTCTTTCTTTGGACTTGACAATCATGTCGTCCACATACACCTCGACCTCTTTATGGATCATGTCATGTAATATTGTAGTTGCAGCCCGTTGATATGTAGCCCCGGCGTTCTTCAGCCCAAACGGCATCACTCTGTAGCAATATGTACCCCACGGGGTGGTAAAGGCAGTCTTCTCCCGATCTTCGGGTGCCATTACTATCTGATTATAGCCTGAGAAGCCATCCATGAATGAGAGCAAAGCATGCCCCGCTGTGAAATCTACCAACTCGTCGATATGTGGCAAGGGAAAGTCATCCTTCGGACTGGCTCTGTTTAAATCCCTGAAGTCCACACATACCCGGATTCTACCATCCTTCTTCGGCACTGGTACAATGTTGGCCAGCCAAGTCGGGTATTCAGATACCAGCAGGAAGCCTGCGTCAATTTGCTTGGTGACCTCTTCCTTGATCTTAATGGCCCAATCGGGGCGGATCCTCCTGAGTTTTTGTTTGACAGGTCGGGCCTCGGGGTCAAGAGGGATCCGGTGCTGTACAATCTCAGGATCGATTCCAGGCATGTCTTCGTAGGACCACGCGAAAACATCTTTGAAATCTTTTAATAAAGCGACTAAGCGCTCGCGTTCCTCCGAAGACAACGTGGACCCGATCTGGACCAGCCGCGGGTCCTTCTCAGTACCGACGTTCACAGTAGTGATTTCATCAATTAAGGGTTTAACAAACCTCTCTTGCTCTTGTTCAATTAGTCGTTGCAAAACCGGAGGAATTTCGTCCTCGTCGTTTTCATCAAAATTTTGAAAGTCCTGATTTAAGCAATAAACCAAAGGCACAGAAAAGTACTCGGAAACCACAGTTACCTCATTCTCATTAGATAGTTCCAAACCGTCCGATTCCTCTGTTACAACAGACTCAAAAGAGAAAGAAAAAGACGACCTGGACAGGACTGTGGCATCCGGGCTATCACTCCCAGGAATACCGGACTCAGACTCAGACGAGCTGGAACCTGATTCCGACCCACAAGACTCAGTGGAATCAGATTCCGGCTCACTACCTGACCCGGTGCTGCTTGATAAAAATCCCTCCTCGTACTGCCAGATGAGGGAGGGTGCGATGGACGCATCCAAAATAGCCGCTGGTTGGCCCACAGCCGTTTCATCTCCGATCATGGACACCGAAGAGTCATCCCCCGAGCACACCTGGTTGATCAAAGGATCTGAAAGTAGACATGCCAGTGCTACCCCCATTTCAAACTCTGTGTCCGCAGACTCCAATTCCTTGCTATGTTCAGCCTCAACTGTCGGGTCTGTCTGCTCTTCAGCAACATCATCCCCAGATAATTGCAAGTCGAAGAAAATCTCAAATCCCGGCGTGCGTTTCCCTTCTTTATTCAGCCATGGCTCCGGAAAACCGCAGAATGGGAAGTCTTCCCCTTCCCGGACGAAACGTCCGTTCAAGGTACCCCGGATGGGCCGGTGCATCAATTCAAAAGGTTTCCCCATCTGTTTTGCCTTGGCTCTTCCAGCCATCTCTTTTCCCCTTCTTACCCAATCTTCCTTGGTGGGCAGGTAACCCAAGCCGAAGGTGTGAGGGTTGTGCGGCATTTCAGCCAGTGTTGCAATGCCCTTACGGCCGCTTTTCCCTAATCCCATCCCGGGGATGTATTGGAGTTTGTTCATGAGGTACACTGCTTGGGCACTAACATATATCCCTTCGTTAGTGGCCATGACGTTCTGTACAACCTGAGCCTCAGCCAAGGTAAAACCTGATATGAACACGTCTTCCAGGCCATGCTCTATCTCCAGAACAGGCGTGGATACTTCTGGTGGTGGATGAATCGATGAATTCCCGAAGACGATGGCTACTCCCTTCCCATAGGGGTATTTCACCATTTGGTGTAAAGTAGATGATACTGCCTTCACCTGATGCAGCCACGGCCGCCCCAACAACAAATTGAAAGTTGCAGGTACTTCCAAGACATGAAAATCTATTTCCTGTTGTCCCGGCCCAACCTTGGTCTGGATTTTAACGGTTCCCATCACTTCTCGGCTTGTATTGTCATATGCCCTGATGACCTGGATTGTTGGTACAAAGTCTGCGACCTTCAGACCAATCGCGTAAGCTGTCCTTGCCGGGCAGACGTTGATGGCAGACCCTGTATCAACAAGGACTACCGGTATCCATTTATTTCTACACTCTATGGAGATGTAGAGTGGCTTGTTGTGATTTGTGCCCTCAGGCGGTAATTCCTTATCAGCAAATGTCAACATCGGGGTAGCCCCTCCCGGAAAGACTAGCCCCACTAGCTGTTCTGGTGTTGTTTCTATTGAAAGCTTTGCCTTATCCATGGCTGATAAAACAGCCTCCCTATGCACTCGAGAAGCCATAAGCAGTCCCCAGATGGAGATGTCTGCTTGTATCCTTGTCAACTGTCTTAATACGGCCTCATCTTCATGTTGCTTTTCTTTCTGTCTCTCTGCCTCCCTATCCTTTCCGGACGTCTCTGGTTGCTCCAGGTGCGGAGGCTTGAAATACCGTCCACTCCTAGTCATGTGGTCGATTTCCCCCAGGTACCAGGTACCGTCAGGTTGATCATTTCCCCAGCCTTCGTCTGTATGGGCAAGACAAAGATCCTCATCTTCCCACCACATCCCATCAGCAACTGACAAACATCTGTCGGGCTCTGGCATGGACGTTCTCGTACTTACAGCACTTTTCATTCTCGTACTCGTAGCATTATCCGTCTCTGCGCACACATCGGTTTCAGCCCCCACATGGGCCTTTTCCTTCCTGGCTCTCTCAGATTCCTCAAACCTTTCCTGTTCTGACTGTGCCAATATATCCGGCTGTTCAACAATTCCTGTGGTCAAGATGCTCCAATCCCGAGTGAAATTCTTCGTGCCGGCGCTCTCCGGCAATATACTCTGTTTTTCAACCTTTCCGGCTGTTACTGATGTTCTTGCCCCTGCTGGGCTCCCTTCTGGCTGAAACTCTTCTATCACATCTGGGTGATTGTCCAACCACCCAATGGCCTCTGCTGTTTCCCCATAATCGAACCAGGCAACTGCTGCGTCCTCTGGATATTGGTCACTGTAGAGTTGTAGATTGGCCAGGTCCTCTTCTACGGTTGTGACCTCATCGATTCCTTGTCCCAGACTATCCCCTCGGATCATGCACAATTCTTCCCCTGTTGGCAGTTCCATCTTGGGCCTATCTTGGCTTATCAACGAGATGTAGTCACTCGGACTGTATGTCTTCCCACTGTAACTCCCAGATTCCGCAGACTCTGATTCAACAACCCTTTTCTCCTTCGGGGTCCCTTCTCTCCTGTTCTCGGTGGTCACCACTGACGGCTTAGGTTGGGTGATGGAGGTGCCTATCATGCACAAGTTGGTGCAATCGGGAAGAGACACCTCTGGTTTGGGCAGATGGGTGGGTGTGATGTAGATACTAGGGTCGTAAGACACGCCCCCAGTGTGGATGAAGTTGAGTCTTTTGGGCGGTGGAGCTTGGTTGTATGTAGGGAGGGGATTTGTAGTAACGTTGGGTCTCTCAGGGGGTAAAATCACCCCATTATCAATGAGATCCTGGATTTCATGGCGTAACCGATAACACTGGTCGGTGTCGTGACCGTGCTGTTGGTGGAACGCACAGTACTTGGCCGGGTTATGGTTAGGGGGAAGTTTTTCTGGTAGGGGTCGCGGCTCCAGGGGCCTCAGGTGCCCTTTCTTGATTAATACCCCTAGAGCTTTGGATAGGGGCATATAGAGCGGAGCGAAAGTTCTGGAATTTTTGGGTGGGTATTTGGTTGTTTGTGGGTTGCTTCCGGACGCACCGGAGAATGGCGAAGCTGCCGCATTTCTTTGTGGGGGGTTTGTGGTGACCATGCTCACTTCGGAGGTTCTGGTAGCAGATGTGCCACTCGGGCCTGTATTAGTGTTGCGGTTGAAGGTCCTTCGGGGTTGATCCCGATCTTGGTCAAACAGACCCTGTTTCAACGCATCCTCTATTTGCATCCCCATATCATGCAGATCTGCGAAAGTGGGGAAGGGAACTACAATCATCTTCTTCATTAACGCCGGCTGGAGATTGCGCACAATCATCCGTATTTGGTCTCTGTCTGTTGGCCTTAAGGTCATCATCGATGCCTTCGCCCTCCACCGGGTTACAAAATCAGAGAAACTCTCTTTAGGATCTTGTCTGGTTGTCTCGAGATCACGAGTAGTGATCTCAATCTGCGTGTTGTATGAATACTGCGCGATGAAGGCCTCAGCCATTTCGTCCCAATTTCTCTTCACGTCATCATCTAGCTTAGCATACCATGCAGACGCCACACCCGACAGGGTTCGACCAAACAGAGACAACTTCTGGAGCCTACTGAGGCCCATTGGCCTTAGGACGTCCGAAAATAGTCTTAAATGTACCATAGGGTCCTCAGACCCATCGAACCGATCGATATGAGGCATTTTGAACCTGTCGGGCAGCGTCACAGCTGCGGCAGTGTAACCATCTTCAATATCGGGGATAGTCTTGACCCCTTGAGATCTCTTGAATAGCTTTTCAAGCTTGCTTAATTTGAGTGCGGTGGGATCAGTCTCAAACTCAAAGGGAGAGTCTGGTAGATTGGTGGGTGTTTTTGATAGTTGAGGTTGAATTTGGGGTAGGGTTGGAGGTGGGGGTGGTCCTGTGGGTAGCTCTGTATCAGTCTGAACATTGGCTGTCTCCCCGGCGTTAGGAACTCCTGGCGGGGGAGGAATTTGATGCGAAGCAGATGCTCCAGTTTGCTGCTCCAATCGGGCAATTGTCTCTGCCTGTTCTCTTACAACTGTGGCCTGTTGCCTGGCGAAGTCTGCCTGACGGACGGCATCCTGTTGCATCGCTTTCATGCTTTCTTGAAGGTGGCGCACCATCTCCTCCAAACTAGCCATATTATCTTGTTCTGGTTGAATTACTGGTATATTTTCCCTCTCTGTTGGTGACACAGAATCCGGATCCCTACTGAACACAGGTGGGGTAGACAAAGCTCTCTGAACTGTCTGCTGTACTGATGCTTTCTGCCTTACTGACCTCCGTTTAGCAACTGGGGGTAGCGAGTAGTACACTGGTTGTCCGTCTATTAGATCCTCAGATCGAAGGAGTCGACGGCCTCTGACCCAGAGTGCTTGGGGAATATCTATCGGATCGGTGGCAATTGTGCTCAACTACCTAATAAAAAGATAAATAAAGCGTATAAATAAACAGACAATCGGACAGCATAACGGCGCAAAGTAAATAAACACACAACACACGGTCGGGTATTTTAAAGTAAACGGTTGAATGCTGGATACACTGTTTCTCAACCACTGATCACTGATCATGAACCATTGCCCCTAGGCCTGAATCTGATATCCATAGACAACTGATTCCCAAAACACTGATACTGATGCCCTCGGGCCTGATACTTAAACTTGCAAACTGAGCTGTATGTTCCCTGCAGAGTTACACTCTAAAGCACATAGCAAGTAAATGAGAACCAAAACACCCCTATGTTGGGGTAGGGTTTCCCTGTCCTATTTTGTCAGGAGCTAGGGTTTCACTACGCACGCAGCGGTTCCAAACAACCTAAACCGGGTAAGCAACCTGTCCTAGTTTGGAATGGTCACTACGGATTCCGACTATGCAACTAGGTCGAATGGTCCAAAAGGGTGCCCCGGTAAACCGGGGTTTGTGTTCCCATGCTGGCAGAGCCCGCAACCGGTCAGCCTTATGGACATGCCTTGACAAGACAAGCCTCCGGCAAACCGCTCAGGAATAGCAGATGGCCAACATGGTGTCCTAGGCGCACCAATGCACATGCAATGCAAAGAAACACATAAGTGTAGTCAAAACAGGATATCACGAGTTCGAGTCAAGCTCTCTAAAATCCCCAGCAGAGTCGCCAGAAACTGTAGACGCGCCCGTGGGCTTCACTCTACAGTTCGGACTCGATTTGTGTCACGGTTCTAAATCTGAACCAAAGAGTCCAACTCTGGCAAATCGTTTTGAGAAAAACTGATTTTTGAAAAGAAGTGCCAAACATGGACTGCTTTGCCAGATTACAGAGTCGCCACCTAAATATTTTTTAAAATGGGAAATTTAGGAAACCCTGACTCGGTGCCGAAGGCCACGTGTCCGTCATAACCAAAGTTGACTTGGCTCGGGAGCTTGGGTACGATCGGGGAAGGTCAGCTATGAGCACCCCCTCTCGCCCGGTCTGAAGGCCGGCCTCTACTAACCGTGATATCCGATTTTGAAAACATTATGTGTTCTTATTCCGGTTATTAGCCTAGATTTACTATGTTATGCGCACAACAAACAAGTATAGACCAAATCGCCTAAGTTGGAACAAAACATTACGTGTTTGTTTTGAAAAATGATTTACTACTCATAAGTAGGCTAAAATGCAGGTTTTGCCACTCTCAAGCGGGCTTTTTTTAGAAAAGACGGTTTTGCCACTATCTAGTGGGCTTTAAAACTCACAGTTTTAATGTGTTGTCCCAATTTAGGTAATTCAACCTCCATCCACAGGCATTCATGCAGTTATATCACATAAGCACTTATCCTCATGGTAAGCATGCTATCATGGCAACATTCACACACATGCGATATGCTAAAGCATAAAAGCTCACCTAGTACTCCAAGCCAAAACAGAAGCTTATTAGAAATCCATGCATGGACCTAAGCATACTGAAATGTCTAATGCAACACATGCAAAGATGTAATCTAGGCAGGCTCGGCTATCCTAAACATGGAATATGGAATGCTACAAATAACACGTATTCAATTTGGAATTGAAAGTACGATGCTGTTTGTATGATGCACCGAGCCCGATGCATGTAAACAAATGCATGAATGCACGCATGCATAGCATAAGGTATGCTAAAATTAAACGTGCCCTAATCTACCATCATAAGCAGGTAAATAAAAGGGAAGAAAGAAATGGGGATTGGAAGACATACACCCACTCACACACACTTATTACATTTTCGCCCTCGCTCGGAGGGACCGAATAAATAAATAATACAGACCGAAGAATAAATGAATAAATAAATTATTACAAATTTCTAAGTATTGAAATTAAAGCATCTAAGTGAAATGAAATGGGGCCTCGGCCCTGCCTCGGAATGCGCGAATGATGTATGCTCGTCGCGACTTGCCCGGAAAACCCGTGTCATGGCATTGCTGCTTCTGTTTTTTACTGCCCTGCCTCTCCAAAAATTCCCAAAGTTCTGGAATACCTCCCAAGTGGTCTGAAATGCCCCATCGGCTAGGGGGGGAGATCACCGGCTGCTCTTATTGATCACCGGCTGCTTGTGGTGGTTATCGGCAGAAATAAAGTGCCGATCGGCACATTAAACTGCCGGCCGGCAGAAAGTCCCTGCAGCAGACAGTAGACAGCAGCAGCAAGACAGCAATGCATGGCATGGATTTTAGGGGACATGTAAGCATGGTCATTGCCTCCTATCATGCTTGGGGACTCAAGGAGGCAAGACTCTTGGTTCTAGGGCCACCAATTATGCATTTGATGCATGATAGCCTAAGGGATCAAGATTGCTCTTTTGATATGAAAATGCATGCAACACAAACAAATGAGGGCTAAGTCCCTATCATATGGAGATCAAGGGCCTTAGAGACTTGAGGATAGAGACAAGTTTCACCACTCAAGTGTGAACTCCTCTCAATCTTCATGTTTGGTTTGACAACCCCAAACCAAACCATGGAATGCAACTCATGCAATATGGCTCAAATGCAATGCAACCTATCATGTTAGGCATGCAAAGAGCTAAGTATGCAAGGTACAAAATGTCATGCAACATGGACTAATTAATGCATAGAACTAGCATGTCTACTAGGTTTCATCAATTAAACATGCAACAACCATGATATGAGCATGCAAAGATGGACTAAGCTCAACGAGGCAGCCCTCAAGACTCCCTAAAACAGTAGCAAAACAAGCCTAAAATAGTGACCAATGAGCATGCCAATATGCGAACCAAATAAGGCCAAGTTTAAGGCACCAAAAGGAGCACACCTTGCTACCCTTAACAAGACCAAGCATGGTATATATCAAGCAAGCAAGAACAGATTTCTAGCACGCAAAATGAGCCCAAATCCCCCCTATGGCATCCCCAAAAATGCACTAAACATGTAAGCATGCAAAGGCCTACTCTAAAGCATACAAGAGCACACCTTTAAGACATGAACTAAGCCACATATGCCAACATACAAACATGACTAATGGACTGAAATAGGGTCTAATATGATGCCAAATCATGAGATAAAGACAAGTTAAGCATGCTAGCACCCCATACAAGTAAGGCCTACAAGCCGATATGCAAGACAACCACTTCAAGCATACCAAACATGACAAAATCAGTGGCTCACAGCCCTCTAACATGGCAAAACAATGCTAGTATCTTCATGAAACTAAGCCAAAACATGCAAAAATCATGGCCTCAAAACATGGCATTCTTTTAAGCACAAGAGAGCATTTCAAAGGAAGTATGAGAGGCATGTTAGAGGCGACAATTCCAACCAAAAACAGAGATCAAACATGACCTAAAACAGCCCAAAAAGTCTTGAAATGAAGCCAAATGCAAACATGCACACATGCTATGCTATGAGCCCAAAACAAAGGCAAACAAAGGACCAAAGGGAGAGGGGTCTCTCTCCCCTAAATGAGGCTTGAAAATATCATCCTCACCACTGAAAACCCACTGGTTTTCAGTGGTGAGAAGACCAAAGAACACCAAAACAAGAAGGCCTAAGAAAAAGGCACCAAAGATGGCCAAACAAGGCTCAAAGTGATGAGGCTTAACTCAAACCATAAAATGACCTTAATAAAGGTTCAAGAACAAGTAAAAACAAGACTTTTTTATCTTAAACACAAACTCAAAATCACAAAGTAAAGAGGGTAGAAATAGGTTGCAAGAATGGGGAAACTAAAGTAAAAAGCTCACCCTTGAAGATCCAATGAAGAACAGGTGGTCCAGCCCTCTCCTAGTGATCAAAATCAATCCAAGATCACACAAAACAAACCTCCAAGCCTCCCAATCTCGGAGCTAGGTGTAATAGTGTGTGTAATGGTGCAAAAGTGAGGTAAAACACACTATTTGGGGCCTAAAACACACACACAAGAGGAGAGAGAGGGAAATATAGATATATATGGATGTATATCAGAGAATGTATGTATAATCTCTGGTTTTTGACCTAAAATTGCTAACCCTCCACAAAGGAGATGAATACAAGCTTAAATAGGCAACAAAAGGGCTCTAAGCTTAATGACTAAGTAAGAGCAAAGGGGTCAAGGGGTGCAAAGGGTTCCTAGCTTCTAAGGGAAGCCAAGACAGCTGGCCAAGCTTCTCCAAGAAGCTTGGCCAAAAGGGGTCACCCTTCTAGAAGCTTTAAGGGTGCAAAGGTGCAAAGGGTGCAATGTTATGCACGGGGAGGAGTGATGGTGTAATCCAGCTGGCACAGCTGGCATGCACCATCCTCAGAGGGGTTCAAAAGGGTCACCGGCCGGCCAAAACAGTCACCGGCACAAAAATGTGCCGGCCGGCATCATACAGTGCCGATCGGCCAAGGATTTGAATAAAATAGTGCCGATGGCTACAAGGGAGAGCCGGTGGAGGTATGAGGCAGCCGGTGGGTTCTAGGGATGGCTAACAAGCCTTCCCCTACCCTCAAATGCAAACACACACAAGCCTTGGTGGAAAACCAAGCACAGAACAAACCGGTTAAAAGATCCTGAGGCACAGCGTGCAGTCGGGACCTCCGGGGACTCAAAACGAACACAAACATGGATAATCACCGGGTGTTCAAGCGGTGATGTCCAAGTCTTGAGGACGGTCAAAAATGGGGTGTCTACAGCGGTCCATTATTGCAATAAAATGGATTTTTAATAAAAGTTGTCAAATCTGGACTCTCGTCTATGTTTCACATTGCACTCGTAAGGCTAGATCAAAGAGATTTCGGGAGTTCGAACTGTTTAACGCGCGCGGGTACCCCCCAGGCATGTTACAGTGTCTGGGGCTAATTTGGTTGGAAATCCCAGAAATTGTGGGTTGACACTGGGGCAACTCGACACTTTGCGCAGACGAGAAGATGTTCTTTATTTATAATGAGTCTGCAAATGGTGAGCAACTATTCATGGGAAATTCATCTACTTCTACTGTGGCTAGACAAAGTAAAGTAGTCTTGAAGATGACATCGGGGAAAGAACTGGCCCTCAACAACGTACTGGATGTACCAGACATTTGAAAGAATTTAGTTTCTGGTTCTTTGTTAAGTAAAAATAGTTTTAGGCTTGTTTTTAAGTCTAATAAATTTGTATTAACAAAGAGTGATATGTATATTGGTAAGGGATACATGAGCGATGGTCTCTTTATGTTAAATGTAATGACGGTTGTACCAAAACTTTCTGTTGATAAGAATAACACATCTTTTGCTTATATTCTTGAGTCAAATTTATGGCATGGTAGATTAGGACATGTAAATTTTGATGCTTTGCGTAAACTAATTGGTTTGGATTATATACCAAAGTTTGAAATTAATCTTAATCACGAATGTGAGATTTGTGTATAAGCGAAACTAACTAAGGCTCCATTTAAATCAGTTGAAAGAAAAACCGAACCTCTAGAATTAATTTATACTGATGTATGTGATCTTAGATTTGTTTAAACTAGATGAGGCAAAAAATATTTCATAACATTTATCGATGATTATATAAGATATTGTTATGTATATTTACTTAAAAGTAAAGATAAAGCTTTAGAAATATTTAAACTCTACAAAACTGAAGTTGAAAATCAACTTTGTAAAACTATTAAAATGGTTAGAGTGATAGGGGTGGTGAATATGATGCACCTTTAAATGAATTTTGTGCACAACATGGCATTATTCACCAAACTACAGCACCCTATTCTCCACAGCAAAATGGAATTGTTGAAAAGAAGAATAGAACCCTTAAAGAAATGATGAATGTCATGTTACTAAGTTTAGGCTTACCACAAAACTTGTGGGCGAGAAGCAATATTGTCTGCTAATTATGTTCTTAATAGAATACCCCACAAGAAAACTAACAGCACTCTTTATAAATTGTGGAAAAGTCGACCACTTTCCTACAAATACTTAAAGGTGTGGTAGTGTTTGACAAAGGTATAAGTTTCTGTTCCGAAAAAGACTAAGATAGGACCAAAAATAGTGGATTGCATATTTATTGGTTATGCTCAGAATAGTAGTGTATATCGGTTTCTGACTTATAAATCAGAAATACTTGATATAAATGTGAACACTATTATAGAGTCGAGAAATGCTGTGTTTTTTTGAACATGTTTTTCCTTACAAGAAAGGACAAGAATTAAGTTTACAAAAAAATAACTTATGATTGTACACAAAGTCAAGAGACTAGTGACAATCAAACACAAGAGACTAGTATGGTCTCGACTAGTATGATTTAATTGATGATGAACCAAGATGAAGTAAGAGAGCAAGAACATGAAAATCCTTTGGTCTAGATTTTCTGATATACTTGTTAAAAAATGAACCTCAAAGCTTTAAGGAAGCAATGACAGGTCCTGAAGCACCTTTGTAGAAAGAGGCTTTTAATAATGAAATTGAATCCATTATGTAAAATCATACTTGGGAATTGGTGGATCTTCCACCTAGTTTTAAATCTCTTGGATATAAATGGATATTCAAGAGAAAAATGAAAGCAGATGGTTCAATAGACAAGTATAAAGCAAAACTTGTAGTAAAAGGTTACAGACAAAAGGAAGGTCTGGACTATTTTAACACATATTCCCCTGTGACAAGAATAACATCCATCCGCATGCTTATTGACATAACAACGTTGTATAATTTAGAAATACATCAAATGGATGTTAAGAAAGCTTTCTTAAAGGGTGATCTAAATGAAGAGATCTATAGGGAGCAAACTGAAGGGGTTGTAGTGCCGGGGCAAGAAAAGAAAGTTTGTCGGGTTGTAAAATCTCTTTATGGATTAAAACAAGCTCCTAAGCAATGGCATGAAAAATTTGATCATCCTATGCTTACTAATGGGTTTAAGATAAACAAATGTGACAAGTGTATCTATGTTAAAAACACTAACAAAGGTTATGTCATCATTTGTCTTTATGTGGATGACATGCTTATCATTGGAAGCAGTCTAAACATGATCAAATCAACCAAACAAATGCTGAACAAGAGATTTGATATAAAAGATATGGGGGTCGTAGATGTTATATTATGAATGAAAATTACTAAAATATCTAATGGGTATGCAGTATCTCAATCTCATTATATTGAGAAAATTCTTGGTAAATTTATCAATGATAATATGAATGTAGATAGAACACCTGTAAACATCAGTTTTTATTTATCAAAAAATAAAGGTGATGTGGTGTCTCAATTAAAATACACCCAAATCATTGGAAGCCTAATGTACCTAATGAATTGTACTCATCCTGATATAGCTTATGTTGTCAGTAAATTGAGTAGGTACACTAGTAACCCCAAAGAAGACCATTGGAAAGCGATCATTCGAGTTCTTAGATATCTAAGATTTACCCGTGATCATAGTTTGAACTTTACTCGATATCCTGTAGTACTAGAAGGTTATTGTGATGCCAATTGGATATCGAATATTAAAGATTCAAAATCCACTAGTGGATATGTATTTACTCTAGAAGGTGCTGCAGTTACTTGGAAATCCACAAAACAAACATGCATCACACGATCCACAATGGAATCTGAGTTCATCGCTTTAGACAAAGCAGGTGAAGAAACAGAATGGCCTCGCCACTTCTTAGAAGACATTCCAATGTGGCCAAAACCTGTGCCAGCTATTTACATTCATTGTGATAGTCAATCTACAATAGGCAGAGCACATAATCATATGTATAATGGTAAATCACGACATATTCGTCGTCAACATAATACCGTAAGGTAATTGCTCTCAAATGGAATAATCTTAATAGATTATATAAAATATCTAAAGAGAATATTGCGAATCTGTTAACAAAAGGTTTGACAAAAGAGCAAGTATATAGTTCATTGAAGAGTATGGGATTAAAGCCTATTACATAAGAGTCATCATAATGGTAACCCTACTTAAATGACTGGAGATCCCAAGAACTAAGTTCAAAGGGACAACTAAGTTATGTGTGGCTTGCCAGAAATCACCAAGGGGTTAAAATTCACTACCCATTCTTGTGGTGAGAGTGATATCTGCAACATGTGTTGTATGCAGAGGTTTAAGAATAAGCTTCACTTTTAATGATTACTTATATCTTTATTTAGGCATAAAAATCAAGACGAGTATTAGAAATATTCACAATAAGAATCACGTATATGAGTGTCGAACTGAGGCTGGTTCTATGAAAATGAAGAGGCTAAATTCTCTAGAAACACTCATGAACAACTAAGAATGTTTAAAGCCAAAATGAACACAACCGTGAGAACCACGATGTGTTAAAAGATATTTTGTGTGAAATCTATTGTCTTGGCTCACACAAACGGCTAAACAATTTAAGGCATCGCATCCATTGGTTAGCTAGTAAGTCCAATAGGTTATCAGTAGGGAAGGTTCAAGGCTGAAAACTACCTATCCTGATGCAAGATATTTTCAATCTATACTCTTTCGACAAATTCTGCATATTGTTGTACTTCCGTTGTCATCAAATTCTATTCATGTGGGGGATTATTAGAAATTGTTTTGGAAAAATTAGATTTTTCCTCAACTTTGGTCTAATTTTTAGGTGGGACCCATGTGCCAAAGTTGGCGGGTCTAAGTGGTAACGCGTTCTATGTCGCATTGTGATTCATATAGTATATTTGGTTACTCAAAACCATTATCGAGTGAATGGGAAATTGAAGCCAAAGAGAGCTCCATGAAAATAGTATATTGGTAAAGTTTGCTTAAAGGTTTGAACAAAAGGTTTGTTCCATATTGGTTTGGTGGGCAAACTTTTGTGGGTTTATATGGCTTGAGTTTGTAACTTGGGGAGGGCCCCAAGGGGAACCCCAAGTTTGTAGAAGGGAGATGTTATGGGCAAAGTGAGCTAGACCCATTGGACCAAAAAATAAGCATATATGCGCACGTCGTCGTCCGTCTGGTTGGTCGGTCGAGCGGGCTGGGCTGGGCTGGGCTGGACCTGGACCTGGGCGCAGGTGCATTGTGTGAGATTGGGTTGGGCTTGTCCGACCCAATACTTATTTTTTGGCTAAAAACATTTGACTTTATTTCTTATTTTTGGAAAATAAATTCGGGCCAATTTTTGAATTCAAATTTTCAGTTGGTAAAATTAAAAAATGTTACTTGCACTTCTTCAAATTTTCTGTACAGGTTTTTATCTGTCCGAACAGATTCAGATCTGTTCAAATTAAAACCAACAGATTCCTTAACTGTTTATTCAAACTGAATAGGTTTGCTACCTGTTGAGTTCAAACTGAAAAGCCATGAATTTATCTATAAATAAGACAGTCCCTCATTTGGATTTTTCATTTAGAAATTTTCATTCTTCTTTGTTATTGTTAATCTCTGCATTTTGCTGCATTAATTTTTATGTGAGAAATAGTGTAAACACAAAGTGTGTTTGCTGGGCGAATAATTTGTAGTGTTGTTATTATTCGCTGTTGATCATTTTATATTAAGAGATAGACGTCCGCAATCTGAAAGCACGATGGAGAGGACGAATATATTTTAAGGACACAGTGTTAAACACTAGACTTGATCAAAATTTTGTTCAAGAAATTAATCAGGTAAGTAATTAATTTACTTCTTGTTTTATTTTATTTATTGGTTTTATTTTTGTAATCAAACGATCTCTCTCATTTCCTTTATTTTTTCTGTGTTATGTTTGGTGTTAAGTACACAAACAGAATTTATTCGTAATACAGTGAAGATTGTCCAACATTTTGTTCTTTGGTTTTGTGTTAGATAGATAGAGAAAGAAAGACTGGTTCTAGTATAGAGAGAGGTTGCTTTGTTAAATTTTTGTTTCAACAGATAAAATAAAAATTTAAACAAATAGGTTAAATAATTTGGATATTTGAATAGATAGTTAAAAAAATTAAAAAAAATTAAAACATATTTGAACAGATAATAAAAAAATTTAAGTAGACAAAAAAATATTTAAATAGATAGTAAAAAAAATTAAACAGATAAAAAATAATTCAATAGATAGATGAAAGGGTAAAATTGAAAGCAAAATATCTTCTAACATAATAAATAAACTTCTCATCATAATATTTTACAAAGAGTGGATTTCTCACCAAGAAAAAATATCCATAGGATCTAATGCCTTATACCCTCCTTTTATATTGGACTTTTTAATAACTTCATCTTAAACGATTGGGAAGCAAAGTTAGGAGTGTAAAAATAGCCCGCAACCTGTGGGCGGCTCAAAGCATTAGGTGGGCCAGGCCCACGCCCCTGGGCCTGGGCCTAGGCCATCATTTTGAAGCCCGGCCCAGCCCGGCCAGGCCCGGCTCAGCTTGTAGGCCCGACCCGTAACCCAACCCATCGGCCCACCTAAGGCTCACTCAAGGCCCAGCTCAAAGCCCGACCTACGTTGAGGCCCAATGTCTTTTTTAGTGGAAAATAATAAAATTTTGATAGAAATAATTTTTTTTTTTTTTTAAAGGTTAGGCCCGCCCAAGCCCGACCCAAGACTGAGGCCAGGCATAGGCCTATCAGACTGGCCCACCCAAGGCTTGAATTTTGGTGAGAGCCTACAAGGTCCGACATGGGCCGAGCCAGATTTACTCCCCTAAGTATGAGAAAATGCATACTTAAAGGGAAAGTCTATGGTGTGCACCCCCTTATGGGTGCATACCATATGCACCTTCTTATAAATTGGCGTAATTTTATCATAAAATTTTGCAATATCAATTAGAAAATGCGTAATCTCATTATAAATTAGCATAACAAAAAATGTTGTAATCAAGTCAAAAACTTTTGCAACATCAAATATAAAATTTTGGAGATTTTGCTATGCTAATTTGTGACAAGAATACATATTTTACGATTGATAATACGAAATTTTATGATAAAATTAAGCCAATTTTTATAAGGTGTGTAAGAGCACACCTTATCAATTCGCGAGGCCCGACATGAACTTGCAATGGTCTCCATACCACTATAAGCCCTTAAAATCACAATTTCTGAATGAATCCCCTCTGGTTAGAACTAGAGCTGCCCATGGATAACAAATTTAATTCAAAACCATAGTGAAACCGAAATAAAAAAATAGTTTGTATGGTCTGCAGTGACTTCGATCGAGCAAATAATCATTATGGTCACATTAAACCGGGTTGTCTAATTGCCTCTTGGTCAAGACCGGGCTAAGTACCTCACCCCTTGTCTTGGCCGAGATAAAAATGCTAGGCCACGTGGCCGAACAACCAAACCGGCTCAACTAACACAGTCTTTTTAGCTTGGCCAATAACTGGTCATAACCAAAATTGCTTTTCACTTTGCAAACTTGACTAGGACGTCCAAGCACACCATTCACTTTTCTATTCTGATGGTGCTGTTCAACTGAGCAACCCAACGACGCTGATCAATTCAGCCAAGCAAACCCCAATAACCCTTAGGTTAAAGCCAATGGGCAAATACCACTTCATGGTTAGCTCGCTAGAGGCCATAGCCGATTTTAGATGGGAATAAAATATTCTTGATGACGTCCAGTTCACATTAACCGAGCAAGACACGGTACCTTGGGGCAAGCCCGGTTATTGCCCCTTTACCATGATATCAATAGTAGAGGGTGGACTTCGTTTCCTAGCCCAACCCCTAATTTGTGAATTCCTCTGACAGACCAAAGTTTGCCTTACTCAACTATCCACTAATACTTGTAGGATTAGAAATGGCATTGCCGAGCTCAACCACCGTCTTAGCCTCAACCTTAAACTGGATGAGATATTCCATCAATACTTGCTCAGCCAGAATGACGACAGTTGGATTTATTATCTAAAAGTCAAAAGGAGCTGAGAAAAAGTTGTCGAAAAGATGCCAAACAAAGATTTACATAACGACGATTTTCTTTGGGTCTCAAGTAATTACGAAGACCAAGAAACCCAAAGACTGAGCTATAACATAAATTGGAAAAAAGGCACTACGGGTATGAAATATCTCGATCACTTATGCTTGTATTTTGAACTTCTTCTATACTAACCCTTGGTTCTCTCTTGTAGATCTGAACCTGCTTAAGCAAAATTATCCTTACGCCAACCAAGACGCTCTTCGCACTGCACTGTGCTATCGGCATAGAGACTGAACCAAGCTATTTAATTTTGAATCAACCTACTGTTACAGCAGTAAACGAAAGAGCAAAGTGACCGACTTTCTCCTGGAATTCTCGCCTGAGCCAGATCCCAACCTGCCAGAAATCAACCTAATCCCACTGACTGAGGAACAAGAAATGGCAAAGAAAAGAGCCGTCCGAGCTTTTATCACTGAGCAAACCACTACCGAGGTTTAAGCCAAGCGAATTCCAGCCGTTCAATCGATTGAGACTGTTGTGGTCCTTCCAACCACCAAGACCACGACATCTCAGCCCAGCAAGTGTGCTCGCACCTTATTGGCCGAGCAACAACAGTTGTTGGATGAGGATGAGACTTCGCTTTCAGAGGCCGAGCTACCCGAACAGCTTGTCCGGTCTGGCTAAGCTGGTACTTCTTCCCCATTCGCATGGGCACTGACCATGACGTTCAAGGCTAGGCTCTGACCACCATTGACTTACTAAGCACCAAGAAGGACCATACATTGGCCTTCAATTTGTCCAAGAGCCTGTGTCTGTCGGCCGATATAGAGCGGCATGCTCATCTGATCGAGCTGAAAGCTCTTTGCTTGACTACCAAGTTCATAGCGCTAATAAATTTGGAACAACCTATCTTATTGCTTTTTGATGATTTTTTTTTTCTTCGGCCTTAAAAAGTTTTACGCAACCTAACTATTCATTCTCTTGGCAAATGGCAGGCCGTGCAGAAAAACCACATTGCTCACAAACGTGTGTTGGAGCTAAGGAAAACTGTCAGGGTGGCCATTGCAAATAGCGAGGCCAAGGAGGTCGAGCTAAAAGAGGCCAAGCCCCAACTGGCCGAGATATTTACTGAACGGGACAAGTTGGCCAAGAATGTCTAATCGGCCCTGGCCGAGAAAAAAACCCGCTACCTTCGCGAGCTCGCCAAGCTCGAGAAGAAAAAAGACGTCGAAATAAAAGAATTGGAGAAAAAGATGGAGGATGCTGAAGACAGAGGTTTCAAGGAGGGAGAAGAAACCTATGTCCAACAATGTGAAGCGGCCAATGACATCTTTTTCAAATGTGGCTGGAAAGCGGCATTGGAGAAGCTCAATCAACCCTCGGACTCAGAGATCTTCCTCCACCCTCCACCCTATTACATTCTATGTTACATGGCGGCTTACACCAACGCCATGCTACAAAATCTTCTTGCTGCAAAAGAGAAGGGCCTCACGCCAAGCTCTGCGGATCCACAAGCCATTGCTAATCTTACTCCTCAACCCACATTGCCAATTCAGTTAGAAGAATCCAATCAAATCCAACGGAACATTGATCTGACCATTGGAGAAGGTGCTGGGGCAGCGACGGATGTTGGCGTTGACGTTGAAACCGAGCTAGATGATCTATTTACGTGACCGAGAGGAAACCTGCTTTCTGTTGCTTTTGTTTTTCTTTTGTTCGTTTTCCTTACTCTGTAACAGGGCTATGTGCCCTACCTTTTGTAATCGTCTTTCAATTAATGAAAAAGTTCTACCTTTTTGCTCGGTTACTGCATTCTTTCTACAATGTTTTGCATCCTTTTGACTACATGCTAAGCTAAACTAATTGGCTTGGCGATACCTCATCCTGTCAACCTTTGTTGGCCAAGATACTTATCTCGATTAAAGAATCCAAAAAACTATGTTGGTCAAACCTGCCAACCTTCGTTGTCTGAGATACTTATCTCAGCTAAAGAATTTAAAAGTTATATTGGTTAAACCTACCAACCTTCTATAGCCTAGATCCTAATATCGGCTACAGAGTGTAAAAAGTTGTGTTGGTCAAACCTGCCAACCTTCTTTAGCCTAAATTCTTATCTCAGCTAAAGAGTGCAAAACGTTGTGTTGGTCAAACCTGCTAACCTTCTTTAGCCTAGATCATTATCTTAGCTAAAGAGTGCAAAAAGTTGTGTTAGTCAAACCTGCTAACTTTCTTTAGCCTAGATTCTTATCTCGGCTAAAGAGTGCAAAAAGTTGTGCTGGTCAAACCTGCTATAGATACCCCATTTTTGACCGCCCTTAAGACTTGGGTGCCTCAGGTTGATCACTCGATGATGAGAGTTATGTTGTACAAACGTTCAATTTCTTCAACAAGAAGAGTTTTTAAATCCCAACCTTACACCCTATTTTGGACCAAAACTATTTTAGACCTTAAAACACTCTATTTCAAAATATTTTTGAAAATGTTTCTACGATGTTCCGAGGCTTGCATTTTGTTAAATGTTGCAATTTTCGGTAAACCGAGCAAGGACAAAGTGGAAATAAATGGGAAGAATTTGGGCTTGAAATCGTTAAAGGAGAACTGAGCAGCCTTCACTAAATTAGGCCTATCTCTTTGTACACTTAGATTTTAGTTGTGAGGCTACCACCATTGGCAAGTGGACTTTCGGGGATTCAATTTACACTCAAGAATCTCCTAAAGCTGAGTCCGGATGAGGGAGATATGGCTGTTTGAAGTTGGGCATCAATCTGTTTAAGATATAAATGAGCAACCTACATTAAAATAGGCATATCTCTTTGAACACTTAGAATATATATGTGAGGCTACCACCATTGGAAACTAGACTTCTAGGGCTTCAATTTAGACCCAAGAATGACTGAAAAGGAGTCCGGATGAAGGAGATATGCCCATTTGAGTCCGGATGAAATGATTCAAGTCTCGAAGGTCATCACTTCCCTTGATCTTTCATGATAGGGAGGTGGTATGAGTCTTGTTTTGTTGCATTTATTGAACTTGCACACTTGGTTTCACAAGCCATTATGCAATGAATTGCACCCATTGATGGTTTGTGAATGAAACTTGCTTCTCCTTTGATTTGTTCATGAAAAGGAAGGGTGAGTGGTGCAAACAAGCCCTTGAAATACCTTGTATATGTTCTATTTATCCTCTGTTGCAGTAAGGAGAACTAGGCAGCAATGGCCGGCAGGTGGCTGGTAGACCACTTTTGATGGCTAGTAACCTTCATCACTGGCCGGCCGGCCGGCCACTGATGAAAAATTGAGCAGTGTGTTTCTGAGGTGGAGCAAAGTTATTCTAGAAGTGGGCAACAGTGTTGGTGTTCAACTGTGCAAACAGAGGCATTCAGAAGCAAAACAGTGGCCTCTCGGGTGGAAACCGAGCATGCGCATGAGCATCCCTCGTTTCCCAAGGTGTAATGGTTAATTGTTTAGTTTAATTACTTATTTTAATTTGACTTGCGTTGTAATTATTTAATTAGTTACATGACTAGTTAGTTAATTAATTTGTAATAATTAGTTAAGTAGTTTAGCTAGTTATTCATTTTGGTTTGTAATAGTTAGTTTAATTAGCTTAGTTTTATTTAGCTAGTTGATTATCTTAGTTCATTCGGACTCATCTTCGTGAGAGGTCAATGTAATGATGTGTATGTCTTCTAACCCTACGTCTTTCTCCCTTTTATTTACTAGCTTATGATGGTTAGTTTAGGGACATCATGTTTTTCGATTAGCATACTTCATGTTTGCATCCATTATTCATCATTCTAGCTGCATTGTTAGTTTAATACTTCTTTGAATATGTGGTTAGAAAGCATGTTATCAAATCGATTCAAATGCCATGTTTAGTAGTCGAGCCTATCTAATTGCATATTGCATGTGTTGTATTAATCATATTGCATAAAGTTAGGATCATGCATTTTTCTAACTCTTTTGTTCATTTTGGCTTAGAGTACTAGGTAAGCCTTTATTTGCTTTAGCATAAACCGCATGCGTAATGTTGCCATGTCTAGCATGTTTGCCATGAGGCTAAATGCTTAACTGATAAACTGCTTGAATGCTTGTAGATGAAGGCTTATTGCTTGAATTGGAATAATTTGAGTAATGTTCATATGCGATCACTTTTTCAAGTGGTACATATTTCGAAACAATTTTCAAAAAACAAACACGAAATTGAATTATTCCAATTTGAGCAAACTAGTCTATACCTTGTGTGCACACATTATATAGTAAATGCTAGCCTAATAAACCAGAACAAGAGCATATAATGTTGATAAAAATCATATCATGATTAGTAGAGGCCGATCTTTGATCGGGCAAGTGGGGTGCTGTAGACGTCCCCGAACGCCCCGGGAGGATGACTCCCGTTCTGTTCGTTTTTGCCGGTCTACTACAATTCGGACTCAAATTGTCACGGTTCTAAATCTGAACCAAAGAGTCCAAATCCGGCAAATCATTTTGAGAAACAGATTTTTGAAAAGAAGTGCCAAACATGGACTGCTTTGCCAGATACAGAATCGCCACCTAAATATTTTTTTTAATGGGGGAATTTAGGAAACCCTAACTCGGTGCCAAAGGCCACGTGTCCGTCATCACCAAAGTTACCTCAGCTCGGGAACTTAGGTACGATTGGGGAAGGTCAGCTATGAGCACCCCCTCTCGCCCGATCATAGATCGGCCTCTACTAACCGTGATATCTAATTTTGAAAACATTATATGTTCTTATTCCGATTATTAGCCTAGTTTTACTATGTTATGCGCACAGCAAACAAGTATAGACCAAATCGTCTAAATTGGAACAAGACATTATGCGTTCGTTTTGAAAAATGGTTTGCTACCCACAAGTAGGCTAAAACGTAGGTTTTGCCACCCTCAAGTGGGTTTTAGAAAAAGATGGTTTTGCCACTATCTAGTGGGCTTAAAACTCACAGTTTTAATGCATTATCCCAATTTAGGTAATTTGACCTTCATCCACAGGCATTCAAACATTTTATCTCATATAAGCACTTAGCCGCATGGTAAGCATACTGTCATGTTAACATTCACACGCATGCAAGATGCTAAAGCATAAATACTTACATTGTACTCCATGCCAAAACAATAAACTGGTTAGCAAACATGCATGTCCTATTTCATGTTAAGTGGCTAATGCAACACATACAGGATGTGATTAGGATGGGCTCGGCAAACCCTAAAGTGGCATGTGAAATGCTACAACTATCATGTATTCAATTTGGTATTGAAAATACAATGCAGTTTGTATGATGTACCGAGCCCGGTGCATGCAAGACAAATGCATGGATGCACGCATGCATTGCATGAGATATGCTAATTTAAATGTGCCCTAATACTAACCATCAAAGCAGGTAAGTAAAAGGGAGAAAGAAATGGAGGTTGGAAGACATGCACGCACATGCACCCACACTTATTACAGATTCGCCCTCGCCTGGAGGGACCAAAAGAATAATACAAATTAACCAACTACGCAAGCTAATTAATAATTACAAATTGCCTAATTAGTTAACAACTAACTAAACTAAGAAAAACAGTAAACCGCCTCGGGAGGAGAGCCTGATGCAATGCGCGCTCGGGTCCTGCTCGGAATTGCACTGCCATGCATGGTCTGCCTCTGTTTTCCCTGCTCTGCCTCTCCAAAGACTGCCAAAGCCTCAGGGATGTCTCTCTGGACATTGGGGGACACCACCGGCTGCTAGACATGGCCATCGGCTGGAAATGAGGCTATCGGCCACGAATACATTGCCGGTCGGCACTCTGTACTGCTGGTTGGCACTCTGTACTACCGGTCGGCAAACAATGCCTACAGAACCTGCAATTGACAGCAGTAGAGGGTAGAACTTGCATGGCAATACAATTCAAGCAATGTATGCACCAATCATGCCCCTTATCATGTTTGTGACTCAAAGGGGCATGTGCCTCGATTCTCGGACCATCAATCACGCATTTCCATGCATGATGGCCCAAAGAATCAAGCATGCACTTTCATGTCAAATAAAATGCAAACCAAACAAACAAAGCAAGACCCAATTCCTATCACCAAATCAAGGAACAAGGCATGCATGCAAGATGCAATGCAACCTAGGCATGCAAGCTAAGGATGCAACATGATCATGAGGGCAAGCATGCAAGCATGAACATGGACAATGTACAAACATGTAAGGTAAGCATGCAACCAAGCAAATGATGGTCTTAAACATGAATTAGGCAGCTCTAAATAGGCCTAAAACTGTGGCCAAAGTGCTCAAATATGAGGGCTAAACACACATGCACACATGCACATGTTGTGGTCCAAACCTTAAGCATTAAACAAGCAACTTTCAAGCACACTTAAAAGAGGCTATCATGGACAATTAGCATGCAACATAAGCTCTGAAAATCATGTTAAAACATGGTGCTAAACCAACTTAAACAAGACAAACATAAGCATGCAAATAGTCCAAATTCTTGAAGGAAGGTAATGAAGCTTTGAAACACACTTAGCATAACAACCATAGCATGCATTAAACAACTAAAAACAGATTTTTAGCATGTTAAAATAAGGCCAAAGGACTACTTAGATGGCATCTAAGTGGCTCAAGTATGAAGGCATGCACAAATGCACTTTCAAGGAGCATATAACACATGCTCAATAGGCAACAAAGATACAACCAAGGCAAGCATACAAGCATGTCTTAGGGACTGAAATGATGTTACAAATGGTGCCAAACCATTTAAATGATGCAAGCAACACATGCTACACATTCTCATACTTGAAGCATACAAGCTCAAATACAAAGAAGCTATACCAAGCATGCCAAAATCGACCCAAACAATTATGGACAGACCTTAAACATGGCAAAATAAGCACAAAACCTTCACAAAGTTAAACCTAAAACATGCTAGAACAAAGGCTAACAACCTAAGGCATATTAAGGCAATAACAAGGCATTACATGGTAGGTATGCTAAGCATGAATGGTGTACCAAAACCAACTTAATACAAAGTTAAATCATGACAATATAAGCATAAAATACAGCCATCGCATGATCAACAAACCTTTAAACATAATGCTCCCTTAAGAGGCCAAAATTGGTCCTTTTCAAGGACAACAAGGAGAGGGGGTGGCCCTCTCCTTCTTGAGACTTTAAGGCACCATCTTCACCACTGAAATCCCTCAAGATTTCAGTGGTGAAGAGGCCCAAACACCAAAGTCCCAAAACTTGCACAAAATAGCACAAAAAGGAGCCTTACAAGGCCTAGGAGGGGTCAAACAAACCCAAACCACAAAACACCATTAACAAAAAATCAAGAGGGCTTAAAAACAGAACTTTTTTGTATTATACACTAAGCACAAAAACAGTTCTAAGATAGGCGAAAGTGGTGTACAACAATGGGGTAAAAATGGGCTAGTGTCTCACCCTTGTAGACCTCTTCAAAAATGAAGCTCCAGCTGGTTCTCCAAGCTCAAAACCACCTAAAGACCTCAAGAACAACCTCTGATCCTTCAAGGAACCAAGAAAAGGTGTAACACTATGTGTTTGTGTGCAATAGTGAGACAAAACACACACAAAACTACAAAGAGATGAAGGTATAGATATAGGATAGATATAAGTCCTAAAGCTAAAACCAGAGCTCCTCTCAAGATGTTGTCTAACCATAGAAAAGGAGGAAGAGGTCTCCTCTTATAGATATTCACTCTTACAAAGCTTACAAAACAAGCTTGGCAAGAGTGAAATCCCTCCATACACGTGTATGGAGGGGGGCAAAGGTGGGTGCCAGCTATCACAGGTGGCACAAAATATCTACCAAAAGTAGATGAACAGTGATCGGCTAGCAAAAAGTGTCATTTTGACAAAATTCACTGCCGACCGGCAACAAAGAGTGCCGACCGGCAATATACATTGCCGGTGACAACAAAACACCAGCCGGTGGCCTCTAGCCATGGCCGGTGATGTGTGGGGATGCCTCACAAGGCATTCCCTACCCTTCCAAGGCAAAACACAAGTGTTTGGTGCAAAACCAGACACAAAACGGTCGAGTTCGGAGATCCTGAGGCAACGCGCGTAGCCGAGACCTGTGGGAACTCCAAACGAACACAAACATGGATGATCACCGGGTGTTCAAATGGTGACGTCCAAGTCTTGAGGATGGTCAAAATGGGGTGTCTACAGGTGCTCAATTCATGACCTTCCCCTCTCGTACCTAAGTTCCTGAGCCGAGACAATCTTGGTGATGACAGACATGTGGCCTTTGGCACGAGTCATGGTTTCCTAGATTTCCTAAAAATATTTAGGTGGCGACTCTGTATCTGGCCAAGCAGTCAAATTTTGACATTTTTTATTCAAAATTGATTTTCCAAAAGATTTGCCGAATTTGGACTCTTTAGTGTTTATCAATTTCACATTGCACTTGTGAGATTAGATTCAGAAATGCGGGAGTCCGAACTGTAGGGCTTCTTTCAAACTTCCGAAAGGAGGCATGAGAAAGTCAAGCTACACCTGCCAACTTTCTTTAGTCTAGATTTTTATCTCGGCTAAAGAGTACAAAAAGTTATGTTGGTCAAACCTGCTAACCCTCTTTAGCCTAGATCTTTATCTTGGCTAAAGAGTACAAAAAAATTTGTTGATCAAACATGCCAACCTATATTTTCCCTCAGTCGAGCAATGAGTACAAACAAGTTTACAAACAGAGGAGTACAACTACTGAAATCAAGTATACTGAAAAAAATGTCTACTTGTTTTATTAAATGTCAAAAAGAAAAATTACAAATTTTTAAAGAGCTAAAAATAAAATACTTTGAGATTTGATGTGTTCGACGGCCTTGGGATAGCTCGGCCGTCTATGTCTTCGAGGTGGTATGCTCCTTTTCTTGCTAGACTAACCACTTTGTATGGCCCCTCCCAGTTGGGTCCCAATTTGTCATCCCCAGGTAACAAAGTGTTTCCCATTACTTTGCATAACACCCAATCTCCAATCTTGAATTGCCTTGGATGGACCGCTTTATTGTATTTTCTGGACAGCTCCTGTTAATATGAGGCGATATGTACCAGTGCCCTTTCTCTTCTTTTGTTGGAAAGATCTAGCTCCCAGGCTATGGTCTCTCCATTCAAGTCCGGATCAAAATTTTCGCTTCTAATAGTGGGGAGGCCGACCTCCAGGAGGATTACTACTTCCATGCCATAGTCTAAGAAAAAAGGCATTTCGCCAGTTGATCGCCAAGGTGTAGTTTAGTAAGCCCATAAGACATGGGGAAGTTCCTCTGCCCATTTGCCTTTTACTTTTTCCAACCTCTTTTTTAGACTGTCTAAGACTACTTTGTTGGAAGCTTCAGCCTGACCATTAGCTTGGGGGTACGCCAGCGTGGATTTGTAAAATTTTATCTTGTGCTCTTCACAAAAGCCCCCAAAGATTCTTCCATCAAACTAGGTGCCGTTATCAGGCCTTAGGAATTCCAAACCGAGTTATGATGTTCTACCAGACAAACTTCTTGACTTTTTTCTCTTTTATGGATGTGAGTGCCTCTGCTTGCACCCACTTTGTGAAGTAATCTGTTGCGGCAATAAAGAACTTTTTGTTGCCTGGCGCGGTTAGGAGTGGTCCCACTATGTCTAGGCTCCACATTGCAAAAGGCCAAGGGCCAGTTAAAGGTAAGCGCTTTCTAGTTGGTTAATGGATTTGATGTGTGAACTTCTGACATTTCTCACATTTCTTGACATGCTTCTTTGCGTCTGTTTGCATGTATGGCCCCTGTGAAATAGCTCGGTAGGCCAGAGATCTCCCTCCTTGATGACTTCCATAAACGTCCTCGTGGATTTCAAACAAGAATGCTTCAACCTTGTTAGGATGGACACACTTCAAGTACGGTCCTGTGAAGGACTTTTTGTACAATGCTAACGATAGAGAGAGCCAAAATCGCTACTACTTTGCCCTAATTTTGTTGGCTTCCTTCTTCTCCTCTGGCAAAATACCATTTTTTAGAAACACCACGATGGGGTCCATCAAGGAAGGGCCTAGCTCGGCGTAGTATACCTCGGCTACTTCAGGTTCCTTAATGCTTGGTCTTAGCAGGAGGTCTACCAGGAAGGGGTGTGGGACAGATGTATCCACCATCGATGTGAAACCAACCAATTTATCTGCCTTGCTATTTTCTTCCCAGCCAATTTGCTCTATCCTTACTAGGGGTGGGCAACGGTTTATCCGATCCGCACAACCCAAACCAACCCTACCCGCATGCATAAATAGGGCGGGTGCGGGACTATTTTTTCATATAAAATTGGGTTCGGGTCAGACCCGACCCTATCCGTGCAAATCCGAAACCCACCCGCATAATCTACAAATTATGTTTAAAATAAAAATATATCTAATTCACAAATCGCCCGCATTCGCCCGCACAACCGCATGACCCACCCGCCCAATCCGCAACCCATACTGCGGATGGATGCGGTTCTATTTTTTCCCAACCCACACCCCATCAGGCGAGTCCAACCCATCATCCAAACCACATGGAACCGATCCGTGAGCACCCCTAATCTTTACAACTTCAAACTTCATGATCTCCTTTCTGACCAACTCTTGGTACTTGGCCATTCTGTTATCTTTTGCTTCATAATCGCCCGAAATTTGGTTGACTACTAGTTGGGAGTCGTTGTATACCATTAGCTCGGTGGCCTTCATTTGGCAAGCTGACTTTAAATCAGCTAACAATGCTTCGCACTCCGCTTCGTTATTGGATACTAAAAAATTGAGGTTAATAGCGTATTCAATGGTCAAGCCATCTAGCAAGATAAAGACTATCCTAAGTCCGGCTCTATGCCTGTTAGTTGCTCCATCCACAAAGAGTTTCCATATCTCTCTTACGAACAACTTCCAGCATGTTGAGGGATCTGAGGATGCTTTAGGATCAGAGATATTGACGACGTCCGTCGTTGGGATTTGATCCTCATTGCCCGCCCATCCCAACACTTCACTTTCAGGTGCGTCCTTGTGTGTAGTGGTGCAGTTTGCCCCTTTCCCTTCTACAGTAAGGCTAAATGATTCATTGCGCAGTTCAATGACTTGTTGTGGGGGCTGCGCAATCCCAATGACACTTTCCTCCCTTTGCTCAACCGCCTCGGTCAAGACAATCGGGGCAAACATAATGACTTATTGGGGCAAACTCAGCCATGAAGTCTGCCAAGGCTTAGGCTTTTATGGAAGTTCTTGGCTGAAACTTGATGTCGAACTGTTCTAGCTCCATGGCCCACTTTAATATTCGCCTTGAAAAATTCACCTTTTCAAACAAGGCCTTCAAGGGAAATGATGTTAGTATGATCACAGTGTGTGCATGGAAGTAGTGCGACAACTTTCTTGAAGCCATCATCCAGGCTAAAGCCAACTACTCTAGCGGCAAGTTGTAGACGTCCCCGAACGCATCCCGGGGCGAAGGAGGAGTGCGAGTCCCCCCCCCCCCCCCCGGTTCTGGTTCGATATTGGGTCACTACAGTTCGAAGGACTCAAATGTCACGGTTCCTAATCTTGAACCAAAGAGTCCAAATCTGGCAAATCGTTTTGAGAAAAAAACAGATTTTTGAAAGAAGTGCCAAACATGGACTGCTTTGCCAGGTAACAGAGTCGCCACTTAAATATTTTTTAAATGGGAAATTTAGGAAACCCTAACTCGGTGCCAAAGGCCACGTGTCCGTCATCACCAAAGTTGGCTCGGGAACTTGGGTACGATTGGGGAAGGTCACATCGTGAGCACCCCCGCTCGCCCGGTCAAAGACCGGCCTCTACTAACCATGATATCTGTTTTTGAAAACTTTGTGCGTTCTTATTCCGGTTATTAGCCTAGGTTACTATGTGATGCGAACAACATACAAGTATAGACTGGGTCGCCTGAATTGGAACAAAACATTTCATGTTTGTTTGCTTGAAAATGGTTTGATGGTGCTACCCGCAGGTAGGCTAAGACGTGGATTTGCCACCCTCGGGTGGGCTTAGAAAACATGATTTTGCCACTATCTAGTGGGCTTAAAACAAACATTTGATGAATTATTCCAATCCAAGTAACTCAACCTCCACCCACAGGCATTCAAGGCAGTTATATCATATAAGCATTTAGCCTCATAGTAAGCATGCTATTCATGGCAACACTCACACGCATGCAAGGATGCTAAAGCATAAAACTCACCGAGTACTCCTAGCCAAAACAGAAACTCATTAGAAATTATGCATGATCCTAAGTATACTGTAATGCCTAATGCAACACATGCAAAGATGCAACTATAGCAGGCTCGGCTATTCTAAACATGGCATATGGAATGCTACAACTAACACGTATTCAATTTGGAATTGAAGTACAAATGCAGTTTGTATGATGCGCCGAGCCCGGTGCGTGCAAAACAGATGAATGATGCAAACATGCTGTCATACTGTATGCTAATTGAAATATGCCCTATATCTAACCATCGTAAGCGGGTAAATAAAAGGGAGAAAGAAATGGGGGTTGGAAGACATACATCACACTCACCCACACTTATTACAGTTATGCCCTCGCACAGAGGGTCCGAATAAATAATAATACAGCCCGAAATAAAAGAATAATACAGTCCGAATAAATACAGATTCCTAATTAATTGACAAATTAACTAAGAAAGCTATAAACTGGCGCGCAGGCCAGGGGGCTGCCTCGATTCTGATGAATGATGCATGTTGGGCTGTCTTGGCGCTGAAATCCACGACGATGCCCCGATTAGCCTCTGTTTGCACTTTTTCTTGAAATGCGTGCCAGACTCCGAAAAGCAGCTGATTCTTCATTTTGCTGCAACAGAGAGCAGGAAAATGGCATAGTAGTGTATTTCACAAATATATGCATGCCTCAATCCTCGTGCCACCAATCACGCATATCGATGCATGATGGCCGAGGAGTCGAATTGCACAACTCAATATGGGGTGAATACGAATGAATGCTACAACAAAACCTAACTCCATCATGGGTAATCCGGAGTGTCGGTGACTTGAGAATTGAGACTCGTTCCGTCACTCGGAGTACGGAACGTGCCTCATTTCCCGTGCCCGGGCTAACTCCTATCCCAAACACGATGCAATATGCATGATGTGCATGAATGCAACTAAAGTACAATCCTAGCATGCACAATGCTATGAAAATGAGATGCCTCGAAATGCGTGCATGCGGGTACACAAACCGAGGCGATGATACTAAAGCATGAAATGACATGAAATATGATATACAATGAGACTAAAGTGAGATGCCTTGAAATGCGTGCCCACGGGCACACGAACCGAGACGGTGACATATAGACATGAAATGGCATACAGAATGCAAATTGGACTTACACTAACATGAGAGAGCCTCAGCCGCACTCACATAAGAGGCCGTCGGATAGAAATAAAGTGCCTCGAAATACGTGCACACGGGCACGCAAATCGAGGCAAAGGCATACGCAATGTAAATGACATGGAAAATGCAAATTGGGCTTACACTTAACATGAGAGGGCCTCAGCCGCACTCACATAAGAGGCCGTCGGGAGATGAAAATGAGCTGCCTCGAAATACGTGCACGCGGGCACGCGAAACGAGGCAAAGGCATACGCAATGCAAATTACATACACAATGCAAATTGGGCTTACACTAACATGAGAGGGCCTCAGCCGCACTCACGTAAGAGGCCATCGGGAGATGAAAATGAGCTGCCTCGAAATACGTGCACGCGGGCACGCAAAACGAGGCAAAGGCATACGCAATGCAAAAATGGCATGCAAAATGCAAATTGGGCTTACACTAACATGAGAGGGCCTCAGCCGCACTCACGTAAGAGGCCATGAGATGAAAATGAGCTGCCTCGAAATACGTGCACGCGGGCACGCGAAACGAGGCAAAGCCCTAAAGCACAAAAATGGCATGCAAATGAGACGTGGAAAATTTCATACGGAAAATGTAAATTTCAGCAGCCGAAATGATGCAAAAACAGCCCCCGAATTATGACAAAATTACACCCGATGCCCGAAATGCTATGCTAAGTACCCGAAATGACTTGCAGCTATGCCAAACATGCACAATATGGACATGAAGTGTAAAGGCAGATGCTAGGAAGTCCCTAAAATAGCATTTTTCCAGTACAAAGCAGGGCCAAACAACAGCCACAAGTATGGCAAAAATAGCATGCAAAAATGGGGGAAAAGAGGGGAATAATAAAGCAAGTGGTATACACAATGCTCAAACTGAAAAATACAGTTCTACAACATTAAAGAGGGATAAAAAATATGCACATTTATAGTAGATGACATCTCCCAAAACAGTATGTAGATATGCTCAATATAGCATGCAAAATATGAGCCAACAAAGGCTATAACATGAGGTATCAAAAGGATGCACCAAACAGCCTAAGACCCTTAACAAAACATGAATAATGAGTTATTTTAAGACTCTTTCCAAGCCTGATGAAGGCTCAAAAACAGAAGCATGATGAGCTAGCAAGGCATGCAAAAATAAGGGGGTATAAGAGGGTATAACATGAAGTACCAAAAGTATTCACCAAATAGCATAAGACCCTTAACAAAAAATGACAAGAAGGAAAAAATAAGACTCTTTTCAGGCCTGATGAAGGCTGAAATCAGAAGCCAAATAAGCTTAAAAAGGCATGCAAAATGGGGCCAAAGAGAGGTACAAAGAGAGGCCATGCATGGAGGCCCCAAACAAGATTGATCCCTTCTACAATGTTGTAGAGGGACCTAAAATAAGCTCAATCTCAGTTAATGGCATGCTCAAAATCAGACTTCAAATAGGCTAAAGAAACCATGCAATTTTACGGTAAATTGGAAGAATTACAAAACAAGTGCATGATAGAACCACCAAACATGGTTGAGCCCTTCTTCAATGTTGAATAGGGGCTCAAAAATAAGCCCACTCACAGTTTATATAAGGCTCTAAAATGGATCACTCATAATCCAAACAAAGCATGCAAAATATTGGCACAAAGAGTGATATTGAAAGAGGTGCATCATAGAGGTGCCAAACAAGGTTGAGCCCTTCTACAATGTTGTAGAGGGGCTCAAGATAAGCCTAAAATCAGTAGGGTTCGGAGCCCAAAACAGAGAGCAAGTAGGGTAAAGAATTGATGCAAAAATGTGCTAGAAAAAGGGAAATGAAGACTTACCCTTGAAGACAAGTCTTTTGATGCTTCTTGGCTTGAATTTGTTGCTTCTTAGCCTCTGAAAAATCCTCCTTTGCTGCTGGAATGGAGGTGGTGATGGTGAAGCTTGGTGTTAATGAAGGAATGAGCTAGAGACTTGAAGGTTTTTGAGGTTTTTGGAGATGGAGATGGAATCAAATGGAGATGAAGTCTTGAGAAGAAATTTGCTAACCCTAACAAAGAAGGAGGTCAGCCCCTTAAATGGGCAAGAAAGGGGTGTAAAAGGGAGGGAAATGCATCCAAGCTTTCCCCCCCAAAATATCCCTCAGAGGCAAAAGATATTTGGAAAAACAGCTGGACAGTTGTAAAGTGGTCAAAAGCAGGAAGCAGGCCGGCCAGGGGCTTTTCTTGAAGATGGCCGGCCGGCCACCCCACTGGTCGGCTAGCCACTCCCCATGGCCGGCCGGCCATGGCCAAAAATGAAGTGAACAATTAATGGCCGGCCACCATATTTTGGTGTCCTCCCAGGTGTGTAGAACAAGACCCCATGGTTGGAATTTGGCAACTCTGAAACAGGAGGCACAACATTCAACTTGAAAGAGAGGCTCAAAAATGAAAATAACAATTACTGGCCGACCACCACTTTTTAGGGTCCTCCCATGTGTGTAGAACAAGACCCCATGGTTGGAATTTGGCAACTCTGAAACAGTAGGCACAACATTCAACTTGAAAGAGAGGCTCAAAAATGAAAATAACAATTACTGGCCGACCACCACTTTTTAGGGTCCTCCCATGTCCCCTCATCACAAATATGTAGTCTCAGCTCGAAGAAAATATCCCTAGGGTGTTCAACATTAGCCCGGAAGTGAGCAAAACGGACGCCGGAGGAGCGAAACTGGTTTTCTGAGACAATTGCTGTCCTCCCACCCTCCAGTGATCTTCCTGATGCTAAAACAGAGGTACCTGCCAAAATTGAACAAAAACTAATGCAAAATGAATGCTCGGGGCCCAAATCACACAGTTCGGGGTCCCGAAAATAGGCTGTTGGGCATCGGGAGTGGTGTTCGACCACGAAGTGGGTATCTGAGACCCCAGTGTCCCTCGGTATGAAGTAAATGAGATGCATGCCAAAAACCGGAGAAATCAGAGATGGTTGGGCGGTCCCGAGCCGAGGCACACGGCCTGACGGCTCCGAAAATCGGGAACCGGGCTCCGAAATGGGCAAAATGGCCTACGGCCACGAAATGTAGCCCACGGCCACCGAGAGATAGCCTACAGGACCACTCCCTTCCCTCAGGAAAGAAAACAGAGAAAACCGAGTCTGGTTCGCAAACCGAGGCAAGGCACAGAAGAGAGTTCGGAAGTCCGGAGGCAGGGCGCACGGCCGCGACTCTGAGACTTCTGAACGAGCACAGCATGCAACATCACCGAGCGCTCAATCGGTGACGTCTGAGTCTTAAGGTCGGTCAAAAATGGGGTGTCTACACAAGTATTTGGTTTCGGTGCCCAGCAAGGTTTTGCTCACATAAAAGATAGACAAGTGTTGTATTCCCTCGACGCGCACCAATACTACAGTAACTGCGTGCTGAGAAACTACTAAGTAAAGAAAATTCTCCTCTCTTGGCACTGGGGTTGCCAACAGTGGTGGAGAGGCCATATACTCTTTTAAGCTCTCTAGAGCTCGGTCGCATTCGTCATCCCACTCAAACTTAGCCTTAAGTGCCTGGAAGAACGGTCGACACCTGTCCGACGGCCGACTGATAAATCGATTTAGCGCAGCAACTAGGCCCGTGAGATGCTGTACCTCATTTACTGTGTTAGGCCTCTCCAGATCTTGAATGGCTTTAATCTGAGAGGGGTCGGCTTTTATACCTCAATTGGTAACTAGAAAACCAAGAAATTTATCTAACCCCACGCCAAACGCGCATTTGGATGCATTTAGTCGTAGCTTGTGGATTTTCAAAATATGAAACATCTCAACTAGGTCCTTGAGATGGTCTCCTTTGCTTTTGCTCTTGACCACTATGTCGTCTATGTAAGCTTCTATTATTCTGCCTAACAATGGCTCAAACATTTCGGTGACCATTCTCCGGAACGTTGCCTCTGTATACTTTAGGCCAAAGGGCATGACCTTGTAGTAATACAGTCCCCTAGGTGTTGTAAAGGCTATGACTTCTTAGTCTGGTTCAAACATAGTGATCTGATGGTATCCACGATACGCATCAAGAAACCTAAGGCAGTTGTGACCTGCAGTTAGGTCACCAGTTGGTCTATCCGTGATAGAGGAAAACTATTCTTTGAGCATGCTTTATTAACTGTCTTGTAGTCCACACGTACACGCCACTTGCCATTCTTCTTTGGCACCACCACGGTGTTGGAAATCCACTTGGGATAGTGAAACTCTATGATTGCCCTTGCGTCCAGCAAGTTTCCCACTTCCTCCGCCACTATCTTGGCGTGGTCAAATACCGATCGGCGAGTTCACTGTATAATTGGTCTGGCCATTGGGTGGACATTAAGTTGATGGCAGATGAAGTTTGGATCAGTGCCAGACATCTCATACATCATCCACGCAAACACTTTAATGTTAGAGATCAAGAACTCTATGATCTCTATTCTCTTAGTGTTGGACAGAGATGAACCAAGCAAAAAGAACTTTTTTGGGTTTTTCTCGTCTACCTTTACTTTCACCAAATCTTCCACTGCCTTCTGTTTGAATGCCTTTCCAACGTCTGTGAACAACTCGTTGCTTTCCAACTCCTCTACTATTTATACGAACCCTTTGGCAACTTGGCTGCCGTTCACTGTCATGAAGCATTGCTTAGACATGATTTGGTCTCCTAAGGTTTCTTCAATCATTCCGGCTTCGTTAGGGAATCGCAGCACCTGGTGATAGGTTGAAGCTACCACTCACATGGCGTGCAACCAGGTTCTCCCCAAGATAATGTTGTAAGTGAAAGGAACTTTCAATATACAAAATTCCACTTGTTTTGTCATTGTCCTAGCTTTGACTGGCAAAATTATCTTGCCAACCGGCCATTCTGGCATAGAGTTGAAACCAACCAAAAGAGATGTTGTGGGTAACAAATCTTTGTCCTCCAACTTGAGTTGTTTGAAGGTTTCATAATACATTATCTCGCACGAGCTCCCTTGGCCAATCAGGATCTGTTTGATGTCAAAATTCTTGACGTGCAGAGTTACCACTAGCACGTCATTATGAGGGCTTTGCAACCTTGCCAAGTCCCTGTCGGAGAAGGCGATGACGTTTTTCTCCTCGGTCTTCCCTCTTTTCACAGTAGGTTGTACACTTAGTATTTCCCTCATGTGCTCTGCTTTCTTGATCATCTTTCGCAGCTCGCATACTCATTCAAGTTTAATGATCCCATGTATCACGTTGATTATGCCTTGAGGTGGACTGTCGACTAGCATCCTATCTGGCCTATTGCAATCTTGGGGGCTGTCCGAGCTCCCCCCTCAATGTACTGGTCTAAGTGGCTTGCGACCACTAACTTTTCCAAGTGCTACCTTAGCGGCATGCAATTTTTAGTTTGGTGCCCTACCTCATCGTGAAAGGTACACTGATATCTATTATCATAGCCCCTCTGCATTTCTCCTAACTTGGATGGCCGTCGAATGAAGGGTTCGTCGCATATTTCGCAAAGAATTCGGTAGATAGGTTTATTGAACACCATGGTGATGGCAGTATAGACTCTCAACCTCCTTGCTTGGGCATCCTCACCGTTCGGTTGTATACCTTGACCATTTTTATTCGGTCGTTCTTCTTAGCCGACCGTGTTAACTTTTGTCGTGGGCTTTTTGTCTAACATCGTTGTTGTGCCGGACTTTGCTTTGGCTTATGTGCCATCTTCATCTACCCTGATATGCTAATGCGCTCTTTCCATAAGGGCTTCCATGGTGAGAGGTAGCATCAATGTTATTGAATCTCTCAATTTATTGCCCGCTGGTAAACCCTGTTTATACTGTGAGATAATTAGGTTTATAGGGGTAATCTCTGATCTGATTAAAAGTCTCCCAATACTAGTTGTTATAAGACTTTAGTGTTTCTTTCTCGTCCATTTCGATGGAGAGTAGCTGGTCTATCTCCACCGGTATCTTGGTGTTTGTCTTAAACTTGGTAACAAACGCCTTAACAAGTTGCGCCTATGAAGCTATGCCGCTTTCTGGTAACCTCTCAAACCATGTCAAGCCTAGGTCGCCTAAGCTTGAGGGAAACAAGATATACATTAAAGCCTTGTTCCGTCGATATACAGCCATAACCTGACGAAAGTGGCTCAAGTGCATGTATGGGTCTGAATTCTCATCGTAAGTTGTGAACTTAGGCTGGTGGAAGCCCAAGGGTAATGGTGCATTCTCTATTGCCGGAATGAATGACGAGCTTTGCAACCTTGCTAAAGCTTTGTCTGCTGGCTCGTAAGCAAGGTGCGACACTAACATTCCAAAGTCAACACTTCCATGTGTCCTAAGAGCTAACCGTTGTAGAGAAGAGACCCTTTGACGGTCGCGTGCCTGGGTGTCTTCTCGCTTTTGAGCCCTTTCTTCTAGCACGATCCGTAGGTCTGCCGACCTAGGCAACTCGGTGTCCCGAGAGGTTGTTTGATGCATATGCGAGGGTTTCCCTATGTGCAGGACCTTTCAGTCCTCGTTCTTTCAAACTTGGAGTAATGAGTCTTAGAGGTTCTTAATTATGTATCGCCTCTCCTAAGGCTTTTGCTTTCAGATTGTGATGGCACGACTTGCCTGTCACGATCTCCTAGGTGGTGAGAACGTGTTTTGCCTTCGTGTATCTCTTCTCCGGCCACCCTTTTGCTCTTCATTTGGCACTTTATTGTTTTCATGTCAGTCGCCATTCTTTTTATCAATTCGTCTTGCTCCTTCACACGATCTTCCAGAACCTGAGGATCCATTCTTCGTCTCTATCTATCAGGACTTTGAGAGCGATAAGGACTTAAGCCCTGTCTTTCTCGCGTGTCTCTCCGTGGATTCCGTTGTTAGGGATCTAATTCCGCCATGAACGAGACAAAAGGCAAACCTTCGCACTTTCCGCCCCCTTCCGGGGTTTGCCCATCAATAGCAAATGGGACAAATATTCGTCGTGCACCATTAAAATCAATTGAAGGAAACTTAGTCAAAAGGTTCATTCTCTGTCGTGTTTTCCACTAACAGTGCCAATTGTACGAGCACGCAATAGTCTTCTCGTATAATTCTGTTAATCAAGTTTGCACTTCTCCAAACATCGTCGCTTTGCTACCTGAAAACACAAACATGAGCTAGCCGGCAGGTGTGTTCCAGAAACCTCTTCGATGCCTAAGTCAACAAATAGACAATAGACACAAAAGTTCTGTGTATTCCAGAGTAAGAATTGTAATACCTGGGCATAGGTCTTATCATGAGCTTTTATAGATTTCGTCTAGCACAATCTTAGTAGGACTCTAACTCTCCTTAGCAGAGTCCTCCTACACTCCCAAGGATAACGTCTATCCTGATAACACCCTATTCAGTGCCAATCAAGTGAGACGGTTAAAACCCTTTATCTCAGCTGACTCTGTAGTCAATCGAGCTACCTCGACTCTATGTTCAACATGGCCGCATTGCGATGTCCCTGCTACCGGTTGTCCTTCTGCCGAGCTATACCTAGCTTGGCCCTCTTCACAGGCAGCCCCTTGGTTCGCTGCAAGACTATCTTTAGACAGCTAGGTCCAAGCCCCAGTAACACCTCACCTGGCCTAGGACCGAGCTACCCAATCTCCTACTCCGGCCTATAGCCCGATCCCTTGCTCGGCCCATAGCCCAGCCCTCAACTCGGCCTAATTTATTCACATAAATTACCCTCTCAAGGTTCATATAGTACCATAGGCTTTTCCTATAAATGTAGTAGTTGGCTTCCATGCAGTCCATTTTGGCTCTATCGAGCCTATTTACGAGTTTCGTTTTGATAATTCAAATTGTTTATTTGTTAGATTATTTGAGTATATAATTTATTAAAAAAATAAATTAGATTGATTTGTTAATTGTAATCTATTCAATGTTTAGGTTTATCATTAAAAAAAAAATGAATGAAAATTGTGATTTTAAAAAGAGTATTATTATTCAAGTTCAAAAGATAGATTTGCTTTCTATAACTAGTGATGTGTCAAGAAAATGAATGATTAAAAATCTAGTGATGTGTCAAGAAAAAATGAATGATTTTAATCATTCATTTTTTTGACACATCACTAGATTGGATCTATAAGGTGGGCTTAGAAAGTGGAAAACGTGATAAAGTAAATATGTTATGGTTATCATATCGATTTAATTTTTTGAATGGATTATATGCACGAAGGACACAATAAAATGAATGATTTAAATTATCAAAACAGAATTTGTGATGGGCCCACGGAGCCTAACAACACCCTGCAGTACATAGCCAACTCCTATATAGTATTCCTCCCCCTCCCCCAAAAAAAAAATTTTTTGACATAAAATTTTCTTGACCAATGAAGTAGCAGAAAATTTGATAGAAAATAATGCCATCAACTTTCTTAGCTAGTTAAAAAATAACGAATAATCTTATCTTGTGTATTTTGTAATTTTTTATTTGACGAAAACATTGCGTAAATAATAAGAAAAAAATGCATAATAGTTGTAGTTTGAAAAAATAATTATAAATTTATAAAAAGTATAATATTTTAATTATTAATATTTATAAATTTTACTATTGATCTGTAATATTTTTTTAAAAAAAAATCATGTGATATTTTTCCTAAATAATATGGGGAATTACATCTCAGTGAAAGAGATAAAAAAAATAAAAATAAAAATAAAAAAGAAAAAGAAAAAGAAAAAGAGTGATACTATTAATACCCCATCAATTATTTTGGATCCTCCATTTCTTTGGACTCTCACTTATGAATTTTAAAACCTTTAAAATTTCTTTTCTCCTTCCAAATAATGCCAAAATTATCTTTGTGAAAACATGTCACCCATTCAATTAAATGTACACGCTAAAATTATCTTTGTGAAAACATGTCACCCATTCAATTAAATGTACACGCCAAAATTATCTTTGTGAAAATATGCCACCCATTCAATTAAGTGCACACGCCAAAAAATCTCATTTCCAAAAACACTAACAAAACCCACGAAGAAGAACAAGAACAAGAACAAGAACAAGAGCCAAGTGTGATTACTGTCTCTGCCGCCTCATCATTTTGTTCAGTTTGACCATTTTCACAGTTGGTATGCTCTCTCTCTCTCTCTATATATATATATAAACATATGAATAAAATTCGGTTATCTGTTTCTGAACAAATAATAAATGTTCGGTTACCTATTCTTGAACAAATAAACATTATTCGGGCCTGTATTTTCGAATTTTGGTCATATGTTTTAGAGTTCAGTCTTGAAAAAATGATGAATAGTTTTTATTATTTTTTCTATTTTTTATTCAAGAAACTTATCCTTATAAGGTTAATCTCTTTTGAGTTAAGAGCACTATCGAAACTATGAACCCCCTCTAAGTTTTTATTATCGTACTCCTCTCGGCTTATGGAGTTGTGATTGCTAGAAAAACTTCCATTTATTGTCATTGTCGGAGAAGTGTAGATAATCAAATGGTTGCCACCGTTACCGCCAGAATATTGCCGCCAAAGGATTTTTAAGGTTTTGAGAGTGGGTAAGTTTTGAAGGTGGGATTTGGGGAAGATGGATGGGTGGTGATAGAGGTGGGTACTCTCATAAACTCTAATTCATGATGTAGTGGATGTGTGCGCTTAATTGTGAGATGAAGCGTTCCAAAATTAATGATATCTTTTTAAATAATTTTATTTGAGGTTATTATTGTAATAAAAAAAAATTAAAAAATGGAGGGTCCAAACTAATTGATGGAGTACTAATAGCAATACTCTTTAAAAAAAGAAAAAAAAAAAGAAAAAAAAAGATTTTAAGTTATTTACGATTACCCTAGGAAAAAAAGTTATTTACGGTTATATTCTGTCTCATATCTTCTCTAATTATTAACTAATCAAATCACTTACGCATCATTAAGTCTAGAAAATAAATATAACAAGTGGGCTTGTATATCCTTTTGAAAAATGCTATAGGCCCCAAATTTTCTACCAAATAAATAACCAAATTTTCTATCATTTTTCATAAATGAAATATCGCCACTTTTCAAAATACCCTACTTCTCATCCTAGGAGTCAGCAGGTTTGATAGAGTCCTCTCTGTATGTCTCTCCGAGATTCTACTACTAAGTAGCACTTCTGCTATTCAATCATACCCTTTCTTCCTCTTCATCTGGTTTTCTCAAGGAAACACGGGTGCAGGTACGAGTACGGTACGGGTATGAGTGTGGGTACGCTGATTCGGCAAAACTCAAAAAAAAGTATGATACACGTACGACTGCGGTATGCCGATATTTTTTTTTTTAAATACAATTATGGTTAGAGGATCCAATCTACAAATTAAAATTAAATATCAAAACTAAAAAGAGAACTACTCATTTTCTTACAATTTAAAACCATTAAGCGTTAAAAATAACATTTGTGAAATCTCTCACTTTGACATGTTATGCACTGTGAATTTGTGATCATAATTTATTTTTAAAATCTTTCTTTTTGCTCATCAATTTGTTATTTTTATAGGGTGAGACCAAAAAAGTAACAGGAGACCAAAGAAATATTTAAAGTTAATTGCTAATAGTAAAGGAAAAAAAAAAAAATTCAATTGAGGCAAGTTGTCAATTGCAATTTGCATAATACATAAAATTGCATCATTCCCAACCACTACTAATCAACTAATATAGTATTAATTTTTAATGTTTTATGCATAAATTTTAAAAGTTCGTTATGATTAAAGATTTTATAAAGAAATTCTAGGAGGATATGAAGCAAAAGCATAATGAATAGTCATATACAGAAATGCCCTTTATAGGCCTTGTTATTTTTTTTTGTTCAAATTGCTTTTTAAAAACATCAAAATCATTTGTTGATATGCTTATACAATTCATACAGACAGATAGGACAGTAGAGAAACATCAAAATTGCTGATCTGCAATGGCACCAAAAAAAAAAACAAAAAATGGCCTTGGTGTACCCACGCCGTACCCGAATAAACCAAACGTACTGGACCCTCTTTTGTCGTACCTAGTACGCATGTAGTCATACCAATACATGTACCCGCACTCGATAAGTACCCGATACTCGTACAACACTATTTTTGGAGTTTCCGTGCTTCATAGGGTTTCCTCAACGATCCTCCCCTCCTTTCTTATAGCAGCACCACCTCTTCTCTAGCCCTTATCCTCAGTAAAACCCATCTCTCTATCATCCTGTTACCATGATTGAATTTCTCTTCTGGGCCTTAGAGAAATCTATATGTGATTTGCTTTAGTTGTCCATTAATACAGATACCTTGATCTGCCATATACAAACAAATAGGCAGAGGCAAACTAGTTCTTGTTATCAAATATTTAGAAGACAATAGAAATCATGCCCTTCCCACATCTTCAACGACAACCACAAAAATAGAGCACGGTCAAATTTTGGCATTAAAATTTCATTATTATATCGGTAAAATTTTGATGAAAAGTCCAATACATAGTATTTTGGGACGGAGTTCTTCGTTGGCTAAGGACGGAGTTCTTTGTTGGCTATAAGGACGCATGCATGACACTTCTTGGTTGGTAACTCTTAACGTGTAGTGATAAGGATAATTCTTTACATTTTTGCTTTCTAGGTGTATTTTGTGTAAAAAAATTTTAAAATCTCATAACTTGAGTTCTACATATTTGTTTTTAAGAAAATTGATATATGTAAATTTGTCTTTTAGAGATCTTTCAAATAAGATCAACATTGAATATAAACTTTAAAAAAAGAAAAAGAAAAAAGGTTAATAGATCGATTTTTCAATCAATGAAAGTAAACAAAACTTTTTTTTATTTTTTATTTTTTGCAAAAATTTGTATGGAAGGAGAGATGTCAAAAATATATATGAAATAAAAATAAATCGTCCAAAGTTAAGGGGTACTTACGTGTAGGTCCTAATAAGTAGATTTATTGTCTAATAGATTCTATGAAAAAAAATTATCAGAAAAAAAGTTACTACTTGTAAGTTTTAGCGACAATTTATAAAAATCATGACAAAATAAGTTATTAATTATCAATTTTTAGCGACATATATAAAAAATTGTCACAAAAAAAATTATTTTTAGCGACAATTTTACCAAGAATTATTTTCAATAGAACTTTATGAGAATTAAGTCCAACTATTAGGACCTATTAGTTGTTTAGCCCAAAGGGGTTAACTACCCAACTAAAAACTGTGACTTATTAAAATTTTAATATAAACAAATTATTTTGAGCGTATTTCATCTTTGTTATTATCATAATTCATCATCCCCGAAATATACCAAGTAAAAAAACTAAAAAAGTTCTGGGGTAGCATTTCAGTCTTGTGCTTTGACTCTCATGATCTAGGGTGACCGACCATTAGTGTTTAAGCCCATTGGGCCAAGCTGCACCAAGTTTAATGAACCAATTTTATTTTGGCCATCTTCTTTTATAAAGTGCTTAATGTTTGGTAGACCCGATCCGAGTGTATATATTGTTGGATCCGAATCAAATTATTATAAAATTATTTCCTTTTATATATTAAACGATTTAACCGGTTAAACATGTCAAGACGATTGCAAGAAGGAAAATGATGTATAAGCTTATTTTTTAGATTCATTTTGTAAATTTAATGATGTGTAAGTCGTATAATTGATTGATAATTAGAAAAAATATAAAAGATTATTGTCTTTAATATTTTAATTGAGTACATCACTGGATTTGAATTAAGTGTAATTTTTGGTCTTGAAGAATCCAGCGCTTTAACTTTTTATCAGAAGTTCATAACAATTCATGAAAACGGAAGAAGAGTCTAGAACACAGACTAGAATGTATAAGCTCGACCTATATGTGAACATGTTTACAATTATAGGTACGTATATTTTTTGTTTTATATTCGTGTATTCTATGCTTGGAACATTTTGGCCTTATTTGGTTTATTTTTGAGAAATTTTTTTTTTTTTTTGAAAAAATGAAAACTAATTTGATGAAAATACATATAAAAAAAATATTTTCTGAGTACCAACGCGTGGCCGAGGTGGCACCGAAGTGTCAGCCGAGATCCCCACGTGTCATGGTAGTTGTGCCGAGGTTATCTCGGCTAGGCCGAGGTTACTTCCGAAGATATCGGAATCCGAGATAAGCGGATAAGGGACAGGAGTCCTAGATTGCGAGAAGACTTCAGTTTGGGTAAAGATAAAACTCTTAGGGAGTTTATCCTGATCCCACTGGGAGTCTTAGATTGGCAGTAGTCCTAAGTCCATTAGGACCAGGTTCCTGTTGGGACAAGGATTGTATTGGATATAAAAGAGAGGCACCCCCATGGGTCTAAGGTACGTTTTTTTTTATACTCAAGCTAGTGAGTTAAGTACTTGATTATCTTTGAGAGATATACTGACTTGATCGTCGGAGTACCCCCGGGTGGAAGAACCACCGCCGGAGTCTTTTTTTTCTGTGCAGGTTACAGGGAGCCGTCTACTCTGCCTGTGTTCTTCCGCTGAATCACTAAGGAGGGCAGTGTGATCGGAAATTCACTCACACAATTTGGCGCCGTCTGTGGGAACGAGAGAAGAGTAGATGGCCAGTAACTCGCAGAGGGAAAAGGTTGGGGACGACACTCCAGTCGGGAGTGGAAGACCCGTCGACCTTAACGCGGAAGAAGGAGACCATAACGAAGAAACTCGTGATCAGAATCACGCAGAAAAAGCCGTCGGACAAGATGGTGATACATCAAAGAAAGCAGACAGAGGCAAATACTATAATGAGGATGATCTCCAGACCTGGAAAGACAGATGTTTGAGGAGGGATAAAGAAGTAAAGGAGATGGCAAATAAGTTGGCAGACCTTCAGTCGGTCGTCAACTTCATGATGCAGAATAATGTCATGCAGCCGCCATACCCGCTGCAGGACACACCAATGCCAGCAGCAAACGCCCAGAAGAAGGGACGGAAAGAAATCCCCGAAGCCCCACAACACACGAGGAGCGGAAGGTACTCTCACCGACCCTCCAGGGAAGTCGGCCGAGAAGAGCCGAGGAGAGAAGAGTCCCGAAGGACATATCGCGAGAAGGAAGCAGACCCCAAGGAACATCGGCATGTTCCGGGGCGGATATCGTGCTTCGATGCGTCCTGCGGAGAAGGATCAAAAAGGGGCCACCATGAGGCCGAGAGTAGTGCGCCGAAAAGGCTGAAGCCCAATGACAGCCGGGCTGCAGGAAGAAGTAAAGAGGACTTAAGAGATTACCTGAAGAGGAAACAAGAGAATGCCGGAGCCGAAGTAACTTCCCCGGTTAAGCCGAGGACTCCATTCTCGGCAGAATTGGATAGATTCGTCGCGCCAAAAAGATTCAGTATGCCGAGGCTCCAGATATATGATGGTAAGTCGGACCCTAACTTTCATGTTGGATTATTTTTGAATTCAATGGCATTGTACAGTGGGAACGAGCCGTTGCTCTGCAAAGTGTTCCCTTCATCCTTCGGGGAGATTGCATCAGACTGGTTCCACAAGCTGCCAAAGGGGAGCGTGAAGAGCTGGGAAGGCCTGGCCGAGATGTTTGTTGCCAGGTTCATAACAAACAAACTGCAGCCACTGAGGGTGGATGCATTGATGGCCCTAAAAATTAGCAAAGACGAAAGCCTTAGGGCTTATGCAAAGAGGTACTATGAGGTGTTCAATCGAATACCTGAATGCAACCAGGAGGTGGCGGTCGTATCTTTCAAGAACGGCCTGAAGGATGACTGTCCATTGCGGAAGTCTTTGGCGAAAACCCTGCCAAAGAGCATGGAAGAACTCATGGCAAGAATTGAGAAGTACGCACGAGCCGAGGAAGATACCTCGGGGAACAAGGATATGAAGACAGAAAAAGGCAACGGCTCGCCGAAGCGAGGCCGAGGTAACAATGGACAAAACAAACATGAGACAAAGTTAAGGGCTAAACAAGCAGTGACGACGGTATTCCGAATTCCGGTCCAAAAGGTCCTTGACCAAATTCGAAATCAGCCCTACTTCAGGGCGCCGACAAGAGCACAAGGAGAATTCATGGGGAGAAACCTTGGTAGGCGTTGTGCCTACCATAATGAGCAGGGTCACCCAACTCAGGGTTGCAGAGCCCTTAAAGCACACTTAGAAGATCTGGTGAGGCAAGGCCATTTAAGAGACCTTGTGGATGAGGCCAGAACCAGGGAAGAGCAGGCACGATTGCCTCAACCACCAGCAGCCCCGCCCCCCCCCCCCAGCACAGCAACCACAGGCAGGTGGACCTCGGGTGGTTAACGTGATCCACTCAAAGGTGAATGAAAACGACATACGGGGGGAGACGCAGAAGGTGAAGCATCTGCATCATGTCAACCAGGTCGGGCTGAAAAGACCTCGGCCTGAAGATTGCCAAGGACCAACGATAACCTTCACAGAGGCCGACCTTGACATGGTTCAGCACCCGCACAATGATGCCCTGGTAGTATCCCTCCAGGTTGGGGAGTGCCAGGTGAAACGCATCTTGATTGATCAAGGTAGCTCCTGCGACATCATGTATGGCAGATGCTACAAGGAGTTAGGCCTTCACCCTGATGACATGGAGCAGTCAAACGGCCCGATGGTCGGCTTCAATGGAACGCTGACATGGCCTTTAGGCGCAACAAGCTTGGAGGTACAAGCTGGCACGAAGAAGATGAGGACAGAATTTATTGTGATTGATACGCCTTCACCTTACAACATCATCCTGGGGAGGCCGTGGTTGCATGCAATGGGGGCAGTTCCCTCAACCTTGCATCAACTGCTACGATTCCCAACAGAACATGGGATTGAGGAAATCAGAGGAGACCAGTTGTAGGCGAAAAATTGCTCCATGGCAGCAATGAAGTTAACCTGCAGCATCCGAGAACCAGAGGAAGCAGAGGTTGAAGAAGAGGACATGAAGGTCCTAGATGATGTCGGCAAGGAGCCGACCGAGAAGAGTGAAGAAGCATTAAAGAAAATCTTCGTACAAGAGGGCGATGAGGAACGCTTCTTTCTTCTCGGCACAGGATTAGCCGAAGAAGAAGAAAGGGAGTTGGAAGCCTTTCTGAGAAAAAATATTGAGGTGTTCGCCTGGACACCTTATGAAATGCCTGGCATTGACCCCGAGGTCACATGCCACAGACTCAACGTTGACAGGTCGGCCAAACCTGTAATACAACGAGCCAGAAGACCGATGTTGATGCACGTCGAAGCAGTGGAAGAGGAAGTAGCCAGACTTCTAGAGGCCAGGGCCATCCGAGAAGCCAATTATCCGACGTGGTTATCAAATACCGTGGTAGTAAAGAAGAAGAATGGCAAGTGGGGGGTCTGCGTAGACTTCACAAATTTGAACAAAGCTTGTCCCAAAGACAGCTTCCCTCTGCCAAAGATCGACCAGTTGGTGGACGCCACATCTGGACATGGAAGGATGAGCTTCTTGGACGCATATAGGGGCTATCACCAGATAGCCATGTACCCCCCGGATGAGGAGAAGACAGCGTTTATCACCCCCAAAGGTCTGTATTGTTACAGAGTCATGCCTTTTGGGTTGAAGAACGCAGGAGCAACTTACCAAAGGCTGGTGACCAAGATGTTCAGACACTTGATTGGCCGAACTGTCGAAGTCCACATCGATGATATGGTCGTAAAGACCAAGGAACCAAAGGATCATCTTGCTGACTTAGAGGAGGTCTTCGACATACTCAAAACATATCGGCTCCGACTAAACGCATCGAAATGCGCATTTGGAGTCGGATCCGGTAAGTTCTTGGGATACCTGGTAACAAGAAGGGGCATCGAAGCCAGCCCAGATCAGATCAAGGCCATTCTGGAATTACAGAGTCCGACATCGGCTAAACAGGTTCAGATGCTTACTGGAAGGGCCGCAGCCCTAAACAGATTTATAAGCCGAAGTTCGGACAAGTGTAAACCCTTTTTCAATCTGGTGAAAAAGGCCACGTATGGACAGAGGAATGTGAGGCCGCTTTGGCCGACCTGAAGAAGTACCTTACCTCGGCCCCAGTCCTCTCAACACCACAACCTGGCGAGGAACTGTTCTTATACCTAGCAGTTTCAGAGCACGCAGTAAGTGCTGTGATCGTCCGAGAAGAGAAGGGAGAGTAGAAGGCAGTCTACTATGTAAGTAAAACCTTGGCCGATGCAGAAACAAGGTATTTACCACTGGAGAAATTAATGCTGGCCTTGGTAATGGCCTCAAAGAAGCTAAACCATTATTTTCAAGCTCACAAGATAGTGGTTCTGACAGAGCACCCATTAAAATCCTTGTTACAACAAGGAGACTTGACTGGAAGAATTGCAAGATGGGCAGTAATTTTGGGTCAGTATGACCTGGAGTTCAGGCCAAGAACCGCAATTAAGGGCCAAGTCTTGGCCGACTTCGTGGCTGAGTTCTCGCCAGAATACATCGAAAATCGGGCTCTGTTGAGCCGAGATGAAAGATGTCCAAACAAGGAAGGAGAAGCCCAGCCAAAGGGTAAGGGACCCAGGAAGGAAAAACTCAGACCCTGCAGCATCTACATCGGCGACTCCTTTCAACTTTTTGTTGATGGGAGCTCAAACCGGCAGGGTGCAGGGGCAGGAGTAGTGTTAATTTCCCCCGATGGGGAGATACTGGAGCAATCCATTCGACTGGGGTTCAAAGCCTCAAATAATGAGGCGGAGTATGAAGCATTAATTGCTGGACTGAAGCTGGCAGTAGCGGCAGAGGCAGATGAGGTAATAGTTTTTTGTGACTCACAACTCATAGTGAATCAAACTACAGGAGAGTTTGTTGCCCGAGATGAAAGGATGTCGGCATATGCAAAAGAAGTCATCAGGCTGGCAGACATGTTTCAAAACTGCCGACTTCTTCAGGTTAGCCGAGATGATAACAACCACGCCGACGCGTTGGCCAATCTAGCAAGCTCAATGCAAACCGGAAAGACGAGGACAATCATGGTGGATTACCTATCAAGCCCGAGCATAGAAACACCACACACAATGCAAGAAGCATTATGTGTGGACATGGGACCAAGCTGGATGGATGCAATTGTTGCATTCCTGAAAGAGGGTAAACTGCCAGAAGATCGAAAGGAAGCACACAAGGTCAGACTGAAGTCGGCAAGATTCAGTCTGACAGCAGAAGGACATCTGTACAGAAGATCCTTCACTGGACCCCTTTTAAGGTGTGTACACCCTCTCCAGGTCGAAGACTTTTTGTATGAAATTCATGAAGGAGTTTGTGGAAGCCACGCAGGGGGCAGATCGTTAGCTCACAGGGCCATTACCCAGGGGTATTAGTGGCCCTATATGCAAAAAGATGCAGAAGCCTATGTGAAGAAGTGTGAACAATGCCAGAGGTTTGCACCATTGATACATCAGCCAGCTGCTGACCTGAACCCTGTTTCCAGCCCTTGGCCATTTGCCCAATGGGACATGGATCTTGTTGGAAAATTGCCCCAAGCAACTGGGCAACGGAAGTACCTACTGGTGGCTACGGACTACTTCACAAAATGGATAGAAGCAGAGCCTCTTGCCAAAATCCGAGATGTGGATGTGAAGAACTTCATCTGGAAAAGCATCATCACCAGATTTGGGATTCCAAGAGCAATAGTTGCCGACAACGGAACACAGTTTGACAGCAAACTCATCAAGAATTTTTGCGCCAAATTCAAGATAAAAAATTATTTCTCAACACCAAGCTTTCCCCAAAGTAATGGGCAAGCCGAAGCATCAAACAAAGTCATTCTAGATGGAATAAAGAAGAGGCTGCAGGCAGCAAAAGGAAAGTGGGTAGACGAATTGCCCAACGTGCTCTGGGCATATGCACTACGCCGAGAAGATCAACAGGGGAATCCCCTTTTGCCATGGCTTATGGCACAGAAGCAGTCATTCCACTGGAGATCGGCATCCCAGGGATCAGAACGCAGGGAGTTGAGAACGGGTCTAATGATGTGCTCTTAGCCCGAGATCTGGACCTACTAGAAGAAAGAAGAGAGAAAGCTGCAATCCAGCTTGCAGCATACCAGCAACAGCTTGCCAAAGCTTACAACAAGAAGGTCAATCCAAGGGATTTTCAGGTCAACGACTTAGTCTTGAGAAAAGTCGTCGGCAATAAGAAGGATCCCAGAGAGGGCAAACTTGGCCCAAACTGGGAAGGCCCCTACAGAATCACTTCGGTGTTAGGGAATGGGGCATATCGGCTCGAAGATAATGAGGGCAAAGCACTGCCTAGACCATGGAACACTTGTAATTTAAAGTTTTTCTATCATTAGATGTTCTTTGATTTTTTGCCGATATGTTCAATAAAATAGCAGAATTCCTCTGAACTTATACAACTTTGCATGATGTCGTTTTTTGAATAATGAGAACCCAAGAGGAACTTAGGTTCACATTGGGGGCAGAGAGAAGATATTAGTAAATGCTTAGCCGAAGTTAAGCCGAGATTATGTTTAAACACGTTAGAGATAAATTCCTTATCTTTACTTGTTGAAATTTGTAGCAATTTACAAGTTAAAGTTAAGCTGAGATAAATTCCTTATCTTTACTTGTTGAAATTTGTAGCAATTTACAAGTCAAAGTTAAGCTGAGATAAATTCCTTATCTTTACTTGTTGAAATTTGTAGCAATTTACAAGTCAAAGTTAAGCCGAGATAACTTCCTTATCTTTACTTGTTGAAATTTGTAGCAATTTACAAGTCAAAGTTAAGCCGAGATAACTTCCTTATCATTACTTGTTGAAATTTGTAGCAATTTACAAGTTAAAGTTAAGCCGAGATAAATTCCTTATCTTTACTTGTTGAAATTTGTAGCAATTTACAAGTCAAAGTTAAGCTGAGATAAATTCCTTATCTTTACTTGTTGAAATTTGTAGCAATTTACAAGTCAAAGTTAAGCCGAGATAAATTCCTTATCTTTACTTGTTGAAATTTGTAGCAATTTACAAGTCAAAGTTAAGCCGAGATAAACTCCTTATCTTTACTTGTTGAAATTCGTAGCAATTTACAAGTTAAAGTTAAGCTAATATGATTGTTGTCTTCACTTTTTGAAATTTGTAGCAATTTACAAGATGAAGATTAATTGAATAGTATATGTTTATACTTGTTGAAATTCATGAAAGAATGCAGGACAGTCTCTTGCCGAAGTGAAATTTGCAGGTGTAATGCCCGAGGTATGTTAACCCAAGGAGATTGCGCAAAGAAGGAAGAATCTGGAAATCATGCAAACTATTCTAAGTATAGAATCATTCAGAAGTAGTAAGAAGAGTTAAAAGTCTGAAGCATTCAAGAACAAACAGTTGCATAAATAAGTTGTTTACAAGCAGCAGAGAGGCACATCGGCCACAAAAAGAACAGTCTACAAAGAAAAGAAACAAAGTACAAAAGAAAAACAAAAGACATTCAAGTTGTTCCAGCTTCAGGTGTTGGTTGGGCTGAGACCTCGGAGGGCCCTTGAGGAACAACTTCAGCATTTTCTCCTGCCACAACCTCAGTCCGCCCTTCCACCACAACTTCAGCTTCTTTGTTTTCTGGAACCACGGCTTGTTTGTCTGCGGCGACTTCAGCATCAATGTCGGCCAAGGTCTCATCAACACTTCTCCCCACTAAAAGAAGGTCAGAAGATAAGGTACCGAAGTCTGCCTCTTTGGGAGCAGCTTCAACCTCTTCATCTCCAGTCAGGTCGATCTTGGGAGGAGATTTGGTCTTCCTCACCAAAGCTTCACCTTCATCTTCACCTTCGTTTTCAACGTCGGCTTCAGATTCATCTTCAGTTTGGCTTGGAGATGGAGGAAGAGGGCAAGGAAGACGCAGGGCCTCGGTCTTGTGCCATGGCGAGTCGGCTGGAAGATCAAGCTTTTTGGCCAAAGCATTCCAACCTAGGACGAATCCTTTGTTGCATGCTTTCTTGACCTGAAGCTTATAATCTTCAGCAACGTCGGCCATGCCTAGATCGTAGGCAGCATCAACTTCGGCTTTCTTCGTGGCCAGAGCATCTCTAAGCTCTTTCTTGGCTTCAGCCCTCTTAGCCTCGGCTTCCTTTCTCTCGGCTTCGGCTACTTTCCTAACGTTTACAGCAGCCTCAGCCTTTTGAAGAGCAAGTGATTGGGCCTTTGTAGCTTCTGCAGCCTGATCTTCCAGCCTTTTCATTTTTAGTTCGTTGGCCCTGTTTTGTTTATGGATAAGAGCGAACTCTTTCTCCATGTCAGCCAGCTTCCTCCCAGTTTCAAATGCCATCATGGAGAAGCTATGAGCATGTTGGATAGCCTGAAAGAATACAAGGCAAAAGTTAGTACAAGAAATTTCAGAATTCTACAAGTATGGAAGACAGATTTTCGAAGAATAAAAAGACTTACTTGGACTGAGCGCTGCATCATATGGACATAATTCTCATAACCAGTCATTTGTTCATTTTTCTCCATGTCGCCCTCAAGAAGGACGGCAGTGCTGAGTGCCAGGCCGATCTGGGCATCGGTTGCACTTTCATTTGTATACACTGGCCGGTCTTCAAGAGTGACTTTGGGTTCCCAGGGGATCTTGGGACCCCTGGACCTCGAAGACGTCCCAGCAGATGATTTCTGTTTCTTTGCTGCAGTGGACTTTGGTGGTTGGGCCTCAGCAGGCCTCTTAGAAGGAGCCAAGGTGGTCTTCTCGGTCAATTTTGATATTGGCAAGGCATCTTCGGCCTCGGCATCAGCTTCAGTAGCCTTAGCCTTCGGTTGGGCCTTCTTGGTTCTCTTCGGTTTTGGTGGGGGCACAGTTTGGGCTGGTGCATCATCCATATCATCAGGAAGATCGGCCAGAAGGTCTAGCACCTTTTTGACTGGACGTTCCATTTCGGCCGTTTTAACAAGCCTTCGTCGGCGTTTCTTTGGAGCCGAGGTTGACGGCTGATCGGCTAGCTCAGACGTGGAGGCAGCCTGTTCTGTAGAGGCAGTTGATGAAGAGGCACTCTTCTTCCTCTGTTTTGGAACGTCGGGCAATTTGGATGTGTAAGTGGGGATGAAGTTCAGCACCAAAGGAGCCTTGCGCTTTTCAAGCGGAAGATCCAAGAGTTTCTTCAGATCTTTCCCAAGATAAAAGGACTGGCGGAAGTTCTTAGGTGGCTGGCGAACGTCTGCAAAACAGAACAAAACATGAGAAACAGATAAAATTTTTGAAAGACATGCAAAATTTTTGAATAAAGCAATAGCTAAGCAGTTGACGTTGGGCTCTTACCCTTGCCCTCTCTGACCGTGCGTGGAAGGGGAAAGAGATGAACTTCTTCATCTGGGCCGAATTCCCAGTTTCCAGAAGCGATCAAGTAATCGTCCCCAGCCCCTTTGTTGGAGTCGGGAAGGTCGGCTACTATTTTGTAGGCAGTGGACCTCGGCTTAAGATAGTATACAAAACCTTTTTCCTTATGGTCAAGGCCACACATGGTATAACAGTACTAGATGTCGGCAAGAGTGATTCTAACACCCTCCTGCCTAGCTAAGGCTATTATTCCAATAAGTGTCCTAAAGGCGTTTATGGAGAGTTGCATGGGGTTAAGGGAATAGTAGTGAAGGACCTCGCGGAAAAGGGGATCAAGGGGGAACCTAAGTCCACACTGGACGAAGGCTACTATGGGGAAGGGCATTTTATCACCATCAGGCATAATAGAGTCCTCTTCCTCAGCTAGTCTAAGGTGGACATGCTCTGGAATGGAAAATTCTTGCCTAAAGTTTTGAAGCTTGGTTGGGGTGTTCACCCTGTCTCTCCACACACCCATGGTCCTGATAAAGATAAGCGTTTGGCTACAGAAAATGAGGATTCCTAAAAGGTTTTAAAGACCTCGGCTAAAACCTAGGTACTGATTGTTTCAGTTTTTCCTAGAGATTGATGGTTCAACAACAAATCCCAAACCTAAATCTACGAGTAAATGAGAATGGAAGGCAGAAAATCTGGAAAAGCAGGAAAGTAATAAGAAATCTCAGAAACAGACAAGAACTGGGAAAAGAAGGGAACGGTGGCTTACCAGAAAAAGGTGAGGCCGGGATGAAGCTTAGCCGAGGTCAGTTAATGGATGCAACAGTAACAAGCGCTTCAGAGCTTAGCAAAAATGGCAGATGGAGGCAGTTACAGGGCTTCGGGCAAATATAATGGCAGAATTGAAAGGAAAAAAGTTTTAGAGAGAAAGAAAGCAAGGAGATTCAAAATGTAAAAGTGAAGCGAAGGAGAGAGAGACAAACGTTTTTGTCAAAAGTGAAGCGGCGGCAAAACAAGGCAATAATTACGCCTAGGGTAACGTATACGTCAGACGGCGCGGACAGAGAAAAGACAGCTTGTAGGCGCGTCAGTGGCACGGGCCAGTAAGAATGAAACGCGTCATCAGAACGGTTGAGAAAAGGTGTATGACAGCTCATATGCGTAAGGGAATTGATTTGAATCTAAAGAGGACATGCCGTCCTGGAATGAATGATCTCGGCTAAAAAGTTCTTAGGCCGATGTGCGAGATAAAGTTCGAAGATAGGTTCCATCACCTCAGAATGCCGAGGTAATAGAACCTAGGGGGCAGTTGTGGGGATGTATTTTCTGAGTACCAACGCGTGGCCGAGGTGGCACCGAAGTGTCAGCCGAGATCCCCACGTGTCATGGTAGTTGTGCCGAGGTTATCTCGGCTAGGCCGAGGTTACTTCCGAAGATATCGGAATCCGAGATAAGCGGATAAGGGACAGGAGTCCTAGATTGCGAGAAGACTTCAGTTTGGGTAAAGATAAAACTCTTAGGGAGTTTATCCTGATCCCACTGGGAGTCTTAGATTGGCAGTAGTCCTAAGTCCATTAGGACCAGGTTCCTGTTGGGACAAGGATTGTATTGGATATAAAAGAGAGGCACCCCCATGGGTCTAAGGTACGTTTTTTTTTATACTCAAGCTAGTGAGTTAAGTACTTGATTATCTTTGAGAGATATACTGACTTGATCGTCGGAGTACCCCCGGGTGGAGGAACCACCGCCGGAGTCTTTTCTTTCTGTGCAGGTTACAGGGAGCCGTCTACTCTGCCTGTGTTCTTCCGCTGAATCACTAAGGAGGGCAGTGTGATCGGAAATTCACTCACACAGTACGTATATTTTTTGTTTTATATTCGTGTATTCTATGCTTGGAACATTTTGGCCTTATTTGGTTTATTTTTGAGAAATTTTTTTTTTTTTTTGAAAAAATGAAAACTAATTTGATGAAAATACATATCAAAAAAATATTTTAAAAATTATTTATAGCCTCCCAAAAGATAAAATTATGTCAAAATAATAAACGTTTTTTTTTTTTTTTTATTTGTTTCACCAAATTAATTTTTAGTTTATTTTTTTATAAAAAAAAATTATGAAACAAGTTTTTGAAAATCAAAGCAAACATCATGTTCCTAGCACCATTAATACTTTAATAGTGTTATACAATGACTTCCATGATTCCAAAATCTAGAACTATCATGATTTTTATGTGTTAGGTTTTTATTCTTGGCAATCCCGTTTGACAAAACTCCTTTCAGTTGTACTTATTTTCGCACTTTTTATTTCAGTGAGGCTATGAGTTTTTAGATGCAAATCCAACCCGAATTGTGCCTTGCAGAGAAGTTTGTGATGTTAATATTTTCAAGATTGCCACTTCGCTGATTATGACGGGGATCGAGCTGCCTGGTCTGCTCGCGGGGGTCCAGGGGGTAGCGCCCCTTAGCAGGTCCGGGGCAGCGCCTAGGTGGGGTCAGGGGGCAGCGCCCCCGAAGCAAAATGCAAAATTTCATTCGAAGTTGCATGTCCGCCCTTGCTCGCTCGAGCGAAGGAGTTCTCGCTCGAGCAAAGGCTGCGTCTGGCAAAAAACCTGAGCAGGATGAATGTACGCTCGAGCAAAGGTTATGTGGCTCGAACGAAGCCACTTATGGAAAACATGCGTTTTTGGTTCCTCGCTCGAGCGAGAGAGTATTTGCTCGAGCGAGCTTCGCAATCCCAAATTTTTATAAGTATTTGTTTTAGTCCAAAACTAGGATTACTCCTCCAGATCTTCTTCTTGGATATTAAGGTTTATAGCTGGGGATATTTTGCTAGTTTTCTTTGATGTTTTGATTGAGTATTCAACTCATGGTTTAAAGAGTATACATCAAAGGATTATTTGTTTGTTCTACACAAAAGAGAGAGTTGTTCTTCGGTGGATTCTGAAGAATTCAAGCCTGAAGCTTTGGTGGATTCTGGAGTGGCTCATCGTCAAAACAATTCCGAGGTGAAGACGGGGTTGGAAGAGGCACATAGGGGTTGGTTCAATTCGGGCGTGGATTCGCTAGGTAATTGAGAGTATACCTGTGTAATTCCTTTATACCTTCTTAGTGGATTGTTTTGTGGCTATTACCCGTGGTTTTTTTTAATCACAATTGGAGGTGCTCCAATTGTGATTTTTCCATGTTAAAATCGTTGTGTTGATTTGTCTTGATTGTTTGATTGTAATTGTTATATACTGCTTAAAATTGATACATAATCACAAATCTATATCTAGCGGATTTCTAGATTTTTCAATTGGTATCAGAGCAGGTCGTTCTATTTTTAAAAAAAAAAAATCTTTTAAAACGAGATATTGTTTGATTTGTGATAATGGATTCAATTCGTGAGGGAAATTCTATGGTTCGACCACCCCTACTTGATGGATCCAATTATTCGTTTTGGAAAGTTCGGATGAGATCGTTTTTAAAATCTATTGATGAAAAAGTTTGGCAATCTGTCATGTATGAGTGGACTGAACCGACGATTACCGTTGACGGAATAACTTTCCCCGAACCAATTGATAAGTGGGACACAATTGATTACCAAAATAGTAGCTGGAATAGTAAAAGCTATCAATTTTCTCTTTTGCGCTGTCACACCTGACGAGTTTAGTCGAATTTGCAATTGTGAAGTCGCAAAAGAGGCTTGGGATATCTTACAAACTATTTATGAGGGCATTCCTTTTGTTAAACGCTCAAAACTTCAAAGGCTCACGTCTAGTTTCGAAAACCTTTCAATGAAAGATAGTGAGACCTTTGATGAATTTTATGCGAAGTTGAGTGACATTGTAAAATCCAGCTTCAATTTAGGTGAAAAAATACTGGAATCCAAGGTTGTAGGAAAAATTTTGAGATCCTTGCCTGATCGGTTCCAACCAAAAGTTACGGCTATTGATGAGGCTCAAGATGTTGACAACCTCAAGCTGGATCACTTGGTTGGAAACCTCCAAACTTATGAGGCACATAGGAATTTCAAAAATAAACAAAAAGTTGCTATTGCTTTTAGTAGTGCTCATAGAGTTGGAGAGGATTCTGATGAGGATTGTGAGATAGATTCCAAGATTACGGCTGCTTTTGTTAAAAAATTTAAAAAATCTTTTTTGAAAAAGAATCCTAATCTTTTGGAATCTACTCATACTCATAAATGTAAAGGCAAAGATAAACCCAAAATTAATTCTATAGCCAAGAAAGAGAAAGGAAAGATACAAGGGAACTCTGAAAGAGTCCAATGCTATGAATGCCAAGGATTTGGCCACATGGCTTCAGAATACCCCACTCGTTTGAAGAAGAAGAAAGCCCTCGCTATCACTTGGGATGATGAATCAGAATCTGATGAAGATGAAAGTGACAACGAAGATCAAGGCGAAGAGGGACATAAACAATTCTTTGCTTTCATGGCGGCTTCCGAAACTGAAGGACGAACAGAGTATCCGAAGAGCCCGGTTGAGAATGCCACTGATGATGAATCCTCGGGAAGAGATGATGAAGAGCTTGAGCAAGCTTATGAAAAGTTGTATAAGGAATCTCTTAAGTTATCCAAATTGAAAGAAAAACTCACTATGAAACTCAAAGCATGTGAAAGTGAGAATGTCAAACTAAAGGCGGAGATTTCCGAGGCTAGGATTGATGCCATCAAGATAGCTAATGATCGACAAGCTCTTTGTGCAAAAGTCTTGACTTGTGAGACAGAGAGGAATGAGCTACAGCAAATCTATGTAACATATAAAGAAAAAATTGAAACTCTCGAGATGTCTCAAGTTGCTTTGGAAGAACTAATGATCAAGAAAGAGGAAGAACTCAAGTGTGCCATGGCTACCATTGGTCTTTGGAACAGAGGATCAAAGACTTTGGACAATATCATTGGGTCTCAACAAATTTGTTCTGACAAGAGTGGCATTGGCTTTGGTGGTAAGAAAGAGCAAAAACAAAGTGCTTCCACATCTCATGATACAAGAACTCAAGGAAAGGGAGAACAAAAAATTCAACATGAGGATGGACTTCTCAATCTTCCTAGAGTTGGTAAGGTCAAAGAAAAGAAGGTACATCCTGTACACCCTGTTTTTATTTGTCATCATTGTGGTATGCATGGTCATATTCGCCCTTATTGTTATGAGTTGCATGGAAGAGTGTCTCATAGAGATGGAAGAAATTACAATATCTTGTGGGGTAGAAGACACTTCATTGGTGGTAATGAGGTTAAGGGTCATATTAGATCTCATTATTTTGATTTGCTTGAGAACAAACATGAACAGAGGCTGTGTTTTCCTAAACCTAGAAATAGGAAGTTGGAAACCAAGTTGAGGCGAGTTCCCATTGAAGGGAAAGGGAACCACAATGTTAAGACACCACCCAAGAAACGCAATGCTCACAACTTTGTTTATACTAAAGCGGTTTGGGTGAGGAAACTTGACTTGTGTTAATTTGTTTATTTGTTTTAGTTTTAGGGTTTCTGTGTGTTTTTTTTTTTTTTTTAATGAGAAAAAAATTTGTGCTTGTTCGTTTTATGACATGTTTTGTTTAAAAAAAAAATGTGTGCATGTTCGTTTTTTGTCTTGCTTTGGTTAAGAAAAAAAAAATTTGAAAAAAAAATCCAAAAAGATTTTCTTAGTATAGTTTTGCAAGCTTGACATTTTTTAGTGGTCCTTGGTGCATATTGGAATTGATGAGAATATCCATTACATGTTAATATGTGTGTGCTTTCTGTGGTTATTACTCATTTCAGAGTGTGTGTTCTTTGATTAGTATGTCTCATTCTGTACACACTCTTGGATTAGCAAATATTGGAGTCTTCTGCCGTAGTGATTATTTTTTTTCTATGGACTTCTGGCATTGTATCTTTTGCTTTTCTAGAGAAATTGACCTATACTAGCATATCATGGGTGATGTTGAGTCTCTTAACCACCTTCCATCTTTTTGTATCTCTACAGCTTTCCCCTCTGTTCTTTGTAGTCCAGGCATAAGGAAAAGGCTACCTCAGAGTCACCAACCAGGCTATCCTTATTATATCCATGCTTCTCTGGTTCTGTTTCCATACTCTTGAGCGTGTCAATCGCCAATAAGTGTGCAAAAGAAAGAAAAAAAAATGTGCGAAAGAAAGAAAAGAAAAAGATGTGAAAAAAAAAGAAAAAAATAAAGGATTCATTGATTGAGGGGGAGCGTCCACTATTACTCAACAAATACCCCTTGATTCCTAGTGGTTTGACTTTCCTTAGTTGTGCTCAGATTCCCTTGTCGGAGGTCCAACTTTCATATCACTACTAGGATTTGAATCTAGTGTTTTTCGAACTCCAAGAGACACACACACTTTTATCATGGGATCTATGCTTTTCACATAATGCATCACTTTCTTTTATGAGGAATCTTCCAGAGGCTGTGCACATTGTGTTTTCAAGTAATTGTGCTTCTTGGATAATCTTGTGTGTTTCAAGGTATAAACCTGAAATTCCTTACTTACTCCACCATATTTTTTTGTCGTTTTCTTCTTGTTCATTGTTTTTAGTGAGGGGGAGTTTGGTTTATCATTACAAGAGTTTGTTAGCATGAACACTTTGATTTGTTTGGTAAAGGAGATTGGCCATAGTTGTTTTTCATGTTGCTATGCACTGTTTGCTTATTATTTCCTTCTTGCATGCTCCTGATATTTATATCATCATATCATGCTACATGTTCTTAAAATCTCCAAGTCACATCTATTCTTGTTTTCCATCTCATGCTTGCTTTTTCATATACTCTTGTGGGACTAATAGTTGTTTTGGAGATTGTGGCACTAATAGCTGTTTTGCAGATCATGACCTTGAGAAAGAAGTTTGTTTTTGTTGGCTGTAATGGGTTGGAGTGATTAGGATCTTATTTGTTAGGTGTGTTTTGTCATGGCATTGCCAAAGGGGGAGATTGTTAGGTTTTTATTCTTGGCAATCCCGTTTGACAAAACTCCTTTCAGTTATACTTATTTTCGCACTTTTTTATTTCAGTGAGGCTATGAGTTTTTAGATACGAATCCAACCCGAATTGGGCCTTGCAGAGAAGTTTGTGATGTTAATACTTTCAAGATTGCCACTTCGCTAATTATGACGGGGATCGAGCTGCCCGGTCAGCTCGCGGGGGTCCAGGGGGTAGCGCCTCTTGGTCCAGGGGGCAGCGCCCCTTGGCGGGTCCGAGGCAGTGCCCAGGTGGGGTCGGGGGGCAGCGCCCCCGAAGCAAAATGCAAAATTGCATTCGAAGTTGCATGTCCACCCTTGCTCACTCGAGTGAAGGCTGCGTCTGGCAAAAAACCTGAGAATGATAAATGTACGCTCGAGCAAAGGTTATGTGGCTCGAACGAAGCCACTTATGGAAAACACTCGTTTTTGGTTCCTCGCTCGAGCGAGAGAGTATTCGCTCGAGTGAGCTTCGCAGTCCCAGATTTCTATAAGTATTTGTTTTAGTCCAAAACTAGGATTACTCATCCAGATCTTCTTCTTAGATATTAAGGTTTATATCTGGGGATATTTTGCTAGTTTTCTTTTGATGTTTTGATTGAGTATTCAACTCATGGTTTAAAGAGTATATATCAAAGGATCATTTGTTTGTTGTACACAAAAGAGAGAGTTGTTCTTCGGTGGATTCTGAAGAATTCAAGCCTGAAGCTTTGGTGGATTCTGGAGTGGCTCATCCTCAAGACAATTCCGAGGTGAAGACGGGGTTGGAAGAGGCACATAGGGGTTGGTTCAATTCGGGCGTGGATTCGCTAGATAATTGAGAATATACCTGTGTAATTCCTTTATCTTCTTAGTGGATTGTTTTGTGGCTATTACCCGTGATTTTTTTTATCACAATTGGAGGTGCTCCAATTGTGATTTTTCCACGTTAAAATCGTTGTGTTGATTTGTCTTGATTGTTTGATTGGGATTGTTATATACTGCTTAAAATTGATACATAATCACAAATCTATATCTAGCGGATTTCTAGATTTTTCATTATGTACATGGGATGTTCATGGAATTGGAGTGTTTGTTGTGTGGAGAGCACATTAGCTACTATTGTGCGAGCTTTGAGATTCATTTTGGGGCATATTTTTATGTTCCAAAAGTAAAACATACTTACAAAAAAAAAAAAAAAAAAGCCTTTTTATCGAATTGTTTTTGTATAAAACTAAAAAATAAAAAAATAATTTGGTAAATGTGATTTGAAAAATAAAATTAAATAGAAATGTAATTCGATAAAAGTGCTCTTGATATCCGATCAATTTAAATTGCTCTCAGCCATTGTGAGAGCAATAAAAGCGATTAACCAAAAAAGATAATAAATAGCAAAAAAAATCTAGTGAATATAAGGAGGAAGCATGTCAAAATTTTTGCACTTCAAAATTTTTTATGATCTATTGATTTTTCCCTCATTTTTCTATCCCTTATGTTTTGTTGCAACTCATGTCCTTTTGCAATAAAAATTAAAGAGAAAATATCACTTTGCGTTTCAAATTATCACTCAAAAATCAATTTGACTCATATTTTTTTAATAATATCAGTTTTATATCTAAACTATCTGATTTTGTATCAATTTTACCATATTGTTAATTGCCATTTATAATCAAACAAAAGTTGCTAATGTATAATCACTACAAGAAAAAACACATTCGGCGACCAAATTTCCCGACTAAAAAGAATTTGGTTGCTGAAAGTATAGCTTTCAGCGACTAAAAAAGAATTAGTAGCCAATTGTGAAGCTTTTTGGCGACTAAAAATAAGTTTGGTCGCCAATTAAATGGATTTTACCGACTAAAACATTTTTAGTAGCCAAAAGTATAGTTTTCGCCGACTAAAAAAAATTTAGTAGCCAAAAAGTCAACAATTGCTGACTAATTATAATTTTGGTCACCAATTATGGGGGTTTTACTGACTAAAACATTTTTAGTAGCCGAAAGTACAGTTTTTGCCGACTAAAAAAAATTTAGTAGCCAAAAAGTCAACAATTGGCGACTAATTCTAAGTTTGGTCGCCAATTATGTGGGTTTTACCGACTAAAACATTTTTTAGTAGCCAAAAGTAAGTTTTTTGGCTACTAAAAAAAATTTAGTAGCCAAAAAGTGTACAATTGGCGACTAAAAACAAATTTAGTAGCGGAAAGTGGTCTTTTTAGTGCGAAAGTCTTTTCGCCGACCAAAATTATTTTGGTCGCTAAAAGTTAAATTTTTATTTTTATTTTTCTACTAAATAATTTATTTTCACATAAATTATGTCAATAAAAATAATTATGTATATTACATATATATAAATAATATATATTGCATATATAATCATGTGGTGTTACGTTGGTGTAGTGGGAAGTGTGTGGTGCATAAGGCTTATGCTCTGGGAGGTCAATGGTTCGAGTCTTTATAAGAGCGGATGCAAAGCTTAATAATGAATTATTTTTTTTCACGGATGAAGCTTTTGCCGACTAAAAATGTTGGTCACCGTTTGGTAGCTTTTGGCGACTAAAGATTTTGGTCGGCGATTCCTTGACTATTGGCGACTAAAACATTGGTAGGTGAATGTATGATTTTAAAGAAATATAATTGACTATTGGCAACCAAAATTTTGGTAGCTAAAGAGTAGCTTTTTGACGACCATAGGCTTTTTAGTCGGCAAAACCTTTCCCGACAGGTTTTTGGCGACAAATGTGGCGACCAAAATTTTTTGTCGCAGAATGGCTTTGGCGACCAAAAAATAGACAATTGGCGACCAATATTTTAGTAGCTAAAAGTGACTTTTTTTTGTAGTGAATTCAAATTTCATTCGAAATTTCATTTTACCTCTCAAACTATCTCCAAAATATTAATTAGACTCTTGAATAATGAAATTTGAGGGTTTAATTGATATTTAGAGAAAGCGCTTAGCATCTTGGCTTGATTGTTGGTAGGTAGATGTTAGCAATGATGTTGTGATGTTGTTTCTTGATTATTTGTCATGTTTCATTGCTTATCATCTAACCATATGCGTTGTATCTTTCTATCTCTTGTGTTTTGTGTTGTTTCTATTGTTCTCATTTTAGGTGGTTCACTTCACAAGGAGCTTAGAGTCGTTAGGTTTGTGTCTAGAGTGTATGTTTGTTAGGACTTCATTGTTAGAAGTGTTTTGTCCGGAAATTGCCAAAGGGAGAGATTGTTAGGTTCCTTGTGTTGTCAATTCCGTAAATAAACACTATTTGAGTTATAATTTTGTTGAGTTTTGAGTGTTGCTTGTAATCTTAGTTTATCCTCTTTCCTTCAATCCCAGAACTTGTTTTCTACCCTGTCAAGCTACATGGACTGCTCAAGCATAAAAGTTGGTCATCTAGTATTTCAGTCTTTGCTCTTAGATATGGGGAGGCTTCTTTTACACCTTGAGCATGCACTCTTGCACTCGAGCGAAGTGACGTGTTTATTTTGTTACAACCACCACTTAGACACACCATTGGAGATGTATTTCCTGCGCTCGAGTGGTCTTCGCGACTCTATTTTGCTTTAAGTTGCCTCAGATACATAATTTAGGCTTACCTTTTCTAGATCTGAGACTTGAGACCTAGGAACTATTGAGTATTCATATGGGGAGTTTTGCTAATATTTCCTTTAATGATTTCGCGACCTCACATGGATTGAATTGCATATATCAAGGGGCTTGTTATGATTTAACCTTTCTTAAATGTTCATTAGTGGATTTCGAAGGGTTCGAGCTTGGAGGCTTTGAAGGAGATCGAAGCATCTCATCGTCGTGGATTTGCCATGGGTTTTGTCGATTCAACAGCGGGCTAATCAATTCCAAGATGAAAATGTTGATGAAAGAGGCATAATGAGTGGAAGTCAATTCTTGAGTAAGCGTTGGGTAATTGCTTGTACTATTGTGTAATTTCATTATTTTTATAGTGGATTGTTTAATGACTTTAAGCCCGCGATTTTTTATCACAATTGGAGGTGCTTTAATTGTAATTTTTTCACGTTAAATCATTTGTGTTGATTTGTTAATTGTTAAACAACAAGTTAAATCACTTTCATATTTGTTAATTGATTTAAATTGTTTGTTTTGTGTGTTTTTGAGAATTGTCATAATTGAATCTATATCGAATCACAAATTACATCGTTTAGGGTTTTTCAGATAGTTTGAGGGTAAAATAAAATTTCAAATGAAATTGTAGTGCCATGTCCAACAACTTCCATTTGATTATAAGCAGCAGCTAACGTCGAGGTGAAATTGATTCAAAATCAAATAGTTTAGGAATAAAATTGATATTATTAAAAATAGACTTTGAATTGATTTTTAATTTATAGTTTAAGAAATAAAATGATATTTATTCAAAAATAAATCCTTCGTAAAACCTTAATTATGTAGCATAGCAAATTAACTTGAAGGTTAAGTTGCTTTGAATCTTGAAACTTGTACTTAAATTAATTCGAAAAAAGAAATTGATTTTTAATTAAAATTAAGTAAAAAATAAATAGAAAGAGAAATGAAAACTAACTTGGAGTTCAAGTAGGGAAATGTTTAGAGATTCGAATCCATTACTAACCGTGTAAGAAGTAAATAATGTATTGAATTTCAGTATATCAATGATTTAGATAATAATTAGCAGTTGACCCATGTTTTTTTAAACAATGTTTTATAAAATTAAGTTAAATTATTTATACATGTCTATATATAAATTATTTTTAGAAATATTTTATAATCTATGTAATACAAAAGAATAATATTAATTTTTTTATAATATAAAATATAAAATTAATAAATATATATAATAATTTTACTTGAATTATTAATGTATATATATGTGTACATATGTATAAAACTATTTAAAAAATATATTACGAAATATGCAGTGTAATTTTTGCTTTTAAATAAATATATATACAATAATAAAATAAACATTAATTTTAATATTAAAGATAGTGATTAAAATAGAGAAAAATTAAGGAATGATTTTAATTATATATTTTGATAATTCTAGCCATATCATTCTTTAAAAGTATTTAAATATATATAATTTTATTTTAATTATTTATATGTATTTTAATAATCTCAACCCTATCATGCTATATAACTAATATATATATATATATAATGATTTTATATGATATTAAATTATAATATAATAAAATAGATACTCATTTTGACATTAATAATAATTGTTAAATTGGAAAAAAAATTAATAACATAAAATTAAAAGTGATTCTAATTTTTAGTCATTTGGAAATAAAAATATGTAGAAATGAAAATTATATCAAATTTATTTTAAAATATTAAATATAAGTACGTTATGGTTGGATTAAGAAAAAACAAGTAGACTGGTTGGATTAAGAGAAAACAAGTAGACTAATTAAGTTGAGTATTGATTTTTCTTTAATATCCTTTTTATATTGTTTCTCTACATATTGTGTATGATTATATATATAATTATATAAAGGGGTATTTTTTCATAAATCTTTTCACCTACTTATGTTCTATTTAGTCCACATTATTTTCTTATATTCCAATAAGTCCTATGAGTGACATAGTCATCAAAGTACCTCTAATAATATTCACATTTATGGTATGAATGTTCTGTGATGTGAATGTGAATGTTCACATCGTCAATGTGAATGTTCATACCATCAGTGTGAATGTTAACATGTCAATGTGAATGTTCACACTGTCAATGTGAACATTCACATTGTAAAATATGAATATTTATATCTCCAAATTGCTAACCGTTCAAAAAATATTTGTAAGGGTAGAAATGTCCATAAATATAACGATCCCGATTTTGACCTGACTCTTGTGGTGTCCCAGACTTAGGTTTAATGCTTTCATATTGTTATTTACCCCATGCTTCCCTTGTATCTCTTTGAAATTGGCTTTTGGGTTGTTGTGGTTGTGTTTGGGCAGGTTGGTTGCTTATTTTTCAAACCTTGTGTTACCCAGCATTTTGGCTGCGCTCGAGCGGACTTTGCAAACTCTCAATACTTTTGCAGGTCTGGAAAACTACTGGGAGAGTGTTTTCTACGCTCAAACGGCGTTTCCTACGCTCGAGCGGCCTTTCTTGCGCTCGAGCGTTGGTCTGTTGTTTGCAAAACTACTAGACGTGTGTTTTCTATGCTCGAGTGTCACTTCTTGTGCTCGAGCGATGAGCGTCTTATTCATTGTGTCTTGCGCTCGAATGGAACAACTTATTGTGTTTGATGCTCGAGTGTCAATTCTTGTGCTCGAGCGGACTGTGCGTATATCAGATCGCAAAAATGACTTTTTATATCACTTTTTCATATATTTTCTCCCAAAAACCTAAATTTGAGACATTCACTCTCTAAAACACACACACACACACACTCTCTCTCTCTCTCTCTCTCTCTCTCTTCATTTTCATCTAGTTTTAGTGATTTCTTCACCCTAATCCCTTTGATAAAAAGGTAGACCGTCTCAAGATCTTCATTTTGATCCGAATAAAGTTGGATTTAGGCATCTTTGAAGTTTCACTCTTGCTCAGCTTATCTTCTCTCTTTGAGGTAGGGATTTTCTACACTTTCATATGGTTTTTAGCTTAGTTATTTGTCATTGTGTAACAATGGTAGGATTTGGGAGTACTTTGAACAAACCTAGGGTTTGGGTATGAAGTAAAAAGAGGGATCTCTAAATGAGTGTGAAATAAATGATTATGGAGTTCAAATATGAGGTTCTATGGTGGCAAAATAGTTAATTTTGGCATTTTGATTGATATATGGAAAAAGGGAGTTTTGCCCTAAATGGGTCAAATTGTTATTTTGTACAAATAACTAAAATTGATGATAATAATGTACAATTGGATGATTGTTGATGTAAATAGTGGAGTTAGACACGTGTTGTCTCTCACTTATGAAAATTTGAATAATTTATCTATTGAGAAGACTGCATATCTGTTTAGAAATATTTGTATTGGGCTATCGGTGGAGGATAGTTATGATTGTTGTAGAAAATGCATGAGGATTAAGTAAATTGAAACTAATCTAATGTTGGTTGTCATTGAATATGACTATGTTTTAAATACATTGTATATGTATGATGTTTGAGAGGAGAAAGGGGATGTATTCCATTGTGTATGAGAAGAAAGGGGATGTACTCTCTTGTTTAGGAGGAGATAGGGGATGGACTCCATTGAAATTAAGTTGGCCGGAGTATCTAGGGTTAAAGTCCCGAAATCGTGTGTATACATGGATGTTGATTCTGCGGACGAAATTTTCGTAAAATGGCAGATTTGAAGTGTTTGTGTGGTAGTGTATTGAATTGGAAAAACCACTGAGTTGTAGTTTTAGCTGGGTCATTGAAAGATAATGACATTGACTCATGAATTAAGAAAAATAAATGAACTTAAACTAAATTGAAAGAAGATGAATTGAAATGTGAACTTTGGTGTTTTACGGTTATATAAAATGTGGATATTTTGTCACCGGCATTGCATATGCACATTATACTTATATCTTTATTAAATTTCATATATTGTGTTAGATTGTTCCTATTGGGTTTTGGCTTACCCTATTTGGAAAAAAAACCATTTTCAGGTGTTGGTAACATGTCTCCGCCAAGGCAATAGCTTGGAGAGACTTTTGAGAGCAAGAGCTTCTTTATTTTGTTATGTTCTTTTGTATAGCCAAGGGCTTAAATTGTATTGAGCTAGGCTCACTTTTGTGTAACCAAGCAATTACTTGGAAAGATGTAAGCCTATAGGGCATATGACTATATGTTTAATTTTAATTCTCTTAACATTGCAACACATGCTGTAGATTTAGGATGAACATTTGTGAAAGTATATCGCATGTGTTAACTTTTGTAAACGAACTCTGATGAATGAAAGTATCTTATTTCTATTATTCTTCCGTTTATGAGTTGGTTTTATCATATATTTTTTGGGGCGTTACAATAAAATACTTTATATAGCGATTCTGGTTTTGATCCGACCCTTGTTGTATCCCGAGCTCGAGCTTCATGATTCTGTACTGTAATTCTTCTCTTTTTCTCCTTATTTCTCATTGAAATTGAGTATTGGAGTGCCTTGGCTGTGTTTGGAATAGGTGGGTTGCTAGTTGGTTCAAATTGTTGTTGTCCAGATTTTGGCCTCTTCGCTCGAGCGAGCTTTGTAGGCTCCTAGTACCTTTGTAGGCCTGTACATATACTGGGAGGGTAGTGTTCTTCGCTCGAGCGACAACTCTTGCGCTCAAGCAACGACCTTCTATCTATAAAACTTCTAGGAGTGTGTATTCTGCGCTCGAGCGAAGCTTCTAGCGCTTGAGCGAGCTACGTATATATCAATTCGCAGCAACACCTTTTTACATGACTTTTTCATATCTTTTGTTCCAAAAACCCCAGATCGGGACCTCCTCTCTCTAAAACTCCCTCTCTTTACGTTTTTTACCTAAATCTAGTAGATTCTCTACCCGTGTGCCTTTGTTAAAAAGGTAGTACGTCTCAAGAGCTCTCTTTTGATCCGATTAAAGCTTGGTTTCGGCGTTTTTGAAGTTCCTCCATCTTTTCCTTGGTCTTCTAAGCTTGAGGTAGGGATCTTCTACACCTTCATATGGTTTTTAACTTAGTTATTTGATATTGTATGGAGAAGATTAGGATTTAGAGAATTTTGGACAAACCTCGGGTTTTGATTTAAAATCTCAAGAGGGGTTTTCAAATGAATGTAATGGAAATGGTTATGAGAATAGATATGAACTTGTATTGTGTTAAAATAATTGATTTCGGTGTTTGGGATGAACTTGGGAAAAATGAGAGCTTGGCCCTAAAATGACTCAAATGATTATTTTGTATAATAATGAAAATGGTAGTGAATGTGTGAAATTGAGAGGTTGTTTAATTTGGATAATTTATCTATTGTAAAGATTGTATATCTGTTTAGAAATATCTTTTTTAGGCTATCGGTAGAGGATAGTCATGATTGTCGTAAAAATTGTATGAGAATTAGGTGAATTGAAACTAATCTATTATTGTTGTCATTGAATATGACTGTGTTATAATACATTGTACATGTATGATACTTGGGAGGAGAAAAGGGATATACTCCATATATGGGAGGAGATAGGGGATGGACTCCATTGAATTAAGTTGGCCTGTGTATCCAGGGTGTAAGTCCCGAAAACTGCACATATACATGGGTGTCGATTCCCATGGACCAAGTTTCTGTAAAATTGCAAATTAAAGTGCTGTATATTGATTATGTAAGTTTGAGAACCACTGAGTTGTAGTCTCAGTTGGGTGATCTGGATAATAAGGAACATGACTTATGAATTAAGGTAATATCAATTGACATGAATAAAATTGAGATAAGATAGATTGGAATAAAATAATTTGGCATATTATGATCTTGTAAGATATGATTGATTTTATGATGGGCATTAGACATATATGTCATGCTTATACCTTTATTAAGATTCATATATTGTGTTAGATTGAATCTATTGGGCTTTGGCTCTCCCTATTGGGAAAAATCATTTTCAGGTGCTGGTGACATGTCTCCGCCGAGACAGTAGCTTGGAGAGACTTGGAGCAAGGGTTCATTTTTGTTGTATTTAATTTGTATAGCCAAGGGCTTTAACTGTATTGAGCTAGATTCATTTTGTTGTAACCAATGAATGACTTGGAAAGATGTAAGTCGTTAGGGCATTTAAATATCTGTTTAACTTTCATCTTTTGATTACTAGTAACACATGTTGTAGATTTAGGATAGGACATTTATGAATGTATATCACATGTGTTATCATTTATATATCAACTCTAATGAATGAAAGTATGTTGTTTCAATTCTATTTCCGCAAATGAGATGGGTTTGTCATGTTTATTTTGGGGTGTGACACTTTAAATATGAGAATGAGGATTTGGTAGATCAAATATTCAAATAATAGGACTTATTAGAATACAAGAATATCTTATGGACTAATTGTGATATAAACACTTAAAAAATGATTTTCTAATAAATCTCCCTTGTATAAAATTTAAATTAAATATAAATCTTTTCGAATAAATAATTTCATATTAAATAGGAAATTCAATATAAATTAATAATAAAATATGAATAACGTAGATGAAAAAATAAAAAATATATTTAATTTTAATATAAAATTTGAATACTTGAATAGAAGTGAGAAAAGTAGAAGAAAATTAATTTGTAAATTAATTTTTTTGTGCATATAATTCTATTAACTTTTATTTATGGATAGTTGATTAATTAGAAGTACTTTAAATATTAGATTTTAGAAATAATTAGTATAAGGGTATATTACATGGCACTTAAAAATAAATAAATAAATAAATAAAAAGAGTTACACCACATAGAAGAGATAAAAATTATAAGGATAAAAAATATTTATATACATATATACTAGTATACGGGTATAATAAATAATTAAAAATTATTTTCAAATTAAAATAATAATATAAAATTTATTTAAAATATGTATTAAAGATAAGTTATAATCAATTATCCCCACTGTCCTATCTTGTTAGTCCACTTTTGCATTTTAGTCATCATAAAATATTTGTCCATTTTCAATTTTGAGATACTAAATGTTGTGAAATTTTCAAAATTGCCCACTATAAATTGTTAGGGGGATGCACCAATAAATCCCAAATTTATATCTTGTAACCCATTTGGTTCTATGAATTTTCTTATGAACCATTTGGTCCTATCCCAATGTTAATGACCATTGAACATCATCCACATCAACTACAACTTCAACAACATCAAACGGATTTTGAGTTTTTGATGATCTCTATCAGATTCATCAGATTCAAACATCAAAACATCAAATTCAAAACATCAGATACATTAATCTATATATATATATGTTGATTTCATATTGAGAACATCGGATCGGAGAGAAAAATGGTGAACATCAATGTCTGCAGCAGATGATTGCTTCTCGTTAGTCTCCTCGATGAAATTCTGCACCATTTTTGCCAAACAGACGGAACTTGGCTCAAACTCGGCCCCTCCTCCATCCTTGCCGTACTGCGGTTCTCCGACGGGAGGCTTCTCCGCTGACGAAATACGCAGAACACTTGGGAACTGCCGATCGAAAAGCCTCTTGAGACCCGATTTCAACACAGGTTTGGCTAAATCGTTTCTGATCGATTCTCGGAATGCTTAAGAATCCAGTGGTTGAATCTTCATTGGAGGCATACTACCCTCCTAATGCAATGTTAACGGAATACACAATGTTAACGCAATGTTAACGGAACATTAGGAGGGTACTGAAGCTTCAAAGCCCTTCAATCTGAGAATTTCAGATCTGGCCATAGCGACGGGTTGATGATGAGAATTTCAGATCAGATCCCTCGCCATGATGTTTAATGTTGATGATGAATAATGTTTAATGTTTAATGTTGATGATGATGTTTAATGTTTAATGTTTGATGATGATGAATAATGTTTAATGTTGAAGAATAATGTTTTATGTCTGATGTTTGATTTTTGATGGATAATGTTTTGATGATGTTGATGATGTTGATGTTAATGTTTAATGTTGATGATGAATAATGTTTAATGTTTAATGTTTGATGATGTTTAATGTTTAATGTTGATGATGATGTTTAATGTTTAATGTTTGATGATGATGAATAATATTTAATGTTGAAGAATAATGTTTTATGTCTGATGTTTGATGGATTATGTTTTGATGATGTTGATGATATTGTTGATGTTACTGATGTAGGTAGTGGAACTAAACGGTGCATAAGAAAACTTTTAGGACTAAATGGTTCAACTTTCTACCACATAGGATTTACTGGTAATTTTTCCAAATTGTTATATACACATTTTAAAATTCAAGTAGAAGGACAATGGTGGAAAAAAACATTTCAAAATTTGAATTAAAAGGTAATGATTGCATGTGTCTTTAGTAAGTTGAATTTTCTACAACAAACAAATTGGAATGGAGAGAATAAATTTTATTCTTTTTTTTTTATTATTTATCAAAAGAAGGTTTTATTCTAATGTCATTAATTGTGTTATAAGTTTTTAGTAAAAAAATTGCAAGTCATAATTTAATTGGTAAAAATTAAAGAAAAAATTAGAAAAATTATATTTATGATAAAATATAAATAAATTTTGTTTTATTAATTTTGTAATTTTAATTTAACATATGATAATAGTAAAGTACATTTGTTAATATATTAATTTTTTTTGTTATATTGTAAAGTCCAAAAATTTGTCTACTCAAAATTTTAAATTGTCTTATGTCATAACTTTTGCGTGAAAATAGATTATGATTGATTTGTGGTATTCGACTAAATATTAGAAGTGAGTTAGAAGCTAGTCGATTCAATATTTATGTCAATGTGATATTCACCTAATCATTAAAAATTGTCTTGATCAGTTCCTGACCGGTATAAGCTAGTTTGGGATTCCAATATTAGATTAAATATTAAAAATAAGCCTAGAAAAATCTAGTTCAAGTAACAATTCTTGATTTAAGCCTATAATATATCATATTTTAATAACTCAATATCATAAAATAAAAATAAAAAAATCTTCATGCTTACGGTGCTTTTTATCAATCAATAAAAAATACTTACAACTATTAAGAGAATTATATTTGAACAAATTCTAATATAAAATTTTTACTTTAAGACCTATACGTTTTTTTTTTTTTTTTTTACTCTATCACTAATCTTTGAGATAGCAACTAAAACAAATTTCAATAATTATTATATGGAGAGACATGTGTGATAAGAGTTTGCAGCACACAACTTTTATTAATTCAAAATTTTCAAAAAAAAAAAAAAAAAAAAGAAATTTGAAAAAGTAATGTACCCAATTTTATGTTATGTTTGATTCATGGATTTAGGTAGGAATATGAAAAGATAAAAATAAAAAATAAGAATAAAAAAAAGAAAGAAAGATAATAGGTGAAATATGAATATCTAACTTCACACACTTTTTCATTTTCTTTTCAAAATCCCTACCCTAAACTTGAACCAAACACATCATCAATATTTGAAAGACGTTTTGAATCCTTTATTGTATTGATATACACCATTTAAAAATAAAAATAAAAGAAGTATAAAATCCTATCTTAGGCTATGAAAGCAGAGATTGGGGGTTTAAGGAAACAAAATTACTCGTCTAAAAATATATTTAAAAAATGAAACAAAATTATTGGGATCATGGGTCAATGATCTTGTAAAAATCTTTTGATAAGATAGGTTAATTGATTATGAAATTTTTTAGGATAGGACAGCAACCAATAATTTTTTTTAATATTTTTATTTAATTGCTAAAATTTGAAATTTTCGAATATAATGAAATTGTCTTTTTGCTATAATATAGATATATAGATTGAAATGTCGATGCATAAAAAATTATTAAACACCAAGAAAAAAATATGTGGAAGATGTGAATTGGCTCCTACATTTTAATGGTGCAAAATTTTAAATTTTAAAACTGATTAGTTAACTTTCATTTTCAAATTTCTAAATTTAAATTTTGAAATAGATTAATTAACTTTTCTTTTGAAATATGTAAATCAAGGCACAATAAGATTCTTTTTTTAAATGATTCAATAAATGCTAACCAATAGAAGTTTTTTTTAATTACTTAAAAAATAATAAATCTAGAAAAATAGTATGAGAGTTTTGAGCTTCACAGGACTCTTCTCATTAGAAACCCCCTTTTGCTTATATAATATATAGATATAGATATATAATAATGTATCACAGTTACAAGCTCCGATATCATTGTTAAGAAGATAAGTATATTTAAACCGCAGGAACGAATCATCTTGGCGGGCATAAATCATCTACACTAAGTTAGGGTTGCGACACAATTTGTTTCCTTGATTCGTTTCATGGTTAGGGCATGAAACCAAAGAAAACGATTGTGTAATCATGCATTCTCAATCACAAAGTCAAATACATTGATTGGATGAAAACTATACCTCAATAAATGATCTTTAAAATTTTTAAAATGATTACCCAAATCAAATCAAAACTCAAATCGCAATACATTAATATAAATTACTTGAGCATCGTTTCATGAAAACCCAAAAAAAATGAATATTAGCTGTCCATAGTTGGGGTGAAATCTATCATTTTTGATGACAACACCATTGATCCGCCTTGGGAAGCTCCCTAAGAAGGGAGTAGCTACCTACTGAGCTTCAGCAGTCAATTTCTTCTTCTTGCCTTTCTAGTTGTTCTATAGGGTTTATGTTTATTTTTTAGAAAGGAGTTGTTTTCTAGGGTTGAAGATCTTTTTTCTTAAGTTGGAGAGCATTATTTATAAACTTTCCATGAATTATGCCAAATCTTTAACAAAATAATACTTTTGAAATTTGAAATTAATTGCGTCTTTTTTTGTACTTGTGTGGATCTCAAGTCTACTCAAGTGTGTTTTCTAGTGGCTCTTTTTTTGTGAAAATTGTAAGATAAATTAATAATATAAATGATCGATGATCCCATGAGGGTGTTTATCATGCAAAAAGGTCAACAATCCAAGAATCAAGCGAACGAGAAAGTTTTGTAATGTTGAAGTGAATTTCAACTTCACTGCCATGGGTATATATATACACCATGGCAACCTTTGGTAATGGTCACACCTGTTGAGATTGATCTAGAATATCAACAGGTACTATGTTTCACTACAACCTTTCACCAATGGTTGTGTCACTTGGAGTTTCAAATTCAAACGTTCAACTTCCAGATTATTCTCGATTTCTTGGGGAAAGGTATATCACCACTTATGGAAAATGTTTGGACATAATGAATCACACTAAATTATGGTGTGATCACTTTATTCCATTATCTCCCACTTGATCACAACATTATGAGGTGACCATACGTGCTCACGTTTTTGCCACCAATCTTACCGCACCTGTACGAATGTGTTCTCCCATTGATAACACACTTCAGATGACTTCAATTCACTATATTTCAAGTGAATGGCATCAATTTTTAGTGCTAGGTTCATAGTCCATACCCAATCACCATTGACGACTTCAGTCATACACATTCCTCATGTGTCGACCTGCGCTAAAATTATTGTTAAGTACTTCCTCTAAGGCCTATTCCTGAAGGTTTTTCTTAACACACCTTCTCAACAACTTTTTGCTAATCAAGTAGACAACATCATCTAGTTAGCATGTTGCATATCATGAATTTTATATCTCATGCTAACTATGATGTCCGTACCTTGTTAGTTCCTCTTTTATTACCTGACCAAACACATGTTTCCATGCAAGATAGAGTCGCATAACATCAGCTATCCAGGCATCCCTAGAGTCATCTGACTATGCTGTTATATAGGTAGCTAAACCACCTAGTTAGGCATTTTTCAATCCCATATTAGGTACATGTTCTCTCAATTTTCAGAGATAACCCTTTGGTCATAGGGTCGGCCACTATCTCTTTTGAGAGTATATTGTCGACTTTGATTTCTTCCATCTCCACTATATCTTGAATGTAGTGATATTATAACACCCTGACAAATGAACCTTCCTATTTCCCTTCTCATCTAGGCATCACCAACATACAACGGACAACACAACGAAACAAAAGTAGAAATGATACACATTAACAACATTCCTTCCCTTTTTAACTATCCCCAAGATTTAGAATATTGTCTCATTACATCCATAAACAAAACAAAATGGTTCAAAAGTAAGAAAATATACAACAAGACAAGTCGCAAGTCGACTTTCTTAAAAAATGTGTTCCTTGTTACACTAGCATAAAATTGACATTTAATTACAATATAGCCTTACTCTTGAACACAAAAAGATTTCCAACAAAAGGTTTCACACCCCAAAAGGGTTTTCTTCTTCTCAAGCAATCACTTAGGAGATTCTTTGTCTTCATTTCCTGAAATTGGTTAGCTTTGGGGTGAGCAAAAGCTCAGTAGGTAATGAATTTAACAAGTTATATAATTAATTGAAAAACACATGATCATGCAATGCAAACATTTGGTTAATTACAATACAAATGTATGTAAATGTATTTATGTATGAATGTGAAATAGGTAACATATGAAGTTTTGAATTAACATTTCCAGGTTGTACACAGGGCAGTAAATATACTATAACATCCCAAGTAAGAGCCGAAATTCAAAATACATTCATAGATATGGATTTTGTATACTTAAAATAGTCCCACATTTGCCGGCTCTAGAAATGGCAAGGTGATGGGCACCCAAAATTTTTTTTCCCTTCCGCATTTGCCGACTTTAAAAATGGCAGGGCCGCGGACACCTGAAACCATGTTTTCCCACATTCACCGACTCTAGAAACGGAGGGCTTATGGACACCCAAAACCATTTTCTCACATTCATCCGACAATATGCGCAGACAGGGCAATTGGTCACCTTGACTCCCTGCACAGGTACCAATTACATTACATAACTCAAAAAGCAACCCAACTCACCACCCAGACTCATAGACTATTTATCCCCTTCTGCTTTTCAACAATCACTTCATCATTGTGTCAAAAGAGAAATTTGGAATGCATATGATGCATGAATTTGTAAATCTTCAATTTTCCCTAAAATGATTTTTATTCATAACAATTCACTACTTTACACATCAATAATGGAGGATAGCTCATTAACAACCTTCACCAACTCAAGGTGTATATAGAGAAAAGCTTCAAATCTTACATTTCAAGCTTAAAGTTAAGTAAATACATTCAATTTCATGTTTTTGAAACCAATTGAGCAAAACCCCTTTTTATTGAACAATTCTCAAAACTAGGGTTTATGAAAAATTTGGGGTTTTCTCTCTTTTATGAATTAAGGACTACTTTTCGTTATCAACAACGAAAATCATTAATAAAAGACATAATTCCATCCAAAAATCATGAATTATTAACCACATCCTTCCAAATCATTTATTAACAAACACAATCCATACATATATATATATATATATATATGAGGATGAATATCTAATGAAATTACCACATATGGGTCTCAAATCAAAGATATAACAAGTTAAAGATACACCTACCTCAAGATTGGAAGTAGATGAGAACCCACTTGAAACTTTAGCAAAATTACGAAATAATCGGTAGAACTCTTGATCCAAGCTTTTCTTTCAACCTCCTTGAAGCATCTAGGGTGGATCTAAGGTAAAAATTGGAGAAATCAAGTGTTTGGAGCTCTAGGGTTTCGGGTATGGAGGAGATGGAGAGAAGAGAGGAAGAAAGAATAAAGATTTTGGGCCAAAAAGTGACTTTAAAGTGCCTGATATCGAACAGACCACTCGAGCAGTCAAGGCTTGGCTTGAGCAATGAAAAAGAGCTCCCAGAATCTCTGAAATTCGCGCAGACCACTGGAATGGTCAAAAGTTTGCTTAAGCGGATTTGCTTCCATCATAAATACTCAAATTTCAAACAGCCATAACTTCTTCATCTGGACTCCGTTTTAGGTTGTTCTTGTGTCCAAATCAAAGCCCTGGAAACAAGCTTTCCAATGGTTTTAGCCTTACATCCAAATTCAAAGTTTGGAAAGAGAAAAAGGAAAAAGAGTGAAGACTACTCATAGAACAATTATCCGAATCAATGTTTTTGGTTCAATCTTATTTTACCATTATGATGCCACCTCAATCAATATTCCAAATGAACCAAAGAGGCTCCAAGTACAATAATAAGAGTATCAAGAGAAATCCCACTAGTCCAAGAAGTACAAAGTGTTATAGATAACTTACATGAATATGTTTTCCTTAGAGCTATTCGCTCTACTTTTTATTAATGAAATGGCAGACTAATTGTCACAAAACAAATTAAACAGTCTAGCAGGTATAACTAGCTGTAAACTTTCAACAAATTGTTTAATCTAGACTGCATTAGTAACTGCTGTGTTGCATGCTATGTACTTAGCTTCTATAGTATACTTTGCAATACAACTCTATTTCTTACTTAACCAATAAACAGTTGTTCCACTACACAGGAACACAGGAACACATGACCGAGTTTGTCGACTTGAAAAACATAATGATCTTTAAAAATATATATATAATGATCTTTTAAAAAAAAACATAAATGGATAAATGGACATAAATTGACGTCTTGCTCTCGTACTCCCACTTATCTTAGGATTTGCATCGGGTTAAACAACATCACTTGTGTTTTCTCCACTATTAGGTTGTGCTGTGAAAACTAGTGGTGCTTGTGGCAAATAAAATTGGAAGATAACAAAAGTTATACCTCAACACGTGGAGAAAAGAAGTCCGCAAACGTTAGAAATTGCAACATGCCCGCCATGCATAATCGCACCCGTGAGTAAGAAGCATGGAGGTCACGACCAGGACGTAACTAGGCCGCGAAGAAATCAGGTCTTAGTACTTTTCCAATGCAACCCGCGAAGGGGTTTCACACCCTCGACCATGAGGCTCGCGCCCGTGATGGTCGCTGGACTATTTATAGTAGGCTCGTTTAGTTATGTTTGATTATCCAGGGAGTCTGTATTTTGAGTGTGCCTTCTGAGAGAGTGCTGTAGTGAGGTTACATTGTATATTTCTCTCATGTTTGCTTGATGATTCATTCACATTTGTTCCTTTATGAAAATCATAAAGTCTAAACCAAAATCACAAAATAGTTCATAAGTATTGTTGAGGACTGTGTGTGTCATGGATTCGACATCTCTTTAGAAGGCGGATATCCACAGATTGAAGGATAGAGGTCAGTTACTTGTAGATCTCGAGCGAGCAGTGTGCCTAGATTGGTTGGTGTAAGAAATCTCTTGTACTACTCTTCGTATCAGTGAAGTCTACGAACATTGCTTTGCATGTTCTTAGAACATGTGACTTTAAGTTAGAGATGTAATGACATGATCGCAAGACAATGGAAGACTATTGAAGTGTCGTAATTACTTGCATCTTGTCCGATAAAAGACGATCAACATTAAAAAAAAATGCTTTAGCAATTAATTTCATTTGATCATGGTTACTAATATTGTCATTTTAATCATACAAGTGTTATAACATTACAGGAAATTACACTTTTTGCGACCAAATTTTTAGTTGCCAAAGTTTATTTTTTAGTCGCCGAAAGTCAATGGTGACTAAAGTTCTTCATCGCCCTGTTGGTTGCCAAAGCCTTGCCAATGATGACTAAATTGACATTGATCGCTAATTATCTTATCTTCGGCTACTAAAACGGATTTAGTCACCAAACATAACTTTTTGGTGACGAAATATCTAGTCGCCGAAAGTAATCAAATCAAAATAAAATTCTTTTTTAGCAACTAAAATATTTAGTCGCTAAAACATTTTAGTCGCTAATAATAATACATTTACTGACTAAAAATTTTAGTCACTAATAATAATAAATTTAGCGACCAAATAGTTTAGTTGTTGTTAGTTTTCACAACTAAACATTTTAGTCGCCAAAAAATTGGATATTTTCTTTTCATGGTATTTTACGACCAAACATTTTTGTCGCCAAAGGATGTCATGTTCTTTCATGACTAAAATATTTAGTCAGTAATAGTTTCTTCCCTCTTGATTTATTTTGGCTACTAACTATTTGGACACCAAAAGTCTTTTCTTTCTTTTTTACTATTAAATATTTAGTCATGGAAAACCTTCGCTTGCATTTTTGGCTACCAAAATATTTAATCGCCAAAAACTTTATTAATTTTAAAAAAAATTAATTTCTCGACCACTTATATTTATTCCATTATTAGTGCAACTTGTACCCTCTATATAAATAAAATAATTCATATACTGATGAAAATAACAACCATTCCACAACGTGCACACATTTCACTTTCAACCATAAAAAACAAATTCATATTTAACGTCAAATTATAAATGCAATAGAAATTCCATACAAACCAAGTATAATCCAACCTCAAAAAAATAATTCCATACATAATAGAGAATTAAACAAAATTAATATCCAAAAGGTAATCTGTACCACCAAAAACTAATTTGTACCACGCCAAAAGGTAATCCATACCATGCCAAAAAAATAATTTGTACCATATGAAAAAGTAATCTGTACTGCACCAAAAATGAATCTGTGCCACGTCAAAAGGTAAGCTGTACCACACCAAAAAAGTAATCTATATGAACAATACTAATTTGTAGACTAAAAACAATGCCTTTCGTACTTGTCCAAAAAAGTTGTATCCACAATTCCATGCAAAAAACCATCTATACAAATAAAATTAATCATTAGTATTGACCAAATATTGGCATATTTAAAATTATAAATATATGTATATATATAACTCGAATATAATTAATATTTTCAAATAAATCATTAGTTTTGCATACTCGAATTTATATAAAAGAAAAATATGTAAAACTCGAACGCATATATCAGGCAACAAGTAATGTTTTACAAGTAATCATTGCTCATAATTAATGATTATTTTTGCATTTTTGGGCCCCGAATGTCGTTTTCGACTAAGTTGAAGGTGTTTTTGCCCCTAACCCCCAGCCTACGTGTCCTATTTAAGTACCGTCTGTCTCTACAGGTCATATTTGGCACGGGAAAGGTGCTCGTTACATCACAACATTGGTCACATTAGCTATTTTGCATTTTCACCCCCTGAATGCCTTTTTTCGACTAAGTTTAAGGCCATTTTTACTCTAACTCCTAACCTCGGTGTCTTATTTACGTATCGTCTATCCCTGGAGGTCATATTTGGCACGGGAAAGCTGCTAGTTATATCACAACATTGGTCACATTAGCTGTTTTGCATTCCCTCCCCTCTCTCTCTTGAATGCATTTTTTCGACTAAGTTTAAGACATTTTCAACTCTAACTCCCAAACTACGTGTCCTATTTATGTATCGTTTGTCCCTATAGGTCATATTTGGCATGGGGAAGCTGGCCGTTATTGTTAGATATGTTTTGGAAAAATCAGTTTTTTCCTCAACTTTGATCTAATTTTTAGGTGGGACCCATGCGCCAAAATTGGCGGGTCTAAGTGGTAACGCGTTCTATGCCACGTTGTGATTCACGTGGTATATTTGGTTGCTCAAAACCATTATCGGATGAATAAGAAATTGAAGCCAAAGTGAGCTCCATGGAAACGGTATTTTTGGTGAAATTTCCATTAAGGTTTGAAATAAAGATTGTCGCACATTGCTTTGGGAGGCAATCTTGGTGTGGGTTTATAAGGCTTATGTTTGAAACTTGGGGTAGGCCCTAAGGGGCACTCAAGTTTTGTAGAGGGGGAGGTTATTGGTAAAGTGGGCTAGACCTATTGGACCCAAAATAAACATACACGCGACCCGCCTCAACCGCCGTCTGTCCGGTTGGTCGGGTAGGCTAGACTGGGCTAGGCCTGGGTTTGGGCGCGAGTGCATGGTATGAGGTTGGGTTGGGCTTGTCCGGTCTGATACTTATCTTTTTGGGCCAAAAATATTTGAATTTATTTTTATTTTTTAGGAAAAATAGAATCTGTCTAGAAATTCAAAATTTTTCCTCTTCAAACAGATTTATATCTGTTCAAGTTCAAACCCAACAGGTTCCCATTTGTTTGAAATAAAACCGAACAGATTGAGAATCTGTTCAAAATTCAAACCAAACAGTTCCATATCTGTTCATTCAAACCGAACAAGTTCTATACCTATTCAAACAGGTTTGCTACCTGTTGGATTCAAACCGAACAACTACTAAGTCATCTATAAATAGGCAAGCCCTCATTTGGTTTACTCATTCAATTTCTCGTTCTTCTCTACTACTGTTAATCTCTGCATTTTGCTGCATTAGTTTTTCTTGTGAGAAAGAGTATAAACACAAAGTGTGTTCGTTGTGCGAATAATTTGTACTGCTACTATTATTCGTTGTTGATCATTTTATCCTGAGAGATAGACATCCACATTCTGAAAGTACCGTGGAGATAACGATTCTATCTTAAGAACATAGTGTTAAACACTGGACTTGATCAAATACTTGTTCGAGAAAAAAATAAGGTAAGTGCCTTGATTACTTTTCTATTTAATTATTTTTCTTGTTCCAGATTTTAATTTTGTTTTTGTAACAAAATAAAAATATGTTTTTTTCTATTAATTTTTATACACTATTTTGATTTTTGTAATCAAACAGTCTCTCTCCTTTCTTTTATCAAATCTTTGAATACAGTGAAGATTGTCCAACAATCTTAAGACAGATTTATTTTCTGTGTCTTCATTGTATTAATTTTTGTACTTTTACAATGTGATATTCTGGTTGAAATAGTAGTCATATACTGTTTGATAAATAGTAGTAATATACTATTGTTATAAACAATTTCAGAATATTAGTTTGTGTAGTATTGTTACAGAAAATTAGTATATAGTATTTTATTTTTCTGGTTTTAGTAACTAGAAAAGTAAAATTATTTTGTGTTATAATTTATTTTCTGATTTTAGTAACTAGAAAAATTAATTTGTGTTTTGGTTTTTTTGATTTTTGTAATCAGATATTATGGCTACTGCAACTGAGAGTGGTACTCTAATTGAACAACGACTCCGGTCCCTATCCAGAACCATATTCAAGTTCCAATAAATCATACAGAAAAACCGAAAAAATTTAATGGCATCGAGTTTAAGAGATGGCAGCAGAAAATGTTGTTCTATCTTACAACTCTTAATCTAGCCCGGTTTCTCCGTGAAGAGGCTCCAGTACTTAAAGAGGTTGAAAGTGATCGGCAAGTTGTTGCTACTGTAGACGCTTGGAAACATTTTGATTTTTTGTGCAGAAACTACATCCTAAATGACCTTGACAACATGCTGTATAATGTTTACAGGCCTCTGAAAACAGCAAAAAAAATGTGGGATTCTTTGGAGAAAAAATACAAAACAGAGGATGCCAGCACAAAGAAATTTGTTGTTGGTAATTTGTGCACTTCGTTATGGTAAACTCCCAGACAGTAATTTCTCAAATTCAAAGTTTCAATTAATTTTGCCTAATATTCATGCTGAGGGTATGTCTCTGAGCGAGTCTTTCCAAGTCGCTGTGTTAGTAGAAAAATTACCGTAGGCTTGGAAAGATTTCAAAAATTATTTAAAACATAAACGTAAAGAGATGACCATGGATGAACTGATTGTAAGACTGAGAATTGAGGAAGATAACTGTAAGGCTGAAAAGAGGAATGGTAAAAATCCCATTGAGTCCAATGCTAATGTGGTTGAACAAGTGCCCAAACCACATAACAAAAAGAGGAAGTTTGTGAGAGATGGTCCTAAAGAAGGCGACAACAATGGCAATAAGAAGTTCAAAGGAAAATGCAATAATCGTGCCAAGATTGGACATCGTGCCTCTGATTGCCACCACCTTAAGAAGGATTGCGGAAGTACAAGCAAGAAGACTACTAGTCAAGCCAATGTGACAGAACTTGATTACATCTCTGACGAGGTAAATGACACCAATCTCTCTGAGGTGGTGTATGAGGCTAATTTGGTTGGAAATCCCAAGGAATGGTGAGTTGACACTAGGGCAACTCGACACATTTGTGTGAACAAAAAGATGTTCACTACTTATAATGAGGCTACAAATGATGATCAACTATTCAGGGGAAATTCATCTACTTCTGCTGTGGCTGGACAAGGGAAAGTAGTCTTGAAGATGAGATCGGAAATATAATTGACCCTCAACAACGTACTGCATGTACTAGACATCCAAAAGAATTTAGTTTTTGGTTCATTGTTAAGTAAAAATGATTTTAGGCTTGTATTTGAGTCTGATAAATTTGTATAAACAAAGAGTGGTATGTATGTTAGTAAGAGATACATGAGTGATGATCTCTTTAATTGAATGTAATGACTGTTGTACCAAAACTTTCTGTTAATAAGAATAATGTAGCTTTTTCTTATATTCTTGATTCAAATTTATGGCATGATAGATTAGGACATGTAAATTTTGATGCTTTGCGTAGACTAATTGGTTTGGATTATATACCAAAGTTTGAAATTGATCCTAATCACAAATGTGAGATTTGTGTAGAAGCGAAACTAACTAAGGCTCCATTTAAATTGGTTGAAAGAAAAACCGAACCTCTAGAATTAATTCATACAAATGTATATGATCTTAAATTTGTTCAAACTAGAGGAGACAAAAAGTATTTCGTAACATTTATCGATGATTGCACAATATATTGTTATGTATATTTACTTAGAAGTAAAGATGAAGCTTTGGAAATGTTTAAACTCAACAAAACTAAAGTTGAAAATCAACTTGGTAAAACCATTAAAATGGTTAAAAGTGATAGGGGTGGTGAATATGATGCACTTTTAAATAAATTTTGTGCACAACATGGCATTATTCACCAAATTACAGCACCCTATTCTCAACAGCAAAATGGAATTGCTGAAAGAAAGAATAGAACCCTTAAAGAAATGATGGGTGTCATATTACTAAGTTCAAGCTTACCGCAGAACTTGTGGGGGGAAGCAATATTATTTGCTAATTATGTTCTTAACATAATACCCCATAAGAAAACTAACAGTACTCCTTATCAATTGTGGAAAAGTCAACCACCTTCCTACAAATACTTAAAAGTATGGGGGTGTTTGGTAAAGGTAGAAGTTCTTGTTCTGAAAAAGACTAAGATTGGACCGAAAGTAGTGGATTGTGTGTTTATTGGTTATGCTCAGAATAGTCGTGCATATCGGTTTCTGACTTATAAATCAGAAATACCTGATATAAATGTGAACACTATTATAGAGTCAAGGAATGTTGTGTTTTTTGAACATGTTTTTTCTTACAAGAAAGGACAGGAATTAAGTTCACATAAAAGAATTTATGATTGTACACAGAGTCAAGAGACTAATGACAATCAAACATAAGAGACTAGTACTGGTTTCAACCAACAGGATTTAACTGATGATGAACCAAGAAGTAAGAGAGCGAGAATATCAAAATCCTTTGGTCCAGATTTTTCTGACATACCTGTTAGAAAATGAACCTCAAAGCTTTAAGGAAACAATGATAGCGTCCTGAAGCACCTTTGTGGAAATAGGCTGTTAATAATAAAATTGAATCCATGATGCAAAATCATACTTGGAAATTGGTGGATCTTCCACCTGGTTCTAAATCTCTTGGATATAAATGGATATTCAAGAGAAAAATGAAAGCAGATGGTTCAATAGACAACTATAAAGCAAGACTTGTAGTAAAAGGTTACAGACACAAGGAAGGTTTGGACTATTTTGACATATATTCCCCTATGACAAGAATAACATCCATCCGCATGCTTATTGCTATAGCAGCGTTGTATAATTTAGAGATACATCAAATGGATGTTAAGATAACTTTCTTAAACGGTGATCTAAATGAAGAGATCTTTATGGAGCAACCCAAAGGCGTTGTACTGCCAGGGCAAGAAAAGAAAATTTGTCAGCTTGTAAAATCTCTTTATAGATTAAAACAAGCTCCTAAGCAATGGCATGAGAAATTTGATCATGCTATGCTTACTAATGGGTTTATGATAAACGAATGTGACAAGTGCGTCTATGTTAAAAACACTAACAAAGGTGATGTCATCGTTTGTTTTTATGTGGATGACATGCTTATCATTGGAAATAGTCAAAACATGATCAAATCAACTAAGCAAATGCTGAACAAAAGATTTGATATAAAAAATATGGGCGTGGTAGTTGTAATATTATAAATGAAAATTACTAAAGCATCCGATGGATATGCATTATCTCAATCTCATTATATTGAAAAAATTCTTGGTAAATATATCAAGCTTGATATGAATGTAGCAAGAACACCCATAGACATCAGTCTTTATTTATTGAAAAATAAAGGTGATGTGGTGTCTCAGCTAAAATACTCCCAAATCATTGTAAGCCTAATGTACCTAATGAATTGCACACGTCCTGATATAAGTTATGCTGTCAATAAATTAAGTAGGTACACTAGTAACCCTAGAGAAGACCATTGGAAAGCGATCATTCGGATTCTTATAGATCTAAGATTTACCCGTGATCATGATTTGAACTTTACTTGATATCCTGCAGTACTAGAAGCTTATTGTGTTGCTAATTGAATATCAGATAATAAAGATTCAAAATCCACTATATGTCTTTACTCTGGAAGGCGCTGTTGTTTCTTGGAAATCCACGAAACAAACATACATCGCATGATCCACAATGGAATCTGAGTTCATTGCTTTAGACAAAGCAGGAGAAGAAACATAATGGCTTTGCCACTTCTTAGAAGACATTTCAATGTGGCCAAAACCTGTGCCAGCTATCTACATTCATTGTGATAGTTAATTTGCAATAGGCAGAGCATAGAGTCATATGTATAATGGTAAGTCACGACATATTCGTCGTCGACATAATACCACAAGGCAATTGCTCTCAAATGGAATAATCTCAATAGATTATATAAAATCTGAAGAGAATATTGTGGATCCGTTAACAAAAGGTTTGACTAAAGAGCAAGTGTATAGTTCATCGAAGGGGATGGGATTAAAGCCTATTACATAAGAGTCATCATAATGGTAACCCTACTTAGATGACTGGAGATCCCAGAACTAAGTTCAAAGGGACAACTAAGTTATGTGTGGCTCGTCAGAAATCACCAAGGGATTAAAATTCCCTACCCATTCCTATGGTGAGAGTGATATCTGCAACATGTGTTGTATGCAGGGGTTTAAGGATAAGCTTTGCTTTTAATGATTACTTATATCTTGATTTAGACATAAAAATCAAGACGAGTATAAGAGATACTCACAGTAAGAATCACCTATATGAGTGTCGAACTAGGGCCAGTTCGATGAGAATGAAGAGGCTAAATTCTCTAGAAACACTCATGAACAACCAAGAGCGTTCAAAGCCAAAATGAACACAACTGTAAGAACCACGATGTGTCAGAAGATATTTTTGTGTGAAATCTATTGTCTTGGCTTACACAAACGGTTGAACAATTCAAGGCATCGCGTCCATTGGTTAGCTAGTAAGTTTGATAGGTTATCACTAGGGAAGGTTCAAGGTTGAAAGCTACCTATCCTCATGCAAGATATTTTCGATTTATACTCTTTCGACACATTTTGCATACTGTTACATTTCTGTTGTCATCAAATTTCATTCATGTGGGGGATTGTTAGAAATGTTTTGGAAAAATCAATTTTTTCCTCAACTTTAGTCTAATTTTTAGGTAGGAGCCATGCGCCAGAGTTTGCGGGTCTAAGTGGCAACGCGATCTATGTCGCGTGGTGATTCACGTGGTATATTTAGTTGCTTAAAACCATTATCGGGTGAATGAGAAATTGAAGCCAAATTGAGCTCCATGGAAATGGTGTTTTTGGTGAAATTTCCATTAAGGTTTGAAATAAGGCTTGTCCCACATTGCTTTGGGAAGCAACCTTGGTGCGGATTTATAAGGCTTGGGTTTGGATCTTGGGGCAGGCTGCAAGGGGCACACAAGTTTTGTATAGGGGGAGGTTATGGGCAAAGTGGGCTAGACCCATTGGACCCAAAATAAACACACGCGCGCGTCGTTGTCGCCGCCATCCTTCCGGTCGGTCGGGCGAGCTAGGCTAGGCATGGGTGCGTGGTGTTAGGTTGGGTTGGGTTGGGATTGTCCAGCCCAGTACTTATCTTTTTGGTTCAAAAACATTTGAATTTCTTTTTATTTTTTGGGAAAAATAAAATGTCTAGAAATTCAAATTTTTCCTCTTCAAACCGATTCATATCTATTCAAGTTCAAACCCAACAGGTTCCTATTCGTTTGAAACAAAACCGAACAGATTCAAAATCTATTCAAAATTCAAACCAAATAGTTCCGTATTTGTTCATTCAAACTGAACAGGTTTGTTACTTGTTGGATTCAAATCGAACAACCACCAAGTCATCTATAAATAGGCAGACCCTCATTTGGTTTATTCATTCAATTTTTCGCTCTTCTTTGCTGTTGTTAATCTCTGCATTCTATTGCATTAATTTTTCCTGTGAGAAAGACTATAAACACAAAGTGTATTCGTTGTGCGAATAATTTGTAGTGCTGCTATTATTCGTTGTTGATCATTTTATCCTGAGAAATAGACATCCACAATCTGAAAGCACCGTAGAGAGGACGAATCTATCTTAAGGATGCAGTGTTAAACACTAGACTTGATCAAAATTTGTTCGAGAAAATAATAAGGTAAGTGCCTTGATTACTTTTCTGGTTAATTATTTTTCCTATTCCAGATTTTAATTTTGTTTTTGTAACAAAATAAAAATCCGTTTTGTTTATTTATTTTTATACATTGTTTTGATTTTTGTAATCAAACAGTCTCTCTCTTTTCTTTTATCAATTCTTTGAATACAGTGAAGATTGTCCAACAGTTATATCACAACATTGGTTGGGGGGCTATTTTGCATTTTCGGCCCCCGAAAGCCTTTTTTTGACTAAATTTAAGGCATTTTCGACTCTAATTTCTAACCTTGTGTGAATCAACTATAATCTCCATGAATTAGATATAGAGCAACAGAGATCAAAATGTTTAAAATTGACAAAAGATATCAAGCTTTAAGGATTGGATTAAGACATATATCTCACCACAAGGAACCCAAATGCGAGTCCAATTCCCACTATAACCAAATGTGGGTAGTTTCCCAGTTATATCATATGGAGACAAATAATCCCTGCACAAGACATAAGAAGCAGAATGAAAGAAATATGGTCAAATAAGATCCTCGAGCTAAGCATGTGAAAAACAAACAGGCCAAATAGTTACATACCACACCACAACTCCCACCAAAAGCACAACAAATGGGTAAAACTGACAAGAAACAATAACGACATCCATTGAGCAACTTGAAAAATAAATAAAAATAAAAAACAGATAAAGCATTCAGTAGTAACAGGTTTACCATTGCCAAAGCCAGTAGCATGCTTCATTTCCTTGCCTGAACAACCTTATAAATATTGTACACACTGCACAAGAATAGAACACCATGTAAATCAAGATCAATCTGATCATCACACAGGAACATTTAAGAAGATGAGCATGTAAATTGCTGCCATTAAGAATATGAAGAACTACTTACTTGAATGAGATCGTTGGAAGAACAGCAAAAGCTATCATTAGAAACAGCATAGCTCTGTTTGTTGGGATTTCTGAAGTCAAAAGAATAAATAGATAAATGAGAAATGAAAACAATAAAATAAAAGCAAGTCAATTTTCTAAAAATGTGCTTTGAAAACAAAATAACAAAAAAGGTTCCTTAAAAAAGAAGAATAAAAAGACATGATAATGTAAAAGCACAACTATCAAGAATTATGAATTTGCCAATTTAAAGGAGATAATGAGCCTCGAATTTTAAATTAAACAAAATGAGCAATAGATCACAATTTGGAAAATAATATATCAAGACAAACTTAGTTAGAATTTTTTTTTTCTTCTCTTTTTCAGGAAGTATACCAATTGCCAGTAGCTACCAATATGTAAGGAACCACGAAGACACCAGTCGAACCTTTTTCTCTAGACAAGAGTAATCAACCTAAATAACTGAAGTTCTACAATCTTAATGGTATGTTTGAAAAACCAGATATCTCAAGAAGCAGAATACAGTCACTTAAAGGAACGTATGTAGTGTAGAAGAATGAAACTTCAGTATGCCATCCTAGCCAGCTGAGAACGTATATAAAATGAGTGCATAAATCCTAGACGCAAAAGGAAGCTGCACCACGATGATAGGGCAATCTTAGATTCATTGATCCAACAAAGCACAAGGAATCAGATCATGTTATTGATTTAGTTGCATTGTGCAGAAATTTTAATAATACCTTTCAGAGAAAGGCATAACTATCTCAATTCAAAAATAACACATACAAGTTCAACAACTTTTTTGCAATATGATATTTCTAGTAAGCCTGTGAAGAAAGCAGGATGGAACATGCTATAAGAGTAGAGGACAAATATGCAAATTCAAAGAGGACACTTCACCCCATATAAAGCCCACCTAAAAATATCTTGTTCTATCGATGAGTCATACCATTTATCACTGGAACCTAACTAAAAAATGGCAGAGACTTTCCAAATTGTTGAGCCCACCACTCAGCACCTGAAAAAGAGACAAAATTAATATTATAGTGAAATACAGCTAAAAGAATAAAAACATAATCAATGAATGAGTTTTTAAGGAACCTATTGATTGGTTAAAATATTTATGTCTGTAATGAGGGCCTTAAATATGTAAAAGGGCTACTTATCAATCTATATATATGCAAAAGGGTCATACCAACTATAGTTGTAAAGAAATGGGCCAGATATATCAACATCAGACCCTTCATTGGCCCATTTATTGCAGGTAGAATAAAGGTATTGGTGAAATAGCTACATAATGAGAAAAATATTAATAACAATAAAATAAATGGCTTCCTATTGAAAGAAATCAATAAACTAAAAGCAAAATGTCATAATCATAAGTTGAATCAAAAGCAACAGCGTGAATGCCAAAAAGCAAATTTTCCATCATCAAATACTAGAACAATCTAAATGGGTTCCATTGAAGGAATTCAAATTTAGGCCTTCACAACATAACTGCTAAACCAAATCATTTACAGCCCCCTCAAGAGGCAATGCACACAATACATTACCTTGTTCATGCTACAAACATGTTCACCTTTTCATGTATTAAGGAATCATTTGAAAACCGACAATTAAACAAAATCCATATTCCTTTGCAATTCCTTTAGAAATGGAGGGTAACAAAATGACTTCCATGCAAGAATGAATCATCAAAGTCTGTGATAAGCCAAAATGTAATGAAATAGTATTAGTTGGACCACTTACTGCTCCCATGTTGCACAGTAAGATGGAACTGTTGAAATCACCCAAAACCAAAAAGTAGTCCTTCCACACATAGCAGTGCTCCCAAAGGCCAAGGCCTCAAACTGATAAACATCATTAAAAAAACATGAAGGACTTATACTTGTCGTGATTACTTGAAGATAAATAAATAGCAGTGGTACATACTGCATAGTAAAGTGCATCACATCTTGCAGTAGTTAACAATGCCACGAAACATATTCAATCAATATCCTACACTCATATGTAAAATAAAGACAAACTGGTGTAGACACCCCATTTTTTACTGTCTTTAAGACTTGGACGCGACTGATGGTTTACATGGTGGAGAAAGGTGTGTAGGGGAAAGGTTCAGTTTCTTCGGCAAGGAGAGAGTCAAATCTCAACTTCATACCCCTGTTCTAGACCAAAACAATCTTGATCAAAAGATTTTAGTCTTAAAACCCTCTCTTTCAAAACGTTTTTGAAATAAAGTTTTTACGATGTTCAGAGGCTCACATTTTGTCAAACGTTGCGCTTTTCGGTAAACCGAGCGAGGACAAAGTGGAAATGAACGAAAGAGAGATGAAATCTTTGAAAAAATCTTTCAAAACACCTTACTTAGGGGTTTGGAGTTGAAGAAAGGAGGAGAAGAGAGAAGAAAACTAGTTTGGGAGAAGTTCAGCATGAATCCGGGTAGGGCCAAAGCTGCGCGGCTTCACCGAAACGGGCATAACTTTTTGCATAGGAGGAATTTTGATGCGAGGTTGGCACCATTGGAAAGCTAACTTCTGGGGCTTCAAATTGGTCACATGGGAGGCTAGTAATTGTTATGGCCGGCCACCTTTCTTTGGTCCAAAGTGATTCAGCATGAATCTGGGAAGGAGAGAAAACACTGCGTGGCTCCGCCGAAATGGGCATAACGTTTTGCACAAGAGGAATTTTAATGCAAGGTTTGTGGCATTGGAAAGCTAACTTCCGGGGCTTCATTTTGCACTCAATAATCTCCTATGTACAAGTCCGGGTGGAGGAGATATGGTTGGTTGATGTCCGGTTGGACCGAATCTGCGCGGCTTCACGGAAACTGGCATAACTTTTTTCACAGGAGGAATTTTAATGCAAGGTTTACGGCATTGGAAAGCTAACTTCTGGGGCTTCATCCTAGGGGGTGGCCGGCCACCTTTGACCCTTTTGACCTGGCCGGCCGGCCAGGTAAAGGCCGGCCGGCCACCTAAACCCTAAAAAACTGGCCGGCCATTTTTGCCCCTGTGAGTACATTCCAGCTGTGTATTTTGTTTTCCCCCAGATTTTGTATCCGGGGGTTTGGCCTTTTGGGGGGAAACTTGAATTGGTTTTCCCCCCATTTTCCCCCCTCTTTTCCACACCTTTGCCTATATAACCAGCACCCCCAGCTGTGTTTTAGAGGTTAGAAATTTTTGGTTTAAGCCTCTTGTATTCAATCTCTCTCTCTCTATATTCCAACCATCAAAACCCTAAAAGTCCTATACCATTTCTACACCAACCCATAGCACAAGGCCTCCATACTCCATTCCAACAACTTGGAGCTGTTTTTCTGAGCTTAGGAGTACCTTTTCTCAGACCAAAAGCTACTGGTCCATTGGTCTTCAAGGATGAGCCTTCTTCTTCCCTTTTCTAGCCTTTTCTTGATTTATTTATAAGTCTTACTTTTTTACATTTTTGGGCTCCGACCCTAACTGAAAATAGCCATATTTTGACCCACTCTTCATGTTTGATCAAGGGTCTTTTGCTGTTTGAGGATTCTATTTTACACTTTGTGTTAAAGCTCTCTTTTATGCCATATTTTTGCATAGTATTTTAGGCCTATTTGTGAGCTGTTTTAGACTTTTCTATAAACTGTGAGGTACCTTATTTTGAGCCCTTCTTCAACTTTGTTGAAGGGATCTTCACTGTTTGAGGCTTCCATCTGTCACTTGCCTCTTTGTCTCTCGTTTGGCCCTATTTTTGCATGTTTTTTTAGCTCCTTGTGCTTGTATTTTTGGGCTCTGACCCAAACTGTAAATAGTCATATTTTGACCCCCTATTCATGTTTGATCAAGGGTCTTTTGCTGTTTGAGGCTCTCTTTTTGCTCTTTGTGTTTAAACCTTCTTTTAGGCCTATTTTTGCATAATATTTTAAGCTTATTTGTGCACTGTTTTGGGCTAAGTCATAAACTGTAAAATATCTTCTTTTGAGACTCTCTTCAATTTTATTGAAGGGCTCTTCATTGTTTGGGGCCAGCAGTGGCCACTTGCTTCTTTGTCCCTCTTTTAGGCACATTCCTTGCATGATAGTTTAGCCTTACTTGTGTATATTTTCATGGCTTGTTGTAAACTGTAAAGTGCATTATTTTGAGCCCTTCTTCAACTTTTTTGAAGGAATCCTTGCCATTTGGGGCCAGAAGCTATTACTTGCTTCTTTATCTCTCTTTTGGGGCCATTTTTGCATGCTAGCTTAGCCTTATTTGTGTTCACTTTTTGGCCTTACTTAAAACTGGAAATATGCTTGTTTTGGGACTGTATTGATTCTTTCTTCACACTTCATGTTCAAATAATGCATGCTTTGCATAGCTATAGGTCATTCCATGTACCTAATTTCATGTCTCAAGATTCATCTCATGCATCGGGTGCCATGTTTCCATGTTTTGGGGCTGTTTAGAATCACATTTTGGTACTAAAATTTGCATGTTTGTATGCCATATTCCATGCCTTGCCATGCCTTGTTAGAGTGGCATTTGTGCCTTAGGATCGGTCCTCGGTTTGCGTGCACGTGTGCACGCATCTCGAGTGTCTCATTTTCATCTAATAGCCTCTGATGTGAGTGTGGCTGAGGTCCACTCATATTAGTGTAAGCCCATTATGCATTGTGTATGCTAGGCTGTATGTCAGCGCATTGTGTAGGCCTTGTTACCTTGTGCATCGTGTATGCCATTTCATAACATTGTGCATGTTAGGTTGTATCTTAGTTGCATTCATGCATGTCATGCATATTGCATTGTGTTTGGGATAGGAGTTAGCCCGAGCACGGGAAACGAGGGGCGTTTCGTACTCCGAGTGACGGAACGTGTCTCAATTCCCCAGTCACCGACACTCCGGATTATCCATGATAGAGTTAGGTTTTGTTGAGTTTTCATGCGCATTCATTCCATATTGAGTTGTACAATTCGACTCCTCGGCCATCATGCATCGATATGCGTGATTGGTGGCACGAGGATCGAGGTATGCATACTTGTGTGAAAATACTTTGCCATGCCCCTCTGTTGCAGGAAATCAAGAATCAGCAGCCTTTCGGAGCTTGGCACGCATTCCAAGAATAATTGCAAACAGAGGCTAATTGGGGCATCGCCATGGATTTCCGCGCAAAGGCAACCCGGGCATGCATCATTCATCATCCGGAGCAGAGTCGAGGCAGTCCCAGGCTTGCATGCCAATTTAATGCTTTCCTAGTTAAATTTGTTAATTAATTAGGGTTTTGTACATATTTGGACTGTATTATTTATTCGGACTATACTATTCATTTAGGACTGTATATTATTTTATTCGGACCCTCTGCGCGAGGGCAATGTTATAATAAGTGTGCGTGAGTGTGATGTATGTCTTCCAACCCCACGTCTTCCTTCATTTTTATTTACCAGCTTATGATGGTTAGATTAGGGCATGTTTCAATTAGCATACAGTATGATAGCACGTTTGCATTCATTCATCTGTTTTGCATGCACCGGGCTCGGCGCATCATACTAACTGCATTTGTATTTGAATTCCAAGTTGAATATTTAATAGCTGTTACATCTCATATGCCATGTTTAGAATAGCCGAGCCTGCTATAGTTGCATTTTTGCATGTGTTGTATTAGGCATTTCTGTATAATTAGGATCATGCATGGATTTCTAATTAGCTTTTGTTTTGGCTTGGAGTACTCGGTGAGTTTTTATGCTTTAGCATCCTTGCATGTGTGTGAGTGACTGCCATGAATAGCATGCTTACCATGAGGCTATGTGCTTATGTGATATAACTGCTTAAATGCCTGTGGGTGGAGGTTGGGTTGTTTGGATTGGGAGAAATCATCAACTGTGAGTTTTAAGTCCACTAGATAGTGGCAAAACCTTGTTTTTCTAAGCCCACCTGAGGGTGGCAAAATCTGCATTTTAAGCCTACTTGCGAGTAGCAAACCATCTTTCAAAAAACAAACATGAAATGTTTTGTTCCAATTCAGGTGACCTGGTCTATACTTGTATGCTGTGCGCATCACGTAGTAAATCTAGGCTAATAACCGGAATAAGAGCACACAAAGTTTTCAAAACTAGATATCATGGTTAGTAGAGGCCGATCTGTGATCGGGCGAGCGGGGGTGCTCACAAAGTGACCTTCCCCAATCGTACCTAAGTTCCCGAGCCGAGGCAACTTTGGTGATGATGGACACGTGGCCTTCGGCAAACGAGTCAGGGTTTCCTAAATTTCCCAAAAATGAAATATTTAGGTGGTGACTCTGTATCTGGCAAAGCAGTCCATGTTTGGCACTTCTTTCAAAAAAATCTGTTTTCTCAAAATGATTTGTCGGATTTGGACTCTTTCGTTCAAGATTAAGAACCGTCACACAAATCGAGTCCGAACTATAGCGAGGTCCCCTGCGGACTTGCTTACAGTTTTTGGCGACTCTACTGGGGACTTAAAGAACTTGACTCGAACTCATGATATCTGGTTTTGACTACACTTATGTGTTTCTTTGCATTGCATTTGCATTGGTGCGCCTAGGACACCGTGTTTGCCATCTGCTATTCCTGAATGGATTGCCGGAGGCTTTTCTTGTCAAGGCATGACCATAAGGCTGACCGGTTATGAGCTCTGCCAGTATGGGAACACAAACCCCGGTTTTACCGGGGCACCCTTTTTGACCATTCGACCTAGTGCATATCGAAGTCCGTAGTGACCATTCCAAACTAGCACAGGTTGCTTACTCGATATAGGTTGTTTGAAACCGCTGCATGCGTAGTGAAACCCTAGCTTCTGACAAAATAGGATAGGGAAACCCTACCCCAACATAGGGGTGTTTTGGCTCTCACTTGCTTGTTATGTGCTTTTAGAGTGCGTCTCTACAGGAATGCATGTATCAGTTTGCGAGTTTGGGCATCAGGCCTGCAGGCGCCAGTTCAGTATTTTGGGATTCAGTTTACCTGAGGGTAACATTTACAGGCAGAATTTTGGGGCAGAATTCAGTAGAGGGCGCAGTCATCATGTTATCTGTTTTGGCAAAATTGGGCTGAGATGCTGCACGTTTTCTCTTTTGCTAGGTAGTCCTGGAACTATAGCTTCAGAAGGTTCCGATATCCCCCGAGTACATTGGACTAGTGTTGATAGACTTTGTTAGGTCAGAGATTCAATTTAAGGGCAAATCAGTGTTCCTTCGCCAGAAACAGGGTAAAAGGGCCAGTCAAGCACAGATCACCAGTTCAGCAGTTACCAAATCAGTGGCCCTTATCCACCCAACCAGTGAACAGTCGGACTGAGGTCTCAATTGTTGCCATAGAGATAGATCTACCAGTCAATTAGATGGATCAGCATAATACATCAGGGATGGAGGCAATGATGCGTCAAATGCAGGAAACTATGAAACTCATGCAGCAAGACGCTGTCCGCCAAGCGGAATTTTCCAAGCAGCAGGCTGCAATCATGGCTCAGCAGGCTGAGCTCATCACCAGGCTACAACAGCAAAGCGGCGCGTCTGCTTCACAACAAGTTCCTCCCCCAGCAGGAGCTCCAGCACCTGGGGAGACGCCAAATGTCCAGGAAGGTACAGATATTCCGGTAGGGCCAGCTCTGCCCTCGATCTTACCCCAGCTGTCCAAAACACCCACCAATCTATCAGACTCACCCTTTGAGTTTGAGGTCGACCCTACAGCATTGAAATTGAACAAGCTTGAGAAGTTGTTCAAGAAATCCCAGGGGGTAAAATCCATCCCGGACATTGAGGACGGGTACACTGACACAGCTGTGACACTGCCGGACAGGTTCAAGAAGCCTCACATCGACCGTTTTGATGGGTCAGGAGATCCCATGGTCCACCTGAGTTTGTTTTCAGATGTTCTGCGCCCGATGGGCTTGACAAGATTACAGAAGCTCTCCCTTTTTGCCAGGACCCTGTCGGGTATTGCGGCCATCTGGTACGCCAAATTGGAGGATTCAGTGAAACGAAGCTGGGAGGAGATGGCCGAGGCCTTCGTCGCACAATATTCATACAATACCCAGATTGAGATCACAACCCGTGATCTTGAGACGACAAGGCAGGAGCCTAAGGAGAGCTTCTCAGAATTCGTGGCCCGCTGGAGGGCCAAGGCCTCAATGATGACTATTAGACCAACGGATAAGGATCAAATACGGATGGTTGTGCGCAACCTCCAGCCCAAACTAATGCAGAAAATGATCGTACTCCCCTTCCATACCTTTTCAGATTTGCATGAGATGGGAGTACAGATCGAAGATGCCATGAAGCAGGGCCTTATTAACCAGGAGAAGGAGCAGCCTAGGTGGGCATTTTCCCGCAGTTCGAATGCGACCACCAATGGTGATGCAACTGCAAGACCTTCTGAAGTGGGCATGGTCACCACCACCACATCAAAAAAAGCTACCCCATTCACCGGTGCGTCCGGAAGTAGCTCACAGACGGCCAAATATCCACCCCGAATCAAGAGGGTTTTCACCCCACTTTATATGCCTCTGTCAAAGGCTTTAGAGGTCTTCATCCGGAAAGGACATCTGAAACCATTGGAACAACAGCCTTTACCTGATCCTCTCCCTCCAAAGCATGACCGGACTAAGTACTGTACCTACCATCAACAAACCGGTCATGACACTGATAGTTGCTTTCGTTTGCGCCATGATGTACAAGATCTGTTTGACAACAGGGTCATCGCCGCACCAGTCTTGCAAAGTCTATCGGCACTTGATCAGTGAACTTATGGAGGATAATGTGACTATGTGATCGGGGGATGAACCACCTGCAGATGGCGCACGATTTACTCCAGATGTGGTGTATGGCATGCACTGTTTTGAGCATTGGTGAATGCTGGTTTTTGTGCTTTTTGACTTGGGTATTGGGTTATTCTTGTTGTTTTGAGTCTGTTTTGAGTCAGTCTTTTTTGTACAGAGTTAGTCTTTTCATACTGAGTCAGTTGGGTCTGTCTTATTGTATCGAGTCAGTCTTGTTTTGTTAGAGTCGGGTGATTCCGGGGATATTACTTCTGGCGTCACCATTTTGTTTCGTGTTTGTCTTTTCGTTTTGTTTTGAGTCTGTTTCTGCCTTGGAGCCAGTAATGGCAACAGATTTGAATGAACAGCAGTGATTTTCACGCTCTCACATTTGCTTCTGCCATGTGCTAGTTATGCCAGGATTTGAATGAAATGGCAGTGCATTCCACCTGCTCTCTTGTGCCTTGAAGTCATTGTAATGACCTGAGTTTTTTAAAACTTTTTGAACATTGCGGTAAAAACAAAGAGGGAGGAATTTCTCGGGATTTGCAAAACTTTGATCAAACTGAGAGAAAGAGAGGCATGCTAAGCCCTTAATGATTGAGATCATGCTTGTTAATGTGAGTACTGAGAAGGATCCTGGCTTGATCCAGATTGGTCCCACATTGTCTTTCGCGCGAGCGATTAGTCGCTTTCTTAAAAACTTTCAAAAAATGTTTTGCGCTGTCTTGCGAAGGCCTGTGTGGAATCGCTCTTGAGATTGTACAGCCTAGGATCGCTCTCAGCCTCGAGACTCGACTCCTTGCTTTCAAATCTTGAACTCGCATTCAGAATGTTCAACGGTCGACCACAATGTAAGGCCTGTGTGGCCAAATTTGAAGCAGCCCTTGAACAAGAGGCACCAAAGTCAGATTAAGAAGGTCAGACCTCATCAGAAGAAGCTTGCAAAGCTAGAACAGAAGTACCCTTCGAACTAGGGGCAAAAAATGTCCGATGTGCTCGAAGAACCGAAGATGGATCCTTCTGCAAATCAATACAACAGCCACTCTCCTGGATACGGATGGCTTCAAAACCCTAAAACCATTTGACATGGACTTGTTACACTTTTACCCTTTGAGAGGCTCGCTGGGCCGAAAACCCAGAAGGGCGACCCAGGCAAAAGTTAGAACAAGAAAAAGATAGTTAAAAAAAAAAAAAAAAAAGAAGAAAAAAAAAAAAGAAAACAAAAAAAGAGGAAAAGAAAAAAAGGAAAGAAGAAAAGAAATGAAAATGAAAAGAAAAGAAGAACACAGCTCGCAAGGTTAAAAACCTGCAACGGGCGCCTTGGCAAAAGTTAGAGCATAAAAGGAGAGGTTAAATACCCGAGTGTACCTTAACCCCGAACTACGTAAGGCTTGATTCTCATCTTTGGGATACGTAGGCAACTTCATTCTGAAGTCCAGCCACAAACACCTCCAAATCAATTGTGTCCATGTAATGGTTTTGATCATCTTTGCCTTCTCTGTATCCGAGAGTTCGGTTGTAATTATCGCTCCGAGGACTGACTACAATGCGCTGCAGTGCCATTCAAACAAGGGGCAACTTTCCGTTGCCATTCAATGCGCCGCGGTGCCGTTCAAACAAGGGGCAACTTTCCGTTGCCATGCAGCTCCCTTTGAGCAAGGGGCAATTTTCCTTCGGATCTGAGGTTACGCATCTCAAGAGTAAGTTCCGCACTCTTTGAGCAGTGGTCGTTTGCAAAAACAGTTTTTGAGAATTTTTACTGAGGTTGACTAATTTTCTCTCAAAAATTATTCCATTTTTCCAAAAAATTGGACCAATTCTTGGACCCAAAAAAGGAAAATTTTCAGTGCTCATAGCCTGACTTGCATGATTTCAAATCAAAAATCGAACAAGCATGTTAAACAAACTCTTATGCTGATCAAAATTGTTTTAGTAGAAAACCAAAACAAAAAAATGGTCAAAATGATGAACTAGGGGTACATTTGAGTCAGGCTTCCTGTCTTTTCCCCGTTGTCAATGCATTTGCCGAAAAGGGCACTCTATTCGCCAGAAAAGGGCACCACTGAAGCTAATTGCAAAGGGCTGAAAGCTCTCTCGTCCTCCGAGCAATGAGGTATCGAGCCAAGTGCGAAGCACGAACTGGAATAGATCAAGATATTCCACTCCCTCATCCGGACAAATCTAATCACGTCCAAACTCCCCAGCAGAGCATCAGCGATCGATGTCAGCTGCAGATTTGCTACACACCCAATTGTAGCGCAACCCCTCTGTAGGAGAAACTCACTATTGTAAACAAGAATGAGAATCTGGTAGAATACCAGGGGCAAGAGCCCACAACTTCATGCTTATCTATCAACCACCCAGGGGAGGGATTGAAAAATGAGAGATTGAAGAATAGAGAGATGTGCGATGAGAGAAAAAAATGAGAAAAGGGCTTTTTCAGAAAAACAGAGCTTGAGGGCCGAGTGATGTGAGAATCACAAGTGAGAAAGGGTGGGAAACAATACCCGGTGAAACAGGCTCCCTGTGCACGTCTGAATGTCGTGTCTTTTTGTTTGTCTCGATTCTTGTTTTGAGTCGTCTCGAGTGTTACTCGATGTGTCTAGGTTGTGTGCCTTTTATTTCCATGTTGAGTCGTTTTGGCTGTGGTCAGTTGTAGGCTCAATACCCAGTTGAGAACTTATGCTCACTCTCAATTTCAAAAATCGTTTTGTGCTCCGAGTGCCGTGCTGTTCTCCACATTTGTGCAAAACAGAATTTGTTCTTTCATAAAATCACAGGGTTCAACCCAGGTCATGTGAGAACAGTAGAACCAAGACCTATCTGAAGCTATGATGGTTCCGGACTGCAAAGCAAAAGCAAAAAAGGAAAATGTCGGGTATCTGAGTTTGTTTCAACTTCAGTAAGCTCCGAAATTGCATTCCGTATGCACCTCGTCAGGCCTTGTCCATACTCCGAAGTGTGAGTGTGCCTTTACTTCAAGCTCAAGATCAACTCTGCTTCAAGCCAGAATGGCGATCAGAAGTGCTCTCCCTGAGTACCATTCCCTGCCAGAGGCATCTCGGCCGTGTTTGCAATGAGTTCTTAGGAGACCAATTGCGACGGTGGAAACTAGAGTTCGAATGGCTGATGCCTAGAACGTAAAGGTTCGGGATTTTCGGGACTAAAGTATGGTTTAAATACCCAGGGGTGTATCCCCGGCTTGAAATCTGTATGGAAGCCCCATAGGTTGAGATAGCGTGTATGCACCTCAATTCTGGATACTGAACCAACCTAGTCTGTCACCCCGTTGGAGAATAGGGAAAGTTGTGAATATGATCAGGAAGACAAGCGGCAGCCGTGGCTCCTACATACAGATGTTGTTACTTGTCAACATTTCAGAACCTTTATACTGTGAGTTAAAGGTAAAGTGTTCGAAGAGCACGAGGGGAGATCCCCGTCAGAGTAGAGCGGTTCACCGCCACTCACCTCATGAGGTGCTTTCTAAAGCACTGCTTTGTCCATTTATTGCTTTCCTTAAGCATCATGCATTGTAATGCATCATACCTATCAAGTTTCTTTCTCAGTCATGCACGATATTGTATGTACGGTTCATTTAAAGAAGTTCCGTTTAAGGTCATTCACTTAGTGTATCAATCACACTTCATTTGCTTCACTCAGTGTATCTAACACACTTCATTTGCCTTAGTGTATCAATCACACTCTCTTCACTTAGTGTATCAATCACACTTCATTCATTTTGTGTATCTATTACACACATTCTCATTTTGTGTATCTATCACACACATATTCACTTTTGTGTATCTATCACACACATTCTTGTTTTCTGTATCACACTTTCAGTGTATCAATCACACTTCATTGATTTAGTATATCTATCATACTTGTTCACTAAGTGCATCTATCACACTTTGTGTTCACCTTTAGTGTATCCATCATACTTGTTCACTAAGTGCATCTATCACACTTCGTGTTCACATTCAGTATATCAATCATACTTTGTTCACTAAGTGCATCTATCACACTTTGTGTTCACCTTTAGTATATCTATCACACTTTGTTCACTAAGTGCATCTATCACACTTTGTGTTCGCTTTTAGTGTATCAACCACACTCTGTTCACTTAGTGCATCTATCACACTTTGTGTTCGCTTTAGTATATCTATCATACTCTGTTCACATAGTGCATCTATCACACTTTGTGTTCGCTTTTAGTGTATCAATCACACTCTGTTCACATAGTGCATCTATCACACTTTGTGTTCGCTTTTACTGTATCAATCACACTTTGTTCACTAAGTGCATCTATCACACTTTGTGTTCGCTTTTAGTGTATCAACCACACTCTGTTCACTTAGTACATCTATCACACTTTGTGTTCACTTTCGGTATATCAATCATACCTTGTTCACTTAGTGTATCTATCACACTTTGTGTTTGCCTTTTGTGTATCTATCACACTTTGCTCACTTCATTCATTTAGTGTATCAATCACACTTTGTTCATATAGTGTATCTATCACACATTCGCTTTGTATCTATCACACTATGCCTACTTTGTGCATCAATCACACACACTCGCTTTGTGTATCAATCACATACGTTCTTTTGTGTATCAATCGCACACTCTCACCTTTAGTGTATCTATCACACTTTGTGTATCAATCACATGTTCGCTCGTGTGTCTATCACACATGCACACTATTTTCGTAGTGAGAATTGCAATAATTTTCTTACATCCTTTCTGCACGAGATGTAGTTTGGCTCAAGTTTACTTGCTTGCCTAGCATTCGCTTAAAATGTTGCATTTATTTCGCATAATTGTTTCATTACGGCTCTCTTTGCATGATCAAGAGTGATGTCCGGCTTCGCGTAGCGTATAAGTCCAAATCTTCAAACCGACTTCGCGTAGCGTATAAGTCCAATTTTCAAACCGGCTTCGCGTAGCGTATAAGTCCAATTATCAAAATCTTCCTGCATATCATTTTACATCCTGCCGCTGAACTACATTGGTTTGATTCCTTGCAAAAGGATACGTAGGCAGCCTGCGGGCACAACCATTTATTTATCTATATTTTGTTTGTTTGTCCAAGTCTTCGGCCTCGTAAAAAATGGGTCGTCTCTGGGCTTTGACATTCACTCCCGTCACTTCTTGACTTCCGAGTTCTGTCAAAGAGGGGCAACTGTAGACACCCCATTTTTGACTGTCTTTAAGACTTGGACGCGACTGATGGTTTACATGGTGGAGAAAGGTGTGTAGGGGAAAGGTTCAGTTTCTTCGGCAAGGAGAGAGTCAAATCTCAACTTCATACCCCTGTTCTAGACCAAAACAATCTTGATCAAAAGATTTTAGTCTTAAAACCCTCTCTTTCAAAACGTTTTTTAAATAAAGTTTTTACGATGTTCCGATGCTCACATTTTGTCAAACGTTGCGCTTTTCAGTAAATCGAGCGAGGACAAAGTGGAAATGAACAAAAGAGAGATGAAATCTTTGAAAAAAATCTTTCAAAACACCTTACTTAGGGGTTTGGAGTTGAAGAAAGGAGGAGAAGAGAGAAGAAAACTAGTTTGGGAGAAGTTCGGCATGAATCCGGGTAGGGCCAAAGCTGCGCGGCTTCACCGAAACGGGCATAACTTTTTGCATAGGAGAAATTTTGATGCAAGGTTGGCGCCATTGGAAAGCCCACTTCTGGGGCTTCAAAGTGGCCACATGGGAGGCTAGCAATTGTTCTGGCCAGCCACCTTTCTTTGGTCAAAAGTGATTCAGCATGAATCTGGGAAGGAGAGAAAACACTGCGTGGCTCCGCCGAAATGGACATAACGTTTTTCACAAGAGGAATTTTAATGCAAGGTTTGTGGCATTGGAAAGCTAACTTCCGGGGCTTCATTTTTCACTCAAGAATCTCCTATGTCCAAGTCCGGGTGGAGGAGATATGGTTGGTTGAAGTCCGGTTGGACCGAATCTGCGCGGCTTCATGGAAACTGGCATAACTTTTTCCACAGGAGGAATTTTAATGCAAGGTTTGCGGCATTGGAAAGCTAACTTCTGGGGATTCATCCTAGGAGGTGGCCAGCCACCTTTGACCCTTTTGACCAGGCCGGCCATTTTTGCCCCTGTGAGTACATTCCAGCTGTGTATTTTGTTTTCCCCCAGATTTTGTATCCGGGGATTTGGCCTTTTGGGGGGAAACTTGAATTGGTTTTCCCCCCCATTTTTCCCCCTCTTTTCCACACCTTTGCCTATATAACCAGCACCCCCAGCTGTGTTTTAGAGGTTAGAAATTTTTGGTTTAAGCCTTTTGCATTCAATCTCTCTCTCTATCTATATTCCAACCATCAAAACCCTAAAAGTCCTATACCATTTCTACACCAACCCATAGCACAAGGCCTCCATACTCCATTCCAACAACTTGGAGCTATTTTTCAGAGCTTAGGAGCACCTTTTCTCAGACCAAAAGCTGCTGGTCCATTGGTCTTCAAGGGTGAGCCTTCTTCTTCCCCTTTCTAGCCTTTTCTTGATTTATTTATAAGTCTTACTTGCTTACATTTTTGGGATCCGACCCTAACTGAAAATAGCCATATTTTGACCCACTCTTCATTTTTGATCAAGGGTCTTTTTCTGTTTGATGATTCTATTTTACACTTTGTGTTAAAACTCTCTTTTATGCCTTATTTTTGCATAGTATTTTAGGCCTATTTGTGAGCTGTTTCAGACTTTTATATAAACTTTGAGGTACCTTATTTTGAACCGTTCTTCAACTTTGTTGAAGGGCTCTTCACTTTTTGAGGCTTCCATCTGTCACTTGCCTCTTTGTCCCTCGTTTGGCCCTATTTTTGCATGTTTTTTTTAGCTCTTTGTGCTTGTATTTTTGGGCTCTAACCCAAACTGTAAATAGTCATATTTTGACCCTCTCTTCATGTTTGATCAAGGGTCTTTTTCTGTTTGAGGCTCCCTTTTTGCTATTTGTGTTTAAACCTTCTTTTAGGCCTATTTTTGCATAATATTTTAAGCTTATTTGTGCACTATTTTGGGCTTAGTCATAAACTGTATAATATCTTGTTTTGAGCCGCTCTTAAATTTTGTTGAAGGGATCTTCATTTTTTGGGGCCAGCAGTGGCCACTTGCTTCTTTGTCCCTCTTTTAGGCCCATTCCTTCCATGATAATTTAGCCTTACTTGTGTATATTTTAATGGCTTGTTGTAAACTATAAAGTGCATTATTTTGAGCCCCTCTTCAACTTTGTTGAAGGAATCCTTGCCATTTGGGGCGAGAATCTATTACTTGCTTCTTTATCTCTCTTTTGGGGCCATTTTTGCATGTTAGCTTAGACTTATTTGTGTTCACTTTTTGGCCTTGCTTAAAACTGGAAATATGCTTTTTTCGGGACTGTCTTGATTCTGTCTTTACACTTCATGTTCAAATAATGCATGATTTGCATAGCTATAGGTCATTCCATGTACCTAATTTCATGTCTCGGGATTCATCTTATGCATCGGGTGCCATGTTTCCATGTTTTGGGGCTGTTTAGCATCACATTTTGGTACTGAAATTTGCATGCTTGTATGCCATATTCCATGCCTTTCCATGCCTTGTTAGAGTGGCATTTGTGCCTTAGGATCGGTCCTCGGTTTGCGTACACGTGTGCACGCATCTCGAGTGTCTCATTTTCATCTAATGGCCTCTGATGTGAGTGTGGCTGAGGTCCACTCATATTAGTGTAAGCCCATTATGCATTGTGTATGCCATTTCATTCCATAGCATTGTGTATGCTAGGCTGTATGTTAGCGCATTGTGTATGCTAGGCTGTATGTTAGCGCATTGTGTAGGCCAAGTTACCTCATGCATCGTGTATGCCATTTCATAACATTGTGCATGTTAGGTTATATCTTAGTTTCATTCATGTATGTCATGCATATTGCATTGTGTTTGGGATAGAAAGTTAGCCTGAGCACGGGAAACGAGGGGCGTTTCGTACTCCGAGTGACGGAACGTGTCTCAATTCCCCAGTCACCGACACTCTGGATTATCCATGATGGAGTTAGGTTTTTTTGAGTTTTCATGCGCATTCATTCCATATTGAGTTGTGCAATTCGACTCCTCGGCCATCATGCATCGATATGCGTGATTGGTGGCACGAGGATCGAGGTATGCATACATGTGTGAAAATACTTTGCCATGCCCCTCTGTTGCAGCAAATCAAGAATCAGCAGCCTTCCAGAGCTTGGCACGCATTCCAAGAATAATTGCAAACAGAGGCTAATTGGGGCATCGCCATGGATTTCTGCGCAAAGGCAACCCGGGCATGCATCATTCATCATCCGGAGCAGAATCGAGGCAGTCCCAGGCTTGCATGCCAATTTAATGCTTTCCTAGTTAAATTTGTTAATTAATTAGGGTTTTGTACATATTTGGACTGTATTATTTATTCAGACTATACTATTTATTTGGGACTGTATATTATTTTATTTGGACCCTTTGCGCGAGGGCAATGTTGTAATAAGTGTGCGTGAGTGTGATGTATGTCTTCTAACCCCACGTCTTCCTTCCTTTTTATTTACCAGCTTATGATGGTTAGATTAGGGCATGTTTCAATTAGCATATAGTATGATAGCACGTTTGCATTCATTCATCTGTTTTGCATGCACCGGGCTCGGCGCATCATACTAACTGCATTTGTATTTCAATTCCGAGTTGAATACTTGATAGCTGTTGCATCTCATATGCCATGTTTAGAATAGCCGAGCCTGCTATAGTTGCATTTTTGCATGTGTTGCATTAGGCATTTCTGTATAATTAGGATTATGCATGGATTTCTAATTAGCTTCTGTTTTGGCTTGGAGTACTCGGTGACTTTTTATGCTTTAGCATCCTTGCATGTGTGTGAGTGACTGCCATGAATAGCATGCTTTCCATGAGGCTATGTGCTTATGTGATATAACTACTTGAATGCCTGTGGGTGGAGGTTGGGTTGTTTGGATTGGGACAAATCATCAACTGTGAGTTTTAAGCCCACTAGATAGTGGCAAAACCATGTTTTTCTAAGCCCACCTGAGGGTGGCAAAATCTGCATTTTAAGCCTACTTGCGAGTAGCAAACCATCTTTCAAAAAACAAACATGAAATGTTTTGTTCCAATTCAGGTGACCCGGTCTATACTTGTATGCTGTGCGCATCACGTAGTAAATCTAGGCTAATAACCGGAATAAGAGCACACAAAGTTTTCAAAACTAGATATCATGGTTAGTAGAGGCCGATCTTTGATCGGGCGAGCAGGGGTGCTCACGAAGTGACCTTCCCCAATCGTACCCAAGTTCCCGAGCCGAGGCAACTTTGGTGATGACGGACACGTGGCCTTAGGCAAACGAGTCAGGGTTTCCTAAATTTTCCAAAAATGAAATATTTAGGTGGCGACTCTGTATCTGGCAAAGCAGTCCATGTTTGGCACTTCTTTCAAAAAAATCTGTTTTCTCAAAATGATTTGCCGGATTTGGACTCTTTGGTTCAAGATTAAGAACCGTGACACAAATCGAGTCTGAACTGTAGCGAGGTCCCCGCGGACTTGCTTACAACTGGATGAGAAAGAAAAATTACCATGATCAAAAAGCTCTCCCAACGGACAAGAGGAATTTGTCTGTCTTGCTTGCTTTCCATCAACAGCATCAAAAGTCTAGAAAGGGTTTAAAGACCAAAACAGAGATTACTGAAATGGAGGAAATAATGCAAAGATGTATCCAATAAAATAGGCGCCATGAAGAGTTAAGACCATCAACCAAATTTTTATTTTCTCTTTCCCAAAACCTTAAAAATGTGTACAGGCAACAGTTAGTCATATATACAGACATCACAAAAATATATTTATTTGTATAAAATCTCCACCATAGTTAAGCAACAGCAGTTAGAAGTGATGACGTTCTAACTTCTAGCATAGAATTGTATTGCAAATCAAGCAGCCTTAATACAGCTAGAATGTGAATATGTATCTACATGTGTGAATACGTATATGTATGTGCAAAGAGGCCCCTCAATACCATCACATCAAATTTAAAATTTTCAAAGTTGTATGTAAATCAGAATCTGAAGGCAGGGCAAAGCACATTAGGGCCAAGAAAATAGACAAGGCAGAGCCTGACTGGCATTTAACAGAACTTCTAAATATATCCCATAATCGAAGTGGAAAAAGCTATATTTCAACTGACTATTGCTCTTTACGGCCCATAATCGAAGTGGACTCTCAACTTAAACAACTTGTTGCTCTTTACGACCCTCAGAACTGGAACCTCACCGATGACAAGTTGGAAGGCCGATCAGGTACTAATTAATCACTACTATTCTCATATATATAGCCACTACAGGTCTTGTTAATGTTTTTTTTTTTTTTTTTTTTTTTTTTTTTTTTTTTTTGAAGGTAAGAGTTGTAGATTGAGGTGGTTTAACCAGTTGGACCCAAGGATCAACAGAAGAGCATTCAGTGAACCCAACCTGAGCATTCAGGTATAGCAACTCCGGATTGGAAGTTCTTAGGCAACTCAACCTCTAGGTTACGATTTGGGGCTGCGTCGATTTATAGGTATGTGAATGGAAGAAGGTAGAGAAAGAGAGAGACAGAGAGAGGGCGAAAGACATACCTGGGATAATGCTCCAATGGTGGATCGACGAAGATACGACGATGCGACGATGTGATGACGGTGCGAGAGAGATCGTGGAAGGAGGAGAGGCGTGAGAGACAGAGAGGTGTGTGTGTGTGTGTGTGTGTGTGTGTGTGTGTGTGTGTGTGTGAAAGAGAGAGAGAGAGAGAGAGAGAAAGAGAGAGGCAGAGAGTCACAGTGATCATAGAGACACCAGCTTTCCAAGATAAGTTAGCCTAAAACGGTGACGTTTTCAATTTCTTTTTTTTTTTTTACTGACTAACAGCTTTCGTCGCCAAAAACAAGGAAATGTAACTTTTTCCCGCCTAAAACATAGTTTCGTCGCCAATTAATTTAGGAACCCTCCAAAAATTCGAAGTCCTCCCTCCAAAATTTTAATTACAATTGCCGACTAAAAACTTTAGTCAGTAAAAGTCAACTAAAGGTGACTAAATTTTTTTTAGTAGCTAAATGTTGCCGACTAAATAAATTTAGTCATCAAAAATAAATATTTACCAACAAAATTTTTGGTCGCCAAAGTGAAAAGTAAAAATTATGTTATTTGGTTGGTGACTAAATTATTTAGTAGGCAAACATTCTTATAACACAACTAAAAGTTATTTGGTCACTGAAAATAAATTTTTACCAACCAATTTTTTGGTCGCCAAAGATAAAAAGTAAAAATTATTCTATTTAAGAAAAAATAACTATACCATGACTAAAAGTTTTTTTTCATCAAAAACAAATTTTTACCGACCAATTTTTTGATTTCCAAAGATAAAAGGTAAAAATTATGCTATTTAATGGCGACTAAATTTTTTTACTAGGCAAAAATTACTACACCACAACTAAAAGTTTTTTGGTCACCAAAAATGAATATTTGCATACCAAAATTTTCATCACAAAAGGTTAATAACAACATTATGCTAGTTATTTGGCTATTCAATTTATTTTAGTTGGCAAAAATTAGTATACCGCAACTAAAATAAATTCCTTTTAGTCGCCAAATTTGGTTGCCAAAAGTTTAATTTCATGTAGTGTAATATTTGTCCAAGCGCATTTATATTTGAGTGACTGATTTAACTTTGTACTTACTTTTTAGTGCTTCCATTATTTCTGCAGATAGGGAAATAATATTATCTTTGATGTTGTGTAACATAGTAGCCTTGACCATTGCATCATCTTTTATCCACTTGTTTGGAATCCAATTATTTGGTTTATGAGTGGATGTGCAACAAAATAAGAAAAGAGGCGCTACTATATTCAAAAGAAAATATTTCCATTAAGCATCTCAATTCTCGAAACATCACTTAGAACTCTTAATTGCCATTAAATAAAATGTGTTTCACTAAAAATAAAATACAAATGTGGGAACAATTAAATAATTGTAAAATAAAGTACAATAACAATTTTAATAGGCTCGAGCCTTGTAATTGTTAAGTCGGCCTTTGTGATAAGTAAAATGTCAATTCAATGGAGCAACTCGTTCTCCTTGCCTTGGGTAAGAATAGTGATGAAAACCCAATGGCCAATTAACTCTCGGACTCAACTCCACGACCCTTTCAATCCTGAGTGGATTTGGTCCTCTAACACGATGATTGTTAGAGATTTGAAAGTAAAAACGATTAGGAATTGTGAACCCAATCCTTTTCCAGTGAGTTTTAGGAAACCAGGTCCGAAGGAACACAATTGCGCCTATTAAATGCTTCTTGTTCTGGCGTTTCTTTAGGCAATACTCTTGGACAGACTCCTTGCCTAATGATGTCTTTAGGATAATTTTGAAAATAATTCTAGAAATTCTGGCTTTTGAACGACTGAAAACGACCTCAAAATGAACCAAAACGGGCTGAAAACCTCTGAGAAAAATTGTTTTGTTGATTCAAAAAATTGGGCTGACCGGTTTGAACCGGGTTGGGTTGACCCGAAGAGACATGCAGAGTAGAGCTGAGGCGCGAGTCAGCATGACTTGGACCAAGTGTAGTGGAAGTGGGTCGCGCCTCTGTGGGTTGTATGTGGGCAATGTGCTTGGACTACTCCTTCTATTAAATTGGGCCAATTTCTTTAGTTGAACATTCTGAGCCTTGATCACTGATTTTCTTGTTGTTCTTATAATTGTTGGGCCTTTTCTTTTTGGCCTTGAATCTGGCCCAATAGCTAGATTAGAAATAGAACCCTTATTCTCCAAAACAAGTGTAGCAATGATATTATTACCGTTAGTGTCTTCTTCTCCGGCAAAATTTGGCATCGATGACCAAAGACTGAAACAAGATTCCTCCATACTGATTTTTTGTCATTTTTCACTGGTAAAAACACTATCATGTTCAAAATTTTGTGATGAACAAGATGGCAGTGAAGATGAATCAAATTGATGTCCAAAAAATGATTTGTAAAAAATCCTCCACCGATAGTATTCGGTCTCAATTTCATCAAAACTACAATTATCGTTTCCACCAATCACCAATTCTTTCTGATGCGCTAAAGGGTTTACAATACGTTGATGATGGTCAAACAAACAAATTAATGTAACCAATCCATGCGCTTGTTTGTCAATGGTACTTTGAATTTTTTCCAAAACAAATTTTGAAAATTTTTTTTCTTCCCAACTATGGTTCTCTATTCTTACGCAATAAAACAATACTGCTTTAATACCACTGTAAGATAAATTAATAATGGAAATGATCGATGATCTTGTGAGGGTTTTTATCGTGCAAGAAAGTCGACAATCTGAGAACAAAACAAATGAGAAAGTTTTGTAATGTTGAAGTGAATTTCAAGTTCACTGCCATGGGTATTTATATACACCATGGAAACCTTTGGCAATGGTCACACCTATTAAGATTGATCCATAATATCAACAGGTACCATGTTTCACTATAACCTTTCACCAATGGTTGTGTCACTTGGAGTTTCAAATTTAAACATTCAATGTCCAGATTATTCTCGGTTTCTTGGGGAAAGGTATGAGCAATGATAGAGAGCTCTAATATTTGAGCTCTAAAGAGAGCTTTACACATGTGGCAAGGGGGAAAAAAAGAAGAAAAAAAAAACACACAGGCACACACATCACATTACAGGTGGGCCCTACCCATTTAGAGCTCCTCTAGAGCTCTCTTTCTTGAGCTCTTTATTCGGGAAGGTATATCACCACCTATGGAAAATGTTTGAATATAATGAGTCACATCGAATTATGGTGTGATCACTTTTATTTCATCGAAAATTCACCCCTAGATCTACTCATGCGAATTTAGTTATGCTTTTGATGTTGCATGTGCAGATTTTGGTAATAGTGAATTCTTACAAGTTAATTTTGAGGTAGTAAAAGCCTGTATTAGAAATATTGCATTTTTTTTTTATCAGGAATGTAAAGTAAACTTTATTAATGAAATTCAAGGTACAAAGTACAAAGACAAACATCAATAAAGAGGGCGAGTGCACAGAGTACCACAGCAAACAAAATCATCCCAACTATGTTGACACCAAATTACGTGGTAGCACTACATCGAGTTGGAAACATAGGCCCAAATTAGTTGGTATGTTCCCATCCATCACATCTTCTACTTTTGCAGCAGAGTCAAAAAAATTGCATTTTACTCAAAGTCGTATCTCATTAAGATTTTTTTTTTTTTTTTCCAATATCATCTTAACTGGATATCAAATGAGAGAGATAAGTTCAAAATAGTGAAAAGGCTGTGTAGAGTGACTTTTATAGCAGAATTTCATCAAATCCAATATTTTCTTCTCAAAACCTAATGGATTTTGCTTTCCTTATTATATTCACTTCAAGTATTTAAAACTTAGCTTCTAAGCTCAAAATGAAGTCTTTCAAATATCTATTAGAGCTTGCAAAAACTTCCCAATTACGTCATTTTGGTGTAGGAATTCAATTTTTTTAAAGTCACTTGAAACAACACAAAATCATCAAATAACTTTAAGTTATGGATGTTAGGTTTTTGTAATTGATAATTCCATTTAACAAAACTCCTTTCAGTTATAATTTTATTCGCTCTTTTGTTTCAGTGAGGTTGTGAGTGTTTAAATGCAAATTCAACCCAAATTGTGCTTGTGTAGAGGAGTTTGTGTTGTCATCGTGTATCATGAGCCTTACTTGTTTGCCACTTCGTTGACTATCTACGGGGATCGAGTGGTGAAATTGATCATCTAACTCTACATACAAATTGAACTTTTAGGGAATACGTTTTATCGCTCGAGCAGTCTTCATGGCTCTATTTTCTATAAAATGCGCCATTTGCTGTTTTAGGGTTGAACCCATCCAGATTCTCAAAGAGGAGAAAAATACAAAGTGTTCTATATTGGAGGGTGTTTTTACATGAGTTTTTTTGATGTATAGAAGGTGATCAATTGATCAATGAGCTATATAGTGTCAAACATTAAGGGTTGCTTTCATTCTTTTATTCACATAGAGAGAGAGAGAGAGAGAGAGAGAGAGAGAGAGAGAGGTATTCATTGGTGGATTCCGAGAAACTTGGGTCTGAAACTTTGGTGGATTCTAGAGTAGCTCATCATTGTGTATTGGACATCAGTGTTGTAGATTCAATGTTGGGCAAAGTAGTTCCATGGTGAAGACGGTGTTGGAAGAGGCAATTGGGTTTAGTTCAATTCAGTCATGGATTCGCTAGGTAATTGAGGGTACTCATGTGTATTTACTTTTTATCTTCTTAGTGGATTATTTTGTGGCTTTAACCCATGTTTTTTTTTTAATCGCAATTGGATGTGCTCTAATTGTGAATTTTTTTCATGTTAAATAGTTGTGTCGATTTGTCATTGATTGTTTGATTGAAATTGAAATTCAGTGTTTTAAATTAAAATATTATCACGAATCAATATCTCGAGACTTATTTAGATTTTTCAATGGACAATAAAGCGTAGTTTTGAGGGTCTAGATTTTTAATATTTCGCCTCTTATTTTGTCTCACACATTTGTAACATTTTTTTCAAGTTTTTTTTTTTTTTAGAGAGAGCCGAAATGAATATTTTGCCTCTTATTTCATCTCTCACGTTTGTAACATTTTTTTAAGGTTTGTTTGTTTTTTTATTTATTTTATTTTTATTTTTTTAGAGAGAGAGAGAGAGAGAGAGAGAGAGAGAGAGAGAGAGAGAGAGAGAAAATGAATGTAGAAGGGAGTGACCAACACTAAGATTTCATTCTCGTTATGATCATACAAGTAGGGATATGCAAGTACTCCCACAAAACAGATTGTGCTGTAACATTTTTTTTATCAATAAAAAAAGAAAGCTTTATCAATGAAAAAAACATACAAAGTATGATAAAATACATCAATAAAGAGAAGAGTGCAAAAAAACATCACAGTAAAACATTAAGATCCCAACTAGGTTAGCACCAAAATGCACACCAAATCATCTGTGAGTACACGCTCCAAGCTCCAAGTTGGTGAGTAACCAATATATAGAGCAAAACAAAAATAAGCCAAACACAAGCAACAAACAAATGCAATCACCAACATTTAGAACCAAGCATTCCTGAGGCCCAACCAATGACAAAAAAATAACCCCATACAACTATGTACTCCACCCAGCAAACACCCCCAAAAAATAGCATCCAATGCAACTGCATCAGCAACAGCAAGCACATCAAAAGTAGCACCATCTCAACGTAAACATCAACAACAGTACGCCAAGTCATAGAGTAGAGCTTCTGATCTGTTGCTAATTGTTAACAAGTTCATGAATTGGGTACTCACACCTGGGATTGTGAGGTTTCGACTGCATGATAATCCTAACTTTAATTAAATTGCATAACTCATCTATATGAGGCTGAACCCCATTAAATACACAGTCATTTTTGCTTGCCATAAGGACCACATAAGGGCACTAGGAATAGATTTCCACAACATCCAATAAAAGTTCTTAAACTTAAACCTAGCCCACAAACACAACCACCCCTCAACTGATCCAAGCATTACCCACTAAAAATCTTACCATTTTAAAATATTTGACCATAATCTCCAAACCATTGGGCACCACAACCTCACATGATTCAAAGATTCACCTTTAGAGTTACAAAACACACAACGAGTACTAGCATCCTCACTGATTATACCAATCCTCTGTAAAAAATCTGATGACTTCATTCTACCTTTCCATGCTAGCCATCCAAGAAATTGTGCGTTCGGAGGAGAATTTTTTTTCTCCAAGTAATAGAAAGAGCATCAAAAACAGCTCCAATCTCATGTCTATTATACACTGAAGCCACACTAAATTGACCTAAAGGAAGTGCTTTCCATTTAAGACAATCATCAACATTAGACACTACAATCTTAGTTAAGTTGTGAAATAAGTTCGCCCACCTCAGCCATCTCCCATTCCCTGAAAGGCCGTCTAAATTCAAAGCACCACTCCTCAGAGTCTTCCCTTTGATCCAGTTGTGTTAAGTTGTGAAATAAGTTTACCCACCTCAGCCATCTCACATTCCCTTAAAGGCCTTCTAAATTCGAAGCACCACTTCTTAGAGTCTTCCCTTTGATCCAGCATCCCCCATAATGAAACATCTCTGTCTGTAACCAATCCAAACAACCTTGGCAAAGTCTCTTTGAAGCATTGATTACCCAGCTACTTGTCATCCCCAAAACACATAACCTCATTATGTTTGTATCCAATCCTTATTATCATTATGTTTTTCAGTTTACTCCTAAAATTAATTTTTGTTTAAAATTAGACAAAATATTATGATAACTGTCACATAATATAAAAAATATATTATTATATTACAATTTGAGTTTGTGTTAGAGGTGCGAATTATATATAATGATATATTTTCATGCCACGTGACTGTCAATATGTCATTTTCTGTTTGATTTTGAATAAAAAATAGCTTTAGAAGTAAATTGAGAAATGTTTAAAAGATAAAAGGCCGAAGTGAGAAAAAATAAACTTTAAGAACTAAAATGAAAATGTAGGCAAACATAAAAGAGGCAAAGTGTAATTTACCCTATACTTTGCTTATAGAGTTTTGTATAGGATTGGGCTTCTATCCAGTTCTTAATCGGATTGGAGAGGAGTTGTTCGGCTTATTAGGTCACTATTTAACCCCGTTTCGATAATTTAAACCGTTCATATTTTAAGGTTCGTCAAGTACATTATCCCTACAAAAAATCAAGTCAATCGGATAATAAAAATCACGTATTCAGATTAGTTTTGTATTACCCCGTTTCATCTATACTGTGATAACCCAACACCATCTCTACCATTGCTGAAAACATATTGACTTAGCAGCACCACCTTCACATCATCCATCCCTCCAATCGGCATTGCCCCAACCTCCGTATCATCTCTTAGAAATCAAGAAATTGAGTAGGAAAAAAAAAATCAAATCAAATTTGTAAAGATTACTTGGGAGATCGAACCACCACTATGGCAGCCATCAATGGTACACGATTGAACACCACGATTGTCAGCAAGGGAAGGAAGTGGTGGTGGGATACACTAAGAGAAGAGGGTTGTAAATTGGTGCACTGAATTGAAGGAAATAAAGGGTCATGGTAATTTCCTCCATAGTCGGAAACATCTGAGAGAGCAATGCTTTCTCACCAATCACAAATCCAACTACATCAGCACTATGGTGACATTTATGACACAAAAAGGCTTTCAACGAGTAATTAATATAAGAGCACATTACATTAACGGTCCCTATAGTTTGGAACTTGTATCACTTTGATCCTTGATTTTTTAATTGTAACACATTTGACCTTGAATTTCGAATATAGTTCCAAATAAGGACAATTGAAACTATCATTGCTTAATTTTCAATGGCAAAATTGTCAATTTAATAAAATATAAACTAATTTCATAAAAACAAATGTCAAATTTTTTTTAAATTTTTTTAAATATTATTTCTACCTGCTAAAGATAAAATTATGTAAAATTGATAAAGGGACAAAATCGAACAAATTGAAATAATAAGGACCAAATTGACACATCGTGTAAACTACATGGACCATTTGTATAATTCACCCTTGATTGTATTTTTATTCACAATTCTGTTTAGTACAAAGTGCACCATTTGCACGTTTTAGGGTAGAACCTATCCAGATTTTTAAAGAAAAAGAGAAAACATAGTGTTTTATATTGGAGGGTGTTTATGTATTGTTTTCCTTGATGATTTGAGAGTGATTGATTAATTTATGAGTTTGATATCAACGATCATCAAGGGCTACTTTGTTCTTTCATTCACAAAAACAAAAGAGAGGTGTTCGTCAGTGAATTCCGAAAAACTTAGGTCTGAAACTTTGGTGGATTCCAGAGTGATTTTTCATTATGGATTCGACATTGGGTAAAATAATTTTGAGATGAAGACGATGGTGGAAAAGGCACATCAGGTTCAGTTCAATTCAGACGTGGATTCATTAGGTAATTAAGGATTCTCATGTGTAATTACTTTTTATCTTCTTAGTAGATTGTTTTGTATCTTTGGTCCGTGAAAATTTTTTTTTTTTATCACAATAGAAGATACTCCATTTGTAATTTTTTCTACGTTAAATCGTTATAGCAATGTATTATTGATTATTTGATTGGAATTATCATTCATTATTTAAAGTGTCGCTTTTTCATAAATTCCTTTTTACCTACTTATGTTTCATTTAGTCCATATTGTTTTTTTATATTCCAGCAAGTCTTGTGGGTGATATAATTGCCAAAATACCCCAAATAATATTCACATTTACAGTGCGAATATTCTTTGATGTGAATGTTCACACCATCAATGTGAATATTAACATGTTAATGTAAATATTCATATTGTGAATGTGAATGTTCACACTTTTAATGTGAACATTCACACGCTAATGTGAATATTCACATTGGAAAATATGAATATTCACATCACTAAATTGCTAACCATTCAAAAAATATTTGTAAAGATAGAAATGTCCATAAAATACCTTAAATATCATAATTAAAATTTAGTAAATCAAATGTTCAAATAGTAAAACTAATTGGAATACAAGAATATCAAATAGATTAATTAAGATACAAACACTTGAAAAAAAAATTCTAATAAATCTTTCTTGTTTAAAATTAAATCATAATCATAAATTAATATCTCATAAATTTTTAAAATTTTTAACAACTTTTTACTTACATCCTATCACAGATTCACTTACACCATTTATATTTTTATAATTTTTTTTTCCTACCCCACTATCCAGCAATTCTGCGAAAGTTCAAAGGTCCGTAGTATCATTGTCACCATTCCACTCCTGTCCGCGTCAGTCTTCACTCTCCTAAATTTCCACAAGACCAGCTCTGCTTCTACGTCGACTAAAGTCAGTCTTCGGACCTGACAATAATTTGGTGAAGGTAAATTACACTTTATCCTCGAAAGTTTTACCCATTTTTTATTTTGGCCCCTTAAATTTGATTTTTTCTACTTTGGTTCTTTATATTTACAATACTTCCCACTTTAACCTTTTAAGTTCAATTTTTCTCACTTTGGCTCTTCATATTTGTAATCCTTTCCATTTTGACCCTTTATGTTTGCAACCCTTGCCACTTTACTCCTAGACTAACTTCCCTCTAAAAAAACTAACAGAATCTGTTACATTATCAACACATCAACTCCATGTGTGATGTAAAAAAATACTAAAGATGCAAAAAATAAAAAATTGGAACAAAAAATTGAAACTTTTTTTAGTGTTTAGTGAACTTTTTTTCAAATTTATTTATAAACATTATTACATTATATATGCATCTAGCTTAGATGCACCTAAAAAATTAAAAAAACAAATTTAACTAAAAAAAAAAGTTCACTAAAGACAAAAAAAAAGGATATTAAACTTTTCATTTTAATTGACAATACAGGTATTTGAGTCAGTATATTTTCATTTTTTTTTGTCTTTAGTAAACTTTTTTTTAATGAAATTTGTTTTTATTTTTTTTCGGTGTATCAAATCTAGATGCATCTATAATGTAATAATGTTTATGAATAAATTTGGAAAAAAAAGTTTACTAAAGACTAAAAAAAATTTCAATTTTTTTATATTCTATTTTTCATTTTTTGCATCTTTAGTGAATTTTTGACATCGAACATCGAGCTGATGTGTTAGTAATGTCACAAATTCTATTAGTTTTTGGAATGGAAGTTAGTCTATGAGTAAAGTGAGAAGGATTGCAAACATGAAGGGCCAAAGTGAGAAGGATTGCAAACATGAAGGGTAAAAGTGAAAAGAATCGAACTTAAAGGGCCCAAGTGGGAAAGATTGCAAATATGAAGGGCCAAAGCGGGAAGGATTATAAATATGAAGGGCAAAAGTGGAAAAAAAAATCAAGCTTAAAGGGCCAAAGTGGGAAATAGGTGAAACTTTAGGGAGCAAAGTGTAATTTACCCTTTGGTGAATAGTGCTATATGCATCAATTGATAAATTAATTAGTGTACTAATAGATGATGTGATATAATTTTAATAGTTTTAGGTATTTGTAATTTATATAATGGGTGGGGTCAATAATAATGTTATAACATATGTTGGTACATTAATTAGTATACTAATTGATATAGGTAACACCATCATAATTTGGTTTCCATCTCCTCATGGTGAGAAGTTATTGGGCGGTTCAAGAACATTGCTCTACACTATACAAGACACTTATCACAATATGGGTTTGTTTGAGAAATGTGTTGGCTTTTTGGTTATTTTAATCTGGGATTAAAAAGTCTCGTTTGGGAACGGCTTTTTGACTTTTTGTAAGAGAAGGAATGTCATGATTATGAATTGGATGTGATATTTTATCTTATTGAGTTAAAAGACCTATTTTTTCTTTTTATGACTAAAATAGCCCCAAATCCACCCAACCCATTCTTCCTAAACGAAACCTATCTCTTTAGAAGAGATAAAAAGTAATGAAATTTACTATTTAACCAATAAAATACATACTAGAGCACCACTTGAATTCACCCTTGGAGCAAAGTAATTTTCCCATACGTAGGTAGGAATCATGCCGCGTTATATGTTTGTATTTGAAATATTTTAATATTAATCACTTTGCTTGATTTGTATTTTTTACAAATACTTTTCAGAACATTCTGCTTTTTTTTTTTATATTTTTTTTGTTTATACTAAATTGTTTTTAATATTTTAAGAAATTTTTTAAATTTTTAGACACACCTAACATAAATATACTTAAAAAGTAAAACTTTTGCGAAAAAAAATCTTTAAAAAATTCACTAAATATAAAAAATACAAAAAATATATATATATGAAAATTCAATACAATTTTCATATTTTTGTGCATTTATTACTTTTTAAAAATATTTTATTTTTTAGACACATCTAAGTAAGATGCATCTAAAAAAGTTTAAAAAAAAAATACTTAAAATTTAAAAAATATTCACCAAAAAAAAAAAAATGAAAAACAAAAAACTCAAACCAAACACACTGAATACGATTCATTTTATTAAACGTATTGATTATTTTAATACTAAGCGATTGTTTGAGGTTTATTTATTTAGTGTATTTTTTAAAAAAAATTTATAAAAAATATGTAAAAAAATAAAAAATGATATAACTCAAATAAATGTATTTATCAAATAAGTACACTTATTTAAATCATTCCCAAACAACTCCTAATTTGGTTTATTTATAATTATGTCAATTCTAATATGACTTACTTAATATTATTAGCATAATAATTTGTTTTAAACTATATATTTCAAGGAAAATATTTCACATTATTATATACATAACAATAATATGTTTAAACATTAGTATCCAGAAGAATAATATATAAAAGAAATTACGTAATTGAATTTAACTCAAAATAATTGCACTTCTCTAAGGTGGGATAGGATTTATATCTGTTGTTTGATTTTTCAATTTTGCTTTGGACTAATAGTCTCTCCGAACTATTAAACCCAAATGTGTTGGACTATTGTGTCCCATGGGAGGGAGGTGTGACACAAATGGGGTGGATAAGGAGGACATGAGATTAGGTGGTGAAATGACCATTTTGACCATCTACTATTTGATTATGTATTATATTTAGTAAAATTCAATAAAATTTAAATGTCTCAATTTAAAAATAAAAAAAAATTATTTAATTTTTATTGATGTTTTATGTATTTAATTCTTTAAAATAATTTTTTATAGATATTTTATTGACGTTTTATTTTAAAATTTTGTTTATATTTTATTTTATTTCATTATTTAAATTTTAATAGATGTTTTACTTAATTTCATTTTTTAAATTTTAATAGATGTTTTATTTAATTTCATTATTTAATTATTATTATTTTTTAAAATAAATTTATTTCCAATTTTAATTAAAAAATAACATATATTTTTATTGATATTTTATTTATTTAATTTTTAAAAAATAAATTTATTTAATTGTGTAAAAAATAAAATAAAATAAATAATTTTTTATTTAATCTAGCTAAAAACTAATTAAAATATTAAAGGTATGTTTGATATTACAATTACTTAGTAAATAATTGAAAATGGTAAAATAGTCATTTGAGTATTTATCATTCTCCATAATATAATATCCCAAACAAACATAAGATTCATATCCTATCCAACCAAATAGTCATTTACCGACATCTAATCCCATGACTAAATAAGTGTATGATACATATTTTATCCAACCAAATATCCCAAGACTATGAATCCCAAGATTCCAATCCAATAGATTCCAATCTCCTCTTATCCAGTCCCACTACAAGAAATTTCACTTTTGGCGACTAAATTTTTAGTCGCCAAAAGTATGATTTTTAGTCGTCGAAAATTTTTCCCAACTAAATATTTTGGTCGCTGGATTGGTCGTGGGAAGGTTGTCGGGGAAGGTATTGGTGACTAAAAAATATTTAGTCACCAAAAGTCCTATAAATTGCGACTAATATTTTTAGTCGCCAAAAATAATATTTTAGTCGCCAAAAATCTTATTTTTCGCTACTAAAACTTTGGTCGCCAAAACTTGAAGTATCTACGGCGACCAAAGTTTAAGTTGCCAAAGGATATTGTTTTTAATCTTATTTTATTTTATTTTTTTTAGCTACTAAATTCTTAGTCACCTAAAGTCTGCTTTTATTTTAGCTACTAAATATTTAGTAGTCAAAAGTTTTTCTCCATTTTATTTTTATTTTTATTTTTAGCTACTAAATATTTAGTAGCCAAAAGTTTTTTTCCATTTTATTTTTATTTTTAACTACTAACTATTTAGTCACTAAAAATATTTACTTCATTTTTGGCTACTAATTGTTTAGTTGCCAAAAATATGATTTTATTTTATTTTTTAATTAATTTGTCTACAACATATATGTATTCTATGCAACCTGTATCATATATATATATATATATAAAACAATACATCTATTATGAATCATTTCGCAATTTGCATCTATTTCATTTCCAGCCATCCAAAAAAGAATAACTTTTAATATCAAATTCCATACAAATAAGTATATTCCAATCTAAAATAATAATATTATTCCATACAAAACAGAGAATCAGAACAAAACATGTCCTCCGTACACAAATATATTCACTACCATGCCAAATATATTCGCTAAAGAAGATATCTTTATTGCTGTAAAGTGAGTTGATAACAATATCCATAAGTTGAGACACCTCATCCTGAGATTCAAACTTCTCTGCATTACTGTGGAGTGATCTCTTCGACAAGTTTCCCTAAACCACATAATTAAAAAACTGAACTTTGTAAGCAAATAACTGCAAAGATGGATTGTTTAAGAAAAAAAAAAGGATTTCAGTGAAGATACCTTTGGCTCTTGGAATTGCAGCAGCCTTGCATACCCATACAACAAAAGACAATAAATTCAGCCAACCGTCACATTTGCGCCTTCCTCTGAATTTGAATTTAAAAACTAAAAACAAACTAAGACTACATAAAATTTAACTCATAAACATTGAAACCTGATTTTCAAGATTTGTTACAAAGCAATGGACCTCCCTCTTAGGTTCATGATTCAACATCAATACACCACACACTCAATATGTCTTTAAACTAAAACTTTTACCAAAAAAAATAAAAAAGAGAGGACAAAACTATGTAATTCTAAACTGGGTGTTTTATGTACTACGGCTTTTAGCTTTATAATGTAAAGCTTGCTTCCTTACTTGCTACCTAAAATTCCTGACAATCAACAAAATCCTGAAACAAAAACAGTAGACATAAACGATAAAATCCCCAAATTGATAGTAATTGGTTTCACAAAGCCTAATTTACTAACAACAATTATTAGTTACATGGCAAGTAATAGAATATGAAACATGACCAGCTGAAGCAGAAAATTGAAACTAATGTTACTACATTCTAGCTACCATCTTCACCAGATTTTTTGACAAATGATCTATTATCTTTAATCCTAGACAGGCTCACAGAAAAATACATTTGGTGAATAAAAGAGAAAAAGATGTCCAAAACTGTAATGTAATTTCAAGAATTCAAAGGACTGAAAACCATTCAACAAAACAATTTATTTCCTAAAAGTGTCCAACCAATAAATATATCATTCGTAACTTGGAACAAGTTCAAGTGCTTAAACTTCGAACAAGCATATGATTGGTTACCCTGAAAAATAGAATCCAGACACAAGCAGTTGAAAGATCAAACTTTGGTAGATTTTATCAATTAAATCTCCATTTGTTGTGATAGTGCAATCATTTCTCTGCAATCCCATAAAAAGGAAATCATAATAAAATTATCAATAAATGAGTAAATAGGAATTTCGTTACTTGTGTCATCCTTCCAAAGAATGAAGTTGGAGTTGGTGGTTTCCCACCAATAGCTTTCAAAGTCCTTTGAAGCAAAAACAATAACACAGAAGTATTTGATAGCCAATACGCCATATGAGCATTGCTATCTTGATCCTGCAACATAAAATGCCTATGTATATACAATAAATAACATAGAGCACATTGGATTTTATTTTCCTTTACTCAAAATGTAAAGGTCAGAAGATTATTCTTCTTTATAACTTGATTGAAAATTGTGCAAGACAAAATCAAAGTTAATCTATGAAGCACGGATACTCCAAAACAGCCATCGTACGCGTGTCGGATACGTATCGGATACGGATACGCGTCCGATACGACGGGATACGTATCAGATACGGCAAATAAGTATCACATATATATATATATATATATTTTTGAATTTCGGATACGTTTGGGATAAACTAGGATACTTCAAGATACGTTCAGGATACTTTCGGGATACGGCGGGGTGAAAAAATAATTTCAAAAACTTCTAATGGGGTTAAACTGTAAAATAACAAAATAATGTAAAATAAAACAAAAAAAAAAAAATCAACCAACCTCCAAGCCCTAGGTTCGCGAACAACAGCAGCAAGAGAAGGAGTCGTCGTCTCTATCGTCTCTATCGCAAGGAAGGTTCGCGAACAGCAGGTGGCAGCAAAGAGGACGAGGAGTCATCGTCGATCAAGTTCATCCTCTCTCCCTCTCCCTTTCGCTTCCTCTCTCTCTCTCCCCCTCGCTCGATCTCTCGATCTCTCAATCCCTCTCTCGCTTGATCTCTCAATCCCTCTTGTTCGATCTCACTGTTTCTCTCTCTCCCAGTTCCTATTTTGATTTTTATTTTATTTTATTTTTTGTTTTTCTTTTGTTTTGAGATATTAGGATAATAGTTCTGACTTTTTTTTTTCTTTTTTCTTTTTTTTAACTCTTTTTTATTTAAAATTTAAATTTTCATAATTTATGTTATTAGGTGAATTTTGACTCTTTTATTAAAAAAATTTAAATTTTCAGAATGTGTTATTAGGTGAATTTTGACTCTTCTTTTTTTATTTTTTATTTTTATACATTCTATATTATTAAAAATTATAAAAATAATATTTTTTTACAAACGTATCCCCGCCATACCCGTATCCTAGTTTTTCAAATTTTGTTGTATCACCAGATTTATTAGCATTCATCAATAAACTTATTTAACATATTTCGGTTTTGACTCCATCTATGTACAGTGCATGTGGTGGATATTTTGAAGAGCAATCTTGACTCCAAAAGGAAAGCATGGAGTTAATTAACTTAATGTAATAACAGAACGTGCCAGAGAAATTTATGGAAGGATAATAAAATGCTCACAGATTAGTGCATTTCAGATAGGTAACACAAGTCTTACCAATTCATTCCATCTCATTGATCAAAGTTTTGCCCCAATTTGATATCATAAACTTCATACAAATGAAGGAAGATCAAACTATAGCTGATCAATAGTAGATGGCCTTTTTCCGTGGTGGAAAGTTGAAATCAGAATGGACATAGCTTGTACATGATTCATACTGACATTAAACTGATCTTGTAACATTCTAGCTCTCTCATCACACATGCTTGCAAGGGTTTCTTTCCTCTTCTCCGCAGCTTGGGAGCTCATGTACCATGTTTTTCTTACTCTCTTGGACCCAATATACTGGTAGTATCGATGGTGGATCTTACTCGTGATTTCTGAGATCATCTCCCAAAATTTCACCCAAATCTTTGTACCATCACCAAGAAAACCAGTCTTGGTTTCCATGATTCCACCATTAATGAACCAATTCATGGAAAATCTACAGTGGTGGAGTTCATTTTAGATAGATAAAATACATATTACCATTAGGGATGCTCTAACGATAAGGTTATGCGAAAGGATCAAACTATTCATTTGATCTTTATCTATACAAATTGGGGAGAGAGTAAAAAAAGCCCCGTTTATCAAAAGTAGTGGACATTTAGAAAGTACATATTACCATTAGAGAGAGAAAGTAAAAGTCACTGAGTGAGGAGTGAGAGAAACAGAGAGAGAAGAGGTAATGGTGAAAGAATGAGAGGGAGAGAGAGAGAGATGACCTCCGTGGCATCGACTCGCCGGCGACGGCCTGTGAAGAGATCTATGCCACCACCAAGACATAGATTTGGTGAATTTTTCGACTCCACCCACGTTCCTCTAAAGAAATCTCGTACTCCTATAATCAGCGCTATGTCGTCGGCATCGATAACTAAGGATGAGAAAGGAGAAGTGATTTGCAACTTGTGTGGCACCGAAGCTGCTGTCATCACCTTCTCCAACGCTAGCAACACCTTTGACTTCGAAAACCCCTTCGTTGACTCGAGATCGAACATTGAGCTTTCGGAGAAAGAACAAGATCTATTCAATCTCTTCAGATCGCAAAGATCTCAAAGGACGCGAAGGAAACGATGCAATAGTTCCTATCGGAGTTCATCAATTTCATCATCGGCGAAAGAGAGGCAGTGGGAGGGAGGCGGGTGTAGGTGGTGGTGTCATTGTCAGAGACGGAGGAGAGAGGCGGCGGAGGAGGGAAGTCATGGAAGATGGTGCAAGTAATGCAATAGTGATGGTTAGGGTTAGACTTCGAGAGCTTTTTGGGAAGGGGATTCAGAGGGCTTGGAGTGGTGCGAGCAAAAACTACAAGGGGGAGAGAGAGAGAGAGAGACAAGCGCTGGTTTGGGCTTGGAAACCAAATATATATATATATATATTATACCATTAGCGACTAAAAATTTAGTTGCCAATTAATTTTATAAATCGTTTCCTTCTCAATATTTTAGTTTTTAGCGACTAAAAATTTAGTTGCCAATTAATTTTATAAATCATTTCCTTCTCAATATTTTAGTTTTTAGCGACTAAAATATTTTTTTATCGTTGAAAATAAGTTTTTGGCAACCAAACTTTTGGTCGCAAAGATAAAAAATAATTTTTTATTTTACATTCGGCGACTAAATTGTTTTAGTAGCTAAAACTCAATATACGGCGACTAAAATATTTTTTTGTCGCTAAAAAAATGTTTTTGGCGACCAAACTTTTGGTCGCCAAAGACAAAAAATAATTTTTGTTTTACATTTGGCGACTAAGTTGTTTTGGTAGCCAAAACTCAATATACGTTGACAAAAATATTTTTTTTTGTCGCCAATTCTTTTATTTTTAGGGCCTAATATTTTTTTTTTAATTGCCAATAATCAATATATCTTGACTAAAAAAAATTTGTAACTAAATATTGTACTTTTTCTGACTAAAAAAAATTTTAGTCGCCAATTCCACACCTTTTGGCGACTAAATTGTTTTAGTCGCCAATTTTATTCGCCAAAAGTACATTTTATTGTAGTGTCCGTCCAAACAAACACACCCCATAAAGGTATTAGTTGCACCAAGTGAGAATTATGTCTGATACCAAGGATTTTACTTGCACAAAACACAAGTTCATTACATCTTTTTAAAAATATAATTATTTTGAATTATTTTTATTTAAATATTTTTTTCTAATATATATGATAATATTCATGAAAATAATCTAAAATATTCATTACTAATTCTTCACACATCCAATTTGACCTATTGCCACTCATTAATGTCCACACATTTAACAAAATAAGTTTTTTTTGAAGTACCAAAATATATTTAAATGGCTATACCTACTAGATTCAAGTTGAATTTGGGTTACTTGAGGATTAATAGTGAGTTTATTTTCACATGTTGACACAGATTATCATAAGAGTTAAATGGATCACGTTTGAGTTACACATGTTCAACTCTAACTCAATCCATGTAATGTTTGTATTATGTTGTGTTATATTCATGTTCGTATAAAAAATAATTAACACTAACCCTCCAATTATGTGTATTGTGTGAGTGCGGAATTGCCACCCCTATATATATATATATATATATATTTGTAATTATTTAATAAATTGAACCCTATGGAGCTCCAATAACAATAACCAAAAGTTTTGATCACCACAATGAACCCATCATCCTTCTTTCATATCTCCAGAGTCATTTTCTTTATTCACTTTCTTTTTTGCTTGCTTATCCTTAACAAAACCAAAGCTGACCCGACTTATCAATACAATGCTTGCCCAAACACGACAACTTACACTCCCAACAACACATACCAAACCAACCTCAACACCCATCTCTCTATTCTCTCCTTTAATTCTACCACCACCACTAGTGGCTTCTTTAACTTCACCGCAGGCAACCCCCCTGACATAGCCTATGGTCGCTTTCTCTGCCGCGATGATGTTTCCATCGAAGTCTGTCACGGCAATCTTTCCATGGACGTCTGTCACGAGTGCATGGCCACTGCTACTAAGAAGTAACACAAAAATGTCCCAATTCGAAGATGGTTACGATTTGGTACGATGAGTGCATATTGAGATACTCAAACCAATCTATCTTCTCTGACTCTTTTGATGATCAATCTGGGCCACTAATCTTGGTTAATATAAAGATAAGTGACCCAAACAGGTTTAGAGATGTATTGGGAGGGGTATTGGATGACATAGTAACTCGGGCTTCAAATAATACGTCGGGAAAGAAGTTTGCGGCTAGAGAAGCCAACTTCACGTCGCTACAAAAGCTGTATGGGCTAGCGCAGTGCATACTAGACATAATTGGCTTTGAATGCAATAAGTGTCTTCAAAATGCTATCTCAAGTTTTCAGAATTGCTGTGATGGAAGAAAAGGTGCGAGAGTTCTATATTCTCACTGCTGGAAATATGAATTTTAGAGGCGTTTAAAAAGCGCCGCTAATTCTTTTTGTAAAGCTTAGTACCAAACGCCGAAGACGCGACCGTCGCTGTATCTTTATGACGTTTTAACAACGTCATTATATTAAACGCCGCTAAATGTGTTACATAATGATAAAATGATGTCATGCCAGTATTTAGTGATGTTTTAAAAACATTGTGATAGCTTTTTTCTATTTCAAAAATATAATTGTTGGCACTATACTATAGTGGCATTTGAAAAACGCCGTTATAACTTCATTTTTTTTTTATATTGAAATTTTGCTAATTCTGTGAAATTTAACTAAAAAAACACCTGTAATAAAATTGAAAATTAGCAATAATATGCTTTTTTTCTTCCTATTTTTATGTTTTTCAAAAACCACCATAAGGATACTGATTCATTTTATACAAAAGCTTTATGTTAATGCTCAAATTCAGCAAATTAGAGCCAGAAACAACGAAGAGGACACAATCCACAAAAGATGGGTCAAAAATAAACACTACATCTGCATCACCAGTAATTTATTTAGAGAAATTGGTATATTGTCTACCTTAGCTACAAAATATATGGCACATTATAGAGGATCCCCTTATAACTTTTTGCCTTCCTTGAAAACATATACCTCTAGTAATCCGTAATAACAAGGGAAAAGGGCATATCACTTTATATAAAACCTATAACTCATTTTCTTAAGAAGCACAGTGCCTTGAATTAGAAAATACTATCAAGCTAATTTGGCGTGATCATAAAACACTTCAAGAATCTGATTAGAATAAAAACTACCATTGAAAGTCAAATTCTCATTTCCAGCCATTTAAAATGTAGACTTTCAAATCAATTAAGAACAGAGATCATATACCAGTATCTACGATAACATATTTCCACAAATCCTACCTTGTAAAATCAATCACAATATAGTATAATTTATCTAGTGTAATTGGTAATTTCGACCTAGCCACCAATCCCACCATTCCTTCCAAAAAAGAGAAGGAAAGAGAAAGAAAAACCAAAGGAAAAAAGAGAGGAGAAAACCTTGTCATATTACATAAGATGACATTAGATAAAGCAAAGCGAAGTAGTAGTTTACTATTTCTGATTCCATACAATGGAATCAACATACATGATACATGATATTCTTTCCAAATTCAAGTCAATGTAATCAACATACATAATACTCTATCAGATTCCAGACTTTTACAAACTAATAAGGTACCGAATTGGTGAAGTTCTAGATTATTCTTCATTGTATCACAACACCACTTGGTTCAACCTTCAATTAATATACACTTTGGTTAACAACAAACAAACAAACAAAAAACTACAATACATTACGTCCACAATTCACATAGGATTTATCCTTAGGATGTGAAGAACTTGCATACTTCCTCCCCATTGCATAATTTATATATGTATATATAAGCAAATACTTTTGGTGCCAGATGATTTATTTAGTGACCGAAGAACAAAAATCCTTAATTTTATGCTTGCATTGCCATAGGAAAGAATCATACCTGTTTGTGTCCTCCTTAACAGTAAAATCCCCTGCAAAGTGTACCAAATCAAACACAGATTTCTGGGAATCATTTGTTCCACCAAATGACTGACCCTACACACATAATTAGGCATGTATGTACGTAAATAAAAAACAAGAGAATAAAGAGTGAGCATAAACAACAGGTAAGAAAAAAGATGATATTTTGACATTTGTATTATGCTACCAGTACTCATGTATGAAGTCATATGATGCACTAGAAAGGTGAAACACTTTAACCTCCGCCATCTTGTTCAATAAATCCAATGTTCAATAGGTATACCTATATATATATATAGAGAGAGAGAAAGAGAGAGACAGATAGGGGAACAGAGAGGAAAACATGTCAGAATATGAGAGGAGTACGTTGTGTGCATTCTCTATATTCATTCAACAAACAAGAAGAAATATTCATAAATCCAAGTGCACCAGAAATTTCACATTCCAATTACACTAAGCATTTGGTTGCGTAGAATTGGAATTGATTGGAAATCAGTCCAATCAATTATTAAGAACTAATAATTGATGTTTATTAAAATAATAAATAAACTAAGCTTGGAAACAAAATTAAAAATAAGAAACAATGCATTGCATACCAAAGAATAGAAACAATTCATGTTCAGACTTAAAATACATCAGTTGAAATCAAAATGGTCAAGAAGAAGTCAAATTACTTAAAGTTCAAGAGTATCTCTCATCAGTTTGAGATGAACAACATTTAAAAGAGGTGATTTGCTAAAAAATTTGCATAGAACCCCATAAGCTATTTTAACAATTACAACCTTCATAAGTAACCTACCAATCAGAGTATGCAAGACTTGTGTGGAACCCCAAATCATCAATATCTATCCTGAAAGTATCGAGGACCATGAGAAAAATTAATGCTAGATGCGTCAACCTGGATTCTACAAAAAAAATTAATGCAAAAAATCCATAGTATGATAAGGGTAATTCAAATCTGAGAGCATAAACCAAAGGAAAAAAAAAATATCCCTGAGAGCATAAACCAAAAAAACATTTACCTTTGCAATACTGGCAGCTCACAACTTCCCTGAAAATGAAAAAAAAAAAAATTCAAATGATTTCTTGTATAAATTGTATATGGAATTGGCATGTAACCACCACAAAAGTAGATTAACAACAAACACTCATTTTCTATGAACGTGGGCTTTCCTAGTTCAAGAACAAGAACAAAAAGTCAAGTCCTCTTGATGATAGTAAGTTTACGGGTTTTGTCAAGATGACCAACAAAACTAATCCCTTCACGAAGAAAGCTAACAAATCAATCTCAATATACACTTATCAACAGCCACAGAGTCTAGCAATTAATCTAAAATAGCTATCCGCTACCATTTCACATCAAGTTAGGAAAACTACAAAAATAAAAATAAAAAAGAAGTTGTCCTTTCCCTTATCCAGTAAGAATGTCAATGCAGTATCAGCTTTCATAGGACATTGAAAGCAATGAGTTCTTTGAGGTAGAAGGTTCAACTTACCAGTAATGTAATACTCCAACAAGACCCCTATCAAGGATTAAGTGTAGGGAGTTGGGCCCAATTGTAGGTAAAAAATCTAAAAGTCCTGAAGATATTAATTTGTGATTATGTATCAATTTTAAGTAGTAAATAACAAGCCCAATCAAACAATCAAGACAAATTGACACAAAGATTTTAATGTGGAAAAACCATAATTGGAGCACCTCCAGTTGTGATAAAAAAAACCACAGGCAAAAGCCAGAAAACAATCCACTAAGAAGACAAAGAATTACACAAGTATACTCTTAATTACCTAGTGAATCCATGTCCGAATTGAACCGACCCCTATATGCCTCTTCCAGCCCCGTCTTCACCTCGAAATTGTCTTGTACAATGTTGAATCCACAACGCTAATGTCGAATCCACAACGATGAGCCACTCCAGAATCCACCAAAGCTTAAGGCCCGAATTTCCCGGAATCCACCGAAGAACAGCTCTTTCTTTTGTGAATAAAACAAAACAAACAAACCCTTTGATATAATGTCACAGATATCAAAGGAAACAAGCAAAGAAGCTCCAAATGAAACCCCTAATACCTAAGAAGAAGATCTAGAAGCCGTATCCTAAAATCGGACTGAAACACATATTTATAGAAAACAGATCCGCCCACTCGAGTGTAGGAATGGCCGCTCGAGCGAAAAAAAACAACTCCCAGTACTTTTCCAGGCTAGTGAAACTTCTGAAAGGTCACAATCTTCGCTCGAGCACCGGAATGGCCGCTCGAGCAAAAAAACAATTCCCCGACATGGTCAACGAAGTGGCAAACATGATAGGATTAAGATCACAACTTCTCTACAAAGGCACAATTCAGGTTGGATTCTCATCTAAAAACTCAAGGCCTCACTCAAAGAAAAGATCAAATAAACTTATAACTGAAATAAAATTATAACTGAGATGAGTTTTGTCAAACGGGATTGTCAAGAACAAAAACCAAACAATAGGGACCATATTCATGACCCAAACGGATTTCCCAGATTCCAATAAAGCAGAATTGAAGCCACCAAAATGGGCATTCATGTCGAACACATTTCTGAGCATATGATAAGGTGGAGAAGGATCCTCATCACCAGGTCTCTTTGGATGATCAGAAAAAATTAGTGGTGACAGAAGAGACCAATAGTTACGAACTGCTGAGTTCTAGTTTAGGATATCCTCAGTGAAGTCATATGGAGGCAAACCTGGTAAATAAGGCAATCAGTGACAATTATTAGGATATTCCCAAGGCAGCAGAAATTATGCATGAAGGTTTTTGTGCTTAGTGCCAATGTAGCCAAATTGCTTTTCCATTTATATACTGTTTAAATAAGGTTATGCAGGACAAAACTACTAGATAGCTAGCTTAATATACATTGTTGGGCTCATTTACTAACAGATTAAGCTTAATATACATTGTTGGGCTCAACTGATACCTTTTTTATCCCAGTCAATGCCACATCGTGCACAATGCACTGTATCAAAGGAAAGAGATGGATATGTGATTTGCTTCGAAGTAAAAGAACCAAACATTGCAGGAAGACCTCCTTCAAGCATTAGCTGAACTTGGCTGCTTGAAGCCTCATAGTTTGCAATACACATGGTTAACAATTGTTTTAAAAAGAGATGTGCTCCAAAGCTACCATAACCACATCCTATATCCAAGATGATTCTAACCTGAAACGTAGAAGTGCAGTATAAATGAGATAGATTTTATTTATTTTGTAAAAATACCAAGCAAATTGAGTTTTTTCTTTCATTCGGCAGATATATAATAAATAAACCTCGACGTTTCCACAACAGTCGATGTTGAGTTTTTCTCTCCTAACTGGCAGTTGTCCACCATTGTTAATGTAAATGAATTTTTTCCATTAATTAAAAAAAAATCTTGACATGAGCAGTTCCAACATGTTGATCAGACATACAACTCTTTCATAATAAAAGAAATATCCGTATTGAATCTTTTGAAGACTGTTCTAAATTCAATTTGAACGCAACAACATCAGAGTATATTACAAGAACTTATATCATTGGACATGCAAATCGTTTTTACACGAGCCATTACTTGCAATTATATGCTAGAAAAAAAAAAAGTATAATCATGAGGTCTAGATATGAGACTTGCAAATAAAGGCAAGGAAGATTTTATTGTCATTGCATTTTCCACTTACCTCTTGGTCAAGCTATCAGAGAAAAGCACTTCCTGTGCAATAATTTTCCCATTTGCAACCCATATGACATTTTTTCCAGTAGGCCATCTAAGGGGGATCTTATAACTGACAGGTGGAAGAACCAAGCAATTTCGCCTTGATCCATGTGCACAATGGCGGTCATACTCTTCTCCTTCAAAAAACCCCATAGCAAGATTCTCTATAGCATTGAAGCAAGGAACATAATTTTCAGACTACATGGGATAGAATTCCAATTCTTTCAACCTTGTAGAACCAACAGACAATTCTCCAATATCCCAAAGGTCTGATACAATTTGTGCTTGTATACTCTTATACCCACGAAATATGTGACCTCTTGATGAGATTGTGATCGACATTATCCACAAAAAGGATCCAATAAGAGCAAGAACTACGATTGCAACTAAACTTAACTTAATAAAGAGCAAAGTTAACTTGTGGTGACTTCTCAAAGTCCTGGGGTGTAGCTCGACTTTTTGTGCTTCTTTCAGATACGACTAGCCCTACAGTTCGGACTCCCGTGGTTCTGATTTCACAAGTGCAATGTGAAATAGATAAACACCAAAGAATCCAAATCTGGCAAATCTTTTGGAAAAATCAATTTTGAATCAAAATGCCAAAAATGGACTACTTTGCCAGATACAGAGTTGCCACCTAAATATTTTTGGGAAATTTAGGAAACCTATGACTCGTGCCAAAGGCCACGTGTCCGTCACCACCAAGATTGTCTTGGCTCGGGAACTTAGGTACGAGAGGGGAAGGTTATGAATTGAGCACCCCACTCGCCTGATCAAAGATCGGCCTCTACTAATTATGATGTAAATATTATTTACATTATATGCTCTTGTTCCGGTTATCAGGCTAACATTACTATGTAATGCACACACAAGTATCGACTAATTTGCAAAAATTGAAACATTTCGATTCATGTTTGTTTTAAAAGTGTTTGAATATGTACCACTTGAAAAAGTGATCTCATATGAACATTAGTCAAATTATTCCAATTCAAGCAATTAGCCTTCATTCACAGGCATTCAAGCAATTTATTAGTTAAGCACTTAGCCTCATAGAAAGCATGCTAAACATGGCAACAATCACACCCATGCAAGATGCTAGATGCTAAAGCAAATAAAAGCTCACCTAGTACTCCAAGGCGAGCCAAAAGAAATAAAAAAGAGTTAGAAAACATGCGTGTTCCTAACTAATGCAACATGACTAATGTAACACATGTGATATGCAACTAATAGGCTCGGCTACTAATTTATGACATGTGAATCAATGTGATAGCATGCGGTTTAAACACGTATTCAACGAAGTATGTAAACGATAATGCTTGTTAGAATGATGAACCGAGCCTCGATGCATGCAAGACAAGTGGATACAAACATGGAGTATGTTAAAAGAAACATGATGTTCTAAACTACTCATCATAAGCAAGTAAATAGAAGGGGGAAAGACGTGGGGTCGGAAGATAGACACATTATTACAAGTTGTCTCTCGCACAAGAGGGTCCAAATGGATAGACTAGCTAATTAATTACCTAATTAATTAACTATTACAAACCCAAATGAAATAAATTAACTAAACTAGCTAATTAATTAATGATTACAACAACAAATTAATTAACTATTCTAGCTAATTAAATAATTACAACACAAAACCAACTAGTTATTTTAACTAATTAGTTACAAATTTGCTACTTTTACAACATCACCAATATTACAACAATACTTCACGGATCCCGAGAATCGAGGGAGGGCTCATTTATAAATGCAGATTTACACTCAATAATGCTCTCCGTTTTGCTACTGGAATGCTTCTTGTGATACCCCTGTTCTATACTGTGCTAAACTGATCCTTAATTTGTTTATGGTTATGTGTTTAGCATGATTTTGTGTGCCATTATGTGATAATATGTGATTTTGAATTCATATCTGTTCGCCGTAGGAATATCTGTTTGAATAGTCCCCTTCGGAAATTAAATTGAGGGCCTTAGCGGCTACAGAACCCGAAATTGATTACGCCATTATGATTGGCATAATTTTTAGAGCCTACGGTGAAATTTAATTGAAAATTTATTCTGGTCAATTTAAACTGATTAAAATGATGAATTAAGAGCCCAAATATTTTATATTAAATATTGTGTTAGTGGGCTTTGTTGTCAAGGCCTTAAACACTCAATCTCTCTCTCTCCTTAGCCTCATTTTTGGACTGAATGTAACTCAAGAAGAGAGAGGGGGAGCCGGCCATTTAGAGAGAGAGGAAGAGAATTGTATAATTGGTGACCCAAGCTTGAAGACTTGAAGTCTAGTTCAAGAATTGACCATAGATTGGGCTTCTAGGGTCGAGCTCCAGGGCGAATCAATCAACCGATCACTGTGAGTAATATCATTAATTGAATGCTTGTAAATGTCCAATTATTTATTCCCTTTAAAGCTTTATGAATTGCTAATTGGGATTGTGGACTAAGTCTGATATGAATGCATAGATGGACCCAAGGTCGTTTTGATAAGCATAAATGGACCCGAGATCGTTTTGATGAACACGAATGGACCAAAGGTCGTTTTGAAACGAATGCATGGGCCGAAGGCCGTTCTGAAATGAATGAGTGGGCCGAAGGCCGTTTTGAAACGAATGTATGGGCCGAAGGCCGTTCTGAAATGAATGAGTGGGCCGAAGGCCGTTTTGAAACGAATGTATGGGCTGAAGGCCGTTCTGAAATGAAGGAATGGGCTGAAGGCCGTTTTGAAAAGAATGAATGGGCTGAAGGCCGTTTTGAAAGGAATGAGTGGGCCAAAGGCCGTTTTGACACACACGATTGGGCCAAAGGCCGTTTTGACATAATCGAATGGGCCAAAGGCCGTTTCGTCATGAATGTAAATCTGAATGGGCTAAAGGCCGGAATGGAATTATGATTACTTGATTTAAATTACCCTTATACATGTTAACTATAGACATGAATTGGGCCCAAGGCCGTTTGGAAAATGTTGTTCTACGTCCTGTTGCATAAATTCTGTGTTTGATATTATTCACTGGGCTATCGCTCACACTCATTCATGTCTTTGTAGGTGAGCCAAGAGAAGTCCAGACCCAGTCTCAGTGAAGCCTGCGTAGAACAACCCAAGTTTTGGAGAGTCAGCCCTCGTGTCTCACGTGCGAGACCCGTCCTTGCCTTTTGTTATATAATTATATGTTGTTTTATTGGCAAGGGTTTTGTATACATTGTATATAGTCCGATATGGGTTGGCTCAGTCTGACGATCCTGTTGTAAAGAAGTTTATGCTACTATATTTTGATGTGGGTTATTAACGTTTATGAATATGATTTGTATGATGTGCACATAAGCACCGCTCCATGGACAAAGTTTAAAACTTTTGCTTCCGTTTGGCCCCTTTACTCTGACGGGTTATGTCCGTTCTGGTCTGAGGCCATAGGTAATCCCAGGATTACCGGCCGGTCATGTCCTTAACCCATAGGGGCGGGTTGGGGTCGTGACAGAGTGGTATCAGAGCACGAGTTAATAACTCACACACTTGTCCAAAAAGAGCAATAAGCGTCTAGATAAGATCTAGGATGCATTCATGTGATGAATATGAAATTGGAAGCATTGATTATGCGCTGTAAGTTGTGAATTACTTGCATTGCAATTACCTGAATATGTATGCTCCTTGTTATATGCATACCTGTCTGTATTCTGTATATAGCATAATGCAAGTTTAATTAGATGGTGAGAACCAGAGGAGATGAATCTACTGCCAGACTGGACAGAATGGAAAGACTGATTCAGGAAATGGCAGAGGCTCTGAGACAGCAACAAGAGTGGCAACAACAGTGGCAGCAACCACACCCGCCACCTCCACCTCCGGCACCACCTGTGCCAGATAACCAGAATGATGACCGGATTATAGCTCTCACTAAGGAATTCAAGAAGATGAAACCACCACAGTTCCACGGGGGATTAGATCCTTTGAAAGCCGAAGCATGGGTCCTCGGCATCGAAAAACTATTTGAAGTGTTCCCCTGTTCAGAGACTCAAAAAGTGCTTCTAGCCACTTTTATGCTAGAAGACGAAGCAAGGAGATGGTGGATGTTGATGCGAGAAAATCATAAGGATGTTGATTGGGTGAAATTCTTAGAAATATTCTATGACAAGTACTTCCCGCAGTGTGTTCGGGATAGGAAAGTGGCCGAGTTCATGGAACTCAAGCAAGATAGCATGACAGTGGCTGAGTATGAGGCCAAGTTCACGGAATTGGCCAGATTTGCCCCACACGTGATTGACACCGATTATAAGAAGGCAAGACACTTTGAAGGTGGACTCTGCAGTGACATCTTAGAGAGGGTGAATGTTCTAAAGTTGGAAACGTACATTGGGGAGCTTGACAGAGCCATCATATCAGAGGCTAATATAGCTAGACAGGCTAAGCCAGTAACAGAATGGAAGGGTAACAAAAGGCAAGGCTTCTTTTCAAAGAAGAAATTTCTGAAAAAGCAAAACACGGGCTCCTCCACTACTTCGAATTCTTCCCGAGACACAGCTCCCGTGTGCAATACCTGTAGCAAAAGGCACCGAGGGGTTTGTTACCGTGCATCAGGAGGCTGTTTCAAGTGTGGGAAACAGGGGCACATAGCCCGAGAATGCAATCAGAACGGTGGGAAATTAGCAGCTAGTTTCAACTGCATCGGTTCCAAAGCTGGGGAATACCGTGAGACCCACTATTACTGGGGATACAGTGAGACAGGGGAGAGTTTTTGCGCTTGTTCCGGGTGATACACGGAATGCCAATGCCGTTGTCTCAGGTACTATCTCAATATGTAATCAGGACGCTTTTGTATTAATTGATTCTGGATCGACGCACTCATTTGTGACATATGCATTTGCATCTAGACTGAAAAGACCCCTAGAATTGTTACCATATTTGTTATGTGTGTCTGCTCCATCGGGGGAATCTGTGTTATGTGACTATATATATCGGTTTTGTGACATGCACATTGAGGATGCTACCCTATATGTAGATTTATTACCCTTAAACTTTAGACACTTCGATGTAATTTTGGGCATGGATTGGTTGACCAAATATTGTGCCACCATAGATTGTGTGACAAAGAGGGTTGTGTTTAAACCGCCAGAACAGAAAGAGATTGTGTTTGTGGGAAATGGGGTAGTGCCTCCGCCATATTTGATATCTGCAATAAAAGCATGTAAATTGATCAGGAAGGGGTGCCAGGGTTATTTGTGTTATGTATTGACTGAACAATCCGTGAATGTTGAATTGAATGCTATTCCCATTGTTAGAGAATTCCCAGATGTGTTTCCAAATGAATTACCAGGGGAATTGGTAGACAGGGAGATAGAGTTTACTATTGAGACTGTGCTAGGCACCCAAGCTATCTCTAAAACTCCCTACAGGATGGCTACCGCCGAAATGAAAGAATTAAAGGAACAGTTGCAAGACCTTCTTAATAAAGGGTTTATCCGGCCTAGCACTTCGCCTTGGGGCGCACCGGTGTTATTTGTGAAAAAGAAGGATGGCACTTTGCGTCTGTGCATCGATTATCGGGAATTGAATAAGGTAACGATAAAGAATAAGTATCCCTTACCCCGTATTGATGATTTATTCGATCAGTTGCAGGGATCACAGGTGTTTTCTAAGATTGATTTGAGATCTGGGTATCATCAGTTGAAGGTTAAGGCAGAGGATGTTGAGAAAACAGCATTCAGAACGAGGTATGGTCATTTTGAGTTCCTTGTTATGCCATTTGGAGTAACTAATGCTCCGGCAGCATTTATGGACTTAATGAATAGAATATTTAAAACCTACCTTGATGAGTTTGTGGTAGTTTTTATCGACGATATCTTGATATATTCTAAAGATAGACTTGAACATGAACAACATTTGAGGGCCGTTTTACAAATACTTCGGGAAAGGAAATTATTCGCTAAACTAAAGAAATATGAGTTTTGGTTGGATGAAGTTGTTTTCTTAGGGCATGTGATCAACAAGGAAGGAATTTCAGTGGACCCACAGAAAATAGAGGCAATTGTGAATTGGCCTACACCAACTAATGTGACAGAGGTCCGTAGCTTCATAGGCTTAGCTGGGTACTACAGGAGGTTTGTGAAAGATTTTTCGAAACTAGCTGTGCCTCTTACCCAATTGACACGTAAAGGGCAACTGTTTGAATGGAATGATGAAAGGGAACTTGCTTTTCAAGAACTGAAAACAAGATTGACCACCGCACCAATTTTGACACTACCTTCAGGTACGGAAAATTTTGTAATTTTCAGTGACGCATCTTATAAGGGTTTGGGTTGTGTGTTAATGCAGAACGGAAAGGTTATTGCTTACGCCTCTCGACAGTTGAGGCCACATGAGAAGAATTATCCGACGCACGACCTGAAATTAGCCGCAGTTGTTTTTGCCTTAAAAATCTGGCGACATTATTTGTATAGGGCAAAATGCGAAGTCTACACGGACCATAAGAGCCTAAAATATTTTTTCACGCAGAAAGAGCTGAATATGCGTCAGAGAAGATGGCTGGAATTGATAAAAGACTATGATCTTGAGATACAGTACCACCCCGGGAAAGCTAATACAGTTGCCGATGCCTTGAGTAGAAAATCAACAGGGGGTATGGCTTGTTTGCTTACCGAACAGAAGGAAATCTTGCAAGACTTTGAGAAGTCTGAAATTGAAGTGGTGGTATGTGAACCGGGCGGATTGATAGCCGCCATTACGGCCGAGCCGGCAATCATTGATGAAATCAAGCAGAGACAGAAAGAGGATGAATCCCTTAGAAAGGTGACTGACAAATTTGAGACGAGTCCCAAAACAGAGTTCAGCATTGAGAATGAACTGTTGAGATTCCGGAACAGAATGTGTGTCCCCGATATCCCAGAACTAAAGAAGAGAGTCTTAGATGAAGCCCACAGATCTGTATTTGCTATGCACCCCGGCAACAATAAAATGTACCGGGATTTGAAACAAACCTATTGGTGGCCTAAGATGAAAAAAGAGATTGCAGAATATGTGTCCAAGTGTCTTCAGTGCCAGCAAGTTAAGGCTGAACATCAGAAACCAGGCGGTCTACTTCAACCTCTCCCTATTCCCGAGTGGAAGTGGGAACATGTGACTATGGATTTCGTCGTCGGCTTACCTCGGACTTCACAAGGTATGGACTCTGTTTGGGTTGTAGTTGATAGACTGACTAAATCTCCGCATTTTTTGCCTTTCAAAACTACGTTTACTGCTTATAGATTGGCCACCATTTATGTTGATGAGATTGTCCGTTTACACGGTGTTCCAGTATCTATTGTGTCGGATAGGGATCCGAAATTTGTATCTAGGTTATGGAAGAGTTTGCAGGAAGCCGTGGGAACAAAACTAAGGTTTAGTACTGCATTCCACCCACAAACAGATGGGCAATCAGAACGAACGATACAAACCCTGGAAGATATGCTTCGCATGTGTGCTTTGGATTTTCAGGGGAGTTGGGAAGATTATTTGCCACTTGCAGAATTTGCTTATAATAATAGCTTCCACTCCAGCATCGGTATGGCACCATACGAGGCTTTGTATGGCAGGAGGTGTAGATCACCTATTTGTTGGATAGAGGTCGGGGATAGAGCTTTGCTTGGGCCAGAAATTGTGCAAGACACTTCTGAGAAGATCAAGACTATTCGCCAAAGGCTCAAAACAGCTCAAGACCGACAAAAGAATTATGCAGACATTCGGAGAAGACCTCTTGAGTATGAGGTTGGTGACCATGTGTTCATCCGTGTTTCTCCGATGAAAGGCCAAGTCAGATTTGGGAAAAAGGGTAAGTTGTCGCCCCGTTACATCGGGCCGTTCCAGATTCTGGAGAGACTTGGCCCAGTTGCTTATAGAGTTGCCTTGCCACCGGGATTCGAGCAGATCCATAATGTGTTTCATGTGTCGATGTTGAGGGGCTACCTCCGAGACCCGTTTCATGTAATTGATTATCACCGGGTTGCTATTGATGAAAATATGGAATATGCTGAATGGCCAGAGAGAATTGTGGACCGACAAGTGAAAGAATTGAGGAATAAGTCCATCCCAATGGTGAAAGTGGAACGGAAAGAACACTATGGGACGGATGCCACGTGGGAAAAAGAGGAGGAAATGCGACTACGCTACCCACATTTGTTTCCCGACGAAGGTAACTTAAGTTTGGAAGACCAAACTTCCTAAAGAGGGGAAGACTGTGATACCCCTGTTCTATACTGTGCTAAACTGATCCTTAATTTGTTTATGGTTATGTGTTTAGCATGATTTTGTGTGCCATTATGTGATAATATGTGATTTTGAATTCATATCTGTTCGCCGTAGGAATATCTGTTTGAATAGTCCCCTTCGGAAATTAAATTGAGGGCCTTAGCGGCTACAGAACCCGAAATTGATTACGCCATTGTGATTGGCATAATTTTTAGAGCCTACGGTGAAATTTAATTGAAAATTTATTCTGGTCAATTTAAACTGATTAAAATGATGAATTAAGAGCCCAAATATTTTATATTAAATATTGTGTTAGTGGGCTTTGTTGTCAAGGCCTTAAACACTCAATCTCTCTCTCTCCTTAGCCTCATTTTTGGACTGAATGTAACTCAAGAAGAGAGAGGGGGAGCCGGCCATTTAGAGAGAGAGGAAGAGAATTGTATAATTGGTGACCCAAGCTTGAAGACTTGAAGTCTAGTTCAAGAATTGACCATAGATTGGGCTTCTAGGGTCGAGCTCCAGGGCGAATCAATCAACCGATCACTGTGAGTAATATCATTAATTGAATGCTTGTAAATGTCCAATTATTTATTCCCTTTAAAGCTTTATGAATTGCTAATTGGGATTGTGGACTAAGTCTGATATGAATGCATAGATGGACCCAAGGTCGTTTTGATAAGCATAAATGGACCCGAGATCGTTTTGATGAACACGAATGGACCAAAGGTCGTTTTGAAACGAATGCATGGGCCGAAGGCCGTTCTGAAATGAATGAGTGGGCCGAAGGCCGTTTTGAAACGAATGTATGGGCCGAAGGCCGTTCTGAAATGAATGAGTGGGCCGAAGGCCGTTTTGAAACGAATGTATGGGCTGAAGGCCGTTCTGAAATGAAGGAATGGGCTGAAGGCCGTTTTGAAAAGAATGAATGGGCTGAAGGCCGTTTTGAAAGGAATGAGTGGGCCAAAGGCCGTTTTGACACACACGATTGGGCCAAAGGCCGTTTTGACATAATCGAATGGGCCAAAGGCCGTTTCGTCATGAATGTAAATCTGAATGGGCTAAAGGCCGGAATGGAATTATGATTACTTGATTTAAATTACCCTTATACATGTTAACTATAGACATGAATTGGGCCCAAGGCCGTTTGGAAAATGTTGTTCTACGTCCTGTTGCATAAATTCTGTGTTTGATATTATTCACTGGGCTATCGCTCACACTCATTCATGTCTTTGTAGGTGAGCCAAGAGAAGTCCAGACCCAGTCTCAGTGAAGCCTGCGTAGAACAACCCAAGTTTTGGAGAGTCAGCCCTCGTGTCTCACGTGCGAGACCCGTCCTTGCCTTTTGTTATATAATTATATGTTGTTTTATTGGCAAGGGTTTTGTATACATTGTATATAGTCCGATATGGGTTGGCTCAGTCTGACGATCCTGTTGTAAAGAAGTTTATGCTACTATATTTTGATGTGGGTTATTAACGTTTATGAATATGATTTGTATGATGTGCACATAAGCACCGCTCCATGGACAAAGTTTAAAACTTTTGCTTCCGTTTGGCCCCTTTACTCTGACGGGTTATGTCCGTTCTGGTCTGAGGCCGTAGGTAATCCCAGGATTACCGGCCGGTCATGTCCTTAACCCATAGGGGCGGGTTGGGGTCGTGACAGAGTGGTATCAGAGCACGAGTTAATAACTCACACACTTGTCCAAAAAGAGCAATAAGCGTCTAGATAAGATCTAGGATGCATTCATGTGATGAATATGAAATTGGAAGCATTGATTATGCGCTGTAAGTTGTGAATTACTTGCATTGCAATTACCTGAATATGTATGCTCCTTGTTATATGCATACCTGTCTGTATTCTGTATATAGCATAATGCAAGTTTAATTAGATGGTGAGAACCAGAGGAGATGAATCTACTGCCAGACTGGACAGAATGGAAAGACTGATTCAGGAAATGGCAGAGGCTCTGAGACAGCAACAAGAGTGGCAACAACAGTGGCAGCAACCACACCCGCCACCTCCACCTCCGGCACCACCTGTGCCAGATAACCAGAATGATGACCGGATTATAGCTCTCACTAAGGAATTCAAGAAGATGAAACCACCATAGTTCCACGGGGGATTAGATCCTTTGAAAGCCGAAGCATGGGTCCTCGGCATCGAAAAACTATTTGAAGTGTTCCCCTGTTCAGAGACTCAAAAAGTGCTTCTAGCCACTTTTATGCTAGAAGACGAAGCAAGGAGATGGTGGATGTTGATGCGAGAAAATCATAAGGATGTTGATTGGGTGAAATTCTTAGAAATATTCTATGACAAGTACTTCCCGCAGTGTGTTCGGGATAGGAAAGTGGCCGAGTTCATGGAACTCAAGCAAGATAGCATGACAGTGGCTGAGTATGAGGCCAAGTTCACGGAATTGGCCAGATTTGCCCCACACGTGATTGACACCGATTATAAGAAGGCAAGACACTTTGAAGGTGGACTCTGCAGTGACATCTTAGAGAGGGTGAATGTTCTAAAGTTGGAAACGTACATTGGGGAGCTTGACAGAGCCATCATATCAGAGGCTAATATAGCCAGACAGGCTAAGCCAGTAACAGAATGGAAGGGTAACAAAAGGCAAGGCTTCTTTTCAAAGAAGAAATTTCTGAAAAAGCAAAACACGGGCTCCTCCACTACTTCGAATTCTTCCCGAGACACAGCTCCCGTGTGCAATACCTGTAGCAAAAGGCACCGAGGGGTTTGTTACTGTGCATCAGGAGGCTGTTTCAAGTGTGGGAAACAGGGGCACATAGCCCGAGAATGCAATCAGAACGGTGGGAAATTAGCAGCTAGTTCAACTGCATCGGTTCCAAAGCTGGGGAATACCGTGAGACCCACTATTACTGGGGATACAGTGAGACAGGGGAGAGTTTTTGCGCTTGTTCCGGGTGATACACGGAATGCCAATGCCGTTGTCTCAAGTACTATCTCAATATGTAATCAGGACGCTTTTGTATTAATTGATTCTGGATCGACGCACTCATTTGTGACATATGCATTTGCATCTAGACTGAAAAGACCCCTAGAATTGTTACCATATTTGTTATGTGTGTCTGCTCCATCGGGGGAATCTGTGTTATGTGACTATATATATCGGTTTTGTGACATGCAAATTGAGGATGCTACCCTATATGTAGATTTATTACCCTTAAACTTTAGACACTTCGATGTAATTTTGGGCATGGATTGGTTGACCAAATATTGTGCCACCATAGATTGTGTGACAAAGAGGGTTGTGTTTAAACCGCCAGAACAGAAAGAGATTGTGTTTGTGGGAAATGGGGTAGTGCCTCCGCCATATTTGATATCTGCAATAAAAGCATGTAAATTGATCAGGAAGGGGTGCCAGGGTTATTTGTGTTATGTATTGACTGAACAATCCGTGAATGTTGAATTGAATGCTATTCCCATTGTTAGAGAATTCCCAGATGTGTTTCCAAATGAATTACCAGGGGAATTGGTAGACAGGGAGATAGAGTTTACTATTGAGACTGTGCTAGGCACCCAAGCTATCTCTAAAACTCCCTACAGGATGGCTACCGCCGAAATGAAAGAATTAAAGGAACAGTTGCAAGACCTTCTTAATAAAGGGTTTATCCGGCCTAGCACTTCGCCTTGGGGCGCACCGGTGTTATTTGTGAAAAAGAAGGATGGCACTTTGCGTCTGTGCATCGATTATCGGGAATTGAATAAGGTAACGATAAAGAATAAGTATCCCTTACCCCGTATTGATGATTTATTCGATCAGTTGCAGGGATCACAGGTGTTTTCTAAGATTGATTTGAGATCTGGGTATCATCAGTTGAAGGTTAAGGCAGAGGATGTTGAGAAAACAGCATTCAGAACGAGGTATGGTCATTTTGAGTTCCTTGTTATGCCATTTGGAGTAACTAATGCTCCGGCAGCATTTATGGACTTAATGAATAGAATATTTAAAACCTACCTTGATGAGTTTGTGGTAGTTTTTATCGACGATATCTTGATATATTCTAAAGATAGACTTGAACATGAACAACATTTGAGGGCCGTTTTACAAATACTTCGGGAAAGGAAATTATTCGCTAAACTAAAGAAATGTGAGTTTTGGTTGGATGAAGTTGTTTTCTTAGGGCATGTGATCAACAAGGAAGGAATTTCAGTGGACCCACAGAAAATAGAGGCAATTGTGAATTGGCCTACACCAACTAATGTGACAGAGGTCCGTAGCTTCATAGGCTTAGCTGGGTACTACAGGAGGTTTGTGAAAGATTTTTCGAAACTAGCTGTGCCTCTTACCCAATTGACACGTAAAGGGCAACTGTTTGAATGGAATGATGAAAGGGAACTTGCTTTTCAAGAACTGAAAACAAGATTGACCACCGCACCAATTTTGACACTACCTTCAGGTACGGAAAATTTTGTAATTTTCAGTGACGCATCTTATAAGGGTTTGGGTTGTGTGTTAATGCAGAACGGAAAGGTTATTGCTTACGCCTCTCGACAGTTGAGGCCACATGAGAAGAATTATCCGACGCACGACCTGAAATTAGCCGCAGTTGTTTTTGCCTTAAAAATCTGGCGACATTATTTGTATAGGGCAAAATGCGAAGTCTACACGGACCATAAGAGCCTAAAATATTTTTTCACGCAGAAAGAGCTGAATATGCGTCAGAGAAGATGGCTGGAATTGATAAAAGACTATGATCTTGAGATACAGTACCACCCCGGGAAAGCTAATACAGTTGCCGATGCCTTGAGTAGAAAATCAACAGGGGGTATGGCTTGTTTGCTTACCGAACAGAAGGAAATCTTGCAAGACTTTGAGAAGTCTGAAATTGAAGTGGTGGTATGTGAACCGGGCGGATTGATAGCCGCCATTACGGCCGAGCCGGCAATCATTGATGAAATCAAGCAGAGACAGAAAGAGGATGAATCCCTTAGAAAGGTGACTGACGAATTTGAGACGAGTCCCAAAACAGAGTTCAGCATTGAGAATGAACTGTTGAGATTCCGGAACAGAATGTGTGTCCCCGATATCCCAGAACTAAAGAAGAGAGTCTTAGATGAAGCCCACAGATCTGTATTTGCTATGCACCCCGGCAACAATAAAATGTACCGGGATTTGAAACAAACCTATTGGTGGCCTAAGATGAAAAAAGAGATTGCAGAATATGTGTCCAAGTGTCTTCAGTGCCAGCAAGTTAAGGCTGAACATCAGAAACCAGGCGGTCTACTTCAACCTCTCCCTATTCCCGAGTGGAAGTGGGAACATGTGACTATGGATTTCGTCGTCGGCTTACCTCGGACTTCACAAGGTATGGACTCTGTTTGGGTTGTAGTTGATAGACTGACTAAATCTCCGCATTTTTTGCCTTTCAAAACTACGTTTACTGCTTATAGATTGGCCACCATTTATGTTGATGAGATTGTCCGTTTACACGGTGTTCCAGTATCTATTGTGTCGGATAGGGATCCGAAATTTGTATCTAGGTTATGGAAGAGTTTGCAGGAAGCCGTGGGAACAAAACTAAGGTTTAGTACTGCATTCCACCCACAAACAGATGGGCAATCAGAACGAACGATACAAACCCTGGAAGATATGCTTCGCATGTGTGCTTTGGATTTTCAGGGGAGTTGGGAAGATTATTTGCCACTTGCAGAATTTGCTTATAATAATAGCTTCCACTCCAGCATCGGTATGGCACCATACGAGGCTTTGTATGGCAGGAGGTGTAGATCACCTATTTGTTGGATAGAGGTCGGGGATAGAGCTTTGCTTGGGCCAGAAATTGTGCAAGACACTTCTGAGAAGATCAAGACTATTCGCCAAAGGCTCAAAACAGCTCAAGACCGACAAAAGAATTATGCAGACATTCGGAGAAGACCTCTTGAGTATGAGGTTGGTGACCATGTGTTCATCCGTGTTTCTCCGATGAAAGGCCAAGTCAGATTTGGGAAAAGAGTAAGTTGTCGCCCCGTTACATCGGGCCGTTCCAGATTCTGGAGAGACTTGGCCCAGTTGCTTATAGAGTTGCCTTGCCACCGGGATTCGAGCAGATCCATAATGTGTTTCATGTGTCGATGTTGAGGGGCTACCTCCGAGACCCGTTTCATGTAATTGATTATCACCGGGTTGCTATTGATGAAAATATGGAATATGCTGAATGGCCAGAGAGAATTGTGGACCGACAAGTGAAAGAATTGAGGAATAAGTCCATCCCAATGGTGAAAGTGGAACGGAAAGAACACTATGGGACGGATGCCACGTGGGAAAAAGAGGAGGAAATGCGACTACGCTACCCACATTTGTTTCCCGACGAAGGTAACTTAAGTTTGGAAGACCAAACTTCCTAAAGAGGGGAAGACTGTGATACCCCTGTTCTATACTGTGCTAAACTGATCCTTAATTTGTTTATGGTTATGTGTTTAGCATGATTTTGTGTGCCATTATGTGATAATATGTGATTTTGAATTCATATCTGTTCGCCGTAGGAATATCTGTTTGAATAGTCCCCTTCGGAAATTAAATTGAGGGCCTTAGCGGCTACAGAACCCGAAATTGATTACGCCATTGTGATTGGCATAATTTTTAGAGCCTACGGTGAAATTTAATTGAAAATTTATTCTGGTCAATTTAAACTGATTAAAATGATGAATTAAGAGCCCAAATATTTTATATTAAATATTGTGTTAGTGGGCTTTGTTGTCAAGGCCTTAAACACTCAATCTCTCTCTCTCCTTAGCCTCATTTTTGGACTGAATGTAACTCAAGAAGAGAGAGGGGGAGCCGGCCATTTAGAGAGAGAGGAAGAGAATTGTATAATTGGTGACCCAAGCTTGAAGACTTGAAGTCTAGTTCAAGAATTGACCATAGATTGGGCTTCTAGGGTCGAGCTCCAGGGCGAATCAATCAACCGATCACTGTGAGTAATATCATTAATTGAATGCTTGTAAATGTCCAATTATTTATTCCCTTTAAAGCTTTATGAATTGCTAATTGGGATTGTGGACTAAGTCTGATATGAATGCATAGATGGACCCAAGGTCGTTTTGATAAGCATAAATGGACCCGAGATCGTTTTGATGAACACGAATGGACCAAAGGTCGTTTTGAAACGAATGCATGGGCCGAAGGCCGTTCTGAAATGAATGAGTGGGCCGAAGGCCGTTTTGAAACGAATGTATGGGCCGAAGGCCGTTCTGAAATGAATGAGTGGGCCGAAGGCCGTTTTGAAACGAATGTATGGGCTGAAGGCCGTTCTGAAATGAAGGAATGGGCTGAAGGCCGTTTTGAAAAGAATGAATGGGCTGAAGGCCGTTTTGAAAGGAATGAGTGGGCCAAAGGCCGTTTTGACACACACGATTGGGCCAAAGGCCGTTTTGACATAATCGAATGGGCCAAAGGCCGTTTCGTCATGAATGTAAATCTGAATGGGCTAAAGGCCGGAATGGAATTATGATTACTTGATTTAAATTACCCTTATACATGTTAACTATAGACATGAATTGGGCCCAAGGCCGTTTGGAAAATGTTGTTCTACGTCCTGTTGCATAAATTCTGTGTTTGATATTATTCACTGGGCTATCGCTCACACTCATTCATGTCTTTGTAGGTGAGCCAAGAGAAGTCCAGACCCAGTCTCAGTGAAGCCTGCGTAGAACAACCCAAGTTTTGGAGAGTCAGCCCTCGTGTCTCACGTGCGAGACCCGTCCTTGCCTTTTGTTATATAATTATATGTTGTTTTATTGGCAAGGGTTTTGTATACATTGTATATAGTCCGATATGGGTTGGCTCAGTCTGACGATCCTGTTGTAAAGAAGTTTATGCTACTATATTTTGATGTGGGTTATTAACGTTTATGAATATGATTTGTATGATGTGCACATAAGCACCGCTCCATGGACAAAGTTTAAAACTTTTGCTTCCGTTTGGCCCCTTTACTCTGACGGGTTATGTCCGTTCTGGTCTGAGGCCGTAGGTAATCCCAGGATTACCGGCCGGTCATGTCCTTAACCCATAGGGGCGGGTTGGGGTCGTGACAGAGTGGTATCAGAGCACGAGTTAATAACTCACACACTTGTCCAAAAAGAGCAATAAGCGTCTAGATAAGATCTAGGATGCATTCATGTGATGAATATGAAATTGGAAGCATTGATTATGCGCTGTAAGTTGTGAATTACTTGCATTGCAATTACCTGAATATGTATGCTCCTTGTTATATGCATACCTGTCTGTATTCTGTATATAGCATAATGCAAGTTTAATTAGATGGTGAGAACCAGAGGAGATGAATCTACTGCCAGACTGGACAGAATGGAAAGACTGATTCAGGAAATGGCAGAGGCTCTGAGACAGCAACAAGAGTGGCAACAACAGTGGCAGCAACCACACCCGCCACCTCCACCTCCGGCACCACCTGTGCCAGATAACCAGAATGATGACCGGATTATAGCTCTCACTAAGGAATTCAAGAAGATGAAACCACCATAGTTCCACGGGGGATTAGATCCTTTGAAAGCCGAAGCATGGGTCCTCGGCATCGAAAAACTATTTGAAGTGTTCCCCTGTTCAGAGACTCAAAAAGTGCTTCTAGCCACTTTTATGCTAGAAGACGAAGCAAGGAGATGGTGGATGTTGATGCGAGAAAATCATAAGGATGTTGATTGGGTGAAATTCTTAGAAATATTCTATGACAAGTACTTCCCGCAGTGTGTTCGGGATAGGAAAGTGGCCGAGTTCATGGAACTCAAGCAAGATAGCATGACAGTGGCTGAGTATGAGGCCAAGTTCACGGAATTGGCCAGATTTGCCCCACACGTGATTGACACCGATTATAAGAAGGCAAGACACTTTGAAGGTGGACTCTGCAGTGACATCTTAGAGAGGGTGAATGTTCTAAAGTTGGAAACGTACATTGGGGAGCTTGACAGAGCCATCATATCAGAGGCTAATATAGCCAGACAGGCTAAGCCAGTAACAGAATGGAAGGGTAACAAAAGGCAAGGCTTCTTTTCAAAGAAGAAATTTCTGAAAAAGCAAAACACGGGCTCCTCCACTACTTCGAATTCTTCCCGAGACACAGCTCCCGTGTGCAATACCTGTAGCAAAAGGCACCGAGGGGTTTGTTACCGTGCATCAGGAGGCTGTTTCAAGTGTGGGAAACAGGGGCACATAGCCCGAGAATGCAATCAGAACGGTGGGAAATTAGCAGCTAGTTCAACTGCATCGGTTCCAAAGCTGGGGAATACCGTGAGACCCACTATTACTGGGGATACAGTGAGACAGGGGAGAGTTTTTGCGCTTGTTCCGGGTGATACACGGAATGCCAATGCCGTTGTCTCAAGTACTATCTCAATATGTAATCAGGACGCTTTTGTATTAATTGATTCTGGATCGACGCACTCATTTGTGACATATGCATTTGCATCTAGACTGAAAAGACCCCTAGAATTGTTACCATATTTGTTATGTGTGTCTGCTCCATCGGGGGAATCTGTGTTATGTGACTATATATATCGGTTTTGTGACATGCAAATTGAGGATGCTACCCTATATGTAGATTTATTACCCTTAAACTTTAGACACTTCGATGTAATTTTGGGCATGGATTGGTTGACCAAATATTGTGCCACCATAGATTGTGTGACAAAGAGGGTTGTGTTTAAACCGCCAGAACAGAAAGAGATTGTGTTTGTGGGAAATGGGGTAGTGCCTCCGCCATATTTGATATCTGCAATAAAAGCATGTAAATTGATCAGGAAGGGGTGCCAGGGTTATTTGTGTTATGTATTGACTGAACAATCCGTGAATGTTGAATTGAATGCTATTCCCATTGTTAGAGAATTCCCAGATGTGTTTCCAAATGAATTACCAGGGGAATTGGTAGACAGGGAGATAGAGTTTACTATTGAGACTGTGCTAGGCACCCAAGCTATCTCTAAAACTCCCTACAGGATGGCTACCGCCGAAATGAAAGAATTAAAGGAACAGTTGCAAGACCTTCTTAATAAAGGGTTTATCCGGCCTAGCACTTCGCCTTGGGGCGCACCGGTGTTATTTGTGAAAAAGAAGGATGGCACTTTGCGTCTGTGCATCGATTATCGGGAATTGAATAAGGTAACGATAAAGAATAAGTATCCCTTACCCCGTATTGATGATTTATTCGATCAGTTGCAGGGATCACAGGTGTTTTCTAAGATTGATTTGAGATCTGGGTATCATCAGTTGAAGGTTAAGGCAGAGGATGTTGAGAAAACAGCATTCAGAACGAGGTATGGTCATTTTGAGTTCCTTGTTATGCCATTTGGAGTAACTAATGCTCCGGCAGCATTTATGGACTTAATGAATAGAATATTTAAAACCTACCTTGATGAGTTTGTGGTAGTTTTTATCGACGATATCTTGATATATTCTAAAGATAGACTTGAACATGAACAACATTTGAGGGCCGTTTTACAAATACTTCGGGAAAGGAAATTATTCGCTAAACTAAAGAAATGTGAGTTTTGGTTGGATGAAGTTGTTTTCTTAGGGCATGTGATCAACAAGGAAGGAATTTCAGTGGACCCACAGAAAATAGAGGCAATTGTGAATTGGCCTACACCAACTAATGTGACAGAGGTCCGTAGCTTCATAGGCTTAGCTGGGTACTACAGGAGGTTTGTGAAAGATTTTTCGAAACTAGCTGTGCCTCTTACCCAATTGACACGTAAAGGGCAACTGTTTGAATGGAATGATGAAAGGGAACTTGCTTTTCAAGAACTGAAAACAAGATTGACCACCGCACCAATTTTGACACTACCTTCAGGTACGGAAAATTTTGTAATTTTCAGTGACGCATCTTATAAGGGTTTGGGTTGTGTGTTAATGCAGAACGGAAAGGTTATTGCTTACGCCTCTCGACAGTTGAGGCCACATGAGAAGAATTATCCGACGCACGACCTGAAATTAGCCGCAGTTGTTTTTTGCCTTAAAAATCTGGCGACATTATTTGTATAGGGCAAAATGCGAAGTCTACACGGACCATAAGAGCCTAAAATATTTTTTCACGCAGAAAGAGCTGAATATGCGTCAGAGAAGATGGCTGGAATTGATAAAAGACTATGATCTTGAGATACAGTACCACCCCGGGAAAGCTAATACAGTTGCCGATGCCTTGAGTAGAAAATCAACAGGGGGTATGGCTTGTTTGCTTACCGAACAGAAGGAAATCTTGCAAGACTTTGAGAAGTCTGAAATTGAAGTGGTGGTATGTGAACCGGGCGGATTGATAGCCGCCATTACGGCCGAGCCGGCAATCATTGATGAAATCAAGCAGAGACAGAAAGAGGATGAATCCCTTAGAAAGGTGACTGACGAATTTGAGACGAGTCCCAAAACAGAGTTCAGCATTGAGAATGAACTGTTGAGATTCCGGAACAGAATGTGTGTCCCCGATATCCCAGAACTAAAGAAGAGAGTCTTAGATGAAGCCCACAGATCTGTATTTGCTATGCACCCCGGCAACAATAAAATGTACCGGGATTTGAAACAAACCTATTGGTGGCCTAAGATGAAAAAAGAGATTGCAGAATATGTGTCCAAGTGTCTTCAGTGCCAGCAAGTTAAGGCTGAACATCAGAAACCAGGCGGTCTACTTCAACCTCTCCCTATTCCCGAGTGGAAGTGGGAACATGTGACTATGGATTTCGTCGTCGGCTTACCTCGGACTTCACAAGGTATGGACTCTGTTTGGGTTGTAGTTGATAGACTGACTAAATCTCCGCATTTTTTGCCTTTCAAAACTACGTTTACTGCTTATAGATTGGCCACCATTTATGTTGATGAGATTGTCCGTTTACACGGTGTTCCAGTATCTATTGTGTCGGATAGGGATCCGAAATTTGTATCTAGGTTATGGAAGAGTTTGCAGGAAGCCGTGGGAACAAAACTAAGGTTTAGTACTGCATTCCACCCACAAACAGATGGGCAATCAGAACGAACGATACAAACCCTGGAAGATATGCTTCGCATGTGTGCTTTGGATTTTCAGGGGAGTTGGGAAGATTATTTGCCACTTGCAGAATTTGCTTATAATAATAGCTTCCACTCCAGCATCGGTATGGCACCATACGAGGCTTTGTATGGCAGGAGGTGTAGATCACCTATTTGTTGGATAGAGGTCGGGGATAGAGCTTTGCTTGGGCCAGAAATTGTGCAAGACACTTCTGAGAAGATCAAGACTATTCGCCAAAGGCTCAAAACAGCTCAAGACCGACAAAAGAATTATGCAGACATTCGGAGAAGACCTCTTGAGTATGAGGTTGGTGACCATGTGTTCATCCGTGTTTCTCCGATGAAAGGCCAAGTCAGATTTGGGAAAAGGGTAAGTTGTCGCCCCGTTACATCGGGCCGTTCCAGATTCTGGAGAGACTTGGCCCAGTTGCTTATAGAGTTGCCTTGCCACCGGGATTCGAGCAGATCCATAATGTGTTTCATGTGTCGATGTTGAGGGGCTACCTCCGAGACCCGTTTCATGTAATTGATTATCACCGGGTTGCTATTGATGAAAATATGGAATATGCTGAATGGCCAGAGAGAATTGTGGACCGACAAGTGAAAGAATTGAGGAATAAGTCCATCCCAATGGTGAAAGTGGAACGGAAAGAACACTATGGGACGGATGCCACGTGGGAAAAAGAGGAGGAAATGCGACTACGCTACCCACATTTGTTTCCCGACGAAGGTAACTTAAGTTTGGAAGACCAAACTTCCTAAAGAGGGGAAGACTGTGATACCCCTGTTCTATACTGTGCTAAACTGATCCTTAATTTGTTTATGGTTATGTGTTTAGCATGATTTTGTGTGCCATTATGTGATAATATGTGATTTTGAATTCATATCTGTTCGCCGTAGGAATATCTGTTTGAATAGTCCCCTTCGGAAATTAAATTGAGGGCCTTAGCGGCTACAGAACCCGAAATTGATTACGCCATTGTGATTGGCATAATTTTTAGAGCCTACGGTGAAATTTAATTGAAAATTTATTCTGGTCAATTTAAACTGATTAAAATGATGAATTAAGAGCCCAAATATTTTATATTAAATATTGTGTTAGTGGGCTTTGTTGTCAAGGCCTTAAACACTCAATCTCTCTCTCTCCTTAGCCTCATTTTTGGACTGAATGTAACTCAAGAAGAGAGAGGGGGAGCCGGCCATTTAGAGAGAGAGGAAGAGAATTGTATAATTGGTGACCCAAGCTTGAAGACTTGAAGTCTAGTTCAAGAATTGACCATAGATTGGGCTTCTAGGGTCGAGCTCCAGGGCGAATCAATCAACCGATCACTGTGAGTAATATCATTAATTGAATGCTTGTAAATGTCCAATTATTTATTCCCTTTAAAGCTTTATGAATTGCTAATTGGGATTGTGGACTAAGTCTGATATGAATGCATAGATGGACCCAAGGTCGTTTTGATAAGCATAAATGGACCCGAGATCGTTTTGATGAACACGAATGGACCAAAGGTCGTTTTGAAACGAATGCATGGGCCGAAGGCCGTTCTGAAATGAATGAGTGGGCCGAAGGCCGTTTTGAAACGAATGTATGGGCCGAAGGCCGTTCTGAAATGAATGAGTGGGCCGAAGGCCGTTTTGAAACGAATGTATGGGCTGAAGGCCGTTCTGAAATGAAGGAATGGGCTGAAGGCCGTTTTGAAAAGAATGAATGGGCTGAAGGCCGTTTTGAAAGGAATGAGTGGGCCAAAGGCCGTTTTGACACACACGATTGGGCCAAAGGCCGTTTTGACATAATCGAATGGGCCAAAGGCCGTTTCGTCATGAATGTAAATCTGAATGGGCTAAAGGCCGGAATGGAATTATGATTACTTGATTTAAATTACCCTTATACATGTTAACTATAGACATGAATTGGGCCCAAGGCCGTTTGGAAAATGTTGTTCTACGTCCTGTTGCATAAATTCTGTGTTTGATATTATTCACTGGGCTATCGCTCACACTCATTCATGTCTTTGTAGGTGAGCCAAGAGAAGTCCAGACCCAGTCTCAGTGAAGCCTGCGTAGAACAACCCAAGTTTTGGAGAGTCAGCCCTCGTGTCTCACGTGCGAGACCCGTCCTTGCCTTTTGTTATATAATTATATGTTGTTTTATTGGCAAGGGTTTTGTATACATTGTATATAGTCCGATATGGGTTGGCTCAGTCTGACGATCCTGTTGTAAAGAAGTTTATGCTACTATATTTTGATGTGGGTTATTAACGTTTATGAATATGATTTGTATGATGTGCACATAAGCACCGCTCCATGGACAAAGTTTAAAACTTTTGCTTCCGTTTGGCCCCTTTACTCTGACGGGTTATGTCCGTTCTGGTCTGAGGCCGTAGGTAATCCCAGGATTACCGGCCGGTCATGTCCTTAACCCATAGGGGCGGGTTGGGGTCGTGACAGAGTGGTATCAGAGCACGAGTTAATAACTCACACACTTGTCCAAAAAGAGCAATAAGCGTCTAGATAAGATCTAGGATGCATTCATGTGATGAATATGAAATTGGAAGCATTGATTATGCGCTGTAAGTTGTGAATTACTTGCATTGCAATTACCTGAATATGTATGCTCCTTGTTATATGCATACCTGTCTGTATTCTGTATATAGCATAATGCAAGTTTAATTAGATGGTGAGAACCAGAGGAGATGAATCTACTGCCAGACTGGACAGAATGGAAAGACTGATTCAGGAAATGGCAGAGGCTCTGAGACAGCAACAAGAGTGGCAACAACAGTGGCAGCAACCACACCCGCCACCTCCACCTCCGGCACCACCTGTGCCAGATAACCAGAATGATGACCGGATTATAGCTCTCACTAAGGAATTCAAGAAGATGAAACCACCATAGTTCCACGGGGGATTAGATCCTTTGAAAGCCGAAGCATGGGTCCTCGGCATCGAAAAACTATTTGAAGTGTTCCCCTGTTCAGAGACTCAAAAAGTGCTTCTAGCCACTTTTATGCTAGAAGACGAAGCAAGGAGATGGTGGATGTTGATGCGAGAAAATCATAAGGATGTTGATTGGGTGAAATTCTTAGAAATATTCTATGACAAGTACTTCCCGCAGTGTGTTCGGGATAGGAAAGTGGCCGAGTTCATGGAACTCAAGCAAGATAGCATGACAGTGGCTGAGTATGAGGCCAAGTTCACGGAATTGGCCAGATTTGCCCCACACGTGATTGACACCGATTATAAGAAGGCAAGACACTTTGAAGGTGGACTCTGCAGTGACATCTTAGAGAGGGTGAATGTTCTAAAGTTGGAAACGTACATTGGGGAGCTTGACAGAGCCATCATATCAGAGGCTAATATAGCCAGACAGGCTAAGCCAGTAACAGAATGGAAGGGTAACAAAAGGCAAGGCTTCTTTTCAAAGAAGAAATTTCTGAAAAAGCAAAACACGGGCTCCTCCACTACTTCGAATTCTTCCCGAGACACAGCTCCCGTGTGCAATACCTGTAGCAAAAGGCACCGAGGGGTTTGTTACCGTGCATCAGGAGGCTGTTTCAAGTGTGGGAAACAGGGGCACATAGCCCGAGAATGCAATCAGAACGGTGGGAAATTAGCAGCTAGTTCAACTGCATCGGTTCCAAAGCTGGGGAATACCGTGAGACCCACTATTACTGGGGATACAGTGAGACAGGGGAGAGTTTTTGCGCTTGTTCCGGGTGATACACGGAATGCCAATGCCGTTGTCTCAAGTACTATCTCAATATGTAATCAGGACGCTTTTGTATTAATTGATTCTGGATCGACGCACTCATTTGTGACATATGCATTTGCATCTAGACTGAAAAGACCCCTAGAATTGTTACCATATTTGTTATGTGTGTCTGCTCCATCGGGGGAATCTGTGTTATGTGACTATATATATCGGTTTTGTGACATGCAAATTGAGGATGCTACCCTATATGTAGATTTATTACCCTTAAACTTTAGACACTTCGATGTAATTTTGGGCATGGATTGGTTGACCAAATATTGTGCCACCATAGATTGTGTGACAAAGAGGGTTGTGTTTAAACCGCCAGAACAGAAAGAGATTGTGTTTGTGGGAAATGGGGTAGTGCCTCCGCCATATTTGATATCTGCAATAAAAGCATGTAAATTGATCAGGAAGGGGTGCCAGGGTTATTTGTGTTATGTATTGACTGAACAATCCGTGAATGTTGAATTGAATGCTATTCCCATTGTTAGAGAATTCCCAGATGTGTTTCCAAATGAATTACCAGGGGAATTGGTAGACAGGGAGATAGAGTTTACTATTGAGACTGTGCTAGGCACCCAAGCTATCTCTAAAACTCCCTACAGGATGGCTACCGCCGAAATGAAAGAATTAAAGGAACAGTTGCAAGACCTTCTTAATAAAGGGTTTATCCGGCCTAGCACTTCGCCTTGGGGCGCACCGGTGTTATTTGTGAAAAAGAAGGATGGCACTTTGCGTCTGTGCATCGATTATCGGGAATTGAATAAGGTAACGATAAAGAATAAGTATCCCTTACCCCGTATTGATGATTTATTCGATCAGTTGCAGGGATCACAGGTGTTTTCTAAGATTGATTTGAGATCTGGGTATCATCAGTTGAAGGTTAAGGCAGAGGATGTTGAGAAAACAGCATTCAGAACGAGGTATGGTCATTTTGAGTTCCTTGTTATGCCATTTGGAGTAACTAATGCTCCGGCAGCATTTATGGACTTAATGAATAGAATATTTAAAACCTACCTTGATGAGTTTGTGGTAGTTTTTATCGACGATATCTTGATATATTCTAAAGATAGACTTGAACATGAACAACATTTGAGGGCCGTTTTACAAATACTTCGGGAAAGGAAATTATTCGCTAAACTAAAGAAATGTGAGTTTTGGTTGGATGAAGTTGTTTTCTTAGGGCATGTGATCAACAAGGAAGGAATTTCAGTGGACCCACAGAAAATAGAGGCAATTGTGAATTGGCCTACACCAACTAATGTGACAGAGGTCCGTAGCTTCATAGGCTTAGCTGGGTACTACAGGAGGTTTGTGAAAGATTTTTCGAAACTAGCTGTGCCTCTTACCCAATTGACACGTAAAGGGCAACTGTTTGAATGGAATGATGAAAGGGAACTTGCTTTTCAAGAACTGAAAACAAGATTGACCACCGCACCAATTTTGACACTACCTTCAGGTACGGAAAATTTTGTAATTTTCAGTGACGCATCTTATAAGGGTTTGGGTTGTGTGTTAATGCAGAACGGAAAGGTTATTGCTTACGCCTCTCGACAGTTGAGGCCACATGAGAAGAATTATCCGACGCACGACCTGAAATTAGCCGCAGTTGTTTTTGCCTTAAAAATCTGGCGACATTATTTGTATAGGGCAAAATGCGAAGTCTACACGGACCATAAGAGCCTAAAATATTTTTTCACGCAGAAAGAGCTGAATATGCGTCAGAGAAGATGGCTGGAATTGATAAAAGACTATGATCTTGAGATACAGTACCACCCCGGGAAAGCTAATACAGTTGCCGATGCCTTGAGTAGAAAATCAACAGGGGGTATGGCTTGTTTGCTTACCGAACAGAAGGAAATCTTGCAAGACTTTGAGAAGTCTGAAATTGAAGTGGTGGTATGTGAACCGGGCGGATTGATAGCCGCCATTACGGCCGAGCCGGCAATCATTGATGAAATCAAGCAGAGACAGAAAGAGGATGAATCCCTTAGAAAGGTGACTGACGAATTTGAGACGAGTCCCAAAACAGAGTTCAGCATTGAGAATGAACTGTTGAGATTCCGGAACAGAATGTGTGTCCCCGATATCCCAGAACTAAAGAAGAGAGTCTTAGATGAAGCCCACAGATCTGTATTTGCTATGCACCCCGGCAACAATAAAATGTACCGGGATTTGAAACAAACCTATTGGTGGCCTAAGATGAAAAAAGAGATTGCAGAATATGTGTCCAAGTGTCTTCAGTGCCAGCAAGTTAAGGCTGAACATCAGAAACCAGGCGGTCTACTTCAACCTCTCCCTATTCCCGAGTGGAAGTGGGAACATGTGACTATGGATTTCGTCGTCGGCTTACCTCGGACTTCACAAGGTATGGACTCTGTTTGGGTTGTAGTTGATAGACTGACTAAATCTCCGCATTTTTTGCCTTTCAAAACTACGTTTACTGCTTATAGATTGGCCACCATTTATGTTGATGAGATTGTCCGTTTACACGGTGTTCCAGTATCTATTGTGTCGGATAGGGATCCGAAATTTGTATCTAGGTTATGGAAGAGTTTGCAGGAAGCCGTGGGAACAAAACTAAGGTTTAGTACTGCATTCCACCCACAAACAGATGGGCAATCAGAACGAACGATACAAACCCTGGAAGATATGCTTCGCATGTGTGCTTTGGATTTTCAGGGGAGTTGGGAAGATTATTTGCCACTTGCAGAATTTGCTTATAATAATAGCTTCCACTCCAGCATCGGTATGGCACCATACGAGGCTTTGTATGGCAGGAGGTGTAGATCACCTATTTGTTGGATAGAGGTCGGGGATAGAGCTTTGCTTGGGCCAGAAATTGTGCAAGACACTTCTGAGAAGATCAAGACTATTCGCCAAAGGCTCAAAACAGCTCAAGACCGACAAAAGAATTATGCAGACATTCGGAGAAGACCTCTTGAGTATGAGGTTGGTGACCATGTGTTCATCCGTGTTTCTCCGATGAAAGGCCAAGTCAGATTTGGGAAAAGGGTAAGTTGTCGCCCCGTTACATCGGGCCGTTCCAGATTCTGGAGAGACTTGGCCCAGTTGCTTATAGAGTTGCCTTGCCACCGGGATTCGAGCAGATCCATAATGTGTTTCATGTGTCGATGTTGAGGGGCTACCTCCGAGACCCGTTTCATGTAATTGATTATCACCGGGTTGCTATTGATGAAAATATGGAATATGCTGAATGGCCAGAGAGAATTGTGGACCGACAAGTGAAAGAATTGAGGAATAAGTCCATCCCAATGGTGAAAGTGGAACGGAAAGAACACTATGGGACGGATGCCACGTGGGAAAAAGAGGAGGAAATGCGACTACGCTACCCACATTTGTTTCCCGACGAAGGTAACTTAAGTTTGGAAGACCAAACTTCCTAAAGAGGGGAAGACTGTGATACCCTGTTCTATACTGTGCTAAACTGATCCTTAATTTGTTTATGGTTATGTGTTTAGCATGATTTTGTGTGCCATTATGTGATAATATGTGATTTTGAATTCATATCTGTTCGCCGTAGGAATATCTGTTTGAATAGTCCCCTTCGGAAATTAAATTGAGGGCCTTAGCGGCTACAGAACCCGAAATTGATTACGCCATTGTGATTGGCATAATTTTTAGAGCCTACGGTGAAATTTAATTGAAAATTTATTCTGGTCAATTTAAACTGATTAAAATGATGAATTAAGAGCCCAAATATTTTATATTAAATATTGTGTTAGTGGGCTTTGTTGTCAAGGCCTTAAACACTCAATCTCTCTCTCTCCTTAGCCTCATTTTTGGACTGAATGTAACTCAAGAAGAGAGAGGGGGAGCCGGCCATTTAGAGAGAGAGGAAGAGAATTGTATAATTGGTGACCCAAGCTTGAAGACTTGAAGTCTAGTTCAAGAATTGACCATAGATTGGGCTTCTAGGGTCGAGCTCCAGGGCGAATCAATCAACCGATCACTGTGAGTAATATCATTAATTGAATGCTTGTAAATGTCCAATTATTTATTCCCTTTAAAGCTTTATGAATTGCTAATTGGGATTGTGGACTAAGTCTGATATGAATGCATAGATGGACCCAAGGTCGTTTTGATAAGCATAAATGGACCCGAGATCGTTTTGATGAACACGAATGGACCAAAGGTCGTTTTGAAACGAATGCATGGGCCGAAGGCCGTTCTGAAATGAATGAGTGGGCCGAAGGCCGTTTTGAAACGAATGTATGGGCCGAAGGCCGTTCTGAAATGAATGAGTGGGCCGAAGGCCGTTTTGAAACGAATGTATGGGCTGAAGGCCGTTCTGAAATGAAGGAATGGGCTGAAGGCCGTTTTGAAAAGAATGAATGGGCTGAAGGCCGTTTTGAAAGGAATGAGTGGGCCAAAGGCCGTTTTGACACACACGATTGGGCCAAAGGCCGTTTTGACATAATCGAATGGGCCAAAGGCCGTTTCGTCATGAATGTAAATCTGAATGGGCTAAAGGCCGGAATGGAATTATGATTACTTGATTTAAATTACCCTTATACATGTTAACTATAGACATGAATTGGGCCCAAGGCCGTTTGGAAAATGTTGTTCTACGTCCTGTTGCATAAATTCTGTGTTTGATATTATTCACTGGGCTATCGCTCACACTCATTCATGTCTTTGTAGGTGAGCCAAGAGAAGTCCAGACCCAGTCTCAGTGAAGCCTGCGTAGAACAACCCAAGTTTTGGAGAGTCAGCCCTCGTGTCTCACGTGCGAGACCCGTCCTTGCCTTTTGTTATATAATTATATGTTGTTTTATTGGCAAGGGTTTTGTATACATTGTATATAGTCCGATATGGGTTGGCTCAGTCTGACGATCCTGTTGTAAAGAAGTTTATGCTACTATATTTTGATGTGGGTTATTAACGTTTATGAATATGATTTGTATGATGTGCACATAAGCACCGCTCCATGGACAAAGTTTAAAACTTTTGCTTCCGTTTGGCCCCTTTACTCTGACGGGTTATGTCCGTTCTGGTCTGAGGCCATAGGTAATCCCAGGATTACCGGCCGGTCATGTCCTTAACCCATAGGGGCGGGTTGGGGTCGTGACAGAGTGGTATCAGAGCACGAGTTAATAACTCACACACTTGTCCAAAAAGAGCAATAAGCGTCTAGATAAGATCTAGGATGCATTCATGTGATGAATATGAAATTGGAAGCATTGATTATGCGCTGTAAGTTGTGAATTACTTGCATTGCAATTACCTGAATATGTATGCTCCTTGTTATATGCATACCTGTCTGTATTCTGTATATAGCATAATGCAAGTTTAATTAGATGGTGAGAACCAGAGGAGATGAATCTACTGCCAGACTGGACAGAATGGAAAGACTGATTCAGGAAATGGCAGAGGCTCTGAGACAGCAACAAGAGTGGCAACAACAGTGGCAGCAACCACACCCGCCACCTCCACCTCCGGCACCACCTGTGCCAGATAACCAGAATGATGACCGGATTATAGCTCTCACTAAGGAATTCAAGAAGATGAAACCACCATAGTTCCACGGGGGATTAGATCCTTTGAAAGCCGAAGCATGGGTCCTCGGCATCGAAAAACTATTTGAAGTGTTCCCCTGTTCAGAGACTCAAAAAGTGCTTCTAGCCACTTTTATGCTAGAAGACGAAGCAAGGAGATGGTGGATGTTGATGCGAGAAAATCATAAGGATGTTGATTGGGTGAAATTCTTAGAAATATTCTATGACAAGTACTTCCCGCAGTGTGTTCGGGATAGGAAAGTGGCCGAGTTCATGGAACTCAAGCAAGATAGCATGACAGTGGCTGAGTATGAGGCCAAGTTCACGGAATTGGCCAGATTTGCCCCACACGTGATTGACACCGATTATAAGAAGGCAAGACACTTTGAAGGTGGACTCTGCAGTGACATCTTAGAGAGGGTGAATGTTCTAAAGTTGGAAACGTACATTGGGGAGCTTGACAGAGCCATCATATCAGAGGCTAATATAGCCAGACAGGCTAAGCCAGTAACAGAATGGAAGGGTAACAAAAGGCAAGGCTTCTTTTCAAAGAAGAAATTTCTGAAAAAGCAAAACACGGGCTCCTCCACTACTTCGAATTCTTCCCGAGACACAGCTCCCGTGTGCAATACCTGTAGCAAAAGGCACCGAGGGGTTTGTTACCGTGCATCAGGAGGCTGTTTCAAGTGTGGGAAACAGGGGCACATAGCCCGAGAATGCAATCAGAACGGTGGGAAATTAGCAGCTAGTTCAACTGCATCGGTTCCAAAGCTGGGGAATACCGTGAGACCCACTATTACTGGGGATACAGTGAGACAGGGGAGAGTTTTTGCGCTTGTTCCGGGTGATACACGGAATGCCAATGCCGTTGTCTCAAGTACTATCTCAATATGTAATCAGGACGCTTTTGTATTAATTGATTCTGGATCGACGCACTCATTTGTGACATATGCATTTGCATCTAGACTGAAAAGACCCCTAGAATTGTTACCATATTTGTTATGTGTGTCTGCTCCATCGGGGGAATCTGTGTTATGTGACTATATATATCGGTTTTGTGACATGCAAATTGAGGATGCTACCCTATATGTAGATTTATTACCCTTAAACTTTAGACACTTCGATGTAATTTTGGGCATGGATTGGTTGACCAAATATTGTGCCACCATAGATTGTGTGACAAAGAGGGTTGTGTTTAAACCGCCAGAACAGAAAGAGATTGTGTTTGTGGGAAATGGGGTAGTGCCTCCGCCATATTTGATATCTGCAATAAAAGCATGTAAATTGATCAGGAAGGGGTGCCAGGGTTATTTGTGTTATGTATTGACTGAACAATCCGTGAATGTTGAATTGAATGCTATTCCCATTGTTAGAGAATTCCCAGATGTGTTTCCAAATGAATTACCAGGGGAATTGGTAGACAGGGAGATAGAGTTTACTATTGAGACTGTGCTAGGCACCCAAGCTATCTCTAAAACTCCCTACAGGATGGCTACCGCCGAAATGAAAGAATTAAAGGAACAGTTGCAAGACCTTCTTAATAAAGGGTTTATCCGGCCTAGCACTTCGCCTTGGGGCGCACCGGTGTTATTTGTGAAAAAGAAGGATGGCACTTTGCGTCTGTGCATCGATTATCGGGAATTGAATAAGGTAACGATAAAGAATAAGTATCCCTTACCCCGTATTGATGATTTATTCGATCAGTTGCAGGGATCACAGGTGTTTTCTAAGATTGATTTGAGATCTGGGTATCATCAGTTGAAGGTTAAGGCAGAGGATGTTGAGAAAACAGCATTCAGAACGAGGTATGGTCATTTTGAGTTCCTTGTTATGCCATTTGGAGTAACTAATGCTCCGGCAGCATTTATGGACTTAATGAATAGAATATTTAAAACCTACCTTGATGAGTTTGTGGTAGTTTTTATCGACGATATCTTGATATATTCTAAAGATAGACTTGAACATGAACAACATTTGAGGGCCGTTTTAGAAATACTTCGGGAAAGGAAATTATTCGCTAAACTAAAGAAATGTGAGTTTTGGTTGGATGAAGTTGTTTTCTTAGGGCATGTGATCAACAAGGAAGGAATTTCAGTGGACCCACAGAAAATAGAGGCAATTGTGAATTGGCCTACACCAACTAATGTGACAGAGGTCCGTAGCTTCATAGGCTTAGCTGGGTACTACAGGAGGTTTGTGAAAGATTTTTCGAAACTAGCTGTGCCTCTTACCCAATTGACACGTAAAGGGCAACTGTTTGAATGGAATGATGAAAGGGAACTTGCTTTTCAAGAACTGAAAACAAGATTGACCACCGCACCAATTTTGACACTACCTTCAGGTACGGAAAATTTTGTAATTTTCAGTGACGCATCTTATAAGGGTTTGGGTTGTGTGTTAATGCAGAACGGAAAGGTTATTGCTTACGCCTCTCGACAGTTGAGGCCACATGAGAAGAATTATCCGACGCACGACCTGAAATTAGCCGCAGTTGTTTTTGCCTTAAAAATCTGGCGACATTATTTGTATAGGGCAAAATGCGAAGTCTACACGGACCATAAGAGCCTAAAATATTTTTTCACGCAGAAAGAGCTGAATATGCGTTAGAGAAGATGGCTGGAATTGATAAAAGACTATGATCTTGAGATACAGTACCACCCCGGGAAAGCTAATACAGTTGCCGATGCCTTGAGTAGAAAATCAACAGGGGGTATGGCTTGTTTGCTTACCGAACAGAAGGAAATCTTGCAAGACTTTGAGAAGTCTGAAATTGAAGTGGTGGTATGTGAACCGGGCGGATTGATAGCCGCCATTACGGCCGAGCCGGCAATCATTGATGAAATCAAGCAGAGACAGAAAGAGGATGAATCCCTTAGAAAGGTGACTGACGAACTTGAGACGAGTCCCAAAACAAAGTTCAGCATTGAGAATGAACTGTTGAGATTCCGGAACAGAATGTGTGTCCCCGATATCCCAGAACTAAAGAAGAGAGTCTTAGATGAAGCCCACAGATCTGTATTTGCTATGCACCCCGGCAACAATAAAATGTACCGGGATTTGAAACAAACCTATTGGTGGCCTAAGATGAAAAAAGAGATTGCAGAATATGTGTCCAAGTGTCTTCAGTGCCAGCAAGTTAAGGCTGAACATCAGAAACCAGGCGGTCTACTTCAACCTCTCCCTATTCCCGAGTGGAAGTGGGAACATGTGACTATGGATTTCGTCGTCGGCTTACCTCGGACTTCACAAGGTATGGACTCTGTTTGGGTTGTAGTTGATAGACTGACTAAATCTGCGCATTTTTTGCCTGTCAAAACTACGTTTACTGCTTATAGATTGGCCACCATTTATGTTGATGAGATTGTCCGTTTACACGGTGTTCCAGTATCTATTGTGTCGGATAGGGATCCGAAATTTGTATCTAGGTTATGGAAGAGTTTGCAGGAAGCCGTGGGAACAGAACTAAGGTTCAGTACTGCATTCCACCCACAAACAGATGGGCAATCAGAACGAACGATACAAACCCTGGAAGATATGCTTCGCATGTGTGCTTTGGATTTTCAGGGGAGTTGGGAAGATTATTTGCCACTTGCAGAATTTGCTTATAATAATAGCTTCCACTCCAGCATCGGTATGGCACCATACGAGGCTTTGTATGGCAGGAGGTGTAGATCACCTATTTGTTGGATAGAGGTCGGGGATAGAGCTTTGCTTGGGCCAGAAATTGTGCAAGACACTTCTGAGAAGATCAAGACTATTCGCCAAAGGCTCAAAACAGCTCAAGACCGACAAAAGAATTATGCAGACATTCGGAGAAGACCTCTTGAGTATGAGGTTGGTGACCATGTGTTCATCCGTGTTTCTCCGATGAAAGGCCAAGTCAGATTTGGGAAAAAGGGTAAGTTGTCGCCCCGTTACATCGGGCCGTTCCAGATTCTGGAGAGACTTGGCCCAGTTGCTTATAGAGTTGCCTTGCCACCGGGATTCGAGCAGATCCATAATGTGTTTCATGTGTCGATGTTGAGGGGCTACCTCCGAGACCCGTTTCATGTAATTGATTATCACCGGGTTGCTATTGATGAAAATATGGAATATGCTGAATGGCCAGAGAGAATTGTGGACCGACAAGTGAAAGAATTGAGGAATAAGTCCATCCCAATGGTGAAAGTGGAACGGAAAGAACACTATGGGACGGATGCCACGTGGGAAAAAGAGGAGGAAATGCGACTACGCTACCCACATTTGTTTCCCGACGAAGGTAACTTAAGTTTGGAAGACCAAACTTCCTAAAGAGGGGAAGACTGTGATACCCCTGTTCTATACTGTGCTAAACTGATCCTTAATTTGTTTATGGTTATGTGTTTAGCATGATTTTGTGTGCCATTATGTGATAATATGTGATTTTGAATTCATATCTGTTCGCCGTAGGAATATCTGTTTGAATAGTCCCCTTCGGAAATTAAATTGAGGGCCTTAGCGGCTACAGAACCCGAAATTGATTACGCCATTGTGATTGGCATAATTTTTAGAGCCTACGGTGAAATTTAATTGAAAATTTATTCTGGTCAATTTAAACTGATTAAAATGATGAATTAAGAGCCCAAATATTTTATATTAAATATTGTGTTAGTGGGCTTTGTTGTCAAGGCCTTAAACACTCAATCTCTCTCTCTCCTTAGCCTCATTTTTGGACTGAATGTAACTCAAGAAGAGAGAGGGGGAGCCGGCCATTTAGAGAGAGAGGAAGAGAATTGTATAATTGGTGACCCAAGCTTGAAGACTTGAAGTCTAGTTCAAGAATTGACCATAGATTGGGCTTCTAGGGTCGAGCTCCAGGGCGAATCAATCAACCGATCACTGTGAGTAATATCATTAATTGAATGCTTGTAAATGTCCAATTATTTATTCCCTTTAAAGCTTTATGAATTGCTAATTGGGATTGTGGACTAAGTCTGATATGAATGCATAGATGGACCCAAGGTCGTTTTGATAAGCATAAATGGACCCGAGATCGTTTTGATGAACACGAATGGACCAAAGGTCGTTTTGAAACGAATGCATGGGCCGAAGGCCGTTCTGAAATGAATGAGTGGGCCGAAGGCCGTTTTGAAACGAATGTATGGGCCGAAGGCCGTTCTGAAATGAATGAGTGGGCCGAAGGCCGTTTTGAAACGAATGTATGGGCTGAAGGCCGTTCTGAAATGAAGGAATGGGCTGAAGGCCGTTTTGAAAAGAATGAATGGGCTGAAGGCCGTTTTGAAAGGAATGAGTGGGCCAAAGGCCGTTTTGACACACACGATTGGGCCAAAGGCCGTTTTGACATAATCGAATGGGCCAAAGGCCGTTTCGTCATGAATGTAAATCTGAATGGGCTAAAGGCCGGAATGGAATTATGATTACTTGATTTAAATTACCCTTATACATGTTAACTATAGACATGAATTGGGCCCAAGGCCGTTTGGAAAATGTTGTTCTACGTCCTGTTGCATAAATTCTGTGTTTGATATTATTCACTGGGCTATCGCTCACACTCATTCATGTCTTTGTAGGTGAGCCAAGAGAAGTCCAGACCCAGTCTCAGTGAAGCCTGCGTAGAACAACCCAAGTTTTGGAGAGTCAGCCCTCGTGTCTCACGTGCGAGACCCGTCCTTGCCTTTTGTTATATAATTATATGTTGTTTTATTGGCAAGGGTTTTGTATACATTGTATATAGTCCGATATGGGTTGGCTCAGTCTGACGATCCTGTTGTAAAGAAGTTTATGCTACTATATTTTGATGTGGGTTATTAACGTTTATGAATATGATTTGTATGATGTGCACATAAGCACCGCTCCATGGACAAAGTTTAAAACTTTTGCTTCCGTTTGGCCCCTTTACTCTGACGGGTTATGTCCGTTCTGGTCTGAGGCCGTAGGTAATCCCAGGATTACCGGCCGGTCATGTCCTTAACCCATAGGGGCGGGTTGGGGTCGTGACACTTCTGTTGCACAGTTAGAAAATTGCACATGTTTTCCACCTTGGCCTCTGCTCTGTTTTGCTGGAAAAAGGACACTGCCTGCCTGGAAAAAGTGGCCGGCAACCCAGAAGTAGTGGCTGGCCACCCACTAAAAGTGGGTTGCCTACCAGTAAAAGTGGCCTGCTAGCCACTAAAAATGGCTTGCTGGCCATTGATGTTGGTTCTTTCCTGCTGCAACAGAGGACAAACAAAGCACAAACCAGAGTATTTTCAGGAGATGTTTGTCTACCCTGCCTCTCCTTGTCAGCAAACAGGTCAAATGAGGGGTAGGCTTGGTTTGCAAGCCATCAATTAATGCAATCTCATTGCGCGATGACTCATGAACCAAGGGACACAATTTCAATAAATGCATGACAAAAGACGAACAAAACCACCTCCCTATCATGGATTGATCAAGGAAAGTGGTTGACCTTGGAAACTTGAACCATTTCATCACTTAACAAGTATGAAATGACTCAAGTCTCCATGTGTTCAATTAAAGTCTGATTGAACACAAAACCTTTTATTATCTTGCATCACTTTTAGTCCCAATTTTGTTACTTCATTCCAATTACCATCCATTCATTAGTTTATTTAAGTCCAACAATGAGCTTTAAGTCCTCTAGTGGAAAGGAGTATCAAACAAAGAGTTGTTTTGGGCATGAGAGAGACACCATGCCATTGGTAATGAACCCCAAAAAGGATTAAACCATTAAGCACGATACCTCTATCTCATGCTTAAACAAGCAATTAGTTTGAAATAACTTTCAAAACAAAGAAAAAACCAAGAAAGGAGGGCGGTTGCAGAGGTGATTAGAGATGAATACAATTATGGAAAGCAAGAAATAAACACTATCAACTCAAACAGGTTGGTGGCTAAGGCCTAAACTACCAGATCTATGAGGACCGTTACACTACAAGCCTATAATACAAAGCATGAATGAAGTTAACTCATAAAAAAATTTCCTAAAATGGGCTAAAACGGTACTAGAATTGAAGTCAAAAGAGCTAAAAGAGTAAGCTACAACACGGAGCAAGTTAAGCTAGTAAGCAAGCACAAGGAAGGGAGGCTACCCTTCAATTTTTGGGACTTTAAAACATGATTTTAGCCTCTGAAAACTTCTGAGATTTAGTAGTAAAAAGCTCAAAAAAAGATAATAGAAAGGTGGAAAACACAAGGGCAAAGGCTTAATAAGTTAGGTGCAAAGAAGGATGATCTACCCCTCCACCCTTAATGGCCTTAAACCAAAAGTTTCAGCCCAGAAATTCAGTATAAAAACAGTCCAAAAATAGTAGAAAAGATGGCAAATAAAGAAGGGAAACAAGTTAAGAATTATACCTCTTGAAGAGGGATACCCTTTTCGAGTTACAAACTAATAATTCCACACCCTCAAGAGCTAAATGCAAGCTCAAAAACACCTCAGCACAAATACCACAAGGTTTGGTTTAGAGTATATAGGCAAAGAGTGAAGAACTTGCCAAAGAGAGAGAAATATTTTTGCTCCCAAATTTTTCTAACCTTAAAAACATGAGAGAGGGTCCTCTATATATAGAAAAACATGAGACCACCTCAGAAATATCTATACAGACACGTATGGACTGGTGCATGCAAGACATGTATGGACTGGTGCATGCATCTGTGGAAATAACTGGCACAGTTGGCACAACTGGCAAAAATATCTGAAAAAGCACACAAAGGGCTGGCAGGACACTAATAGTGGGCGGCAGGCCATATTAATGGCCAGCAGTCCACACTTGTGGCCGGTAGTCCACACTAGTGGGCCTGTAGGTCCCAGGATGTTTAGACTTGAAAATTTGCTTTTTTGGTCCAAAAACAAGGCAAGAGGTTCATAGGGTTTTGAGACTCAGAGCTGAGGCATTCTGTTGAGGACTTTGAGCATTTGACAAGCATATACAAATTCATCATTGGGTGCGCAATCAGTGGCACCCAAGTCGTAAGGGCGGTCAAAAAGGAGGTGTCTACACGGGGCTGTAGGGATTAGATGTGAAACCATTCTCACTAGGATTGTGTTTAGAAGGTGAATTATTCAGAAAAGATAACCGAAGAGAATATTTGAAATATATTAATGTGTGATCAGAAGAACCAATTTTTTCGAGATTTTTCTTACTAGTTTTGTCTTTTTTCTGAGGGTCATCCCAAAATCATGAATTTTTCCCTGAGAATCGCCCCCTACCAGATACACCTCGTTGTAGTGGCCTCAATATTTTCCAACCTTCAAAACCCACACAAACCAATTGTAAAAAAATGTAGAGAAACCTAGAAAACTTCTTCAGTAAGATGAGTTAAAAACATAAGAAAATACAAGGTGGGTGTCTTGGTGGAAGAAAACATCAATAAACAGAGAAACCCAGAAAAGTTATTTTGTGAAACAAGCCAAAACAAGGCAGAAATAAAATTGGTGTCCTAGGATAAGATATGTTCCACATTTGCTATACTAGATCCACAAAACCTAGGCGTATATAGCATATTTTGATTGGCATATTATCATATTATATATATATATATATCAAAAGACTAAACCGTCAAGTTCATGTCAAGTATAAAATCAAATAAAGAAAAGAGAGATTACACAATTCAGAATCGCAGAACAACAAAAAAAGAACATTTCCATTTCCAAGATTGAGTTCAAATGGCCACCAAGTTCATTTTCTATTGAAATTCAGTGAAGCTAAATTACCTCAAACAGAAAATCTTGCGAAACCCAAAAGCAATAAGCTAAAAAAACCCTATTCCAATCAACCGACAAAGGTCAACTTTTGAAAAACAAATCCAAATCAATAAACAATAGAGAAAGTAGTTGCAGAAGAAAAGACTACCTGAAATGCAGAGAGAGAGAGAGAGAGAGAGAGAGACTGAGACCAAACTCCTCCAAAATTTAGCCTAATATGATGCGGATTCCACAAGTCGGGTTATGACTACCTTAGTTTTCGTCTTCTCTCAGCTTCAACTACTCTTCTTCATTCACACCATCTCTTTCTCTCTCCCTCTCTCTTTCTCTGGATTTAGCTACATGGTTTCCAAATTTCTGAGCGAGGAGAGAGAAAGAGAGTGAGACAGTGATGGGTTCATTTAATATCTATCCAATCGCGACAAAGCTCGCTTGTGAAAGACTATCCCCTCATCTACATATATATATATATTCTCTCTCTTTCTCTGTGTCTATATATGTACACAATTAATGTGATACGATATATGTAATTTTTAAATCTGCATTAACGCGCTGTGCTGATCAGTAGAGCTCGATCCCAACTGTAATTCTCAATTACTATTTTCCTAGCTCATTCACACCGATAGAATGTAAAAGTTTACAATAGATACTAGAATCACACACTCATACAGAAAACAAACAGAACGAGTAGAAACATAAAGGCTATATTGTGGTGAAGTAATGTGACTTCTATTTATATGATCAAAGTCATTTTACTGCAATCATATTATGTAAATGTTTTCAAGACATTTGAAAACTTGAGAGAGAATGATGGAAAGGTGTGAAGCTAGCTACATCTAACAATAGTGCAGTTGGAGTGGTCCTTGTGGACAAGAGATGCAAAGGAAGAAATCATTTCAACCTACAGGTGAGGTGTATAAGTACTATTGTTATGTTAACTAGTCAATTTTGCAAGCAATAAACAAGAATCCAGTGTTTTCTAATCTTTTCTATTGTTATTTTGAGATAAGCAGGGAACTAGGAATTGGAATTGTTGAATACAGTCCTCTGGTTTGCGAGCATCATACTTGCATTTTTCTATTTCCACGGTGAATTTATGTTTGTATCATTATGCTTAAAAACTATTGCTTAACATCATGTTTCCTGTTTTGATCACGTAGTTAAATCAAAACTAAATAAAAAATTTCAACATCTTCTTCTTCTTCTTCATTTTTATTTTTATTTTATTTATTTATTTATTTATTTTTTTTTTTGTGATGTAAGGTAAATGTATAGAAGCATCATCTATAATAATAAGATCACTACAACTCTTCTATAATTCTGTTGATTATTAAAAAAGATTTTTAAAAAAATTAAATCAGAAGGGTAGAGTTTTAAAAATTATACACCTATGATTAGTAAAGGGTAGAAGATAAAGCTATATATAAAAAATAAAAAAAATTTAAAAAAATAAAAAAAAATAAAAAAAATAAAAATAAAAACCTAAAAAATAAAGTGTATAGCATAGATTTGAGCCACATCAGAGTTTAGGATGTGGTCGACTGACTTTCTTTCTTTTGACATTACTTTCTCTAATTTGTAGGCCATTTGGGCTTTCATTATTCAATATTAGTTGTGCAACAATCATGAAGGATAATAGCCATGTTGAACAAGCATGAAGGATATGACAAGATCGTTTCAAATCAAATATCAAAACCATTTAGAGGATTTCATGGGATTGATTTCAACAACCAAATCGACATTACACCATCAGTTCACCGATCTGAAATGATCTAAATCACTGATCTGAAATGATTTGAACTTCGATTTCGATAGAGAACTTCAAACTTCGAAATGATCTGAATCACCGATCTGTTTCCCTAAGACCGATCTGAATCTATGAATCTAATTAAGGTTTAGTAGGGATGTAAACCTGGCCCAGCTCGGAACATGTCGCGACTTGCAGGCTCCCGCCGAAATTCGGGCTGGGTAGGGCTGACCCACCGGCGAAAAAAATAAGCCTAGGCCGTAGCCCAGGGGTATTCGGGCCTTGGACGGGCCGGTGGGCGGGGCCTCAAGCTTGGGTGGGCCTGACCATTTGTTTTTATTTTTTAAAATTTTTTCTACCAAAATTTTATTATTTTCCACAAAAAAAGACACTAGGCCTCGGCGCGGGCCGGGCCTTGAGTGGGCCTTAAGCGGGCCGATGGGATGGGCTTCAAAATGATGGCCCAGGCCCAGGCCTAAGCCCAGGGGCTCGGGCTAGGCTCGGGCTTGGGCCTAAATGGGCTTAAATGGGCCGGCCCACCACGGGCCGCGGGCCATTTTTACACTTCTAGGGTTTAGATAACAAAGAGAGAGAGAGAGAGGGAGAGAGAGAGAGAGAGTGTGTGGAGCTCACCGATCTGAATTCGATTTTGAGATGAACTTCAATTTTGAGATAATGGAGTTCGAAATGGCTTTGAGATATTAATGGGGTTCAGACAGCACACACACAAAGAGAGAGAGAGAGAGAGAGAGAGAGAGAGAGATTCGGAGATTCAAAAAGGGTGAAAAAAGTAAGAGAGGGAGCTCTTGAGAAATAACCCATTGGACGGTGTTTATAAACATCTTCTATTCATGAAATGGCATCGTTTTACTTAAAGAAAAATACGATGTTTATGAAACGTCGTTAAATATTATGAACAGTGGCGTTTTAAAAAATGTTGTTAAAAATGCGCCACCACAACCCAAATCATTTACAGCCCCTCAAGAGGCAATGCACACAATACATTACCTTGTTCATGCTGCAAACATGTTCAACTTTTCATGTATTAAGGAATCATTTGAAAACCGACAATTAGACTAAATCCACATTCCTTTGCAATTCCTTTAGAAATGGAAGGTAACAAAATGACTTCTATGCAAGAATGAATCATTAAAGTCTGTAATAAGCCAAAATGTATTGAAATAGTATTAGTTGGACTACTTACTGCTCCCATGTTGCACAATAAAATGGAACTGCAAAATTCACCCAAAACCAGAAAGTAGTCCTTCCACACACAGCAGTGCTCCCAAAGGCCAAGGCCTTAAACTGATAAACATCATTAACAAAACATGAAGGACTTATATTTTCCATGATTACTTGAAGATAAATAAATAACAGTGGTACATACCGCACAGGCAAGTGCATTACATCTTGCAGTAGTTAGCAATGCCAAGAAACATATTCAATCAATATCCTACACTCATATGTAAAATAAAGATAAACTGGATGAGAAAGAAAGATTACATGCAACAGTTAGTCATATATATAGACATCACAAAAATGTATTTATTCCTACAAAATCTCCACTATAGTTGAGCAACAACAGTGAGAAGTGTTAACGTTCTAACTTCTAGCATAGAATTGTATTGCAAATCAAGCAGCCATAATACAGCTACAATGTGAATCTGTATCTACATGTGTGAATACGTATATGTATATGCAAAGAGGTTCCTCAATACCATCACATCAAATTTAAAATTTTCATGGCTGTATGTAAATCAGAATCTGAAGACAAGGCAAAGCACATTAGGGCCAAGAAAATAGACAATGCAGAGCCCGACTGGCATTTAACAAAAACTTCTAAATATATCCCATAATCGAAGTGGAAAAAGCTATATTTCACCTGACTATTTCTTTTTACGGCCCATAATTGAAGCGGACTCTCAACTTAAACAACTTGTTGCTCTTTACGGCCCTCAGAACTATAACCTCATTGCTGACAAGTTAGAAGGTCGGTCAGGTACTAATTTTTTTTTAGGTACAACGGAAATAAAAAAGAAACACAGGCCTATAATTAATTACTACTATTCTCATATATATAGCCACTACAGGTCTTGTTAATGTTGTTTGTTTGTTTGTTGTTGTTGTTGTTTTTGCTTTTTTTTTTTTTTTTTTTTTTTTTTCTTTTTTTTTTTTTGAAGGTAAGAGTTGCAGATTGAGGTGGTTTAACCAGTTGGACCCAAGGATCAATAGAAGAGCATTCAGTGAACCCAACCTGAGCATTCAAGTATAGTAACTCTGGATTGGAAGTTCTTAGGCAACTTAACCTCTAGGTTACGATTTGGGGCTGGGTTGATTTATAGGTATGCGAATAGAAAAAGGTAGAGAGAGAGAGAGAGAGAGAGAGAGAGAGAGAGAGAGAGAGAGATGTTGGGATCCGGGATCCCGCCCAAGACCTTATAGAAATTATTCCATGCAGAAAAACACACCCACACTCAAGGAGACACAATATTTAACGTGGTTCGGCCTCAATGCCTACGTCCACGGGAGAGTAACCGGATTTCACTATACCAATTTGGATATTACAGAAAGATTACAATAGATGAGGAGCTCACACTCTCCTCACTCAGCCACTCTCCCATCTCCCTCGCTCACACCGAGAGAGATGGTCTCTTCGCCTCACATCTCTCACTCACTTTGGCTTCACGGTTTGCTCTTGCTCTCTCTCACTTTGCTCTCTCCTCACCCTCTCCATTTATAGACTCAATATGGAGGAAGAAGAGAGGGGCTGGCCATCACATGGCCAGCTCTCTTTGGTTGGCATGTACATGGCCGTGTGTTGGCAGCAACATGCAATTCACCTTCTTTGTAGGTTGGCAATTCACATGGAAGCAACAAGGTGAATCCCTTTGGCTGGCAAGTGTGCCTCTGTGAGTTGGCCATCACCCCTCACATGGGTGATGTCCCACAAGAGAGACAGAGACAGAGACAAAGAGATGGCGAAAGACATACCTGGGATAATGCTCCAATGGTGGATCGACGGAGATACGATGGTGCGACGATGTGATGACGGTGCGAGAGAGATTGTAGAAGGAAGAGAGGCATGAGAGGCAGAGAAAAGCAGAGAGTCACAATGATCCTAGAGACACACCAGCTTTCCAAGATAAGTTAGCCTAAAACAATGACATTTTGCAATTCTTTTTTTCCTAACTAACAGCTTTCGTTACCAAAAACAAAGAATTGTAACTTTTTCCCGATTGAAACATAGTTTCTTCGCCAATTAATTTAGGAACCCTCAAAAATTCGAAGTCCTCCCTCCAAAATTTTAATTACAATTGCCAACTAAAAAACTTAGTAAAACTCAACTAAAGGCGACTAAATTTTTTTTAGTAGCTAAATATTGCCAACTAAATAATTTTAGTCACCAAAATAAATATTTACTGACAAAATATTTGGTCGCCAAAGTGAATAGCAAAAATTATGTTATTTGGTTGGCGACTAAATTATTTAGTAGGCAAAAATTCTTATAACACGACTAAAAGTTTTTTGGTCACTGAAAATAAATTTTTACCAACCAATTTTTCGGTCACCAAAGATGAAGTAAAAATTATGCTATTTAAGTGGTGACTAAATATTTTTAGTAGGCAAAAATAAGTATACCACAACTAAAAGTTTTTTTTTTTCAACAAAAATAAATTTTTACCTACCAATTTTTTGGCTTCCAAAGATAAAAGGTAAAAATTATGCTATTTAAGTGGCGACTAAATTTTTTTTTTTTTTTAGTAGGAAAAAATTACTACACCACAACTAAAAGTTTTTTGGTCACCAAAAATGAATATTTGCCGACCAAAATTTTCATCGCAAAAGGTTAATAACAAACATTATGCTAGTTATTTGGCTACAAAATTTGTTTTAGGAAAATGAGTGAGAGCACTAATTAGTGCCACCACTAATGATGTGACAGTGGGTCCCACCATGAATGATTTGATATTTTAGCCTTGGTGTTGTATTTTTTTTCTTTTTTTATTGAGTGTCATGTCATTAGTGATCTTTTTAGAGTTCCAAAATTAGTGGTCTCTATCATTGTTGTTTATTTTATTCAGCAAAAATTAGTATACCACGACTAAAATAAATTTTAGTAGTCTAAAACCTAAATTAACGCCGACCAATATTTTTTTAGTCGCCTGTTGTGTCATATTTAGCAACTAAATTTCTTTTAAGTCGCCAATAATTAATATACGGCTACTAAAAAAATTAGTAGCTAAAACCTTATACAATGCCGACCAATGTAATTTTGAGTTGCCTATTGTACAACATTTGGAGACTAAATTCCTTTTAGTCGCCAAATTTGGTCACCAAAAGTGTAATTTCATGTAGTGTAATATTCGTCCAGGCGCAATTGAGAGAGATTTGAAGCAGCACAATGATTGTTAGAGATTTGAGAGTAAAAACAATTATGAATTGTGAACCCAATCCTTTTCCTGTGAGTTTTATGAAACCAAGTCCGAGCCTAAGGAGCAAAATTGCGCCTATTAAATGCTTCTTGTTCTGGCGTTTATTTAGGAAATACTCTTGGATAGACTCCTTGACTAATGATGTCTTTAGGAAATTCAGTACAAAAATCCGCAGAATAATTTTGAAATATAATTCTAGAAATTTTGGCTTTTGAACGACTGAAAGCGACCTTAAAATGAACCAAAACAGGCCGAAAACCCCCAAGAAAAATTGTTTTGTCGATTCAAAAAATTGGGCTAACTGGTTTGGGTAAGAGACATGCAGAGTAGAGCTGAGGCACGGGTCAGCATGACTTGGGCCTGGTGTAGTGGAAGTGGGTCACGCCTCTATGGGTTGTCTGTGGGCAATGTGCTTGGACTGCTCCTTTTATTAAATTGGGCCAATTTCGTTAGTTGAACATTCTAAGCCTTGGTCACAGATTTTCTTGTTGTTCTTATAATTATTGGGCCTTTTCTTTTTGTTCTTGAATCTGGCCCAGTAGCTAGATTAGAAATAGAAACCTCATTCTCCAATACAAGTGTAGCAATGATATTATTACCGTTAGTGTCTTCTTCTCCAGCAACATTTGGCGTTGATGACCAAAGACTGAAACAAGATTCCTCCAGACTGATTTTTTGTCATTTTTCACTGGTAAAAACACTATCATATCCAAAATTTTGTGATAAACAAGATGGTGGTGACGATGAATCAAATTGATGTCCGAAAAATGATTTGTAAAAAATCCTCCACCGATAGTATTCAGTCTCAATTTCATCAAAACTACGATCATCGTTTGAATTTTTTCCAAAACAATTTTTGAAAATTCTTTTTCTTTCCAACAATGGTTCTCCATTCTTATGCAATAAAACAATACTGTTTTAATATCACTGTAAGATAAATTAATAATGGAAACGATCGATGATCCCGTAAGGGTGTTTATTACGCAAGAAAGTCGACAGTTTGAGAACAAAGCAAATGAGAAAGTTTTGTAATGTTGAAGTGAATTTCAACTTCACTGCTATGGGTATTTATACACAGCATGGCAACCTTTGGCAATGGTCACACCTATTAAGATTGATCCATAATATCAACAAGTACCATGTTTCACTATAACCTTTCACCAATGGTTGTCTCACTTGGAGTTTCAAATTCAAACATTCAACGTCCAGATTATTCTTGGTTTCTTGCGGGAAAGTATGAGCAATGATAGAGAGCTCTAATATTTGAGCTCTAAAGAGAGCTCTACACATGTGGTAAGGAAAAAAAAAAAAAAAAAAAAACACAAGCACACACATCACATTACCGGTGGGCCCCACCCATTTAGAGCTCCTCTAAAGCTCTCTTTCTAGAGCTCTCAATCTTTATTCGGGAAGGTATATCACCACCTATGAAAAATGTTTGGATATAATGAGTCACACCGAATTATGGTGTGATCACTTTTATTCCATCAAAAATTCACCCCTAGATATACTCATGCGGATTTAGTTCTGCTTTTGATGTTGTTCGTGCAGATTTTGGTAATAGTGAATTCTTACAGGTTAATTTTGAGCTAGTAAATGTCTGTATTAGAAAAATTGTAATTTTTTTTTATCAGCAATGTAAAGTAAACTCTATTAATGAAATTCAAGGTACAAAGTACAAAGACAAACATCAATAAAGAGGGCAAGTGCACAGAGTACCATAGCAAACAAAATCATCCTAACTATGTTGGCACCAAATTACATGGTAGCACTACATCGAGTTGGAAACATAGGCCCAAATTAGTTGGCATGTTCCCATCCATCACATCTTCTACTTCTGCAACAGAGTTAGAAAAATTGCATTTTCATCAAAGTTGTATCTCATTAAGTTTTTTTTTTCCCAATGTCGCCTCAACTCGATATCAAATGAGAGAGATAAGTTCAAAATGGTGAAGCAGCTGTGTAGAGTGACTTTTATAACAGAATTTCATCAAATCCAATATTTTCTCCTGAAAACCTAATGGATTTTACTTTCCTTATTATATTCACTTCAAGTATTTAAAACTTAGCTTCTAAGCTCAAAATGAAGCCTTTCAAATATCTATTAGAGCTTGCAAAAACTTCCCAATCACATCATTTCGATGCAGGAATTCAATTTTTTTTTTTTTTAAATCACTTAAAACAACACAAAATCATCAAATAACCTTAAGTTATGGATGTTAGGTTTTTGTAATTGATAATCTCGTTTGACAAAACTCCTTTCAGTTGTAATTTTATTCGCTCTTTTGTTTTAGTGAGGTTGTGAGTGTTTAGATGCAAATTCAACCCGAATTGTGCCTGTGTAGAGGAGTTTGTGTTGTCATTCTGTATCTTGGGCCTCACTTGTTTGCCACTTCGCTGACTATGTAAGGGTGTCGAGCAGTGAAATTGATCATACAGTATCTCTAGCTACAAATTGAACTTTTAGGGAATACGTTTCATTGCTTGAGCGGTGAAGTGTGCGCTCAGGTGGTCTTCGCGGCTCTGTTTTCTATAAAATGCGCCATTTGCTATTTTTGGGTTGAACCCGTCTAGATTCTCAGAGAGGAGAAAAATATGAAGTTTTCTATGTTGAAGGGTGTTTTTAGATGAGTTTCCTTGATGTATAGAAGGTGATCGATTCATCAACAAACTATATAGTGTCAAACATCAAGGGTTGCTTTCATTCTTTTATTCATATAAAGAGAGAGGTATTCATTGGTGGATTCCGAGAAACTTGGGTCTGAAACTTTGGTGGATTCTGGAGTAGCTCATCGTTGTGTATTAGACATCAGCGTTGTGGATTCAATGTTAGGCAGAGCAGTTCCGTGGTGAAGACGGTGTTGGAAGAGGCACATCGGGTTTAGTTCAATTTGGGCATGTATTCACTAGGTAATTGAGGGTACTCACGTGCAATTACCTTTTATCATCTTAGTGGATTATTTTGTAGCTTTAACCAATGATTTTTTTATCACAATTGGATGTGCTCAAATTGTGAATTTTTTCACGTTAACTCGTTGTGTCGATTTGTCATTGATTGTTTGATGGGGATTGATATTCACTGCTTTAAATTAAAATATAATTACGAATCAATATCTCGAGACTTACTTAGATTTTTCAATGGACAAGAAAGCGTAGTTTTGAGGGTCTAAATTTTTAATATTTCGTCTTTCACATTTGTAACATTTTTTAAAATTTTTTTTTAGAGAGAGACGAAATGAATATTTTTCCTCTTATTTCATCTCTCACGTTTGTAACATTTTTTGAAGGGTTTTTTATTTATTTATTTTTATTTTTATTTTTTTTTAAGAGAGAGAGAGAGGGAGATGAAATGAATGTAGGAGGGAGTGACCAACACTAAGATTTCATGCTCGTTATGATCATACAAGTAGGGATATGCAAGTACTCCCACAAAACAGATTAAGCGATAACATTTTTTTTTATCAGTAAAAAAAGAAAGCTTTATCGATGAAAAAAAAACAAAGTATGATAAAATACATCAATAAAGAAGAGAGTGCAAAAAGTATCACAGTGAAACAAAAAAATCCCAACCAGGTTAGCACCAAAATGCACACTAAATCATCTGCGAGCGCACGCTCCAAGCTCCAAGTTGGTGAGTAACCAACATGCAGAGCAAAACAAAAACAAGCCAAACACAAGCAACAAACAAATGCAATCACCAACATTTAAAACCAAGCATTCTTGAGGCCCAACCAATGACAAAAAAATAACACCATGCAACTATGAACTCCACCCAGCAAACACCCCCAAAAAACAGCATCCAATGCAGCTGCATCAGCAGCAACAAGCACATCAAAAGCAGCATCATCTCAACATAAACAGCAGCAACAGTACGTCAAGTCATAAAGCAGAGCTCCTGATCGGTTGCAAATTGTTAACAAGTTCATGAATTGTGTACTCACACCTAGGATAGTGAGGTTTCGACCATAAGATAACCCTAACTTTTATTAAATTGCATAACTCATCCAGATGAGGCTGAACCCCATTAAATACAAAGTCATTTTTGCTTTCCATAACGACCACAAAAGGGCACTTGGAATAGATTTCCACAACATCCAATAAAAGTTCTTAAACTTAAACCCAGCCCACAAACACAACAACCCCTCAACTGATCCAAGCATTACTCATTGAAAATCCCACCATTTAAAATATTTGACCATAATCTCCACACCACTGGGCACCACAGCATCACATGATTCAAAGATTCACCTTTAGAGTTACAAAACACATAGAGAGTACTAGTATCCTCACTGATTACACCAGTCCTCTGTAAAAAATTTGATGACTTCATTCTACCTTTCCATGCTAGCCATTCAAGAAATTGTGCTTTCAGAGGAGAATTTTTTTTTTTTTTTCAAATAATAGAAAGAGCATCAGAGACAGCTCCAATCTCATGTCTATTATACACTAAAGCCACACTAAATTGACTTGAAGGAAGTGCTTTCTATTTAAGACAATCATCAACATTAGACACTACAATCTGAGTAAGTTGTGAAATAAGTTCACCCACCTTAGCCATCTCCCATTCCCTTAAAGGCCTTCTAAATTCAAAGCACCACTCCTCAGAGTCTTTCCTTTGATCCAGTTGTGTTAAGTTGTGAAATAAGTTAACCCACCTCAGCTATCTCACCTTCCTTCAAAGGCCTTCTAAATTCGAAGCACCACTCCTCAGAGTCTTCCCTTTGATCCAATTGTGTTAAGTTGTGAAATAAGTTAACCCATCTCAACCATCTCATATTCCTTCAAAGGCCTTCTAAATTCAAACCACCACTCCTCAGAGTCTTCCCTTTGATCTAGTTGTGTTAAGTTGTGAAATAAGTTAACACACCTCAGCCATCTCACATTCCCTTAAAGGCCTTCTAAATTCGAAGCACCACTCCTCAGAGTCTTCCCTTTGATCCATCATCCCCCGTAATGAAACATCTCTGTTTGTAACCAATCCAAACAACCTTGGAATAGTCTCTTTGAAGCATTGATTACCTAGCCACTTTTCATCCCAAAAAAACATTACCTCATTATGTTTGTAACTAATCCTTATTATCATTATGTTTTTCAGTTTACTCCTAAAATTAATTTTTGTTCAAAATTAGGCAAAAAAATATCACGATAACTGTCACATAATATAAAAAATATATTATTATATTACAATTTGAGTTTGTGTTAGAGGTGTAAATTATATATAATAAAATATTTTTATGTCACATGACTATCAATGTGTCAATTTTTGTTTATTTTTGTATAAAAAATAGCTTTAGAAGTAAATTGAGAAATGTTTAAAGCATAAAAGGGTGAAGTCATAAAAAATAAACTTTAAGAACTAACATGAAAAAGTAGGCAAACATAAAAGAGGCAAAGTGTAATTTACCCTATAGAGTTTTTGTATAGGATTGGGCTTCTCTCCAGTCTTAATTGGATTGGAGAGGCATTGTTCGGCCGTATTAGGCCACTTTTGTACACCATTTCGATAATTTGAACCGTTCATATTTTAGAATTCGTCAAGTACATTATCCCTACAAAAAATCAAGTCAATCGGATAACAAAAATCACGTATTCAGATTAGTTTTGTGTTACCCTATTTCATCTATACTGCCGTAACCCAACACCATCTCTACCATTGCTAAAAATATATTGACTTAGCAGCACCACCTTCACATCATCCATCCCTTCAATCGGCATTGCCCCAACCTCCGTATCATCTCTTAGAAATCAAGAAATTGAGTAGGAAAAAAAAAATCAAATTTGTAAAGATTACTTGGGAGATCGAACCACCACTATGGCAGCCATCAATGGTACACGATTAAATACCACAATTGTCAGCAAGGGAAGGAAGTGGTGGTGGGAGATACTAAGAGAAGAGAGTTTTAAATTGGTGCAGTGAATTGAAGGAAATAAAGGGCCATGGTAATTTCCTTAATAGTCGAAAACATCTAAGAGAGCAATGCTTTCTCACCAATCACAAATCCAACTACATCAGCACTATGGTGACATTTATACAGAAAAAAGCTTTCAACGAGTAATTAATATAAGGGCAAGTTACATTCACGGTCCCTATAGTTTGGGACTTGTGTCACTTTAGTTCTTGACTTTTCAATTGTGACACATTTGACTCTAAATTTCGAATCTTGTTCCAAATAAGGACAATTGAAGATATCATTGTGTGTGTGCTAATTTCTGACCACACTGCCAAACAGGGACTTAGCTGGAGAACACTGGCAGAATAGATTGCACCCGAACGACCTGTCGCAGAAAGATAAAACTCCAGCGGTGGTTCGTCCACCTGGGGGCACTCCGACGATCAAGTCAATACTCAATTATCTCTCAAAGATAGCAAATAGTGCTTTTACTCACTAGTCAGAATACAAAAAACGTACCTTAGACCCACGAGGGTGTCCTTCTTTTATAGCCAGCACTCACCTGATCCCTGTAGAAGCCTAGCTTCTCTTGGACTAGGGCTCAATGCTTATCCTAGACTCTCCAATAGATAAAGATAAACTCCCTAAGGGCTTTATCCTTATCCAGGCTGAGGTCCTCCCCCATTCTAGGACTCTTGTTCCCTATCCATTCATCTTAGATTCCGGTATCTTTGCAGGTAACCTCAGCCTAACCGAGATTACCTCGGCGTCAAGTCAAGGACACGTGGCACTTTGGCTGGCACTTCGATGCCACCTTGGCCACTTGTTGCTATCCAAAAAATATGTCCCCACAACTGCCCCCTAGGTTCTATTACCTCGACATCTTGAGGTGATGGAACCTATATCATTTGAACCTATAGCAGGTCGGCTAAACTTGCTCTATCCTTCATTACTGAGGTCATCATTCGTCGGCTCCATATGACCAAGACTTGTAGTCTGTTTAGAACCAAGGACCAAGTTTTCCAAGTTTCTTTAATCGAGATCATTCCCATAGCCAAGGTATTTGCTTCATTAAATCAAGAACTCCAAGAGCTTCTTACACGCGTATAAGCTATCATGCACAGCAACTCAACCGTTTTTGCCACGCCTCTCGTCCCTATTGAACCGTACTTGACACACGCCATCAGGTCGCGTCATTTTTGCGTGCACTGCCTGATAGGCACGTCGTCTTAGGCACATTCAATACTATTTTGCCGCCCTTTCGTGTTTTGATAAAAAACACTTCTCTCTCTCTTCGCCATTTCACTTTTGTATCTTCGTCTTCTCCAAACTTTCTCTCTCTAACACTCATCTTCCAAATCCTCAATTTTCATTCTCGCGAAGCTTTCTACAACTGCTTTCATTCTCCCCTTCCGATGAGGCATTCACCGTCCTGCTACTTGTTCCACCATCGTTCAACTTCGGCATTCATTACACCGGCGTCACTCTTCCTGGTAAGCCACTGCTTCCCTTCATTTAAATTTTTTGTTTTACGTCAAACTTTGCTATGTTTGTATACTGCAATTGCAAACCTGCTCATGCTCTTGAATAGTTACTTGTGTGTTAAATTCTATCATTTGTCATCTGCTTCATGATTCTGCTTTTGTACAATCTGTTTCTGGGTGCACACACACTCACATACTGTCTATACACTTGATGTTCTTTGTAAATTGCCACTATCTTCAATTTGTGCACGTTTACATTTTATACAATGTTCTTGAACCCCTTCTGGTTTTCTTGAGTCTGAATCACACTTTTTGCCTTGTTTTCTTTTTGTGTTTTTCCAGATTCCTACCTTTAATTCTTGTTTTCATAGTCTTAGGTTTTAGGATTTGTTGTAGAACCCACAAACTTTAGAAAAAATTGAAACAAATTCCCCTTAGTTCCTCAAAAACTCTTGCCACCCCCACTTTAGCCGACGTCATGGGTATGTTTAGGTGGAGGGTAGATACCCCAACTAAGCTAGAATATTCCAGGCAGGAGTTTGTCATTCCTGCCGATGTCTACCTTAGGTTGGCAGGGGAGGAAGACTCCATTATGCCTGATGGGGACTCCATGCCTTTCCCAGTAGTAGCCTTCACTAAGTGTGGGCTTAGGTTCTCCCTTGACATTCTTTTCGCCAAATCCTACACTTCTATAAGCTTAACTTGATGCAATTAGCCATTAACTCTTATCAAGTCATAAACGGTATAATCGCCTTAGCCAAAAAAGAGAACGCTAGGATTACTCTTGCTAACATCCAGTATTGTTACACCATGTGCGGCCTGAAGTCAAAAAAGGGCTATATCTATTACCTTAAGCCAAGATCCATAGAATACAAACTTGTCGCCAACCTCCTAGACTCTAACTGTCATGACCTGAACCCGCCTTCATGGGTTAAGGACATAACCGGCCAGTAATCAAAGGATTACCTACGGCCTCAAATCAAATAAGACATAACTCATCAGAGTAAAGGGGCCAAACGGAAGCAAAATTTGAAACTTTGTCCATAGAGCAGTGCTTATGTGCACATCATAACATTTCACATAAGTATTTGTTAATAACTCACATCAAAAGGTGCACATCATAACATTTCACATAATTATTCGTTAATAACTCATATCAAAAGGGACATTAACATATAAACTGTACATACAGGATCATGCAAATCTAAGTCAGTCAAACCCAAAGTTCATATACAAAAGTAGTTCAGTGTTTTCGCCAACGTAACAAAACTATAACAAAAGAACAAAGAGGCGAAGACAAGTCTCGTGCTTGAGACGTTTGGGCTGACTCTTCCAAAATCTTGACTGTTTCTCACATACTTCACTGAGGCTGGGTTTGGACCTCCCTTGGCTCACCTACAGACACATGAATGAGCGTGAGCGAAAGCCCAGTGAATAATATCGAATAAAGAAGATACACGAACGGTATTTAGAACAACATACATCAGACAACCTTGGGCCCAATTCATATTTCTATCTAGCACATATACATATATATAGGTCAAGTGACTACGGTTCCAAACACATCAAAGGGCCTCGAGCCCAATTCATTCACGTCATAAGGCCTTTGGCCCATTTATTCATGTCAGACGGCCTATGGCCCATTCATTCGTGCCGTACGGCCTTTGGCCCATTCATTCATGTCAGATGGCCTTTGGCCCATTCGTTCATATCAGACGGCCTTCGGCCCATTCATCCTTTCATTCATGTCAGACGGCCTTCGGCCTATTCATTCTTTCATTCATATCAGACGGCCTTTGGCCCATTCATTCTTTCATTCATGTCAGACAGCCTTTGGCCCATTCGTTCATGTCAGATGGCCTTCGGCCCATTCATCCTTTCATTCATGTCAGTCGGCCTTTGGCCTATTCATTCTTTCATTCATGTCAGACGGCCTTTGGCCCATTCATTCTTTCATTCATATCAGATGGCCTTTGGCCCATTCGTTCATGTCAGACGGCCTTTGGCCCATTCATCCTTTCATTCATGTCAGACGACCTTCGGCCCATTCATTCTTTCATTCATGTCAGACGGCCTTTGGCCCATTCATTATTTCATTCATGTCAAACGGCCTTTGGCCCATTCGTTCATGTCAAACAGCCTTCACCCCATTCATCCTTTCGTTCATGTCAGACGGCCTTCAAACCATTCATTCTTTCATTCATGTCAGATGGCCTTTGGCCAATTCATTCTTTCATTCATGTCAGACGGCCTTTGGCCCATTCATTCGGCATAGCAAACATTTGTCCACAATTCAAATTAACAACCTTATAAGACTTATAGGGAAATAAACAAGTGGACAAATAACATACTTTCAAATATCTTTATTAAGATATTACTCACAGTGATCTGCTGGGAGATTTGCCCTTGAGCTTGACCCTACACAATACATAACACATATACGGGTCACAAACGATTCAATCCGTTGTTAATTCATACATCCCTCTTAGGCTTCTTTCTTATTCTTTTAATTCATTCATGATGCTCAATGCATGCCTAAGAGTACTTAGAAGTAAAAGAGAACGGAAAATGGAACATAGAGCACCTTTACAAATTTTCTGAAACAGGGGTCCCTGCTCGAGCGTGGGTTCCGCCGCTCGAGAGGACCCGCATGGTCTGCAAAAGTACTGGTTGCCTCATTTTTACGCTCGAGCATGAATTCGGACGCTCGAGCTGAAGGTCACACTACATGGCTCCCCGCTTGAGCGTGGATCTCTCCCGCTGGAGCGGACATCTATGTCTGCAAAAAGTTCTGGGAGCTTGTATTTCACGCTCGAGTGGAGATTTCCCCACTCGAGCAGACATGTCTAATTCTGGGTTTTCCAGAAATGTTCTTGAGCTTCAAACTTGCATTTAAAACAACATATCTTGCATTTTATGACTCATAGTTCCCATATACATCTACTAACATGATGCCAACACCAATTCACCACATTATGGAGCTCAAATCACATGAATTAATTACATGCATGCTCCAAATTACACCAAACTCATTCCAACATAATAAATTCATGTATTCAAAACTCATACTCTTATGAATTGTACATGCATGTGAGATATAGCTGTCATTCTCAATTTAAATGGTGAAGAGATGATCAAAAGCATGAACTTCAATCAAAGATTCAACATGGATCATGTATTTCAAGCTCAAACATACAAATTCATGGCAATTTCCTATATGCATGTGTATATTGACTTCCAATTCATCAAAACCAACTCATTTTCATCATGATCAATTCATTTCATGTTCTTGATCACCATTCAACTTCGAATTTACCAAGTTACAAGTTAAAATCCATGAATTTACTCACCTAGGAGCTTCAAACACCCAAATTCTAGCTAATTATTTGAGATCAACCTCCAATTCTCAAGCTTTGAGCCAAAATTGCACAATTCTTCCTCGTTCCCTCTCTAGCGGACCCTCTCTCTCTTTCCTTAGAGTAATCTCAGCCAAATTGAATACAAGGAGAGGTATTGAGTGAAAATGGCCCCTTTTATAGTCTCCCTCACACATTTATTAATACTAATTAATTGAGCACTATATCATCAATTTAATCTATTTAATTTGATTCGAATAAATGTTCAATTAAATTTCACCGTAGGCTCTAAACATTACGCCAATCACAATGGCGTAGTCAATTTCGGTTTCTGTGGCCGATAAGGTCCTCAATTTCCAGTTTATAACAGTAAGTTGAACGGATATTCCTACGGTGAATAGATAGAAATTTAAAACCACATATATTCATATAAATGGCACTCAAAATCATATCAAACACATAATCACAATCACAATTAAGATTAATTAGCATAATACGGAGCAGGGTTATCACACTAACAAGGGTACTGGAGACGATTATTTCATCGTCTCGGGCAATTGGGAGTTCCCACCAGATGACGACCTTCACCTCCACCCCTTAAGCCGAATAGTGTTCAATGAGGGAAATGGTAAGAGCCAAGTATCACTTTACTTGCTTTCAAGTCTTTAATTATTTCTGATACTTTTTGTATGTTCTAACGTTTTTTTGTTTTTTACTTGTAGTCCTTCCTCAACCACCAAAGGACTTCCGCAAAACATTCTATCCCAGCAAGGATTTCAAGAAATTGTTGGGCTTGCCAATTGACAAACGGAAAGCCTCTCTGCTACTTAATTACATTCCTACATACAAATCCACTATGCCCGACGTCCCGAAGAAGAGCAAGTCTCCACCCTCAGCAACAACTCCTCAAGCCGAGTCATCATCAAGGCCAGACCAGGGATCAACCTCTGACCTAGTAGAACGGCCATCAACCTCTGCTCCACAACTGATTCCACCTTCTCAACGCCAACGTCGACGTCGAGCTCCACTGCTCGCACCAGCAGGCAGGACTTGTAGCCGAAGATGCCGAAGTGCCGAAGCGTCCTCTTACGATCCAACCAATCCTCCTACTACCCTGCTAGCAATTCACTGCGGCACAAGAGTCACAGTTGCCGCGACCTCCGATGAGATGGGATGCAAGAAGGCTGTTGCCAAAGACCTCTTGGCCGATATCCTAGGTGTCGTTACGGTCCAACCTTCCCCATCACAATCCCAGCCAAAGCCAAAGCCAAAGAGGCTGAAGAAAGCCTAAGCAAAGGCAACGGGGACTCAGACCGATTTTGAGGATACCTTGCCGATTTCAAAAATAGCTGAGGCAGAAAAAAGTTCCTTTGCCACTGAAAAGAGGTGCGTAGAGGCAGCTCCCTCCGAATCCACCCGGTTAAAGAAGTCGAGGTCAGAGTCTGCTACAACCTCGGGGTCCTTGAAATCTGATGCCCTCTGGGCCCCTTCAATCACAATCGAGGACAAGCTAGTCAGAGTCAGCGATAGCGCGACTGACATTGAAGTCGGCATTGCCCTCTTTCCTGCCTTGCTCATTCCCCAAGACCTCGAACGCAACGCTGAGGTCAGTGAATACGAGAATTTTGCTCTGATGTTGTAGCACTCTGTACAAGTAAACCCCCAATACTTGGTACTCTCCATTCTCTGTTTTTCCGTACTTAGAGAGTTTTATTAACTTTTGTTTTTTCCATTTCTTCTAGGCGATCTAGTACGCCCATTTCTTGGTGATGCAGGCCTTTGACATTAAGAAGGAGTTGACCTGCAAGACCAAGGAAGCTGCTGGCTTGCTCAAATTGCTAAACAACGCCGAGGCCAAGATGAGAACATTGATAGATCACGCCAAGGCAGCCAAACAAGCCCAAGACGAGGCCGAGGAAATGGCGGGGGTTACTGTGGCTATCGCTGAGGTCTTCAAGGCCGAGAAGAAAAAGGCCGAAGAAAAAACTGCTGAAGCCCAAGCCGAGCTCCTCGCTACCTTGGCCACAAAGGATGCCGAGATCAAAGCGGCGAACGAGAAGGCATACACCGATGGGGCAGCCAACGTCCACGAGGACTACAAGAAGCAAGTGAAAAAGGCATGCAACAAGGGCTACACCCTTGGCTGGATGGCTACCTTGAAGGAGTTGGCTGTCCCCGAGGACTTAACTCTCTGAGATAACAACCTCCTCATCCTACCATTCCCCCCCACTCCAAGCTAAATCGAGGACGAGGCTGAGTCCGAGGAAGATGTCGAGGCTGACAAGTTTGAGAAGGCCGAAGATGCTGGGACCAAGTCCCCAACTCTGAATAAGCAAGTCTTAGACTTGACTCAGGATGAGAGGGATAAGGTCTCAAAAGATGCCTCCCCCGGAAAGACAACATCCGAGGCGCCTATCGCCGAGAAGAGCCTTGACCAGACTCTTGAAGAGATCGATGTCGAGCTCGCGGCTTAAAAAGCTGTAGAGAAGAGTTCCCAGATGTCTTCTGAGCCCAAACCCATCCAGCCGATGACATTGAATAGTCTAGTTTTGAAGCTTTTCCTTATTTGTTGTACGCTGTGTTTTTTTCTTTTGAACAATGTTTAGCTTTTATTTGGCTGATGTGCCTTTTTGTACTCTGACCAAGTAATCTTCAATGTCAGGCCGAAGTGCCGTTTTATACTTGAATTTCCTTATCTGAATGCATTCTATAATTTCTTCTTTCAAGTGTTTTGTATGCTTATAAGCTTTACTGCGTCCATACTTAGAACATTTTGCATGTCTTCAGTTTATGCCTTTAGATGTATATTCTACTTAGATTAACATACCTCGGACATACCTGTTGACTGATTATCTTAGCCTTGCCTTAATACTTAAAAAATATTTTAAGAAAGTTTTCACAAGTGTTTATCTAAAACTTGCCACTTCACTTTCAATTATCAAGACTTCTGTCCTCAACTATCTCAAAGCTTGGTAATCTGGTCATCTTGGCAACCAGGAATGTACTTCTTTGTAATATTACCTCGGCATATGTTTAACTTGTAAATTTTTTCTAAAATTTCAACAAGTGTTTAAGCCAACTCCAGCTTGTAAAATGTTTGACAAGACTTCCCAGGCTTTTAAACTTTCCTTATTAATCTCCAGCTCTCTGCCCCCTAATGTGAACTTAAGTTTCACTTATATTCACATTAAGCATGTACCTATGATCTTGTCGCCGAGATCGGATTCAAACAGAGACTAGCCGAGGTTATGAACCTCGGTCTCTCTGTTAATCTAACTGATATGTACTTAGTATTATTCAAAGTTTTCATTCTGTCGACACAACAAATCTAGGTTAATTCAACTTAGTTCAACTCTATTATATGCAAGTATAATTTCAACTCTGCTATATAATGAGTCTAAGTTATTCATCATGTTTCAATCAGAAACATCGCCAACTTAGTTCAACTCTATTCTATATAAGTATAATTCAACTCTGTCATATAATAAGTCTAAGTTATTTATCATGTTTCAACCAGAAACATCGCCAACTTAGTTCAACTCTATTATATGCAAGTGTAATTCAACTCTGCCATATAATAAGTTTAAGTTATTCGTCATGTTTTAATCAGAAACATCGCCTAAGGACTAGTCAATCGTTTTTCACAAGTTTGAAAAAATCGAGCTAAAATTTTATTATAACTTCGGCTAATAACAAAAGACCTAAAAAAACAAAAGGAAATCTAATGATAAAAAAACTTCAGGTTGCAAGTATTCTAGGGTTTGGGCAACTCTTTGCCTTCAATGTCTTCAAGCCGATATGCCCCATTGCCTAGGACTAAGGTGATTTCATAAGGTCCCTCCCAGTTTGGGCCAAGCTTGCCCTCTTTGGGATCCTTCTTGTTACCGACGACCTTTCTCAGGATGAGGTCCCTAACTTGAAACTCTCGTGGGTTGACCTTCTTGTTGTAAGCCTTAGCAAGCTACTACTGGTATGCCCCTAACTGAATTGCTACTTTATCCCTTCTTTCTTCTAACAGATCCAGATCTCGGGCTAGGAATGCCTCATTGGTCCCATTCTCAACGCCCTGGGTCTTGATCCCTGGGATGCCGACCTCCAGTGGGATAACTGCTTCTGTGCCATAAGCCATGTCGAATGGGGACTCTCCAGTTGATCTTCTCGGTGTCGTCCGATATGCCTAGAGTACATTAGGCAACTCATCCACCCATTTTTCTTTTGCTGCTTCCAGCCTCTTCTTGATCCCATCCAAGATAACTTTATTGGAGGCTTCTACTTGACCATTACTTTGAGGGAAGCTTGGGGTAGAGTAATAGTTCTTGATTTTGTACTTTGCACAGAAGCTCTTGATTAGCTCACTGTCAAATTGTGTACCATTGTCTGCTATTATCGCCCATGGGATCCCAAACCTGGTGATGATGTTCTTCCATATAAAATTTTTTACATCAATGTCCCGAATCTTTGCAAGGGGCTCAATTTCTACCCACTTGGTGACGTAATCTATTGCTACTAGTAGGAACTTCCTTTGTCTAATTGCTTGAGGCAGTTGTCCAACAAGATCCATGCCCCATTGGGCAAATGGCCAAGAACTAGACACTGGATTCAAATCTGCTACTGGTTGGTGTATCAAAGGTGCAAACCTCTGACACTTCTCACACTTTCTGACATAAGCTTCAGCATCTTTCTGCATATAGGGCTACCAGTACCCCTGAGTAATGGCCCTATAAGCAAGTGACCTCCCCCAATGTGGCTTCCACATACTCCTTCATGTATTTCATATAGGAAGTCTTCAACTTGTGAAGGATGCACACACCTCAAAAGCGGACCAGTAAAAGATCTTCTGTAGAGATGCCTTTTTGCTGTCAGACTGAATCTTGCCAACTTCAGTCTGATCTTGTGTGCTTCTTTATGATCATCTGGCAGTTTTCCATCTCTAAGGAATACTATTATCGCATCCATCCAGCTTGGTCCCATCTCCACACACATTGCCTCATGCTCTGTGTTCAGTAGTTCTACACTTGGACTTGACAAGTAGTCAACCATTATTGTCCTTGCTTCTCTGGGTTTCATTGTACTAGCCAGGTTAGCCAAGGCATCAACATTGTTGTTGTCATCTCGGCTAACTTGTTATAGTCGGCAATTTTGAAATAATGCTATCAGTCTTCCTACCTCCTTTATATAGGCCATCATTCTTTCATCTCAGGTTGCATATTCGCTTGTTGCCTAGTTTACAATAAGCTGGGAGTCACAAAAGACCATTACCTCGTCGGCTTCCATTGCTGCTGCCAACTTTAATCCTGCAATCAGTGCTTCGTACTCTGCTTTGTTGTTTGAGGCTTTAAATCCCAAATGAATGGATTGTTCCAGCATCTGCCCATCTGGTGATACTAGCACTGCTTCTACCCCCGCTCCTTGTCGGTTTGAACTTCCATTAACAAATAGGCAGAAGGAGTCGCCGACGTAAATACTGCAGGGCTTGAGTTTGTCTTCTTTCCTCTATTCTGCTATCCCTAGCTGGGTTTCTCCTTATTCACCTGGATATCGTATATCCTGGTTCAACGGAGCCTGATGTATGATGGCGCCTGATGTGAACTCAGCCACGAAGTCGGCCAAAACTTGGCCTTTGATTGTTGTTCTGGGTCTGAATTCTAGGTCATATTGGCCCAACACCACTGCCTATCTGGCTATCCTGCCAGTCAAATCTCCTTGCTGCAACAGGGACTTCAAAGGATGCTCAGTTAACACCACAATCTTGCGAGCTTGAAAGTAATGATTCAGCTTCTTGGAGGCCATTACTAAAGCCAGTGTCAGCTTGTCCAAGGATAGGTATCTGGTCTCTACATCTGCTAGGGTTTTACTCACGTAGTAAACTGCCCTTTGTTCTCCCTTTTCTTCTCTGATTACCACTGCACTCATTGTATGCTCTGAAACTGCCAAGTATAGGAACAGCTCCTCTCCAGGTTCTAGATTTGAGAGAACTGGAGCGGTGGTCAAGTATTTCTTCAAGTTGGCCAAGGCAACTTCGCACTCTTCTGTCCATAAGAAGTCTGTGGCTTTCTTCACTAAACTGAAGAAAGGTTTGCATTTGTCGGAACTTCTACTTAAAATCTATTTAGGGCTGCAGCCCTTCCAGTTAACATCTACACTTGTTTTGCCGACGTTGGGCTCTTTAACTCCAAGATGGCTTTGATTTGATCCGGGCTTGCCTCAATGCCTTTTCTGGTGACCAAGTACCCCAGGAACTTCCCTGACCCAACTCCAAATGCGCACTTCGATGCATTGAGTCAGAGCCGAAATGTCTTTAGGATATCAAAGACTATCTTTAGGACGACCAGATGATCTTCAGGTTCCTTGGTCTTCACGACCATGTCATCAATGTATACCTCTACTGTTTTGCCTATTAGATGTCTGAACATCTTAGTCACCAATCTCTAGTAAGTTGCTCCCGCATTTTTCAACCCAAAATGCATCACTCTGTAGCAATACAACCCTTTTGGGGAGATAAATGCAGTTTTCTCCTCATCTGGGGGGTACATGGCTATCTGACGGTACCCTCTATAAGCGTCTAGGAAGCTCATCATTTCATGCCCTAAAGTGGCATCCACCAATTGGTCAATCTTGGGTAGTGGGAAACTGTCTTTGGGACAAGCCTTGTTCAGGCTAGTGAAGTCCACGCAGACTCTTCACTTCTCATTCTTTTTCTTCACAACAACCGTGTTTGATAACCATGTTGGGTAGTTTACCTCTCGAATGGCTCTGGCCTCCAAAAGTTTATCCACTTCCTCTTCTACTGCCTTAACATGCATCAACGTAGGCCTCCTTATTCGCTGGATGACAGGTTTGGCCGACCTGTCCACATTCAGTCTATGACAAATGATCTTGGGTTCAATGCTAGGCATCTCATATGGTGTTCAGGCAAACACTTCAAGGTTTGCTCTCAAGAATGCCTCTAATTCCTTTTCTTCTTCCTCGGCCAATCTTGAGCCGAGAAGGAAGAAGCACTCTTCATCCCCTTGCTAGACTAAGATCTTCTTCAGAGCTTTCTCACTTTTCTCGGCTGGTTCTTTGCCGACGTCCTCAAGGACTTCCATGTCCTCATCCTCAATCTCCGCTACTTCTGCTTCTCGTATGTTGCAGGTGAATTTCATCATTGCCATGGAGCAATTCTTTGCCTGCACCTGATCTCCTCTGACCTCCTTAATTCCATGTTCTGTTGGGAACCGCAACAGTTGGTGTAATGTTGAGGGAACAACCCCCATTGCATGCAGCCATGGCCTTCCCAGGATGGCATTGTAAGGGGAGGGGGTGTCAATTATTGTGAACTCAGTTTTCACCTTCTTGGTGCTAGTCTGCACCTCCAAGCTTACTGTTCCCAGGGGCCACGTCGGCATTCCATTGAACCCAACCATTGGACTATTGGATTGTTCCAGATCATCTTGGTGAAGACCCAGCTCCTTGTAACACCTGACATACATGATGTCACAAAAGCTACCCTGGTCGCTTAGAATTCGCTTTACCTGGCACTCTCAAATCTAGAGGGATATTACCAAGGCATCGTTGTGTGGATCCTATACCATCTCTAGGTCGTCTTCAGTAAAGGACACCATTGGTCCTTGGCATTCATCTAGCCTAGGTCTTTTCTACCGGATCTGATGCACATGTTGCAAGTGTTTTACCTTCTGAGTTTTCCCACGTATCTTGTTCTCATTGACCTTCGAGTGAATCACATTGATCACTCGAGGTCCGCCTGCTTGCGGCTGTGGTGCTGCCGGTGCCTAAGGTAGTCTCACTTGCTCTTCCCTTGTCCTGGTCTCATCTACCAGATCCCTTAGATGACCTTGTTTTACCAGGTCTTCCAGATGTTCCTTTAGGGCTCTACACCCTTGAGTTAGATGCCTATCCTCATTATGGTAGGCACAATGTTTCCCCAGACTTCTTTCCATAAACTCACAAGGAATCTTCTCTGGTGCTCTATAATAGGGTTGATTCCTGATTCTTTCCAAGACTTTGTAAACCGGAATTCGGAATACGGTTGTGACTGCCTGTGCAGCCCTTAGTCTTGTCTCTTGCTTATTATATCCACTATTACCTCGGCCTCGCTTCGGCTAGTCGTTTCTCTTCTCTTGTTTTGACGCCTTTGTCCCTGGCGTATCCTTCTCAGCTCTGGCATACTTCTCTATTCTGGCCATTAATTCCTCCATACTTTTTGGCAGTGTTTTTGCCAGTGATTTCCGAAGCAAACAATCATCGTTTATGCCGTTCTTAAAAGAAACGACCGCCATCTCTTGGTTGCATCCTGCTATTCTGTTGAACACTTCATAGTACCTTTTGGCATAGGCCCTAAGGCTTTCATCCTCGCCAATTCTCAGAGCCATAAGGGAGTCCACCCTCAATGGCTGTAGTTTGTTTGTCACAAATCTAGCCATGAACATCTCGGCTAGGCCTTCCCAGCTTTTCACAGTTCCTTTCGTCAACTTGTGAAACCAGTTTGATGCGATTTCCCCAAAGGATGAAGGAAACACTTTGTAGAGCAACGACTCATTCCCAGTATACAGTGCCATTGAGTTCAAGTACAAGCCGATGTGAAAGTTAGGGTCTGACTTACCGTCATATATCTAGAATCTCGGCATGTGGAACCTTTTCGGGGCCGCAAATTTGTTCAGTTCTACCGAAAACGGTGTTCTCGGCTTAACTGAAGAGGTTACCTTGGCATCTTGTCGCTTCCTCTGGAGATAATCCCTTAGATCCTCCTTGGTCCGTCCAGGAGCTCGGCTATCAACGGATTTCAGCTTTTTTGGTACGCTGCTCCCGATGTCGTTATGAGTCCTTTTGGACCTCTCTCCGTTAGTTGCGTCGAAACAAAGTTCCTTCCCTTAAACATGCCAATGTTCTTTCCGGTTAGCTTCTTTGGTATGATGTGTCCTCCGAGAATCTCCCTTCATTGACTCTTCTCGTTCGACCTCCCTTGAAGGCCGGTGAGAGTGTTCCTTGGTCCTTGTGTGTTAGGGGACTACAGGGACTGTTTTCTGCCCCCCTTTCTGGGCATTGTTCTTGGCCGCTGGAATCAGTGTGTCTTGTAACGGAAACAATGGCTACATGACGTTGTTCTGCATCATGAAATTGACGACCGATTGTAGGTCCGCCAATTTGTTCGCCATTCCCTTCATCTCTCCGTCCCTCCGCAAGAATCTATCTTTTCATACCTGGAGGTCGTTCTCGTTATAATACCCGCCTCGGTCTGCCTTCTTTGGTATGTCTCCCTCCTGGCTGACATCCTTCTCTTCGGAGTTCTGATCCTGAGTTTCTTCATTGCAGTTATCCTTTTCCACGTTAGGGTCAATGTGTTTATCACTCCCAATAGGGATGTCGTCCCCAACCTTTTCTTTCTATCCGTCGTTGGCCATCTATTCTCCTTTCTTTCCCACAGACGACGCCAAGTTGTGTGTGCTGATTTCTGACCACACTGCCAAACAAATACTCAGTTAGAGAACACTGGTAGAATAGATTGTGCCCGAACGACCTGTCACCGAAAGATATGACTTCGACGGTGGTTTGTCCACCCGGAGGCACTCCGATAATCAAGTCAGTACTCAATTATCTCTCAAAGATAGCAAATAGTATTTTTACTCACTATTCAGAATACAAAAAAATGTACCTTAGACCCACGAGGGTGTCCTTCTTTTATAGCCAACACTCACCTGATCCTTGTAGAAGCCTAGCTCCTTTTGGACTTTGGCTCAATTCTTATCCTAGACTCTCCAATAGATAAAGATAAACTCCCAAAGAGTTTTATCCTTATCTAGGCTGAGGTCCTCCCTCATTCTAGGACTTTTGTTCCCTATCCATTCATCTTGGATTTCGGTATCTTCGCAAGTAACCTCGACCTAACCGAGATTACTTCGACGTCAAGTCAAGGACACATGGCACCTCGGCTGGCACTTCGTGCCACCCTGGCCACGTGTTGCTATCCAAAAAATATGTCTCCACATATTGCTTAATTTTCAAGGGCAAAATCATCAATTTGATAAAATATAAACTAATTTGACAAAAATAAATGTCAAATATTTTTTAAAATTTTTTTAAATATTATTTCTATCTACTAAAGATAAAATTATGTAAAATTGATAAATCTTTTAGACATTTATTTATTTTTTTTATCAAATTAATTTTTATTATGCGTTTGAATGATAATCATGTAATGAGTGATTATTTTTATTTTCATTAAATTAGTTTCTATTTTTCAAAAGTCAAATATGACGACAACTTTGATATCGTTATTAAATCAATCCATTAAATTAAAAAAATTCAAAACTAAAAATATTTAATATATTAAATATATCGATTACACATTAAAATCTTAACAATCACCCATTACATAATCATCATCTAAACACATAATAAAAATTAATTGGTAAAAATAAATAAATAAATGTCTAAAAAATTTATCAATTTTACATAATTTTAACTTTGGTGTGTAGAAATAATTTTTTTAAATTTAAAAATATTTTTTTAAGATTTATTTTTTATCAAATTATTTTATATTTTATTAAATTGACGATTTTGTCCTTAAAAATTAAGCAATTTGTGGGGACATATTTTTTGAATATTTTATTAAATTAAAGATTTTCAATTGTCTTTATTTAAAATAAGATTTAAATACAGAATTAAATATATCACAATTAAAAAATCATAAATTAAAGTGATACAAACTCCCAACTGTATAGACTGTCATCGTAATTTGCCCTTAATATAATGATTTAAACCTTATTTGATAAAGCAAACATGAAACTACCCAATCTTTTCATTATTCTATTTCTATGAAATTCTGTTGAACTTTTTGTTTTTCTTTATTTTCTTTTATTTTATCTAAACCTAGATAATTTTTTCTTTGTATTCTCAATGGAATAGGGCCTCAATATTAAAATAAAAATAAATAAATAAAGCTAAGTTTGGGATGTAGAGAGGTGCCAGTAAGTACACTTATTTAGTCAAAAAAGATAAAAAATACACTTATTTAATCTTTCCAAACAAAACCTAAATAAATCAATGGAATACGCTGCGTTTATTTGTGGAGAAAGTGCATTATTGTGAAAGTATAGACTTTAACAAGGGTAAAGTAGGCACCCATTTCTGTTTGGTCAACAAATTATTGACCGATAAAAGGGAGATTTTATGATTTTATTATATTTCAAAATAAAAGGTATTATTTTAGAAATAATAATGTTTTAGAGCTCTAAATTGAGAGCACTAGAGCATCACTAATGATGTGGTACAGGGGGTCCCACCAAAGTGATGTGATGTTTTGGCTTGAGTTTTTTTTTTTTTTTTTAATTCATTAATACTATTAGTGATCAAAAAATTAATGGGATGAATCACCACCCTTTCAGAAAATAGAGGAGACCACGGTGTAATTTCAAGTAAATAAAGAGGTGCCAGTAAATATATCCTAATAATAATAAAAAAAGGTGTTTGTGGCAAAGGACAACTTTTTCTCAGGTTCAAGGAAAGTTCAAGGGGAATTACTCAACAATCAGAGATTGAAAACGAAAATACACCAACATAAAGGGCGGTAAGTAAGACTTGCACGCCACAGCTGTTAGATTGTTTTGTAATTGATAATTTTATTGGAAAAAACTCTATTAAATTGAAGAAAAAATAATGTAAATAGTCTATTTAGTTTATATAATGTGTTAATTTGATTCATGTTATTTTAATTTGTTCGATTTTATTCTTTAATTTAACGGATTGTGTCATATTAAATCATAATCACAAATTAATATCTCATATTATTTTAATTTGCTCGAATTTTCTAATAAATCTACCTTATTTGAAATTAAATCATAATCATAAATTAATATCTCAAAATTTTTAACAATTTTTTACTTATATCCTACCACAAATTCACTTACACCAACCACAAATTCACTTACACCATTTATATTTTTATAATTTTTTTTTTCCCTACCCCATTGTCCAGCAATTCTGCGAAAGTTCAAAGGTCCGTAGCATCACTGTCACCATTCCACTCCTGTCCGCGTCAGTCTTCACTCTCTCCTAAATTTCCACAAGACCAGCTCATTTTCTACGTCGACTAAGTCAGTCTTCGGACCTCACAACAATTTGGTGACGGGTAAATTACGCTATCCCCAAAAATTTCACCCATTTTTTTATTTTGATCCCTTAAATTTGATTTTTTTTTCTACTTTGATCATTTATATTTGTAATCTTTTTCATTTTAAACTTTTAAATTTGATTTTTTTCACTTTGAGGTCTTGTTTGGCAAGTTTATATTTTAGTTAAAAAGTCAAAACGTCACTAAGGCTCTGTTTGGCAAGTTAGGTTAGGGGTTTTTTTGGCTATTTTAGCCACAAAAGACAAAATAGGCTATTTTAGGCACAAAAAACAAAACATCACATCCAACCCATAATCATTACACTCTTCTCTCACAAAAAAAGTCAAAAAAGTCAAAAAACCAAAAAGCTCTTCCCAAATCAAGCTTTTTAGCCCAGGCTAAAATAGCCAAAAAATCTAAAAAGTCAAAAAGCCAACCCACTTCCCAAACCAACCCTAAAAAAGGCAAAAAACCTATAACCTATATCAAAAAGTCAAATATTCTCTTTTCTCTCTATTTTTTGCACATCTTTTCGTAAAAAGCTAAAAAGTCACCCCAAATATATTAGTTTTTTTACCTCATATTTTAACCAAAAAGTCAAAAAGTTACTAAAATAATATGTTCCCAAACGAGGCCTGACTCTTCATATTTACCATACTTTCCACTTTGACCTTTCATGTTTGCAACCCCTTCCACTTTACTCCAAGACTAACTTCCCTTCAAAAAACTAACAGAATCTGTCACATCACTAACACATCAGCATCATGTGTGATATAAAAAAATTCACTAAAGATGCAACAAATAAAAAATCAAAACAAAAAAATTGAAACTTTTTTTTAGTCTATAGTGAATTTTTTTCAAATTTATTCATAAATATTATTATATTATAGATGCATCTAACTTAGATGCACCAAAAAGAATAAAATAAAAACAAATTTAACAAAATAAAAAATAAAAAATAAAAAATTCACTAAAGACGAAAAAAAAAGATATTAAACTTTTCATTTTAAAATTGACAATATAGGTATTTGAGTCAGTATATTTTCATTTTTTTCGTCTTTAGTAAATTTTTTTTTAATTAAATTTGTTTTTATTGTTTTAGGTGCATCTAATCTAAATGCATCTATAATGTAATAATGTTTATGAATAAATTTTTTTTAAAAAAGGTTTACTAAAGACTAAACAAAAATTTCAATTTTTTATTCTATTTTTCATTTTTTGTATCATTAATGAATTTTTTTACATCACACATAGAGCTAATGTGTTGGTGATATCTCAAATTCTATTAAGGCCAAGTTTGGCATGACCTAAATAATACGAAAAGTCAAAAAGTCATTATCCTATTTAAGTCCTTTTTTGGATGGAAGTTAGTCTAGGAGTAAAGTGAGAAGGATTGCAAACATACAGGGCCAAAGTGAGAAGTATTTCAAACATAACAGGTCAAAGTGGGAGGAATTAAACTTAAAAGGCTAAAGTGGAAAGGATTGCAAATATGAAGGGCAAAAGTGAGAAAAATCAAACTTAAAGGGTCAAAGTGGGAAATGAGTAAAACTTTAGAGGGGGCAAAGTGTAATTTACCCTTTGGTGAATAATGCTATATGCATCAATTGATAAATTAATCAGTGTATTAATAAATGATGCGGTATAATTTTATTAGTTTTAGGTATTTGTAATTTATATAATGGGTGGGTCAGTAATAATATTATAACATATGTTAGTACACTAATTAGTATACCAATTGATATATGTAACATTACCGTAATTTGGCTTCCATCTCCTCACTATGAGAAGTTATTGGGCGGTTCATGAACATTGCTCTACACTATACAAGACACTTATCACAATACATGACACTTGTCACATTATCTCTTTAGAAAAGATAAAAAGTAATGAAATTTACTATTTTAACCAATAAAATACATGTTAGACCATCTCTAACGGTTCATCCAAGTTGACACCAAATTTAAAATCTAGTGAAAAAGTTACTGTTTGGTGCTCCAACGGTTACACCAAATCGATATCAAATTGAGATTTCAGCAAACGATTCATCAAACTGAGGACAGAATACATATTTCATCAAAACACTGTGTGTGACCGTTGGATCAGAAAAGGTTCAGAATTTTACACATGGTGGTCGACCACCCGGTGGACCAACCGGTTGACCAGTGCATGAAAAATTGGCTTGCGAAGGTAGGTTCAAACAGTTCAAGAAGGTAAAAAAAAAAAACAAAAAAAAAAAAATGGCTTTATCGGTCGACCAACCGGTTGACCCACCGGTCGACCAACCAGTTGACCCACGGAGGTAGGTTCAAACCGTTCAAAAAGGTAAAAATAAAAAAAAAATAAAAAAAACATTTCTCATAACCGGTCGACCAACCGGTTATCCTGAAGGAGATTTGATGAAGGTGAACCGTTGGAGCATTCAGTATCAAAATTGAGGAAATGACCATTTTTTCACTCAGATTTGATAAAACATTTGGTAAACCGTTGGAGATGCTCTTAGAGCATCACTTGAATTCATGGAGCAGAGTAATTTTCCCCAATGTAGGTAGGAATCGTGCTGCGTTATATGTTAATATTTGAAATATTTTAATATTAATCACTTTACTTGGTTTGAGTTTTTTAAAACATTTTTCAAAAAATTCTACTTTTATATTTTTTAATATTTTTATTGAATTTGTTTAATATTTTAAGTAAATTTTTTTAATTTTTAAACACACCTAAATATATTTTAAAAATATAATTTTTGTGAAAAAATCTTTAAAAAATTCAATAAATACCAAAAATACAAAAACAAAAAAAAAAAAACAAAAATTCAGTACATTTTTTATATTTTTGTGTATTAATTACTTTTTAAAAATATTTTTTCACAAAAATTTTATTTTTTAGATGCATCTAAGTAAGATGTATCTAAAAAAGTTTTAAAAAAAATGCTTAAAAATTAAAAAATATTCACTAAAAAAAACACAAAAAATAAAAAACTTAATTTTCAAAAAACTTAATTAAAAAAATCCAAACTAAACACACTGAATATGATTCATTTTATTAAACATATTGATTATTTTAATACAAAGCGATTGTTTGAGGTTTTATTTATTTAGTGTATTTTTTAGTTTTTTTTGTAAAAAAATAAAGATGATATAACTCAAATGAATGTGTTTATCAAATAAGTGCACTTATTTAAATCGTTCCTAAATAACTCCTAATTTGGTTTATTTATAATTATGTCAATTTTAACACGACTTACTTAATATTATTAGCATAATAATTTGTTTTAAATGACTCCCTCCGTCCCAAAATATTAGACCCTTATTTCATTTTTCATTGTCCAAAAATATTAGTCTCTTTTCAAAAATCAAGTACAAAAATAATATAAATTTCCTATTTTGCCATTCTTTTAAATTAATTAACAACATAAAAAATACAATTATGACATTGATATTTTTCAAAAAATGTACTATCAAAGGGTAATTTTGAAAAATTAATTTTTTTAAAGTACAATAGTTGTACTTGTACGGTGAGCAAATATTCAGGCGAGCCTGTACTCTTTTCTTCCAAGCTCCTGTCTGTCCGATCGACCTGCGAGCACAACGGCGGTGAGCTACCCAGCGGTGTGTGGCCGGAAAACCCCTTCAACGATCAAGTTAGAACACACACACAAGGGATAGATAGAGAGAAGGGAGAGTGTAGAGTGTTTATCTCACAAAATGTTCATCTGTCTCCCATGAGGGGGGGCAGACTCGCTTATATACATTCTGCGCCCCAAATCTACTCCCATTAGTCTTTCGACACGTGGACTGCTATCCCATCTGTCAGCACAAATCTTGCTGAACATCACCTAACTGCCAGCCCACACCACTGGGAGCTCAACGGCCGGGCTGCGTCATCTCGGCTGTTAACGGCCGTGCTGCGCAGCTAGCCAGAGCGTTCTGCTCGCCAAGCTCAATGACAACCGAGCTCGGTTGCATTCCAGCTTAACCGAGCTCGGGACAAGTCATGTTGGTAAGTCGCCAGGCTTCTTGCCGAGCTAACGCATGAACCGTGGAACCCTGTGAGGCAGCAGACATCTCGGCCGAACCTTCACTAGACCAGCTTCAGCACCAACAAGCCCAAGCAGCTCGATTCCACAGCAACTATACCATTACCGAGCAAAGATCCTTTCTGGAAGGGCTCAGGCTGCCACGACCCAAATGTGTTCGGCCCACCATTTGCCCGGCCATTGTCACGGCCCAATCCAAATCATAAATCTCTCTCTCAATTGCCCCTTAATTTCGTTCATGCAAGCGTGACTGGGATTACCTGTTTTGACCGGGATAATTCTTCCTCAGTTCACAGTCTGCTGGATGGTGACTAGGCTAGTTGACATACCTATGTCCAAAACTTGCCCGGTCGACGCCTCGACTTGCCATCCTGACTCTTTAGTACTGACGCCGCTGCCATTATGACACGTGGCGTGTACTGGTTGGCCTTGAGCAGCCAACCAGCACGTCCCTTCAATTCAAATTTTTGGCGGTCTCAGTAGCCTATAAATGCACCAAGTCCTCCTTCAATCTCCTCTTACTGCGTTTTATTCTTCCTCGTCAATCCAGAGCTCCTGCCTTTCCATTCTTGTCATTCCTGAGTTCATGTTCGAAAGAGAAGCTTCTGTCCTTAACTGGTAAGTCCTTCAACTCCTTTTATTGCTATTTTCATTTGGTATTTCACATATTAAGGCACAAAATCCGTAGGTTTAGGACATAACCCTCCCAAAACCCACACTTGCCCCTGTTCTCTTCGTTGTTCTTCAATCCCAGTGATGAACACATGAACACATGAAGAACTAGAGCGGACCGGGCTCCAGGTCGCTATTTGATCCAAAAAACACAATTAGACCGAGCAAATTACAAGTTTGCCAAAACCTTAGTAGAAACCGACCGGGCTAACAACTGGTCTGCTTGAGCGACCGAGCTTCTTGGTTTGCGACCGAGGTGGTCTGGCACTTTTCATGACCGAGCTAAAGTCAAGCTCGTTTTGCGCGACCGCGCTTCCACTTACACTTGCCATCATTTTCCTACAGAGTCCAAGGGGACCACTGACCAATTACCGAGGCTCTGAAAGACCGAGCAGCCATTAAACACCAGTCTGCCAAACCACCTCAGCCGAGCTAAACCAGCCGGCTACACATGGGGCGCTTCCACTTCCTTGTTGATACTCCGGTTGCCCTGGCCACGTTCCGGGAAGAGTACGGTATCCCAGCCGACGTCCACCTAGAGCTCGGCGAAATTGAGACAACACCTTGGGGCAGATTAGACCAGTGTCCCTTCACCGTGCTATCTATCATTGAAAGAGGCCTCCGCCTCTCGGTCAACCCACTGATGACCGAATTCTTGCGTTGCACCGGGCTAGCACCCACTCAAGTCTCAACCAACACTTACCGAATAATCAACGGGGCCCACGAGTTGAACAACCGGCTAGGAACCAACTTAGGTTGAGCCGAGATACTCCGTCAATACACCCTTGGGCACATGGGCGACGGCTTCGCCTATTACTTAAAAATTCGACCGGGCAAAGAAAAAATAGTGACCGGCACCCCAGACAAGGACTTACACGACGACGACTTTTTCTGGGTGTCTGGCAACTATGAAACGGCCGACGTACCGGGCTGGTTTATTAGCAAAAACTTCGGCGAGACATGTAAGCCGTGCTAACTGCTCGGTCAATTTATCTTTTTTCACTATTCTGTACTTGACACCTTTCTTCTTTCCTTTGCAGCGATCCAAGCCTTGCAAGCCAACTACTACTACCCCAACGAAGCAGCCATCAGGACCATGCTCCGTTACCATAATCGAGATTGTAACGAGCTCCTCGGCTACACTCCAACATACCGGTACTCAGCTCCGCGCCGGAGTAAAGTCACTGACTTTTTTCGCGCTCCATCTCCGCCGCCAGATCCCACGCTGCCAGATGTCCCCTTCATTCATTTAACCGAGGCAGAAGAAATGGATAAAAGAAGCCGAATCAAGAATCTGATCACCGCCACCTCAACTGAGATCCCAAGCATCTCAACCCACTCTCCTGCTGCTGGACAGTCCAGCGGGACCGTAGTTGCATTGGCTTCTCCTGCCGCCGGGCAAGCCAGCAGAGACATAGGCCGGGCTGGCAAAAGGCCTCGTGCAGACCCTTCTGCCGAGCTGGTAACCGAGCTTAACACCGAGTAGCCTACTGTTACCGTCGACCCAACACCGGCAGGGAGGCCCCAGCTCAAGCACCGGGATAAGGAGATCCCGGCAACAGCTTCCGTCAAAAGCGACAAGGAGTATTTGCTCGCCTTTGACCTTTCCAAGGCACTGCTTCTACCGAGCGACGTGGTCAGTAGTGACGATGTGGTCGGCAGTGACCACGTGCCGAACACACGTTTGATAAAGTCCTCGGTCAATTTTATGACCAGGGTAAGAACTTTGCACATTTTGCTAAAAATTTTCCAAGTGTTTGTTCGGTTTCCTTTCTAATCAAACTTTCTTTTTGCAAGCCATCCAGAAACAACACTTGGTCATGGAGCGGATCCACCGTCTCCCGCAGAAGGCCAATGATTCTGCCAACCAAGTTGTCGGCCTCCAAACCGAGCTCTGGCGGGCCAAGTCTTCTCTGCAAATCACGAATGCGGACAACACCAAATTGTTCGCCCAGCTTGGTGCCGCCGAGCAGGAAAGAGATGCAATAAAGGCCGAGCTGGAGGCCTTGAAATAGTCAAGGGAGAAGGAACTGGAGGACACCAATAATGCCGGCTTCAAGGAGGCCGAGGTGAGCTATACAAAGCAGGTTCATGTCACCTAAGATATCTACGTCATGGCGGGTTGGAAGACTGCTTGTGAACAGCTCGGCCAAGGACTTGGGACTGGCATATTTGCCTCTCCTCCAACTGTCTTCTTACCGACTTACCTTGTGCCATACGCCAACGATGTCTTCAGTGCATTGCAGGCTGAGGCCGAGGAAGGGGGAGAAGAAGAAGCCGAGGAAAATGCTGAAGAAGAGAACCAACCACAGCAGCTTGGCGCCCAAGACCAGACAGCAACAATCAACCTGGAGCCAACCGGGGACGAATTCACCGACCTTTCTCCGTTAGAGTAGTTTTTTGTCATTCTTTCTTTTTGGTTCACAAATGTAATTTGGCTATCTGCCCTCCTCTTGTAACTACTTTGCTTATTAATGAAAAATTTCGATTTTTCCAAGTGTTAGCACGTTCTTCAAGCCACAAAGTTTCATCTGAACAAAATATCCTGGCAAAACTAATCATCTTGTTAGCTTATTCAACCAGAATAAAACATCACAGCTTTGATCACAAAGAACAGTCTTGAGTTAATCATGAAGCCATTCAACCAGAGTAGAGCATTTCAGTTGAAGTACAAGAGTTGGGCAAATCATCAACTCGTTCGACCGAAGTAAATCATCTCGGTTGGAACCTCAGAGTTGAGCAAATCATCAACTCGTTCGACCGGAGTAAATCATCTCGGTTGGAACCTCAGAGTTGAGCAAATCATCAACTCGTTCGACCAAAGTAAATCATCTCGGTTGGAACCTCATAATTCAAAAGCAACAATCAAAATGCTAAGGCAAAGATGAGACACTTCTATATATCGACAAAAAGAATATTACATTCTGAAGTGCAAGGCAAAAAATTCCTTTGCACAAAAAGAAAAGAAAAGCTAAAAATAGTACAGTTTGAGGTTGGCCGCATTCCATGGCCGAGGTATTCCTTTACCCTCCAGGTCCTCCAAGTGGTATGCCCCCTTGCCCGCCATACCGGTTATCTTGTAGGGTCCTTCCCAGTTTGCCCCTAGTTTGCCTTCACCTAGCACCAGGGTGTTGCCCATGACCTTCCTCAAAACCCAGTCGCCTACTTTGAACAGTTTGGGGTGCACCTTCTTGTTATATTTTCTAGAAAGCTCTTGTTGGTAAGCGGCCACATGGATGAGAGCCTTTTCTCGGCATTCTTCCACGAGGTCCAATTCCCGGGCAATGGCATCAGAATTCAGCTTGGGCTCAAAACTTTTACTTCTGAGGGTGGGCATACCAACTTCCAAAGGGATGACCGTCTCCATGCCGTATGCCAAGGCAAAAGGAGTTTCCCTAGTAGATCGTCGCGGGGTTGTTCGGTATGCCCAAAGGACGCTGGGGAGTTCCTTGGCCCATTTTCCCTTGGCTTTCTCAAGCCTTTTCTTCAACCTATCAAGAATAGTCTTGTTTGATGCTTCGGCTTGACCGTTAGACTGCGGGTAAGCCGGGGTAGAGTTGTAGAATTCAATCTTTAAGTCTTCACAAAATCCTCTGAAAAGGCGGCCGTCAAATTGGGTGCTGTTATCTGAGATAAGAATTTTGGGGACGCCAAACCATGTTACCCCATTCTGCCAGACAAACCGCTTGACATCTTTCTCCTTGATTGTTGCCAAAGGCTCTACTTCAACCCATTTGGTGAAGTAGTCTGTGGCTGCGATGAAGAACTTCCGGTTGCCTGGTGCAGTTGGGAGTGGCCCCACTATTTCGAGCCCCCACATCCAAAGGGCCAAGGGCTGGTGAGAGGAAGAAGTTCTCTGGCCGGTTGGTGAATTTGGTGGGCAAACTTCTGGCACTTCTCACACTTGCGAACATACTTCTGCGCGTCGGCTTGCATGCACGGCAACCAGTAGCCTTGCGAAATAGCTCGGTAGGCCAAAGATCTGCCCCCTATGCGACTACCACAGATGCCTTCGTGAATTTTGTACAGGAAGGCGTTCACGCTGCTCGGGTGCACACACTTTAGATACGGACCGGTAAAAGACTTTTTGTATAAAGCGCCAGACAGAGAGAGCCAAGACCGCTCTGATTTCACCCGGACTTTATGTGCTTCCTTCTTCTCGGCTGGAAGGGTCCGGTCTCTGAGAAAGAGGATAATAGGGTCCATCTATGAAGGACCTAGCTCGGCGCAGAGAACTTCGCTCTGCCCGGTTTCCTCAATGTTGGGCCACGGAAGGAATTCAATCAGGAGAGGGTTAGAAGATATGCTATCGACCATGGAAGCAAGGCTGGCCAATTCATCTGCTCGGCCGTTTTCTTCTCGGCCAATCTGTTGGACCCTTATTGCCTGGAATTGCTTGATGTGGTCTCTGACCAGAACCTGGTACTTCATCATTCTATCATCCTTTGCTTCGTAAACCGCAGAAACTTGGTTAACCATAAGCTGGGAATCACTGTAAACCATTAGCTCGGATGCGTGCATCTGAAGCGCGCTCTTGAGCCCGGCCAAAAGCGCTTCGTACTCAGCCTCGTTGTTTGAGGCAAGGAATCCGAGGATGATAGAATGTTTGATAGTCAGCCCGTCTTGCGAAATCAAAACTATACCTAGCCCGGCACCATGACAGTTCGAGGCTCCATCAACAAAAAGTTTCCACATTTCGCCAACAAAGAGCTTCCAACAGTCGGAGGGGTCCTGAGAGGCTTAAAGGTTAATGGGATCGCGGTTGTTTGGCTGTTCGGCTTCAAGTTTTATGCTGTGCGGTTCCACTTCAGCCCCCCTCGACGATTCGGCGCCGGACTCAGCAAGTTGATCTGTAATGCCTAAGTTCATAGGCGAATAGCCGAGTTGCAGTACTATGCCGGCTGCAGGCTCTGTGCTGAGCGGTTCCACTTCTTCTCCCCTTGGTGATGCGGTACCGGACGGAGCAGGTTGGTCGGTGATACCCAACTCTGTCATTGCATCGCCGGGCTGTGATATTGTACTACCCGAAGGTGCTTCGGCGGGGCGCGCAAGGTCTGTGTCGCCGTCATCGCCTAGCTATGTTATTGCGGTCTGGTCTGCATTCACCTCCTCATCTGCCACGACAAAATCCACCAGGCATACCAGATGAGTTCCAGGTCAGAATTCAGCAACAAAGTCAGCCAATGTCTGAGTTTTTATGGCAGTTCGTGGCTGGAATTTGACGTCAAACTGTCCCAATTCGACCGCCCACTTGAGAATTCGACCGGAGAAATCCGCCCGTTCGAACAAGGCTTTGAGGGGGAATTCGGTCAAAACGATGATAGTATGAGCATGGAAATAGTGCGCCAACTTCCTAGAGGCCATCATCAATGCCAATGCAAGTTTTTCCAGCGGCAAGTATCTCGACTCTGCCGGTAGCAAGGTTTTGCTGATGTAGAAGATGGGGAGGTGCTTGATTCCTTCTGACCGAACAAGCACCGCACTGATTGCATGCTGGGAAACGGCCAGATAAAGGAAAAGTTCTTCGCCGGGCTGTGGTGTGACCAATAGTTGCGCTGAATAAAGATACTCCTTCAGCTCAGCCAAAGCTCGGTCACATTCTGCATCCCATGAGAACTTGGATTTCAAAGCTTGAAAGAACGGGCGGCAGCGATCTGATGACCGACTTATGAATCGGTTAAGCGCGGCGGCCATTCCAGCTAGATGCTGCACGTCCTTAGCTGAGCTAGGCTGTTTTAACTCTTGTACGGCTCGGATTTGTGTGGGGTCTGCCTCGATGCCTCGGTTTGTGACTACGAAGCCCAAGAATTTTTCGGATCCCACGCCAAAGGCACACTTAGACGCATTCAGGCGTAGCTTGTGTTGTTTAAGAATGGCGAACGTCTCGGCCAAGTCGGACAAGTGGTCTGCTTGATGCCGGCTTTTAACCACAATATCATCAATATAAGCCTCCATTGTACGACCTAGCAGAGGAGTGAACATCTTGGTCACCATCCTTTGGAAAGTTGCCCCATCGTTCTTCAAACCAAAAGGTATGACTCGGTAGCAGAAGAGTCCCCTCGGTGTAGTGAAGGAGGTGATCTCGCGGTCGGGGCCATGCATGACAATATAATGATAACCGCGGTAGGCGTCCAAGAAACTGAGCCGGTTATGTCCAGCCGTTAAGTCCACGAGCTGGTCTATTCTGGGCAGTGGAAAGCTGTCTTTAGGGAAAGCTCGGTTGACGGTCTCATAGTCGACACAAACTCGCCACTTCCCATTCTTCTTTGGTACAATAACTATGTTTGAAATCCACCGAGGGTAATGCACTTCCTGAATAGCTCGTGCCTCAAGCAAGTTCTTCACTTCCTCTGCAATTACCTCGGTGTGATGCAGCGCTGATCTCCTTGTTCGTTGAATGACCGGCTTGGCTCCGGGGAAGACGTTTAGGTGATGGCAAATAAAACTCGGATCGAGGCCGGGCATGTCATAAGGCGACCATGCGAAGACTTCGATATTGGCCATCAAAAACTCAACCATCTCGGTCATTTCTTGCGCGGTAAGGCTTGAGCCGAGCAAGAAGAACCTGCCTGGACTCTCTGTATCAATTCGCACTTCGATCAATTCTTCGACGGCTTTGTCCTCAGCCCTAGTGCCCACATCTTCAAGGACTTCTTGGTCTTCCTGTCCCTCTATCATTTGGACGAAGCCTTTGGCAGCTCGGCTCCCGTTGACTGCTATGAAGCATTGCTTCGGCATGACTTGATCGCCATAAATCTCCTCAATTGCCCCCATAGCCGAGGGGAATCTCATCACCTGATAGAAGGTCGACGCTACAGCTTGCATAGCGTGAAGCCATCTCCTTCCAAGGATCAGGTTATATGTGTACGGCACTTGTAATACCCAGAACTCCACTTGCTTGACCACAGATCCCGCTTTGACCGGCAGAATAATCTTTCCCAAAGGCCACTCAGGTTATGAGTTGAATCCAACCAGTGGCGAAGTCGCCGGGGCCAAGTCTATATCCCGGAGCTTGAGCTGTTTGAATGCGTCGTAATACATGATCTCGACCGAGCTTCCCTGATCGATCAAGATGCGCTTGACATCGAATTCTTTGACGCGGAGTGTGACCACTAGGGCATCGTTGTGCGGCGTCTGAATGCGCTCTAGGTCTCTTGTGGAGAAACTGATCACGTCTTTTTCTTCGGTCTTGCCCCTTTTGATCGCAGTCTGGACCGACAAAACTTCCCTCATGTGCTCTGCTTTCTTGATCATACCTCAGAGTTCACATACACGTGCCGGTTCCACAATGCCGCGGATCACATTAACAATGCCCTGAGGGGGTGCCTCTAAGTCATCCGGTTCGCGCAGATCAACCGGAGCAGGATGCACGGCTTTAACACCCCCATTAATGTAAATATCCAAGTTTTCGGCTGCAACTAGCTCTTCCAAGTGTTGTCTTAAAGGCAAACAATCCTCTGTCCGGTGGCCGCGCTCCTGGTGAAATGTGCAACGGTACCACGGATTGAAACCCTTCTGTCCGTCGCCCAACTTAGCAGGAAACCGGACATAATCCTCATCACGGATTTCACTAAGTATGCGATAAATTGGAATCTTAAAAACCGTGGTAATGCCTGTCCTAGCCTTCAACCTTCTGTTTGCATCAGCGACATCATCCTGGGGGTAGTCATCTCGGTCATTTTGACGATCCCTACCTCGGTTTTTGCGATTTGAACCACGGTCTGATTCCTCTGTGCGATCATTTGAACGGTTTGCCTCATATCCGACCGTGTGTACCTTGCCAGCCGACCTCTTGTCTATTGCTACAGGTGTTGCCTTCGCGGTAGATGCTGCCGCATCATTTTCTACTCGGATATGCTCATTGATGCGCTGCATTAGCTGGCCCATGGATGTCGGCTGGTGCATCGTAAGCGAGTACCGCAGTCTATGTCCGACCGGGAGACCACGCTTGTACTGCGTGATTGCAAGGTTGACCGGGCAATCCAAGATCTCGTTGAAGGTTTCCTAGTATCTGGAGTTGTATGCCTTGAGCGTGTCGCTCGGCTCCATCTTGACATTGAGAAGGTGGTCAACTTCCTTTGGCGTTTTGGCGTTGGTCTTGAAACGTGTCACGAAGGCTTCTGCCAACTAATGCCACCTTGCGATGCTTCCCTCCGACAACCTCTTACATGCATATATGGATCGGTTTTTCCATCGTAGAGGGTGAAGTTTGGTTGGTGGAAGCCCGTCGGAAGCAGTGTTATTTCTATTTCCAGGGAGAAAGGAGTGGCGCTCAGCCTTGCCAAGTCTGTGTCTAAAAGGAGAGGCGCAGCTAGGCGGGGTGGAGGCATTCCGACCTCTTCACTAGCGTGTCCCCCATAGGATAGCCGCTGGAACGCCGGCACTCTCTGAGCTTTCTGCCGGCGAGCCCATTCCTTCAAGACTGCCCGTAAGTCCTCTGAGCAAGCAGAATAGGAATGCCTCGACGTCGTCACCGGATGTGAGGGTTGATAGGTGTTGTCTTGCACGCTGGACCTCTGTACGTACGCCCCGGATTCTCCAACCTTGTAACTTCTGGTGATTGAGATGGACGGAGTATGCCGCTGGCTCTGACTGCATGAATGGCGGAGTTGGGTGTGCTCACTGTGGTCTCCCACTCCAGCTACACCCTTCCCTTTAACATGCTGCTTGAGATCCTCCATCTCTGCCGCCATTCTCCGGATGACGGCGTCTTGGTCCCTTAGCTTGTGTTCTAGTCGTCTGGCGTGCGATTCTCTCCGCCGCCGGTGACCGTCTGGACTCCGAGAATGACCAAAGCTTCTTTCGCGCTTATCTTGTGCGTCTCTTGAGTGTCCTCCTGGGATGTCTCCAGGTCCGCCATTAAAGGAATGGCGGGATGTCCTTCTCTCCATCTGCCTGACTCCGGGGTAACTCCGTCAATGGCAGACAATGGAATCTCGTCATTGTTAGCCATGGACGACGATTAGATGAGTTTGGAAGACAAGGTTTTGTCTGTCAACTTCCCACAGACGGCGCCAATTATATGGGGAGCAAATATTCAGGCGAGCCCGTACTCTTTTCTTCAAAGCTCTTGTCTGTCCGATCGACCTGCGAGCACAACGGCGGTGAGCTACCTGGCGGTGTGTGGCCGGAAAACCCCTCCGACGATCAAGTTAAAACACACACATAGGGGATAGATAGAGAGAAGGGAGAGTGTAGAGTGTTTATCTCACCAAATGTTCATCTGTCTCCCATGGGGGAGGCAGACTCGCTTATATACCTTCTGCGCCTCAAATTTACTCCCATTAGTCTCTCGACACGTGGACTGCTATCCCATCTGTTAGCACAAATCTTGCTGAACATCACCTAACTGCCAGCCCACACCACTGGAAGCTTGGCGGCCGGGTTGCAGCATCTCGGCTGTCAACGGCCGTGCTGCGCAGCTAGCTAGAGCGCTCCGCTCGCCAAGCTCAATGACGACCGAGCTCAGTTGCATTCCGGCTTAACCGAGCTCGGGACAAGTCATATTGGTAAGCCGCCGGCCTTCCTGCCGAGCTAACGCATGAACTGTGGAACCCTGTGAGGCAGCAGACATCTCAGCCGAACCTTCACTAGACCAGCTTCAGCGCCAACAAGCCCAAGCAGCTCAGTTCCACAGCAACTATGCCATTACCGAGCAAAGATCCTTTCTGGAAGGACTCAGGCTGCCACGACCCAAATGTGTTCGGCCCACCATTTGCCCGGCCATTGTTACGGCCTAATCCAAATCATAAATCTCCCTCTCAGTACTACTAAAAAAAGTTAAATTTTCCAAAATGGATCATTATTTTGGAACAGAAGAAGTACGTATTTCAAGCAAAATATTTCACATTATTATATACATAATGATAATATGTTTAAACATTAGTATTCACAAGAATAATATATAAAAGAAATTACGTAATTGGATTTAACTCAAAACAACTGTACTTCTCCATGGTGTTGTTTGTTTGGAGGTATTGCAGGGTGGAATAAGATTTATATCCATTGTTTGGTTTTCTAATTTTGCTTCGGATTATTAATTCCAAATGTGTTGGATTATTGTGTCCCATGGGAGGGGGGTGAGACACAAATGGAGGAATAAAGGGGATATAAGATTAGGTAGTGAAATGATCATTTTGAACTCCTACTATTTAATTATGTATTATATTTAGTAAAATTTAATAAAATTTAAATATCTCAATTTAAAAATAAAACAATTTTATTTAATTTTTATTGATGTTTTATGTATTTAATTCTTTAAAATAATTTTTTATAGATATTTTATTGATGTTTTTTATTGAAATTTTGTTTATATTTTATTTAATTTCATTATTTAAATTTTAATAAATGTTTTATTCAATTTCATTATTTAATAATTATTATTTTTTAAAATAAATTTATTTAAAGTTTTAATTAAAAAATAACACATATTTTTATTGATATTTTATTTATTTAATTTAAAAAAATAAATTTATTTAATCTTGTAAAAAATAAAATAAAATAAATTTTTATTTAATCTAGCTAAAAACTAATTAAAATATTAAAGATATGTTTAATATTGCTATTACTTAATAAATAATTGAAAAGGATAAAATTTTCATTTGAGCATTTATCCTTCTCCATAATATAATATCCCAAACAAACATAGGATTTATATCGTATCTAACCAAATAGTCATTTCTTGACATCTAATCACATGACTAAACAAATATAAGATACATATCCTATCCAACCGAATAGTTCTAAGGCTATGAATCCCAAGATTACAATCTGATAGATTTCAATCCATTTTTATCTAGTCCGTTCAAACAAATACATCCTATAAAGGTATAAGTTGCACCAAGTGAGAATTATGTCTGATACACCGATTTTACTTGCACATAACACAAATTCATTGCATCTTTATAAAAATATAATTATTTTTGAGTTATTTTTATTTAAATATTTTTTTTCTAATATATATGATAATATTCATGGAAATAATCTGAAATATTCATTACTAATTCTTCACACATGCAATTTGACTCATTAATGTCCAAACATTTAACAAAATAAGTTTTTTTGAAGTACCAAAATATAATTAAATGGATATACCTACTTGATTGAAGTTAAATTTGGGTTACTTGAGGATTAATAGTGAGTTTATGTTCACATGTTAACACAGATTATCATAAGAGTTAAATGTATTGTGTTGAAGTTACGCATGTTCAACTCTAATACAATCCATTTATATAAAAGAAAGGGAAAAAGTTAGGGATTATGAAATTTATTTCATGAAAATAATCATGAAAAATTTATGATCCTTGAATTATCTTGATTAGTGTGTGGTGCTTTATTCTAAGTGTAATCCAAAGATCACAAAACTTTCATGATTATTTTCATGATACCTAGCATTGCTGATAAAAAAATAATTTACACTAACCCTCTAATTATGTGTATGATGTGAGTGCAAAATTGCCACCCCTATATATATAAATATATATCTCTGTAATTGTTTAATAAATTGAACCCCACGGAGCTCCAATAACAACAACCAAAAGTTTTGATCACCACAATGAACCCATCATCCTTCTTTCATATCTCCAGAGCCATTTTCTTTATTCGTTTTCTTTTTTGCTTCCTTATCCTCAACAAAACCAAAGCTGACCCAACTTATCAATACAACATATGCCCAAACACAACAACGTACACTCCCAACAGCACATACGAAACTAACCTCAACACCCTCCTCTCTGTTCTCTCCTTGAATTCCTCCACCACCACTAGTGGCTTCTCCAACTTCACCGCAGGCAGCTCCCCTGACACAGCCCATGGTCTCTTTCTCTGCCGCGGTGATGTTTCCACCGAAGTCTGTCACGGCAATATTTCCATGGACGTCTGTCACGAGTGCGTGACCACTGCCACTAAAGATGTACTACAAAAATGTCCCAATTCGAAGGTTGTCACGATTTGGTACGATGAGTGCATATTGCGATACTCGAACCAACCTATCTTGTCTATTGATGATCAATCCGGGCCACTAATCTTGATTAATATAGAGAACATAACGGCCCCAAACAGGTTTAGAGATGTATTGGGAGGGGTATTGGATGACATAGTGACTCGGGCTTCAAATAATTTGTCTGGAAAGAAGTTTGCGACTAAAGAAGCCAACTTCACATCTCTACAAAAGCTGTATGGGCTAGCGCAATGCATACCAGACATATCTAGCCTTGATTGCAATACGTGTCTCCGAAAAGCTATCTCGAGTTTTCAGGAATGCTGCGATGGAAGAAAAGGTGCGAGAGTTCTGTATTCTGGCTGCACTTTCAGGTTTGAGACTTACCCATTTTACGCCACCACTTCTGTTGCCGCTGCACCACCGCCTTTGCCGCTCCTTCCTCCTCCTCCTCCTCCTCGTCGTCGTCATCGTCGTTCTCCTACTGCTCCTTCAAGTAGTCCAGGTAAGCTACAAATAAGACATACAGACCATTCATTAATCCCGAAAGTTTTTCAAAAAAATAATTACAAATCAACGGTAAATTTTATAGATAATAATAATTAAAAGAAAAAAATTGTGATAAATCTACTCTGAGGATTGCTTGAGGTATTGGCTGGTTAATTTCTTTTGGTAAAAAGTGCATGCTTTGACAAATAAAATATTGTGGCTAGAAGTATATTTTATTGTTTTGAAAGATATTTTATTTTTAATTTTATCTTTTACTTTTTAATCCAGTTGTTTATTTATTTATTTATTTTCATGGGAGACTTACGCATAAGTTGGAAGAGATGTGATTATTAACGGTATTTTTTTTATCAAATACTATTAAAAAAGTCATCAATTATTAATTTTCAAGAATAGTTTAAAAATTTTGTTACAAAAAATATTACAAATTAAAAATTTTAACAATAATTTAAAAAATTTTACAAAAAAATATTAATTTTCAACTTTCAACAACAGTTTAAAAAATTCTTCACAAAAATATCACTAATTATAAATTTTAGTGACAATTTGTGGGTATTTGGGATGTTCTAAATAAGTGAACTTTTTCACTTTTAGGCTAAAAAAATAGAGAAAAAAAAAAGATGTATGTTTGGGATAATTTTTTTACTTTTTACGAAAAGATGTGTAATAAAATATTATAGTAAAACTGAAATGATCATTTTACCCTTATTGACTTTTTGACTTTTGATTTTTTTGACTTTTGAGTTGTTAAATGCAAAATAATAATTTGCCCTATAGCTTCCCCCACAAGCTTCCAAAACAATAATTTAAAACCTCTAAATTTTCCTTACAAGCTTTTCCCAAATAGTGTAGACTTTTTGATTTTTGTAATAACTTTTTGACTTTTGAACTTTTTAGTTTATGTCAAACCAACCCAAAATCGTGATAAAGAAAACATCTCTAATTATTATTTTTTAATAATATGTGTAAAAAATTATTACAAAAAATTATTTGTAGCAATAATTTTACTAAGACTATACATGTTTTAAAGACATTGCATTGACCTCTTAATTTCGTGTAGTGGAGAGAAGACTATCCCATGAATATAATTTTTATCATTAAATACAAAAACATTAATATACATAAGATCAAAAACTCAGCCAATACCAGGCCTCCACTGGAGATTGAAAGTTACAACTTTTATCCATAATTTTAGTGGGATTTATTTATGAATTTGTAATGAATTGATTTGACATCAGTTTATATAACCTTTAATTTAAATTTTAAGAATGGATTTTCAAGTTTTAGTTGGTTGAATTTGAAGTAACTTCACAAATATAGTTATTTGATATTCATTTTTTTAATGATTTTACTTGTACATAATCAACATTTAGGCCTATTTTCGGAATCTACTATTTTAACTAAAAAATTAAAAATTATTATTAAAAAATAATTCTTCTCCATATTTTTTTTGTACTTATTTTTTATAAAAAATTAAAAACTCAATTAAAATAATCAATTTCCAGAACAACCCTCAATGTTAACTTTCTTAGAAATTTATAGGCTCTGTTTAAAAATTTGACTATTTTAATTATTTTTTAGTTATTTTAGTTAGTTTTTTTTGTTATTATTTTAGTCTAGTTAAAAAAATTATATTTGGGATGATGCTTGCTTTGTTTTTGTAATTAATTTGATAATTGTGAAAAAAATAAACTAATTATAATTTAAATATGACATTTTATTTTATTAATTATTTTAACCAACCAACCCAAGTTTCTAAACAATCTTAAAGTTTAATCTTAAATTGATACGTTTCTCTTAAGTTTATATTCTCAATGGAACAAATTTTGATTGATGTAGGGAAGGGAGGAATCTCATCATCGCAAGTACTCATTGCCATCGTTGTCCCAGTTGGAGCCTCTGTTTTGCTTTTCTTCATATGCTTTTGTTTCCTACGCAGGAAAGCAATGACGAAATATCATTCTACTAAAGAAGACAGTGGTAACAAAAAAATTTTAAAAAAAAAAAAAAATTATACGTGTTATTGTCATTCTTTAAAAATAGGAACACTTTGACTAGCTTTTGATTTAAAATGATTACGACACTGTTTGGCATGCTATTTTGAAATATTATTTTATTTAACTTATAATCATTTTATTGAGATCATATCACCTTAAATCTAATTCATATTTTATGTTTTATCAGAAAAAATAAAAAAGTACATTAATTTAGCACATGCCAAGCACCCTAATGATAGAAACACTTGCCATATCATTTTGTTTTAATTTTTTCTACAAATTTTTGTTTATATAGCATTAATCAGCAACAAATTCATTACATTTATCTTTTGATTTGTCCAGCTGCAAATGAAATCACTACAGTTGAGTCCTTGCAATATGATTTTGGTACTATTCAAGCAGCCACTGACAACTTCTCTGATGACAACAAAATTGGTGAAGGTGGATTTGGTCATGTCTACAAGGTAAGATATTGCATTTAATTATACTAGATTTGATTTATTATATATGTATATAATTTTATTCTAAAATTTCAATGAATGTCGCATATTTATAGGGTAAACTTATTAATGGAGAGGAGATAGCTGTCAAGAGGCTATCTCAAAACTCAGGGCAAGGTGAAGAGGAATTCAAGAATGAAGTTTTGCTAGTAGCTAAGCTTCAACATAGAAACCTAATAAGACTACTAGGATTTTGCTTGGAAGGAGAAGAGAAGATACTCATTTATGAATTTATGCCCAACAAAAGTCTTGACCGCATTTTATTCGGTTTGGCAAATCTGAACAACTCTAGTTCTTAATAATGCTTTACATTTGGTTTTATAAAAACACAAGATTGTGATAAGAGTAGTCTTTGAGTGTATGCATTTTGTGCTTGTGCTTCTGTTTGTGTTTGTGTTTGTGTTCAAATTGTATGACATTAATTCGCATATTGTACCCAATTGCTTATTGGTAACTTGAGCATTTATTATGATCAATCTACAGATTCACAAGAACACGAAAAGTTGGATTGGCCAAAACGTTATAAGATTATTGGAGGGATAGCTCGAGGGATGCTCTATCTTCATGAAGATTCTCAACTTAGAATTATACACCGTGATCTCAAAGCTAGCAACATTCTATTAGATTGGGCTATGAACGCAAAAATTTCAGATTTCGGCATAGCGAGGATCTTCGGTGTGGATCAATCTCAAGGATTTACAAGTAGAGTCGTTGGAACATTGTAAATTTTCTTTCCCCAAAAACCTTATACTTGTTTTTCCATAATTTGATTAACTTAGTCAATCTCAAGTAAAGCATCAATCTAATTTTGTTATTGATATCACTCATCCCTTCATCTCCTTCTCTTTTATAGGCACAAATAAGAGAAAGAGAGAGTGAGCGATAACTGGCAACTTTCCACCGAAAGTTTAGGATAACTTTACATGGAATAGTTGGCCTTGTTAGCTCATTTCGCCCATTCGGTGCTCCACTTCTCCCCCTTATGCAGAAATGAGCTAGAGCCAACAATTCTCCCCCTCCTACAGCTCATCTACATGGCCAACTTCTTACTTGAAGTCCATCCCAGTCAGATTCTTGCAAACTTCTAGTTTGTCTCTTAGTGACAGCCTTGGTCATCATGTTAGAAGGATTCTTGTCCGTGTGAATCTTCACTAGCTTCATCAGCTGCTTTTCCATCATTTCTCGTATCCAATGCTACTGGACATCACAACGGGAATGGTACATAGAATTCTTACTCAGATCAATTGCACTCTGACTATCACAATGTACCTTGTACTCTTCCTGCAGTAAACCCAATTCTCGAAGAAACCGCTTTAACCACAACATTTCATTTCTGGCATTTGCGGCAACAATGTACTCTGCCTCTGTTATAGATAAAGCAACACACTTTTGCAATTTGAGCTTGTCATGAAACACCTCCCCCTTGTAAAAGTGAACTGAAATCTTGATGTAGATTTTCTATTATCAAGATCACCCACTATATCAGCGTCTGTAAAACCCTTCAAAATTGGTTCAGCTCCCCCAAAACATAGGCACATTTTTTAAGTTCCCTTCAAGTATTAAAGAATCCATTTGACTGCCTTCCACTGCTCCTTTCCTAGATTGGCAAGAAATCTGCTCACAACGCCAACTGCATGAGCTATATCTGGCTAGGGTACACACCATTGCATACATCAAACTTCCTACTATGGAAGAATAGGGGTTTGTATCCATTTCTCTCCTTTCAAAACTGGTCGTAGGACACGAATGTTTTGTTATCTTGAAATGGTTGGCCAGTGGTGTGCTGTCTGGCTTGGCATCCTTCATATTGAACCTTTCAATCACCCATTCAACATATTTCTCCTATGACAGCTATATATTCTTGGTTTTCCTGTCACAAACAATCTTCATGCCCAAATCTATTGTGTTGGGCCTAGGTTCTTCATATCAAAGTACTGTAACAAGTCCTTTTTCAACTTGTTGATTATAGCAATATCTTATCTGATGATCAACATATCATCGACATACAGCAGCAGAATGATGAAGTTTCCATCCGAAAACTTTCTAAAGTAGACACACTGGTTTGTCACTGTTCTCTTGTACCTGTGACCCAACATGAATAAGTCAAACTTTTTGTACCACTATCTCGGTACCTGCTTCAGGCCATAGAGACTCTTCTTTAGTTTGCAGACTAGATTTTCTTTCTTTTTTACTTCAAATCCTTCTAGTTGCTCCATATAGATCTCTTCCTCCAAATCACCATGGAGAAAGGCAGTATTGACATCTATCTATTCTAGTTCCAAATTCAAGCGAGTTGCTAATCCCAACGCTACTTGAATGAAAGTCATCTTCACAACTGGAGAGCAGATCTCGTCAAAAATCAATTCCCTTCTTTTGCCCAAAACCTTTGGCAACCAAGCGAGCTTTATACTAAAGTAGTTTTCCGCTACCATCTTTCTTCAATTTGTATATCCATTAGTTCTTCAGGGCTTTCCTACCTTTTGGAAATGAAAGAAGCTTATAAGTGTTGTTCTTTTGCAAAAAACACATCTTCTCCTTCATGGCTTACATCCAACAATCTTTCTCTGTGTGACTCTTTGCTTCCAAAAAACTCTCGGACTCCCCCTTATCAATAATCAGAATATATTGAGAAGTGGGATATTTGGTTGATGGTACAACAGCTCTTCTAGATCTCTGCAACTAAGGCTTAGTTGCTTCTAGTAGAGAGGGTTTCTCCCCTTGCCCAACAACCACTTTATCTGGTTCTTCATCTCTTTCATTTGGATCCTTAACTTCTGGCATTAGATTCTGCAACTCTAGCACTTCTTGTTGCACCTCATCGAATCTAGCATGTTGTGAGGGTTCGGAAGATGGAAGCAAGTCTAGAGTGATGATAGCTTTAGACTTTACAGACTTGTCAAAATCTATTATGGTATGGTCTTCATGGAACACAACATCTTTACTTCTGAACATCTTACTGTTCACTGGATCCCACAACTTGTACCCAGATACTACATCTGAATATCCCACAAATATACATAGAATGGACTTGTCATTGAGCTTCTGTTTGTTTTCCTTGGAGATATGTGCAAATGCCTTACACTCGAAGACTCTCAAGCTTTCTTTTAGACCAAACTTCCTCAGGTATCTCAAAATTCTGTAGGATTGAAGGTCACCTATTGATAAGAGAATAGGCTATGTGGGCAGCTTCACCCCAGAATGACTTTGACAACTTTGCCATTCTGAGTGTGGGTCTGACTCTTTCAACAATAGTGCAGTTCATCCTCTCTGCCACACCATTGTGGTCTGTTGTACTGGGAACTGTTGTCACGTGCCAGATACCTCTGTTGGCATAATATGCTTCAAAAGCATTGGAAGTGTACTCGTCATCATTGTCTGTGTGAAGACACTTTAATTTCTCCCAAGTCTCTTTTTCCACCATCGCATGGAACAACTAAAACATTGGAATGCCTCATCCTTGGTCTTCAGCAAATGCTCCCACAACTTCCTTGATGCATTATCAATGAAAGTAAAAAAATACTTGTAGCCACCAAGTGACTCCACTTCTATGGGGCCACGAACATTAGAGTAGACCAGGTTGAGCACTTTTGATTTTCTCTTGCTCAGTATTGCTTGCCATAAAGGCAATGATTACATGGCTTAAGAGCACTCTCTTTGGACAAAGGTATCTTGGATTGTTTTGCCAACATGTGCAATCCTTTCTCACTCATGTGAGCCAACCTTTTGTGTCATAAATCTGGTAACTCCTTGTCTTATACAACATTAAGACTCCTTAGATAGATCTTTGTTTGATTTTTGTACAATGTGGAAAACATTTCTCTGGCGATTGTCAAATCTCCTTATGTTAGCTTCCAACAGCCATTACTGAAAGTACTTGTATAGCCCTATCGGTCCAAGGCATTTCAAGAGATAAGATTGAGGTGCAAATCTAGAACATGCCTCACATCTTTGAGAACTAGCTTGTATACAACAGTAATCTAAATGCTAATGTCTCTAATACCCATAATCTTTGAATAGCTAGAATTTCTTATTCGAATAGTGCCAAAATCTCTAGCGTTGTATGAGCTGAAGAGTTCTTTGTGGAAAGTGGTGTGATAGGATGCGACTGTGTCTATCATTCACTCTATGTAGCTGTGATCAGTCACTTGAAGGTACTCATCCTCTTTACCAACTGCAAGAAGTATTTCATTGGTTATTGTAGCTGTAGTGTTCTCATCTCCCGTTGATTTACTACCTTGCCCTTTATCTTTCTGGATTGGACAGTTCCTCTTTATGTGACCCTTTTGGCCATAGTGATAATAAGCGAAGTTGGAGTTTCCTTGACGTTTGTCGTCTTTGGATTTACTTCTGTTATTCCACCTACCTCTACTCTTACTTCCTTCTTTGCTTTTTTCCTCTACCTTTGTCTCTGACTTCACTTCTGTGACAAGAACATGGGATTGATTACCCCTTATGTTTTTCTTCCTTGCTTCTTCATTGAGTATGGCATCTATGACCATGCTCATGGTCAGCTTCTCTTTTGGTGCAGAGTTATTAAGAGAAACCATCAATGTCTCCCAACTGTCCAGTAAGGAACTGAACAATAGTAGGGCTTGCATTTCATCGTCCAAGGGCATTTTGATGGTTACAAGTTGGTTCACTAGATTTTGGAATTCACCGGTGTTTTCGGCAACAAACACACCATTATTCAACTTTAGGTTTAAAAGCCTTCTCATCACCAAGGCTTTATTTCGAGCGGTCTTTGACTGGTATATGCCTTCTAACCTTATCTAGAGGGCATGGACATCTATCTATTGAGCAACATGATGGAACACACAGTGGTCTATCCATTGTCTGATCTGACCAACAGTCCTCCGATTCTTCTTCCAATCTTCATCCTTCTTCTCTGCTTATTTGACTCCTTCAAGCTCAATAGGGTCAAACAAGTCTCTGCAGTATAGGATGTCTTCTATCCATTGCTTCCTAGATTTCATAATTAGAAGCATTCAACTTTATCATGGACCTTGAAGTTGATGATGATTCCGCCATTGTCTTCTTACTTTTAAAGAAAGACTGAATTTGGAAAAATGGATCGCACAATTGAGTTTGGAATGGTCAAATTAGCCAAGAAAACACCAAGGACCTCAAGGGCTAAATTACAATTTTTGAAAAAATCAGGGATAGAAATGCAATTTTTTAAACTTTAGGAAATATTTCGTTAACAGAAGGAATATTTTGTCTCCGTCAGAGAAATATTCGTTACAAGGGAATATTCTATTTACGTTGACTGTGCTACTGACTAAGCAGTTCTGTTAACTTGTCAATTGACTGGATGCTAACATGTCAGTGATGTGGCTTGACACGTGTTGATGACTTGGCAGACACGTGTGTAGATGTGACACTAACACGTGTCAATAACAGTAACCACTTTGATGACATGGCAATGATGACGTGGCTCTACCAAAAAAATTGTAAACTTGCTTTCAAGGAGTTTCTAATCCTTGAGATACAGAAGCAAAGCCAAAACTTTAACCACACTACCAACACAAGGTTTGTGTTCTATGTCTTCACAAATAAATATTTATTACATAAAAACAAAGGGTCATCTTCTACCCTTGCTTCCTCGTCAGACTGAACCTTCCGATGCGTGAGGGCTTGTGAAGACACTTTTTCAGTTGATTTTTCTGGGTCTAGACTCCTCTCATCGAGATGGTCCTCCTGGTGTGCTTAAAATGTGATTTTGAGCAACTAAAAAATTTCAATTTCGAAGAAAACACTCTGTTTTTCTAAAACTCGCTCACTTTGGCTCTGATACCACGCACAAGAATTTACGTGGTTTAGCAATTGCCTATATCCACGAAGAGAGATTTTCAGCTATAGAAATTTTCGAAGGGAGATTGCAACTGTCACACCTCACAACTCTCTATAGACTCACATACTCTCTCTTTGTTCTTGCTGCCCTCTGTTATTGATGGTGTGTCTAATCCTAACAAATTCTTCAAAGCACTACCCTTTGGACTTGAACAAAAACAAAGATGCATACTATGTTTAGTTTCCTACAAGTTCTTCAATAGACTGCACTTTTTTAGTTCAATATTGGCACATAATGTCCTAAATTATTTTATTTCTGATTTAATACTAAATGAGTGTTACATAGATTTGGTTGTTACTTTCTTGTTATATTGATAAACTAATGGAGCTGGCTTGCAGCGGCTACATGTCTCCGGAATATGCAATGCATGGACAGTTTTCTGTAAAGTCCGATGTATTTAGTTTTGGTGTATTAGTTCTGGAGATCATAAGTGGCAAGAAAATCAATGACTTTGATCAATCAAATAGCGTTGAGGACCTTCTCATCTATGTGAGTAACAACAATACATTACAATTATTATTTTCTTTCTTAACGCCTATATCATTATATCCACAAAACATTTATGATAAATTATTACAGGCTTGGAAACTTTGGAAGAATGGAACACCTTTGAAACTAATGGATCCAACTTTGGAAATATCTTATTCAAGACACGAAGTCTTTAGATGCATCCATATTGGCTTGTTGTGTGTTCAAGAAGACTCAGATGCTAGGCCCTCCATGGCAACAGTAGTTTTGATGCTCAACAGTTACACTGTTACCCTAGCAATTCCTAAAGAACCTGCATTCTTTTCTCATAGTAAAATAGAGTTAAATATAGGACAATGTCTAACGTCAGATCAATCTGCAAGTAAGTCAATGCCACTGTCTGTGAATGGCGTATCGATTACTGAATTAGACCCTAGATAATGTGAGAAGTCCATGACATAACAAGGTTCAAGAATAAATCTATAGTGTGAAATGAATACAAATAAACTCAAACTTATATGTGAAGGTTTCCATATATTCAAGGGTAAATTATGCAAATGGTCCTTATAGTTTATATGATGTGTCAATTTGGTTCCTTTTGTTTTAATTTACTCGATCTTGCCCTTTAATTTAACGGATTGTGCTATATTGGTCCAATAAATACCAGCCGTTAGGCTTGGTAGAAAGAAACTCAAACGATGTGTCAATTTAGTCCCTGTAGTTTACACAATGTGTCAATTTACTCCTTGTCAAAATCGAGCAAATTAAAACAATAGGGACCAAATTGACATATCGTCTAAACTATAAGGACCAAATTGACACATTGTTTGAGTACGTGACAACTTTTCGTCCACCAAACCTAATGACCGTTATTTATTAGACCAATATGACAAAATCCATTATATTAAGGGGCAAAATTGAGCAAATTCAAACAACAAGGACCAAACTGACATATCATATAAACTATAAGGATCATTTACATAATTTACCCTATATTCAAATGTTTGAAAGATTTTGAACCTAAAATTTATTTCCAAGGTTGTAGTCATTCATTCAATTTTCTAGTGTTGGCACAAAATTATATATATATATATATATGTGTAAAATAAGGGTTAGTTATATTTTTAGTTCTAAAATATGAGTCTTGTGTTGTGTCATTTTGATTCCTAGTATTTCAATTTAGTTTACAATATTTAAATTGTATCAATCTAATTTCCAATGTATAAAAAAATGTTTCAATTTAATTCCCCAATAGCTTGAATTTGCCTATATAGCCATTGAAGCACCACATAAATATATACCCTTTTGGTAACTGAATGATGAGAAATATACAATAGAGTTAAAGGAAATTCTGTAATAAATCCATTGAAAAAGGTGTGTATCATATGTTTTAATTATGATATTTGTGGCCTTTGGTTATGACTCACTTACTTGAAGCGATTTATCTTTTGAAGAAAGTAATAGAAAAGTATAGAGAAAAGAAAAGAGACATTTTTATAGTTTTTATTGATCTTGAGAAAGCATGTGATAGAATGTCTCCGGATATAATCAGATGGGTGTCAGAGAAGAAATGGGTGACAAAAAGGTATATTGATATGATTAGGGACATGTATGAATGTATGGTGACCACTAGTAGATCGCCTGCTAGAGAGACAAGTAAATTTCCAATTACTATGGGGTTGCACTATGGATTAATCTTGAGTCCTTATCTTTTTACTTTAGTTATGGATGAGTTGATAAGAAATATTCAGAATGATGTAACCATGGTGTATGCATTTTGTATTTGATAGACTTGGAGAGAAGCACTTGAATTTAAAGGATTTAGGATAAGCAAACTAAGACGGAGTACATGGAGTGTAATTTTAGTAACAGTAACAATGAAAGTACGGGAGAAGTGAAGATTGAGAACCAAGAACTACCTAAGAGTGGATATTTTTGTTATTTAGGATCAATTATCACAATGGTTAGGGAGATTGAAGCGGATGTGGTCCATAGAATTAAGGCATGATGGCTTAAGTGGTGGAGTGCATATGGGTACTATGTAAAAAATGAGTACCCACTAAACTAAAAGGAAAGTTCTATAGAATGGCTATTAGAATAGGTATTTTGTATGGGACGGAATGTTAGGCAACTAAGAAATAATATGCAGATAAGATGAGTGTTGTTGAGATATAGATGCTAAGGTGGATGTATGGCAAGACTAGAAAAGACAGAATTAAGGATGAGTATATTTATGAATATGTAGGAGTAATACTGATAGAAGATAAGTCAAGAGAGAATAGATTGAGATTGTTTGGTCATATATAACGGAAACCAATAGAAGTAGTAGTGAAGAAATGTGATACAGTAATGGTGGATGGAAGTGTTAGGGGAAAAGACAGACCTAGATTGATGTGAGCTAGTGTAGTAAATAGAGATACGAATCTCCTTAATTTGACCAACCAGATGGTCGTTGATAGAATCGAGTCGAGAAGAAAGATTTATGTAGCCGATCCCATTTGATGTGACTTAATACTCTTAGTTATGACATATTGTTGTTATTATTTAGGTTATGACTAAAGAGATATTGAATTATGCCTCAAGTGATATTTTGGTTATGACCATTGAGTGACAAATATAATTTTATTATTTAACTACCGATATGCAGTCAATTTAATTTTTTGCATGAATGCATTTTTTACCCATGTCTGCACTACTTTTCCCGACCACAATGCTATGGTAAACATATAATTTTTTATTGCATTGTATTTTGGACAAATTATATTCATAGATTTTATAATTCGTCATTAGTGTTAAATTGACTTTCATAGTTTTGACTGTATGAATTTTATTTTTCAAATTTTAATTTTGGGTTTCGATTTCTTTTGAAATAGAACCAAAATTAGTAGGCAAAACAATCTATGCACTGTAATCAAAATGATGAAAGAGTTGACGTATAATTTGAATGATCTATTTCCTTTTCAATGTATCATTTTGCACTTGAAAAGTACCCAATTTCTTAACAGATATTATCAATTAAACAAAATTTGATACAATAAGAATTTTTTTTTAAAATTTTTTTTTTACAATTGAAATTACAATGGTCAAATTAACACTAGAAAAGTGACGAGAATCACGAGTATAAATTATACTTTGGCTTATTATCTCATGTATCACTAGTAGCTATTTTTAGGATTTAAACCATGTATTCAATCCCTAAACTCTACGGATTTTGAAAATTATGAATCACAAAACCATAAAAAAAAATAATAATAAGAAAAAAAATTGACAGAACACATAGATATACGAGATTCGGTAATGTGTCTACGTCCTCAGGAGCCACATCAATTCACTGCATTAATTATAGAATTACAAACACTCTTTTTCCTTTTCTCTCACAAAAATAGCAACAACCTCTCTCTTTTTTCTCTAATCATAAAATGTATAAATATTGTTGCATTATATAGAGTAAAGCTTGTGGGCCGAAACTAATAAAACAAGCATTAAAAATTTTGGCGTAATCTAGGTCTATTCGTCAGGCTTAGGCTCTCTGCTGAAGGTTGTCTGCATACCCAACAATTATATTGGCTTAATGAATCCCATTACTTACCTCGATTTTTAATACATTTGTGATATATCAAAAATTGAACAACTATTAGACCTACTAACAAAAATCTTACAACATTTTTTTTTGAATAATTTGTCAATCGGTAAGAGAGTAATACAAACATGAGAAACATTACATCAAATTGAATAACTAAAAGTCCAAACAACAGTTTGACAATGCACCAAATTAGGAAAGAAATAAACAATAGTCCAAACGATGGAATAGGCTCCCCTCCATACCTCATCTCTCCATACCTCTCCATACTCTTTTACAGGTTTTAATTCTGACTTGCGTTGATGATTCAGATCATCTATCTCGTAGGCCTTGCAATGAACACCATCCATGAAAAAATTAATTTTATTGAACAACTATAAATATGAGAACAAACTGTACTTTGTTTTATAAAACATATGGTTTAAATTTAATTATATATACCTGTAGACACCCCATTTTTGATGGCCCTTACGACTTGGACGTCATCGCATGCACACCCGATGATGAGTATATATGCTCTTCAAGTGCTCGAAGTCCTCAGCGGAATGCCACAGCTTTGAGCGCTTCAAACCCTACACTCTTGTTGCCTCATTCTTGGACCAAGCCTTGGTTCTTCAAGCTTGCAGCTTCTGGTGCCCTGCTGGCCACCTTTTTGGGCTGCTGGCCATCACTTTTTGGTTGTCAGCCACTGATGTGGCCTGCCAGCCACCAGTGATGGCCGGCCGGCTACCAGTTTCTTTTGCAGATATTTTGTGACAACTGTGCCAGCTGTTTGCACATATGCATGCATCTGTCCCCACGTGTAGGACTAGATATTCTTGAGAGGAATTCATGTTTTCTATATATAGGAGGCCTCCCTATCATGTTTTAATGTTAGAAAAATTTTAGAGCAAAATTTTTCCTCTCTCTACAATTCTCTCTCCCTCTTCCAAATTCCTATACTTTAGCTTACATATCCTTAACCTTTGTCTATACACCATTAACTAAACCTTCTCATCTTTGAGCTGACGTACTTTTGAGGTTGGTTTAAGCTCTTGAAGGGTGTGTTGTTCTGATTTGTTTCCTAGAATTGGTCTTCTCTTCAAGAGATATAAGGCTTTGCCTATTTGCTTGCTTTGTCTACTCTTTTTCTTGTAATTTTCCAACTGTTTTTGGGCTATAAAAACTCTGTATTTTAGGCTAAAACTTGGGTTCTAAGGCCATTAAAGGTTGAGGGGTGGTTTACCTTTCTTTACACCGTGTTTTAGAGGCCTTTACCCTTGTGTTTTCCATCCTTTTACTATCTTTTTTTGAGCTTTTAAAAAATATTTTCAGAGCTTTTTCAGTGGCCAAAATCATGTTTTGAAGTCCAAATTTGGAGGGTTAGCCTCCTCTCCTTATGTCTTGCTTACTAGCCTAATTTGTGCCATGTTTTAGCTTATTAATCTAGCTTTTGTTGTCTTAATTCCAGCATGTTTTAGGACTGTTTTTAGACTTTTTTAGCACTGTTTTTGGTTGATAGTTGCATTTGAGCTTTGTTTTGCATGCTTGTAGTATAATTGTCCTCATTAGTTTGGTGTTCTAGGCATTAGACACCATCTCCTTTGAGTTGATTGCATTTATTTATGGCTTTCCATACTTGTAATCACACTTAATCATCTCTGCAACCTCCCTCCTTTTTTGGCTTTTGTTTTGCTTTGAAAGTGGTTTCAAATCCTTTGTTTGTTTAAGCATGAGATTGAGATGTCATGCTTAATGGTTTAATCCCTTAGGAGGTTCATTGCCAATAGTATGATGTCTCTTTCATGCCTAAGACAACACTTGGTTTAAGCCTTCTTTCCATTTAGAGGACTTAAACTCACCATTGGATTTAATAAATTAAAGAATGGATGGTAATCTAAAATGATGTAATAAATGGGACTAAAAGTGAGCGAGATAATAATTGGTTTTGTGTTTAATCGGACATTAATTGAACACATAGAAGATCGAGGCATTTCATACTCATTAGTGATGAAATGGTTCAAGTTTTCAAGGTCACTACTTGCCTTGATCTTCCATGATAGGGAGGTGGTTTTGAGAGTCTCATTGAAATTGCATTCATTGAAATTGTACACTTTGGTTCATATGCCATCATGCAATGAAATTTCTTGAGTTGATGGTTTATGAACTAAACTTGCTACTTCTTTGATTTGTTCATGAAAAGGAGGGGTGAGCTGTGCAAACAACCCTTGAGAATACCATGTGCATGCTCTGTTTGTCCTCTGTTGCAGCAAGGTGAACTGGGCAGCAGTGGTCGGCAGGCCATTTTCCATGGTCGACAGGCCACCTTTGATGGCTGGCTAGCTATCACTGGTGGCCGGTAGGCCCTCATCATTGGCCGGTCGACCACTGATGCAAAATTCAGCAGTGTGTTTGTGAGGCAAACCAGAGTTATTCTGGAAGTGGGCAACAGTGTATGTGTTCTCTGTGCAATAGAGGCTCTCTGAAAGCAAAACAGTGACCTTTTCGGGTGGAAACCGAGCATGCGCATGAACACCCCTAGCTTCCCGAGGCGGAGTAGTTAGCTTAGTACTTAATTGTTTAGCTTACTTACTTCTTTTAATTGCACTTGTGTTGTAATTATATAATTAGTTAAAGTAATTAGCTAGTTATGATGTTGTAATCATTAATTAACTAGTTAGTTAATTCATTTGTTATAATAATTAGTTAAGTAGTTTAGCTAATTTCATTTGTTTTGTAATAATTAGCTTAGCTTTAATTAGTTAGTTAATTAGCTTAGTTCATTAGGACTCTCCTTTGTGAGAGCACAGTGTAATAATGTGTATGTTTTCTAACCCCACGTCTTTCTCCATTTTATTTACTAGCTTATGATGGTTAGTTTAGGGACATCATGTTTTGTTTAGCATATTTCATGTTTGCATCCACTTTTATTGCATGCATCGGGGCTTGGTTCATCATTTTAGCTGCATTGTTAGTTTAGTGCTTCTTTGAATGCGTGCTTAGATCACATGCTATTTAATTGTTTCATATGTCATATTAGTAGCCGAGCCTAGTAATTGCATATTGCATGTGTTGCATATTGCATAGTTAGAATCATGTATTTTTTCTAACTATTTTGTTTATTCTGGCTTAGAGTACTAGGTGAGCCTTTACCTGCTTTAGCATAATTGCATGAGTGTGATTGTTGTCATGTTTAGCATGTTTACCATGAGGCTAATTGCTTAAGTGCTATAACTACTTGAATGCTTGTGGATGAAGGCTTGTTACTTGAATTGGAATAATTTGAGCAATGTTTATATGCGATCACTTTTTCAAGTGGTACATGTTTTGAAACAATTTTTCAAAACAAACATGACTCGCAATTTTTCAATTCTTGCAAGTTAGTCTATACTTGTGTGTGTGCGCATCACATAGCAATGCTAGCCTAATAAACCAAAACAAGAGCATATAATATAAATAAAATTCATATCATGATTAGTAGAGGCTGATTTTTGATCGGGCAAGCGGGGGTGCTCAAATTCATTTAGGACCTTCCCCTCTCGTATCTAAGTTCCCGAGCCAAGACAATCTTGGTGATGATTGACACGTGGCCTTTGGCACGAGTCATGGGTTTCCTAAATTTCCCAAAAACAAAATATTTATGTGGCGACTCTATCTCTGGCAAATTAGTCCATTTTTGGTAATTTGATTCAAAATCAATTTTCCAAAAGATTTGCTAGATTTGGAGTCTTTGGTGTTTATCTATTTCACATTACACTTGTGAGATCAGATTCAAAACCGCGGGAGACCAATACTGTAGGGCTTATTTCGTCTTCCGAAAGGGGGCGCGAAAAAGTTAAGCCACAGTTTCTGGCAACTCTGCTGGGGAAAGTAGAGAACTTGACTTGAAATTCATGATATGCAATTTTATCTACACTTATATGTTTCTTTGCATAGCATTTGCATTGGTGTGTTTAAGTCATTGTGTTTGCCATTTGCTATTCCTGGATGGTTTAGCCAGAGGCTTGACCAAAAAGCTTGCCAAAAGGCTGACCAGTCACGGGCTTTACTATGATGGGAACACAACCCTTGGATCTGGACTACCGCTGTACCGTTTGATCCTCCTTTCACTTTTCGGTGTTAGGTGTGAGAGGTATATTAGGTAGTCTTGCTGAGGTATTTGTAGAAACCCCATTTTTGACTGCCCTTAAGACTTGGGTGCCATTGATTGCTTATTTGGTGATGAAAGTTGTGTAGTGCAAAGGTTCAATTTCTTCGACAAGAGGAGCTCAAAATCCCAACCTCACACCCCATTTTTGGACCAAAACGATTTTGACCAAAATGATTTTAGATCTTAAAACCTCTTTTTCAAAATATTTTTGAAAGAAGTTTCTACGATGTTCCGAGGCTCGCATTTCGTTAAATGTTGCGCTTTTCGGTAAACTGAGCAAGAACAAAGTAGAAATGAATGAAAGAGAGGTTGTAGACATCCAATTTTTGACCGACTTCAAGACTTTCACGTCATTGTTTGTGCACTCGATGATTGCGCATGTTTGTGCTCATTTTGAGAGCCCGAAGGTCTTAGCTAAGCGCCTTGTCTTTGAGCCACTAAACTCTCTTTGTTTTGGCCTTGTTCTTGGGCCCAACCTTGGTGCCTCTTGCCTGGAGGGGGGAAAGGCCTTGCCGGCCACTTTTGGCTATTGTCGGCCACTTTTCCCTCTTGTCGGCCACTTGAAGTGGCCGATCGGCTAGGGGAGGTGGCCGGTCGGCCACCTAGAGTGACCGACGGCCATTTTTCTTCTTTTTTAGATATTTTATGTGCTAGCTGTTGTTCACTGAATACATCCTCCATACATTTTGGCTTGCATTGCTATATAAGGGGTGGTCTCTCACCCATTTTGAGGGTTACAAAAATTTAAGAGCAAATTTTCCTCTCTCTCTCTAGAATCCTCTCTCTCCTCCTATTTTGTGCTTGAAAGTGAGTTTTCTCTACACATTTGCACTAGGACCCTTGACAAAACACCTCCACCTTGGAGCTGAGGTTCTTTGAGGCTTGGTTTGAGGTCTTGAGCTTGGTTTTGGCTTAGAATTGTTGTTGTTTTAGTGCTGTGGTTTAAGGGTAAGGACTTGTCCCTTTTAAGTTTTGCTTTAGTTACTTGTTTGGCCACCTTTGTATGCTATTTTTGAGGCTGGATTTTAACCTCTAAAAAACTCTATTTTTTAGGTTTTAAAATGATGGTTTGAGTCTTGTTTTGTTACGGGGTGGTTTCCTCCTTTTGCTCTTTGGCTTGTAAAGCCTTTTAGGCCATCTTTCAAAGCTTTTGAAGCACCCTTTTCTTGGCCTTTTAACCACTGAATTCCAGAGGAATATTAGTGGTAAAAAGTTGGTTTTGAGGTCCAAAATAAGAGGGGGTGGCCTCCTCTCCTTATATTTTGTTTGCATGTATAGATGGCCTAAGATGTGAACATGCTTTTCCACCTTATTATAGCTTAGTTCAAGCATGTTTTTGGATTTTTTTTGACATGCTTCAACTCTGTTTTTGGTTGGTTGGAACACTTCTTGCTTGCTTTTTGTACTTGTAGTACAATCATGCTTACTAGCCTAGCATATTTGATGATTTAGCTTATTATTCTAGCTTGTGTTAGCTTGATTCCAACATGTTTTAGCTACTATTTTGGGTTGGTTAAGGCCTTTGAGGCTTGAATTGCATGGCTATAGTGTAGCGGTCTTCTCTAGTTCATTGCTTTGAGGCCTTGAGCATGCTTTGCATGGGATGATTGCATGTTATAGCATCATTTTATACATGATTTCAGTGCATATAGCTCTGTCACACTCTCACTTCTATCACTCTTTCATTGCTATTGAGAGTTGTGCTTTGTATCTTGCTTGCAAGCCAATGTGTGCGCATGATTTTCTTGCCTCTTATGCTTCTATCTCATCATGTTTAGGCCACTGTTTTAGCATGATTTAGCTTTGATTTGAGCTAGGTTTGGTCATTTAAGCCTTGTATTGCATGCCTCTTGTGTAGTTTTCTTCACTAGTTTCAATGCTTTCGGCTTTTTTTGAGCATGTTGTTGTGCATATGTTGATTGCATGGCTTAGTGTCTTTTGCATGCCATTTTAGCACTAAAAAGTCTGCAACCTCCCTCATTTCTTCATTGTTCTATTTGTTTTGAGGGTTGGTTAATCTTATGATTGTGTTTAAGCTTGAGATAGAGCTTGTGCTCAATGGCTTTAACTCTCTTTTGAGGGTTTCTACTAGTCAAAGGCATGATCTCTCTCATGTCTTAAAGCATCCTTTGGTTGACCCCTCTCGCATTAGAGGACAATCACTTCGGACCTAACCAATTAAAGAATGGTTTGGTAATGTAAAATGTGTAAACAAAATGAGCCAAATAAAACATGAACAAGATAAACATATGTGTGTTGCATTGCATGTGTTTGGATCGGATGTTAATCCAAATACAAGAAATGTAGGACGTTTCATACTTAAAGTGATGAAACGTGTCACGTTTCTTGGTCGTCGTCACCTGTAATCGTGGATGATAAGGTGGTGGCTCTTTTGGTCTTGCTTGTGCATTCATTGAGCTTGTACAAGCTTGGTCCCTAGGCCAACATGCATTGAGATGCTTGATTGGTGGCTTGAAAGCGAAGTGCTATACTCCTTTGAGCTTGAGAAATGATAAGGAGAGTGGCAGTGTATACATTTCCTGCAAAATACCTTGCTTTGCCTCTGTTGTTCTCTGTTGCAGCAAAAATAGAAATTTGGAAAAAGGGGTTGCCAACTGGCCACTTGTAGTAGCCGACCGACCAGTGTGGGTGGCCGACAGCCACTTCCTGTGGCCGACCGGCCAGAAAAGAATTTTTGTGCAAATGTGCCTTTGTGTTGGAGTAGTGGCAGCCTGGAAGTTGGTTCAATGTTTCGAGATCACAGTGAATGCAAACAAAGGCAGTTGAAGGCAAGGCAATGGATTTTCGGGATGACACCAACCGAGCATGCATGTCTCCCTCGCCCGCGAGGCCATTTTAATTGCTTTAATTAGTTAGTATAGCTAGTTAATCAATTCGTTTTGTAATATTTTAATTAGCTTAGCATAGCTAGTTACTCAATTGTGTTGTACTAATTAATTAGCTAGAATAGTTAATTAGTTGTTCTGTAATAATTAGCTTAGCATAGTGTAGCTTAGCTTATTCATTCGAACTCTCCTTCGAGAGAGCGCAATGTTGTAATAAGTGTGTGTGCGTGTGTGCATGTCTTCCAACCCCACGTCTTTCTCTCTTTTACTTAACCTGCTTTCGATGGTTAGTTTAGGGCACGTTTTGATTAGCATACCTTATACTTGCATGCGTACATCATTCATTTGCCTTGCATGCATCGAGGCTCGACGCATCATTCAAACTGCATTGTATTTCAATACACTTACTTGAATATGTGTTTCAAAGCATGTTATCAAGTTGCTTTGTATGCATGATTAGATAGCCGAGCCTATTTAGTTGCATTATTGCATGTGTTGCATTAGGCTTCTTAAATATAGTTAGGATCATGCTTTGTTTCTAACTAGTTTTCTGTTTTGGCTCATAGTACACTGTAAATTTTACGCTTTAGCATACTTGCATGAGTGTGAGTGATGCCATAATTCACATGCTTGCCATGAGGCTATTTGCTTAAACGCTAAACTATATGAATGCCTATGGATGAAGGCTTTGTTGCTTGAATTGAGACAATTCAACAAATGTGAGTTTTAAGCCCACTTTGTGAAGTGGCAAATCATGTTTTAAGCCCACTTAAGGGTGGCAAATCTACGCTTTAGCCCACTTGAGGGTGGCATTTTCAAACCATTTTCGAAAAATAAACATGAGTTGATTTGTTCAAATTCTTGCGATTTTAGTCTATATTTGCTTGTGTGCGTCACATAGTAAAGGTAGTTAATAACCGGAATAAGAACACATGTTTTTATAAAACAACATATCACGATTAGTAGAGGCTGATCTTTTGATCGGGCGAGCAGGGGTGCTCATTTCAAGACCTTCCCCTCTCGTACCCAAGTTCCCGAGCTGAGGCAACTTTGGTGATGACGGACACATGGCCTTTGGCACGAGTCAGGGCTTCCTAAATTTTCCAAAAATAAAATATTTAGGTAGCAACTCTGTAATCTGGCAAAGCAGTCCATGTTTGGCGCTTTTTGATTCAAAATCGATTTTCCAAAACGATTTGCCGGATTTGGACTCTTTGGTGTTTATCAGTCTCACATTGCACTTTATGAGATTAGATTCAGAACCGTGACAGGAGTCTGAATTGTAGGACCAATTCGAGCTGTCCGAAAGGGGGCACGAAGAAAGTTGAGCGCTACAGTTTCTGGCGACTCTGCTGGGGATTTAGAGAACTTGACTTGAACTCGTGATATGTTGTTTTATCTACATTTATGTGTCTCTTTGCATTGCATTTGCATTGGTGCGCCGAAGTCATAGTATTTTCCATCTGCTATTCCTGAACGGTTTGTCAGAGGCTTGCTTGAAAAAGCGTGCCATAAGGCTGATCGGTTGCGGGCTCTGCCACGATGGGAACACAAACCTTGGATTTAGGACTACCACCGTATCGTTTGATCCACCTTCCACTTCTCGGTGTTAGGCGTGAGAGGTATATTAGGTGGTCTTGCTAAGGCACCCTTTTTGACCAATTGACCTAGTTACATATCGGAAGCCATAGAGACTGTTCCAAACTAGGACAGGTTGTTTACCCGAATGCAGAATTTTTTGAAACTGCATGCGTATGTAGTGAAACCCTAGCTCCTGATGAAAATAGGACAGGGAAACCCTACCCCACCATAGGGCTGTTTTGGCTCTCACTTGCTTGATATGTGCTGTTAGGATGTGTGTCTACAGGAAATGTATGTATCAGTTGCAAGTTTGGGTATCAGTTTGAGGGTATCAGATTTGAGGCAGGAAATTTGGGGACAGAAATAAGTGTTTGAGTACAGATTGTTCAGCTTATGATTTCAACTATGTGTTGTTTCTATCTAAGCCGAGGTGCTACGCGTTTGCTGATTGTCGTTTTCTTTTGCTTTATTTTTCTTTTTGCAAGGTAGTATTTCATCATTGCTTCTGACGAGACAGATACCTGTAGACACCCCATTTTTGACTGACCTTAAGACTCAGATGTCACCGATTGAGCGCTTGGTGATGTTGCATATTGTGCTCGTTCTGAGGTTGCGGAGTCCTGGCTGCGAGCCTTGCCTCCGGACTTTCGGACTCTTTTGTGCTTTGCCTTGGTTTGCGAGCCAGGCCCTGTTTTCTCTGTTTTCTCTTCCCGAAGGGAGGGAGAGGTCTCGTAGATCATCTCTCAGTGGCCGTAGGCTACGTTTCGTGGTCGTAGGCCATTTTTCCCATTTCGGAGCCCGGTTCCCGGTTTTCGGAGCTGTCAGGCCGAGTGCCTCGGTTCGGGACCACCTAACCACCTCCGTTTCCTCCGGTTTTGGCATGCATCTTATTTCCTCCCTTTTGAGGGACACTATGATCCGAGAGACCAACTTCATGGTCGAACACCACTCCCGGTGCCTAACTGTCAGTTTTTAGGGCCTCGGGCTGCGCGTTTCGGCCCCCGAACCTTCATTTTGCATTGGTTTGTGTTCATTTTTGGCAAGGACCTCTGTTTCATCACCAGGAAGGTCGTAGAAGGGTGGGAGGCCAGTAATTGTTTCAGCAAGCAGTTATATTCCTTCATTGCCCTCCGTCGCCCGTTTTTCTCACTCGGAAGCCAATGTTGACTACCCTAAGGCCACTTTTTCAAGCTCCAAACCACATATTTGTGTTGTAGACACCTGGGAGGCCACCAATATCATATGGTCGACTAGTAATTGTGATTGACCCTTTTGAACCCCTCCTAAAAGTGGCCTTTTCTCTCTTCCTGGTTCACAGTTGCCAATTTTTGACCACAAGGTTGTGTTGAGAACACATGGGAGGCCACCAATTTGTGGTGGTCGGCTAGTAATTGCACTTGGCCTTTTTGACCCCTGGTCGGCCGGCCATGGGGAGAGCCAGCCGGCCACCTGTAACCTAGATAACTGGCCGGCCTGATTCCTTGCAGTTGGTACATCACAAATATCCATTTCATTTCCCCCCAGATTTTGTATCCGGGGGGCTGTCATTTTGGGGGGGAAACTTGAATTGTTTTCCCCTCCCCCCATTTTCCCCCTCTTTTTGCCTATTAAACCAGCCTCCAGCTCTGCTTTTAAGGGTTAGAAAAATCCCCTTTGAAGCCTTGTATTACATCTCCCTCACTCTCTCACTTCAAGCATCCAAATCTCCTAAACCTCACACCATTTCTACACCATCACCTAGCACCACACCACCACTCTATTCCAGCAGCTTGGAGGATCTTTCCAGAGCTTAGGAGGCAACATTTCTTGGTCCAAAGGCTATCAAAGACTTGGTCTACAAGGGTAACTTCCATTTCCCCTCTTTTGTGCTTCATTTTGTTCAATATCTTAGCCTTTTGTGCTTGCATATTTGGGCTCTGACCCTAACTATAAATAGGCTTAGTTTGATCCATTTATCATGTTTGATTAAGGCCCTCTCACTGTTTGAGGCCTCCTCTTTGCACTTGCTTCTTTACCTCTCTTGTATGCATATTTCTTGTGTAGTATTTTTGGCCTATATGTAAACTGTTTTGAGGCATGTTGTAAACTGTAAAGTAGCTTATTTTGAGCCTTTCTTCAACATTGTTGAAGGGCTCATCACTGTTTGAAGTTTCCATATGTCACTTGCCTTTGTATCCATCTTATGATCCTATTTTTGCATGATTTGTTAACCCCTTGCGCTTGCATTTTTGGACTCTGGTCCAAACTGTAAATATCCTTATTTTCACCCCCTATTCATTTTTCATTAAGGGTCTTTTGCTTTTTGAAGCATCCTTTTTATAGTTTGTGTTATAGCTCTCTTTTTGGCCTTATCTTGCATAGTATTTTGAGCATGCTTGTGCACTGTTTTGGGTTTGATCATAAACTTTAAAAGGTCATATTTTGGGCCTATTTTCAACATTTTTGAAGGGTCCTCATCTGTTTGGGGTCGGTAGCCATCACTTCCTTCTTTGTCCCCTTTTGGCCCATTTCTTGCATGAGAGTTTAGCTACACTTGTGTTTGTTTTTGTGGTTTGTCACAAACTGTAAAACATCATATTTTGGGCCTGTATTCAACATTGTAGAAGGGCCCTTCTCTTTTTAAGGTCAGAAGCTGCTACTTACTTCATTATCTCGCTTTCAGGGCCATTTTTGCATGCTAGCTTAGCCCCATTTGTGTTCACTTTTTGGCCTTACTTAAAACTGTAAATATTCTTATTTTTGGGCTTTCTTGATTCTGTCTTCACACTCCATGTTCAAATAATGCATGCATTGCATAGTCATAGGCCATTCCGTATGCCTAATTTCATGTTTCGGGACTTATTCCATGCATCGGGTGCCTTTTTGCCATGTTTCAGGACTGTTTTGCATCACTTTTTGCTAACTAAAATTTGCATGCTAGTATGCCATATTCCATTCCTTGCCACGTCTTGTTAGAGTGGCATTCCGTGCCTTAGGTTCGGTCCTCGATTTGCGTGCACGTGTGCACGCATTTCGAATTGTCTCATTTTTATCTAATGGCCTCTTATGTGAGTCCATTATGCATTGTGTATGCCATTTCATTCCATAGCATTGTGTATGCTAGGCTGTATGTTAGCACATTGCGTATGTCATGTTACCTCGTGCATCGTGTATGCCATTTCATAGCATTGTGCATGTTAGGTTATATCTTAGTTGCATTTCATGCATGTCATGCATATTGCATTGTGTTCGGGATAGGAGTTAGCCCGAGCATGGGAAACGAGGGGCGTTTCGTACTCCGAGTGACGGGATGTGTCTCAATTCCCCAATCACCGACACTCCGGATTATCCATGATGGAGTTAGGTTTAGTTGAGTTTTCATGTCCATTCATTCTATATTGAGTAGTGCAATTCGATTCCTCGGCCATCATGCATCGAGATGCGTGATTGGTGGCACGAGGATCGAGGCATGCGTACATTTGTGAAAATACATTGCCATGCCCCTTTCCTGCTCTCTGTTGCAGCAAATCAAGAATCAGCAGTCTTCCGAGGCTTGGCGCACTTTCCAAAAATCATTGCAAAACAGAGGCTAATTGGGGCATCACAGTGGATTTCCACGCAAAGGCAACCCGGACATGCATCATTCATCATCTGAAGAAGAGTCAAGATAGTCCCTGGCTTGTATGCCAGTTTATTATTTTTCTTAGTTAATTTGTAAATTAATTAGGGATTTGTACATATTTGGACTGCACTATTATTTGGACCCTCTATGCGAGGGCAATGTTGTAATAAGTGTGTGTGTGTGTGATGTATGTCTTCCAACCCCACGTCTTTCTCCCTTTTATTTACCCGCTTATGATGGTTAGATTAGGACATGTTTCAATTAGCATACAGTATGATAGCATGTTTGCACCCACTCATCTGTCTTGCATGCACCGGGCTCAGCGTATCATACTAACTGCATTTGTATTTCAATTCCAAGTTGAATACATGATAGCTATTGCATCTCATATGCCATGTTTAGAATAGCCGAGCCTGCTATAGTTGCATTTTTGCATGTGTTGCATTAGGCATTTCTGTATACTTAGGATCATGCATGGATTTCTAATCAGTTTCTGTTTTGGCTTGGAGTACTTGGTGAGTTTTTATGCTTTAGCATCCTTGCATGTGTGTGAGTGACTGCCATGATAGCATGCTTACCATGAGGCTATTTGCTTATGTGATATAACTGCTTGAATGCCTGTGGGTGAAGGTTGGGTTATTTGGATTAGAACAAATCATCAACTGTGAGTTTTAAGCCCACTAGATAGTGGCAAAACCAAGTTTTCTAAGCCTACCTGCGGGTAGCGAACCGTCTTTCAAAAACAAACATGAAATGTTTTATTCCAATTCAGGCGATCCAGTCTATACTTGTATGCTGTGCGCATCACATAGTAAATCTAGGCTAATAACCGGAATAAGAACGCACAATGTTTTCAAAACTAGATATCATGGTTAGTAGAGGCCGATCTTTGATCGGGCGAGCGGGGGTGCTCACGAAGTGACCTTCCCCAATCGTACCCAAGTTTCCGAGCCGAGGCAACTTTGGTGATGACGGACACGTGACCTTAGGCAAACGAGTCAGGGTTTCCTAAATTTTCCAAAAATAAAATATTTAGGTGGCGACTCTGTATCTGGCAAAGCAGTCCATGTTCGGCACTTCTTTCAAAAATCTATTTTCTGAAAACGATTTGCCGGATTTGGACTCTTTGGTTTAGACTAAGAACCATAACACAAATCGAGTCCGAGCTGTAGCGAGGTCCCCCGCGGGCTTGTCTACAATACCCCCCGAGCACTCTGGACCCGAGTTAGGAGGATTCACCAATATGGGGATCTAGTTGGAGGACAACCTGTGTTTGCTTCAATACCCTCTGTTACAAGACGGAGGGCAGTCAGGCATAGATCACCAGGTTCAGCAGTCACCATCCCAACGGTCACTATCTATTTCACCTGTGCGCAGTTGGACCCAAATTCCCGCTTCTACCTCAGAGGGAGAGTATACACCGGTTCTGACAGATCAGCACCCCACAGACATTATGAAGGATATGATGCGTCAACTCCAGCAAACTATCGAGGCCATGCAGCAGGACGCTACTCGCCAAGCGAAAGTTACTGCTCGTCAAATAGAGGTTGTAGCCTAGCAGGCTAAACTAATTGCTAAGCTTCAACAGCAGCAGCAAGCAGCAGCTTCTGCTTTGCACTCACCCCCACCTAGGGTTCCAATACCTGGGGATACAACTAATGTCCAGGAGAATACGGACGTTCCAACAGGGCCAGTCCCACCTCAGACTTCCAAGGCACCGGCCTACCTAACAGAGCCGCCGTTCAAATTTGAGGTTGATCCAACCGCTCTGAAAGTAAGTAAGCTCGAGAAGTTATTCAAATGAGCTCAGGGAGTTAACTCGACCCTGGACATAGAGGACGGCTACACAGATTCGGCGGTGACATTGTCGGATAGATTTAAAATGCCTCACGCAGACTGCTTCAATGGTTTTGGTGATCCCATGGTCCACCTGAGGTTGTTTTCAGATATTCTGCGGCTGATGGGCCTGACTAGACTGCAAAAGCTATCCCTTTTTGGCCGGACCTTGTCAGGTATTGCGGCTATCTTGTATGCTAAACTGGAGGATTAGTAAAGAGGAGTTGGGAAGAGACGGTCGAGGCCTTTGTCGCCCAATATTCTTATAACACCCAAATCGAGGTCATGACTCGTGATCTCGAGGCGACCCGACAGGAGCCGAAGGAGGGCTTCTCTGACTTCGTACTCGATGGAGGGCCAAGGCCTCCATGATGACAACTCGGCCAGCCGAAAAGGATCAGATAAGAATGGTTGTTCGCAACCTACAACCCAAGTTGATGTAGAAAATGATTGTCTTACCCCTCCCCACATTTGCCGACCTTCATGAGATCAGGGTATAATAGAAGACGCCATGAAGCAAGGTCTGATTGACATAAGATGCTGAAGTACCCCCATGGGAAGTGGGTAGCTATTGTTTTTGGGAACTCTTCCATACATCTGCCACCGGAGGTTACTACACCAGTTTTGGAAATTGTGCACAGCGAGGAAGATGCCTTTTTGTTTGGGTTCACCTTGGCCGAGGCTCGGGTGGTACAAGATATTCTGGCTGTTAATGAGGGACTGTATGTCAGCGCACAATCCGTTTACCTCATGAATAAGCTTTAACATATACCCAGAATGGGATTGGGAAGGAGCGGCCGGAAGGGCGTCGCAGCGTTGACCAAAGTGCCGCACAACCTGCATACCTTTGGTTTAGGTTACACGTCTACCAAAGAGGACTGGGTAAGAAAGTGAAAGGAAATGGCTAGACGAGCCAATGCTAAGCAAGCTGGAAAGCACTACGAGCTGGTGCATAGACCTATCCAAGGAACCCTGAACAGACGCTTTGTCCGGGAAGGGGAAGATTTCCCGTTTTGCTGCTTTCCGGAGCCATGGCTGAATTCTGAGAAGCGGTGTTTGCCTAGCTTCGAGATCTTTTTCGACCTTCAGTTGCAAGGGGATGAAGTTGCAGAAGAGCAGACTGACCCACTAGCTGAGGCTGAACAATGCAAAGAGGATGAGTTTGATAGCACAGAATTTGAGATCGGAGCAGCACTGGCTTGTCTCCTGTCAGATCCTCAGATCACACCAGAGAACTCGGGGGTTGACTTCTCTATTTCCAAGATTGGAGATCAAACGGCTATGGGTCCCTTCTTCGGGCATTCTGCACGTATCTATCACATCGTCCCTCATTTGGCAGCACGAGGAAGGCTTTTTGTCTAGCAGTTCTGAGTCAGGTAGTGAACCGAAATCTGATTCCACAGAGTTTGTGGAGTCGGAATCAGATTCTAGTTCTTCTGAGTCAGAGTCCAGTATTCCTGGGGATTGATAACCCAGGATGCCGTTGTTTTGTCCAAGTCGTCTTTCTCATTTTCTTTTGAGTCGATTGTAACTGAGGAATCAGACGAACTGGAAGTTGTTAATGAGAATGGTATCGTTACCATTTCTGAGTACTTTTCTGTGCCTTTTGTATATTGCATTAATCAAGACTTTCAAAACTTTGATGAAAACGACGAGGAAGAAATTCCTCCGATTTTGAAACATTTGATTGATCGAGAGCAGGAGAGGTTTGTAAAACCTTTGGTCGATGAAATCATTTCAATTAATGTTGGTATTGAGAAGGATCCGCATCTGGTCCAGATCGGGTCCACGTTGTCTTCGGAGGAACGCAAGCGCTTAATCGCTTTATTAAAAGATTTCAAAGATGTTTTCGCGTGGTCCTACGAAGATATGCCTGGAATCGATCCTAAGGTTGTACAGCATCGGATCTCTCTTGACCCTGAGGCCCGACCCGTTAAGCAGAAGCTTCGGAGAATATGCCTGGATTGGGCTCTGAAAATTAAGGAAGAGGTCACCAAGCAGATTGATGCAGGGTTCCTGTTAGTATCTAAGTATCCTACTTGGTTGGCCAACATAGTTCCGGTGCCGAAGAAAGATGGTAGAATTCGGGTATGTGTGGACTTCAGAGATCTGAACAAAGCCAGTCCGAAGGACGACTTTCCTCTGCCGCATATCGACGAATTGGTGGATTCCACTAGGCATGCGCTGCTCTCATATATGGATGGGTTTTCCGAGTACAACCAGATCTTGATGGCACCCGAGGATAGGGAGAAGACTGCCTTCACTACCCCGTGGGGAACCTACTGCTATAGGGTAATGCTGTTTGGTTTGAAGAATGCTAGGGCTACTTATCAATGGGCTACAACCACTATCTTGCACGATATGATCCACAAAGAGGTCGAGGTGTATGTGGACGACATGATTGTCAAGTCCAAGGAAAGAGAGGGCCACTACACCGCCTTGAAGAAATTTTTCCAACGGATCAGAGAGTATTGGTTGCAACTGAATCCTCAGAAATGTACTTTTGGTGTTACAGCAGGGAAAATGCTGGGGTTCTTGATTACACAAAGGGGCATCGAAGTCGATCCTTCCAAAATCTAGCCATACTAGAAATGCCACCACTAAGGATTGAAAAGGAGGTTTGAGGCTTTCTGGGTAAAGTGCAATTTATAAAACGGTTTATTGCAAAATTAACCTGGACTTGTGAACCACTATTTGGCCTCCTGAAGAAAGGAAAAAAGTTCCAATGGAATGATCGATGCCAGGTTGCTTTTGAGCAGATCAAGCAGTATCTAACAGAACCCACCCGTGTTGTCACTGCCAGAGTTGGGAAAATCGTTGATTTTGTATCTATCAGTAACCGACACGACAATGGGCTGCATGCTTGCACAGGAATCTGAGGATAAAGTGGAGAAGGCTATCTATTACCTGAGCAAGAAGATGCTAGAATATGAGATCCGTTACACTCCGCTTAAGAATGCTTGTTTGGTTTCGGTATGGGCCACCACGAAGTTGAGGCACTACCTGTTAGCTCACTCCGTAATTCTGGTTTCGAGATTAGATCCCATAAAATATCTCTTCGAGAAACCAGCACTTATGGGTAGGCTAGCCCGTTGGTTGCTTCTTCTTTCCGAATTCGATTTGAAGTATGTGACTCGCAAGTCTGTGAAAGGGACAGCAGTAGCGGAATTCCTAGCCGATCACCCAGTGGAGGGAGACGAAGCAGTAGAGTATCTGTTCCAAGATAAGGCCATTCTGCAGGTCGAAGAAGAGATTTGGACTATGTACTTTGACGAAGCGTCTAATTAGTATGGGTATGGGATAAGAGTGTTGCTGATAGCACCTGACAATTCCCACATAACCTTAGCTTTCAAACTCCGGTTCAAGGTATCAAACAACGAAGCAGAATATGAGGCATGTATCGCTGGCTTGGAAGCCGCCCTGGAACTAGGGGCAAAACGGTTGGACATAATTGAGGACTCGAACCTGGTTGTGTCTCAAGTGAAAGGAGACTGGAAGGTTAAAGAAGAAAATATTAAAATCTATCACCAAACCCTGGACATTCTAATTCCCAGGTTTGAGAAGTTAACCTTCACGCATCTGTTAAGAGAGAGCAACAGGTTCACTACCGCTTTATCAACTCTATCTTCCATGATAGACATCCCTTTGGAAGTCCGGATGCGTCTAATCATCATTGAACAGAGGTATGTGCCAGGCCTATGAACTGATTGCGGCCATAGATGAAGTACAATATTAGAACCCCTGGTATCATGACATTTGGAACTTCTTGGAAAAGGAGGTTTACCCACCAAGGGCAATTGCCAAAGATAAGAGGGCGATACGAAGAATGCCTAGTTAGTTTATCATCTGCAGGGGTAAATTGTACAAAAGGGGCCATCTGGGAATGCATAAATTGTGTGTCGGTGCTGAAGAATCCAAGCACCTAATGGAGGCCATCTACGGAGGAGAGTGTGGATCGCACATGAGCGGAGTGATGCTAGCTTGGAAAATTCTCAGACTGGGTTACTACTGGTCAACCATGGAAGAGGATTGTATTAGTTTTGTTCGGCGATACCACAAGTGTCAGATCCATGCAAATCGCATGAACATCCCGCCATCGAAGCTGTACAACATGACTTCACCATGGCTATTTTCAGTCTGGGAAATTGATGTTATTGGGGCAGTTACTTCGAAGGGGTCAAACGGGCATGAGTACATCCTGGTGGCGATAGACTACTTTACAAAGTGGGTTGAGGCCCAATCCTATGCAATGCTGAAAGCGTCACATGTAGCCAAGTTCATCAGGAATAACATCATCTACCGTTATGGGGTTCGAATGAGATTATTTCGGACAATGGTTCCCACTTCAAGAAGGAGGTGATCGACTTGTTGGAAAAATATAACGTGGCTTTTCATAAGTCATCCACATATCGGCCGCAAACCAACGGAGCTGTTGAGGCCGCCAACAAGAACATCAAGCATATTCTACAGAAGATGGTGGAAACCTACAGGGACTGGCTAGATAAGCTGCCATTTGCTTTTTAGGGGCTACAGGACATCAATTCGAACTTCTACTAGGGGCAACTCCGTATTCTCTAGTGTACGGGATGGAGGCTATTCTTCTGATTGAAGTTAAAATTCCGTCGCTGCGAGTGATGGCTGAGTGCCAGATAGCGGAAGCAGATTGGCAGCAGAAGTAGGTTTGAGGAACTCATACTGTTCAATGAAAGGAGGTTGAAAGCGCTATATCATGTCCAAGGTTATCAACGTAGAATCGCCAGGGCTTTTAACAAAAAGTTAAGTCCAAGAATCTGAAAGAAGGGGATTTGGTGCTCAAAGACAACCGAGCTCCCATCCACGACCCTAAGGGTAAGTTCAGACCTAATTGGACTAGTCCTTACATCATCAAGTCAATCTGGTCGGGTGGAGCTGTCATTCTTATGGATTTAGATGGCCTCGAGTTCTTCCAACCGATCAACATGGACAAGTTGAAGAAATACTATCCCTGAGTGGCTCGCTAGGCCGAAAACCCGAAAGGGCGACCTAGGCAAAAGTTAAAGCATGAAAAATTTGAAATAAGAAAAACTGAGCTTGCAAAGTTGAAAACCCAAAAAGGGCGTCCTTGGCAAAAGTTAGAGCGTAAAAGGAGAGTGTTAATACACGAGTGAACCCGAACCGAACTACATAAGGCTTGATTCCCATCTTCGAGATACGTAGGCAACTTCTTTCTAAAGTCCAGCCATAAACACTTTCAAATCAACTCTGTCTATGTGATTGTTTTGGTCATCTTTATCTTTTCTACATTTAGGAGTTCGGTTGCAATTTCTGGTGCAGTGTAGTGCTCTTCAGGACAAGGGGCAACTTTCCATTTGCCGGATTTAGGGTTGTACATCTCAAGGATAGTTTCAGGGTGTATCCAGTTGTGATCCATATCGAAAATGGTTTTGAAAAGTTTTAATGAAAGTTGATTTTTGTTCAAATTAATCCTTTTACAACTTAGATCATTTTTGGACCAAACGGAAAATTTTCAGTACCCACAGCCTTCAATTTCATTGATTTCAATACAGAGTTCTCCGGCTCTTAATACAAATTGAGGTTGCTTTTTTTATTACATGCAAAAAGAAAAATTGAAAGTGCAGATTAAAGCAATAAACTTGAGGCATAGTTGAGTCAGGTGTTCCTGCCTCCCCTCCCAGAGCTTGTGGAAGCTTCAGATGCTAACGTAGGCCCAGTTTGTGCCTTATCTTCAAGTCAAGCTATGCATTCGCCAGAAAGGGCACAACTGAAATTGGGTAGCGGGAGCAAGAAGTTCTATTATCCTCCATGTAGTAGGATACCGAGCTAGCTGTGAGCCTCGTATCGGAAATGAAACTGGGTACTCTACCCCATCTTTCAGGGCAAATCTTATCATGCCTAAACTGACGCTTGAACCGGAAAGGAAAATAAAAGACACAGTGCGTCAAGCCAAACAACTGAATGCCAGGTTTCTGGGACATGCTGTAGCTCATCTCAGGCAGGTCAAACCTAGGGGCAACGCCAAGCTATGTCAACAGTAGACCTGTTGCACATCCAGTGGCACCATCACCCCTCGTTTGGGAAATCAACTGGCCGTGGATGGAAGAAATAGCTGCGCGCTGAATATGCTGGGTAAGAGTCCACTACTTTCAACCTATCCATCATCCATACATAGGGAGGGATGAAAAATAAGAGAGATTAAAAAATAGAGAGGTGTACGTGGAGAGAAAAGTGAGGAAAGGGTTTTGAGAGAAAGACAGAGCCTGAGAGCTGAGTGATGTGAGAAACACATGTGAGAAGGGTGGAAAACATTACCTACAAGAGTAGTGGACTTCCTGCAAACTTAGTTGTCTCCCGGCTATGGAAAGCATCCAAACCCATCAAAGTCTCGGCTAGTGTCAAGCCAATGCAACTCTTGCCCTCTTTCAAGCCTTGGGCAACTTTGATCAGACGAATGCTAGGTCCTCCAAAGCCAGGGGCAAGCAAGAAATGGACCAACATGCACAAGCAAATGGCATACTACCAAAAACTTTGCCAAAGACGGTTGCTGTGGTCGCCAGCATCAGAAAACCGATGAATCAAGCTGGGAATATCAAATATCGGGCATCATGCAGAGTGAACCCACACATCCGTCCTAAAGCTTGGATGTAGCAAAAACGAGGCTGAGGCAAGATCTCTTCATCACGTCGGGATTCCATCAAAGCCTGGAATACTTCGATTGTGGGACATATCTCTTGTTCCCTGAAGCTAAAAGCGTGTGTAACCGAATTCCAATATCTAGCTGTGGCATGGAGGAATGGAAAACACAACAGAGTACGGCTTAACGGGAATAGTGCATTTATCCCGAAACCCTGGAAATTCAGCTTTTCTGAGCCATCTAAATTTGCAATCCAATCGAAGAGTTTTTCGGCAAAGAATGGCTCTATTTGTGGCAAAAATTGAATTGGAATGAAGAAACCACGAAGCTGGAGCTTTTGTAGAAGATAAGGCACTGAGTGGAGGACAGGTGGCAGCCATCTGGAGAGTCTCAAAATTACTGGCCGACCAGCCAGTTCAAGTAGCTGACCGACCACCGTTACTGGCCGACAAAGATCATAAGTGGCCGACAACCACTTCTTGTCTTCAGCAGAGAGCCTTTGGCCTTCCTATGTGTTGAAGATGCTGAAAACCTATGTTTTGTTCTACTTTGGATGTGTCTTGCTATTTTGTTTACTAATTTTGTTGAGTCGTTCTCAAGTTTGGTGTAATTTTTTCATCGAGTTGTTGCAATTTGCTTATTGAGTTGTATTTGTTTCGTTTAGCAAGTTATTGTTTTGTTTATCGAGTTGTTGCATTAGTTGTTCTTTGAGTTGTCTTATTTTGTTTGTTTGTTTTATGTTGATTCATTACCTGACTAGACAATATATAATATTCAATTTCCATCAAGTTCCATTTTTGTGAAAAATGGTGCAATGTGATGCTCAAAACATAAAATGCAACATTTTTTTTAAATAAAAAAGTTGTTTTCATTCCATCATGGTTTCTTTTTACAAAGAGTACAAGTTTTAAAGAAAATAAAACTGCCTAAGGCTATACAATGTGCTAATACTACTAGCAAAAAGAGAAACAAAGCAAAAAGCATCTGAATCGATGCCACCCAGCTCAGGATCGAGAGGCCCTCTTCATTCTCTTCCTCGGTTGAGCAGACTCTGCGTTATCACCATCGGCACCGCCGTCCGAATCTGAGCTGGAGTCAGAACCAGAGCTACCTCCACCCCCATCCTCGGAGCCCTCCTCAGCATCATCGCCACCCTCAGAACCTGAGCTAGTGCCGCTGCCTCTGCCCTCAGATGACTCTGACTGGGGACTTCGCTGGCTCCTCATCCTCACTAGTCTCATCATCATCATCGAGTATGACAGGCTCTCGGCGTCTCTGTCGGCCGTGTGCCGGAATCTCTCTCCCTGCTGCTAGAGTAGGCTCTGATGGTCCTGGCTGTAAAGATGTGACCTGCAAAAGCAGTTTGAATATATTAGCCATCGTATGTATATCAGATGCAAGTGTGGTGTGCCGAGTGAGTACATGCAGAAGTCAGATATAGTATGTGGGTGCAATGTATCAGATGTGATTTATACATGCAATGTATCAATGCAGTATGGGAAAATGTTCAGTTTAGATATCAGTTTTAGTATATCAGCAAAAACATGATTACCGAAATGCAGAAAATTGAAAAATTACCTGAATGCCGTGGGAGCTAAGCATCGTCTCTCTCTCCTCAAGATCATGTCTTCAAAGGAGGCTAACACCTCGAGTAATCCCTCGACGTATCCGATGAAGGGCTATAAGTGCAAGGTGAAACGATCAGTGAATGAATAAATGAATATCTGAGCAATATATGAAAGCTGTAAAGTATACCAGTGGCGAGCCAGGTGTCCTAATATATCGGTGATCAGGCAACGGGGGCTCAAGCGGAATCTGATAAGGCACTTCGGAGTACCGCCAAGCTGTCGGCTTAGTCGGAAGATCTAGCCATCCAACGCTATGCCTGGTAGGAGGCACCTCTCTAGCCTCATCCCTCGGTGCCCGAGCCCTGCTCAGTTGAAGGGGCATCTGCTGCTCTAGTCCTACTTGACAAAGCGATATCAGCTACCCTCTTCCGCGAGAGTACGAACACTTGTCAACGGAGGCATGAGGTATGTCTGGAGATAAGTCGTGTAGTCCCCCTTCCCAATGAACAAGTTTGTATCTACGCCCCGCATAAAGTTAGTAATCTCCTGAGGGGAGAGACTCTCTATGGTTCACATAAAAGGTGGAGGCAATAAGGGGACTGATTGTAAGGGCAGGCCCAGTGTCTAGCGCATGAAGCACTCGCCAAGAAACCAGGCTCGGCCTACGGGTTCCTCAAGCAGGAGCCGATATCGGGAAGCACCTTGAGCTCTAACAAAATGAAATCTGGTCCCCTCTGGCATCCCCGCCCAAGGCTGCCATGTGATCTGCAGACAACAAGTGCATGAACTGATTAGTTGTCATTAGATATGCAAAATGAATTGAAGCTGAAAGTAAGAAGAACTGTGAGTTTTGAATTACCTCGGTCACCCTCACGATGTCAAAATACTGGCGGAGGTATAGGAGGGTCTCCCGGGCCCTCGGTTGGTACCGACCATCATATCGATGCGAGTAGGGTACCTCGAGCGGCGTCTTGACCTCTGGCTCGGGAGCAAGCGCTGGCAAATAAGCGTATACCCACAACTGTGAAAAGAAAGACAGCGGTAACGAGAATACAGATAAACACAGATAATGTGGAAAACAGAGTATGTGTTCGATATACAGAAAATACAGATGCAAAGAATATAGTATACAGAGAATACAGAAAGCACGGTATATAGTACAGTGTGCAGAAAGTACAGATGCAAAACAGAAAGCAGATTGTGTATGCACAGTGTGCGATGTGTGTAGTGTACAAAAAATGCAAAGTAGAAAGCACGGTAGAGAATGCAAAGCAGAAATGTAAAGCGTACCTCCCAGGCTTGCCAGTAGCCGCCCACTCTGTTCTCACTCCTGTGGGAGGTCGAGCTCATGTAACAGTAAAGGGTAGCAAGGCCGGCACCGCCCCAATCATAGTGCCAAACCTGGGATAGGTCCACTAAGGCGCTCAGAAGATATAGCCCGACTGTATTCACCCTATCGGCGAACAAGGTAGTGCCGAAGATGAACATCAAGAAACCTCAGGCATACTGCTTTGTAGCCTCAATCGTCGTGGGCTCAGTCCCTCTGAAATGATCTGAGAACCAAGTATATCTGACCGTCCGTAAGCGGAAGATGGGCGGGTGTGCTCCCAGCAGATAGGTCCAAGCCGCCTCCCACTCACCCATATTAGAATCATATGGGATCGGCTGGCCTCCTATCTCAAGGCCCGTCAACATAGCAAAGTCATACAGGGTCATCGTCATGTCCCCGGTAATAGAGAAATAGAAGGAGTTGGTGGTGTCCCACCATCTCTCTACCAGTGAGCCTAAGAGGGTCATGCTCGCCATGAGACGCGAGAGCCCCATGCAGAATAAGCCAAATCCCGCCTCGTCAATAATCTGTCGGACGCCATCAGGGAGGTCCATATACCACTCTCTCGCTGTGGTCAACCCGTATCCGCGGGTAAAACAAGGGACTACATGTGTTCAGAATGAGCAAAAATACAGCGTGTGAATGTGTTCAGAATGAGCAGAAATACAGTGTGTACATGTATTCAGAATGAGCAGATAAAATACAGTGTGAAAGTGCGAGCTATACAAGAAATGTAAAGTGCACCACGGAAAATGTACGAGTGCAGTGTGTACCTCGGGGGTGTCGTGGGACAGGTGAGACTCCGGCTCCTGTAGTAGGAGATCTGCAGGTGTGCGCCGTGCAAATCCAGTAAAGTGGCGGACTGTACTAGGCGGTAGTGCATGTGCCTTAGGGTGATACCTCTTTGGGTCAAAAGGCCAGATCTTGGGCGGCAACGGTATGATATTGGGCTCCTCCTCCATCCCTAGGGAACCCCTGTCGTTTGCCATCTGAAAAGAAGGTGAGAAAATAGGCAAAAATGAGCGAAATGGGCGAAAAGTGCCAAAAGTCAACAAAAGTCAACTCCCGGAAAGAGAAAAAGTCAAAAAAGTCAGAGCCCAGGAAAAGGCACCAAACTTGAGATAAACTTGAGGAAAACAAACCTCAAGTGGTGAAAATGGGGAAAAAAGCTCCGTAAATAACTTTTAATCGGTTCAAAGTGAAGGAAACTGAAGATTTTAGCGAATCAACTTCGCGAGGGGCTTTGGAAAACGCGTGTAAAGTACAGATCTGAGGGGAAAAAGTGTTGAGGAAGAAAGGAGAGGTGATTTTGGCACTGTGTGTATGAGGAAATGTGTTATGGGAGTGTGTATTTAAAGTTCTCCATGTAAATGGACTGAACTGCCTCGAATCTACCATAACTGGACGACCGGCCAGTTTTTGTGGCCGACAGATTTTTCAACTAGCCGACATACTTTCAGGGTGGCTGACAGGTGTCCAGTGTCCTTCCTGTGTGTTTTTAAACTATTTTGTGTCCTTGGTTCTCGAGAAAGTGCAAGAAAAGTCCATTTTTTAGCTCCAAGTGTTCCTGCGGAAATGTCAACATGTCCTTGATGCGTGACTCAGCGTCAGCCGGCATGAACGAGGTGTATCCTTTTGAAATACATTGTAACTCCTCTGAGAAGTAAATCAGAAGTTACAATAGAATCGGCCTTCTTAAGACGCTCATTGCTTTATTTAGTGTTTTTCATTGAGCATGCTGTTAATGTTGCATTGAATACGCATTGCCATTGTGCACAGAATATGTATGCTACATTGCATTAGCTTAAACATGTTCTCATGTTCGCATAGAATATGCATGATACGTTGTATTGCATTGAACACGCCTTTACATTCGCATAGAAAATGTTCGTACCTATTATATCGAACATGTTATTGATGTTGCATTGAGCATGCATTGTTATTATTGAGCATAGAATATGCGCCTCTCACATTCGCATGGAGCATGCAGTCTTGCATAGAACATGCATTGCTATTGTATTGTGCTTGTCAAAGCTTTTTTCTTGTGCAGGCACAATATTGTATGTATGGTTCTTTGAAGCTGGTGCAATCAGACGATATTGTATGTACGGTTCATGTAGAGAAATCCCTGGGTAAGATCATTCCTGTCCTTTGAATACTCTTTGGTTAGAAACACTCGGGTATGCCCGGTGTTTATACCTCCTTTCTTGGTTAGAAACGTTGGGATGTGTGTCTGATGTTTATACCACTCTTTGGTTAAAAGCACTTGGGACGTGTGTCCGATGCTTATACCACCCCTTTGGTTAGAAACACTCAGGTACGCCGATGTTTATACCACCTTGCTTTGGTTAGAAGCATCGGGTCATGTGCCTGATGTTTATACCTTGCTTTGGTTAGAAACACTCAGGTACGCCCGATGTTTATATCACTCTGTTGGTTAGAAGCGTTTGGACCGTGTGCCCGACGCTTATACCTCTCTTGTTAGTTAGAAGCGTTTGGACTGTGTTTTGACACTTATACCTTGCTTTGGTTAGAAACATTGGAACGTGCTCTGATGTTTATACCACCCTTCAGTGTTTGCACCACTCTCTTTTCCTTCTCGTGAGCGGCATGTAGGACGCTTTGGTTAAATGCATCTGGACGGATCCCAATGCTTATATCGCTCTTTGTTTCGGTTGCATAATGGTTGGATGTGTTTCAATTGTTATTATGTGCTCTCTTTAGTTCGGAACCTTGGGGTGTGTCCCTAGATTCACACCATTTCTTTCCTCGTGTGCGCCATGCGTTGGAATCCTATTTGCCGCCTTGGGTGCGCCCGATGTCGGCTATTGTTCTTTATCCTTTCTTGCATGAGGCACAGTTAAGATTGTATAATTTTCTTACATCCTTTCTGCATGAAATGTGGTTTGGTTTGTGTTAACTTGCTTATGTACGAGTTTGCTGTAGCATTTCTTTGCATAACATTTGCATCTGAATGTTTCATTATAGCCTTCATTGCATGATCATAAGTTATGTTCTGCATCATGCATATCATTTGCATTTTGCCCCAGCCTGCGGGCGTATCTATATTGTTATCTTGCTTGTTTGTCTGAGTCTTCGGCCTTGTCAAAAATGGGTTGTCTCCGGGCTTTGACATTTACTCCCATCATTTCATGACTTTCGAGTTCTGTCAAAGAGGGGCAACTGTAGACACCCTATTTTTGACCGACCTTAAGACTTTGACGTCATCGTTTGTGCACTTGATGATTGCGAATGTTTGTGCTCATTTTGAGCGCCCAAAGGTCTTGGCTAAGCGCCTTGTCTTTGAGCCTCTAAACTCTCTTTGTTTTGGCCTTGTTCTTGGGCCAAAGCTTGGTGCCTCTTGCCTGGAGGGGGGAAAGGCCTTGTCGACCACTTTTGGCTATTATCGGCCACTTTTCCCCCTTGTCAGCCACTTGAAGTGGCCAGTTGGCTAGGAGAGGTGGCCGGTTGGCCACCTAGAGTGGTCGACGGCCATTTTTCTCCTTTTTCAGATATTTTATGTGCCAGCTGTGCGAGCTGTTATTCACTAAATGCATCATCCATACACGTGTATGGAGGGATGGAAGCAAGCTTTTGGCTTGCATTCCTATATAAGGGCAGGTCTCTCCCCCATTTTGAGGGTTACAAAAATTTAAGAGCAAATTTTCCTCTCTCTCTCTCTCTAGAATCCTCTCTCTCCTCCTATTTTGTGCTTGAAAGTGAGTTTTCTCTACACATTTGCACTAGGACCCTTGACCAAACACCTTCACCTTGTAGCTTAGGTTCTTTGACGTTTGGTTTGAGATCTTGAGCTTGGTTTTGGCTCAGAATTGTTGCTATTTTAGTGCTGTGCTTCAAGGGTAGGACTTGTCCCTTTTAAGCTTTGCTTTAGTCACTTGTTTGGCCACCTTTGCATGCTATTTTTGAGGCTGGTTTTAACCTCTAAAAAACTCTGTTTCCTCTTAACCTCTAAAATGATGGCTTGAGTCTTGTTTTGTTAGGGGGTGGTTTCCTCCTTTTTGCTTTTTGGCTTATAAAGCCTTTTGGGCCATCTTTCAAAGCTTTTGAAGCACCCTTTGCTTGGCCTTTTAACCACTGAATTCCAGAGGAATATCAGTGGTAAAAAGTTGGTTTTGAGGTCCAAAATAAGAGGGGGTGGCCTCCCTCCTTGTATTTTGTTTGCATGTATAGATGGCCTAAGATGTGAACATGTTTTTCTACCTTGTTATAGCTTAGTTCAAGCATGTTTTTGGATTTTTTTTGACATGCTTCAACTCTGTTTTTGGTTGGTTGGAACACTTCTGGCTTGCTTTTTGTACTTATAGTACAATCATGCTTACTAGCCTAGCATATTTGATGATTTAGCCTATTATTCTAGCTTGTGTTAGCTTGATTCCAACATGTTTTAGCTATTATTTTGGCCCACTTTAACTCTGTTTTGGTTTGGTTAAGGCCTTTGAGGCTTGAATTGCATGGCTATAATGTAGCGGTCTTCACTAGTTCATTGCTTTGAGGCCTTGAGCATGCTTTGCATGGGATGATTGCATGTTATAGCATCATTTTATACATGATTTCAGTGCATATAGCTCTGTCACACTCTCACTTCTATCACTCTTTCATTGCTTTTGAGAGTTGTACTTTGTGTCTTGCTTGCAAGCTAATGTGTGCGCATGATTTTCTTGCCTCTTATGCTTCTATCTCAGCATGTTTAGGTCACTGTTTTAGCATGATTTAGCTATGATTTGAGCTAGTTTGGTCATTTAAGCCTTGTATTGCATTCTGGGTTCGATCCCCAGCGTAGTCGCCAGAAATTGTAGACCGCCCTGAACTCGCTCCGCGCGCGAGGGCCCAAATTGTGGTTGTAGCTACTACAATTCGAACTCCTGTCACGGTTTTGAATCTAATCTCACAAAGTGTAATGTAAGACTAATAAATCACCAAAGAGTCCAAATTCGGCAAATTGTTTTGGAAAATCGATTTTGAATCAAAAGTGCCAAACATGGATTGCTTTGCCAGATTTTAGAGTCGCCACCTAAATATTTTGTTTTGGGAAATTTAGGAAACCTTTGACTTGTGCCTAAGGCCATGTGTCCATCATCACCAAAGTTGCCTCGGTTCGGGAACTTGGGTACAAGAGGGGAAGGTCCTGAAATGAGCACCCCCGCTCGCCCCGATCAAAGGTTCGGCCTCTACTAAACATGATATGTTGTTTTTGAAAACATATGTGTTTTTATTCTGGTTTATTAGCTAGCTTACTGTGTGATGTGCACAGCACACAAGTATAGACTAAATCACTCAATTTGGAACAAAACATCTCATGTTTGTTTTTGAAAATGGTTTGAAGTTGCTACTCGCAAGTAGGCTAAGTCGCGGATTTGCCACGCTCAATTGGGCTTAGAAAACAACATGATTTGCCACTTAAAACTCACATTTCAATGAATTGTTCCAATTCAAGCAATAAAGCCTTCATCCACAGGCATTCATGCAGTTAAACACATAAGCACATAGCCTCATGGCAAGCACTGCTATCATGGCAGTCACTTACACACATGCAAGGATGCTAAAGCGTAAACACTCACAGTGTACTCCGAGCCAAAACATAAGCTAGTTAGAAATCATACATGATCCTAGCTATGTCAAGAATGCCTAATGCAACACATACAAAATGCAACTAAGATAGGCTTGGCTATTCTAAGATGGCATATGAATGCAACTAAATAACATGTATTCAAATAGGAATTGAAATATAATGCAGTTTGAATGATGCGCCGAGCCCGGTATATGCAATACGAATGAATGATGCACGTATGCAAACATAAAGTATGCTAATTGAAACATGTCCTAAAACTAACCATCAAAAGCTGATAAGTAAAAGAGAGAAAGAAATGGGGTTGGAAGACATGTATCACACATACGCACACTTATTACAACATTTGCCCTCTCGACGGAGGGTCCGAATAAATCAACTAATTAGCTATGCTAAGCTAATTAATTACAAACCGAATTGAAACTAGCTATACTAAGCTAACTAGAATATTACAAAGATGAAATAAATTAGCTAAATACATTAACTAATTAATTACAAAATCAGCAAATTAACTAGCTAAACAAAGCAGTTAAAATGGCCTCGAGGGGAGGGAGATATGCATGTTTGATTGCCTCGCTCGGAAATCCATTGCCATGCCACCAATTGCTTCTATTTGCACTCTTTTGGACTTCTGAAAATTGTGCCAACTCCCAGATAGCTTTTGACCCATCTCCGGAACATGCTGAGGAATGATTGGCCAGAGATGGATGGCCATCGGCCAAAGTTGATGGCCATCGGCCACTTCTGATAACCGATTGGCAGCCTTTATGGTTGGCCGGCAGACTTGATGACCAATCGGCCACTACTTCCTGCAATTTCTCATTTTGCTGCAATAGAGCACAAACAGAGGCATGACAGTGTATTTGCAAGGAAATGTGTGTGCAACTACACTCCTTATCATGTCTCAAGCTTAAAGGAGTGTAGTGCTCGGCTCTCGAGCCACCAATCATGCATCTCGATGCATGATGGCGAAAGAGTCAAGCTTGCACAATGTCGATGAATGTACAAATAACACATAGCACTCGAGAGGCCTCCACCCTATCATGCACAATCAAGGGGGACGGCGACAAAGAAATGAGGCGCATTTCATCACTTCAAGTATGAAATGCCCCTCGTTTCTCGTGTTTGGATTAACGTCCGATCCAAACACATGCAATGCAACTCAAACATGTTATCTTGACATGTTTTACTTGGTTCGATTTTGTTTACTCATTTTAGATTACCAATCCATCCCTTAATTGGTTAAGTCCAAAAGTGAGAAGTCCTCTAATTGGAAAGACGGACCAAGCCATAAGCTTCTTAAGCATGAAAGAAGAATCATGTCGTTGATTAGTAGAAACTTTCAAAAGAAGGCTAAAACCATTAGGCATGAATGCCTCGATTTCACACTCAAACCAACAAAGGGCTTAAGACCTCTTTCAAAGCGATATGAGAAATGAAAGATGGCATGCAATGGCATACATCTCAGCACTGAAATGGCATGCAAAAGACAATAAATCATGCATGACATGCATGCAAGACATGTTAAAGGCCAAAGGTATTAAAACTAGTGAAGTGTATTACACTAGAAGCATGCATTATCAAGCTCAAACAACAAAACCAGCCATGGATAGACCTAAAACATGCCAAAACAGAGGCTAAAATGAGCTGAAACTTGGGCACAAGAAGCTAGAAATGCATGCTCATATGATGGCTTATAAACAAGGCATAAAGGCACAACTTTTAAACACAATTAAAGAGTGATAAACATGAGAATATGACAAAGATATAAGCTTTGAAATACCATGCCAAATGATACCAAGGCATGCAAACATCACAAGTATAGCATGGTAGGGGCCTCAAAACTCAAGGCTAGGGAAGCCATTACACTATGGCCATAGAAGGCAAGCCTCAAAGGGCCAAGATCATTCCAAACAGAGTCTAAGAAAGTCAAAACAAGGCTAAGAACCTACTAGAGCAGAGCTAAAACAAGCTAGAATTAGAGGCACAAGGCATGATGCATGTTAAGGCTAATGAATGGGATTACACTACAAGTACCAAGACCAAGCAAGAGATGACCCCACCAACCAAAATCAGAGTTATGACATGTGAAAATAACACCAAAAAGGGCTGAGACTAAGCCAACACATGCTAGAATAACAAGCTAACTCATTAGACATGCAAGGCTAGCAAAGAGGATTTACACTACAAGTGTATAAAGCATGCAAGAGGGGAGAAAGACAGCCCAAAACAGAGTTATGAAAGGTCTGGAAAGTCACAAAAATGAGCCTAAACAAAGCCTCCAAGAAGTAGAAACACATGCTCTTTTGGAGGGCCATCAACACATGCAAACAAGAGAAGAGGAGGGGGGACCACCCCCTCCTATTTGGGACCTCAAAACAAGTTTTCTACCACTAAAATTCCTCTGGACTTCAGTGGTTCTAAGGCCAAAAAGAAGTTGTTTGAAAAGTTTGAAAGTTAGCTCAAAAGGCCTTACAAGCTAAGGAGCAAAAGGGAGGACAACCCTGTAGCCAACCAAGGCACAAACCAACACTTTTAGGACTGAAAAATAGAGGGAAAAAAACGGTTTTTGTAGTTCAACACCACTCCAAAAACAGCCCCAAAGTAGTGTGAAAAGATGGCCAAGCAAGCATGCAAAATAAGCTAAAAGGGAGAGAGTTCTTACCCTTGATGCACAGCTGCAAAACCAGCCCAAAATCTGACCCAAAACCACCTTTTGGAGCTCAAACAAAGTCCCAAGGAATCTCAGCCCAATGGTGGTTAAGTTTGATCAAGGATGTGTATGCAAAAGTATGGTATATCTAAGCTTTCATGCACAAAAAGGCAAGAGAGAGTGAACTCTAGAGAGAGAGGTAGAGATTAAGCTTTGAAAATTCTAGAGAGAGAGAGGGATTTTAGTGTGAGAAGCTCTCAAATTTCCTCTAAGCCTTCCAAATGTTCTAACCTTATGAATATATGAGATATGGCTTCATATATAGCAAAAAGCAAGAGCTTGGTCGAAAATATCTGAGTTAGGACAGCTGGCACAAGCTGGAAACAGTTGGAGGAGAAATATCTTCAGAAAAAATGAATTTGGGTCACTCTTGGCCGACCGGCCATGTTTAGTGCCGACCTACTACTTGTGATGGCCGGCCGGCCATCTCCATGGCCGACTGTGCACATTTATGGCAGATAGGACATTGTGCTCTGCAGGTCCAACTTCAAACAGGCATAACTCCTTCATATGGACTTCTTTTTAGGTCATTCTTGTGTCTAAAATGAATCCCCATAAGTAATATTTCCAATGATGGTAGCCTCACATCAAAATTCTAACTATGCAGAAAGTTATGCCTCTTTTAGTGAAGGTTGCTCAGTTTCGATCCAATCGGAATGATGCCCAACTTCAACCAATCATATCTCTTCCATCCGGACTCGGATTTAGGAGATTCTTGAGTGCAAAATGAAGCCCTAGAAGTCTTCTTTTCAACGGTGGTAGCCTCATAGCTTCAATCCAAGTATACAAATGGATAGGCCTGATTTAGCGAAGGCCGCTCGACTTTCTCTTAACGATTCATGCTCAACTCCTCTTCCAACTTGGTTTCTTCCTTCTCCTCTTCTTTTCTTCAACTCCAAACCCCTAAACAAGTTATTTTGAAAGATTTTTCAAATATTTCATCTCTTTCATTCATTTCCACTTTGTCCTTGCTCGATTTACCGAAAAGCGCGATATTTAACAAAATACGAGCGTTGGAACATCGTAGGAACTTTTTCAAAAAATATTTTGAAAGAGAGGGTTTTAAGGTCTCAAAATCTTTTGGGTCAAGACCGTTTTGGTCCAAAAAGGGGTATGAAGTTGGGATTTGACTCTCTTCTTGCCGAAGAAATCAAACCCTTTCACTGCACAACTTTCACCACCAAGTAAACCATCAGTAGCGCCCAAGTCTTAAGGGTTGTCAAAAATGGGGTGTCTACAGTTGCCCCTCTTTGACAAAACTCGAAGTCATGAAATGACGTGAGTGAATGTCAAAGCCCAGAGACGACCCGTTTTTGACAAGGCTGAAGACTTGGACAAACAAAATACAGATGCAGTTGGTTGAACCCGCATGCTGCCTACGTATCCCTTTGCAAGGAATCAAACCAGCGTAATTCATGGGCGGAATGCAAATGATACACAATATAACAAAACAAAACAATGCAAATGATATGCAATGTTACAAAATAATGTAATGATATACAATGCAATGAAACAATCAAACCACAAGCAGTGCAAAACCACACAAATATCATAAAGGGATGGAGATGCAACATCAAACTACGTTTAACATAGAAAAGGTGCTGGAATCCTCAAACCATAACTCTCTTAGTGGAGTAGGCATATGCACATGCAGAACTATGTGTTTCGCAGCAAGAATACAAGTAACAAGTAATTGGGTGGCATGATATGAGTGAGGAATGATCTGCTGAGGAAAGATCATGATCCTACACACTAAATGCAACAAAACAAAATACGATGCAATGGATTAAGTGAATAAGGCACACGGCCAAACCACGTCTTGCCTAGAAAAGGCATGGACACAAAACAGACCATGTCTAACACAGAAAAGGTGCTGACACCCTCAGACCACAGTTCTCTTAGTGGAATAGGCGTGTACACATAATCACAGAACCATGCTTTAACGCAAAAAGTATGGGCACATGCCAGACTACGCTTAACATGGAAGGGATGCATGATAAAACAATGTAGTAGATGCATGCGATAAATGCTACATACAATACGATAGGTGTTATGCAACACTTATGATAGATACAATGATGCGGCTAGGAAGCGATGCTCTCGAAAGTACCTTACAGGGGCAATCGGCGATGACTCACCTTATGCTGCTGGGGATCTTCCTCTTCTGCATCGTGTATTTCTGAACCACAAGTACTACTTTTCTCGCTAACTATGGTCGCAGCTTTCCCTATTCTCCAATAGGGTGACAGACTCGGTTTGTTCAGTATCCAGAATTGAGGCGCATACACATGCTATCTCAATCTATGGGGCTACCATACAGATTTCAAGCCAAGGATACACCCCTGGGTATTTAAACCAGACTTTAGTCTCGGAAATCCCAAACCTTTGCGTTCTAGGCATGAGCTATTCGAACTCTAGTTTCCACCGTCTCAGTTGATCTCTTAGGAACTCACTGCAAACACAGGCAGGTGGCTATACCAGACTACTAGAAGTTGTTCGGGCATGACAAACACCAAATGATTTGCACCTTTAGAGGATTTAAGGTCTCCTAGACCAGAGAGTGCACAAGGTAGTGCGAGTGGAGATGCAGGATTTAAGGTCTCCTAGACCAGAGGATTTAAGGTCTCCTAGACCAGGTGAGTGCACAAGACAGTGTGATGCAATGCACTAACAAGTGCAAGTGAGGTGCGCAAGATAGCGCGATGCAATGCACTAACAGGTGCAGAAAAGGTGCGCGAAACAGCGCGAGCAATGCACTAAGAGGTGCAAGAAAGGTACGTGAAACAGCGCGAGCAATGCACTAACAGGTGCAAGAAAGGTGCGCAAAATAGCGCGAGCAATGCACTAACAGGTGCAAGAAAGGTGCGCAAAATAGCGTGAGCAATGCACTAACAGGTGCAAGAAAGGTGCTCAAAATAGTGCTAGCAATGCACTAACAGGTGCAAGAAAGGTGCGCAAAACAATGCATGGGAGGTGTGCATAACAATGCAAATGAAACGGTGCATAACAATGCAAATAGAACGGTGCATAACAATGCGAGTGAAACGTGCATAACAATGCAAGTGAAACGTGCATAACAATGCAAGTGTAAAGGTATATAACAATGCGAGTGAAACATGCATAACAATGTGAGTGAAACGTGCATAACAATGCAGGTGAAGTGTACATAACAATGCAACTGGAACGTGCATAACAATGCAACTAGAGTGTGCATAACAATGCAACTGAAGTGTGCACAACAATGCAGGTGAAGTGTGCATAACAATGCAACTGGAAAGTGCATAACAATGCAACTAGAGTGTGCATAACAATGCAACTGAAACGTGCATAACAACACAACTGAAGTGTGCATAACAATGCAACTGAAACGTGCATAACAATGCAAGTGAAAAGGTGCATAACAATGCAAATGAGACATGCATAGCAAGGCAAGTGCAAGAAATGTATGCTCCATGCAACATTAAGATGCGCATTTCATGGCAGGGTGAGAAGTGCACATTCTATGCAAGCAAGGTTAAAACGTGCTCCATGCAATGTACATACTCTATGCAAAAGGATCAATGACGTACATCCAATGTAACGTGTATATTCTATGCGACAACAAGAATAAGTATAGTACGAGATGCATTTATGCAATATGTGTGATGATATGATACATGTTACAAGCAACATAGAGCATGATATCTAGGGAATGCAATAAACAAACAAAGCGGCGCTTTAGAAAGCACCTCATGAGGTGAGTGGCGATGAACTGCTCTATTCTGATGGGGATCTCCCCTTGTGTTCCTCATACTCTTACCTTCAACTGACAGTATAAAGGTTCTGATATGCTGACAAAGATTTTTTACGTAGAACACTTTGGATGTCGCCTTTCTTCCTGACCATATTCACAACTTTTCCTATTCTCCAACGGGGTGACAGACTAGGTTAGTTCAGTATCCAGAATTGAGGTGCATACATGCTATCTCAACCTATGGGGCTGCCATACAGATTTCAAGCTGAGGATACACCCCTGGGTATTTAAACCAGACTTTAGTCTCGGAAATCCCGAACCTTTGCGTTCTAGGCATCGGCCATTCGAACTCTAGTTTCCATTATCGCAATTGGTCTCCTAGGAACTCATTGCAAACACAGCCAAGATGCCTCTGGCAGGGACTGGTACTCAGGGAGAGCACTTCTGATCGCCATTCTGGCTTTGAAGTAGGCTTGAACTTGAGCTTAAGGTAGAGACACACTCATTCTTCGAAGCATTGACAAGGCCTAAAGAGGTACATCTGGAATACAATCACGAAATTTTCTGAAGTTGAAACACACTCAGATGCTTCAAATTTTCCCTCTTTTCTTTTGCTTTGCAGTCCGGAACCTATATAGCTTCAGATAGGTCCTTGTTCTACTGTTCTCACATAACCTAGGTTGAACCCTGCAGTTCATGAAAGAAAGGAATCTGTTTTGTACAAATGTGGAGAATGGCACAGCACTCTGAGCACAAAACGATTTGAAATGAGAAATGAGTTTTTCGACCGGGTATTGAGCCTACGACTGACTACAGCCAAAATGACTCAACAAAGGAAAACAAAAGGTAAGCAACCTAAACACATCTATAGACACTCAAAACGACTCAAAACAAGAATCGAGACAAACAAAAACACAACAAAACACAAGACTCAAATGCGCACAGGGAGCCTGTTTCTTTGTATTGTTTCCCAACCCTTTCTCATTTGTGATTCTCACATCACTCTGGCACTCAATCTCTATTTTCTGAAAAAGCCCTTTTCTCACCTTTTCTCTTAGCGCACATCTCTCTATTCTTCAATCTCTCTTCTTTTTTATCCCTCCCTTGGGTGGTTGATGGATAAACAGGAAGTTGTGGGCTCGTGCCCCTAGCATTCTACTAAATTCTTCTTCTTTCGCTCAAAGCCAATGAGTTCCTTCCACAAAGGGGTTGCGCTATGTAGACGCACCCCAAGGACTCCCGAGAAGATCTCATTTTGATCTCTAGCATACTACAGTTCGGAGTCAATGTCACGGTTCTGAATCTAATCTTGCAAAGTGCGATGCAAGACCGATAAATCACCAAAGAGTCCAAATCCGGCAAATCATTTTGGAAAATTGATTTTTAAGAAAGAAGTGACAAACATGGACTGCTTTTCCAGATACAGAGTCACCACCTAAATATTTTGTTTTGGGGGAAATTTAGGAAACCCTGACTCGTTGCCTAAGGCCATGTGTCCGTCATCACCAAAGTTGCCTCGGCTCGGGAACTTGGCTATGCTTGGGGAAGGTCATCTATGAACACCCCCGCTCGCCTGATCAAAGATCGGCCTGTACTAAACATGATATCTTGTTTTTGAAAACACATGTGCTATTATTTCGGTTAATTAGCTAGAATTACTATGTGATGCACACAACACATAAGTATAGACTAGATCGCCTAATTTGGAACAAAGTACCGCATATCCGTTTGTTTGGAAATGGTTTGAAGTTTGCTACTTGCAAGTAGGTTAAAACACGGATTTCAATGAATCGTTACAATTCAAGTAATCCAACCTTCACCCATAGGCATTCAGGCAGTTATATCACATAAGCAATTAACCTCATGGCAAGCATGCTGTCATGGCAACACTTACACACATGCAAGATGCTAAAGCATAAACACTTACAGTGTACTCCGAGCCAAAACAAAGAACCAGTTAGTAATCAATATATGATCCTAGCTCATGTTAAGATGGCTAATGCAACACATGCAAAATGCAACTAGAAATAGGCTCGGCTATTCTAAAATGGCATGTGAGATGCAATACTTGGTAATCGTGTATTCAAGTAGTAATTGAAATACAATGCAGTTAGTATGATGCGCCGAGCCTGGTGCATGCAATACTGATGAATGAATGCAAACATGCAAGCATAAGTATGCTAATCGAAACATGCCTTAAAACTAACCATTGTAAGTGGTTAAGTAAAAGGGAGAAAGAAGTGGGTTTGGAAGACATGCATCACACACACGCACGCTTATTACAACAATTGCGCCCTCTCGACGGAAGGACCGAAAGAATAATACAAATCAACTAATTAACTAACTAACAAGCTAATTAATTATTACACAACTCTTAACTAATTAAACAAATTAATTGAGTTATGAAAACAGTAAAGCAGTCTTGGGAAGAGGAACAAATGCATGCTTGGTCGGCTTCACTCGGAAATCCGTTGCCATGTTTCATGTTGCCTCTGTTTGCACTGCTCTGTACATCTGAAAACTGCGCCAACTTATGTGACACTTCGGAACCACCTTGTGGGCATGCTGAGAGGCCATCGGCCAAAAGATAGGGCCATTGGCCATGGGAAATTGGTCATCCACCAAATATAAGGCTCTTGGCCAAATTCTGTTAGCCGACCGGCACTGAATATAGCCGATCGGCCATCTCTTCCTGTTGAATGCTTCTTTTGCTGCAACAGAGGACAAACAAAGCATGGCAATACATTTGCATGACAATATTTGCACAACCACACCCCTTATCATGTTTGAGACTCAAAGGAGTGTAGTTCTCGACCCTCGGACTATCAATCACGTATTTCGATGCATGATGGCCAAAGAGGCCAAATGCGCAATTCAATATGAAATGAAATGCACAAAAACACACAAGGGGCCCCAACCTCTATTATACTTGATCAAGAGGCAAGGGAATGCACACACAATGCAATGCAACCTAAGTACGCAAGCAAAGCTAATGCAACATGAGCATGTTAACAACAATGCCATGTAATGCAACTAGCATATAACAATATGCAAAGGAGGAAGTATGTAACAACATGTTAATTAGCAAGCATGTGACAACATGCAATTTGACAAGCATGCAACGAGCGTGTAAGCATGATGTAATAGGACTAGCATGCAACAACATGTAATGGAACTAGTATGCAACAAGCATGTGACAACATACAAGGCAAGCATGTAACAACATGCGAAGATGGACTTAAACCAAAATGGGAGGACCTCGGCCATGCCCAAATTAGTGGCCAAAATGCTAAGAAATAATGGACAAAAGCACATACAAACATGCACATGTAATGGCCTATCACCTAGGCATAAAAGGGCAACTTTCAAGAACACTCAAAAGGAGATAACTATGGGCATGTGACAAACATGGTAAGTTCTGAAATTATGTTAGGAAAGGTACCAAACCAATCAAACAAAGCAAGCAAATCATGCAAGGAGACTCAAGGCTCAAGGCTCAAGGCTAGTCAAGGGGTTCGAACCATGACTATGCAAAACATGAAGCAAATGGCAAGTATAATCCAAAACAGTCCTAGATCATGTCAAAATGAGCCTAAAACATGCAAGGACCAAAGCCAAAATAAGCTAGAGCGAAGGACCAAGAGCATGAGGCATGCAAGGCCACAAAAGGGGTGTTATACCACACCTATCAAAATCAAACATGGCATGACTTAAGCAATGAAAAACAGAGTTATGGCATGGTAAAACAAGACCAAAAACCCACTTAGATGGCATCCCAAAGACCTAAACATGATGGCACACACAATGACCCATTCATGAGGCATAAAACATCAACTCTTTAAAGCATTAAATGAGTGACAAGTGCAAGTGTTTGAGCATGAAACATGGACTGAAATAGTATAACAAATGATGCCAAATCATTGAAATGGTCCAAGTAAAGCATGCTAGTGACTTGGACACTTAAGGCTAACAAGCTAGAATGCCTTATGGCTATACAAAGCATGGCATATATGGTCAAAACAACTCAAATCAGAGCTTAAGCATGTTACAACAAGGCTAAAGGTTTATGGAGTCGAGCCAAAATCATGCTAGAAACATGGCTTAAAGCATGATGCATGTTAAGGCAAATGAAAGGATTGTAAGGCAAGTACATGAAGCATACATGGTATGTCCAAACCAAGTCAAAACAGTGTTATATCATGGCAAAACAAAGCCGAATACATATTGAAATGAAGCTAAAACAAGCCAAGCAAACATGCTACCAATATAAGCCATTTATACTAGCATTCAAGACAATAAGGAGAGGGGATGACCCTCTCCTATTTAGGACTCTAAAACCACCTTCCCACCACTGAAAATCCTCTGGATTTTAGTGGTAGGAAGGTCATACAAAGCCAAGAACAAGGGCCAAAAGGGATGGCCTCAAACAAGGCCTAAGAGAGCCTTGGAGGGGGTAAACAACCCCAAACCAAAAAGAGACCTTAACCAAAGATTTAAAGCACCAAAAAACAGAACTTTTATCAGTTAAGAGCTAGGCTTAAAACAATAAGCAAGTGGGTCCAAAAGCTTAAGCAAGAATGGGGGTTTAAAAGTAAGTTTGCTCACCCTTGAAAAACACCTTCATGAACACCACTCCAGCAACTTTCTTTGATCAAAACCAGCCCAAGAACTCTAAAACCAACTCCCTAGTATCTCAGCAACCAAGGATGGTGTATTGCTATGTGTTTGTGTGCAATAATGTGAACAAAACACCCTTTAGAGCACAAGAACACACACAAAGATGTAAAGAGAGGGAAATATAGAGATAGATAGATACAACTTCTCTAACCCTATTTTTCAAAACCTTTGAGAAGGGAGGAGGCGCTCCCTTCTTATAGAAATCCAATTCCAAGGCTTCCTAAGCAAGCTAAGCAAAGGTGCAAATCCCTCCCTACACGTGTATGGAGGGTGTGAATTGTGCATGCCAGCTGTGACAGCTATCATAAAATATTTGCATCAAGTAGATGAACAGGGTTCGGCCAGAAAACATGGCCGATCGACCAACATAAGTGCCGGCTGACCAAATAATGTGTCGAATGGCCAACACTTTTGGCTGATGGCAAGAAAACAAGGCCAATGGCTTCAAGCCTTGGCCGATGGGTTGAGGGGATAGCAAACAAGCCACCCTCTTCCCTCAGAAGCAAAAACACAAGTGTTTGGTCCATAACCAAGCCCAAAACAAACAAGTTGAGAGATCTTGAGGCAAGGCGTGCGACCGAGACCTCCGAGAACTCAAAACAAACACGAACATGGATGATCATCGAGTGTTCAAACGATGATGTCCAAGTCTTGAGGACGGTCAAAATTGGGGTGTTTACACGCTACAGTTGGGTGTGCAGTAGCTTTGCAACTGAGATCGGTTGACGATGACCTTGGCTTAGCTTGACCAAAAATGAGTCGGCACATCTCACTGGCAAGGTATACAATTGATTGGCCTCACACATTACATTTTCTAGGTCCCCATTCCGGGTCAGACGCCAATTTTTGATTTGATCATCCAGATGAGGGAACTGAATATCCCGCTCTATTTCCAGTTCGTGCTTCGCACTTGGCTTGATACCTCGCTGCTTGGAGGATGAGAGAGCTTTCGGCCCTTTGCTGTTAGCTTCAGTTGTGCCCTTTTCTGGCGAACAAGGTGCCCTTTCTGGCAAGTATGATGCCCTTTCCGGCAAGTATGCTGACAATGGGGGAATAGACAGGAAACCTGACTCAACTGTGCCCCTAGTTCATCATTTTGACCATTTTTTTTGTTTTGGTTTTCTACTAAAATAATTTTGACCAACATGAGAGTTAGATTAACATGCTTGTTCGATTTTCTGATTTAAAATCATGCAAGTTAGGTTATGAGTAGTGAAAATTTTCCCTTTTAGGTCCAAGATATGGTCTAGTTTTTGGAAAATGGAGCAAATTTTTGAGAAAATTAGTCAACTTCATTAAAAATTCTCAAAACTTGTTTTTACAAACTGCCATTGCTCGACCAACGTAGAATCTACTCTTGAGATGCACAAACTCAGATCCAAAACAATGGCAAATTGCCCATTGTCTAAATGGCACTCCACCGTAATGGAACATTGCCCCTTGTTTGAATAGCACCGCAGCACACAGTATGGCAACGGAAAGTTGCCCCTTGTTTGAATAGCACCGCAGTACACTGTAACCAATTCTCATAGTGAAGATCACAACCGAACTCTTGGATACAGAAATGACAAAGATGACTCGTTCAATCTCATGGATAGGACAGTTGAATTTGAAGTGTTTACGGCTAGACTTCATAATGAAGTTGCCTACGTATCCCAAAGATGGGAATCAAGCCTTACGTAGTTCGAGGTTAAGGTATACTCGTGTATTAACCTCTCCTTTTGCGCTCTAACTTTTGCCAAGGCCGCCCTTCCGGGTTTTCAACCTTGCGAGCTATGTTTTTCTTTTCTTTTCAATTCTTTTCATTTCTTCTTTTCATTGTTCATTTCTTTTCAGAATTTTTCATTTCTTTTTCTTCTTTTCTTCTTTCATTTTCTTTATTTTTTTTCCTTTTTTTTTTTGCTCTAACTTTTGTCTGGGTTGCCCTTCCGAGTTTTCGGCCCAGCGAGCCTCTCAAGGGTAGAAAACTGTAACTTGTCCATGTCGCATGGTTTTAGGATCTCGAAGCCATATGAATCTAGGAGAATGGCTGTTGTTCCCTGATGGTGTAGAAGTCCATCCAATGGGGGCTGAATTTGCCCCTAGCGTTGTGGATAGGAACTCAGTTGTCCTTCAGCAAAAACTTTCTTCTTTCCTCCCTTCTGGGATTTGGCTTTATTGCCAGTCTTCATTGGTTTGCAGAATGACCCCTTTTTTGAATCTTTAAGTACATTTGACATTTTTGCCCCTAGTTCAAGGGCTACTTCTGATCGAGCTTTGCAAACTTCTCTTAACGACGTCTGACCTTCTTGATCTGACTTTTTTGCCCCTAGTTCGAGGGCTACTTCGAATCTAGCCTGACGGGCCTCCTTTGATTGTTGACCATTGAACATTCTGAATCCAAGTTCAAGGTTTGAAAGCAAAAGGGGTCGAGTCTTGAGGCTGAGTGTGATCCTATGCTGCACAATCTCAAGAGCAATTCCACACAAGTCTTCCCAGGATCGCGCAAAACATTTTTTGAAATCTTTTAAGAAAGCGACTAGTCGCTCACGCTGAAGACAATGCAGAACCTATCTGGATCAAGCCAGGATCCTTCTTAGTACTCACATTAACAAACATGATCTCATTCATGAAGGGCTTAGCACGCCTCTCTTTCTCTCAATTGATTAAATTTTTGCAAATCCCAAGGAATTCCCTCCTCTTTGTTTTCACCACAGTGTTTAAAAAGTTTTGAAAAACTTAGGACAATGCAATGATTTCAAGGTACAGAAAAGTGGGTGAAAAGCACTGCCGTTTCATTCAAATCTTCAGGCACAACTGGCGCAATGGTAGAAGCAGACACAAAAGGGTGAAAATCACTACTGTTTCATTCAGATTTTCTGGCATAACTGGCCCCATGGCAGAAACAAACTCAAAAGAAAGAGTGTAAAAGACAAATACAAAACAAGATAGTGATGTCCGAGGTAACACCCCCGAAATCACCCAACTCCAACACAACAATACTGACTCGATACAACAAGACAGACTCAACTAACTTAGTACAGAAAGACTGACTCAATACAACACAACAAGACTGACTCAATACCCAAGTCAGAAAGTACAAAAACTAGCATTCGCAAATTGCTCAAAATAGTGCGTGCCATCCTCATATCTGGAGTAAACTGAGTGCCATCCACAAGTGGTTCATCCCCCCATCACATGATCACATTATCCGCCAAGTTCACTGATCCAGTGTCGATAGACTTTGCGGGACCTGGTACGACGATGACCTTGTTGTCAATCAGATCTTGTATTTCGTGGTGAAGATGAAAACACATGTTAATGTCATGGTCGGCTTGTTGATGGAAGGCACAGTACTTGGACGAGTTGTGGGAGAAAGGAAGTTTATTTGGTAATGACCTTGGCTCCAAGGGCTTCAGATGCCCCTTTTCGATCAGGACCCTCAGGGCCATTAACAGAGACATGTACAGTGGGGAGAACACCCTCTGGCCCTAAGGTGGGTATTTGGCAGGTTGTGAGCTTATTGTATTGGATGTACCAACGAAAGGGTCGACAGGTGTTGACCGGGATTACTGATCTCTTCCAAGTGCAGGATTAGAGCTGGAAGGAACGTTTTTGGTACGACGGCCCTTCTCTCGGCTTGCACCTTAATTCAAACTGCTCTCATTTTGAGTGGCGAAAGTGTCATCCACAATTTTGGCAACAACTGCGAGCACGTGTTGTTTGTTCAGTCCTTCGGCTTTCAAAACCTCAACAGCCTACAGAAGGTGTTCATAGGGATCAATGTCTGCCCCTATCTTGTTCTTACCACTTGCCTCCACCTTGCCAAGGGATTGGGTCGCTATATCAGAGCAAAGCCCAGTTGTTGTCGACACGTCATCGCCCAGACCTGGGATGGCTTTATGTTGGCCATTTTCAATTTCAAATGCAGTTTGTCCCAAGACTGGAGTGCCTTTTCTGGCATGTGATGTGGTCAATCACAGAGCCAATATCCCAAAGGCTAGATCTGCGGCTGTTCTATGGAGATCTTCAATCATTCTCATCAGCTCAGAATTAGTGGGCTCACGGGTTTGAGATGGTTGGGGTTCAGGTGCATTCATCATGCATAAGTCCATGCTGACTGGAACAAACACCTCAGGCTTGGGTAGACGGGCTGGGGTGATATATATGCTCGAGTCGTAGGTAGACGGGAGTGTATGGATTTGATTGAGATGTGGATGAGGTACTTGGTCCCTGGGATCTTGAGATGGAGCTATTGTCCGATTGTCAATGACATTCTAGACCTCATGACAAAAGCAGTAGCAACAATCGGTGCCATGACCACGCTGCTAATGATACACACAGTATTTAGTGGGGTTATGTCTGGCAGAGAGTGGGTCAGGCGGAGGTTGAGGATCAAGGGGTTTGAGATATCCTCTTTCTATCACGACTTTTAGTGCGCTAGTCAGGCTCATATAGAGGGGGGTGAAAATTCTGCCCTGAGCTCGGGTCGAGTCGGTTGTTTGTAGGCTTGACTTGGCAAAAGGGTCAGCTGTGGCAACTGTATTGATTTCAGTGGATTTAGGAATGGTGCTACTACCAGCATTGGTACTCCCTGCAAAAACCCTCCTTATCGGTTCACTTGTTCTAGGAATGACCTCACTGTTGAAAGCATTCTCGACCTGAACCCCTAGTTCATGCAAGCTTTGAAGGTGAACAGTGGAGCGACTATCAACTTTTGCAACATATCATGCTCGAGGTTTCATACCACTATCCGCACTTGATCCCTCTCAGAAGGGCAATCTGTCATCTATGCTACCTTTGCTCTCCACCTTGCAACAAATTCCACAAAAGACTCTCACTACTAATGAAAGGGCCTTTTGAGTCGGCAAATTTTACCGTCACAAAAGTTAGTCTTTTTAAGATGGTACAGAGTTACCGACAAAAATACCAAAACTTTAGCGTCGGCACCGTTGGCCGACACAAAAAATTAATATTTGATAGCATTACTTGAGTCGGTTGAATTTACCAACGCAAAAGATAGACCTTTTGTGTCGGCAAATTTGTGCCGACGCAAAAAATTAGACCTTTTTGTGTCAGCAACTGATGCTGTAGCAAAAAAAAAAAAAATTTATACTCAAGATATATATATTTACTTGATTATATTTAATAAATATATTTATTTATAAATATACTTTTATATTAATATTGAGTGTATATACTATAAATAATATATATCTTATTTAAAATTAGAAAGAGGTTTAGTGGTGAAGTGGTCTTAGTGTGGTGACTTCGGTTCAAGTCATCCAAATGGAGTGGGTTCAAAACATGGGAGTCTCAATGAAAAAATTATGGATTAGATTTTTTAAAACATGTAACCACTTTTTGGGTTGGCAACTTACCGTCTCAAAAAATTGAAACTTTTTGCATCAGCAACTTGCCAACTCAAAAACCTTTTGCGACCCCACCATTTTCGTCCCTTGAGTTGTCGTCAAAGCGCCGTCGCAAAAACTTTTTTGCGTCGGCAAATATGCTATTTGCGACGACACGTTGCCGACTCAAAAACTCTGTTTTGTAGTAGTGTCTGTAGGATTCTGGTGGGTAGCTTCTAGCTCTTGAGTGGTCATTTCAACTTGGGTATTGTAAGAGTACTGATCAACAAAGGCCTCAGCCAACTCTTCCCAATTTTGCTTCACTTTATCCTTCAACTTGGACTACCAAGTGGCTGCTACACTCGAAAGGGTTCTTCCATACAGAGAGAGTTTCTGTGGCTTAGTCAGATCCATCAGTTTCAGGATGTCCAAGAAAAGCCAGATATGTACCATAGGATCTCCAGACCCGTCGAAACGGTCAATATATGGCATTTTGAATCTGTCTGGGAGTCGTATGGCAGCCTCGGCGTATCCATCCTCAATGTTGCGAATGGAGTTAAGGCCCTGTGCCTTTTTGAATTGCTTCTCAAGGTTCACAATTTTCACTGCGGTCGGATCGAGCTCATTAACATCAAGGGGATAAAGCCTCTCATTAGGCTACACCAGGGGTCTGAACACCTGAGCTTGAGTCAACCTTTCTCGGGGATTTGGACCCTGCAAATCTTCAGCGGGCGAAAGTGGGTCAAAGTTCAGCTGGGGTCCCCGAAGCTAGATGTGAGGCAGATGCCCCAGATAGGCGTTGCATTTCAGCATTGGTCTCATCCTACCTGGTGATTCCCTGGTTTAATGCCTCTATCACAACAACAACTTCTTCCTGACTCTGTGCCATCACGGGTCTACCGAGTTTGAACAGAGGTGATGTGACGGGTGACTGTCGAATCAGTTGAACCGGTGAGCCTTGATTGGCCTTTCTTTGCCTTGCCTAAGCGAAGGAACACTGGTTACCCTTGAATTGAATCTCTGACCTGACAAAGTCTACTCGGGGGATATTGAAGCCTTCTAAAGCAATGGTTCCAAGACTACCTTGCAAAAGAGAAAACAAACAGCACCTCAGCCTGATTTCACCAGAACCAATATGAGCAAAGCTGAATGACTGTGCCTCCTACAGAATTCTGCCCAAAATTTTGCTTGTAAACTGATACCCTCAGGCTGATACTAAGACTTGCAACTGATACATACAACTTGTAGAGACGCACTCTGACAACACATACCAAGCAAGTAAGAACCAAAACACCCTATGGTGGAGTAGCGTTTCCCTGTCCTATTTCGTCAAGAGCTAGGGTTTCACTACGCACGCAGCGATTTCAAACAACCTACAATTGGGTAAGCAACCTATCCTAGTTTTGAATGGTCTTTAAGGATTCCGATATGCACTAGGTCAAATGGTCGAAAAGGGTGCCTCGGTAAAACTGAGGTTTGTGTTCCCATCGTGACAGAGCCCATAACCAGTCAGCCTTATGGCACGCTTTTCCAAGCAAGCCTCCAACAAACTGTTTAGGAATCGCAGACAGCAAACACGATGTCCTAGGCGTACCAATGCAAATGCACTGCAAAGAAACACATAAGTGTAAACAAAACAACATATCATGATGTTTGAGTCAAGTTCTCAAAATCCCCAGCGGAGTCGCCAAAAACTGTAGACCGGCCCCAACTCCGCTCCCCGCGCGAGGGCGCGAATTGTGTTCATAGCTATTACAATTCAAACTCCTGTCACGGTTCTGAATCTAGTCTCACAAAGTGCAATGTGTGGGGGCTGAGTATTGGGATTCGTAGACATTCTGGATAGTCGGACCTGGGAGAGTCAAAATTCGTGGCACTCGGCATCGACTCACAAGCTCGAATCCAACTTTACTCTGCCAAATAGCCAATTAAGCAAGGGGCCGAGTAAAGAGCGGTCTACTACAAAATGTGCCGAATATGGAGTTGGAAATGGACCTAATCCCGAGGACCATGGAAGAAAAGATATAAATAGAAGAACATCAGCCAGAAAGTGGTATGTGAGAATTGTTGTGCTTAACTTAGAATACTAGCATTCTTGAGTGTGGAGACTGACTTGTCCGTCGGAGTGCTAATTCCGGCACCCCCAACCGGAGTGTTTATTCCTTTTCAGGTGATTATCAGCGGATCACTAGCGTCCCCCAAGATCAGAAGAGTATTTCCAAACCACTTCTCCACAATTGGCACCGTCTATGGGAATACTCAAACACATCCATGGCGGGCATAACGGAAGATCCTCCGATAGTCACTTATGAGACCACGCAGAGAGACGACCTCACTCCATCAAACATGCTTGGACCGGAGACCATCCCCATAAGACGCGCTCCGAACTTCGCCTCACCCTCGACTTTAGAGCATGAAGCAATGCAAGCAATCATGGAACAAGCAAAGCAAAACGAACAAAGATTGGAAAACATGATCGCAGAGAACGAACGTCTCTGTCAGGATTTGGCCTTGGAGGTGGCGAAATCCAAACAAGCTGCACACCAAGGCCTGGAACGACCCGTGAGGGCAGTTGGTCGACGATCTCGAGCCCAACAACAAGATACTGATAGAAACTCCAACCCGTTATCCTTGGAGCCCAAGAAGAAGGGACGATCCGAAATTTCCAGTTCTTCTGAAGAGACTCCTCGTACAAGGCGTAAGCGAAGAAGAAACAGTTAGGATGAAGATCAACACGATTCTTTTGTACGACAAATTGCAAAGGCAGTGCTATTCAAGAAATTCAAAGCACCGTCATTCACCTCGTATGATGGTAAATTGGTGCAAGATGGCTGGCTACAACAGTACGTCCAAAAAAGTAACCCAACCAAAGCAATAGCCTTGTGATAGGATTCACATTCGCTCCGTTTGATCCACATGATATACAGCCTACCAATGTCATCGGCAGTGCATGCGATTCAGTCAAAGTCTAACCCTCAAGAGCAACTCACTCCGATTACACGGCCCCATGAAGCCCAGGTTATCACTTTTGATGATTTGGATTTGGCCGGAGTAACACTGCTCCACATTGATCCCTTGGTAATTGAGTTACGCATAAACGGATTCACTGTTGAGCGCGTACTCATTGATCCGGGGAGCACATCGGAGATTATGTACCACGAGACATTCACCCAACTCGGTTTCTCCGAATCGGATCTCTCTCCGGTCCCTTATCCACTATTCGGCTTCAATGCCAATCCAGAGTACTCGTTGGGGAAAATCAAACTTCCCGTTTGAGCAGGTTCCCGAACGGTGGATGTAGGATTCTTGGTCGTCAAGCTGCCGTCACCGTATAATCTCATCATGGGGCAATCCTGGTTGCATACTATGCTAGCCGTGCGAAGCACCTATCATCAGTTGCTCCACTTCCCGATAGAACGTGGTATTGAGCAAATCCGTGGCTCCTAGAAATCGGCATAGGCATGTTATCTCCTTGCTGAGAAAATGCCAAAGGAACTACAGGTGAATTCCATTGACATGCCGGATCAAGAAAGCCTCGACGATGTTGGGCAGCTCCCAAATGAAAAGGCCACGGAAGGCTTAGAACGAGTTGAAATCGATGGAAGCCCAGACAAGTTCTTCATGGTCGGCGCCTCTTTAAGTCAGGCCGACAGACAGCAGCTAACATCTTTCCTTCTCAGCAACCTTGATGTCTTTGCATGGACTCCGTACGAGATGCCGGGTATAGATCCGTCAGTTTCACAGCACCATTTGAATGTCGATCCTAAGTGCAAGCCGATCATTTAGAAAAGTCGGCGGTTAGCTGCAGAGCACACTGTCGCCGTTGTTGAGGAGGTTGACAGGCTGCTTGACGCTGGGGCAATTAGGAAGGTGACCTACCCTACATGGCTCTCTAATACAGTAGTGGTGAAGAAGAAAAATGGAACTTGGCGAGTGTGCGTCGATTTCACGAACCTAAACAAAGCCTGCCCAAAGGATTGTTTTCCTCTTCCCAGGATAGACCAGCTTGTGGATGCTACAGTGTGCCATCAGCGTATGAGCTTCCTTGATGCCTACAGAGGTTATCATCAAATCGCTATGCATCCGGAGAACCAAGAGAAAACTGCATTCCTCACCCCAAGAGGAACTATTGCTATAAGGTAATGCCTTTTGGGCTAAAGAATGTAAGGGCAACCTACCAGAGACTGGTCAGCACCATGTTCAAGGAGAAACTTGGCAAAACTATGGAAGTGTACATTGACGATATGGTGGTCAAGTCCAAAGAAGAGCAGAATCATATAGCTGATCTAGAAGAGACATTCGGCATCCTACGCAAATATGGAATGAAGTTGAACGCTTCCAAATGTGCATTTGGTATCGGCTCTGGCAAATTCTTGGGCTACATTGTCAACCACAGAGGAATCGAAGCCAACCCAAGGCAAATCACAGCAATCCTGGAGCTTGGCCCCCTTCGTTCAGTAAAAGAGGTTCAAAAGTTGATGGGGATGGCTGTCACACTCAACAGGTTTATTAGCCGGTCCACAGATCGTTGCTGATAATTCTTTCATACACTACGGCAGGGCAAGGCTTTTGAATGGTCCGCCGAGTGCGAAGCCGCTTTCAACGGCCTGAAGACCTACCTCCGCTCAGTACCACTCCTGATAACACCCTCTGCTGACATCCCACTCATTTTGTATCTGGCAGTTTCTGACCGAGCCGTCAGCGCCGTATTAATAAAGGAAGAACTGAGGGAACAGCAGCCAGTATATTATGTGAGCAAGGCAATGGTTGACGCCGAAACATGCTACCTTCTGTTGGAAAAGCTCATCCTAGCCCTAGTTATGGCGGCAAGGAAGCTCATGCATTACTTCCAGGGGCATAACATTGGGGTACTAACAGATTATCCCCTCCGATCAGTACTACGCAGTGCGGAAGCATCTGGACGTGTTTCAAAGTAGGCTCTGGAACTTGGCCAGTACGATATTCAATTTCTACCCATAACCTCAATCAAGGGACAGGTGCTTGCTGACTTTATCGTTGAATTCACTAGGGGCCTTGCCGACTTCAAGTTTGATGTTGCCGACTTCAAGTCAGATGAAATTCGACCGAAGCCAAACTGGAGGATTTATGTTGGGGACATCTGGCAGTTGTATTGTGATGGATCGTTCAATCAGCGGGGCAGTGGAGCCGGAGTTGTATTCATGACTCCCGACGGCGCAATAATTGAGCAGGCCGTCAAGCTCGGCTTCGAAGCATCAAATAACAAAGCCGAATACGAAGCCCTTCTAGCTGGTTTGCGGAATGCGCATATTCTGGGTGCTCGGCGTCTGCTTGTGTTTTGCGACTCAAAACTAGTGATCAATCAGTTAAGGGGGGAGTACGTGGCAAGAAACGACCGTATGGCGGCCTACATGAAAACGGCCAATTCCTTGTTGGCAAAATTTGACCATCATGAGTTAAACCAGATAACACGTGATCAGAACACCCATGCAGATGCCTTGGCTTGCCTAGCCTCCGCAATCAACTCGAAGATTAAATGGACCATCCAAGTAGGATTCATCCCAAAGCCAAGCATTGGCCCTTCGGAGGAATTCCAAATCAACGTTATAGAATCTGCACCAAGTTGAATGGATCCCATTATTGCATTTCTATCTTCTGAACAACTCCTAGAGGACAAGAAAGAAGTGCACAAGCTGCGAAACAAAGCCATGCGATACTACTTGGATCCGCAAGGAAGGCTTTACAAAAAGTCACTCTCTGGCCCATATTTGGAATGTGTGCACCCGGACAAAGTCGAGTAGCTTCTGACTGAGATACACGAAGGCAGTTGTGGTGCCCATTCTAGCGGACGCTCTATGGCCCATCAAGCTATAACGCAGGGGTATTATTGGCCGACAATGAGAACAGACACCGAGTGTTATGCAAAAAGGTGTGAATAGTGCCAGAAGTTCTCCCCGTTAAACCATCTGCCTGCTGAAGAGTTGAACTCTATCACCAGTCCCTGGTTATTCGCCCAGTGGGGGCTTGAGTCGCCCAGTGGGGTCTTGTCTCGCTCGAACTTTTGCCTGGGTCGCCCTTTCGGGTTTTTGGCCCAGCGAGCCTCTCAAAGGGTAAAAATGTAACCTATCCATGCCAAATGGTTTTGAGATTGAAGCCCTCTATATCTAGGAGAGTGGCTGTTGTATTGACTTGCAGAAAGATCCACCTTTGGCTCTTGGAGCACATCAGATATTTTTTGCCACTAGTTCGAGGGGTGCTTCTGCTCTAGCCTTGCAAGCTTCTTCTGATGAGGTCTGACCTTCTTGATCTAACTTTGGTGCCTCTTGTTCGAGGGCTGCTTCAAATCTGGCCACACAGGCCTTACATCGTGGTCGACCGTTGAACATTCTGAATGCCAGTTCAAGGTTTGAAAGCCAAGGGGGGTCGAGTCTCGAGGCTGAGAGCGATCCTAAGCTGCACAATCTCAAGAGCGATTCCACACATGTCTTTGCAGGACCGCGCAAAACATTTTTTGAAAGTTTTTAAGAAAACGACAAATCGCTCGTGCTTAAGACAGTGTAGGATCAATCTGGATCAAAGCCAGGGTCCTTCTCAGTACTCACACTAACAAGCATGATTTCATTCATTAAGGGCTTAGCACGCCTCTCTTTCTCTCAATTTGATCAAAGTTTTGCAAATCCCGAGGAATTCCTCCCTCTTTGTTTTCACTGCAGTGTTCAAAAAGGTTTTGAAAAACTTAGGTCAATACAATGGCTTCAAGGCACAAGAGAGCAGGTGGAATGCACTGCCATTTCATTCAAATCCCGGCACAACTAGCACACGGCAGAAACAAATGCGAGAGTATGGAAATCACTGCTGTTTCATTCAAAATCTGTTGGCATAACTGGCTCCCTGGCAGAAATAGACTCAAAACAAAACAAAAAGACAAACGTGAAACAAAATGGTGACGCTCGAGGTAACACCCCCGGAATCACCTGACTTCTATACAACAGGACTGACTCGATACAACAAGACAGACCCAAGACAAAAGAGACTGACTCAAAACAAAAAGACAGACTCAAAACAAAGTAACAAAAACTGACCCAATACCCAAGTCAGAAAGTACAAATTAACAACATTCGCAAATGTGCTCAAAACAGTGCATGCTATCCACCACAACTGGAGTAATCTGAGTGCCATCCGCTGGTGGTTCATCCCCCGATCACATAACCACATTATCCCCCAAGTTCACTGACCCAGTGCCGATAGACTTTGCTGAGCTCGGCAGGAGGATGACCCCGTTGTCAAATAGATCATGTACTTCATGGCGAAGACGGAAGCAGTTATTGGTAGTATGGCCAGTTTACTGATGGTATGCGCAGTACTGGGTAGCATCATGCGTAGCCGGAAGAGGGTTCGGGAGAGGCCGAGGCTCAAGGGGTTTGAGATGGCCTTGTCCAACAAGGATTTGGAAAGCTTTGGATAAAGGCATGTGGAGGGCATGGAAGACCCTCTGACCTCGGGGTTGGTACTTCTGGGTTTGTAGATTTTTGCTGGGCGCACCAGCAAAGGGATTGGCAGGTGCTGGCCTGGTTTGTTGATCTCTTCTGAGTGGAGGATTATAGCTGAAGGGAACACTCTTGGTACAACGGCCCTTCTCCCGGCTTGCCCCTTGAGTCAAACTGCCCCCAACTTGAGTGGCAAAAGTGTCGTTCACAGTTTTTGCGACAACCGCGAGCACTTGTTCTTTGTTCAGTCCCTCGGATTTCAAAGCCTTAACAGCCAACAGAAGATGTTCACGGGGATCCATGTCCGCCCCTACCTTGTTCTTTCCACTCACTTCCACTTTGCTAAAGGATTGGCTTTCCACAAATGCATCCCGTCCCAAGACTGGGGAGCCTTTTGACATGAACTCCTTGGTAGGCGATGTGGTTGATGATGGAGCCAAAACTCCAAAGGCTAAATCCGCCACTGTTCTTTGAAGATCTTCAATCATCCTCATCAGTTCGGAAGTAGTGGGTTCATGGGTTTGAGATGATTGGGGTTCAGGTGCACCCATCATGCATAAGTCCATGCTTTCTGGGGTAAACACCTCAGGCTTGGGTAGATGGGCCGGGGTGATGTCTATGCTGGGGTCATAGGTGGATAGCAGTGTATGGATGAGATTGAGGTAGATGGGAAATGTTTGGTCATTGGGGTCTGAAGGTGGAGCTATCGTTCGGTTATCGATGAGATTTTGGACCTCATGGCGGAGGCGGTAGCAACGGTCGGTGCCATGACCGCGCTGCTGATGGTACATACAGTACTTGGCGGGGTTATGTCTGGCTGGGAGTGGGTTTGGAAGAGGTTGAGGATCGAGGGGTTTGAGATGCCCTCTTTCCATCAGGACTTTTAGTGCGCTAGTCAGGCTCATATAGAGAGGGGTGAAAGTTCTGCCCTGAGCTCGGGCTGGGTCGGCTATTTGCAGGCTTGGATTGGCAAAAGGGTTGGCTGTGGCGACTGTATCAATTTCAGTGGGCTCGAGAATAGTGCTACCTCCGACATTGGTACTCCTTGAAATCACCCTCCTCGTTGGTTCACTTGTTCTGGGAATGATCCCACTGTTGAACGCATTCTCGACCTGAACCCCCAGTTCATGCAAACTTTTGAAAGTGAATACCGAAGCTACTATCAACTTTTGCAACATATCATGTTCGAGGTTTCGTACCATCATCTGCACTTGATCCCTCTCAGAAGGGCGGCGATCTGTCATCTGTGCTGCCTTTGCTCTCCACCTCGCAACAAATTTCACAAAAGGCTCTTTTGGGTTTTGGCGGGTTGCTTCAAGCTCTTGGATGGTCATTTCAACTTGGGTATTGTAGGAATACTGATCGGCAAAGGCCTCAGCCAATTCTTCCCAGTTTTGCTTCACTTTGTCCTCCAACTTAGCGTACCAAGTGGCTGCTACACCGGATAGGGTTCTTCCATATAGAGAGAGTTTCTGTGGCTTAGTCAGACCCATCGGCTTTAGGACATCCAAGAAGAGTCGGATATGTACCATTGGATCCCCAGACCCGTCGAAACGGTCAATATATGGCATTTTGAAGCTGTCTGGGAGCCGTACAGCAGACTCGGTGTGCCCATTCTCAATGTCGGGAATGGAGTTAAGGCCCTGTGCCTTTCTGAATTGCTTCTCAAGGTTCGCAATTTTCACTGCGGTCAGATCAAGGTCATTAGCATCAAGGAGATAACGCCTCTCATTAGGCTGCACCAGGGGTCTGAAAACTTGGGCTTGAACCAACCCTTCTTGAGGACTCGGACACAGCAAGTCTTCAACTGGCGGAAGTGGGTCAAAGTTCGGCTGGGGTCCCAAAGCTGGATGTGAGGCAGATGCCCCAGATGGGCGCTGCATTTCAATACTGGTCTCAGCCTGCATGATAGTTCCCTGATTCAACGCTGCTATCACGGCTACAAATTCTTCCGAACCCTGTGCCATCACGGGCTGCTGATTCCGAACAAGGGTGATGTGACTGGTGACTGACGGATCAGATGAATCGGTAAGCCCTGACTGGCCTTTCTTTGCCTTGCCTCAGCGAAAGAACACTGGTTGCCCTTGAATTGAATTTCTGACCTAACAAAGTCTATCAGCACTAGTCCAATGTACTTGGGGGATATTGGAGCCTTCTGAAGCTATGGTTCCAGGACTACCTAGCAAAAGAGAAAACATGCAGCATCTCAGCCTGATTTCACCAAAACGGATATGAGCATAACAGGATGACTGTGCCCTCTACTGAATTCTGCCCCCAAAATTCTGTCTCAAATCTGATACCCTCGGGTAAACTGAATCCCGAAATACTGAACTGGTGCCCGCAGGCCTGATGCCCAAACTCATAGACTGATATATGCATTCCCTGTAGAGACGCACTCTAACAAGCACATAACAGATAAGTGAGAGCCAAAACACCCCTATGTTGGGGTAGGGTTTCCCTGTCTAATTTTGTCAGCAGCTAGGATTTCACTACGCACGCAGCGGCTTCAAACAACCTATAAACGGGTAAGCAACCTGTCCTAGTTTGGAATGGTCACTATGGATCTGAATATGCACTAGGTCGAATGGTCAAAAAGGGTGCCCCGGTAAAACCGGGGTTTGTGTTCCCATACTGGCAGAGCCCGTAACTGGTCAGCCTTATGGACATGCCTTGACAAGACAAGCCTCCGGCAAACCGCTCAGGAATAGCAGATGGCAAACACGGTGTCCTAGGCGCACCAATGCAAATGTAATGCAAAGAAACACACAAGTGTAGTCAAAACCAGATATCATGAGTTCGAGTTAAGTTCTCTAAATCCCCAGCAGAGTCGCCAGAAACTGTAGACGTCCCCGAACGCATCTCGGGAAAAGGGAGTGCGAGTCCCCCCCGTTCTGGTTCGATATTGGGTCACTACAGTTCGAAGGACTCAAATGTCACGGTTCTTAATCTTGAACCAAAGAGTCCAAATCCGGCAAATCGTTTTGAGAAAACAGATTTTTTTGAAAGAAGTGCCAAACATGGACTGCTTTGCCAGATACAGAGTCGCCACCTAAATGTTTTTTTTTTTATGGGAAATTTAGGAAACCCTGACTCGGTGCCAAAAGGCCACGTGTCCGTCATCACCAAAGTTGCCTCGGCTCGGGAACTTGGGTACGATTGGGGAAGGTCACTTCGTGAGCACCCCCGCTCGCCCGGTCAAAGACCGGCCTCTACTAACCATGATATCTGTTTTTGAAAACATTGTGAGTTCTTATTCCGGTTATTAGCCTAGGTTACTACGTGATGCGCACAGCATACAAGTATAGACTGGGTCGCCTGAATTGGAACAAAACATTTCATGTTTGTTTGTTTGTTTGAAAATGGTTTGATGGTGCTACTCGCAGGTAGGCTAAGACGTGGATTTGCCACCCTCAGGTGGGCTTAGAAAACATGATTTTGCCACTGTCTAGTGGGCTTAAAACAAACGTTTGATGAATTGTCCAATCCAAGTAACTCAACCTCCACCCACAAGCATTCAAGGCAGTTATATCACATAAGCACATAGCCTTATGGTAAGCATGCTATTCGTGGTAGTCACTCGCACGCATGTAAGGATGCTAAAGCATAAAACTTACCGAGTACTCCAAGCCAAAACAGAAGCTTATTAGAAATCAATGCATGATCCTAAATATACAGAAATGCCTAATGCAACACATGCAAAGATGCGACTATAGCAGGCTCGGCTATTCTAAACATGGCATATGAAATGCTACAACTAACACGTATTCAATTTGGAATTAAAATACAAATGCAGTTTGTATGATGCGCCGAGCCCGGTGCGTGCAAAACAGATGAATGATGCAAACATGCTGTCATACTGTATGCTAATTGAAATATGCCCTATATCTAACCATCATAAGCGGGTAAATAAAAGGGAGAAAGAAGTGGGGGTTGGAAGACATACATCACACTCACGCACACTTATTACAATTATGCCCTCGCGTAGAGGGTCCGAATAAATAATAATACAGTCCCAAATGAAAGAATAAGACAGTCCGAAGAATATACAAATTCCTAATTAATTATCAAATTAAATAAGAAAGCTGTAAAATTGGCGTACAAGCCAGGGGCTGCCTTGACTCTGCTCCGGATAATGAAATGATGAATGTTGGGCTGCCTTGCGCGGAAATCCACTGGGATGCCCCAATTAGCCTTTGTTTACAATGTTTCTCGAAATGCGTGCCAGACTCCGAAAAGTTGCTAATCCTTCATTTTGCTGCAACAGAGAGCAGGAAAGGGGCATAGCAATGTATTTCACGAATATATGCATGCCTCGATCCTCGTGCCACCAATCACGCATATCGATGCATGATGGCCGAGGAGTCGGATTGCACAACTCAATATGGGGTGAATGCAGATGAATGCTACAACAAAACCTAACTCCATCATGGGTAATTCGGAGTGTCGGTGACTTGGGAATTGAGACCCGTTCCGTCACTCGGAGTACGAAACGTGCCTCGTTTCCCGTGCCCGGGCTAACTCCTATCCCGAACACGATGCAATATGCATGATATGCATGAATGCAACTAAAATACAATCCTAGCATGCACAATGCTATGAAAATGAGATGCCTCGAAATGCGTGCACGCGGGCACGCGAACCGAGGCGATGATCCTAAGGCATGTAATGGCATATGCAATGCAATTGGACTTACACTAACATGAGAGGGCCTCAGCCACACTCACATAAGAGGCCGATGGATGAAAATGAAGTGCCTCGAAATGCGTGCACACGGGCACACAAACCGAGGCAATGGCCCTAAGGCATGAAATGGCATGGAAATGATATACAAACATGCAAATGAAATTTCAGCACTGAAATATGGGAGAAAACAATCCCGAAATGAGGCGAAAGTACACCCGATGCATGAAATGGCCCCGAAACATGAATTTAGGCACCCGAAATGGCCTATAGCTATACCAAACATGCACAATATAGACATGGAATGAAAATAAAGTAGCAAGGCAGCCCCAAGACAAGCATTTTTTAGTTTAAAACATGGCCAAACAGCAAGCATAGATAGGGCAACAATGGCATACAAAAATGGTTTCGCAAGAGGGGTATTGAAACAAGTGATACATACGATGCCCAAATGGAAAAATACTCTTCTACAACACTGAATAGGGACTAAAAATATGCACATTTACAGTAGATGACATTCCCCGAATCAGTACGAAAATATCTTAAAAATGCCATGCAAGATTGAGGCCACAAGAGGATATAACATGAGGTACCCCAAACATTCATCAAACTAGCAAAGACCCTTAATGAAATATGTCAATAAGATCAAAATATGACTCTTTCCAGTTCTGATGATGACCGAAAACAGAAGCTAGATAAGCTTGAAAAAGCATGCAAAAATGGGGGTCCAAGAGGGGTATAATGACAAGCACAACATGGAGACCCCCAACAAGGTTGATCCCTTATACAATGTTGTATAGGGGCACAAAATAAGCTTACTCACAGTTCATGACATGCTCCAAAACAGAGTACATGTAGGTCAAACAAATCATGCAAATTTACGGTAAATATGAGAGATTATGAAGCAAGTGCATGATAGAGAGGCCAAATAGGGTTGAACCATTCTTTAATGTTGAAGAGGGGCTCAAAATAGGCCCACTAACAGTTTACATTATGCTCGAAAATAGATCACACATAGGCCAAATATTCAATGCAAAATAATGGCATATAAGAGGATATTGAAACAAGTGCAAGATGGAGGGCTCAAACAGGGTTGAGCCCTTGAACAAACATGAAGAATAGCTCAAAATAGACCTAGTTTCAGTTAAGGTCGGAGCTCAAAACAATAAGAAAATAGGCTTAAGAAATGAGGAAAGAAAGTGCTACAAAAGAGGGAAATGGACACTTACCCTTGTAGACAAGTCTTGGCTCCCTTTTGCTTGAAGAATGGATGCCTCCTAGCTGCTGGAAAGCTCTCCTAGCTGCTGGAATGGAGTTGTGGTGTAAGAGCTTGGAGATGATGAAGAAATGGCACCAAAACTTGAAGAAAATGGAGTTGTATCTATGTGTATGCTCCAATCAATCCATGTAACCTCTCTTCTTGAGTTGGGAGGACAGCAATATGGCCAAAAGAGGGAGAGAAGAATCAAGGCCAAAGTGGAGGGAAATGAGCCCTTATTTCCCTCCAAAAGAGTCCCTGGATAGAGATATTTTTTGAGGAAAACCGAGACACAGCTGGAATGCACACATCCCAAGGAAGCAGGCCGGCTAGGCATTTTTATGGCAGGTGGCCAGCCGGCCACCCCCTATGGCCGGCCGGCCAAGGGGTAAAAATGGAAAGTTGAATTAATGGCCGGCCATAGCATATTAGGGTCCTCCCATGTGTCCTCAACACAACCCTGTGGTTGAAAAAAGGCAACTGTGAACCAGGAGAGAGAACAACCCACTTTAAAGAGGGGTTTCAAAATGAAAAGAAGAATTAATGGCCGGCCATGTGTTTTTAGGGTCCTCCCATGTGTGTACAACACAAATATGTGGTTTTGGCTTGAAGAAAATGGCCCTAGGGTGTTCAACATTAGCCCAGAAGTGAGAAAAACGGGCGTCGGGGGGCGCCGGAGGAGCATAACTGGTTGCTGCTGGCCTCCCACCCTCCAGTGATGTTCCTGGGGATAAAACAAAGGTACCTGCCAAAAATGAACAAAAACCGATGCAAAACGAATGCTCGGGGGCCAAAACACGCGGTTCGGGGTCCCGAAAATAGGCTGTTAAGCACCAAAAGTGGTGTTTGGCCACGAAGTGGGTATCTCAGCCCCCAGTGTCCCTCGAAAGGGAGTAAATGAGATGCATGCCAAAAACCGGAGGAATCGGAGATGGTTAGGCGCTCCCGAACCGAGGCACACGGCCTGACGGCTCTGAAAACCGAGAACCGGGCTCCGAAATGGGCAAAATGGCCTACGGCCACGAAATGTAGCCCACGGCCACTAAGAGATGGTCTACGGGACCTCTCCCTCCCTTCAGGAAAGAAAACAGAGAAAACCGAGTCCGGTTCGCATACCGAGACATGGCACAAAAGAGAGTTAGGAAGTCCGGAGGCAGGGCGCACGGCCGCGACTCTGAGAGTTCTGAACGAGCACAATATGCAACATCACCGAGCGCTCAATCGGTGACGTCTGAGTCTTAATGTCGGTCAAAAATGGGGTGTCTACAGTTGCCCCTCTTTGACAGAACTCGGAAGTCACAAGTGACAGGAGTGAATGTCAAAGCCCAGAGACGACCCATTTTTGACAAGGCCGAAGACTTAGACAATCATACAAGATGAACAGAGATGTGCCCGCAGGCAGGGGGGGCAAAATGCAAAGCGACATGCACAGAGCCAAATGATCATGCAAATGCAGCAAGCTGTAATGAGGCAAGTATTCGCAAATAGATGCAACAGTTTTAAGCAAGAATGCAAAGCAACAACTACATTTCATGCAGTTAGGAATGCGGAGAATCATTCAATTCTCGTCGCGTCTCACACGGAGAAGATACGATACCTGCGCGATTCGTCTGGTCGCACCAGCCTCAAATGAATCGTACATACAACATCGTGCCTGCAAAAGAGAGAAATTCAACAAGAACAATATGCTAACAACATATATTCAATGTGATTTCGAAAGTTTGGCATGCGCGGTGCCGGCGGGTGAATGCATAAAGCATTGTCATACAGGTAAGGTGCGCAAGATAGCGCGATGCGACGCACTAACAAGTGCAGGTGAGATGCGCAAGATAGCACGATAAAATGCATGCACAACGCAAGTAATGTGCACAAAATAGTGCGATGCGCAAAATAGCACGAGTGAAATGTAATGCACTAACAAGTGCAGGTGGGACGCGCAAGATAGCGCGAATGATACAATGCACAATGCAAGTAATGTGCACAAAATAGTGCGATGCGCAAAATAGCGCGAGTGAAATGTCATGCACTAACAAGTGCAGGTGAGACGCGCAAGATAGCGCAAATGATACAATGCACAAAACAGTGCGATACGCTAAACAGCGCGATTGATTTGAAATGCACAAAATAGTGCGATGTGACATGCAAAGCACAGGACAGTGCGATTGAGGTGCGCAAAATAGCGCGATGAATGTAACGCGCAAGACAGTGCGATGGAGGTGCGCAAAATAGTGCGAATGGTAAACTGCACAAAATAGTGCGATTGTGGTGCGCAAAATAGCGCGAATGTAAACTGCACAAAGCAGTGCGATTGAGGTGCGCAACCTAGCGCGATTGATTTGAAATGCACAAGATAGTGCGATACGCTAAACAGCGCGAGTGATTTGAAATGCACAAGATAGTGCGATACGCTAAACAGCGTGAGTGATTTGAAATGCACAAGATAGTGCGAGTGAGATTCAACCACAAGATGCACAAGACAGTGCAAGTGAGATACAAAATGTAAGTGCACAAGACAGTGCGAACGAGATAAAATGCACAAGAAAGTGCGATAAAATGCAACTTCTATGCAAGTATGGAGGCATTTTCTATGCAAAAGATACTGGCATTTTCTATGCAAGTATGGAAGCACAATTTATGCAATGTTGAAAGAAAACATATTCTATGCATGAATCATAACGATGCGCGGCACGCATGCAACAACAGTGTATATGAAAGTCCACATTCTATGTAATAGAGGAGCATCAAATATGTACTCTGGTGCATTTGATTTGCTTCTTAGAGGACTTTGCAACACACTCAGTTCAAAAAGGGCACACCCTGTTCAAATTGGCGAGAGATAACATCTGCATGTAAAACCCTCGGGTGTTGCTTGGACTGTCATTCTGACTTGAAGCAGGCTTACACTTGAGGTAGAGGCGCACTCGCACTTCGGTAGTATTAACAAGGCCTGAAGAGGTACATCCGGAATACAATCACGGAACTTGCTGAAGGTGAAACTCGCTCAGATGCTTCGATTTTCCTTCTTTTCTTTTGCTTTGTAGTCCGGAACCTAAAAAGCTTCAGATAGGCCCTTGTTCTACTGTTCACACCTATCGGGGGTGGATCCCGCGACTTTTTGAAAGGACCAATCCTATTTTGCACAAATGTGGAGAATGGCACAGCACTCGGAGCACAAAACGATTTTATTTTTTTGAAATTGAGAGATGGATTTTCGACCAGGTATTGAGCCTACGACTGAAGACAGCAAAATGATTCAACACGGAAATAAAAGGCACACAACCTACACATTTCAAATCAAAAACTAAACAAGCATGTTAATCTAACTCTCATTTTTGGTCAAAATTGTTTTAGTAAAAAGGAAAATGGTCGAAATGATGAACTAGGGGCACAGTTAAGTCAGGCTTCCTGTCCTTTCCTTGTTGTCAATGCATTTGCCAAAAAAATGGCACTCTACCTGCCAGAAGAGGGCACAACTGAAGCTAGAAAGGGCAGAAAGCTCTCGTATCCTCCAAGCAGCGAGGTATCAAGCCAATTGCGAAGCACGAACTGGAATGGATCAGGAAATTCCACTCCCTCATCTAGACGGATCTGATCATGTCCAAACTCCCCAGCAGAGCATCGTCAACCGATGTCAGCTGCAGATTTGCTACACACCCAAATGTAGTGCGACCCCTCTGTGGGAGGAATTCACTAGCTGTGAGCGGAAGAAAGAGAATCGAGCAGAATGCTAGGGGCCCGAGCCTTCAACTTGCTGTTTATCCATCAACCACCCAAGGGAGGGATGAAAAATGAGAGATTTAAGAATAGAGAGATGTGCGATGAGAGAAAAATTGAGAAAAAGGTTTTGTGAGAAAAGCCGAGCTTGAGGGCCGAGTGATGTGAGAATCACAAATAAGAAAGGGTGAGAAACCTACCCGGTGAAATAGGCTCCCTGTGCACGTCTGAATGTCGTGTCTTTTTGTTTTATCTCGATTCTTGTTTTGAGTCGTTTCGAGTGTTACTTGATGTCATGCAAGTCAGGCTATGAGCACTGAAAATTTTCCTTTTTTTTTTGGGTCCAAGAAATGGTCCAGTTTTGGAAAAGATAGAATGATTTTTCGAGAAAATTAGCCAACCTCAGTAAAAATTCTCAAAAACTATTTTTGCAAACCGCCACTTGCTCAACGAGCATGAAACCTACTCCTAAGATGCACAATCTCGGATCCAAAGGAAAACTGCCCCGTGCTTGAAGAGAGCTGCATGGCAACGGAAAGTTGCCCCTTGTTTGAACGGCACCGCGGCGCATTGAATGGCAACGGAAAGTCGCCCCTTGTTTGAACGGCACCGCAACGCATTGTAGTCAGTCCTCGGAGCGATGATTGCAACCGTACTCTCGGATACAGAGAAGGCAAAGATGGTCAAAACCATTACATGGACACGATTGAATTCGAATCGTTTTACGGCTGGACTTCAGAATGAAGTTGCCTACGTATCCCAAAGATGGGAATCAAGCCTTACGTAGTTCGGGGGTTAAGGTACACTCGGGTATTCAACCTCTCCTTTTTATGCTCTAACTTTTGCCAAGGCGCCTATTGCAGGTTTTCGACCTTGCGAGCTTTGTTCTTCTTTCTTTTCTTTTTTTCTATTCTTTCTTTCATTCCTTTTTCTTATTCTTTTTTGCATTTCTCTTTTCTTTTCTTTTTGCATTTTTTGTATCTTTGCATTTTTTTCTTTTTGCATTTTTGTATATACATTTTTCTTGTCTCGCTCTAACTTTTGCCTGGGTCGCCCTTTCGGGTTTTTGGCCCAGCGAGCCTCTCAAAGGGTAAAAATGTAACCAGTCCATGCCAAATGGTTCTGAGATTGAAGCCCTCTATATCTAGGAGAGTGACTGTTGTATTGACTTGCAGAAAGATCCACCTTTGGCTCTTCGAGCACATCGGATATTTTTTGCCCCTAGTTCGAGGGGTGCTTCTGCTCTAGCCTTGCAAGCTTCTTCTGATGAGGTCTGACCTTCTTGATCTGACTTTGGTGCCTCTTGTTCGAGGGCTGCTTCAAATCTGGCCACACAGGCCTTACATCGTGGTCGACCGTTGAACATTCTGAATGCCAGTTCAAGGTTTGAAAGCCAAGGGGGGTCGAGTCTCGAGGCTGAGAGCGATCCTAAGCTGCACAATCTCAAGAGCGATTCCACACATGTCTTTGCAGGACCGCGCAAAACATTTTTTGAAAGTTTTCAAGAAAACAACAAATCGCTCGCGCTGAAGACAGTGTAGGATCAATCTGGATCAAAGCCAGGGTCCTTCTTAGTACTCACACTAACAAGCATGATTTCATTCATTAAGGGCTTAGCACGCCTCTCTTTCTCTCAATTTGATCAAAGTTTTGCAAATCCCGAGGAATTCCTCCCTCTTTGTTTTCACTGCAGTGTCCAAAAAGGTTTTGAAAAACTTAAGTCAATACAATGGCTTCAAGGCACAAGAGAGCAGGTGGAATGCACTGCCATTTCATTCAAATCCCGGCACAACTAGCACACGGTAGAAACAAATGCGAGAGTATGGAAATCACTGCTGTTTCATTCAAAATATGTTGGCATAACTGGCTCCCTGGCAAAAACAGACTCAAAACAAAACAAAAAGACAAACGTGAAACAAAATGGTGACGCTCGAGGTAACACCCCCGGAATCACCTGACTTCTATACAACAGGACTGACTCGATACAACAAGACAGACCCAAGACAAAAGAGACTGACTCAAAACAAAAAGACAGACTCAAAACAAAGTAACAAAAACTGACCCAATACCCAAGTCATAAAGTACAAATTAACAACATTCGCAAATGTGCTCAAAACAGTGCATGCTATCCACCACAGCTGGAGTAATCTAAGTGCCATCCGCTGGTGGTTCATCCCCCGATCACATAACCACATTATCCCCCAAGTTCACTGACCCAGTGCCGATAGACTTTGCTGAGCTCGGCAGGAGGATGACCCCGTTGTCAAATAGATCATGTACTTCATGGCGAAGACGGAAGCAGTTATTGGTAGTATGGCCAGTTTACTGATGGTATGCGCAGTACTGGGTAGCATCATGCGTAGCCGGAAGAGGGTTCGGGAGAGGCCGAGGCTCAAGGGGTTTGAGATGGCCTTGTCCAACAAGGATTTGGAAAGCTTTGGATAAAGGCATGTGGAGGGCATGGAAGACCCTCTGACCTCGGGGTTGGTACTTCTGGGTTTGTAGATTTTTGCTGGGCGCACCAGCAAAGGGATTGGCAGGTGCGGGCCTGGTTTGTTGATCTCTTCTGAGTGGAGGATTATAGCTGAAGGGAACACTCTTGGTATAACGGCCCTTCTCCCGGCTTGCCCCTTGAGTCAAACTGCCCCCAACTTGAGTGGCAAAAGTGTCGTTCATAGTTTTTGCGACAACCGCGAGCACTTGTTCTTTGTTCAGTCCCTCGGATTTCAAAGCCTTAACAGCCAACAGAAGATGTTCATGGGGATCCATGTCCGCCCCTACCTTGTTCTTTCCACTCGCTTCCACTTTGCTAAAGGATTGGCTTTACACAAATGTAGCCCGTCCCAAGACTGGGGAGCCTTTTGACATGAACTCCTTGGTAGGCGATGTGGTTGATGATGGAGCCAAAACTCCAAAGGCTAAATCCGCCACTGTTCTTTGAAGATCTTCAATCATCCTCATCAGTTCGGAAGTAGTGGGTTCATGGGTTTGAGATGATTGGGGTTCAGGTGCACCCATCATGCATAAGTCCATGCTTTCTGGGGTAAACACCTCAGGCTTGGGTAGATGGGCCGGGGTGATGTCTATGCTGGGGTCATAGGTGGATAGCAGTGTATGGATGAGATTGAGGTAGATGGGAAATGTTTGGTCATTGGGGTCTGAAGGTGGAGCTATCGTTCGGTTATCGATGAGATTTTGGACCTCATGACGGAGGCGGTAGCAACGGTCGGTGCCATGACCGCGCTGCTGATGGTACATACAGTACTTGGCGGGGTTATGTCTGGCTGGGAGTGGGTTGGGAAGAGGTTGAGGATCGAGGGGTTTGAGATGCCCTCTTTCCATCAGGGCTTTTAGTGCACTAGTCAGGCTCATATAGAGAGGGGTGAAAGTTCTGCCCTGAGCTCGGGCTGGGTCGGCTATTTGCAGGCTTGGATTGGCAAAAGGGTTGGCTGTGGTGACTGTATCAATTTCAGTGGGCTCGAGAATAGTGCTACCTCCGACATTGGTACTCCTTGAAATCACCCTCCTCGTTGGTTCACTTGTTCTGGAAATGATCCCACTGTTGAACGCATTCTCGACCTGAACCCCCAGTTCATGCAAACTTTTGAAAGTGAATAGCGAAGCTACTATCAACTTTTGCAACATGTCATGTTCGAGGTTTCGTACCATCATCTGCACTTGATCCCTCTCAGAAGGGCGGCGATCTATCATCTGTGCTGCCTTTGCTCTCCACATCGCAACAAATTTCACAAAAGGCTCTTTTGGGTTTTGGCGGTTTGCTTCAAGCTCTTGGATGGTCATTTCAACTTGGGTATTGTAAGAATACTGATCGGCAAAAGCCTCAGCGAATTCTTCCCAGTTTTGCTTCACTTTGTCCTCCAGCTTAGCGTACCAAGTGCCTGCTACACCGGATAGGGTTCTTCCATATAGAGAGAGTTTCTGTGGCTTAGTCAGACCCATCGGCTTTAGGACATCCAAGAAGAGTCGGATATGTACCATTGGATCCCCAGACCCATCGAAACGGTCAATATATGGCATTTTGAAGTTGTCTAGGAGCCGTACAGCAGACTCGGTGTGCCCATTCTCAATGTCGGGAATGGAGTTAAGGCCCTATGCCTTTCTGAATTGCTTCTCAAGGTTCGCAATTTTCACTGCGGTCAGATCAAGGTCATTAGCATCAAGGGGATAACGCCTCTCGTTAGGCTACACCAGGGGTCTGAAAACTTGGGCTTGAGCCAACCCTTCTCGAGGACTCGGACACAGCAAGTCTTCAACTGGTGGAAGTGGGTCAAAGTTCGGCTGGGGTCCCAAAGCTGGATGTGAGGCAGATGCCCCAGATGGGCGCTGCATTTCAATACTGGTCTCAGCCTGCATGGTAGTTCCCTGATTCAACGCTGCTATCACGGCTACAAATTCTTCTGAACCCTGTGCCATCACGGGCTGCTGATTCCGAACAAGGGTGATGTGACTGGTGACTGACGGATCAGATGAATCGGTAAGCCCTGACTGGCCTTTCTTTGCCTTGCCTCAGCGAAAGAACACTGGTTGCCCTTGAATTGAATTTCTGACCTAACAAAGTCTATCAGCACTAGTCCAATGTACCCGGGGGATATTGGAGCCTTCTGAAGCTATGGTTCCAGGACTACCTAGCAAAAGAGAAAACATGCAGCATCTCAGCCTGATTTCACCAAAACGGATATGAGCATAACAGGATGACTGTGCCCTCTACTGAATTCTGCCCCCAAAATTCTGTCTCAAATCTGATACCCTCGGGTAAACTGAATCCCGAAATACTGAACTGGTGCCCGCAGGCCTGATGCCCAAACTCATAGACTGATATATGCATTCCCTGTAGAGACGCACTCTAACAAGCACATAACAGATAAGTGAGAGCCAAAACACCCCTATGTTGGGGTAGGGTTTCCCTGTCTAATTTTGTCAGCAGCTAGGGTTTCACTACGCACGCAGCGGCTTCAAACAACCTATAAACGGGTAAGCAACCTGTCCTAGTTTGGAATGGTCACTATGGATCTGAATATGCACTAGGTCGAATGGTCAAAAAGGGTGCCCCGGTAAAACCGGGGTTTGTGTTCCCATACTGGCAGAGCCCGTAACCGGTCAGCCTTATGGACATGCCTTGACAAGACAAGCCTCCGGCAAACCGCTCAGGAATAGCAGATGGCAAACACGGTGTCCTAAGCGCACCAATGCAAATGCAATGCAAAGAAACACACAAGTGTAGTCAAAACCAGATATCATGAGTTCGAGTTAAGTTCTCTAAATCCCCAGCAGAGTCGCCAGAAACTGTAGACGTCCCCGAACGCATCTCGGGAAAAGGGAGTGCGAGTCCCCCCCGTTCTGGTTCGATATTGGGTCACTACAGTTCGAAGGACTCAAATGTCACGGTTCTTAATCTTGAACCAAAGAGTCCAAATCCGGCAAATCGTTTTGAGAAAACAGATTTTTTTGAAAGAAGTGCCAAACATGGACTGCTTTGCCAGATACAGAGTCGCCACCTAAATGTTTTTTTTTTATGGGAAATTTAGGAAACCCTGACTCGGTGCCAAAAGGCCACGTGTCTGTCATCACCAAAGTTGCCTCGGCTCGGGAACTTGGGTACGATTGGGGAAGGTCACTTCGTGAGCACCCCCGCTCGCCCGGTCAAAGACCGGCCTCTACTAACCATGATATCTGTTTTTGAAAACATTGTGAGTTCTTATTCCGGTTATTAGCCTAGGTTACTACGTGATGCGCACAGCATACAAGTATAGACTGGGTCGCCTGAATTGGAACAAAACATTTCATTTTTGTTTGTTTGTTTGAAAATGGTTTGATGGTGCTACTCGCAGGTAGGCTAAGACGTGGATTTGCCACCCTCAGGTGGGCTTAGAAAACATGATTTTGCCACTGTCTAGTGGGCTTAAAACAAACGTTTGATGAATTGTCCAATCCAAGTAACTCAACCTCCACCCACAAGCATTCAAGGCAGTTATATCACATAAGCACATAGCCTTATGGTAAGCATGCTATTCGTGGTAGTCACTCGCACGCATGCAAGGATGCTAAAGCATAAAACTTACCGAGTACTCCAAGCCAAAACAGAAGCTTATTAGAAATCAATGCATGATCCTAAATATACAGAAATGCCTAATGTAACACATGCAAAGATGCGACTATAGCAGGCTCGGCTATTCTAAACATGGCATATGAAATGCTACAACTAACACGTATTCAATTTGGAATTAAAATACAAATGCAGTTTGTATGATGCGCCGAGCCCGGTGCGTGCAAAACAGATGAATGATGCAAACATGCTGTCATACTGTATGCTAATTGAAATATGCCCTATATCTAACCATCATAAGCGGGTAAATAAAAGGGAGAAAGAAGTGGGGGTTGGAAGACATACATCACACTCACGCACACTTATTACAATTATGCCCTCGCGTAGAGGGTCCGAATAAATAATAATACAGTCCCAAATGAAAGAATAAGACAGTCCGAAGAATATACAAATTCCTAATTAATTATCAAATTAAATAAGAAAGCTGTAAAATTGGCGTACAAGCCAGGGGCTGCCTTGACTCTGCTCCGGATAATTAAATGATGAATGTTGGGCTGCCTTGCGCGGAAATCCACTGGGATGCCCCAATTAGCCTTTGTTTGCAATGTTTCTCGAAATGCGTGCCAGACTCCGAAAAGTTGCTAATCCTTCATTTTGCTGCAACAGAGAGCAGGAAAGGGGCATAGCAATGTATTTCACGAATATATGCATGCCTCGATCCTCGTGCCACCAATCACGCATATCGATGCATGATGGCCGAGGAGTCGGATTGCACAACTCAATATGGGGTGAATGCAGATGAATGCTACAACAAAACCTAACTCCATCATGGGTAATCCGGAGTGTCGGTGACTTGGGAATTGAGACCCGTTCCGTCACTCGGAGTACGAAACGTGCCTCGTTTCCCGTGCCCGGGCTAACTCCTATCCCGAACACGATGCAATATGCATGATATGCATGAATGCAACTAAAATACAATCCTAGCATACACAATGCTATGAAAATGAGATGCCTCGAAATGCGTGCACGTGGGCACGCGAACCGAGGCGATGATCCTAAGGCATGTAATGGCATATGTAATGCAATTGGACTTACACTAACATGAGAGGGCCTTAGCCACACTCACATAAGAGGCCGATGGATGAAAATGAAGTGCCTCGAAATGCGTGCACACGGGCACACAAACCGAGGCAATGGCCCTAAGGCATGAAATGGCATGGAAATGATATACAAACATGCAAATGAAATTTCAGCACTGAAATATGGGAGAAAACAATCCCGAAATGAGGCGAAAGTACACCCGATGCATGAAATGGCCCCGAAACATGAATTTAGGCACCCGAAATGGCCTATAGCTATACCAAACATGCACAATATAGACATGGAATGAAAATACAGTAGCAAGGCAGCCCCAAGACAAGCATTTTTTAGTTTAAAACATGGCCAAACAGCAAGCATAGATAGGGCAACAATGGCATACAAAAATGGTTTCGCAAGAGGGGTATTGAAACAAGTGATACATACGATGCCCAAATGGAAAAATACTCTTCTACAACACTAAAGAGGGACTAAAAATATGCACATTTACAGTAGACGACATTCCCCAAATCAGTACGAAAATATCTTAAAAATGCCATGCAAGATTGAGGCCACAAGAGGATATAACATGAGGTACCCCAAACATTCATCAAACTAGCAAAGACCCTTAATGAAATATGTCAATAAGATCAAAATATGACTCTTTCCAGTTCTGATGATGACCGAAAACAGAAGCTAGATAAGCTTGAAAAAGCATGCAAAAATGGGGGTCCAAGAGGGGTATAATGACAAGCACAACATGGAGACCCCCAACAAGGTTGATCCCTTATACAATGTTGTATAGGGGCACAAAATAAGCTTACTCACAGTTCATGACATGCTCCAAAACAGAGTACATGTAGGTCAAACAAATCATGCAAATTTACGGTAAATATGAGAGATTATGAAGCAAGTGCATGATAGAGAGGCCAAACAGGGTTGAACCATTCTTTAATGTTGAAGAGGGGCTCAAAATAGGCCCACTAAAAGTTTACATTATGCTCGAAAATAGATCACACATAGGCCAAATATTCAATGCAAAATAATGGCATATAAGAGGATATTGAAACAAGTGCAAGATGGAGGGCTCAAACAGGGTTGAGCCCTTGAACAAACATGAAGAATAGCTCAAAATAGACCTAGTTTCAGTTAAGGTCGGAGCTCAAAACAATAAGAAAATAGGCTTAAGAAATGAGGCAAGAAAGTGCTACAAAAGAGGGAAATGGACACTTACCCTTGTAGACAAGTCTTGGCTCCCTTTTGCTTGAAGAATGGATGCCTCCTAGCTGCTGGAAAGCTCTCCTAGCTGCTGGAATGGAGTTGTGGTGTAAGAGCTTGGAGATGATGAAGAAATGGCACCAAAACTTGAAGAAAATGGAGTTGTATCTATGTGTATGCTCCAATCAATCCATGTAACCTCTCTTCTTGAGTTGGGAGGACAGCAATATGGCCAAAAGAGGGAGAGAAGAATCAAGGCCAAAGTGGAGGGAAATGAGCCCTTATTTCCCTCCAAAAGAGTCCCCGGATAGAGATATTTTTTGAGGAAAACCGAGACACAGCTGGAATGCACACATCCCAAGGAAGCAGGCCGGCTAGGCATTTTTATGGCAGGTGGCCGGCCGGCCACCCCCTATGGCCGGCCGGCCAAGGGGTAAAAATGGAAAGTTGAATTAATGGCCGGCCATAGCATATTAGGGTCCTCCCATGTGTCCTCAACACAACCCTGTGGTTGAAAAAAGGCAACTGTGAACCAGGAGAGAGAACAACCCACTTTAAAGAGGGGTTTCAAAATGAAAAGAAGAATTAATGGCCGGCCATGTGTTTTTAGGGTCCTCCCATGTGTGTACAACACAAATATGTGGTTTTGGCTTGAAGAAAATGGCCCTAGGGTGTTCAACATTAGCCCAGAAGTGAGAAAAACGGGCGTCGGGGGGCGCCGGAGGAGCATAACTGGTTGCTGCTGGCCTCCCACCCTCCAGTGATGTTCCTAGGGATAAAACAAAGGTACCTGCCAAAAATGAACAAAAACCGATGCAAAACGAATGCTCGGGGGCCAAAACACACGGTTCGGGGTCCCGAAAATAGACTGTTAAGCACCAAAAGTGGTGTTTGGCCACGAAGTGGGTATCTCAGCCCCCAGTGTCCCTTGAAAGGGAGTAAATGAGATGCATGCCAAAAACCGGAGGAATCGGAGATGGTTAGGCGGTCCCGAACCGAGGCACACGGCCTGACGGCTCTGAAAACCGAGAACCGGTCTCCGAAATGGGCAAAATGGCCTACGGCCACGAAATGTAGCCCACGGCCACTGAGAGATGGTCTACGGGACCTCTCCCTCCCTTCAGGAAAGAAAACAGAGAAAACCGAGTCCGGTTCGCATACCGAGGCAAGGCACAAAAGAGAGTTCGGAAGTCCGGAGGCAGGGCGCACGGCCGCGACTCTGAGAGTTCTGAACGAGCACAATATGCAACATCACCGAGCGCTCAATCGGTGACGTCTGAGTCTTAATGTCGGTCAAAAATGGGGTGTCTACAGTTGCCCCTCTTTGACAGAACTCGGAAGTCACAAGTGACAGGAGTGAATGTCAAAGCCCAGAGACGACCCATTTTTGACAAGGCCGAAGACTTAGACAATCATACAAGATGAACAGAGATATGTGCCCGCAGGCAGGGGGGGCAAAATGCAAAGCGACATGCACAGAGCCAAATGATCATGCAAATGCAGCAAGCTGTAATGAGGCAAGTATTCGCAAATAGATGCAACAGTTTTAAGCAAGAATGCAAAGCAACAACTACATTTCATGCAGTTAGGAATGCGGAGAATCATTCAATTCTCGTCGCGTCTCACACGGAGAAGATACGATACCTGCGTGATTCGTCTGGTCGCACCAGCCTCAAATGAATCGTACATACAATATCGTGCCTGCAAAAGAGAGAAATTCAACAAGAACAATATGCTAACAACATATATTCAATGTGATTTCGAAAGTTTGGCACGTGCGGTGCCGGCAGGTGAATGCATAAAGCAGTGTCATACAGGTAAGGTGCGCAAGATAGCGCGATGCGACGCACTAACAAGTGCAGGTGAGATGCGCAAGATAGCACGATAAAATGCATGCACAACGCAAGTAATGTGCACAAAATAGTGCGATGCGCAAAATAGCACGAGTGAAATGTAATGCACTAACAAGTGCAGGTGGGACGCTGTAGACGTCTCCGAACGCCCCGGGAGGGTTAAGTCCCGTTCCGTTCATATTGGGGTCACTACAGTTCGGACTCGATTTGTGTCACGGTTCTAAATCTGAACCAAAGAGTCCAACTCTGGCAAATCGTTTTGAAGAAAAACAGATTTTGAAAAGTAGTGCCAAACATGGACTGTTTCGCCAGATTACAGAGTCGCCACCTAAATATTTTTTAAAATGGGAAATTTAGGAAACCCTGACTCGGTGCCGATGGCCACATGTCCGTCATCACCAAAGTGGTCTTGGCTCGGGAGCTTGGGTACGATCGGGGAAGGTCAGCTATGAGCACCCCCTTTCGCCCGGTCCGAAGACCGGCCTCTACTAACCGTGATATCCGTTTTTGAAAGCATCATGTGCTCTTATTCCAATTATTAACCTAGAATTACTATGTTATGCGCGCAGCAAACAAGTATAGACTAGATTGCCAAATTTGGGAATAAACATTGCATATCCGTTCGTTTTGAAAACAATTTGAAATTGCTACTCGCAAGTAGGCTAAAATACGGATTTCGATGAGTTATTCCAACTCAAGCAATCTAACCTCCACCCACAGGCATTCAAACAGTTTATCTCATGTAAGCACTTAGCCGCATGGTAAGCATACTGTCATGGCAACATTCACACGCATGTGGTATGCTAAAGCATAAAATACTTACATCGTACTCCGCGCCAAAACAAGAAACTAGTTAGCAGACATGCATGTCCCTAGATCATGTTAAATGGCTAATGCAACACAGGCAAGGATGTAATTTAGAGTAGGCTCGGCTAACCCTAAAGATGGCATGTGAAATGCACTTTATTCGATGCACGTTTTCAATTTGGAATTGAAAATACAATGCAGTTTGTATGATGTACCGAGCCCGATGCATGTAAACAAATGCGTGAATGCACACATGCATTGCATAAAGTATGCTAAAATAAACATGCCCTAATCTACCATCATAAGCGGGTAAATAAAAGGGAGAAAGAAATGGGGATTGGAAGACATACACCCACTCACCCACACTTATTACAATTGCGCCCTCACTCGGAGGGACCGAAAGAATATACAAATTAATTAACTACGCAAGCTAATTAAAATATTACAAATTGCCTAATTTAATTAATCAAATTAATTAAACTAAGAAAAGCAGTAAACCGTCTCGGGGGGAGAGCCAAATGCAGTGCATGCCCGGGATTTGCTCGGAATCGCACTGCCATGCTTAGATTGCCTCTGTTTTCCCTGCTATCCTCCTCTGAAAATTGCCAAATGTCCCAGGAGTGCCTCTCAGGGCACTGGAGAGTACCATCGGCTGGGGCAAAGCACCACCGGCTGAAGAATGTGACCACCGGCACTATATGAAGTCATCGGCTGGAAATTTACTGCCGGTCGGCACTAAATAGTGCCGGCCAGCACTTAACACTGCAGAACCTGCAACTCACAGCAGCAGAGGACAACAACATGCATGGCAATGTGATTCAAGGTATTTATGCACTATACACACCCCTTATCATGTTATTAACTCAAAAGGGCACGTGCCTCGATTCCCGGACCACCAATCGCGCATTTCCATGCGTGATGGTCCAAGGAACAAAGTATGCAACTTTGGTTTCAAATGCATGCAAACCAAACAAATCAAAGTCCCAATCCCTATCACCAAGTCAAGGGACAAGGAATGCATGTTGATGCGATGCAACCTAGCCATGTTATCTAGCATGCAACATGGATTATGCTATATACCTATGCAAGTGTACAAGCAAGCATACAAGACAAGCATGCAAACTAATGAAAGGATGGTCTTATACATGACTTAGGCAACTCGAATAGGCCTAAAATCAGTGGCCAAAATATCTAGACATGAGGACTAAACAAACACATACATATGCAAGGGTTGTGATCCAAACCTCAAGCATGAACATAGCGACTCTCAAGCACACTTAAAGAGACCAAACATAGATAGTGAGCATGCATTGTAAAGCTCTTAAATACATGCAAAACATAGTGCCAAACCAAGTCGAAGATAGACCAAACAAAGCATGCAAATGGTCTAGGGCTTAAAGCTAGTCAAAGAGGCTTTGAATCAAACTTATGCAAGGCGATTATGGCATGCACTAAACAACTAAAACAGGTTTTTAGTATGCCAAAACAAAGCCAAAAGGCTACTTAGATGGCATCTAAGAGGCTTGAAATCAAAGGCATGCAAAATGGCCAAAACATGAGGGTATTCAATACATACTTTCAAAGCATTAAAGAGGCGACTAAGGTAAGCATACAAGCACACCAAAGGGACTGAAATAGCATGCTAGGTGGTTCCAAACCATCAAAAGTGAAGCCAACATGGCATACTACACATTCATACTCTTAAGGCTAACAAGCCAAATGCAAAGAGGCTACAACATACATGCTAAGATTGACCAAAATGACTATGGACAGAGCTAAAACATGTCAAAATAAGCATACAAGCTTCATGGATCTAGGCCTAAAACATGCTAGAAAGAAGGCATACAAACCTAGAGCAAGTTAAGGCAATACAAGGCATTACAAAGCATCTATGCAAAGCATGCAAGGAGTGCTAAAGCCAACTTAAAATCATGTTATAACATGGCAATATAAGCATGGAAAACAAGTCAAACATGCTCAACATACACTCAAGCATGAAGCTCCATAAGGAAGCAAAATTTGCCCTTTTCAAGGACACCAAGGAGAGGGGGTGGCCCTCTCCTTCTTGAGACTCTAAGGCATGCTCTTCACCACTGAAATCCCTCAAGATTTCAGTGGTGAAGAGGTCCTAACACCAAAGTCTCGGATCTCCCACAAAATAGCACAAAATAAGGCCTTTTCAAGGCCTAAGGGTGGTCAAACCTACCCAAACCACCAAGCACTCTTAATACACAATAGAGAGGCTTAAAAAACAGAACTTTTATGTGTTATGGACGGAGCACAAAAACTATTTTAAGTTAGGCAAAAATGGAGTGCAAAAATGGGGTAAATAAAGTGAGTTTCTTACCCTTGAAGCTTTTCTTTACAAATGTTGAAGTTGTTGGTTCCTTGAGCTCCAAACCAGTCAAGAACTTCGAAAACCAGCCCTTAGAACCTCAGTTGCAAGGAGAAGGTGAAACACTAGGTGTTTGTGTGCAATAGTAAGGCACAAAACACCTAGACACACAAGAGAAGGATAGAGATAGAAGGTGTATGCAAATCAAACCCTAGAAAAACCAGAGCTTCTCTCTCTCTTTTTCTTTCTAACTCTCTAAATTTGCTAACCCTTGAGCCAAGAGAAGAGCCTTCCCTTGTATAGGCACAAAACTTACAAGTTAAGGCATTCAAAGGGCTCATCCCTCCATACACGTGTATGGAGGGGAAACAAGTGCAAGAAAGCTGTCTAAAAATATCTCAGAAAACAACTGTAAAGTGGTCGGCAGGGCAAAATGGTCATTTTGCCAAAATGAGTGCCGACCGGCACAATATAGTGCCGGTGGCAACTACAGCCAGCCGGTGGCCTCTAGCCACAGCCGGTGGTGTGTGGGGATGCCTCACAAGGCATTCCCTGCCCCTCTAAGGCAAAACACAGGTGTCTGGTGCAAAACCGGACACAAAACGGTCAAGTTCGGAGGTCCTGAGGCAAGGCGCGCGAGCCGAGAACTCCGGGAACTCCAAACGAACACGAACATGGATGATCACCGAGTGTTCAAGCGGTGATGTCCAAGTCTTGAGGACGGTCAAAAATGGGGTGTCTACAGTTGCCCCTCTTTGACAGAACTCGAAAGTCATAACAATGACGGGAGTGAATGTCAAAGCCCAGAGACGACCCATTTTTGACAAGACCGAAGACTTGGACAAACATGCAAGACAAACAAGGTATGCGCCCGAAGGCAGGGGCAAAATGCAACACGATGCAAGAAGCCGAGCATAACTTATGATCATGCAAAGAAAGCTGTAATGAAGCACGCATGCAACAGTTTTAAGCTAGCCAAGACAAAACCAACTACACTACAAGGCAGAGGGAATGTGAGAGAATCAAGCAATTCTCGCTATGTTTCACGCGGAGAGTACAATACCTGTCCGGTTCGTTTGGTCACGCCAGATTCAAATGAACCGTACATACAATATCGTGCCTGAAAAGAAAGCAAACTTAACCGGTATGACATTGTTAGCAACATTCATAACAGTGCAATCGAAAGTGCGTGACAACGTATGCAATGTGTATAGAAAATTGTAATTGAACGCATATAGTAAAGCAGAGCATGCATACAATGCAATGTGTATAAAAGACTGTGATTGAACACATGTCAGTAAAACAATGCACGCATACAAAGCAATGTGTATATAGGAACTTTGAACACATGCGAATAAAGCGATGCGCACGGGCACACAATGTGGTGCGTATAGAAAAGTTTGAACACATATCAGTAAAGCAATGCACGCATACAATGCAATGTGTATAGAGAGGAACTTGAACACATTTTAGTAAAGCAAAGCACGCATACAATGCAATGTGTATATAGAGGAACTTGAACACATATCAGTAAAGCAATGCACGCATACAATGCAATGTGTATATAGAGGAACTTGAACACATATCAGTAAAGCAAAGCACGCATACAATGCAATGTGTATATAGAGGAAGTTGAACACATATCAGTAAAGCAAAGCACGCATACAATGCAATGTGTATATAGAGGAAGTTGAACACATATCAGTAAAGCAAAGCACGCATACAATGCAATGTGTATAGACAGGATACAAATAAACTGGGAATACAAGTGAGGCACACATACCCCACTGGAGGTAAAATGCAATGCAAGTGAGGCATACATACCTCACTGGAATGTAAAATGATGCACGCGAGGTAGCACTCCTCACGTGGATCAGGAGGGAATGAACATGAGGCACACATACCGCATGAATGCAAGACTGAAATAAATATGAACATGAGGCACACATACCACATGAATGCAAGACTAAATGAACATGAACATGAGGCACACATACCTCATGAATGCAAGACTAAATGAACATGAACATGAGGCACACATACCACATGAATGCAAGACTAAATGAACATGAACATGAGGCACACATACCTCATGAATGCAAGACTAAATGAACATGAACATGAGGCACACATACCTCATGAATGCAATAATGAAATGCAAAATGAAATGCAAAACGAGGCACACGTACCTCGAAGTGCAATGAAATGCAAAATGAAATACAAAACGAGGCACACGTACCTCGAAGTGCAATGAAATGCAAAATGAAATGCAAAACAAGGCACACGTACCTCGAAGTGCAATGAAATGCAAAATGAGGCACACGTACCTCGAAGTGCAATGAAATGCAAAATGAGGCACACGTACCTCGAAGTGCAATGAAATGCAAAATGAGGCACACGTACCTCGAAATGCAATGAAATGCAAAATGAGGCACACGTACCTCAAAGTGCAATGAAATGCAAAATGAGGCACACGTACCTCATGAATGCAATGAAATGCAAAATGAGGCACACGTACCTCATGAATGCAATGAAATGCAAAATGAGGCACACGTACCTCATGAATGCAATGAAATGCAAAACGAGGCACACGTATCTCGAGATGCAATGAAATGTAAAATGAGGCACACATACCTCAAAATGCAATGAAATGCAAAACGAGGCACACGTACCTCGAGATGCAATGAAATGCAAAATGAGGCACACATACCTCAAAATGCAATGAAATGCAAAACGAGGCACACGTACCTCGAGATGCAATGAAATGCAAAATGAGGCACACATACCTCAAAATGCAATGAAATGAAAAATGAGGCACACATACCTCATTTGATGGAAAATGGAATGCAAAACGAGGCACACGTACCTCGAAATGCAATGAAATGCAAAATGAGGCACACATACCTCATTTGAAATGAAATGCGAAATGAAGTGCAATGAGATACGCGTGCCTCAAAGGATGGAATATGGAGTGCAATGAACGTGCCTCGAAGGATGCAAGACAATGCAAAGGCGGTGCGCCAAACGGCGTGATGCGCAAAATAGCGCGATGAATGCATGCCAAATGCAACATGATGCGCAAGATAGCGCGATGCGTTTAGACAACGCGAGTGCCCAAAACAGTGCGATTGAATGCATGCCAAATGCAATATGATGCGCAAGATAGCGTAATGCGTTTAAACAACGCGAGGGATGCATGCAACGCATACGGGGCAACTTTCGAATTTTATAAAAGACAAAAGGATACAAAAAGGATACCATCTCTGCTTGAATCTGAGTGCCACACATAGAAGACACTGTCTGAGGTCGAAACGGAGGCCGGTCGAGCATCGGGGATGCACCTTCTTGCACTTTCTTGAGCTATGAAGACCCAAAAACCCCTTATCTTGCCTAAAAACATTCTTGGGAACACCACCGGCTGGGTAGGGTGGTCACCGGCTGCCGCCGGCTGCCTGAACTCATCCATCGGCACAAAAAAGTGCCGACCGGCGCAAAATAGTGCCGACCGGCAGAAAATGCCTGATCGGGGGCAGAACTGCCATTTCACTCTGGGCTTTATAAATTAGGGTTTTAAACCCTATTTTCCACACTTCTAAACCGCCGAAAATCCCTACTCTCTCTCTCTCTAGAGTTTGTTTTCTTGATTTCTCATCGATTTCTTCGCGTTTTACACCCATTTCCTCGTCGGATTCGCGATATTCTTCGCGTTTCGGACATTTTCAACCGAACAAATCCTCGTTTCGGTGCACTTTTTGCTAGTTCCTCTTTTTCGGGACTTGTTCCCCTTGATTTTGTCTTCGTTTCCGTGTATTTTCACATTTCGACTCTTTCGGCCATTTCCGACCCTCTCGGGGTTGACTTTGCCGGTTGACTTTTCGCATTCCGGCCCGTTTTTCCTTTTTCGGCTATTTTCTCATCTCCATCGCTATGGCCGATGATGTTCCACATGTCGGGACTCCCCCGGACCACGAGATGGATCCCGAGGTCGAGCTCCTGCCACTAAGCGAGCGCCCATTCGACCCGGCGACTTACCAGCCGGCCATCCACGTGCTACCGCCCGGCGGACTCCGCCACTTCCGCGGCTTTGACAGGGCTTTGGACCCGGAGCTTCTGCTGCACGAGCCGGCCTCCCACTTGTCTTTTGGCGCCGCCGAGGTAACACTCTCGTCTTTTATTTTCTGCAATGTAGGATTTCCTATCAACTGCCGTAGCTAACTGAACCCATTAACTGCTTAGTTCTGATGTACTGTACTGTAGTTGATTATAGACAACTTCACAACTGATATCTGCTTAGGACCGACACACATGCACACGCACTGCACTAGCCTCAAGCACTCAAACACACGGCACACATTGCACTACAAATTCACCGACACCCGGTGCTTTTTGAATCTGAAAACTCGCACGCATGCTAGACTTGCACAAAACTACACAAACACGCGGACGCATCACACGTTGTAGTTCACTGAAACATACCGAGACCTGGCATCTATTTTGAACTTTGAAAAACACGCACACATGCTATGTTTACACTGATCCTCACAGGAGCACTGACACATCACAGGCCGTAGTTCACCCACTGATACGTTGAAACCTGATATCTGCTTGAATCTGAAAAATGTACACACGTGCGCCATATTTGCATTGCATTTACTCAAAAACGCACTGGTGCATCGCATATTGTAGTTTACTGTTAAGCACACCGGTACCCGGTTCCTGTTTGAATTTGAAAAAACGTGCACGCATGCTAGATTTGTATTGACTTTAACATGTTTCCTCAGAACTGTGCATTTCATATTGCTTTGCAACCATTTGTTTGTAAACAGGGAGATTCCCATGCCATCCGCGGGTATGGGAATGTTTTGGCTCGAGATTGGTACTTGGAGCTTCCTGAGGCGGTTCGACACATCATAGATGAGGCGGGCTTTGGTTCCTTCTGCAGGGGTCTGACCCGACTTACTGCTTGCAGGCCTCTTTTAGCTGCTTTGGCGGAGAGGTGGTGGGAGACCACCGATTCATTTCATCTATCGGCAGCGGGGGACATGACGATGACTCCCTACGACTTCTCGGTGCTCACCGGCATTGGGGTAGGGGGTGATCCGATCCCCTTCGACACCGACATGGATGAGTGGACCGCCGCTCAGATCCACTTACTTGGTGCGGTTCCGCCTCTTGCACGTCCAGGCTTCGTCCGCTATTCTTGGTTCGAGGTGCAGTTTCGGGTGCAGCCTCTCCTCGTTGACGCAGCTCCGATGACCGCGGTCGCCGCAGAGCAGTATGCACGCGCCTTCTTGATGTTCTTGTTGGGGACCACACTATTCGCCGACCGGGCGAACACCGTGCCTCTCTGCCTACTCAGTGCACTGGTGGACGTCCGGGACATCTTGCGCTATGACTGGGGTGGTGCGGCTCTGGCCACTCTTTACGGCTACATGAGCTCGGTTTCCCGTGGCAGCGGGCAGTTGCTCGGAGGCTACTGGCGAGCTTGGGAGGTACGTCTTCTTCTTTACTTTACATTTCCGTTCTGTACTTTCTGTACTCTGCACACTGCATACACCATAGTCTGTTTTACACTTACTGTATACTGTACACACGGCACACATACACTCCTGCTTTATACTGACTGTGCACTGTTCACACTGTACACTCTGCTCGATACACTGCACAACATACGGCCCTGCAATTTCTGCTTTACTCTGTATTCTGCTTTTCTGATAAATATTCTGACATCTGTCTTGCAGTTGTGGGTCTATGCCTACTTTCCCAGGCTAGAGCCAGTGCCGGAGACAGAGACTCCGCTGGTCGTTCCCTTCTCACGCCGCTACGACGGGAGGTGCACCCGGAGGCTGCGGGAGACTTTCAGCTTCTTCCGTCGCTACTTCGACACCATCACCTCCGCCGAGGTATGTTTTACTTACAGTTCGTTTAAGCTTCACTTCTCACTGTATATTTGCAATACCAGTAGGTAATAAACTGTATTTCAATTTCAGATCACCTGGCAGCCATGGGCTCCTCTGCCGGCGATAGTTCGAGATTGGTTTGCCGGCGCGATCGAGACCTCGCGTTACCAGATTTTGCTGGAGGGCCCGGTCTGTCGGGCTTGGTACTTGGGTGAGCGCTTCTTGCGTCAGACCTCAGGATTACCTGAGCAGATAGTCCCGGAGCACCCTCCTGAGCACATGAGGGACACCGAGCGTTTCACCGCTGAGCAGATGGCGGACTACACCATCGGCTGGGAGGCTGACGGTTTCAGAGGCGAGGGCGACTACTCAGAGTACGTCCGGACCTTCATCATGCGGCCGCTGAGTGGTGGTCGCCGAGTTGAGCCAGAGAGACCTGCGGCGCTGGCGGCTAGGGCAGAGGTGGGAGCAGGAGCGGGATCGTCACAGAGGGCCCGAGCTCGTGGTAGGAGGGAGGTGCAGAGGGGACGAGGGACGAGCTGGCCCGCTCTGCCTACCATGCTGACATACAGGGGGCAGAGTGGGGAGACCTACTAGATCCCTTTTGCTCCTCCCCTGGCTGGTCATGAGTTGGCTGGTATTCCTGATTTGCCTCCGGTATGTACCACTTTACTTCTGCATCTTGTATTGTCATTTCAGTTCAGTTCATTCGATATTCCACAGAATATTGATGCATCCGATATTTTGCAGGCTTCTTCCGAGTACACCCGGCAGTCAGTGGAGCTGAATGCCTCCATGGCGGGGATGCTGCAGCGGACCTTTGAGTTCTTAGCCTTCTACGGCCTCCCGGTATGTTTTCTCTGATATAGTTCCAAACCATATACACACTGCTTCGCATAATCTGATGCACAACGCAACATCTGATAAGCTGTTCACGGCACTCACACACTGTACTCATACACTGCATTCTGCACTGATAAACTGCTCACGGCATTCACACACTATACTTATACACTGCATTCTGCACTGATAAACTACTCACGGCATTCACACACTGTACTCATACACTGCATTCTGCACTGATAAACTGCTCACGGCATTCACACACTGTACTCATACACTACATTCTGCACTGATAAACTGCTCACGGCATTCACACACTGCATTCATACACTGCATTCTGTACTGATAAACTACTCATGTATACTGATGCATTTGCCTTTTGTACTTTTCAGCCTCCCTTCCCGATTCCTCCCGTGAGTGGCGGCGCTCCATCTGAACCTCCCATTTCCACGCGGGATGGCAGGATATTCTCCCTCACCAGAGGGGGGCGTGGCCATGTGGGGAGCAGTTCACAGGCTCCAGTTGCAGGGGATGGCGAGTCGGAGGCGGAGGCCTCTGAGGAGGAGACCGGAGGCAGCTCGGGCTCGGGCTCCGACAGCGACACGTCTGACGATGCTCCTGTGCTTCTGCCCAGGAAGAGGGCGAGGATGGACCCCCCGGCGCGAGGCCATTGATGATGATTACAGACTTCTGCTGTTTTTCTTTCATTTTCTTTTTCTTGTACTTTTCTCTTTTTTGGTAGATAGGGTACTATGTACTGCCGCAGGCAGATTTTTGCTTTTCTCAAACTTTGTATTTTGAAAAGATTATATGGGATGAAACAAACTTTTGTCTGAAAAGAATGTTATACCTGCACATATCTGCATTTTTCATACTTTGCACTGCTTTGCGTCATGTTACACCTTGAATGTAAATGGAATGGATTTGTTGTTTGAAAACTGAGCACTCGCACTGTACTAATCAGATAATCAACCGACTAAACAGCGACACAACACATGCGAACCACTGCTTACAACTGGATACATAGCCCATACTCTGTTGGGGATTAATCTGCTGGGAATTGATCTGCGTATAGCCCATAACACAGCACTTGGTTCATTCTGCACACAGCAAGTCCTGAACAAATGACCCCAATTTGCCGAGACGGATCACAAAGCCGACACAGTTGCAGTCGAAACATACTCGGATGTCCCACATTTTCCTCTTTTCTTCTCTTGCTTTGCACGGATGTAGAGAATGGCACAGCATTCTGAGCACAAGCGATTACCTTTTGGAAGAGGATGGGTTTTCAACCGGGGTATCGAGCCTAATACAGAACACGGCGAGACAGACTCAAACAAAGAAACAAAAGGCACATGACCTAACACAACGAGATACACTTGGAAAAGACTCAAAGCGAAAATCAAGGTCGACAAATCAAAAGACACGACACACGGACATGTTTACAAAAAGACCTCAAATCTCGAGGAGCCAATTCCTCCGGGTATTATTCCCACCCTTTCTGATTTGTGATACTCGCATCGCTCGGCCCTCGGACTCGGTTTTTCTCTCAAAATTCTTTTCTCACTTTTCTCTCAACTTACTCCTCTCTATTCTTTAATCTCTCATTTTTTTATCCCTCCCCTGGGTGATTGATAGATGAATAGGAAGCGGCGGGTTCACCCCGATATGACTAGCTCGCGGCTATTTCTTCTGGTAGATAGAGTGCCTTTCTGGTGAGTGCGTTGATGATAAAGGAGGAGACATAACACCTGGCTCAACTGTGCCCCTAGTTCATTACTCCGACCGCTTTATTGTTTTTCTTTCTAAAACAGTTTTGATCAAAATAAGAGTTGGATTAACACACTTATTCGATTTTGATTTGAAAATCACGCGAATCAGGCTATGAGCACTGAAAATTCTCCTTTTTGGGTCCAAACATGGTCCAATTTTGAAAATGAAACAGTTTTCGAGAAAATAAGTCAACCTCAGTGAAAATTTTCAAAAACTATTTTTGCAAACAATCAACGCTCAACGAGCGCGGAACTTACCCTCGAGATGCGCAACCTCGGGTCGGAGACAATGGAAAATTACCCCTGGCTTAAAGGGGGGGTAAGGCAATGGAAAGTTGCCCCTGGTTTAGACGGTAACTCAGGGCAACTTATGGCAATGCATGGCAACGGAAAGTTGCCCCTTGTTTGGATGATGCCGTGGCATATTGTAAGCCAGTCTTTGTTGATGACGATCGGACCCTCGGGCGCGGAGGAGTCGAAGACGGTTTGAACCGATATATGGACACAGTCACCTGGAAGGTGTTGGAGGTTTGGACCTCAAGAGGAAGTTAATCACGTAACCACGGGTTGCTGCAATCGAGACGTCAGATTCGGAAGAAGGCACAGGTGATCAAAACCATTACATGAACTGAGACGCTTATGAAAGCGTTAAGGGCTGGACTTCAGGATGAAGTTGCCTACGTATCCCAAACATGGGAATCAAGCCTTACGTAGTTCCGGTTAAGGTACACTCGGGTATTTTAACCTTCACTGTTTAGGCTCTAACTTTTGCCAAGGTGCCCAATGTGAGTTTTCGACCTTGCGAGCTATATTCTCCTTTTCCTTCTTCTTCTCTTTTTTTTCTTTTGTATATATTTTTATTTCTTTTGCTATATATTTTTTTTTCTTTTCTTTATTTTTTCCTTTTTCTCTTTTTTTTATTTTCGTATTTTTCTTCTTCTTTTCCTTTCCTCTAACTTTTGCCTGGACCGCCCTTCCGGGTTTTCGGCCCAGCGAGCCTCTCAAAGGGTAAAAGTATAACAAATCCATGCCAAATGGTTTTGAAATTGAAGCCTCCCCTTTTCTGGGAGAATGACGGTTGCGGTACTTTGCAGGAGAATCCATCCCGGTTGCTCCGATTACGGTGCCTTTCGATCGAGGGCTGCTTCGAGTCCGGCCTCACGGGCTTCGTATTGATAGCTAACCATCGAACATTCTGGATGCTGGTCCATGGTTTGGAAAGGAGGGGTCGAGTCTTGAGGCTGAGAGCGATCCTAAGCTGCGCAATCTCAAGAGCGATTCCACACAGGTCTCTGCAAGACCGCACAAAACATTTTGTTTTTGAAAGTTTTTAAGAAAGCGACAAATCGCTCGTATTGAAGATAGTGCGGAACCAGTCTGGATCAGGCTAGGGTCCTTCTCAGTACTCACGCTGACAAGGATGATTTCATTCATTAAAAGTTTAGCACGCCTCTCTTTCTTTCAAAATGATCAAAACTTTGTAAAACCCGAGGGATTTCTTCCTCTTCGTTTTCAGCGCAGTGCTTAAAAGGTTTCAAAAAACTTAAGTCAAAGCAATAATTTTTAAGGCACAAAAGAGCAGGCAGAATGTGTTGTCACCCCATTCGAATTCTCTGGCACAACTAGCCTAATACAATCAATAAACATGGAAACACGGTAGCCACGGCTGTTTCATTCAGGTTTCCCGAGTGTAAACTGGCTCCACAGCAGAGGCGGACCCAAAAAGAAAGCAAAGAGAAGTAATTTACAAAACAAAACGGTGCTTGAGGCAACAACCCCGAAGTCACCTAGTATTCTATACAAAAGAGGGACTGACTCATTACAATTAGACAGACCCTTAAGCAAAAGGACTGATTCAAGACAATGAGACAGACTCAAGACAAAACAAAAGACTGACTCGACACCCAAGTCAGAATGTGCAAGGCCAAGATTCACGGATGCCCAAAAATGCGTGCCAAACGCCACATCCAAAAATGTACCAAAACACTGCCCGCAGGCAGTTCACCTTCTGCTTATATACTCGCGGTATCTGTATCTTCAAAATCCAACAACTGAGTGGTGACGGACTTTGCTGAAGTGGGAGGGAGGATAACTTCGTTATCAATCAAATCTTGCACCTCATGCCGAAGACGGAAACAATTGTCAGTGGCATGGCCAGTCTGTTGATGGTACGCACAGTACAGGGAAGCATCATGGGTACCAGTGAGATTCTTCAGGAGCGGCCGCGGCTCCAGGGGCTTAAGGTGTCCCCTTTCGGCAAGGATCTGCAATGCCTTGGACAATGGCATATAGAGAGCATGAAAGGCCTTGCGCCCTCGGGGCTGGTACTTTGGAGCACTCTTGCTAGATGCACTAGCAAACGGATCGGCGGGTGCGGCCTTGGATTTTGGATCCCTTCCGGATGTAAGGCTGGAAGGGGGAAGAACTGTTTTGGCATGACGGGGCCTATCCCGATTCTCTGATTGACTGGAATTGCCCTCAGGCGGAGTGGGGAAAAAGTCCTCCACAGCTTTTGACATAACAGCAGATATCTGTTGTTTGTTCATTCCTCCGGCTTTCAAAGCCTCTACTGCCCACAGCAGTTGTTCAATAGGGTCGGCCTCGGCCTTCATCTTGCCTCTGTCTCTGGCCTCAGCCTGATCGAGAGCTTGGTTTAATGCATCGTTGCCATAGTTGGAGGCCATCTCCGGTTGGCTGAGTTCGATGACAATTCGACCCAACAGCGGGGGCTCTTGGGGTACGAAGCTTCCGGCATAGGGTGCAGCTGGTGGTGAAACTGACATTCCATAGGCGAGATCTGTCACAGACCTTTGGAGATCACCTATCATCCCCATTAGTTCGAAAGCAGTAGGCTCACGAGCCTGGTACAGTTGAGGAGCCCAAATTGGATGTGCGGCAGGCGACCTAGGCGGATACGGTATGCTGACAGCAGTTTCATCCTGTGGGGTGACTTCCTGACTCAACGCGGCCGTCATGACCACAATCTCTTCTGAGTTCTGCGTCATGTTCAGTCCTGCCTCAACAAGGAGAAGACACTAGCTGATCAAACCTCCGAGTCCCTGAACTGAAACGGAAAACAAGCAGCATTTCAGCCCTAAGCAGATCAAATACGGGTGTAGCCGGACAACTGTGCTCTACTACTGAACACTATTCCCCGGAGTCACTACTAAAACTGAGCTGATACCCGCAGACACAGCTAATTCTCAACAACACTGATATCGGTGCCCTCGGGCCAGATACCCAAATCTTGCAAACTGATATGTTTGTTCCCTGTAGAGATACACTCTAAAAGCACATAGCTGGTAAAAAGAGAGCCAATGCACCCCTATGTTGGGGTGGGGTTTCCCTGTCCTATTTTGTCAGGAGCTAGGGTTTCACTACGCACACAGCGGTTTCAAACAACCTAATATCGAGTAAGCAACCTGTCCTAGTTTGGGAATGGTCGCTATGGATTTCGATATGCACTAGGTCGAATGGTCAAAAAGGGTGCCCCGGTAAAACCGGGGTTTGTGTTCCCATACTGGCAGAGCCCGCAACCGGTCAGCCTTATGGACATGCCTTGACAAGACAAGCCTCCGGCAAACCGCTAAGGAATAGCAGATGGCCAACACGGTGTTCCTAGGCGCACCAATGCACATGCAATGCAAAGAGACACATAAATGAAATCAAAATAGGATATCACGAGTTCGAGTCAAGCTCTCTAAAATCCCCAGCAGAGTCGCCAGAAACTGTAGATGTCTCCGAACGCCCCGGGAGGGTTAAGTCCTGTTCCGTTCATATTGGGGTCACTACAGTTCAGACTCGATTTGTGTCACGGTTCTAAATCTGAACCAAAGAGTCCAACTCTGGCAAATCGTTTTGAAGAAAAACAGATTTTGAAAAGTAGTGCCAAACATGGACTGCTTCGCCAGATTACAGAGTCGCCACCTAAATATTTTTTAAAATGGGAAATTTAGGAAACCCTGACTCGGTGCCGAAGGCCACATGTCCGTCATCACCAAAGTGGTCTTGGCTCGGGAGCTTGGGTACGATCGGGGAAGGTCAGCTATGAGCACCCCCTTTCGCCCGGTCCGAAGACCGGCCTCTACTGACCGTGATATCCGTTTTTGAAAACATCATGTGCTCTTATTCCAATTATTAACCTAGAATTACTATGTTATGCGCGCAGCAAACAAGTATAGACTAGATTGCCTAATTTGGGAATAAACATTGCATATCCGTTCGTTTTGAAAACAATTTGAAATTGCTACTCGCAAGTAGGCTAAAATATGGATTTCGATGAGTTATTCCAACTCAAGCAATCTAACCTCCACCCACAGGCATTCAAACAGTTTATCTCATGTAAGCACTTAGCCGCATGGTAAGCATACTGTCATGGCAACATTCACACGCATGTGGTATGCTAAAGCGTAAAATACTTACATCGTACTCCGCGCCAAAACAAGAAACTAGTTAGCAGACATGCATGTCCCTAGATCATGTTAAATGGCTAATGCAACACAGGCAAGGATGTAATTTAGAGTAGGCTCGGCTAACCCCAAAGATGGCATGTGAAATGCACTTTATTCGATGCACGTTTTCAATTTGGAATTGAAAATACAATGCAGTTTGTATGATGTACCGAGCCCGATGCATGTAAACAAATGCGTGAATGCACACATGCATTGCATAAAGTATGCTAAAATAAACATGCCCTAATCTACCATCATAAGCGGGTAAATAAAAGGGAGAAAGAAATGGGGATTGGAAGACATACACCCACTCACCCACACTTATTACAATTGCGCCCTCACTCGGAGGGACCGAAAGAATATACAAATTAATTAACTACGCAAGCTAATTAAAATATTACAAATTGCCTAATTTAATTAATCAAATTAATTAAACTAAGAAAAGCAGTAAACCGTCTCGGGGGGAGAGCCAAATGCAGTGCATGCCCGGGATTTGCTCGGAATCGCACTGCCATGCTTAGATTGCCTCTGTTTTCCCTGCTATCCTCCTCTGAAAATTGCCAAATGTCCCAGGAGTGCCTCTCAGGGCACTGGAGAGTACCATTGGCTGGGGCAAAGCACCACCGGCTGAAGAATGTGACCACCTGCACTATATGAAGTCATCGGCTGGAAATTTACTGCCGGTCGGCACTAAATAGTGCCGGCCGGCACTTAACACTGCAGAACCTGCAACTCACAGCAGCAGAGGACAACAACATGCATGGCAATGTGATTCAAGGTATTTATGCACTATACACACCCCTTATCATGTTATTGACTCAAAAGGGCACGTGCCTCGATTCCCGGACCACCAATCACGCATTTCCATGCGTGATGGTCCAAGGAACAAAGTATGCAACTTTGGTTTCAAATGCATGCAAACCAAACAAATCAAAGTCCCAATCCCTATCACCAAGTCAAGGGACAAGGAATGCATGTTGATGCGATGCAACCTAGCCATGTTATCTAGCATGCAACATGGATTATGCTATATACCTATGCAAGTGTACAAGCAAGCATACAAGACAAGCATGCAAACTAATGAAAGGATGGTCTTATACATGACTTAGGCAACTCGAATAGGCCTAAAATCAGTGGCCAAAATATCTAGACATGAGGACTAAACAAACACATACATATGCAAGGGTTGTGATCCAAACCTCAAGCATGAACATAGCGACTCTCAAGCACACTTAAAGAGACCAAACATAGATAGTGAGCATGCATTGTAAAGCTCTTAAATACATGCAAAACATAGTGCCAAACCAAGTCGAAGATAGACCAAACAAAGCATGCAAATGGTCTAGGGCTTAAAGCTAGTCAAAGAGGCTTTGAATCAAACTTATGCAAGGCGATTATGGCATGCACTAAACAACTAAAACAGGTTTTTAGTATGCCAAAACAAAGCCAAAAGGCTACTTAGATGGCATCTAAGAGGCTTGAAATCAAAGGCATGCAAAATGGCCAAAACATGAGGGTATTCAATACATACTTTCAAAGCATTAAAGAGGCGACTAAGGTAAGCATACAAGCACACCAAAGGGACTGAAATAGCATGCTAGGTGGTTCCAAACCATCAAAAGTGAAGCCAACATGGCATACTACACATTCATACTCTTAAGGCTAACAAGCCAAATGCAAAGAGGCTACAACATACATGCTAAGATTGACCAAAATGACTATGGACAGAGCTAAAACATGTCAAAATAAGCATACAAGCTTCATGGATCTAGGCCTAAAACATGCTAGAAAGAAGGCATACAAACCTAGAGCAAGTTAAGGCAATACAAGGCATTACAAAGCATCTATGCAAAGCATGCAAGGAGTGCTAAAGCCAACTTAAAATCATGTTATAACATGGCAATATAAGCATGGAAAACAAGTCAAACATGCTCAACATACACTCAAGCATGAAGCTCCATAAGGAAGCAAAATTTGCCCTTTTCAAGGACACCAAGGAGAGGGGGTGGCCCTCTCCTTCTTGAGACTCTAAGGCATGCTCTTCACCACTGAAATCCCTCAAGATTTCAGTGGTGAAGAGGTCCTAACACCAAAGTCTCGGATCTCCCACAAAATAGCACAAAATAAGGCCTTTTCAAGGCCTAAGGGTGGTCAAACCTACCCAAACCACCAAGCACTCTTAATACACAATAGAGAGGCTTAAAAAACAGAACTTTTATGTGTTATGGACGGAGCACAAAAACTGTTTTAAATTAGGCAAAAATGGAGTGCAAAAATGGGGTAAATAAAGTGAGTTTCTTACCCTTGAAGCTTTTCTTTACAAATGTTGAAGTTGTTGGTTCCTTGAGCTCCAAACCAGTCAAGAACTTCGAAAACCAGCCCTTAGAACCTCAGTTGCAAGGAGAAGGTGAAACACTAGGTGTTTGTGTGCAATAGTAAGGCACAAAACACCTAGACACACAAGAGAAGGATAGAGATAGAAGGTGTATGCAAATCAAACCCTAGAAAAACCAGAGCTTCTCTCTCTCTTTTTCTTTCTAACTCTCTAAATTTGCTAACCCTTGAGCCAAGAGAAGAGCCTTCCCTTGTATAGGCACAAAACTTACAAGTTAAGGCATTCAAAGGGCTCATCCCTCCATACACGTGTATGGAGGGGAAACAAGTGCAAGAAAGCTGTCTAAAAATATCTCAGAAAACAACTGTAAAGTGGTCGGCAGGGCAAAATGGTCATTTTGCCAAAATGAGTGCCGACCGGCACAATATAGTGCCGGTGGCAACTACAGCCAGCCGGTGGCCTCTAGCCACAGCCGGTGGTGTGTGGGGATGCCTCACAAGGCATTCCCTGCCCCTCTAAGGCAAAACACAGGTGTCTGGTGCAAAATCGGACACAAAACGGTCAAGTTCGGAGGTCTTGAGGCAAGGCGCGCGAGCCGAGAACTCCGGGAACTCCAAACGAACACGAACATGGATGATCACCGAGTGTTCAAGCGGTGACGTCCAAGTCTTGAGGACGGTCAAAAATGGGGTGTCTACAGACGCGCAAGATAGCGCGAATGATACAATGCACAATGCAAGTAATGTGCACAAAATAGTGCGATGCGCAAAATAGCGCGAGTGAAATGTAATGCACTAACAAGTGCAGGTGAGACGCACAAGATAGCGCAAATGATACAATGCACAAAATAGTGCGATACGCTAAACAGCGCGATTGATTTGAAATGCACAAAATAGTGCGATGTGACATGCAAAGCACAGGACAGTGCGATTGAGGTGCGCAAAATAGCGCGATGAATGTAATGCGCAAGACAGTGCGATGGAGGTGCGCAAAATAGTGCGAATGGTAAACTGCACAAAATAGTGCGATTGTGGTGCGCAAAATAGTGCGAATGTAAACTGCACAAAGCAGTGCGATTGAGGTGCGCAACCTAGCGCGATTGATTTGAAATGCACAAGATAGTGCGATACGCTAAACAGCGCGAGTGATTTGAAATGCACAAGATAGTGCGATACGCTAAACAGCGCGAGTGATTTGAAATGCACAAGATAGTGCGATACGCTAAACAGCGCGAGTGATTTGAAATGCACAAGATAGTGCAATACGCTAAACAGCGCGAGTGATTTGAAATGCACAAGATAGTGCGAGTGAGATTCAACCACAAGATGCACAAGACAGTGCAAGTGAGATACAAAATGTAAGTGCACAAGACAGTGCGAGCGAGATAAAATGCACAAGAAAGTGCGATAAAATGCATCTTCTATGCAAGTATGGAGGCATTTTCTATGCAAAAGATACGGGCATTTTCTATGCAAGTATGGAAGCACAATTTATGCAATGTTGAAAGCAAACATATTCTATGCATGAATCATAACGATGCGCGGCACGCATGCAACAACAGTGTATATGAAAGTCCACATTCTATGTAATAGAGGAGCATCAAATATGTACTCTGGTGCATTTGATTTGCTTCTTAGAGGACTGTGCAACACACTCAGTTCAAAAAGGGCACACCCTGTTCAAATTGGCGAGAGATAACATCTGCATGTAAAACCCTCGGGTGTTGCTTGGACTGTCATTCTGACTTGAAGCAGGCTTACACTTGAGGTAGAGGCGCACTCACACTTCGGTAGTATTAACAAGGCCTGAAGAGGTACATCCGGAATACAATCACGGAACTTGCTGAAGGTGAAACTCGCTCAGATGCTTCGATTTTCCTTCTTTTCTTTTGCTTTGTAGTCCGGAACCTAAAAAGCTTCAGATAGGCCCTTGTTCTACTGTTCACACTTATCGGGGGTGGATCCCGCGACTTTTTGAAAGGACCAATCCTGTTTTGCACAAATGTGGAGAACGGCACAGCACTCGGAGCACAAAACGATTTTATTTTTTTGAAATTGAGAGATGGATTTTCGACCAGGTATTGAGCCTACGACTGAAGACAGCAAAATGATTCAACACGGAAATAAAAGGCACATAACCTAGACACATCAAGTAACACTCGAAACGACTCAAAACAAGAATCGAGATAAAACAAAAAGACACGACATTCAGACGTGCACAGGGAGCCTATTTCACCGGGTAGGTTTCTCACCCTTTCTTATTTGTGATTCTCACATCACTCGGCCCTCAAGCTCGGCTTTTCTCACAAAACCTTTTTCTCAATTTTTCTCTCATCGCACATCTCTATTCTTAAATCTCTCATTTTTCATCCCTCCCCTGGGTGGTTGATGGATAAACAGCAAGTTGAAGGCTCGGGCCCCTAGTATTCTGGTCGATTCTCTTTCTTCCGCTCACAGCTAGTGAATTCCTCCCACAGAGGGGTTGCACTACATTTGGGTGTGTAGCAAATCTGCAGCTGACATCGGTTGACGATGCTCTGCTGGGGAGTTTGGACATGATCAGATCCGTCTAGATGAGGGAGTGGAATATCCTGATCCATTCCAGTTCGTGCTTCGCAATTGGCTTGATACCTCGCTGCTTGGAGGATACGAGAGCTTTTTGTCCTTTCTAGCTTCAGTTGTGCCCTCTTCTGGCAGGTAGAGTGCCCCTTTTTTTGGCAAATGCATTGACAACAAGGAAAGGACAGGAAGCCTGACTTAACTGTGCCCCTAGTTCATCATTTCGACCATTTTTTGTTTTTGGCTTTTTACTAAAACAATTTTGACAAAAAATGAGAGTTAGATTAACATGCTTGTTCAGTTTTTGATTTGAAATCATGCAAGTCAGGCTATGAGCACTGAAAATTTTCCTTTTTTTTTTGGGTCCAAGAAATGGTCCAGTTTTGGAAAAGATAGAATGATTTTTCGAGAAAATTAGCCAACCTCAGTAAAAATTCTCAAAAACTATTTTTGCAAACCGCCACTTGCTCAACGAGCATGAAACCTACTCCTGAGATGCACAACCTCGGATCCAAAGGAAAACTGCCCCGTGCTTGAAGAGAGCTGCATGGCAATGGAAAGTTGCCCCTTGTTTGAACGGCACCGCGACGCATTGAATGGCAACGGAAAGTCACCCATTGTTTGAACGGCACTGCAACGCATTGTAGTCAGTCCTCGGAGCGATGATTGCAACCGTACTCTCGGATACAGAGAAGGCAAAGATGGTCAAAACCATTACATGGACACGATTGAATTTGAATCGTTTTACGGCTGGACTTCAGAATGAAGTTGCCTACGTATCCCAAAGATGGGAATCAAGCCTTACGTAGTTCGGGGGTTAAGGTACACTCGGGTATTCAACCTCTCCTTTTTATGCTCTAACTTTTGCCAAGGCGCCTATTGCAGGTTTTCGACCTTGCGAGCTTTGTTCTTCTTTCTTTTCTTTTTTTTTAATTCTTTCTTTCATTCCTTTTTCTTCTTCTTTTTTGCATTTCTCTTTTCTTTTCTTTTTGCATTTTTTGTATCTTTACATTTTTTTCTTTTTGCATTTTTGTATATATATTTTTCTTGTCTCGTTCTAACTTTTGCCTGGGTCGCCCTTTCGGGTTTTTGGCCCAGCGAGCCTCTCAAAGGGTAAAAATGTAACCAGTCCATGCCAAATGGTTCTGAGATTGAAGCCCTCTATATCTAGGAGAGTGGCTGTTGTATTGACTTGCAGAAAGATCCACCTTTGGCTCTTCGAGCACATCGGATATTTTTTGCCCCTAGTTCGAAGGGTGCTTCTGCTCTAGCCTTGCAAGCTTCTTCTGATGAGGTCTGACCTTCTTGATCTAACTTTGGTGCCTCTTGTTCGAGGGCTGCTTCAAATCTGGCCACACAGGCCTTACATCGTGGTCGACCGTTGAACATTCTGAATGCCAGTTCAAGGTTTGAAAGCCAAGGGGGGTCGAGTCTCGAGGCTGAGAGCGATCCTAAGCTGCACAATCTCAAGAGCGATTCCACACATGTCTTTGCAGGACCGCGCAAAACATTTTTTGAAAGTTTTTAAGAAAACGACAAATCGCTCGCGCTGAAGACAGTGTAGGATCAATCTGGATCAAAGCCAGGGTCCTTCTCAGTACTCACACTAACAAGCATGATTTCATTCATTAAGGGCTTAGCACGCCTCTCTTTCTCTCAATTTGATCAAAGTTTTGCAAATCCCGAGGAATTCCTCCCTCTTTGTTTTCACTGCAGTGTTCAAAAAGGTTTTGAAAAACTTAGGTCAATACAATGGCTTCAAGGCACAAGAGAGCAGGTGGAATGCACTGCCATTTCATTCAAATCCTGGCACAACTAGCACACGGCAGAAACAAATACGAGAGTATGGAAATCACTGCTGTTTCATTCAAAATCTGTTGGCATAACTGGCTCCCTGGCAGAAACAGACTTAAAACAAAACAAAAAGACAAACGTGAAACAAAATGGTGATGCTCGAGGTAACACCCCCGGAATCACCTGACTTCTATACAACAGGACTGACTCGATACAACAAGACAGACCCAAGACAAAAGAGACTGACTCAAAACAAAAAGACAGACTCAAAACAAAGTAACAAAAACTGACCCAATACCTAAGTCAGAAAGTACAAATTAACAACCTTCGCAAATGTGCTCAAAACAGTGCATGCTATCCACCACAGCTGGAGTAACCTGAGTGCCATCCGCAGGTGGTTCATCCCCCGATCACATAACCACATTATCCCCCAAGTTCACTGACCCAGTGCCGATAGACTTTGCTGAGCTCGGCAGGAGGATGACCCCGTTGTCAAATAGATCATGTACTTCATGGCGAAGACGGAAGCAGTTATTGGTAGTATGGCCAGTTTACTGATGGTATGCGCAGTACTGGGTAGCATCATGCGTAGCCGGAAGAGGGTTCGGGAGAGGCCGAGGCTCAAGGGGTTTGAGATGGCCTTGTCCAACAAGGATTTGGAAAGCTTTGGATAAAGGCATGTGGAGGGCATGGAAGACCCTCTGACCTCGGGGTTGGTACTTCTGGGTTTGTAGATTTTTGCTGGGCGCACCAGCAAAGGGATTGGCAGGTGCTGGCCTGGTTTGTTGATCTCTTCTGAGTGGAGGATTATAGCTGAAGGGAACACTCTTGGTACAACGGCCCTTCTCCCGGCTTGCCCCTTGAGTCAAACTGCCCCCAACTTGAGTGGCAAAAGTGTCGTTCACAGTTTTTGCGACAACCGCGAGCACTTGTTCTTTGTTCAGTCCCTCGGATTTCAAAGCCTTAACAGCCAACAGAAGATGTTCATGGGGATCCATGTCCGCCCCTACCTTGTTCTTTCCACTCGCTTCCACTTTGCTAAAGGATTGGCTTTCCACAAATGCATCCCGTCCCAAGACTGGGGAGCCTTTTGACATGAACTCCCTGGTAGGCGATGTGGTTGATGATGGAGCCAAAACTCCAAAGGCTAAATCCGCCACTGTTCTTTGAAGATCTTCAATCATCCTCATCAGTTCGGAAGTAGTGGGTTCATGGGTTTGAGATGATTGGGGTTCAGGTGCACCCATCATGCATAAGTCCATGCTTTCTGGGGTAAACACCTCAGGCTTGGGTAGATGGGCCGGGGTGATGTCTATGCTGGGGTCATAGGTGGATAGCAGTGTATGGATGAGATTGAGGTAGATGGGAAATGTTTGGTCATTGGGGTCTGAAGGTGGAGCTATCGTTCGGTTATCGATGAGATTTTGGACCTCATGACGGAGGCGGTAGCAACGGTCGGTGCCATGACCGCGCTGCTGATGGTACATACAGTACTTGGCGGGGTTATGTCTGGCTGGGAGTGGGTTGGGAAGAGGTTGAGGATCGAGGGGTTTGAGATGCCCTCTTTCCATCAGGACTTTTAGTGCGCTAGTCAGGCTCATATAGAGAGGGGTGAAAGTTCTGCCCTGAGCTCGGGCTGGGTCGGCTATTTGCAGGCTTGGATTGGCAAAAGGGTTGGCTGTGGCGACTGTATCAATTTCAGTGGGCTCGAGAATAGTGCTACCTCCGACATTGGTACTCCTTGAAATCACCCTCCTCGTTGGTTCACTTGTTCTGGGAATGATCCCACTGTTGAACGCATTCTCGACCTGAACCCCCAGTTCATGCAAACTTTTGAAAGTGAATACCGAAGCTACTATCAACTTTTGCAACATATCATGTTCGAGGTTTCGTACCATCATCTGCACTTGATCCCTCTCAGAAGGGCAGCGATCTGTCATCTGTGCTGCCTTTGCTCTCCACCTCGCAACAAATTTCACAAAAGGCTCTTTTGGGTTTGGGCGGGTTGCTTCAAGCTCTTGGATGGTCATTTCAACTTGGGTATTGTAGGAATACTGATCGGCAAAGGCCTCAGCCAATTCTTCCCAGTTTTGCTTCACTTTGTCCTCCAACTTAGCGTACCAAGTGGCTGCTACACCGGATAGGGTTCTTCCATATAGAGAGAGTTTCTGTGGCTTAGTCAGACCCATCGGCTTTAGGACATCCAAGAACAGTCGGATATGTACCATTGGATCCCCAGACCCGTTGAAACGGTCAATATATGGCATTTTGAAGCTGTCTGGGAGCCGTACAGCAGACTCGGTGTGCCCATTCTCAATGTCGGGAATGGAGTTAAGGCCCTGTGCCTTTCTGAATTGCTTCTCAAGGTTCGCAATTTTCACGGCGGGCAGATCAAGGTCATTAGCATCAAGGGGATAACGCCTCTCATTAGGCTGCACCAGGGGTCTGAAAACTTGGGCTTGAGCCAACCCTTCTCGAGGACTCGGACACAGCAAGTCTTCAACTGGCTGAAGTGGGTCAAAGTTCGGCTGGGGTGCCAAAGCTGGATGTGAGGCAGATGCCCCAGATGGGCGCTGCATTTCAATACTGGTCTCAGCCTGCATGGTTGTTCCCTGATTCAACGCTGCTATCACGGCTACAAATTCTTCCGAACCCTGTGCCATCACGGGCTGCTGATTCCGAACAAGGGTGATGTGACTGGTGACTGACGGATCAGATGAATCGGTAAGCCTTGACTGGCCTTTCTTTGCCTTGCCTCAGCGAAAGAGCACTGGTTGCCCTTGAATTGAATTTCTGACCTAACAAAGTCTATCAGCACTAGTCCAATGTACCCGGGGGATATTGGAGCCTTCTGAAGCTATGGTTCCAGGACTACCTAGCAAAAGAGAAAACATGCAGCATCTCAGCCTGATTTCACCAAAACGGATATGAGCATAACAGGATGACTGTGCCCTCTACTGAATTCTGCCCCCAAAATTTTGCCTCAAATCTGATACCCTCGGGTAAACTGAATCCCGAAATACTGAACTGGTGCCCGCAGGCCTGATGCCCAAACTCATAGACTGATATATGCATTCCCTGTAGAGACGCACTTTAACAAGCACAAAACAGATAAATGAGAGCCAAAACACTCCTATGTTGGGGTAGGGTTTCCCTGTCCAATTTTGTCAGCAGCTAGGGTTTCACTACGCACGCAGCGGCTTCAAACAACTTATAAACGGGTAAGTAACCTGTCCTAGTTTGGAATGGTCACTATGGATCCGAATATGCACTAGGTCGAATGGTCAAAAAGGGTGCCTCGGTAAAACCGGGGTTTGTGTTCCCATACTGGCAGAGCCCGTAACCGGTCAGCCTTATGGACATGCGTTGACAAGACAAGCCTCCGGCAAACCGCTCAGGAATAGCAGATGGCAAACACGGTGTCCTAGGCGCACCAATGCAAATGCAATGCAAAGAAACACACAAGTGTAGTCAAAACCAGATATCATGAGTTCGAGTTAAGTTCTCTAAATCCCCAGCAGAGTCGCCAGAAACTGTAGACGTCCCCAAACGCATCCCGGGAAAAAGGAGTGCGAGTCCCCCCCGTTCTGGTTCGATATTGGGTCACTACAGTTCGAAGGACTCAAATGTCACGGTTCTTAATCTTGAACCAAAGAGTCCAAATCCGGCAAATCGTTTTGAGAAAACAGATTTTTTTGAAAGAAGTGCCAAACATGGACTGCTTTGCCAGATACAGAGTCGCCACCTAAATGTTTTTTTTTTATGGGAAATTTAGGAAACCCTGACTCGGTGCCAAAAGGCCACATGTCCGTCATCACCAAAGTTGCCTCGGCTCGGGAACTTGGGTACGATTGGGGAAGGTCACTTCGTGAGCACCCCCGCTCGCCCGGTCAAAGACCGGCCTCTACTAACCATGATATCTGTTTTTGAAAACATTGTGAGTTCTTATTCCGGTTATTAGCCTAGGTTACTACGTGATGCGCACAGCATACAAGTATAAACTGGGTCGCCTGAATTGGAACAAAACGTTTCATGTTTGTTTGTTTGAAAATGGTTTGATGGTGCTACCCGCAGGTAGGCTAAGACGTGGATTTGCCACCCTCAGGTGGGCTTAGAAAACATGATTTTGCCACTGTCTAGTGGGCTTAAAACAAACGTTTGATGAATTGTCCAATCCAAGTAACTCAACCTCCACCCACAAGCATTCAAGGCAGTTATATCACATAAGCACATAGCCTCATGGTAAGCATGCTATTCATGGCAGTCACTCGCACGCATGCAAGGATGCTAAAGCATAAAACTTACCGAGTACTCCAAGCCAAAACAGAAGCTTATTAGAAATCAATGCATGATCCTAAATATACAGAAATGCCTAATGCAACACATGCAAAGATGCGACTATAGCAGGCTCGGCTATTCTAAACATGGCATATGAAATGCTACAACTAACACGTATTCAATTTGGAATTAAAATACAAATGCAGTTTGTATGATGCGCCGAGCCCGGTGCATGCAAAACAGATGAATGATGCAAACATGCTGTCATACTGTATGCTAATTAAAATATGCCCTATATCTAACCATCATAAGCGGGTAAATAAAAGGGAGAAAGAAGTGGGGGTTGGAAGACATACATCACACTCACGCACACTTATTACAATTATGCCCTTGCGTAGAGGGTCCGAATAAATAATAATACAGTCCCAAATGAAAGAATAATACAGTCCGAAATATACAGTCCGAAGAATATACAAATTCCTAATTAATTATCAAATTAAATAAGAAAGCTGTAAAATTGGCGTGCAAGCCAGGGGCTGCCTTGACTCCGCTCCGGATAATGAAATGATGCATGTTGGGCTGCCTTGCGCGGAAATCCACTGGGATGCCCCAATTAGCCTTTGTTTACAATGTTTCTCGAAATGCGTGCCAGACTCCGAAAAGTTGCTAATCCTTCATTTTGCTGCAACAGGGAGCAGGAAAGGGGCATAGCAATGTATTTCACGAATATATGCATGCCTCGATCCTCGTGCCACCAATCACGCATATCGATGCATGATGGCCGAGGAGTCGGATTGCACAACTCAATATGGGGTGAATGCAGATGAATGCTACAACAAAACCTAACTCCATCATGGGTAATCCGGAGTGTCGGTGACTTGGGAATTGAGACCCGTTCCGTCACTCGGAGTACGAAACGTGCCTCGTTTCCCGTGCCCGGGCTAACTCCTATCCCGAACACGATGCAATATGCATGATATGCATGAATGCAACTAAAATACAATCCTAGCATGCACAATGCTATGAAAATGAGATGTCTCGAAATGCGTGCACGCGGGCACGCGAACCGAGGTGATGATCCTAAGGCATGTAATGGCATATGCAATGCAATTGGACTTACACTAACATGAGAGGGCCTCAGCCACACTCACATAAGAGGCCGATGGATGAAAATGAAGTGCCTTGAAATGCATGCACACGGGCACACAAACCGAGGCAATGGCCCTAAGGCATGAAATGGCATGGAAATGATATACAAACATGCAAATGAAATTTCAGCACTGAAATATGGGAGAAAACAGTCCCGAAATGAGGCGAAAGTACACCCGATGCATGAAATGGCCCCGAAACATGAATTTAGGCACCCGAAATGGCCTATAGCTATACCAAACATGCACAATATAGACATGGAATGAAAATACAGTAGCAAGGCAGCCCCAAGACAAGCATTTTTCAGTTTAAAACATGGCCAAACAGCAAGCATAGATAGGGCAACAATGGCATACAAAAATGGTTTCGCAAGAGGGGTATTAAAACAAGTGATACATGCGATGCCCAAATGGAAAAATACTCTTCTACAACACTGAAGAGGGAATAAAAATATGCACATTTACAGTAGATGACATTCCCCAAATCAGTATGAAAATATCTTAAAAATGCCATGCAAGATTGAGGCCACAAGAGGATATAACATGAGGTACCCCAAACATTCATCAAACTAGCAAAGACCCTTAATGAAATATGTCAAGAAGATCAAAATATGACTCTTTCCAGTTCTAATGATGACCGAAAACAGAAGCTAGATAATCTTGAAAAAGCATGCAAAAATGGGGGTCCAAGAGGGGTATAATGACAAGCACAACATGGAGATCCCCAAAAAGGTTGATCCCTTATACAATGTTGTAGAGGGACACAAAATAAGCTTACTCACAGTTCATGACATGCTCCAAAACAGACTACATGTAGGTCAAACAAATCATGCAAATTTACGGTAAATATAAGAGATTATGAAGCAAGTGCATGATAGAGAGGCCAAACAGGGTTGAACCCTTCTTTAATGTTGAAGAGGGGCTCAAAATAGGCCCACTCACAGTTTACATTATGCTCGAAAATAGATCACACATAGGCCAAATATTCAATGCAAAATAATGACATATAAGAGGATATTGAAACAAGTGCAAGATGGAGGGCTCAAACAGGGTTGAGCCCTTGAACAAACATGAAGAATAGCTCAAAATAGATCTAGTTTCAGTTAAGGTCTGAGCTCAAAACAATAATAAAATAGGCTTAAGAAACGAGGCAAGAAAGTGCTACAAAAGAGGGAAATGGACACTTACCCTTGTAGACAAGTCTTGGCTCCCTTTTGCTTGAAGAATGGATGCCTCCTAGCTGCTGGAAAGCTCTCCTAGCTACTGGAATGGAGTTGTGGTGTAAGAGCTTGGAGATGATGAAGAAATGGCACCAAAACTTGAAGAAAATGGAATTGTATCTATGTGTATGCTCCAATCAATCCATGTAACCTCTCTTCTTGAGTTGGGAGGACAGCAATATGGCCAAAAGAGGGAGAGAAGAATCATGGCCAAAGTGGAGGGAAATGAGCCCTTATTTCCCTCCAAAAGAGTCTCCGGATAGAGATATTTTTTGGGGAAAACCGAGACACAGCTGGAATGCACACATCCCAAGGAAGCAGGCCGGCTAGGCATTTTTATGGCAGGTGGCCGGCCGGCCACCCCCTATGGCCGGCCGGCCAAGGGACAAAAATGGAAAGTTGAATTAATGGCCGGCCATAGCATATTAGGGTCCTCCCATGTGTCCTCAACACAACCCTGTGGTTGAAAAAAGGCAACTGTGAACCAGGAGAGAGAACAACCCACTTTAAAGAGGGGTTTCAAAATGAAAAGAAGAATTAATGGCCGGCCATGTGTTTTTAGGGTCCTCCCATGTGTGTACAACACAAATATGTGGTTTTAGCTTGAAGAAAATGGCCCTAGGGTGTTCAACATTAGCCCGGAAGTGAGAAAAACGGGCGCCGGGGGGCGCCGGAGGAGCATAACTGGTTGCTGCTGGCCTCCCACCCTCCAGTGATCTTCCTGGGGATAAAACAAAGGTACCCGCCAAAAATGAACAAAAACCGATGCAAAACGAATGCTCGGGGGCCAAAACACGCAGTTCGGGATCCCGAAAATAGGCTGTTAAGCACCGAAAGCGGTGTTTGGCCACGAAGTGGGTATCTCAGCCCCCAGTGTCCCTCGAAAGGGAGTAAATGAGATGCATGCCAAAAACCGGAGGAATCGGAGATGGTTAGGCGGTCCCGAACCGAGGCACACGGCCTGACGGCTCCGAAAATCGAGAACCGGGCTCCGAAATGGGCAAAATGGTCTATGGCCACGAAATGTAGCCCACGGCCACTGAGAGATGGTCTACGGGACCTCTCCCTCCCCTCAGGAAAGAAAACAGAGAAAACCGAGTCCGGTTCGCAAACCGAGGCAAGGCAGAGAAGAGAGTTCGGAAGTCCGGAGGCAGGGCGCACGGCCGCGACTCTGAGACTTTTGAACGAGCACAATATGCAACATCACCGAGCGCTCAATCGGTGACGTCTGAGTCTTAAGGTCGGTCAAAAATGGGGTGTCTACAACGACCCATTTTTGACAAGGCCGAAGACTTGGACAAGCAAACAAACAAGACAAAACAAATGGTTGTGCCCACAAGCTGCCTACATATCCCTTTGCAAGGAATCAAACCAGCATAGTTCTGGGGCAAGATGCAAATGATATGCATGATGCAGGAACATAACTTATGATCATGCAATGAGGCTGTAGTGAAACATCTAGATGTAAATGTCCTGCAAAGAAATGCTACATTCATACAAGCCAAAACAAGGTATGGCAATCTCAAACACAAAAGTAAGTAAATAAACACGCCACGCATGGGAATCACAAGCCAAACCACATTTCATGGAGAAATGATGTAAGAAAATTATGCAAGCTTAACTACGTGACACACAGGAAAGATGAAGAGCAACACAACCGTCGGGCGCACCCGAGGTCTCAAACAAGATCCCAACGCATTGCATGTGAAGGGAGAAAAGGTAATGAGAACACCGGGACGCACCCAAATGTCTGTAACTGAAGCGTCCCAATGCGTCGCACGCGAGAGGAGAGAGGGTAGTGAGAACACCGGGATGCACCCAAATGTCTCAAACCGAAGCGTCCTAATGCATCGCATGCGAGAGGAGAAAAGGGTAGTGAGAACACCGGGGTGCACCCAAATGTCTCTAACCGAAGCATCCTAACGCGTTGCAGGCGAGAGGAGAAGAGGGTAGTGAGAACACCGGGACACACCCAAATGTTTCTAACTGAAGCGTCTTAAAGCGTTGCACGCGAGAGGAGAAGAGGGTAGTGAGAACACCGGGACTCACCCAAATGTCTCTAACTGAAGCGTCCTAATGCGTCGCACGTGAGAGAAGAAGAGGGTAGCGAGAACACCGGGACGCACCCAAATGTCTCTAACCGAAGCGCCCTAACACGTCGCATGCGAGAGGAGAAGAGGGTAGTGAGAACACCAGGACGCACTCAAATGTCTCTAACTGAAGCGTCCTAATTTGAAAGACAGGAATGATTTGACCTGGAACTCCTCTGAATGAACCGTACATACAATATTGTGCCTACATAAGAAAGAGACTTGATAGGTACAGCGTAGTAAGGGTGCATGTTCTACGCACAACAAACAAAGCATGTTCTATGCAAATGTAGTGACAGCATGCTCTATGCACGATAATTGGAAGCATGCTCTATGCTATAATGGAGAAGTGCATGTTCTATGCAACAAATGAAGAAAGGTATGGTCTATGCATCTTCTATGCAAAAAATAGAGAAATGCATATTCTATGCAACAATGAATTGAATAGCAAATTTTGATTTACCTCTCGAAAGAGTTGCAACAAGTTAAAAAGGATACACCTCATTCATGTTGATTAGTGATGAATCATTATGCACCAAAGACACGGTTCAGAGCTTCTGCAGAGGTAATTTGAGCTTAAAAGTGAACTTTCCTTACACTTCTTGTGAACTGAGGACACAAAATAGCAGCAAGACTCAAAGGAGGAGCACTGGAAGCTTGATGGCCACCAGGGAGAGGTGTCGTCCACCTGTCAGCCAGCACTAAGAACTGTTGGCCACCAGTGGTGGCCGACCAGCTATCGATGGCAGATCGTGTTATTTAGGTCTTTTCACACTCGGGTGTATATGTATAGGTCATGTGGGCTTATTTCCTCTATACCCCATGACTGAAATTCCTCCCTCTCTCTCTCTGGACCTTCCTTCTCTCTAGATCCAACCTTTATATGCATTTTCCAATGCCCCATGCGAAGTTGATTCGCTAAAACCTCTTGATTTCCTTCGTTTTGAACCGATTGAAAACTGATTTCGGTGTTTTTTTCTTTATTTTCACCACTTGAGGCTTGTTCCCCTTGAGTTTCTCTTGGGTTTGGCGCCTTTTCCCAAGGCTTTGACTTTTTCTCCCATTTTCTCTCTCTTAGGGTTGACTTTAGTTGACTTTCAGCATTTTTCACCTATTTTCCCCATTTTCTTCACTTTTCATCGACTCTTCATCTATATTCCAGATGGCAGATGACTTTTCACATGACGTGGCTTCTCCAGAGGTGGAGTTTGAGGCAGAGTTCGATTCTAATGTAGAGCCGGAGCCCTTACCACTGGGAGTGAGGCCTTTTGACGCGGCAAGGTATCATCCCCAGACGCATATTCTGCCTGGTACTTCACTGATTTCGCTGATGCACTAGCAGATCTCTTACTGATGGAGCCAGATTCCCATTTTTCAGCCGTTGCTGTTGAGGTACAAACTTTATGCACTTGCTCATCTGATGATCTTTACTTGCATTTCTTGCACTAACTCTTATCTGACTGTATTTTCATCAATGCAATTGCATTTGTTTTGCACTTCCTTTTCATCGAACTGTATTTACACTGATTCACCTGTCCTCTACCGCAGGGTCACGCCTGCATATACAGGGGCTATGGAGCCACGATGGCCAGAGATTGGTACGACGAGCTCCCTGCCGGAGTGCAAGCTATTATTGACGAGGCAGGCTTTGACCTATTCTACTCTGGATTGTCACGAGTCATAGCAAGTCGTCCACTTCTTGGAGCACTACTGGAGAGATGGTAGGACACCACCAACTCTCTCCACCTTTCCACTACAGGAGAGATGACGATGACCCCTTATGACTTCACCATGATTACAGGCCTAGGCGTAAGGGGTGATCCGATTCCTCTTGATCCTGATATAAGGGAGTGGGAGGCTGCTTAGATTGAGCTTTTGGGGCGCACCCGCCTTGTTCCGGACAACCCAGGTCAGATACAGCTAGTTCAATGAGTGGTTTCGGGGGACCGAACCAGAGACAGTAGAGGAGATAGAGCACTACGCTCAGGGTTTTCTGATGTTCCTTTTCGGTACCACCTTGTTCGTGAACAGGGCAAACACCGTAGGGCTATACTTGCTGAGTGCACTGGTGGTCCTTCTTGGAGTGAGTTTCTACGATTGGGGTAGGGCTGGCCTCGCCACCTTGTATGGCTATATGAGCTCGACCTCCTGCAGGAGTGGACACTTGATCGGAGGCTACTGGCGAGCCTGGGAGGTACACAGCTTAGTTCCCCCTTTACACTTTGCATTTTCTATTCAACATTTCTTGCTTTACATATGTTTAACACATGTACTTTCTATACCTGTTCATGCATCGTATGCTTTTTGCTTTGCATTTGTTTGTATCTATTCAAACTATACGCTTTCTGCTTTGCATTTTCTATATCTGTTCAAATTCATTGTTGATCACATATCACTGCACTTTCCTTGCAGCTATGGGTGTATGCTTATTTTTTGACTTTGTTCCTAAAGCCTGTAGTGGAGGTCCCATTGACGGTTCCCTTTTCTTGGGTATTCGACGGCCAGCTTCGCCATAGGACTTGCGAGTCCTTTATGTTTTTCCGCCAGTACTTTGGCATAGTAGCGGCGCATGAGGTAACCTAAAACACGGTCATCATTTGCTTTCACACTGTTTTGATTCACATTGTAGCCACTGACAATCTATGTAACTTCCATTTGTAGATCACATGGCAGCTATGGGCTACGATACCGAGAGAAGTTGGATGTCGGTATAATGCAGCCTGGGGCATTTCTTGTTTTCGCATCCTACTTGAGGGTCCGGTCTGCCGAGCTTGGTACCTTGGCGAGAGAGTCGTATGCCAGTCTCTGGGTATGCCTGCTCGATTCATACCCATGATGCCGCCATAGTCCTTGAGATCAGTGGACAACCTATCTGTTGACAGAGTTATCCAGTTCATGGTGGGCTTGGAGGCGAAATACTTCCGAGTTGAGGGTGATTATGCAGTCTTCATTTAGACATACCTTATGCCACCTCTGACTGGTGTTCGCGGAGGCGATGGAGGGAGAGCTCCTGTTGCGAGGATGGGGCCTAGAACGACCAGGGTAGCCAGAGCCTATGGCAGAGGGGCTCCTTAGGCGAGGCAGAGGACCGGCTGGCCGGAGCTACCTACTGCACTCACTTGCTGGCGGTATACTGGAAAGGCATATCAGATCCTTATTAAGCCTGTGACAGTTGGGCACAGATACGTCAGAGCTCATGACACACCCCCGGTTTGTACCACATTTTTAGTTTTCCTATCTCTTTCTAACATTTGTTCCTTCTGAACATTGATCATTCCCAAATGCATTTACAGGCACCCCCAGGACACACTGAGGATTTGCTTGAGCTACTAGCTTCTTTTGAGGGCATGATACTAAGGAGGGAGGCACTGCCCAGCTTCCACAGCATTCAGTTAATTTCTTCAGTTTTCTTACATTCCAGTTATCAAATTTCTACTAACATACTGAAACTGACATTTCAACTGAACACTTCCCTACACTGTACTGATATACTGCATCTGAAATACTGCACTTCCAGACTGTACTCATACATTGTATCTAACTCCTGCATACACTAATTCTGCACATCATGCTTGCATCTGATACGCATACTGTGACTGACATATGACAACCGCCTTTTCAAGTCCCATCCATACTGACAGCACCGGCGACAGCTACAGTACCAAGACCATCAGCACCCTCTCCAGCAATAGGGAGCGAGAGACAGGCTCCAGTGCGCAGCTGAGGCCGAGCTAGGAGCGCCCGAGCTGAGAGTGGCCCTTAAGAGCCTATTCTGAGTGAGGATGATACTGAGACCAGCGAGGCCAAGGAGTCAGTGAGTCAGCACGTTGAGTCATCCAAGAGCGGAGATGAAGACGCTGGCTCGGGTTCTGCTAGTGGAGATGATGATGAGTCAGGCTTTGAGGCAGAGGGCAGCGATGATTCTACTTTAGACTCTAGTTCAGAGAGAGGTACAGACAGCGGTGTTGATGAAGAAAACTTTGACGCTCTGCCCAAGAAGAGGATGAATAGGGCCTCTCGAGACTGAGATAGCTAGCGTTGATTTTCTATATTTTTTGCTTAGTTTCTTTTTGTTAGTAGTGTTAGCACATTGTATAGCTTTAGACAGGCTTTATTTTAGACAGGTTTTATTTACTTTAAAAACTTGTACTCTTTTGTAAAAAGTAACCATGATTGGAATGAAAACCAATCTTTTGTATGAAAAAGTGTTGTATTTTGCATTCTGAGCACCGCACGAACACCACATTGTATAAAAACGAGATTGAACTTGATTGATAGAAATTGAACACTATTGACACAACCTTCTTAATCAGGTAATGAACCGACCACCAACAAAACAAGAAAAACAATGTATGACTCGATAAATAATCAAGTAATATACAACTTGATAAAAAAAATGCATGATATACAACAACTCAACAAGCAAGACAAATACAACTCGATAAGCAAAACAAGACAAATACAACTCGATAAGCAAATTGAAACAAAACGGCTCAACAAAACTAACTAAAACAAGACAACATAATGCACAAACAGCAGAACAAAACACAGATTCTCATCACTCTCAACACACAGGAAGACTACAGGATAGCCAAGAATGCTTTTGGCCATGAATAGAGGATGTCGGCCACCAGTGGTGGCCGGTCGGCTATAAAAGGTGGCTGTCGGCCATCACCCCTAGTCGGTCGGCCATCAGTGTGAGAGACCTCCAGATTGTTGCCACATGTCTTCCACTCAGTGCCTTATCTTCTACAAAAGTTGGGACTTCGTAGTTTCTTTATTACAGCTCTATTTTTGCCACAAATGGAGCCATTCTTTGCCGAAAAACTCTCAAATTGGATTGCAACTTTAAATGGCTCCGAAAAAGTGAATTTCTGGGGCTTCGGGATAAATGCACTATTCCTGCTGAGTTGTTCTCCACTATGTTTTCCGTTCCTTCACGCCGCGGCTAGGTGTTGGAACCCAATTATGCATGTTTTCAGTTTTGGAGGGGACGAGCTATGCCCGACAATTGAAGAATTCCAAGTTTTGATGGAATCCCAGCGTGACGAGGAAGTCTTGCCCTAGTCCCGTTTTGGCCACATCCAAGCTTTATGAAGGATGTGTGGGCTCACTTTTCATGAGGCTCAATCCATGGTTCACAACGGAGAGTTGGATATTCCTTGCCTCATTCATCAATTTTCTGACATCGGTGACCGCGGCGACTGTCTTTAGCAGAGTTTTCAGCAACATGCCCTTTGTTTATGTATATTGGCTCATTTTCTTCTTGCCCCAAGTTTCAGAGGGTCTAGCATTCGCTTGATCGAAGTGGTCGAAGGCTTGAAAGAGGGCAAGAGCTACATTGGCTTAGCATTGGCCGAGGCTTTGATAGGCTTAGATGCCTTCCATTGGCGGGAGACGACGAAATTTGCGGGAAGTCCACTACTTTTGCAGGTAATGTTTCCCACCTTATCTCATATGTGTTTCTCACATCTCTCAACACTCAGGTTCTGTTTTTCTGTCAAAACCCTTTCTCTTCTTTTCTGTCTACATACATCTCTCTATTCTTTAATCTCTCTTATTTTTCATCCCTCCCCAAATATGACTAATGGATAGATTGAAGATAGTGGACTCTTGCCCTGCATACTCAACATGAGGTTATTTCTTTCGCCAACAGCTAGTTAATTTCTCGAGTGATGGATGGTGGTGCCATTGGATGTGCAGCAGGTCTACTGTTGACATTGCTTGGCGTTGTCCTTGGTTTGATCTACCCGAGATGAGCTACAACATGGCTCAGAAACCCGACATTCAGCTGATTAGCTTGACACACTGTGTATTCTACTTTCTGTTCCGGTTCAGGTGTTAGTTTGGACACGACCAAACTTGCCCAGAAGAGAGGGTAGAGTAACCGGCTTCATTCCCAATCCGAGGTTCACAATTAGCTCGATATCCCACGGCATGGAGAACAAGGGAGCTTCTGGTTCCTGCTTCCAATTTCAGTTGCGGCTTGTCTGGCAAATGCATAGCTTGGTTCGAAGAAGAGGCACAGACCAGGCCTGCTTTAGCGTCTATAGCTTTCATAAGCTCAAGGAGGGACACAAGAACACCTGACTCATCTATGCCCGAGTTTATTACTTTAATCTGTACTTTCAAGTTTTCCTTTTGAATATAATAAAAAGCCACTTTGATTTGCATCGAGAGTTGGACAACTTTGTATTGAAATCAATGAAATTGAGGTTGTAGGCACTGAAAATTTTCCTTTTGGTCCAAAAATGGTCTAAGTTGTAAAAAGATTAATTTGAACAAAATCAACTTTTATTAAAACTTTTCAAAACCATTTTCGATAAGGATCACAACTTGACACACATGGGATCTATCCTCGAGATGTACAACCCCAAATCCAGAAATGAAAAATTACCCCTTGTCTGAATAACACTGCACTGCACTGCACTACAACCAGTTCTCATAATGAAGATCACAACCGAACTATCTTGGATGCATAAAAGACAAAGATGACCTGATCAATCTCATGGACAAGACAGTTGATTTGGAAGTGTTTACAACCGGACTTCAGAATGAAGTTGCCTACGTATCCCAGAAATGGAAATCAGGCCTTACGTAGTTCGGTTCGGGTTCACTTGGGTATTAATACTCTCCTTTTGCGCTCTAACTTTTGCCTAGGTCGCCCTTCCGAGTTTTCGGCCTAGAGAGCCACTCAAGGATAGTATTTCTTCAACTTGTCCATGTTGATTGGTTGGGAGAATTCTAGGCCATCTAGGTCCATAAGAATGATAGCTCTACCTAACCAGATAGATTTGATAATGTAAGGGCCAGTCCAATTGGGTCTGAACTTGCCCCTAGGGTCATGGATGGGAACTCAGTTGTCTTTGAGCACTATATCTCCTTCCTTAAGATTCCAAGACTTAAATTTCTTTTTAAAAGCCTTGGCAATCCTACGTTGATAACCTTGAACATGGTACAGTGCTTTCAACCTTCCCTCATCAAACAACATCAGTTCTTCGATCCTGTTCTGCTGCCAATTCGCTTCTGCTATCTAGCACTCAGCCATAACCTACAGTGACAAAACCTCTATTTCAATCGGTAGAACCGCTTCCATATCATAAGCCAGAGAATATAGATTTGCCCCAGTAGATGTCCGAATTGAAGTCCTATAGCCCCAGAGAGCAAATGACAATTTGTCTGGCCAGTCCATGTAAGTCTTAACCATTTTCTGTAAAATGTGCTTGATGTTCTTGTTGGCGGCCTCAATAGCTCCGTTGGTTTGCGGCCGGTATGTGGATGACTTATGAAAAGTCACGTTATATTTCTCCAACAAGTCGATCACTTCTCTCTTGAAATCGGAGCCATTGTTTGAAATGATCTCATTCGGGACCCCATAACGACAAATGATGTTATTCCTGATGAACTTGGCTACATGCGACGTTTTCAGCACTGCATAGGATTAGGCTTCGACCCACTTTGTAAAATAGTCTATTGCCACCAGGATATACTCATGCCCATTCGAGTCTTTTAGCATAACTGCCCCAATAACATCAATTCCCCAGATTGAAAAAGGCCATGGTGAAGTCATGTTGTATAGCTTCGACGATAGGATATTCATGTGATTTGTATGAATTTGGCATTTGTGGCATTGCCGAACAAAACCAATACAATCCTCCTCCATGGTTGACCAGTAATAACCCTGCTTGAGAATCTTCCGGGCTAGCATTACTCTGCTCGTGTGTTCCATACTCTCCTCCATGGATGGCCTCCATTAGGCGTTTTCACTCCTCTACATTGGCGCACAGCTTGTGCATTCCGAAATGATCTCGTTTGTACAACTTACCTCCGCAGATGATAAACTGAACAGCCATCCGCCGTATTGCCCTTTTATCTTTGGCATTTGCCCTTAGTGGATACACCTCTTTTTCCAAGAAGTTCCAAATATCGTAATACCAGGGATTTTGATCGTGTGCCTCATCTATTGTGGTGATGGTCTCATAGGCCGGCGTATATCTCTGTTCAATGATGATCAGACGCATCCGGACTCCGAACGGATGTCTATCATTGATAATAGAGTTGATAAGGCGTCAGCGAACTCGTTATTCTCTCTTAGAAGATGGGTGAAGTTTAGCTTCTCAAACCTAGGAATTAGAATATCCAGAGTTTGGTGATAGATTTTCATCTTCTCTTCTTTGACTTTCCAGTCGCCGTTTGTTTGAGATACAACTAGGTTCGAGTCCCCGATGATGTCCAGCCTTTTTGTTCCTAATTCCAGGGCGACTTTCAAGCCAGTGATACACACCTCGTATTCTACTTCGTTGTTTGATACCTTGAACCGGAGTTTGAAGGGTAAAGGTATATGGGAATTGTCGGGTGCTATCAGCAACACCCATAGCCCATAACCGTACTGGTTAGACACTCCATCAAAGTACATTGTCCAGGGTTTCTTCCTCGACTTGCAGAATAGCCTCATCTGGGAATATGTATTCTACTGCTTCGTCCCTTTCCACTGGATGATCTACCAAGAACTCAGCTACCGCTCTGCGAGTTACATACTTCAAATCAAATTTGGAGAGGAGAAGCAACCAACGGGCTAACCTACCGATAAGTGCTGGTTTCTCGAAGAGATATTTAATGGGATTTAATCTCGAACTAGAATTATAGAGTGAGCTAACAGGTAGTGCCTCAATTTCCTGGTAGCCCATACCAAGGCCAAGCAAGCCTTCTCCAAAGGGGTGTAACGGGTCTCATATTCAAGCATTTTCTTGCTCAGGTAGTAGATGGATTTCTCCACCTTATCCTCAGATTCCTGTGCAAGCATGCATACCATTGTTGTGTCCATTACTGATAGATACAGAATCAACGGCTTTCTCGGCTCTAGCGGTGACAACACAGGCGGATTCTGCAGATACTACTTGATCTGCTCGAAAGTGAATTGGCATCGGTCATCCCATTGGAATTTCTTTCCTTTCTTCAGAAGACCAAATAGTGGTTTACAAGTGAAGGCTAATTTTGCAATAAACCGTCTTATGAATTACACTTTACCTAGAAAGCCTCGCACCCTCCTTTTTAGTCCTTGGTGGTTGCATTTCTAAGATGGCCTTAATTTTGGAAGGATCGACCTCGATGCCCCTCTATGTGATCAAGAATCCCAGCATTTTCCCTGCTGTTACACCAAATGTGCACTTTTGTGGATTCAACCTCAACCTGTACTTTCTGATCTATTGAAAGAATTTCTCCAAGGCGGTGTAGTGGCCCTTTCTTTCCTTGGACTTAACAATCATGTCATCCACGTACACCTCAACCTCTTTGTGGATCATGCCATGCAGAATTGTGGTTGCAGCACGTTGATAGGTAGCCCCAACATTCTTTAATCCAAACGGCATCACCCTATAGTGAAGGCAGTCTTCTCTCTATCCTTGGGTGCCATCAAAATTTGGTTGTACCCAGAAAATCCATCCATGAAGGAGAGCAATGCATGGCTTGCGATGAAGTCCACCAATTCGTCGATGTACGGTAGAAGAAAGTCGTCCTTCGGACTGGCTCTATTCAGATCTCTGAAATCCACACACACCCGAATTCTGCCATCTTTCTTCTGCACCAGAACAATGTTGGCCAACCAAGTCAGATATTCAAATACTAGCAAGAACCCTGCGTCTATCTGCTTGGTGACCACTTCCTTAATCTTCAAAGCCCAATCTGGGCGTATTCTCCATAGCTTCTATTTGATGGGTCGGGCCTCGGGGTCAAGAGGGATCCGATGCTGTACAGTCTCAAGATCGATTCCAGGCATGTCTTCGTTGGCCCACACAAAAACATCTTTGAAATCTTTTAATAAAGCGACTAAGCGCTCACGTTCCTCCGAAGACAACGTGGACCCGATCTGGACCAAACGCGGATCCTTCTCAGTACCCATATTAATTGGAATGATTTCATTAATAAGGGGTTTCACAAACCTCTCCCCCTCTCGATCAATCAAATGTTTCAAAACCAAAGGAATTCCTTTCTCATCGTTTTCACTAAAATTTTGAAAATCATGAACAATGCAATATAAAAGTGGCACAGAGAAGTACTCAAAACCTGCAGTGGCATTCTCATTCAGTTCATCTAGTTCCTCAGTTACAATCGACTCAAAAGAATAGGAAAAAGACGACCTGGACAAAACTACAGCATCCGGGTTATCAACCTCAGGAATACCGGACCCAGACTCAGACTCAAAGGAACCAGAATCTGATTCTGACTCCACAGACTCTGTGGAATCAGATTCTAGCTCACTACCTGATTCAAAACTGCTTGACAAAAAGCCCTCCTCAAGCTGCCAAATGAGGGACGGTGCGTTAGATGCATCCAAGATACCACTGGAAGGGTTCGAACCCGATTGGTCTCCGATCATGAAAACAATTAGGTCATCCTCCAAGCTCTCTGAGTTGATCAGAGGATCCAAAAGGAGACATGCTAGTGCTGCCCCTACTTGAAGCTCGTTGCTGTCGGAATCACTTCCTGTGCTCTTTGTAGATTCAGCGGTTAGTTCAGTCTGTTTTTCACTCTCTTGCAGTTGCAAGTCGAAGAAAATCTCGAAGCTGGAAAACGCTGCTTCTCGTAGTTCAATCATGGCTCAGGAAAGCCGCAAAATAGGAAGTCTTCCCTCTCCTAGACAAAGCAGCCATTCAAAGTTCCCTGAATTGGCCTATGCACAAGCTCATAGTGCTTCCCACTTTGCTTTGCTTTGGCTCTTCCGGCCAATTCCTTTCCTTTCCTCACCCAGTCCTCTTTGGTGGGCATATAGCCAAGACCAAAGGTATAAGGGTTATGTGGTACATCGGCCAATGCAGCGATGCCTTTTCGGCCATTTCTACCTAATCCCATTCCGGGCATATGTTATAGCTTGTTCATGAGGAATACAAACTGAGCACTGACATATATGCCTTCATCAACAGCCAAGATGTTCTGCATTACCCAGGCCTCAACCAAGGTAAATCTGGACAAGAAAACATCCTCGTCGCCATGTACAATCTCCAGCATGGGTGTAGTGACCTCTGGTGGAAGGTGAATACCGTGGGGGTATTTTAGCATCTGGTGAAGGGTGGAGGAGACAACTTTCACTTGGTGCAACCATGATTGCCCAAGTAGGAGGTTGAAAATGGCAGGCACAACTAATACATGAAATTCAATGTCCTGCTGAGCTGGTCCAACCTGAACCTTGATTTACACTGTCCCCATCATTTCTCTTCTGGTGTTGTCATACGGCCGAATCACCTGGGCCGTAGGTACAAACTCTGCCGGCTTCAGGCCAATAGCATAGGCCGTGCGACACGGACAAACATTGATTGCTGACCTAGTGTCGACCAGTACCACCGGTATCCACTTTTCTCGGCATTCCATCGATATGTATATAGGCTTATTGTTTGCAGAGCCTTCCAGCGGCAATTCCTTATCGAAAAAGGTTAAAGTTGGCGCAGCGCCTCCCGGGAAGACTAATCCCACCAATTGTTTCAGGGTAGTCTCAATAAACAACTTGGATTTATCCATCGCCAACAGTACAGCCTGTCTATGCACTCGAAAAACCATAAGCGACCCGCAGATAGATATGTCTACTCGAATCTTCTTTAACTGTTTCAACACAGCCTCTTCTTCTAACTTCTTGTCCTTCTGTTTTTCAGACTCCTTGTTCTTTCCAGATGCTTCGGGTTGGTCTAGGTGGGGGGGTAGGGGTTGAAGTACCGCCCACTTCTAGTCATATGATCCACTTCCTCAGAGTAACAAGTGTTGGCCCCAATCCTCGTCAGTGTGGGCAAGATGCAGATCATCATTTTCCCACCATACTCTTCCGGCAACCGGCAGGCAATTGTCCAGTTCCGTTGTAATTCCTCTTACATCACAGTCATCCCCCAAAGGATGTTTGGTTTTTCTAGCTTTCTGACTATTCTTATCCCTTTCCTATTCAAACTGCTTCAGTGCAATTTCTTGTTCCGTATCAGCAGTACTAACAATGCCTGATTCCTAAGCTAAATTCTTAATACCAGTGCTCTCCAGCAATATCCCCTTGTCCTTAGCCTTTTCGGCCTTCGTAGCAGTTCCTGCTTTTGGCTTTTCCAACTTTGGTTGAAGTCCCTCATCTACATCAGGTTCATCACTAAGCCACCCAGAGTTGTCTGTCAACCCGTTCAGATCAAACCAATCAATGTGCACATATCCCGAATCTTGCTCATCGAAGAACTGCAAATTGTTGATGTCTTCCTCTAGGTCGGCTAGGTCATCTAATCTCTGGCTTGAGCCATCCTCCTGGACCACACTAACCTCTGTTCCTGTTGGCAACTCCAACTCTGGTTTGGCCTAATTGGTCAGCACAATACAACGGCTCGGGCCGTACATCCTATCAGATAGATCCTCAAAACCCTCGGGCAACGGACTGGTATTCTCGACCAAAGCTGATCTCCTCCATCTTCCATTGTCACCACCACGAGTTCGGGTTGGATTCTTGACATGTTCACCATGCACAAGTTTGTGCTTTCCTAGATGAACAACGCTGGCTTAGGTAGGTGGGAGGGGGTGATGTATATACTGGGGTCGTAAAGGACAGCTAGTGTATGGATGAGGTTTATTTATTGGGGTGGAGGGGCTTGGTTATATGGTGGGAGAGGATTTGTAGTGACATTGGATTTTTCAAGAGGTGATATCGCCTTATTATCAATGAGATCTTGAATCTCATGATGCAGTCTAAAGCACAGATCAATATCATGACCACGCTGTTGGTGGAAAATACAATATTTGGCCAGGTTGTGTTTAGGAGGGAGAAGATCGGGCAATGGGCGTTGTTCTAACGGCTTCAAATGCCCTTTTCTGATTAGGACCCTTAGGGCTGCTGATAAGGACATGTAAAGTGGAGTGAAGACCTCTGGCCTCGGCTTGATGGCTTGAGGTTTGGGAGGTTGTATTGGATGTACCGGCAAAAGGATTGGCGGTCTTGGGTGTGGTAGTGATAGTATTCACGTCTGAAGGCCTTATAGCTGCACTACCGCTAGTAGTCGCATTGGAATTGCGTGTGAAAGCCCTCTTGGACTGCTCCCTCTCAGTGTCTATTAGCGCCAGCTTCATTGCATCCTCAATTTGCACCCCTGTTTCGTGGAACTCAGCAAAAGTAGACAAAGGCAAGGCTATCATCTTCTGTAATAACCTTCCTTGCAAGTTACGGAGCACCATTCTGATCTGGTCCTTTTCAGACGGCCGGATAGTCATCATAGATGCCTTGGCCCTTCAACGGGTCACAAAATCTGAGAAGCCCTCCTTTGGCTCCTAACGAGTTGCTTCAAGATCACGAGTAGTGACCTCGATCTGAGTGTTGTAGGAGTACTGCGCTATGAAGGCCTCAACCATTTTCTCCCAACTTCTCTTCACAGAATCTTCCAATTTTGCTTACCAAATGACGGCTATACCCGATAGGGTTTGACCATAGAGCGACAACTTCTGTAGTTTAGAGAGACCCATGGGTCGTAGGATGTCAGAGAACAGCTGTAGATGGACCATAGGATCCTCAGAACCATCAAACCGGTTTATGTGCGATATCTTGAATCTGTCCGGCAGAGTCACTGCAGAATCAGTATAGCCATCCTCTATGTCAGGGATTGTATTCACGCCCTATGCCCATTTAAAGAGCTTCTCCAGCTTGTTGACTTTCAGTGCAGTAGGGTTGACCTCAAATTCAAATGGCGCGTCCATTTGATAAACCGGTGCTTCGGAGGTCTGAGGTGGGATTGGCTCTGCTGGAATGTCTACATTTTTCTAGACATTAATAGTGACCCCGGGATCCGGAATACCCGCTGGGGGTGCATGGGATGCTGTGGCTACTGTAGGTTGTGGCTGCTATTATTGGAGCCTTTCTATTACCTCTACTTGGCGAGCTGCGATTTCAGCTTGGCGGGCTGAGACCTCAGCTTGTCGGGTAGCATCTAGCTGCATAGTCTCAATAGTTTGCTGGAGCTAACGAAGCATATCTTCCATGCTATCTACAGAATGCTGAGCTATCAGAACTGGTGTGTACTCTCTTCTTGGAGTAGAAGCAGATGACCGGGCCTAACTGAGCACATGTGAAGTAAATAGTGACTGTCGAATTGGTGACTACTAAACCGGTGAGTTATGCCTAACCCTCCTCCGTCTGGTAACCAGTGGGACTGAAGCAAACACTGGCTGTCCTCTTACAAGATCCCCGGATCGGTAAAGTCACCTTACTCAGGTCCAGAGTGCTTGGAGGGTAACAAACTCGTCTGAAGCAATGGTGTAAAACTACCTTGCAAAAAAGAAAATAAAGCAAAAAGAAACAAAAATAAAAACCGCACAGCACCTTGGCTCAGACACAAACAACACGCAGTTGCAATCAAAAGCTGGAGAACTGTACTCAACACTGATTTCTGCCCCAAAACTGATACCCTCAAACTGATACCCAGACTTGCAACTGATACATACATTCTTGTAGAGTTTCACTCTAAAAGCATGTATCAAGCAAGTGAGAGCCAAAACACCCCTATGATGGGGTAGGGTTACCCTGTCCTAATTTTGTCAGGAACTAGGGATGACTATTCAAACAAACTGGTTTCACCACAATTCTACATTCGGGTAAGCATCTTGTCCTAATTTGGAACAGTCTCTATGGTTTCCGATATGCAACTAGGATGATTGGTCAAAAATGGTACCTCAGCAAGACCACCTAATATATCTCTCACACCTAATCATCAAGAAGTGAAAGGAGGACCAAACGGTACATCGGTAGTCCAGATCTAAGGGTTATGTTCCCATCCTGGCAGAGCTCGCAACCGGTCAGCCTTTTGGCAAGCTTTTCCAAGCAAGCCTCCGGCAAACTGTTCAGGAATAGCAGATGGCAAACACTGTGACTTAGGCGTACCGCTGCAAATGCAGATGTAAAGAAACACATGAGTGTAGATAAAAAGTCATATCATGAGTTCGAGTCAAGTTCTCTAAATCCCCAACAGAGTTGCCAGAAACTGTGGCTCGACTTTTTTCGTGCCCCGTTTCGGGAACTCGAAAGAAAGCCCTACAGTTCGGACTCCCATGGTTCTAAGTCTAATCTTACAAGTGTAATGTGAAATTGATAATCACCAAATAGTCCAAATTCGACAAATCTTTTGGAAAATCGATTTTCAATCAAATAATGCCAAAATTAGACTGCTTTGTCAGATAAAGAGTTACTACCTAAATATTTTATTTTTTGAAAAATTTAGGAAACCTTGACTCGTGCCAAAGGCCACGTGTCCATCATCACCAAAGTTGCCTCGGCTCGGGAACTTGGGTACGAAGGGGAAAGGTCATGAATTGAGCACCCCCGCTCGCCCGGTCAAAGATCAGTCTCTACTAATCATGATATGATATTTTATAAACATTATGTGTTTTTGTTTCGGTTATTAGACTAGCATTACTATGTGATAGGCACAAGCAAGTATAGACTAGATTGCGAGAATTGAAACAATTCAACTCATGTTTGCTTGGGAAAATGGTTTGAATTTGCCACCTCAAGTGGGCTTCAAAGATGCGAATTTGCCACCAAACATAGTAGGCTTAAAACATGATTTGCCACTTAATAAAGTGGGCTTAAAACATACATTCGTTGAATTGTTCCAATTCAAACAACAAGGCTTCATCCACAGGCATTCATGCAGTTTAGCATTTAAGCACATAGCCTCATGGCAAGCATGCTAGATATAGCAATCACTCACACACATGCAAGCATGCTAAAGCATAAAAACTTACCTAGTACTCCAAGCCAAAACAAAAGCTAGTTAGAAAGATGCATGATCCTAACTATACAAGATGCCTAATGCAACACATGCAATATGTAATTAATAGGCTTGGCTACTAATATGGCATATGAATGGATTTGAACAACATGCGATTAAACACGTTTTCAAATAAGATATTGAAATGACGATGTAGTTTGAATGATGCGCCGAGCCACGGTGCATGCAATACAAATGAATGCAAACAATCATGCGATATACCTATTAAAACATGATTCCTAATCTAACCATCGAAAGCGATTAAATAAAATGGAGAAAGATGTGGGGTTGGAAAAACATACACACATGCACGCACACTTATTACAACATTACGCCCTCACGAATGAGGGTCCGAATGAATAAGCTAACTAACTAGATATGCTAATTAAGCTAACTATTACACCACGATATTTAACTAACTACTCTAAGCTAATTAAATATTACAACATTTAACTAACTAATTACAAAGCAATTAAGTTAATTAATTACAACATGAATTAATCAACTAATCTACTTAAATATTTACAACACTTGCAAGCATTAGCTACAACTAATTAACTAGGCAAGTTAACTAAACAGCCTCGGGAAACGAGGGATGCATGCATGCTCGGTTTCTCTACCCGAAAAGCCATCGTTTTGCTGCTGCGAACGTCTGTTTGCACATTTGAACATCAAAAAAGCTATCCACTTCCAGAACACATTTGCTCTACCTCAGGAACACGCTGTGCAAATTTCATTGGTGGCTGACAAGGGGCTTGTCGGCTACCAATGGTGGCCGGCCGGCTACTGGTGGTGGCCAATTGGCCACTGATGATATGAACTCCCCTTTTTGCTACAATAGAGAGCAGATAGAGCAAAACAGTGTATTCTCACAGATTATTTGCACATTTTGCCTCTTCTTTTCATAGGGAGATCAAAGGAGGGACAAAATTTGGGTTTACAAACCATCAATCAAGCAATTTCATTGCATGATGGTTTCTAAAACCAATTGTGTAAGTTCAATGAATGCAAAATGAGACCAAAGGACCATCACCCTATCAAGCATGATCAAGGGCAATGGAGACCAAGGAAAATGGCACATTTCATCACTTTTGAGTATGAAATGTCTCATTTTCCTTATGTTCAAACTAACGTCCGATTTGAACACATGCAATGCAACACAAAAAATGCTTATCTTGCCTATTTTACTTGTCCAATTTTATTTACTCACTTTAATTACCAAAACCATTCTTCAATTGATTTGTCCATTAGTGAGTGTCCTCTAATGGAAAGATGGCTCAAACCACAAGGTGCTTTGGGCATGTAAAGGCATTACACTATTGGTAATGAACCCCCTAAGGGATTAAACCACTAGGTGTCGCACCTCCATTTCACACTTAGGCAAACAAGGGGTTTAAAACCACTTTCAAATGAAACAAAAGAGTGAAGAATTGAGGGAGATTGTAGAGATTAAAGTGCTGAAATTAAGTGCAAAACAACACTAAAACACGCTATTAACTCAAAACAATGGTGATTAAAACATTAAAACACCAAGCTAGTGAAAGAAATTACACTACAACCATGCAATACAAGACTCAAATGAAACAAACAACCAAAAACAAAGGCAAAACAGCCCTAAAAAAGGTCTAAAACATGCTAGACTTAAGCCACAAAAAGCTAAAACAATAAGCTAATACATGAGGCTAACTAGGCATGCAAACAAGACACAAGGAGGGGAGGCTAACCCCTCCAATTTGGACTTCAAAAGTTGATTCTTGCCACTGAAAAACCTCTGAAATTCAGTGGTTAAAAGAGCCAAAAAAGTTGTTTTGAAAGTGATGAAAAATAGCACAAAAAGCTTAGCAAGCTAAGAAGCAAGAAGGGTGTACCACCCCCTAACTAAAAAGAGCTCAAACCACCACTTTTAGGTCAGAAAAATAGAAATTTTTACATTTCAAAACCAGCCTTAAAACAATTAAAAAGAATGGCAAAACATGTATACAAAGCAAGTAGAAACAAGGCAAGTGTTATACTTTTGAAGCAAAGCACAAAATAGCCAATAATCCAAGCTCCAACCACCTTCTAGAGCTCAAAAAAGGCTCCAAGTAATCTCAGCCCAAAGGTGAGAGTATTTGGTGAGGGGTTGGTATGCAAAAGCTAAGGGTTCGTGAGCAAATGTGTACAAAATATCAAGAGAAAGAGAGATATTTTTGCTCTAATTTTTCAAACCCTAAAAAATGGGGGAAGAACCCCCCTGTTTATAGAAAAACACCCATTGGCCTTAGAAACATCTCACTATACACGTGTATGGAGATATAGCTCAGTGTGCAACAACTGGCACAACTGTCAATAAATATTTGGAAAAAGGCACTGGTGACCATCGGCCACCACTGATAGCCGACCGGCCACACCCATGGCTGACAAAAACATCACATGGCTGACAGCCTTGGGTGGTGGCCGACAGGTCACAAAGAGCTTCGGACACCAAGTTTTGGTCCAAAACAAGGCACAAAAAGAACAGGGTTTAAAGGCTTAAAGACAGGGCATTCCGCTGAGGACTTCGGGTGCTCAAAACGAACACAAACACATAATAATCGATTGCACGAGCGATGACGTCTAAGTCTTGAGGACGGTCAAAAATGGGGTGTCTACACCTATATATTTGAAACCTACTTGCATCCACCATAATCTCTCTTTTCACTTTTTTCTTGAAAGAGGCTATGTTAATGGAGGGGTCGTCCCTCACCTCATCTACAAACTTCTTTCCCAAATACTCAGAGTTGACTTGTTTGTTGTTGTAATGCCTCCCACATGTGTGTTTCCCCTCTAGAGTTTTGATCTGAAAGGTTGTGGTTCCCCCTAATGGAGAAACGTGTATCCTCCAAGTACAGGTATGCCTACAAACAGCAGTGATCCATTCTCATTTCTGATGTACCTTATATCATATCCATTCACCACATTAAACTCCCTCAAATACTCTCTGAAAACTTGGGGACTGGGAAATTTCATTCCAACTACAAGTTTGGGATCCTTCATCATCCCTTATTTGTATTCAGGGTATCCATCATTATCTGCCTCATCTGATGACCCTTTCAGACTAATCAATTCATCATCATCATCAAGATCTGAATACCAACCAACATCATTTGGTAGATTGAGTTTAAGTAGCGATCCTTCAGTTCTTCCGTCATAAAAAATGTCATCATTTGGAACCTCTAGGTCTTCATACAACCAACTTTGGTCATCACTTTCCTTTGCACTATCCTCAAAAGTTTCAGTATCACTATATTCTTCACTAACTATATAATCCAAGTCCTCAGAATCATTACTATAAGTTCTCTCTTCATCAGCCAAAAAGTATAAGACAAAGTCATACTGTGAATAACAAAAGGAAATGGGGCTACATCTAGACCCAGAGGCATTGCAAAAGACCACATTTCTAATCTCATTGTTTGGAGAGAAATCAAAGAAGATTATATATATATACATATACGTATATATACCTACATATTATATACATATAGCTACAAATTATATATACATATTCCCAACATATATATATACATATATATATACATTAAATTTTGATAGAAATTATGTTGTTTAAATTAATTTTTGTTTTGGGTTTTTGGGAGGTTTTGATTTTCAGAAGTACTATAATTTTTATTCATTGTTCTTGGCCTTGAGTTCGAGAAAGAAGATGTGAAATTGAGAGAGAGATGTATTGTGTTTTGAAAAATGAATATCTCGATATTGATGATAAAAATGAGAGTAGGTTTTGGAAATTGATGATGAAGATGAGGGCATTTTAGTCATTCAATTCAGAGGAAAAATCATATTTTCATGCCCATTTACATATTAGGCGCGTGTCATGCATAGCCTATTAGACTAGATGGAAAAGCTAATTGTGCACATCACCCCAATAACCATGGGGGGATTATGTGGTGATATTCGAACGTCAGTGTGGTAATCTGCACATGGCCTAAACCATAGGGGGTAAAGTGAAGTTTGCCCTAAATTATAATTATTTTTTAGTTTCAACAATTAAAAAAAATGAATAATATTTTTAAAAAATATATTTTTATAATTTTAAATTATATAATACTAAAATTAAATTTAGAATTTCTTTTTAAGGATTTTCAATTATCAAATTAGATGTGGCTCAGATATGGTTAAATTTATTTATATGACTTTTTATATATAAATATTTTCTTAAAATTTAAAATTATAGATATGGTTAATTCTGTCAATAATTTTATGTCACTTGTATAAAAGAATTTATGTTAATGTTTTGAAATTCGTAGAGCATCTTAGATCAAAAGTTTTTTATTTTATTTTATTATTATTATCAGAAATACACTAATTTTATGTCACTTGTATACTCTACACCTAAGAAACACATTAGCTGATAAATTAAATAGTTACTGAATATAATTGAAATTATAAATTATGAAAAATATAATTATTGATTTTTAAGGACTACATATATAAAATTTATAATCTTTTTGATAGACCTATAATCAATTACAAACTCTGACTTTTGAATAATATATGCCACATTGACATATTACATGTCTTAGAAATAACAAACATGCAAAAAATCTCACACCTAATCTTAGCACCAAGGCCAACAACTATTTATTAGTTCCCTTAGAATTTAAAGGAGGCATCTATGGTCATTTTCATATATGGATCTGATCTATTATTGTTCTGTTACTAACAGAAACCGAATGGACACAGAGAATTAAGCTTGAATGAAAGGAAAAAATAAAAAGTAAATAAAAAGTTTTAAACATCAAATGAAATTTTAATAATCACCATTTGTGAGAGAGAGAGAGAGAGAGAGAGAGAGAGAGAGAGAGAGAAAAGGGTGTAAAGAATATTTATTCTTGTACAGATGAAGCAATGGAAAAGATTTTATGTGAAGCATTGAACTATAAGTGTCATTTTTTTATTTTATTTTATTTTTTTAGGAAGGGATTTAGTAATTCCTACTGAAAGAAAGATTAATTAGTTAGGTAAAATATATAGTATATTTTTGTGTATTTTGTTAGGTATAAAATTTTGAAATTTGAAACCCTAAATCATAGGTGAATTCAATAAATTCTTTGTTGACTATAATTTTAAATTTTAAACTTTAACTTTCAATTTTTGGTAGCCAATAGTATTTTTCTCTTTTAAAAAGTAACAAAACATCAACATAATTGGATTGAAGTTTTGAAACTCTTACAGCTCTCAAAATTTAAAACCTCATTTTCCTTATGTAATATATCGATTTTGTAATTAATGATAATTTAACAAATTATGAATCAAATGTCATTGATGTAGGATTATAAATTGATAATGTTAATCAAATTTATGAATTAAAAGATTATAATAATTCATGAACACGAACTCTAATATCATATATAAATACCTTAATAATGTCATACTTTCTTTTTTAGGTACTTTGGAAATGCTCAAGAAACCTAGAAAAGAACTACAATGTCATACATGAAATAAACTTTTTGAAACCAAAATCTCAAATTATCATGATTTTTACATGTCCAAATTGAGATTACATTATTCACGGTCCAACCGTAACACTGACATGCAACTCCTAACCCCACGCCCCAGAACATATCCAACTCTTTATAATTTAGATAAAAAATGTTTGATTTTATATCAAATCTTTTTAAAATTCTGAACTCGTTGCAAAAACTTTTAATCAATTTAGGTGGAAAAAAAAATGATCTTCAATTCTTCATCTTTTAACAAATTCAAGTATTTTGTGAATGACGCCACGCGGCCATAATTACCCAAGATGTTGGCTAAGATGTCACGTGGATAAGTCACGTTACCGAGGTGATCACGACATTACCGAGATATTTTGTGATAATTTCGGAATCCCGAGGTATCCGGATAAGAGACAAGAGTCCTAGAACAGAAGAAGCTCTCAATCTGAATAAAGATAAGGCTCACGCGGAGTTTATCCCTATCTAGCCGAAAGTCCAAGATGAGCATTGAGCTTGAGTCCAGTGAAGTGAGGCTTCTAGGGGATCAGGTCACTATTGGTTATAAAGGCAAGACACCCCTATAGGTTTAAGGTATGGTTTTAATTGTGAGTTTAAGTGCTGTTTCAATATTTGTAAGAGATAAGATTTACTGACTTGGTTGTCAGAGTGCCCCCAGGTAGATGAACCATCACAGTATTCTCATTTTCTTGTTGGCGGGAAGTTGGCTCAATCTATTCTGCCAGTACTCTCCTACTAAGTCTCCTGTTTGGTTGTGTGATCAAAAATCAACACCTACAATTTAGCGAACTTAAGGAGAATAGATGGCCAACAACGGGCAGGAAGTGAGAATTGGAGACGACATCCACGGTGAGGAGGAGGAGCATGTGGATCCTAATGCTAGAGGAGAGAGCCGTAATGAAGGAGTGCAGGAACCAAACATTAGGGCGAATGATGCCAGCAAGGGGCACAACGGCCTAAAGATGGGTGACCGAGATGAACACTACAATGAAAGTGACCTCCAAGTATGGAAGGATAGATGCCTAATGAGGAATGAGGAGATAAAGGACATGACAAACAAGTTGACAGACCTGCAGACTGTGGTCAACTTCACGATGCAAAACAACATGATGCAACCATCGTTCCCGTTGCAGGAGACACCGGCACCAGTAGCCAAGACTGATGCTCTGACAGGAGGATAGAAGATAGTCCCAATTGTCCCACAACATGGTAAGGGATAGGAAAACTCACATCAGCCATCACAGGATGTCAAGCAAACTGTAACACGTCCGCGGAGGGACCTCGGCTACAGTTCGGACTCCCTTTTGTTTGTTGCGGTTCTAAATCTGAACCAAAGAGTCCAACTCTGGCAAATCGTTTTGAAGAAAAACAGATTTTTGAAAAAGTAGTGCCAAACATGGACTGCTTTGCCAAATTACAGAGTCGCCATCTAAATATTTTTAAAATGGGGAAATTTAGGAAACCCTGACTCGGTGCCGAAGGCCACGTGTCCGTCATCACCAAATGTCTTGGCTCGGGAGCTTGGGTACGATTGGGGAAGGTCAGCTATGAGCACCCCTTTTCGCCCGGTCCGAAGACCGGCCTCTACTAACCGTGATATCCATTTTTGAAAACTTTATGCGTTCTTATTCCGATTATTAGCCTAGAATTTACTATGTGATGCGCACAACACAAAAGTATAGACTAGATTGCCTAATTTGGAAATAAACATTGCATATCCGTTTTGTCTTGAAAAACGTGTTAGTTTTTGCTACTCGCAAGTAGGCTAAAATTCGGATTTCAACGGGTTGTTCCAACTCAGGCAATCCAACCTCCACCCACAGGCATTTAAACAGTTTATCATGTAAGCACTTAGCCACATGGCAAGCATACTGTCATAGTAAACATTCACACGCATGCGATATGCTAAAGCCATAAAAACTTACATCGTACTCCGTGCCAAAACAGTAAACTAGTTAGCAAACATGCATGACCTAGTTCATGTTAAATGGCTAATGCGACACATACAGGAGTGTAATCTAAACAGGCTCGGCTAACCCTAAACATGGCACATGAGATGTAACAACTATCACGTATTCAATTTGGAATTGAAAATACGATGCGGTTTGCATGATGTGCCGAGCCCGGTGCATGTAAACAAATGCATGAATGCACGCATGCATTGCATAAGGTATGCTAAAATAAACGTGCCCTAGTCCATTACCATAAGCAGGTAAATAAAAGGGTTAGAAAGAAATGGGGGTTGGAAGACATACATGCCACTCACCCACACTTATTACAATTGCGCCCTCACTCGGAGGGATCAAAATAATAATACAGACCGAATAAATAATTAACTACCCTAGCTAATTAAATATTACAAATCAACTAAATTAATTAAATAAATTAACTAATCTAATTAAACAGTAAATCGCCTCGGGATGAGGGCCAAAAGCAGCGCGCGCTCGGGACTGGCTCGGAACCGCACTGCCGTGCAAGTGTGCCTCTGTTTCCTCTGCTCTCCTCTTCAGAAAATTACCAAAATCCCAGGAGTGCTTCTCAGAGCACTGGGGAGTACCACCGGCTGGGGCATAGAACCACCGGCTGAAGGAGGAGACAACCGGCACTGAATTCACTCATCGGCTGCCGATTGACTGCCGGTCGGCACTAAATAGTGCCAGTCGGCACAAAATTCCTGCAGAACCTGCAACTCACAGCAGCAGAGGGAAACAACATGCAAGGCAATGCAATTCAAGCCATTTATGCACCAAACACACTCCCTATCATGTTATTGACTCAATGGGGCATGCGCCTCGGTTCCCGGACCACCAATCGCGCATTTTCATGCATGATGGCCCTAAGAACCAAGAATGCAACTTCACTTTCAAATGCATACAAAACACATAGGCACAAAAGTGTGCCAAACCTCTATCAAACTCACTTCAAGAGGCTTGGCATGCATGTCAATGTGGTGCAATCCTAAGCATGTTATCTTGGATGCAAGATGGACAAATGTGATGCACTCATGCAAGCATACAAGTAAGCATTCAAGACAAGCATGCAAACCAATGAAATGGTGGATTTAGACATGAATTAGGCATCTCAAATGGGCCCAAAATCAGTGGCCAAAGTGCCTAGAAATGGGGACTAAACAAACTCACACACATGCAAGTGTCAAGGTCCAAACCCAAGGCATACAAAAGCAACTCTCATGCACACTTAAGAGGCACAAACATGGGCTAATAGCATGCATGAAAAGCTCTGAAATCCGTGTCAAACATGATGCCAAATCATGCAATGAAGCATGCTAAACAAAGCATGCAAATGGCCTAGGCTTAAAGCAAGTCAACAGGGCATTAAACTACACTTAGCACAAACACATATGGCATGCATCAAACAACCAAAAACAGATTTTTAGCATGTCAAATTAGGCCCAAAGGACCACTTAGATGGCATCTAAGGGACATGGAATCTAAGGCATGCAACGTGACCAAAACATGGAGCATTTAGCACAAGCTTAGGAAGTCACAAAGAAGCATGCAATGTAAACATTACAAGCACCTCTAGGGGGCTGAAATAGCATGCTAGGTGGTTCCAAACCATCAAAACAACGCAAACAAAGGCATGCTACACATGCACACTGTTAAGGCCAACAAGCCAAATGCAAAGGGGCTATATTAAACATGCCAAGATTGACCAAAACACTTATGGACAGACCTACAACATGGTAATATGAGTACAAAATCTTCACAAACACAAGTCTAAAACATGCTAGAAATGAAGGCATACCACCTAAGCATGTTAAGACATAAAGAGGCATTACAAGGCAACTATACTAAACATGCATAGGAGACCGAAACCAACTTGAAAACATGTTATATCATGACAATATAAGCATGGAAGACAATCAAGGCATGCTCAACACACACTCAAACATGGTGCTCCTTTGGAAGCCAAAACTTGCCCTTTTCAAGGACACCAAGGAGAGGGGGGTGGCCCTCTCCTTCTTGAGACTTCAAGGCATGCTCTTCACCACTGAAATCCCTCAAGATTTCAGTGGTGAAGAGATCCTATCACCAAAAATCTCGGATCTCTCACAAAATAGCACAAAAAGTGCCCTTTTCAAGGCCTAAGGGTGGTCAAACCCACCCAAACCACTAAACACTCTTAATACACAATAAAGAGGGTAAAAAATCAGAACTTTTATGTGCCAAACACTAAGCCCAAAAACTGTTTTAAAGCAAGCAAAAATAGATTGCAAGAATGGGGTAAAAAGAGGGTATAGTGTCTTACCCTTGAAGCCTCTTCACAAAGCTTGGTGTTGTGTCTTCTTTGAGCTCAAAATCAGCCAAGAATCATCAAAAACCAACCTCTAGAACCTCTGTCCCAAGAGAAAGGTGAAGCACTAGGTGCTAGTGTGCAAAAGTAAGGCACAAAACACCTAGTTTAACAAGAGAAGGATAGATATAGGATAGATATATATTTTCTAACCTAAACCAGAGCTTCCTCTCTGTCTAAAATGGCTGAAACCTCTCAAGAATTCCAACCCTTGAGCCAAGAGAAGAGCCTTCTCTCTTATAGAACTTGTAAGGCTTACAAGCTAAGTAACCAAGGGCTCATCCCTCCATACACGTGTATGGAGGGGAAGCAAATTGCACATAGCTGTCTGAAAATATCTCAGAAAGCAAGTGCACAGTGCCCGGCCGGCAGAAAATGTCATTTTGACAAAATTGAGTGCCGACCGGCACAAAAGAGTGCCAGTGGCAACTCTAGCCAGCCGGTGGCCTCTAGCCCCAGCCGGTGGTGTGTGGGGATGCCTCACAAGGCATTCCCTGCCCTTCCAAGGCAAAACACAAGTGTTTGGTGCAAAACCAAACACAAAACGGTCAAGTTCGGAGGTCCTGAGGCAAGGCGCGCGAGCCGAGAACTCCGGGAACTCCAAATGAACACGAACATGGATGATCACCGAGTGTTCAAGTGGTGACGTCCAAGTCTTGAGGACGGTCAAAAATGGGGTGTCTACAGTTGCCCCTCTTTGACAGAACTCGAAAGTCATAACAATGACGGGAGTGAATGTCAAAGCCCAGAGACGACCGATTTTTGACAAGGCCGAAGACTTAGACAAACATGCAAGACAAAACAAGGTATGCGCCCGAAGGCAGGGGCAAAATGCAACACGATGCAAGAAGCCGAGCATAACTTATGATCATGCAAAGAAAGCTGTAATGAAGCACGCATGCAACAGTTATAAGCTAGCATACGCCAAACTACACTACAATGCAGGAAGGATGTAAGAGAATTATGCAATTCTCGATACGTCTCACGCGGAGGATACAATACCTGTGCGGCTCGTCCGGTTGCGCCGGCCTCAAATGAACCGTACATACAATATCGTGCCTGAAAAGAAAGCAAACTTAACAGGTACAATATTGTTAGCAGTATGCATGACAATGCAAATGAGGCACGCATGCCAATGCTAGCGAGGCACGCATGCCAATGTGCATAGCAGAATGGTGGGTTCGAACACATGTAAGTAAAGCAACGCACGCATGCATTGCAATGTGTATAGACAGGATACAAATGAACTGGGAATACAAGTGAGGCACACATACCTCACTGGAGGTAAAATGCAAAACAAGTGAGGCATACATACCTCACTGGAATGTAAAATGATGCACGCAAGGTAGCACTCCCCTCGTGGATCAGGATGGAATGAACATGAGGCACACATACCGCATGAATGCAAGACTGAAATAAATATGAACATGAGGCACACATACCACATGAATGCAAGACTAAATGAACATGAACATGAGGCACACATACCACATGAATGCAAGACTAAATGAACATGAACATGAGGCACACATACCTCATGAATGCAAGACTGAAATAAATATGAACATGAGGCACACATACCTCATGAATGCAAGACTAAATGAACATGAACATGAGGCACACATACCACATGAATGCAAGACTAAATGAATATGAACATGAGGCACACATACCTCATGAATGCAAGACTAAATGAACATGAACATGAGGCACACATACCACATGAATGCAAGACTAAATGAACATGGACATGAGGCACACATACCTCATGAATGCAAGACTAAATGAACATGAACATGAGGCACACATACCTCATGAATGCAAGACTAAATGAACATGAACATGAGGCACACATACCTCATGAATGCAAGGAAATGCAAAACGAGGCACACGTACCTCAAAGCGCAATGAAATGCAAAATGAGGCACACGTACCTCATTTGATGGAAAATGGAATGCAAAACGAGGCACACGTACCTCGAGATGCAATGAAATGCAAAATGAGGCACACATACCTCATTTGATGGAAAATGGAATGCAAAACGAGGCACACGTGCCTCATTTGATGGAAAATGGAATGCAAAACGAGGCACACGTACCTCGAAATGCAATGAAATGCAAAATGAGGCACACGTACCTCATTTGATGGAAAATGGAATGCAAAACGAGGCACACGTACCTCGAAATGCAATGAAATGCAAAATGAGGCACACGTACCTCATTTGATGGAAAATGGAATGCAAAACAAGGCACACGTACCTCGAGATGCAATGAAATGCAAAATGAGGCACACGTACCTCATTTGATGGAAAATAGAATGCAAAACGAGGCACACGTACCTCGAGATGCAATGAAATGCAAAATGAGGCACACGTACCTCATTTGATGGAAAATGGAATGCAAAACGAGGCACACGTACCTTGAAATGCAATGAAATGCAAAATGAGACACACGTACCTCATTTGATGGAAAATGGAATGCAAAACGAAGCACACGTACCTCGAGATGCAATGAAATGCAAAATGAGGCACACATACCTCATTTGATGGAAAATGAAGTGCGATGAGGTACGCGTGCCTCAAAGGATGCAGGACAATGCAAGGGGGGGTGCGCTAAACGGCGCGATGAATGCATGCCAAATGCAGTATGATGCGCAAGATAGCGCGATGAATGTATGCCAAATGCAGTATGATGCGCAAGATAGCGCGATGCGTTAGACAACGCGAGTGCCCAAAACAGTGCGATTGGATGCATGCCAAATGCAGTATGATGCGCAAGATAGCGCGATGCGTTAGACAACGCGATGGATGCATGCAACGCACACGGGGTAACTTTTGAATCTTATAAAAGACAAAAGGATACAAAAGGGTGCAATCTTCGCTTGAATTTGAGCGTCACGCACAGTAGAGACGGTCCGAAGTCAAAACGGAGGCCGGTTGAGCATCGGGGATGCATTTTCTTGTACTTTACTGATCTATGGAGACCCAAGACCCCTTATCTTGCCTAAAAACATCCTTGGGAACACCACCGGCTGGGTGCGGTGGTCACCGGCTGCCACCGGCTGCATAAACTCATCCATCGGCACAAAAGAGTGCCGACCGGCACAAAATAGTGCCGACCGGCAGAAAATGCCTGATCGGGGGCAGAACTGCCATTTCACTCCGGACTTTATAAAATAGGGTTTTAAACCCTATTTTACACAATTCCAAACCGCCGAAAATCCCTCATTTCTCTCTCTAGAGTTTTTCTTTTCGATTTTTCGCCGATTTCTCCGCGTTTCACGCCCATTTTCTCGTCGGATTCGCGATATTCTTCGCGTTTCGGACATTTTCGACCAAACAAAACTTCGTTTTGGTGCACTTTTCGCCGTTTCCGTCTTTTCGGGACTTGTTCCCCTCGATATTCTCTACATTTCCGTGCATTTTCCTCTTCCGGCCTTCCCGGCCATTCCCGACCCTCTCGGGGTTGACTTCCCAGTTGACTTTTTGCATTCCGGCCCATTTTTCCTCTTTCGGCTATTTTTCCCATCTCCATTGCTATGGCCGATGATGTTCCACATTTCGGGACTCCCCCGGACCACGAGATGGATCCCGGGGTCGAGCTCCTGCCACTGAGCGAGCGTCCCTTTGACCTGGCGACGTACCGCCCGGCGATTCACGTGCTACCACCCGACGAACTCCGCCACTTCCGCGACTTCGACAGGGCTTTAGACCCGGAGCTTCTGCTGCGCGAGCCGGCCTCCCACTTGTCTTTTGGCGCCGCTGAGGTAACACTCTCGTCTTTTATTTTCTGCAATGTAGGATTTCCTGTTAACTGCCGTAGCTAACTGAACCCATTAACTGCTTAGTTCTGATGTACTGTACTGTAGTTGATTGTAGACAAACTCATAACTGACATCTGTTTAGGACCGACGCACATGCACACACACTGCACTGGCCTCAAGCACTCAAACACACGGCACACATTGCACTACCAATTCGTCGACACCCGGTGCTTATTTGAATTTGAAAACTCGCACGCATGCTAGATTTGCACAAAACTACACCAACACGCGGACACATCACACGTTGTAGTTCACTGAAACATACCGAGACCTGGCTTCTATTTGAACTTTGAAAAACACGCACACATGCTATTTACACTGATCCTCATAGGAGCACTGACATATCACAGGCCGTAGCCCACCCACTGATACGCTGAAACCTGATATCTGCTTGAATCTGAAAAATGTGCACACATGCACCAAGTTTACACTGGAGCATCCAAAACACACTGACGCATCACGCGCTTGTAGTTTATTGTAAGCATGCATACCAGATTTACACCGACTGCATATCTTCATATGGCTTCACAATTTCTTGACTATAGGGAGACTCCCATACTCTCCGCGGGTATGGGAACGTCGTCGCTCGCGATTGGTACACTGAGCTGCCTGACGCCGTTAGCCGCATTGTAGATCGGGCCGGCTTTGGCACTGTGACGACCCAGAATTTTTCCCTCCGCTCGAGCGGAGGAGTTTGCGCTCGAGCGGACTTTTGGGGTTCTCAGTAACTTTGCAAATAGCTTGAGATTCTGGGAGTTGTGAATCTCCGCTCGAGCGGAGAAGTTAACGCTCGAGCGGACTGCCTTATTGGTCTGTGCGCGCTCGAGCGGTGGAAGCGACGCTCGAGCGTGAAAAGCAAGATTGCCCTTGACATTGTAGTAGTGTATTTGGAATCTTCTTATTTTATTTTGGAGTATTGATTGAGGTGGTAATATGACGGTGAAGTAAGATAGGACCAAAAACTTTAATTCGAATAACTTGTTTATGTTCAGCAGTCACTCTTTTGCCCTTTTCTTTTTCCACACTTTGAATTTGGATGTGAGGTTAGAACCATTGGAAAGATTATTTCCGGGGCTTCAATTTGGACACAAGAACGACCTAAAACGGAGTCCGGGTGGAAGAGTTATACCTGTTCAAAGTTTCGAAATCTGTGCTGAGGGCAGGTCCGCTCGAGCGGGAATCACGGGACAGCAGCGTTAAAAATGAGATTTTGGACCATTTCTTGACATTTTTCTTTCCCCTCTCTTCTTTCCTCTCCTCCCCTTCGAAACCCTAGCCTCAAAACCTTGATTTCCTCTATTTTGAACAACAATCCACCATGGTTTTTGCATCAAGAATGGAGAATACGGAAAGATCAATGTTTGTAACCGATTGGAACTTGGATTTGCGAAAGGTTCTCCTCAAGCTTGCTCCTTTGTTGATTCTTGAGGTAAGGGTGCTAATACTCTTCAATACTTACATCAAGGGATAGATTTGTGGTATTTCCATTGTATTAATGTACAACTTTGCATTTTTGAGCATATAGAGTAAATTATGAGATTTGGGAATTTCGGGTTTGAAGCATTGAGGGGTCAATTGATGGGTTAAGGTGATGGAGTATGATCTTTAGATGTATAATCAAGGAGGAAATTGGGATGTAAGGTCATGGTATGAGAAGTATGAATTTTTATGGAAAGCTTTATGTTCTTGAAAACCCTAGGTTAATTTGTGATGATAAAGAATGATTTTGCTCAAATTGGAAATAGAATCATGGAATTAGTGAGTTGAATCATATGAATACAAGTTTAATTGGATTTCTGAGACGTTTTGAAATAATGTTAAAAATTCGCGAATGGACTTTGTTATGAATATTGTGAATCATGTGAAAATGAGAAAGGAAATTAAGGGAAATGATATAAAGAATTAATGTGTGACTTCATGTGTGTGTAGGGCACGCTTCGGGAGGAATGAACGCTCCACCAACGTACGGTGAGTAATAGTACTCCAATGAACATTAATTACCGTTAATAGTGATTCTTATTACATTTTGTTCTCCGTGGTCAATTAAGTTAACATGTATGTGAAATGAGAATTTGTGTGAACGTATGTAAACATTGAAGGATTTGGCACACACGGACATGATATAGATATCTACCTGGAGTGGATCATCAAAACGAATAATTGGATAAGACTACGGGTTGTTTTGTACGTTAATAACCATTGTGAAATTATGTTAAATATCAGATGAACCTCCGAATGACTTAATCCGGAGAAAGAAGTGAATGTCAATAATACGATTATGTGAATCACGTTATGATATAAATGGCTCCACTCTTATTAATGTAATGGAATACTTACCTTCAGTTTATTGTTAATAGTGTTGTTCTGTTATTGTGAGATAATATTGTCACCTTATAAGAAACTATGGGAAATCTGAGAGCATTACTGAGTACTACATTCTGTTTATGGTTGATAATGGCTACTAACATACTGTTATGTGTAAGTCAGGTGTATGGATTTATGACTAACAAGTGGAATGTAAGTACATTACGAGACTATGGTAACTACGTATTTCTGGACTCATTTAATATGTAATAACATTCTGTTATTTATGAATCAGTGACATTAATTTATGACAAACAAATGGCATGTGACTGTATTATGAAGTCTAATCTGTTAATGGTTGTTATTAGCACTCTGTTGAACGTAATATAACTCATGTGAATATTTAGAAGGAATTATGTGCTTCTGTATGACTATAAGACCAGTCTGTTCTGATGACATCTGTGGTTATTTCATTATGATGTTCGTTTCGTTTATATTATGACATGATAAACTTATTATTTTCTGGTATGGAGCAAAGTGCTGTACGGAACGAAGTGCTACACCTTGGTGGGAGCCACCTCTGGAATCCGTACGAGCCACCTCTTGAGTCCATACATTTGTTGTTTCTGTTACCACGCTTATGCGTTCTGTTATTTATGGGCTGATAAGCCGTTCTGTTATTTTTGGCCGATGGTAGTTTGATATTTGTGGACCCATGGTAGCTTTGGAAATAATTGTCTATATGGCAGCTTTGGAAATAATTACAGAATGTAGATACCCATGTGTTCTTTATTGATAAATGCACGGATATGTATTATAATTTATGTTGAGCATTGAATTGTTATGTGCTATTATTCACTGAGTTTAACTCACTTTATTTTGTGTTTGTTTCTGTAGGCACTCAACCCGGAGGTTAACCTTAACCTGTGACTTCCGTCACCCAGTGTCAATCCCTGAGTATCTAAGCTCTTAGGTGTTGACGTTCAAGTTATGGAGTTTTGCTAAGTTTTAAGTTGTACCCTAAATGTCTGTTAAGATTAAGGTGTATGTAATTCGTTTACCTTCCCATGTTTTCGTTAGATGCCCGACCTTGAGGGCTGGGTCTGTATATATATGTATGTACTTAGCTATCTTCAGATGCATGACACTATCTATTCATCTGCATTATGTTCTGTTGGTGATCCTGGCATAGTAATGGTAGCTCAATGGATGTTATTCTATGTATTTTATATTATTGAATGCTTCCGTTCAGGCCCCGTATGATATGTATAACAGGATTAGTGTTTGTTTTCGAGTGGGTCATGCCCAAACTTTTAGGGGCGGGTTTGGGGCGTGACAGGCACCTTCTGCAGGGGACTCTCCAGGCTCTCTGCTTGCATACCTCTTCTCGCCGCCCTGGCAGAGAGGTGGTGGGACACCACCGATTCATTTCACTTATCAGCGACTGGGGACATGACGATGACCCCTTACGACTTTTCGATGCTCACCGGCATCGGGGTGGGGGGTGATCCGATCCCCTTCGATACAGACATGGATGAGTGGATTGCCGCTCAGATTCACTTGCTCGGCGAGGCGCCTCCACTTGCTCGTCCAGGGTTTGTCCGCTACTCCTGGTTCGAGGTGCAGTTCCGAGTGCAGTCCGTGCTGGTGGACGCAGCTCCGATGACCCAGGAGGCCGCTGAGAGATATGCGCGCGGCTTCCTCATGTTCTTGCTGGGGACCACCCTGTTTGCCGACCGGGCGAACACAGTGCCCCTCTGCCTGCTCAGCGCTTTGGTGGACGTCGAGAGGATTGTGCAGTATGACTGGGGGGGCGCGGCTTTGGCCACCCTTTACGATTATATGAGCTCAGTCTCTCGTGGCAGTGGACAGCTGCTAGGAGGCTACTGGCGAGCCTGGGAGGTATGTCTTCTTCTCTACTTTACATTTCTGTTCTACACTTTCTGTATTTTGTACACTGTAGTCTGTATACTGTACACACGGCACACACATACTTCACTTTACACTGACTGCACACTGTTCACACTGTACACTCTGCACAACACAATACACAACACACGGCTCCGTTATTTCTGCTTTATTCTGCATCCTGCTTGATCTGATAGTCATACTGACGTCTGTTTTGCAGCTGTGGGTGTACGCCTACTTCCCCAGACTAGAGCCAGTGCCAGAGGCGGAGACCCCTCTGGTCGTCCCCTTCTCTCGCCGTTACGACGGGCGATGCGTCCGGAGGCCCCGGGACACTTTTAGCTTCTTCCGCCGTTTCTTCGACACCATCACCCCCACCGAGGTATGTTTTACTTACAGTCCGTTTAAGCTTCGCTTTCAAGCGTACATTTCTATATCAGTAGATAATCAACTGTATTTCATTTCAGGTCACCTGGCAGCCGTGGGCTCCACTACCAGCGGTGATACGAGATCGGTATGCCGGCGCCATCGAGACCTCACGCTACCGGATTCTCCTGGAGGGCCCGGTCTGTCGGGCCTGGTACCTGGGTGAGCGTTTCATACGCCAGACCCTAGGGTTGCCGGAGCAGATAGTTCCGATCCTTCCTCCCGAGCGCATGAGGGAGACTGAGGGGTACAGCTTCCAGCAGATGGAGGACTACACCCTTGGCTGGGCCGTGGACGTAGATGCCGACAGGGGCGAGGGCGACTACTCAGAGTACGTCCAGACCTTCTTGATGCGGCCTTTGAGCAGGGGCTCCCGAGCTGATCCAGCGAGACCTGCGGCGCCAGCGGCCCAGGCAGAGGCAGGAGCAGGAGTGGGGTCGTCACGGAGGGCTCGAGCTCGCGGCAGGAGGGGAGTGCAGAGGGGACGAGGGACAGGCTGGCCTGCTCTGCCTACCATGTTGACATACAGGGGGCAGAGTGGAGAGACCTACCAGATCCCTTTTGCTCCTCCCCCGGCTGGTCATGAGTTGGCTGGTATTCCCGACTTGCCTCCGGTATGTATTACTTTATTTCTGCATCTTGCATTGTTATTTCATTTCAGTTCATTCAAGTATCCCACAGAATACTGATGCATTTAATACTTTTGTAGGCTTCCTCCGAGTATACCCGTCAGTCTGTGGAGCTGAATGCCTCCCTGATGGGGATGCTACAGCGGACTCTCGACGCTTTGGCCGTCTACAGCCTGCCGGTATGTTCTTCTGACCACAGTCTCAAACCATACTCTGTTCGCACAATCTGCTATACTGCACAAAAATCTGATAAACTGCTCACGGCTTTCATACACTGTACTCATACACTGCATTCCTGTACTGATAAACTGCTCACGGCGTTCACAGATTGTACTCATACACTGCATTCTGTACTGATAAACTGCTCACGGCATTCACACACTGTACTCATACACTGCATTCTGTACTGATAAACTGCTCACGGCACTCACACACTGTACTCATACACTGCATTCTGTACTGATAAACTGCTCACGGCACTCACACACTGTACTCATACACTGCATTCTGTACTGATAAACTGCTCACAGTTTTCTGATGTGTTTGTTCTTTGTATTTTCAGCCTCCTTTCCCGATCCCTCCAGTGAGTGGCGCTGCTCCAGCTGGGCCTCCCCTCTCTACTCGGGATGGCAGGATATTCCCTCGCACTAGAGGGGGACGTGGTCACGTGGGGAGCAGCTCACAAGCTCCAGTTCCAGGAGATGGTGAGTCGGAGGCGGGGACGGAGTCATTTGCGGAGGAGGCCGGGGACAGCTCGGGCTCGGGCTCCGACAGTGACAGCTCCGACGATGCTCCTGTGCTTTTGCCCAGGAAGAGGGCGAGGACCGATCCTCAGGCATGAGGCCTGCTGCTGATGATGATGATTTTGCTGCTTCTTTTCTTTATTTCTTTTCTTGTACTTTTCTCTTTTTGGTAGATAGAGTACTATGTACTGCCGCAGGCAGATTTTTTTGCTTTCTTCAAAAGTTTGTACTTTGAAAGAGATTATATAAAACAAACTTTTTATCTGAAAAGTGTTATGTTTACATATCTCATACTTTGCACTGCATTGCATCATATTACATCTCGATGTAACTGAAATTGTTTTACTGCCTGGAAATTGGGCACTTGCACTGTAATAATCGGATAACCAACCAACTAACAGCAAACAACTCATACAAACCGCTGCTCAAACTGAACACAGCCCACATTCCGCTGGGGATTAATCTGCATACAGCCCATAACCCAACATTTGGTTCATTCCACACACGGCAAACTTTGAACAAACAGCCCAATCTGACAAGCCGGATCACGGCAGGCGGAACTGACTGAAATTGAGATGTCCCAAATTTTCCATTTCTTCTCTTACCTCGCATGGATGTAGAGAATGGCACGGCATTCTGAGCACAGACGATTTTGAGGTAAAGAGAGGATTTTAACCTGGGTATCGAGCCTACAACTGGACACCGCCGGAGAACTCAAGTACAGAAAGTAAAAGGCACACGACCTAAACACAACGAGACACACTCGGAAAAGACTCAAAACTAAGTTGAGACTAACAAACCAAAAAACACGACACGGACGTGTTTGAAAACAAAAGATCTTGAGGAGCCAATTCTTCCGGGTAGGTTTCCCACCCTCTCTGATTTGTGATTCTCGCATCACTCGGCCCTCGAGCTCGATTTTTCTCACAAGACCTTCTTCTCACTTTTCTCTCGGCTTACACCTCTCTATTCTTTATTCTCTCATTTTCCATCCCTCCCCTGAGTGGTTGATAGATGAATAGGAAGCGGCGGATTCACCGCGATATAGCTAACTCGTGGCTATTTCTTCTGGTAGATAGAGCGCCTTTCTGGCAAATGCGTGCTGACGGTGGGGGGGAAGACAGGATACCTGACTCAACTGTGTCCCTAGTTCATTACTCTGACCATTCTTTGTTTTCTTTCTAAAATAGTTTTGATCCAAAATGAACGCCAGATTAGCGTGCTTGGGCAATTTTTGATTTGAAAATCATGCAAGTCAGGTTGCAAGCACTGAAAGTTTTCCTTTTGGGTCCAAACATGGTCCAATTTTGGAAAATGGAATTATTTTCGAGAAAATAGTCAACCTCAGTAAAAATTTTCAAAAACTATTTTTGCGAACGGTCAATGCTCAACGAGCACGGAACTCACCATCGAGATGCGCAACCTCGGATCGGAGGCAATTTGGAAAATTGCCCCTGGCTTAAAAGGGGGAGAGGAAGGGCAACGGAAAGTTGCCCCTAGTTTGGATGACGACTGAGGGCAACTTTGGCAATAGATGGCAACGGAAAGTTGCCCCTTGTTTGGATGATGCCGCGGCATGCCTATTGATGATTGAGCTCGACCGGGCTCTCAGGCACGGAGAGGACGAAGACAGCCACAAACAATATATGGACACAGTCGCCTTGAAAGCGTTGGTGACTGGGTTCCAGAAGGAAGTTGATCACGTAGCTCCAATTGTTGCAACCGAGACATCGGATTCGGAGGAAGCATGGGTAATCAAAACCATACATGGACTGAGACGCTATGGAAGCGTTGGGGGCTGGACTTCAGGATGAAGTTGCCTACGTATCCCAAACATGGGAATCAAGCCTTACGTAGTTCGGGTTAAGGTACTCTCGGGTATTTTAACCTTCACTATTTTTAGGATCTTACTTTTGCCAAGGCACCCGATGCGGGTTTTCGACCTTGCGAGCTACATTCTTCTTTCTTTTCTTCTTTTTCTTTTGTATTTTCATTTTTTATTTCTTTTGCTATATATTTTTCTTTCTTTCTTTTTTTTTGCATTTTTGCATTTTTCTTTGCTCTAACTTTTGCCTGGACCGCCCTTCCGGGTTTTCGGCCCAGCGAGCCTCTCAAAGGGTAAAAGTGTAACAAATCCATGCCAAATGGTTTTGAGATTGACGCCTCCCCTTTTCCGGGAGAATGACGGTTGCAGTGCTTTGCAGGAGATTCCATCATGGTTGCTTTGCAAACTTCTTCTGGTGAAATCTAATCTTTTGCTCCGATTTCGGTGCCTCTTGATCGAGGGCTGCTTCGAGTCTGACCTCACAGGCCTTGACTAAATTCTGGATGCCGGTTCAAGGTTTGGAAAATGAAGGGTCGAGTTACGAGGCTAAGAGCGATCCTAAGCTGCGCAATCTCAAGAGCGATTCCACACAGGTCTTCGCAGGACTGCGCAAAACATTTTGTTTTTGAAAGTTTTTAAGGAGGCGACGAATCGCTCGTGCCGAAGACAGTGTGGAACCAGTCTGGATTAAGCCAGGGTCCCTCTCAGTACTCACGCTGACAAGCATGATTTGAATCATTAAGGGCTTAGCATGTCTCTCTTTCTTTCAAAATGATCAAAACTTTGCAAATCCCGAGGAATTCCTTCCCCTTCGTTTTTTTTTTTATCACGACAGTGTTCGAAAAGGGTTTTGAAAAACTTAGGTCAAAACAATGATTCTTAAGGCACCCAAGAGCAGGTGGAGTGCGCTGTCACCCCATTCGAATTCTCTGGCACAACTAGCCCAATACAATCAATAAACATGGAAACATGGTAGCCACGGCTGTTTCATTCAGGTTTCCCGGGTGTAAACTGGCTCCACAGCAGAGGCAGACCCAAAAAGAAAGTAAAAGATAATTACAAAACAAAGCGGTGTTCGAGGCAACAACCCCAGAAGCACCTAGCATCCTATATAAAAGAGGGACTGACTCATTACAATTAGACAGACCCTTAAGCAAAAGGACTGACTCAAAACAATGAGACAGGCTCAAAACAAAATAAAAGACTGACTCGACACCCAAGTCAGAATGTGCAAAATCAAGATTCACGGATGCCCAAAAATGCGTGCCATACGCCACATCAAAAATGTACCAAACACTGCCCGCAGGCGGTTCCACCCTCTGCTTACATACTCGCGGTATCTGCATCTTCAAAATCCAACAACTGAGTGGTGACGGACTTTGCTGAAGTGGGAGGGAGGATAACTTCGTTATCAATCAAATCTTGCACCTCGTGCCGAAGACGGAAACAATTATCAGTGGCATGGCCAGTCTGTTGATGGTACGCACAGTACAGGGAAGCATCATGGGTATCAGGGAGATTCTTCGGGAGCGGCCGCGGCTCCAGGGGCTTAAGGTGTCCCCTTTCGGCAAGGATCTGCAATGCCTTGGACAATGGCATATAGAGAGCATGAAAGACCCTGCGCCCTCGGGGCTGGTACTTTGGGGCACTCTTGCTAGATGCACTAGCAAACGGGTCGGCGGGTGCGGCCTTGGATTTGTGATCCCTTCCGGATGTAAGGCTGGAAGGGGGAATAACTGTTTTGGCATGACGGGGCCTATCCCGATTCTCTGATTGACTGGAATTGCCCTCAGGCGGAGTGGGGAAAACGTCCTCCACAGCTTTTGACATAACTGCGGATATCTGTTGCTTGTTCATTCCCCCGGCTTTCAAAGCCTCTACTGCCCACAGCAGTTGTTCAATAGGGTCGGCCTCGGCCTTCATCTTGCCTCTGTCTCTGGCCTCAGCCTGATCGAGAGCTTGGTTTAATGCATCGTTGCCATAGTTGGAGGCCATCTCCGGTTGGCTGAGTTCGATGACAATTCGACCCAACAGCGGGGGCTCTTGGGGTACGAAGCTTCCGGCATAGGGTGCAGCTGGTGGTGAAACTGACATTCCATAGGCGAGATCTGTCACAGACCTTTGGAGATCACCTATCATCCCCATTAGTTCGAAAGTAGTAGGCTCACGAGCCTGGTACAGTTGAGGAGCCCAAATTGGATGTGCGGCAGGCGACCTAGGCGGATGCGGTATGCTGACAACAGTTTCATCCTGTGGGGTGACTTCCTGACTCAATGCGGCCGTCATGACCACAACCTCTTCTGAGTTCTGCGTCATGTTCAGTCCTGCCTCAGCAAAGGGGAATACTGACTATTCTGTTTCAATTTTCTGAATCCTCTGAACCTCCCTCCTGAAAGGAAAAACGGACAGCGTTTCAGCCCAAAACAGATCAAACATAGGTGTAGTCAATCAACTGATCTCTACTACTGATAACTGTTCCCCAGAATCACTGGTCCCAAAACTGAACTGATACCCGCAGATAGATATAGCTAATTCTCAACAACACTGATACCGGTGCCCTCGGGCCGGATACCCAAATCTTGCAAACTGATATGTTTGTTCCCTGTAGAGATACACTCCAAAAGCACATAGCAGGTAAAAAGAGAGCCAAAGCACCCCTATGTTGGGGTAGGGTTTCCCTGTCCTATTTTGTCAGGAACTAGGGTTTTACTACGCACACAGCGGTTTCAAACAACCTATATTGGGTAAGCAACCTGTCCTAGTTTGGAATGGTCACTATGGATTCCGAATATGCACTAGGTCGAATGGTCGAAAAAGGTGCCCCGGTAAAACCGAGGGTTTGTGTTCCCATACTGGCAGAGCCCGCAACCGGTCAGCCTTATGGTCATGCCTTGACAAGACAAGCCTCCGGCAAACCGCTCAGGAATAGCAGATGGCCAACACGGTGTCCTAGGCGCACCAATGCACATGCAATGCAAAGAAACACATAAGTGCAGTCAAAACAGGATATCACGAGTTCGAGTCAAGCTCTCTAAAACTCCCCAGCAGAGTCGCCAGAAACTGTAACACGTCCGCGGAGGGACCTCGGCTACAGTTCGGACTCCCTTTTGTTTGTTGCGGTTCTAAATCTGAACCAAAGAGTCCAACTCTGGCAAATCGTTTTGAAGAAAAACAGATTTTTGAAAAAGTAGTGCCAAACATGGACTGCTTTGCCAGATTACAGAGTCGCCACCTAAATATTTTTAAAATGGGGAAATTTAGGAAACCCTGACTCGGTGCCGAAGGCCACGTGTCCGTCATCACCAAATGTCTTGGCTCGGGAGCTTGGGTACGATTGGGGAAGGTCAGCTATGAGCACCCCCTTTCGCCCGGTCCGAAGACCGGCCTCTACTAACCGTGATATCCGTTTTTGAAAACTTTATGCGTTCTTATTCCGATTATTAGCCTAGAATTTACTATGTGATGCGCACAACACAAAAGTATAGACTAGATTGCCTAATTTGGAAATAAACATTGCATATCCGTTTTGTCTTGAAAAACGTGTTAGTTTTTGCTACTCGCAAGTAGGCTAAAATTCGGATTTCAACGGGTTGTTCCAACTCAGGCAATCCAACCTCCACCCACAGGCATTCAAACAGTTTATCATGTAAGCACTTAGCCACATGGCAAGCATACTGTCATAGTAAACATTCACACGTATGCAATATGCTAAAGCCATAAAAACTTACATCGTACTCCGTGCCAAAACAGTAAACTAGTTAGCAAACATGCATGACCTAGTTCATGTTAAATGGCTAATGCGACACATACAGGAGTGTAATCTAAACAGGCTCGGCTAACCCTAAACATGGCACATGAGATGTAACAACTATCACGTATTCAATTTGGAATTGAAAATACGATGCGGTTTGCATGATGTGCCGAGCCCGGTGCATGTAAACAAATGCATGAATGCACGCATGCATTGCATAAGGTATGCTAAAATAAACGTGCCCTAGTCCATTACCATAAGCAGGTAAATAAAAGGGTTAGAAAGAAATGGGGGTTGGAAGACATACATGCCACTCACCCACACTTATTACAATTGCGCCCTCACTCGGAGGGATCAAAATAATAATACAGACCGAATAAATAATTAACTACCCTAGCTAATTAAATATTACAAATCAACTAAATTAATTAAATAAATTAACTAATCTAATTAAACAGTAAATCGCCTCGGGATGAGGGCCAAAAGCAGCGCGCGCTCGGGACTGGCTCGCAACCGCACTGCCGTGCAAGTGTGCCTCTGTTTCCTCTGCTCTCCTCTTCAGAAAATTACCAAAATCCCAGGAGTGCCTTCTCAGAGCACTGGGGAGTACCACCGGCTGGGGCATAGAACCACCGGCTGAAGGAGGAGACAACCGGCACTGAATTCACTCATCGGCTGCCGATTGACTGCCGGTCGGCACTAAATAGTGCCGGTCGGCACAAAATTCCTGCAGAACCTGCAACTCACAGCAGCAGAGGGAAACAACATGCAAGGCAATGCAATTCAAGCCATTTATGCACCAAACACACTCCCTATCATGTTATTGACTCAAGGGGGCATGCGCCTCGGTTCCCGGACCACCAATCGCGCATTTTCATGCATGATGGCCCTAAGAACCAAGAATGCAACTTCACTTTCAAATGCATACAAAACACAAAGGCACAAAAGGGTGCCAAACCTCTATCAAACTCACTTCAAGAGGCTTGGCATGCATGTCAATGTGGTGCAATCCTAAGCATGTTATCTAGGATGCAAGATGGACAAATGTGATGCACTCATGCAAGCATACAAGTAAGCATTCAAGACAAGCATGCAAACCAATGAAATGGTGGATTTAGACATGAATTAGGCATCTCAAATGGGCCCAAAATCAGTGGCCAAAGTGCCTAGAAATGGGGACTAAACAAACTCACACACATGCAAGTGTCAAGGTCCAAACCCAAGGCATACAAAAGCAACTCTCATGCACACTTAAGAGGCACAAACATGGGCTAATAGCATGCATGAAAAGCTCTGAAATCCGTGTCAAACATGATGCCAAATCATGCAATGAAGCATGCTAAACAAAGCATGCAAATGGCCTAGGCTTAAAGCAAGTCAATAGGGCATTAAACTACACTTAGCACAAACACATATGGCATGCATCAAACAACCAAAAACAGATTTTTAGCATGTCAAATTAGGCCCAAAGGACCACTTAGATGGCATCTAAGGGACATGGAATCTAAGGCATGCAACGTGACCAAAACATGGAGCATTTAACACAAGCTTAGGAAGTCACAAAGAAGCATGCAATGTAAACATTACAAGCACCTCTAGGGGACTGAAATAGCATGCTAGGTGGTTCCAAACCATCAAAACAACGCAAACAAAGGCATGCTACACATGCACACTCTTAAGGCCAACAAGCCAAATACAAAGGGGCTATATTAAACATGCCAAGATTGACCAAAACACTTATGGACAGACCTACAACATGGTAATATGAGTACAAAATCTTCACAAACACAAGTCTAAAACATGCTAGAAATGAAGGCATACCACCTAAGCATGTTAAGACATAAAGAGGCATTACAAGGCAACTATACTAAGCATGCATAGGAGACCGAAACCAACTTGAAAACATGTTATATCATGGCAATATAAGCATGGAAGACAATCAAGGCATGCTCAACACACACTCAAACATGGTGCTCCTTTGGAAGCCAAAACTTGCCATTTTCAAGGACACCAAGGAGAGGGGGGTGGCCCTCTCCTTCTTGAGACTTCAAGGCATGCTCTTCACCACTGAAATCCCTCAAGATTTCAGTGGTGAAGAGATCCTATCACCAAAATCTCGGATCTCTCACAAAATAGCACAAAAAGTGCCCTTTTCAAGGCCTAAGGGTGGTCAAACCCACCCAAACCACTAAACACTCTTAATATACAATAAAGTGGGTCAAAAATCAGAACTTTTATGTGCCAAACACTAAGCCCAAAAACTATTTTAAAGCAAGCAAAAATAGATTGCAAGAATGGGGTAAAAAGAGGGTATAGTGTCTTACCCTTGAAGCCTCTTCACAAAGCTTGGTGTTGTGTCTTCTTTGAGCTCAAAATCAGCCAAGAATCATCAAAAACCAACCTCTAGAACCTCTGTCCCAAGAGAAAGGTGAAGCACTAGGTGCTAGTGTGCAAAAGTAAGGCACAAAACACCTAGTTTAACAAGAGAAAGATAGATATAGGATAGATATATATTTTCTAACCTAAACCAGAGCTTCCTCTCTGTCTAAAATGGCTGAAACCTCTCAAGAATTCCAACCCTTCAGCCAAGAGAAGAGCCTTCTCTCTTATAGAACTTGTAAGGCTTACAAGCTAAGTAACCAAGGGCTCATCCCTCCATACACGTATATGGAGGGGAAGCAAATTGCACACAGCTGTCTGAAAATATCTCAGAAAGCAAGTGCACAGTGCCCGGCTGGCAGAAAATGCCATTTTGACAAAATTGAGTGCCGACCGGCACAAAAGAGTGCCAACCGGCACAATAAAGTGCCGGTGGCAACTCTAGCCAGCCGGTGGCCTCTAGCCCCAGCCGGTGGTGTGTGGGGATGCCTCACAAGGCATTCCCTGCCCTTCCAAGGCAAAACACAAGTGTTTGGTGCAAAACCAAACACAAAACAGTCAAGTTCGGAGGTCCTGAGGCAAGGCGCGCGAGTCGAGAACTCCGGGAACTCCAAATGAACACGAACATGGATGATCACCGAGTGTTCAAGTGGTGACGTCCAAGTCTTGAGGACGGTCAAAAATGGGGTGTCTACACAAACAGAGTCAGTACGGGGCGAGTCACAGAGGACACCCTAGACCAAGGAGACCTATGTTTGGGGATCTCGGCAGATCCAAAGGCAAGGCCTATGTTTGGATGATGCAGTGGACGAAGGGAAGTCCAAGAGAACACAGAATTACATCGGGAGCAGCCCGCCAAAAAGATTAAAGTCTATCGATAGTCGAGCCCCCAGATGAACAAAGGAGAACCTGAGAGATTACCTCCAGAGGAAGAGGCATAATGCCGATATCACATCCAACGGCCAGCCGAGGACACCATTCTCGGTGGAGTTGGATGCCTTCGAAGCGCCGAAGAGGTTCAACATGTTAAGGTTTCAAGTTTATGATGGTAAGTCTGATCCAAACTTCCATGTTGGTTTATATTTGAACTCAATGGCTTTTCAAAATGAAAATGAGCAACTGTTATGCAAGGCGTTCCCGTCGTCATTCAGGGAAATAACATTGGATTGGTTCCATAAGTTACCGAATGGAAGTGTGAAGAGTTGGGAAGGCCTAGCTGAGATGTTTGTGGCTAGGTTTGTTATAAGCAAGTAGCAACCACTAAGGGTATTGGCTTTAAAGATTAACAATGGCGAAGGCCTCAGGGCTTACGCCAAGAGATGCTATGAGGTGTACAATCGGATTTTGGCTTGTAACCAGGAGCTAACAGTCGTTTCTTTCAAGAACGGCCTAAATGATGAGTGCCCACTTCGACAATTGCTTGTAAAATCCTTACCAAAGAGCATGGAAGAGCTTATGGCACAAATTGAGAAGTATGCCAGAGTAGAGAAAGACACGAAAAGGAAGAAGACACCAAAACAAGAAAGGAGAAACGACTCACTGAAGTGAGGCAAAGGGAATACTGGCGCTGACAGGCAAGAAATAGGAGTGAGGGCTATGCAGGTAGTCAACATGGTATTCAAGATCCCAATCTATAAGGTTTTAGAGAGGATTAGGAACCAACCATACTATAGAGCACCGCAGAGGGTCCTTGGCGAGTTCATGGACAGGAGCACCGAGAAGCATTGTGCCTACCATAATGAGGATGGGCACATGACTCAGGGATGCAGGGCTCTAAAGTCACACTTTGAGGATCTGGATAGATAGGGACACCTGAGAGACCTAGTAGATGAGGCGAAGACAAGGGAAGAGCACGCTAGGCTGCCTCAGGGACAAGCAGCACCACCTCCACCACCACCCTCGCAGCAGGTGGATGGACCTCAAATAATCAATGTGATTCACTCGAAGGTCAATGAGAATGAAGTTTGAGCGGAGACCCAGAGAGTGAAGCACCTGTAACATGTATATCAGGTCCATCAAAAGAAGCCTAGAACAAATGAATATCAGGGCCCAATGATTTCTTTCACTGAGGCAAACTTGGATATGGTGCAACATCCATATAATGATGCCTTAGCAGTAACTTTGGAAATTAGAGATTGCTAGGTGAGGTACATATTGATCGATTAGGGCAACTCTTGTGACATCATATATGTCAGATGTGACAAGGAGCTTGGCCTCAACCAGAATGATCTAGAGCAATTTGACAGCCCTATGGTCGGATTCAACGAGATGCCGACATGGCCTCTTGGAGTCACGAGTCTAGAGGTATAGTCAGGGAGCAAAAAGGTAATAAAAGAGTTTACTGTGATAGATATTCCCACCCCATATAATGCAATTTTGGGAAGGCCTTGGTTGCATACAATAAGGGTTATCCCCTCAACGCTGCACCAACTGTTGCGATTTCCAACAAAATAGGGGATTGAAGAAATAAGAGCAGACCGAGTTCAGGTAAGAAATTACTTTATGGAAGTAATGAAGTGTACTTGTAATATAAGGAAAGTAGAGAGTGCAAAGATTAAAAGTGAAGATTACGAGGTCTTGGACGATGTCAGCAAATAACCTGACGAGAAGAGCAAAGAACATTTGAAAAAGATTCTGGTGCAAGAAGACGATGATGAACGATTCTTTCTCCTCTACTCTAGCTTAGCCGAGGAAGAAGAAAGAGAACTGGAGGCTTTCTTGAGAGAGAACATAGAGGTGTTTGCTTGGACACCTTACAAGATGCCAAGGATCAGCCCCAAGGTCACTTGTCACAGACTTAATGTGAACAGGTTGGCAAAACCAATCATTCAGAGAGTAAGAAGGCCAACATTGATACATGTCCAGGCAGTTTAGAAAGAAGTAGACAAGCTACTGGAGGCACAGGCCATCAAGGAAGTGAATTATCCCGCATGGTTATCCAATACAATGGTGGTAAATAAGAAGAATAGGAAGTGGAAGGTCTACGTGGTAGATGCCACATCAGGGCTTAGGAGGATGAGTTTTCTAGACACATATAGAGGTTATCACCAGATAGAAATGTGTGCCCCAGATGAAGAAAAGACAACATTCATCACCCCTAAAGGACTCTACTGCTACATAGTAATGCCTTTTGGGTTGAAGAATGTAGGAGCGACATACCAAAGGCTGGTCACCAAGATATTCAAACATCTGATTAGGAGGACAGTAGAGGTCTACATAGACGATATGGTTATTAAAACTAAGGAACCTAGCAACCACCTCACCAATCTAAAGGAGGCCTTTGACATCCTGAGATCATACCAGCTTCAACTCAATGCGTCGAAGTGCGCATTTAGAGTAGGATCCAATAAGTTCCTGGGGTACTTGGTTACTAGGAAGGGTATTGAAGCAAGCCCAGATCAGATTGGGGTCATCTTTGATTTGAAGAGTCCGGCAACAGCCAAACAAGTCTAGATTTTGACTATAAAGGCAATGGCCCTGAACAGGTTCATTAGCCGAAGTTCAGATAAATGCAAACAATTTTTTGCTTTATTGAAGAAGGCCACAGACTTTCTATGGACAGAAGAATGCGAAGTAGCCTTGGGCGACTTAAAGAAATACCTGATAAGCCCACTAGTATTGTTGAACCCGGTACTAGGAGAAGAATTGTTCTTGTACCTAGCAGTTTCAGACCATGCCGTGAGTGTCGTGGTAATCTGAAAAGAAGAAGGTGAGCAGAAGGCAGTGTACTATGTGAGCAAGATCCTGGCAAATGCATAAACCAGGTACCTATCCCTGTCCTTGTCCCTCAAGAAGTTGACATTGGCCCTGGTAATGCCCTCGAAGAAGTTGAACCACTACTTTCAAGCCCACAAGATTGTAGTACTACCTAAACATCTATTAAAGTCCTTATTGCAGCCTGGAGACCTGACAGGAAGAGTAGCTCGATGGGCAATAGTTCTAGGTCAATATGACCTAGAATTCAGACTAAGAACAACAATCAAGGGCCAAGTTTTGGCCGACTTTGTGGCAGAATTCTCTCTTGGCGCAACCCCAACTCAGGCAATGGTGAGCCGCGGCCTAAGATGTCCAAGAGAGGAAAAGGAAAACCAATTGGGACTACGGAACCCCATGCTGACAGAATAAAAGAAGATAGAAGAAAGGCAAAAACCTTGCGATATTTACATCAGCCTCTTTCTGCCTCTTTGTCGATGGTAGCTCAAACCATCAAGGAGCGGGGGCAGGAGTGGTTTTGGTATCGCCAGAGGGGCGAATGATAGAACAGTCGATCCATTTGAGGTTCAAAGCCTCAAATAACGAAGCAGAGTATGAGGCACTGATTGTTGGACTGAGGCTAGCAGCAACCATGGAAGCCAACGAGGTGGTAGTCTTCTGTGACTCCCAACTCAATGTAAATCAAGCAACAAGTGAGTACGCAACCCGGGATAAGAGGATGATAGCCTATGTTAAGGAGGTTCTCAAGCTACTAACACGTTTCGAAAGTTGCCGGCTGTAGCAGGTTAATCGAGATAATAACAACCACGCCGACGCCCTGGCTAACCTCACCAGTGCGATGAAATTAGGTGAGACAAGGACAATAATGGTGGAGTATCTGCCAGGCCCTATTATAGAGCCCTTAATAACATAGTATCAAGCAATGTGCGTGGAGATGGATCCAAGCTGGATGGACACCATAGTTGTGTTCCTCAGGGATGGCAAGCTACCAGCATGCAGAAAAGAAGCGCACAAGACCAGATTAAAGTTGGCCAGGTTCTGCCTGCTAACAGAAGGAAATCTCTACAGATGGTCCTTCACTAGAACCCTTCTGAGATGTGTGCATCCATCCCAGGTTGAGGACTTTCTGTACGAGATCCATGAGGGAGTATGTGGAAACCATGCTGGAGGTAGATCACTTGCTCACAGGGCCATATCTCAGGGATACTGGTGGCCGTACATATAGAAGGATGTTGAAGCCTATGTAAGGAAATGTGAGAGGTGTCAAAGGTTTGCACCTTTGATACATCAGCCAATTCCAGATCTGAATCCAGTATCTAATCCCTAGTCATTTGCCTAATGGGGCATGGATCTTATTGGGCAATTGCCCTAGGCAACTGGACAGAGGAAGTTTCTATTGGTAGCAACTGATCACTTCACAAAGTGGGTAAAGGCTGAACCCTCAGCCAAAATCCAAGATGTGGATGTAAAGAATTTCATTTGAAAAAACATAATCATTAGATTTGGAATCCCAAAAGCCATAGTAGTAGATAATGGCACTCAATTCGACAACAAGTTAATCAAAAAATTCTGTGCGAAATACAAGATCAAGAACTATTATTCCACTCCTAGCTTCCCCCAAAGCAATGGACAAGCAGAAGCATCTAACAAGACCATCTTGGATGGAATAAAGAAAAGGCTAGAAGCTACCAAAGACAAGTGGGTGGAGGAATTGCCTAATGTCTTGTGGGCATATCAGACTATACCGAGAAGATCTATTGGGGAATCTCCTTTTGCCATGGCATATAACATTGAAGCCGTCATCCCACTAGAGATTGGCATCCCTAGAATCAGAACCCAGGGAGTGGATAATGGAACAAACGAGGCATTTCTTGCCCGAGATCTTGATCTAATAGAATAAAGAAGGAAAAGAACAGCAATTCGGTTGGGGGCATACTAGCAGCAGCTTGCTAGGGCATACAACAAAAAGGTCAATCCCAGGGAGTTTTAGATTGGGGAGCTTATTCTAAGAAAGGTTGTCGACAATAAGAAAGATCCTAGAGAGGGCAAGCTTGGCCCAAACTGGGAAGGACCATATCGAATCATCTCAGTTGCCGGCAATGGCGCGTATCGGCTTGAAAACACTTATGGCAAGGAGTTGCCAAGACCCTAGAACATTAGCAATTTGAAGTTTTTCTACCATTAATTTCTATTTATGGAGTTTTATGTAAAAGATTTATTATTAATAAAATACTTGCTCGATTTTGTTTTTATGAAATACTGTTAAAATTTGTGTGATAGGACTAAAAAATCTTAAGATGATGTTCTCATGGTGAATATAACGAATAACTTAGACTTGCCATAAGAGTTGAATTAGGTCTGTGATGTTTCAGCATGAAACATGACGATTAACTTAGACTTGCCATGATGGTAAAGTTGAAATAAGTCTGCGATGTTTCACCATGAAACATGACGAATAACTTAGACTTGCCTTGATGGTAGAAATGAGCTAAGTTTACGATGTTTCAGCATGAAATGTGACAAATAACTTAGACTTTCCATGATGGTAGAGTTAAACTAAGTCTACGATGTTTTAGCAAGAAACATAACGATTAACTTAGACTTGCCATGATGGTAGAGTTGAGCTAAATCTACAATGTTTCAGCACGAAACAAAGCGAAAATGGCCATGATGTGGTCAGTTTGAAAGAAAAGCTGAGGTAAGTAAGTACTCTCAGTGCATTAAGGTTAAGCCTTAGGTGCTTCATTCGGGCGAGCAGAACATGATAACCTCGGTCAAAAATGTCTAAGTGAGACTTAGGCAGGTGATACATCCTTAATGTGAACATGAGTGGTACTTAGGTTCACATTAGGGGGTAGGAAGTAGAAATGAGCATAACACTTGTGAAATTGCTGGTATATTTTACAAGCTAAAGTTATCCAAGATAAACGAATGTGATGATTCCCGAGGTATTACTATCCGAGATAACCAACCAGGTTGATAGACTTGGAAGGGTGAAGTCTTGCCAGAAGACAGTTAGTACAAGTGACAAAACAATACTTGTGGAAATTTTATGAGAAATTGTTATAAGTGCAATTCGGCTGAGATAATTAACACAAGTTTCCATTCGAGATGAGTTAATCCGAGACGATAGTACTATACTATACCTGAAGTATTGTTATCCGAGATATGGATATATCCGAGGTCTTAGGATCCAAGGTGAGGAACCAAGTTAACAAACTTGGAAAGATAATAAATATTCTAAGTATGGAAAAAATATGCAAGGCATGAGGGAAAGGCAATAAGCATACAGAAGAAATAGAATCAACACTTGGAAGAAAAGGCAAGACTTGTATTGACAACAATAGTAACAGGTTTGGTTACAAAAGAAGGCACATCGGCTTGACATCATAGAAAATTGTTTAAATGATTCCAAAACAACAAAGTTCAAAGAAAAGTAAAAAATCCTAAGTACTAGGATCTTGTACAGAGTGTTCAACCTCTGCTATTACTGTGTTTTAGCCTCGGCAGAGAGCGTGGCGGATTTCTCGGCCATGACCTCGGCATCACTCTCTTACAGGGTTTGATCAAAGACTCCTCTCAGCAACAAGAACCTCGGCCTCGGATGTCGCGTTTTCTTCGGCGAGGTGATCTTGGAGATCTCATCCCCATCCTCTTCATTCAAGTCCAAGACTTGATCGTTAAGTGTTGGGGATTTGGCCTCAAGAACAATGTCGGCCTCTTCCTCTTCGTCGGTGTCTTCCTCTTTGGCCTTGTCATCAAAACAGTTAGGCGAGGATGGAAAAGGCACGTTGAGTCAACTGATATCTCGAAGAGGAGAGTCGTTGGGGACAAACAACTCCTTAAGGGCTACCATCCAGCCAAGGTAATAGCCTTTGTTGTAGGCCAGATTGACTTTGGCCTTGTACTGATCGCGCACGGCAGCTTGCCCCTCCTCAAATACCTTTTCGTCGGCCGCCTTTACCTCAGCCTCCTTTGAATCAAGGGCCTCTTTGAGTTTGGCCTTAACTTCTACTGCTTTGACATCGGCAACCTTGGTATCGGCCTTGGCGGCTTCAATAGTGGCCTTAGCAGCTTTGGCTTTAGCCTCGGCTTTGTTCTGAGCATTTTTGGTAACTTTTGCTTTGTCCAGCAGACTCTTAGTGACGGTCTCAGCTTCGTTGAGTAAAGCAAAGAGACGTGCAGTTTCCTGCATCTTCTTGACGTGGTCCCTTTTCACCATCTCGGCCTTGACTGTGTGGGAGTAAGCGTGATGGATGGCCTGCAAAGAAGGAAACAAGTTAGCACAATTTGGTTGAGTGTAAAGAGCAGAAAAGAAAGCTGAATGAAGAGATGAAAGTTTTAAGTGATTTACCAAAACAGAATGCCGCATCATGATGGAAAAAATTTTGTATTGGTTGAAGTCGACCAGCTGGTTCATGTCGACTGACAGAAGCACGGCCGTGGACAGCATGGTGCTGACTTCTAGGCTCTCAATGGCACTGTCGCTTGCCCTCAAAGGTCGATCCCCAACAGGGACATCAGGTGCCAAAATGTCGTCGGGGTGGAAACTGCTTCCATCATTTGGGCCCTCGGACCTTTGCTTTTTCGGCAATGGCGTGTCAGTCGATTCAGCTTCGGCTAGCCTCTTTTTGGTGTCGGCCAGTTTAGATATTGGGATGGAGTCTTCTGGATCCTTCTCAGAATCACAAGGAATGTGGGTAACAGTGGCCTTAGCCTTGGCCTTGGCGTTTTTCATCTTTTTTCGCTTTGGCTTAGGCTGAGAGGACAGTGTAGATTGCAGAGATACCACGTCAGGCAAACTAGACAATAAGTCCTTTGCGATTGTCGATTTGCGACCCATCTCCTCCGTGGTAGCGGCGACTGTCACTCCAGTGTTGAAATTGATTACCGGTAGGGCAATTAGTGGATTCGCTAGATCATAGGCCGATGAGTCAAAACCTCGACATTTACGGCTTCGACTTCAGCCGGCAAGAGCATCTGAAATTCGATGTCGGCGTTTGCGTTGGGATGGTGGAATGAGTTGGGTTGTAGTAGAAAAAGAAAACTGCTCAACAGGATCGGATGATGAAGCTTGGTCTAGCTTCGGAGAAGAAACTGCAGGTGGAGTTAACGTAGACGACGGAGTCTTGCTCCTTCTTAGCACATTAGGTAGAGTAGACCGGTATGTTGAAATGTAATTCAGCAGAAGTGGGCCCTTCGTTTGAAAACTGGAAGGTTCAAAAGTTATTTGAGATCTGAGCTGGGGATGTGAGATTGCTGAAATGATTCGCTCAGTTGAGGAAGATCTGTCAAAAATAAAACGAAGACATTAGAACACCAGAAAGAAATGTATATACGCAAACGGATAAAGAACATAATGCTTTATGGTGACTTGTTCTTACCCTCATCTTCCCTAAAGACTCCTCGATGTAAGGGGTAGAGATGAGATCATCGTTTGGCGAGAACTCCCAATTGCCTGAGACAATCAAGAAGTCGTCTGCAGTGCCTTTGTTGGAGTCAGGCAGGTCGAGTATGAGTCTGAATGCGATAGATCTAGGCTTTAGGTAATAAGTCTAACCACTAGTGGACTTGAGGCCACACATGGTATAGTAGAACTGGATGTCAGTAAGGGTGATTCTAGCTTTCTCTTGGCATGCCAACTCGGTAATACCATTGATAACCCTAAAAATATTAATGGCTAGTTGCATGGGAGTAAGCTTGTAGAAATGTAAGACTTCTCTGCAGAGGATGTCTAGTGGGAACCTAACTCCACCCTCAATGATGGAAACTACGGGAAGGGCATGTAATCCTTCCCAGACATAATTGAGTCCTCCTTCTAAGCCAACCTAAGGTAGACATCGGCTAGGATAGAGAACTCTTGGCAGAAATGCTCAAAGTTACTTGGGGTGTCTACCCCCCACTTAAACATCCCCATGATGTCAGCTTGAAGTGTTTGGTGGTAGATTTCAAAGAAAAGAACTTAATGTGGGTTTGAAGACCTCGGCCAGACCCTAATGGTTTTAAGAAAAGGGTTCTGGTCGAGAGGAGAAGATTTTGTTTTAATTTTCCTAAGGCAACAATGTTTTAAGTCAAACCCCAAGCCTAAATCTACAAAGATGAACAAAATGCAAAGGCAAGAATCTGGAAAACAAACCAAGAAAAAAAAAATGATTCAAAATCAAGAAGTGCAATTAGAGGCATTGACAAATTTGTGAGTATCAAGTAACAACATCTAACGATTGAGTACAAAGTAGTGTACAGGAAACATGAAGAAAAATAGTACATAGAGAATGATAAATCCATGAACATTGGAAAGGTGTGTACAAGGCAATGTGCAAGAACCACAATCAGTGCAAATAATACTCAAGAACACAGGGGCAAACTTCGAAGCAAAAACAGATTCAAGAAATGGTTCACAATGTCTAGAGCATGAAAAATGGCAAGCAAATCAGGAAGTAAAATGTAGAATTTCATATAAGGAACAGTCGGAAATGTACAAACAGTTCACAACAGTGTCATATACAAGAATAATAAAGAGCTAAAAGTGGAATGAAGAAATCAGAGAATTACCGATTGAAGCTAAGGAAATAGACGCTGGAATAGAGGTCGCCGAAGTTAGACAACGACAATGAATGAAACGGAACAGTGAGTGCTCCACCAGAATTGGTGAATAAGACAATTGCAAGAGCTTGAAAACACGAAAATGACAGTTTTTGTAGAGAGAGAAAATTTGAGAAGAGAGAGAAATCAAATTTGTAAAAATGAAAAGACGGTAAGAGAGGGGGAAAGTTTTGTCAAAAATGCGAAACAGCGGCAAGATGTAATAAAGATGCCTTGGATGACGTGCTTGTCAGGCGGCGTAAGGAGATGTGACGCAACCTGATAGCGCATACTTGGTACGAGCTAGTGAGAATGGGACACGTGGAAAAAATGGTTGAAATCATACTGCATAACAGCTCATGCGCAGTTGAAACCCTTGAAATTCTTGAAGTAATGAGGTAATAACCTCAGCTAAGAGGAGTGGTCTCGGTTGAGATGCTTAAAGAACTTAGTTCATGGTTCTTGATTTTTGATAAAATGGGTAACTGCGTCTTGGTTACTTGAAGCTGACGAGTCATGATCTCGTTTGGAGTGGTGTCTGTGTTTTGAGCCGACATGTTGGGTGGACAAATGGTATAGGTTCCATCACCTTAGGTTGCCAAGGTAATAAAAACCTAAGGGGTAGTTGTGGGGAAGTATTTTGCAAATAACACCATGTGGCCAAGATAGCCCGAGATGTCAACTAAGGTGCCACGTGGATAAGTCACGTTGCCGAGGTGATCACGGCATTGCCGAGATATTCTGCGGTAATGCCGGAATCTAGAGATATTCGGATAAAGGACAACAATCCTAGAACAGAAGAGGCTTTTAGTCTGGATAAGGATAAGACTTACGAGGATTTTATCCCTATCTAGCCAAGAGTCCAAGATGAGCAGTGAACTTGAGTCCAATGAAGCGAGGCTTCTAGGGAATTAGGTCACTACTACTTATAAAAGTGAGGCACCCCCGTGGGTCTAAGGTATGCTTTTACTTGTGAGTTTAAGTACTATTTCGATATTTGTGAGCGATAAGATTTACTGACTTGGTCGTCGGAGTGCCCCCAGATGGACGAACCACCGCGGTATTCTCATCTTCTTGTTGGTAGGAAATTGGCTCAATCTATTCTGCATGTGCTCTCCAACTAAGTTCCCTATTTGATTGCGTGGTCAAAAATCAACACCAACATGAAGTAAGAACAAGATTGTTAAAAATTTAATAAAACATTTGATTCATTCCTTATTTAATATATATATATATATATTATATGAAAACTTGATTTGATAGAATTTTAATCTCATTTCACCAAAAATTTCATCAAATTTACATTTTGATTAAAGGTTTGGAGATGCTCTTAATCTGGGTTAAATGTTTTATTTTCTGGTTTTTGTGTTTTTTTTTTTTTTTTTAATAAAAGGAACATTCAAAAATATCAAAACCATCTAACAAAAAAACAAAAACCCTCCTCTTATTATCCTTTTTACAAGGGATAAAAGGAACTTTCAAAACAATTAAATAAATTTTTTTAAAAATTTCTGTTTATTTACCTCACTTATGCGTATGTACTAAAATAGTAGAGGTTTTTTTGGATAAAGTTTTGAAAATACCTTCCTCTTATAAGACAATCTCCAATCAATCAGTAAATTTTTTTTTATCTAATTTGATTCCAAATTTAAATAAAAAGCTTGATTTGATATGAGCTATTTCAATTTTTTCATCAAATTTCCATCAAAATCTTGTAAAAAATTACTTTTTCATCCCAAATTTCACTTTTCATCAATTTTGGTCAAAAAAAATCCAACTCCAATCTTTCATCTTTTAACAATTTTATCAAACTTAAGTGGAAAAGACTTGTTTGAAATCTGGTGAAAGATTTTGTTCATTCTTGGTTTGATGAAAAATTTATTTTTTCATTGATTTTATACAAGTTTGACAAAAGGATTTAACCTCATTTTTATCAAAATTTATATCATATTTAAATTTGATGAAAAATTAGAAACATTATTATTGATTTTGAAAGTTGTTGATCATGGGTACCAAAATCTACCAACTAATATATTTTAGGAATCAATGTGGAACAATTAAAATAATGGCACTCAGTTTATAAATACAATTTTATATTTTATATATATATATATATTTATCAAAAAATTCATACTCTAAAATATTTTGTCCATAATAACAAGCGCCCTGCAAAATGACCAAACTACCCATTATAATCTATCTACCCATTATAACCTTGTTACTCTCTCTCTCTCTCTCTCTCTCTCTCTCTCTCTTCTTCATCAAAGGCGGCGAGGGCTCTAATCACCGCCACTCTCATGGCTCCCATAGAGGGAGAGAGTCCTTAGCCTCTCGTGGCTCCAGTTTGCATCACTGTAAAGGGAGAGAGTCCTTGGCCTCTTCATCGTCTTGGGCGGCGTCATGGGAAGTACTAAGGGCTCTGATCGTCTTTGGCATCGTGGCCCCTTCGATCTGTTTCACAACCTCGCCGACGTCCACTTTGCCGCTGACTCTGGCAATCCAACCTACACCTACTCCAGGTTGTTGATCATTTTCTTATGTGTTCTGTTTGTGTATTAGAATGAGCGAAACAAAGTTCAAATTTTCATTCTTAGCTCAGTTTACAACTATATTTATATATATGTATATGTATGTATGTGTGTTATTGTTTTCATTTATTGCTAGTAGACATGTGTATACATGTAAGTTTCGATCTTTGATACTGAAACTGGGATTTAAGCTATACTTTTTGGCTTTTGTTAGATTTATGGATTATTTCCAGCATTTTGCACTTCGATATTTCCAGCATTTTCCAGATCTAGATCTAGTGTTGATTGGGTTGAAGATAAAGATTCAACAAATCTGTTTGAAAAAAAAAAAAAAGGCTCAGATCTATTGAGAAAGCAAACTGTAAAAATCCTAGATCTGTTCATCTTTCTCTTCGTTTCTTTTTGGTCATGTTCATCTTCCTCTTTTCTTCTTTGGTTTTGTGTTAGACAGATAGAGAAAGAAAGACTGGTTCTAGTAGAGAAAGAGGCTGTTTTGTTTAATTTTTGTTTCACCAGACAAAATAAAAATTTAAACAGATACGTTAAATAATTTGGATATTTGAACAAATAGTTAAAAAAGATTAAACAAATTAAAAAATATACAAACAGATAATCAAAAAATTTAAGTAAACAAAAAAATATTTAAATAGATAGTAAAAAAAATTAAACAAATAAAAAAATAATTCAATAGATAGATAAAAGGAGAAAATTGAAAATAAAATGTCTTCCAAAATAATAAATAGACTTTTCATCACAATATTTTACAAAGAGTGGGCTTCTTGCTCAGAAAAAATATCTGTAAGATCTAATATCTTATACCCTTCTTAAATTGGACTTTTTAATAATATTCTCTTAAACGATTGGGAAGTAAAGTATAACAAAATGTATCCTTGAAGAGAAAGCCTATGGTGTGCATCCCCTTATGGGTGCATGCCATATGCACCTTATCATAAATTGGTATAATTTTATCATAAAATTTTATTATATTAATCAAGTTACAAACTTTTGTAACATCAAATATAAAATTTTGGACATTCTGCTATGCTAATTTGTGACGATATTACATATTTTATGATTGATATTACGAAATTTTATGATAAAATTAAGCCAATTTTTGATATGGTGGCTTTTCCTATAAATGTAGTAGTTGGCTTCCATGCAGTCCATTTTGGCTCTATGGAGCCTATTTACGATTTCGTTTTGATAATTTAAATTATTCATTTGTTAAATTATTTGAGTATATAATTTATTAAAAAAAATAGATTGATTTGTTAATAGTAATCTATTCAATGTTTGGGTTTATCATTAAAAAAATGAATGAAAAGTGTGATTTTAAAAAGAGTATTATTATTCAAGTTCAAAAAGTAAATTCACTTTTTATACCTACTGAAGCGTGATTAATCAATTATTTTCTTGGCACATCATTAGATCTATAACGTGAGCCTAAAAAGTGGATTGATATATCATTTTCCTTTTAAAAATTGATGATCTTTTTTTTTAGCGACAAACGTAATAAAGTAAATATGTTTTAATTATCATATCAACTTAATCTTTTAAATGGATTATATGCATGAAAGATGCAATAAAATGAACGATTTAAATTATCAAAACAGAATCTGTGATGGGTCATAGACCCAAACAACACCCTGCAGTACATAGCCAACTCCTACATAGTATTCCGAAATAAATAAATAAATAAATAAATTTTTGACAGAAAATTTTCTTGACCAACGAAGTAGCAAAAAATTTGACGAAAAAAATAACGCCACCAACCTTGTTAACTAGTCAAAACATAATGAATAATCTTATCTTATGTATTTTGTAATTTTTTATTTGACGAAAACATTGCATAAATAATAAGATAAAAATACATAATAGTGGTAGTTTGAAAAAATAATTATAGATTTATAAAAAGTTTAACATTTTAATTATTAATATTTATAAATTTTACTATTGATTTGTAATTTTTTTTTTAAAAAAAAATCATGTGATATTTTCCCTAAATAATATGGGGACATCTCAGTGACAAAAAAAAAAGAAGTTTAAATTTGTAATGCCCAAAATAATTGCTGTAACTCATACTCCATATCAATAAGTGATCACAATGATATAATAGTTATCTTTCATTGATTTATAATTAAGCTTTACAAAAGAGTGATACAATAGAAAGAGGGGAAATTACTGGGAGGTCCCATGTGAAACATATGGTGACCATTTAATCCCAAAACTTTTTTAGTGCTCCAAAAAGTCCTTTCTTTTATCTCTCTGGTTTTTGCCTCTCTTGTTACGTGTTCATCATCAACAATGGGTTCATCAACATCAACAAAAAAAAATCTTCAGATCTGGAAATTTTCTGCAGATTTTTCATCATCATCAACAATGCGTTTTTCATCAACAATGCGTTCTTCAGATCAATTTCACATCCCAAAATTCGATGCTCTGTTTCTTCTTCTTCATTATCGACACCATCATCGTCAGTGTCGACGAAATTCGATCTTCGAACCTATTGGATGACTCTGATAGAAGAAATCAACCAGAAGCTAGATGAGGCCGTGCCTGTGAAGTACCCACAGCAGATCTACGAAGCTTGCTGTAGCTGTTGTAAGAATCTGCCATGAATATGGTTTTGTCAATTTCTCTCTCTTTCTCTCTCTATTTACAGATTTTTTTTGGGGATAGTTTTTGATCTATGGTTGTTGTTGTTGATGATAAAATAGATCTATAATATCATTGAAATAGATCTGTAATAACTTAGATTTGTACAGCTATCACACAGATTTGTAATGAGAAAATTTTCGAATTCTGAACAAGTAATTTTCGAGTTTTAGTTACAGGCGGTGAAAACTGTAAAATTTTGCAGTTTGAATTTTTTTTTTTGTGCTGGAATGAATCATGGTTTAAAACTGTAAAATTTTGCAGTTTTATAACATGCAAATTTTTTTTTTTTTTACAGTTTCATAACATGTTTTAAACATTCCGACGACTTTCCGGCGATGTTGAACATTCCGACGAGTCTCCGGCGACCGTTTAACGGAAGTCCGACGATAGTAAGATGTGAACAGTGTCTGTAAATTAAAAAAAAAAAAAAGGATTTTTTGGTAACAATTAAAAATGTGTTGGACTAATTGGTGCAAGTATTTTGTTTTGGGATTAGCTGGATCTTGAACTTAGTACATGGGACTTATCAGTAAGTTCCCCATAGAAAGATAAGATGAAAGTTAGACAAATAAGGAATGCCCTAAAGGCTTACATCTTTCTAAGAAGATACTTGATTACAACAAAAATGGGCTTAAGTCCAATACAATTAAAACCATTGGCTTATATAAAAATAATTATAACAAATACACAAAAGAAGCTCTCGCTCCAAGTCCTCCCAAGCTATTGCCTTAGCGGAGGCATATCATCAGCACCTGAAATTTTTTTCCCATGTAGGGTGAGCCAAAATCCAGTAGAAAAATCTAACACAGTATACGAATCTTAACAAAACTATAAGGTGAATGCATATGCAATGCTCATCTCAAAACGTTTTTATATCGTTTTCCAATATGCAATGCCATAATAACATCATTTCCTTTGAAATAAAAAGATAGGGCTGTGAATCATGTTCTGGGAATTTCAAAACAATACAAGATTTCTCGAAATTTTCGTCTGGAGGAAACCTTAAATTGGAACCCATGTAAACGTAGACTATACAAATATTACTATTGTCATTTCGCGAAAATTTCATCCGCAGGATCGACACCCATGTATACACGCAGTTTTCGGGACGTTTACCTTGGATACACATACTAACTTATTTGATGCAACAACTCCTTTCCTGATTCACCCCTTTTATCAAATCCATATACACGTGCAATGTATAAATGTAAAATAATGATCGATGCAAATGAATGAGGAAAAAAAAAAGTTTTAATTTTCCTAATTCTCATGCAATTTCTACAACAATCATAGCTATCCTCTACCGATAACCCAAAACAGATATTTCTAAACAAATATACAATTCTCAATAAAGATAGACTCTTCAAATTTCAAGAGGTGAGTAATAATACATATCCAACTCCACCATCCTCATCAATATCAATCCAATTTCACGATTTCAACATTAATTTCATTATTTATACAAAATCAATATTTGAAGCATTTAGGAAAAAATTTCTTTTCTTTCCAAAATCAACCCCAAGTATCAAAATCAACCATATATTCCCAACACAACATTATTTTCCATATCAAAATTATTTTCAAAGATCCATTTGAAAAACCCCTCTTTTGATTTTTACCCAAAACCCTAGATTGTTCCAAATCTTCCAAAATCTAAACATTTGTTTTGAAATAATAAATAACTAAGTTAAAACTCATAAAAAGAGTGAACATATCCCTAGTTCAAGCTTAAAAGATGAGGGAAAGAGAAAAGAAACTTCAACAACTCCCAAACCCAATTTCGTTCAAATCAAAAGAATGCCCATTACGTGCTCTACCTTTTTAACAAAGAGACATGGGTAAAGAACTCAACGGATCTAGGTGTATTTGTAGAGAAAAGTAGGATTTTAGAGAGAGAGAGAGGCTCTAGATTTAGAGCTTTTAGAAAGTTGATATATATATATGAAAAAGCGAGCCAAAAAGGTGACTTTACGATCTGATATACACGCAAACCGCTTGAGCGCAAGAAGTTACGCTTGAGCGTACAGACACAAAGGATGTGACCGCTCAAGCACAAGAAGTTGTTGCTCAAGCGTGAAATACAAACTCCAAGTAGTTTTACCGCTCGAGTGAATAATACCACGTCCCAATAGTTTTGCAGACCTACAAAAGTAATGAGAGTTCACAAAGACTGCTCAAGTGCAAGAAGTGATGTTCAAGCGTAGGAGCAAAATTCTAGGCAACGACAGTTTGAAAAACAAGCTACCAACCTGTTTTAAATTCGACCAACACAACCCAAAAGCCAAAATCAAAGAGGTAAGGGGAAACAAGGCAAGAATAACTATATAAGACAATGAAACCCGGATCCAAGACATACAATGGATCGGGTCTAAACCAGAAACATTATAAAGTTATTTACGATTACCCTAAAAATGAAGAAGTTATTTATGGTTACATTCTGTCTCATATCTTCACTAATCATCAACTAATTAAATCACTTACACATCATTGGATTTGGAAAATGAGTCTAACAATTGAGCTTATATATCATTTTTCATAAATAAGATATCGCCACTTTTCAAAATACCCTACTTCTCATCCTAGGAGTTAGCAGGTATGATAGAGTCCTCTTTGTCTGTCTCTCCGAGTTTCTACTACTAAGTAGCACTTCTGCTATTCAATCATACCCTCTCTTCCTCTCCATCTGGTTTCCTCAACTATTCACTCCCCTCCTCCTTTCTCACTTCTTCGCCAGCCGTTATCCTTAGTAAAACCCATCCCTCTCTCTCATCCTGTTACCATGATTGATTTCCTCTTTTGGGCCTCAGTGAAGTCTATACGTGATTTGTTTTTGTTGTCCATTAATACATGTACTTTGATCTGCCATGTACAAACAAATAGGTAAAGGCAAACTAGTTCTTGTTATCAAATATTTAGAAGACAATAGAAATCATGCCCTTCCCACATCTTCAACGACAACCACAAAAATAGAGCGCGATAAAATTTCGGTATTAAAATTTCAGTATTAGATCGGTAAAATTTTGGAGAAAAGTGCAATACATAGTATTTTGGGACGGAGTTCTTTGTTGGCTATAAAAGCGCATGCATGACACTTCTTGGTTGGTAACTCTTAACGTGTAGTGATAAAGATAATTTTTGACATTTTTGGTTTCTAGGTGTATTTTGTGTTAAAAAATTTTAAAATCTCATAATTTGAGTTGTACAAATATGTTTTTAACAAAATTGATATATGTAAATTTGTCTTTTAGAGATCTTTCAAATAAGATCAATATTGAATATGAACTTTAAAATAAAATAAATAAAATAAAGGGTTAATAGATTTATTTTTCGGTCAATGAAAATAAAAGAAACATTTTTATTTATTTATTTATTTGCAAGAATAAGCATTTGTAATCACTTTTGGCAGATTGGAGGGAGAGATCTCAAAAAAATATATGAAATCAAAAATAAGTCGTCCAAAATTAACTACCAAACTAAAAACTATGACTTATTAAAATTTTAATATCATAAACAAATTATTTTGAGCGTATTTCATCTTTGTTATTATCATAATTCATCATCCCCAAAATATACCAAGTAAAAAAAACTAAAAAAGTTATATGGGGGAGCGTTTCAGTCTTGGGCTTTGACTCCCTTGATCTAGAGTGACAGACCATTAGTGTTTAAGCCCATTGGGCCAAGCTGCACCAAGTTTAAAGAACCAATTTTGTTTGCGCCAGCTTGTGTTAAGTTCTTAATGTTTGGTAGACCCGATCCGAGTGTATATGTTATTGGATCTGAACCAAATTATTATAAAATTATTTTCTTTTATACATTAAACGATTTAACCTGTTAAACATGTCAAGACGATTGCAAGAAGGAAAATGATATATAAACTTATTTTCTAGATTTAATTATGTATAAGTAATATAATTAGTTGATAGTTAGAAAAGATATGAGTGAATGTTACTTTTAATATCTTAATTAAGTGTCATATCATTGGATTTGAAATTAAATCTAATTTTTGATCTTGAAGAATTAAGCCCTTTAACTTTTTATTAGAAGATCATAACAGTTCATGAAAACGGAAGAAGAGTCTGGAACACAAAAAATTCTAAATGTAGAGTATATAAATTCGACCTATATGTGAACATGTTTACAATTATAATCTATAGATACGTATATTTTTTGTTTTATATCTATGTATTCTATGCTTGGAACATTTTGGCCTTGTTTGGTTTGTTTTTGAGAAAAAAAATTTCAGAATATTTTTTGAAAAAATGACAACTAATTTGATAAAAATAAATATTAAACAAATATTTTTAAAAACTATTATAGCCTCTCAAAAGATAAAATTATGTCAAAATAATAAGCATTTTTATTTTTTATTTACTACACCAAATTAATTTTTATTTTTTTAAAAAAAAATTTACAAAACAAGTTTATGAAAATCATACCAAACATTATATTCCTAGGACCATTTATACTTTAATAGTGTTATACAATGTGGGTGTTTGGGAAGTGAATTTTTTTGTAGGTTTTTTTAGTTGTAGGATATTATTGAAGAAATTTTTTTTTGTGTTTAGGAAGATAGTTGGGTTTTTTTGTGGTTAGATGTGATGTTTATGAGATAAAAAAGTGAAATGATTATGAGATTTGATGTGATATTTTGTTTGGATTGATTTTTTTTTTTTATTTTGTAACCAAATTTGTCTTTTAGTGAAAAAAAAATCAAAAAAAAAAACCAAAAATCAAACTTCCCAAACACCCCCAATAACTTCCATCATTCCAAAATTTATAACTACCATGATTTTTATGCATATGGGGTGTTCATGGAATTGGAGTGCTTGTTGTGCGAAGGGCACATCAGCTACTATTGTGCAAGTTTTGAGATTCATTTTTTGGCATATTTTTATGATCAAAAAGTAAAGCATACATCTAATTGTATTTGTATAAAAAAATGGTAAATGTGATTTGAAAAATAAAATTAAATAAAAATGAAATTTGATGAAAGTGCTATCGATATCTGATCAATTTGAAATACTCTCAACCATTGTGAGAGCAATAAAAGCGATTACCGAAAAAGATATAAATAGAAAAAAGAATCTAGTGAATATAAGGAGAAAGCATGTCAAAAATTTTGCACTTCAAAATTTTTATATGATCTATTGATTTTTCCCTCATTTTTCTATCATTTATGTTTTGTTGCTGCTCATGTCCTTTAGCTATAAAAATTAAAGAGAAAATATCACATTGCCTTTAAATTATCACTCAAAAATCAATTGAAATCATATTTTTTATATCAGTTTTATATCTAAACTATTCAATTTTGTATCAATTTTACCTTATTGTTAATTGCCGTCTATAATCAAATAGAAATTGCTAATGTAGAATTCAAATTTCATTCAAAATTTCATTTTACCTCTCAAACTATCCCTAAAATATCAATTAGACTCTTGAATAATGAAATTTGAGGATTTAATTGATATTTTAGAGATAGCGCTTGGAATCTTGGCTTGATTGTTGGTAGGTAGATGTTAGTATTGATGTTGCGATGATGTTGTTTCCTGTTTATCTCTCATGTTTCATTGCTTATCATCTAACCATATTCGTTGATATTTATCTCTCTCTTGTGTTTGTGTTGTTTCTATTGTTCTCATGTTAGGTGGTTCACTTCACAAGGAGCTTAGAGTGGTTAGGTTTGTGTCTAGAGTGTGTGTTTGTTAGGATTTCATTATTAGAAGTGTTTTGTTTGGAAATTGCCAAAGGAAGAGATTGTTAGGTTCCTTATTTTGTCAATTCCACAAACGGACACTATTTGAGTTATAATTTTGTTGAGTTTTGAGTGTTGCTTGTAATCTTGGTTGATCATCTTTCTTTCAGTCCCAGAACTTGTTTTTTACCCTGTGAAGCTAGATGGGCTACTCGAGCGTAGAAGTTGGTCATCCAGTATCTCAATGTTTGTTCTTAGATATTGGGAGGCTTCTTTTACCTCTCGAGCATGCACTTTTGTTCTCGAGCAAAGTGACAGATGTTCATTTTGCTACAACTGCCTCTTAGACACATCTCTCATATGGTATTTCCTGAGCTTGAGTGGTCTTTGCGGCCCTATTTTGTTTTAAGTTGCCTCATATACATAATTTAGGCTTACCACTTCTAGATTTGAGACTTGAGACCTAAGAACTATTGAGTATTTATCTTGTCACGACCCCATTCCGCTTCTAATAGAATGATTCCATGATGGCCAATAATCTTAGATTACCGAATGCCAACTTACAAAGATTCACACATATAGAGTATACATATGGGGTATACATGTGTGGGAGCAATAAATTTAAATCAAATTAATCCATACAAGCTGTGCATAGATTAAATGAATGATCTACATATTAACATGGTTTTACAACTTGGATACAAATAAACTAAACTTGAAATTACATATTAATCAAAAGGCTTCTCAAGCCAAAGCATACTAAGAAATGAACCATAAAGCTAAGAAACATAATTTTCCAGATTAATACAAAAGCATGGACCAAAACATCTTCCCAAATAAAGCCTTAAGCGACATCGCCTTCTTGCTCATCATCTATATATATATAAGGGATAGGGGTAAGCTGAAAACTCAGTGAATGATATAAGTAATAAATGTTACAATGAATGATATTCGAGATTTTACCAAAACAGTACATATCATAGCTTATAACAAATCAAAGGATGAATCAAGTTCATTAATTAAAGGCTTTCAAAGCTTCAAGGGGTGTTTACTAAAAACTACATGATACAAAGAATGACATTCATTGACAAAAGAAAGGAATAACCGACCCGAAATCGATTAGACAAGCCCACCCATCGATGGCAAAGAAGATATCTCAAACAAATGTACTAGTTGTATTAAAGTCCCCTAGCACATAAGGACCTTTCAAGAATGTCATCAAAACAAACATAATACTTGATACAAAAACTAAGGGATAATAAGAGATAATCATTCATGCTTGATTAAATACTTTTCCAAAACAAAGCAAAGCTTTTATTTAAAACATAATACCACTCACAATAGCTCTTCGGACGAGGGGATGAAGACAAGAATCCAAGACCTACAAATACATGACAAGTCCCATTAAATGCACTTCAAGAAGACAAGAAGAGATGCTCAAAGATAGTTATGAAATGCACTCTCAAAACAAGCTTCAAATGCATAAAATATATCTCGGCATTTCTTTCCAAAACCAAGTCAAAAACAGAGCAAAACATGTTCTAGAAGTCAAATCAGTGTTTTTCTTCTTGGAAAATCATCCTAGGTACAAACCAAGTCTAGGAGTGGATGCACAAGATAAGCTAGACCGAAATGGCCTAGCTGGGTGAACTCAGGACGTTATGGCTGAGGTGTGGTCTACCTAGCTGAGATATTGGTTGTCTGCCTAGGATGCTACAAGGTGTCGGCAAGGGTGTACTATGGTCGACCTAGGTATGCATGCAAGGTAGACCAACGTGAGATACAATGTTCAGCCTAGGTGTGAGGTCTGGAAAAGAGTGGTGACCACACTTAGGGAAATAATGAAGTTTGAAAATCTTGGTTTCCTCTTGAAGAACATGAACATGAAGAACATGAATGCCAAAATTATAACTTCTTATTTAAAATCTGAGATTTCATGATATGAGTTCGAAAACATGGACCTAGGAACCTATACTTGAAGATTTCATGAGAACAAACACAAAAACATAGAACGTGGTATAAGCTTTTGGATCAAAACGTGGTTATTCTTTAAGAATGCAAAAGCATCACTTTTCTTTTTTTTTAAAAAAAAAATTTAAATCAATGCATGGCTCATGAATCATGCTAGATCATGCAATGTGATCAGATTAATATAAAGAACAACAAGAGTAGATCAAGAATCTAAGCTTAAAACACAAATCAAATGGTTCAAGGTATGAAAATCAAGATTGGAAAGTCTAGCTTACTCCAAGAATTTCTTCTTCTTCCTAGAGCTTCTCTCTCTCTCTCTCTCTCTCTCTCTCTCTCTCTCTCTCTCTCTTCAAGACAAAGATATAGCAAATGAAATGGGTTCTCAACTACTAACTGACTAATACCCACTACTGGGACACGTGGCATCATCTGGTTAAATCTCCTCAAAAAGGTGCTAAAATGAAAAGAGAAGAGTAGGCCAAAATGTATACAATAAGTAAGGTGGCATGGGTACTCCAACAAGGCAAGGATCCTAGATCAAAACATAGGCTTCGGAGAAATGAAGGTTAGGTAAGGTCTTCCTAACCTTGGCTAGGAGGGGTAATACTTGGCCTAGGTGTGATACACCTCGACCTAGGTTATACAAGTCGTGGAACAAGGTTGTTAGGTGATGGCTAAGGTGCATAACTTGACAGAAGGTGTACAACACCACTGTAAGGTTCAAGGATCAAAGATCTCGAATGCCTAGGTGATACACACCTCGGCCTAGGTGTGAGGGTGAGGGTGGAGGTGAAGGTCAGCCAAGATGGTTCCAAGATGGTCCTAGGTGTTGTCGCTTAATGACCTAGGTGTAAGGTAGCAAAAGTAAATAACCTAAGTTCAACACACACAAACATAGAACAAATAGGGATCTTATACTTAAGCAAAATACAATAACATCAAAACAAGATAGGAACCCTTGCTTAGACACAAGATGCAAGCTTAACAAATCAAAATCATGCATATTCTCATGAATATGACTAAGGTAAAATGAGGGTTGTTATACATCTGGACAGTTTTGCTAATATTTCCTTTAATGATTTTGTGACCTTACATGGATTGAATTGCATACATCAAGGGGCTTGTTATGATTTAACCTTCTTAAACATTTATCAATGGATTCTGAAGGGTTTGAGTTTGAAGGCTTTGAAGGAGTTCAAAATATCTCATCGTCGTGGATTCGACATGGATGTTGGAGGCTTTGGAGGCTTTTAGGCAATTCATTATTATTCATAACCCCCCCTCCCTCCCCCTAAAAAAAAAAAAAAAAGGATTAACTTTTAAATAAAATCAATCTCACCATAGCAGCCATTGCGATAGGAAATAAGCGAGATCCACTAGTATGATTGTACGACAACTGACTCCCGTTACTTTTATCAGCTTTTGATCATTTCTAAAAATAATAATTACATAAACAAATTTTTGTTAAATATTAAGGCATATCACATTTTGCATGGGGCTATGTACAATGTATTATTATTTTACCTGGTGAGATGTATCTTGCAATGCCACGTCAATCAAATACTTCCAATCATCTAAACTCACCCCTCAAGGCAGATAAGCATAGAGGTCATCATCACCCTCTTTCTCTAATAGTTCGAATTCTTGCTTCAAGGTATACCTCCAATCTTTGTACAAAATATATGCCTTCTTATTCACAATCCGCTGAGCTTGGGAGTCATTGTGAAAATCATCCCTAATATCAAACTTGACCTCCAAGCATACCAAGTTAAAATTACCATCATTAAATATAAGTGCTTTACGAGTATACATAATACAAATACAAATTATAGACAAGTATTATCAATTACAAGAACGACTTGGATGACGACAACTTTGGTAGTCTCATCCATATTCAACCATGACTTAAACATCCTTAAGAAGGCACAAGCTACTAATCTGAAGCCCTAACTCATTAGTTGCAGAAGTGGCATATTTTCCAGTCATTGCATTCAGAGCATGATCAATGTGAACATATAAATTTTCCTCTTTTTTGGCTCGAATTTTTTTTTTTTTGGTATTCCTTTTCCAAGTGTAGGTCCTTGTACATGTGTGGACCTAGAAGTCTCTATTAACAAAATAATAATAATAATAAGCAAATTGTAAATAATGACAAATGATAATTGACAAATTTGAAGTACAATGATCTTGCCTATGCCACCCGTCTGCATTTCTGATGGTGGTTGCGTCTCATCAGAATCCTCGAATGGTGGCCTAATGGCATCAGGAGATGGTGCAGCTATTAATCGTAAGGGAACAATAGGAGATGGAGCAATTGTTGATCCTAAGGGAATAGCAGTCGATGAGTCTGTTACTGTGGTCATGAATGTCCTTTTCCAAATCCAACCAATCTTCAAGCCAAGAACCATGATGCAAACTATAATAACATAACTAACACTGTTTCATTTCATGTATGATAAGACATTAAATTATAGAAAGTGATATAACAAGCTATGATATGATTTTTAAATTAGTTGTTGCATAGATATAACAAGCTTAATTACATTATAAAGCATGATATACATGAAATAAATTATAAAAAGAGATATAACAAGCTATGACATGATAAGCTAGATTAATATGACAAGTATTTTGGTTCATTATCATATCCAAATCTTAAAAGCAAATACATCAATATTCTACATCAACATCTATATCAAAATCACTTTATAAGTCATATTCTTCTTTTGTGTCGTCACCCTCCCTCATTAATCCATCTTCATCATCGCAAATGAAGGCATCATCTATAACACCCTCAACCTTTACACCTCTGAGAGATTGCAAAACTTCCATTAAAATAATTTCAGATTCAATATCATCTCAATGCAAAACCACATCATTATCAATAGCCTCAGTTGGTACGATCTCGGTGGTTTCTTCTTGTTAGAACACATCATCAAGTTCTATATCATCCGTTTCCAGCACATCCAAATTCCTCGATGTTGAAACTTTTCTACAACTCTCCAATTGGTACCTAATTTGGTATCATGAACACATAATACTTGTTGAACTTGACTTGGTAATACAAACAAGTCATCTTTGTACCATCAACTTCTTACATCAACCGTTGTCAAATATGGTTCAAGACGCATCGTTCTGTTACTACCAGTGTTAAACCATTCACATTGGAACAATACAATCCGATGTCTGAACAAATAGTTCATTTTCCACACATTGGACAAGTAGCCATATAAGTTTATCAATTGGCCTTCATGCTCTCCTTCTATGAATAATCCACTATTTTGAGTTTTATGATGGTTGTCACGGTCAATAGTATGAAATCGGACACCATTACAAATACATCCTGAATATGTGTTCACTAAGCCATTAGGACCATTAGCTAATGACCACATCTCATCAGTTGTTTCGAGGGACGTTTGGCTCCGCAATTTGTTCATCTACTTGAAGAACATGTGTCATGTTACAAGCATGCCCAATATTAACGTAATGTATGATTGATTGTAGAGGGGAATCCTAGCTTACATGATCTTTGAACCATTTAGAAAATTCTTTACATTGTCTCTTTGCGACGTCAAATGCATCGACTGTCTGTTATAACAAGTTCTTGTGCTCCCTAGTTAAAAAAATGTGATTCAAAAGTATTTCAAAAAATCAATACTAATCGATTTGCAACTATAACATATAAATGTGTATGACTGATTCATACTTTACGTATTTTTCCACTTCTGTGTTATTGTGTAGGACAAACCAATAAGCCATCTCGCGTTCAGATACAGACACATCGAATGCCCTTGTAATTAGACCAAAAGGATGGACATTTTGAATGAATACCACCAACCTTGGGCCACGATTACCCATGTCATAATTCCTTTATGGGCAGCTAAACAATGTTTCAACTCCATCCAAATACATTAAAACAAAATGTTGTACGCTCTTTGGAAATGTAAGCCTTGACAATAGAACCCTCAAGATAAGCTTTATTGGCCACAAACCCTTTTAGAAGTCCAAGCAACCTAAAGATCCAAGCAACCTGAAGATCCAGAAGATGACAATGTTAAAATTGTATGCATTCGTTCGAATGTAAACAGAGAAAAGCGCATGCGTTTTTAAAATAGAGATTTGTGCTGCATCTCAAAAATTAGCAGGTTATCTTCATACACTTTCTTTTTATTTAAATTATATTTTATGAACTGTAATATTTTACATGGTACTTTAATAACCAAGGTATGATATTAAAATTCTAAACAAGAACCACTTTCATTGGTTTTATTTTTAAATCTGTTTTTCAGTTTTTGATTTTTCATATTTTCTCAGTTTTCGTAATTAAAGATACTGAAATTTCTTCATATTTTATATTTAAATTATACTTTTACAAGAAAATCTAATATCTAATAATCTAAATAGATTTAAAAAGTAAAGTATTGGTAAAAAATGTAGCACTTGTATCCTTTAAACTATTTAAAAGTGTATTTAAATCCTTTATTTCATTTTGGGAGTCTTTGGAGCTGTAGTATTTGGGTTTTGGAGGATTACAATTCGATTTAAAGTTGTTTGGATTGTTCGTTCACTCCTGTTTACGTTGAAAATTTCTTTGGAAACTTGGAAAATTTGTTCTGGGGTCGACACTTGCCTTCCTAGGAGTCAACACCACCTCATTGCCTTGTTCTTAGTGCCTCTGCTAATTTTTGGGGTCAAAACCTAAGTTCCAAGGGTCAACCCTTCTCTTGCTGTTTTGTTCTGGGTGTTGCTAGTGAAATAAAGGGTCGACCCTACTACACACATTGGTGTTTCAACATTTCTTCGTAAGGGTCGCCACCACTGTCCTAAGGGTCGACCCCTGTGAGTTAATTTCAGGTCCAGTGTTCGGGTCCACTTTTTGGGGGTTTGACTTATTCTTTCCTTTGACTTTAGGGCTTTTATTCTACCACTATAAATAGACCCCAAACACACTTTTCTCATTCACTTTTTATTTCTCTCTCTCTCTCTCTCTCTCTCTCTCTCTTAAAAACTCAACTTTCTTACATAGATCTCTAGATCTACTTGGTTAGAGGCATCTTTTCACCTTGGTCCTTTGAGAAACATTATAGATCTTGTCAAGGGCTTCCTTTTAATCCAAGTAGTTCGTGATTTCGTCGCCAGTGATTTTTGGGTTGTCTCCTCTTCGCTTTAAGAGGTAGGGATTTCTTTACTCATTTTCAATACCTCGTCTATAGATGGACATGTGGTAGATTTTATTGCATAAAAACCATATTCATTATGGATTTCCTGAAAAGTCATGAAAATTGATCTTGGGTTTGAAATTTGTGATTTAAGTTGTTAAGTTGGTTGTTGCTTGGGTTAATTGGGGAGTAGTTTATCATGTTTACACTACAACAAAAAAGGGTTTTTACGGCGCGCAATGCACGTCGTAAAAACCCTTCTACGACGTGCAGATGCACGTCATATTATGACTAGTCATGGAAAGTCATTCATTTTTAACGACATGCTTCGTACGTCGTTAAAAATTATTTTACGACAGATTTTGTACGTCGTTGTTATTTTTTCTACGACTACTTTTGCACACCGTTATTTTGTGAGACAAATAATGGCGTTGATTGCGCGCCGTAAAATATGTAATACAATGACTTATTATGCCTGCAGTAGAATATGCAGTTTTTTTTTCTTCAAATTCAACAGGTTCTATTTGACTAATTTTGTACAATCTAACAAATATTACAAACAAGCATCACAAAATATCAATCAACCACCAAAATATTATTTGAAACATCAAAAAGAAACTATATCATTAAATTATAAACATTCAACAATTGTCTATACATTCCAAACATTCGAAAACTATATCCTTAAGTTCTAAACTGTACAAAAAGTTTAGACCATCCAAAACTATGCATATCTAACTTTCTAAACATATTGACAACTATTAACAGATTATCTAAAACTACCGACAACAATTCCTACAGCAGTTGCAGCTGTAGCTGTAGCAAATCCACTTGCTTCTATCACAAGGACGAGGATGCCCAATGTATGCGTTAAGGCACCTAAACCCGCAGCAATAGCTGAAGCAACTAACCTGTTGCATTTCTTGTCTGCATGAAAATCCAACCAAATTAACTATGCACTCAATTTAGTTTACAAGTAAAGTTTTCTGTGTCTAATAACAACTTCACCCTTCCATGCATGAAATTGTTTTCTGCAGTCCGTTAACCGTGAAAGCACTATCTTGATATCAACGGATGACTAAGGTATACAAAAGTTACCAAGAAAGAACACAATTCAGTGCACTTGCATTCAATTTATAATTCAAAATTTGGCCAATGCAAAAGTACAAATTTTGGCTTGTTCCACTTCAAGGAACTTTACATATCATGGAGGGCAATCAAACACACTTGACAAAAATAGAACGATTTAAAGCTGAAAAGGGAGGGAAAGAAAAAGGAAAAAGGGAACAAAGGATAGCAAATATACACCTGTAATTGGGTCAAAAATCACGACCCCACTTAGAAACACAGTGGACTTCATCAATAGCAAATAGTGCTATTCTAAGGCTTTGAAGAGGTTTTATCAGTCTGCAGCAGAATGTATACATCTTTATTTATTAAACATAATTGCAAGTACCTTCCTAAAATACGTAGGATCACATAAACCTCTTACCTTAAAATTGTCTCTGGACAGACATGGATAATGTCATACATGCCTCTCATTGATTTCTGCTCATTGACCTATAGCAAGACAACAACTGTCCATAATACAAAGACTATATATAGAGAAAGGGAAAAAAAAAACGTAACAAGCATATAAACATCATACATTCTTGAAAATGTCTCATTAATGAAAACTGTATATCAATATTTAGCAAATCTAAACTATTATGTTCAGCCAGGACCAGGGCTGGTCACCAATTCACAAAATATGAAATCCTTTGGCATATAACCTATCAGGTGTATGTACCATGTCCAATCAACTATTTCATGACCCATTTACTATAGTTATAAGTTTTCTTACAGGAAAAACGTTTGTCTTGTGTGCTGCCCAGAAGAAAATGACTGTTATCATGGCCAAGTAATCACCAAGAATGACTCCAGTTACAAAAATTTCTGCCAGCTTCCAGCTATCAGGCTGAGGAGATGGTTTCACCCTATCCTTTTATATTGTCATGATGGTACCTGGCATGCCATATAGTTAGTATGTATTTAGAACCACACACACACACACAATAGAAAAAAAAAATGTTTGTGGGTTGCTCTACTGCGCAATAGAAAAAAAAAATGTCATAGCGGTTTGAATTTTTACGGATCAGAGAATATAAATATTTTATATAAAATTAAAATTAAAAAAATACATACAATCACACTTATTTTGAAAGTGTGATTAAAAAAAGAAGATATAATCACATTTATTTAAAAAGTGAGATTAAAAATAAATAGTATCACACTCCCTCAAGTTAAATGTGATTAAAATATCAATCTAATTTTTTTTTATCACTTTTAATAAAAGTGAGATATTTTCATTTGTTAAAGTGTGATCTTTAACTATTTTTGTAGTAGTGTGCACTCTCTAACCAGTGAAATCATTCCAGATTAAGAACATAAAACAGGATTTCACTATCAACAAACAAAGATATCATTCATGAAGAATAACAAAATGCAAGAAACAGCCATGATACTGAATCATCATGAACACAGGATTGCCCATTTATTTCCTTTCTTGTAGCTGACTGAATCACAAAATGAAACATTTTCTCTCCATCATATATGAAAGAAAAAATGGCATTAACTACACTCAATAATACAATAATTAGCCACTTAATTTTGGTGCTCTAAAAAACACAAAGGTAAATAGTCTTGCCAATCCATTTCAGCTATGCTGGGAAATAATCTAACTCCAAACAATTTAGTAGTGAACAAGACAATGTTCATCCTGCCACAATGATCTCAGAAAAGCATATTTCCTTTTATCTGAACCACCAAAATTTGCATCCATTCAACCCCAAAATTAAAAAATCCTTCCACCTAAATTTGTAATGAAGCAAAAAAACTAATTTCCTTACCCTTCATACTCAGAACCAATATCTGGCAATTTATCCCTTCTGATTTGAGAAAGATAACTCCTTAAGAAAAGCCCACGTACAGGGTGTTGTATGCCACGGCACATTTCCACGAGATCCTTAAGGACATCCTTTGCAGGGCTTCCTTAGACTTGATGCACACAGATTCCACTGTACAAAGGAGATACCTGAGAAACAACCAAGTAGAAAATTCTTGAGAAACAAAGAGCACCTTTGTTTTGGCGCAGAAAAAAACTAAAACAAAAGATATAGTATATAATATAAACTGAAATTTTGATAGGCTTGTGTGTCTCTGAAGAACAGCCAAGAATGCAACCTTGCCTAAAAAACAGGTGGGGATTTTTTTAAAAAGTTTATGCAGATTTTCTGTTACAAGTAAGAAAATGAAATATAACATTAACTCCCTCATCAAAAAAATACATGTATATACCAACGTATCTTAGCCACTAAAAAATTGGAATGAAGAAATAAGTAGCTTGGGGCAAAGTAATCATAACTCTTCCTATCTATATGAGACTAGAAGTAAATCATGATCAAGAATCAAGTAAGCATACATACCAACATACAAAGAAAGTTAAGATGGATGAGACCACCAATTCATTTCAACACCCTTTTTCAGTAAACTCATTCCATGAATAAAACAATTTGGAAAGATCAACTTCTCTCCAAAACACATCTGCAATGAAGCAAGAACCATATAACCAATACAAACTCCCAAGGCCAGAAAGAGCTTCACTTTATGACAGCATGAGCATCACTTGTATGAAAGAGGAATTTAATAAGAGCCTATAGTTAAATCATACAAAGTTCTTAAGAGGGCCTAATTGAAGTCCATTACTTTTTTCAAACCACATGGCTCCATTGAATTCTTCAAGCAAGGCAACCTGCAACCATAAAAGTTCTAGGACATAAACTATGCAAACCTCCGCATATGTTCAAATAAATGATAAGAAAGTGATAGCTGAAAAGGTTCATGTTTTAGATAAAAGACATTATCCAAGTAACAATGAGCAGGAAAAAAAAGAAAAGAAAGGAAAGAAGTAATGAAGGAAATAAAGGAAGAAAGAAAGAGAGAAAGTATAACTGGGAAACATTAGACTTTTTCTTGTCATGTAAAATCATGATTATTTTTGCAGCATAAATTTTGGACAGTATTACCCAACTGGTAATTTTTAAAATAAATAATAAATTTCATAAAACAATGCCCCACCTAGCTGAATAAGCGTAAGAAAGTTACCTGGAAAAAAAGAGAAAAAGGCAAGGTGTACATTCAAGTGAAATCAACGTTCACAAACAAATATATCAACTTATGATTAAGGAAAATAAATAATAAGAATATTCCAAAACACTAATAATGTGGAAAAAATAGCATCCTAAGAGAATATTCGAGTAGAGTTGAGTTGACAAAAAAAAGAACAATTCATGCATCAAGGCCGCTATTGGAAATTCACATCACAATGTTATAGTTAAACAAGACAATCACTTGATAGAAAAAATGAAATGAATATGCTTTGTTGGAAATAAAAGGCTATAACAAACACCTTAAAACAACTTGGAAGAAAATTGGGGAAGAACTTTCACTCATATTTCTCTCATTACATTCTCATTCCACCAATAGATAGATTACATGGTTGTATATAATATCCTAAAACTAACTCTTGACTATCTACCATTAAGACAATACTAAGACCTACTCACTCCAATAATTTGTAACAACCACATCACTGATGCCCATTAACGTATCACTAATGTCTTAACACATTGACTCTAGTGGGAGCCACATTGACTCTTTGACCTATAGCCCCATTCCCATTATTTCTGATAGTTGAAATAATTATCACATCCTCCTCACCACCTTGAAACCCATTAACTGAGTGAACACTCGCAAAGAAGTCACTATCTGCATCTGTACTGTATGTTGTTCCAAGTTTCTCTTGAATTGCAATAACCTGAGCATTGTATGGTGATATCACACCAATGCTAACCCTCTGTTTTAAGGCAATGGATTTTATAATGGGACAAATAAATAGTCAGTTCTGCAATTCAATGGTCAAAAAGCAGAACAGTTTTGCTATGTTTTTGATTTTTCCCCAAAATCAAACTAAACTAACCCAACCCAAAAAACCAAAGGTAGACTCATTTTAACTGAATCCATATAATGAAACACCAATACTCAAAATTTCTATAGTTTGATTAATTTTTCCTGCATTTTCTTGGCACCCAAACAGAAATAACAATCAATATAAAATGAGGAAATCTTCTTACCTTCATCTTGGCAACTTTGAGTCGAAAAATCTCAATGACCATAAGCATCAACAATCGATGATTTAACAAAAAAGCATATGAATGTGGATATATATATATATATATACACGGTACCTTTTCGATGAGAGTAACGATGATGGTTCAGGTAATGGCCTTTTCGGCGTTATCAGAGTAACCTTGAGCACAAGCCTCTCGTCTGGTGAGATCTTCACCGATGGTTAGTTTCCGTGGAGCCTGGATCTGAAGCCGCCATGGTTGAGATCACTTTGTGTTGCAGGATCTCTGCGTGACAGTGGCCTTCGCACCCTAGATGGGATGAAAAGGAAGACGAAACGCGATAGAGGTGGAAGGAGGGGAGATTGAGGACGACGGTGGTGACAATGGAGGGTGCACAACGCACAGCTATCGTCCATTCTCTCTCTTCCTCTGTCTCTCTCTGTTCTCTGTCTAATCTGAAAGATCAAAACACTAATCGAATCAAAATCAAACCCAGGGTTAAATTGAAGAAGACAGAGACATGACCTAGGGTTTTTACACAGCTATACAAATACAAGATTATTATAAATAAAATAAAAAAAGAGGAGGTGAGAGGAGAGGTGAGGTGGTCGGTAGTTCGTCGAGAGAGAATGATGGCAAGAGGAGAGATGGTTGACGGTCGGTGGCGTCCCGATGGTGATGGTTGCAAGAGGAGAGAGACGAAAGAGAATGGGTAAATGAGAGGCAGAGGGCACAGAGAGAGTAGCGTGTATATATTATTTTTTTTTGGCGAAATGGCACCACAAAATTTTATTTTAGCGCCTTTATTTTTTTAACATACAATTCATGACATGCATTGTGCGTCGTAAAAAAATAATACTTTTAACGGCCGGTGATATGCGCATCGTAAAAAATTTAATTTTTTAATGGCGGGCATTGTGTGCGTCGTGAAAAATATTCACTTTTCACGGCTGGCGTATGTGCATCGTGTATAATCGATGTATTAACGGCACGCCATATGCACGTCGTAGAAAGTTTTATTATTTACGGCGTGCATTACAAGCCGTAAAAAAATCATCGTTATTATCATTCACGGCCTACGTAATAGACACGCCGTGGTTAGAAAAGTATTTACGACGTGCAAAAAAAGCAAGTCGTAGAAGTGAGAAACTACGACGTGCATTTATTGTATGCCGTTGATGTGTGTCGTAAAAAGTCATTTTTGTTGTAGTGTTATGTTGAGATGGAGGAAAGCCCTAATTTAAAATTATTGACTTAATGGATTTAAAAGGGAGAAAGTTGATTAATCTTTGTATGTTGTTAATATGGATTGTATAATTGTGTTTATATCCAAAAGGGAGAAGTAACCATGGTATTGATATTGTTTTAGATTAATCATGTGAAGTTGAGTTGAGTTATGGTTTTGATATCAATGGATTTGGTTTTGTAAAATAAAGAGAATGGATTTGGTTTTGTAAAATAAAGAGAATGGATTTGGTTTTGCAAAATAAAGCGAATGGATTTAGTTTTATAAAATAAGAGGGCTGATGCTTAAAAAGGGAAGAAACCATAACAATTTGTATTTCAGAAATGAACGTGAAGTTGGATTATGAATATTTTAGTTTTATTATTATTATTATTATTATTATTATTAGACTTAAGGCCTCGTGAGAATTGGATTGTTGACTTATATGTATTTAATACATATGCTTAGAGGTTTTGTCCTTGGTCATCGGTGAAAGATGGCATTATTGTGTTGAATAATATCGTGTATGTGGTACACTTGTGTTATTGTGCATTCTAGTATGTTGAAATGGTTAGAAATGTTCCCGTGCTGAGAATAAGAGGTACTATTACCTTCTAGCTAGTGCTTGGAGAATTGGCTGCGCTTAGAATAAGAGGTACCAATACCTTCCAGCTAGTGCTTGAAGAACTTGGCAGAGGTACCATTACCTTCCAGCCAGTGTCTAGTAAATTAGCAAAAATACCATCACCTTCCTGCTTGTGTCTGGTAAATTGGCATTTCGTTACAAAAAAGTGTATTCTTAGCTTACCGTGCTTAAGGAAGGTAGAACATTGTAGCTTGCTTTCGTACTCCTTTCGGACATGATTAGCCCTATAGTTCGAACTCTCGTGGTTCTGAATCTGATTTCACAAGTGCAATATGAAATAGATAAACACAAATAAGTCCAAATCCAAAAAATCTTTTGGAAAATCGATTTTGAATCAAAATGTCAAAAATGGACTGCTTTGCCAGATTATAGAGTCACGACTTAAATATTTTTGAAAATTTTAAGAAACCCGAGACTCGTGCCAAAGGTCACTTACCCGTCATCACTAAAGTGTCTTGGCTCAGGAACTTAGGCATCAAAGGGGAAGGTCATGAATTGAGCACCTCACTCACTCGATCAAAGATTGGCCTCTACTAATCATGATGTGATTTTTATTTACATTATATGATCTAGTTTCGGTTATTAGGCTAACTTACTATGTATTGCACACAAGTATAGACTAATTTGCAAAATTTGGAACACTTTGATTTCATGTTTATTTTGAAAATTGTTTGAATAAGTGCCACTTGAAAAAGTGGGCTCCTGTGTACATTTAATCAAATCATCCCAAGTTAAGCAATTAGCCTTCATCCACAGGCATTCAAATAGGTATATCACTTAAGCACTTAACCTCATGGTACTTATGCTAGATATGGTGACACTAACACGCAATGTGATATGCTAAAGCAATAAACGCTCACCTAGTACTCCAATGCAAGCCAAACAAAGCAAAAGAATTAGAAAACATGCATGCCCCTAACTAATGCAATATAACTAATGTAACACATGCAATAAGCAATTTAAATAGGCTCGGCTACTAACATAGCATGTGAATTAATTTGATAGCATGCGGTTTAAGCACGTTTTCAAAGAAGTAATAAATAATAATGTGAGTTAGAATGATGAGCCGAACTTTTATGCATGCAAGACACATGGATGCAAAACATGGAAAATGCTAAACGAAATATGATATACTACACTATCCATCATAAGCAGTAAATAAGAGGGAGAAAGAATGAGGATTGGAAGACATACACATTATTACACATTTTCCCTCGCACAAGAGGGTTCGAATAAATGTCCTAGCTAATTACTACGAATTAACTAATTATTACAATACCCAAAATAAATTAATCAACTATTCTAGCTAATTATTTACAAGTTAGAACCAATTAATTAATTACAACACAAAATTAATTAACTAAGCTATTACAAGATACTAATTGACGAGCCACAAGGAGGAACTGCTCATGCATGAAATGCGGATTTGCCACCTGAAAATGCTCTTGGTTGGCTGTCAGAATGATACTGTTTTACAGTAAGAAAATTGCACTATTTTTGCCTAATGCCTCTGCTCTATTCTGTAGGAAAAAATGACACTGTCTGGCTGAAAAAGGTGGCCGATCGGCCAGAAGAAGTGGTTGGCCGTATAGTAAGGTGGCCGGTCGGCCGGCCACTAATGTTTGGTACTGCTCTACTGCAACAGACATGAAACAGAGCACAAACAGAGTATTTTCAGGGGATGTTTGTCCACCCTGCCTGTCCTTATCATCAAACATATCAAAGGAGGGATAGGCTTGATTTGCAAACCATCAATTGACGCAAATTCATTGCGTGATAACTTATGAACCAAGGGATACAATCTTAATAAATGATAATGAAAAGATTCACAAACCCTCTCCCTCTCATGATATTGATCAAGGGAAGTGGTTGACATTGACTCTTGAACTATTTTCATCACTAACAAGTATGAAACAACTCAATACTCAATGGGTTCAATTAAATCCCGATTGAACCCAAGTTGATTTTATTATCTTGTTTCATTTTAGCCCCAATTTTATTAGCTTCTTTTAATTACCTTTCAATTCTTAGTCATTTTAGTCCAAAAATGAGCATTAAGTCCACTAATGGAGAGAAGTGTCAAATAAATGGTTGTTTTGGGCATGAGAGAGATGTCATGCCTTTGGTAATGAACTTCTGAAGAGATTAAACCATTAAGCACAAGGATCTCTATCTTAAGCTTAAACAACAATCGGGTGAAACAACTCTCAAGGAAATAAAAAGTCAAGAAATGAGGGAGGTTGCAGAGGTGATTAGAAGTAAACACAAGTATGGAAAGCACTAAATAAATGGTATCAACTCAAATAGGTTAGTGTCTAATGCTTAAAACAACAAACCTATGAGGACCATTACACTACAAGCCTACAATACAAAGCATAAATGAAATGAACACATGAAAATAGTCCTAAATTAGACTGAAATAGTGCTAGAATTAAGGTAAAAATAGCTAAAAAAACAAGCTAAAACAATGAAACAATTAACCTGTGTGTGTATTAGAATGAGCGAAACAAAGTTCAAATTTTCATTCTTAGCTCAGTTTACAACTACATATCTATACTATTATTAAAAGCTAACAGGAATTTTGGTGCCTTCTTAGAAATTTTTTTCCATCTTTCCTACCATAACTTTTTAAATAATTATATTATTTTTACACTAATATCAGTTTGTATTAAAGGGTAACATGATAAATTTAAACCAATCAATTCCACTACCTGCGTTTCCAAACTGCACAGCAGTTCAAAATTGAATACTAGAGGGTTTCCAAACTGCACAGCAGTTGCAGTTCAAAATTGAATACTACAGGGTTTCCAAACTGCATAGCAGTTCAAAATTGAATACTAGAGAGAGAAAAAACCTATAATAAAGAAAGAGAGAAGATATAGAAAACAATGGAGAGAGAGAGAGAGAGAGAGAGAGAGAGAGAGAGAGAGAGAGAGAGAGGCGATTTAACAGAAGAATAAGCAAAATGGTGTATGGGGAAGAGAATGAAAGAGAAACAAAAACAAGGAGAAGGAAAAGAAAGTACCTTATTTGTTTAGTTTACAAGTGAAATGATGGGAAAGCGAGGGGGCTTCATCTTTGTGAGTATATTTTTATTTTATTTGAGATAATGTAGAGGTATATGAGAATGTGTGTATATATATCATATCAAATTTAGAAAAAAAAAAAATATGCAATTGAATATATAAATTAAAAAAAACAAAAACAAATTGAAAAGTAGTGTTCCTTAATTCAATTTTTATTGACTTAATCGCATAAATTTCTTTTTTTTTAAATTTACACACGCACCGCATTTGCCTTAACCGCTAGTATATATATATATATATGTATATGTAAGTGTGTTATTGTTTTCATTTATTGCTAGTAGACACAAGCTCGGTCCTGAGATTTTTGGGACCCAAAGCCAATAATCAATTACTAAATTTCTGGGACCCTTCACATTTTTTTTTTATTGAATGAAAAAAAAAAAAAAATTAAGGTAAAGGACAAAAAATTTGTATTAAATTATATGATGTGAACTATTAAACTTAAATAAATTCTTCTTGATGATGTAAGTACTAATATTATAATAGTAATTAATTGTGCAAAAGACAAGATAAATATTTAATTAATTGAATAGAAAAAAAAAATGTACTTGTGCTTGCTGCTACTCCGTTCGTGTGTTGCTGCTTCATTGCTTTGCTTTGTTGGCTTGGGCTGCTAGTGTGTGCTATTAAACAAATGTAGGGAAGGTTAGATTAAGAGAAGATAGGGTTAGGAATTAAAAAAAAAAAAAAAAAGAGGCCTTTCAAACTGTTGGGCTGGGCCTTAACTGTTGGCCTTTTAATGGGTCAAAAAAATTAAATTAGTTTGGGCCTTTTTTAATTTTTTTTTGAACTTAAAACATACCTAACATATTATACTAACTTACAATAGGAGGGAGCCCCTATTTTGGGCCTATTTTGAGAGGACGTAAGCCATGGCCTTATGGGCCTATAGCTAGGGCCGGGCCTAAGTAGACACGTGTATATATGTAAGTTTCGATCTTTGATACTGAAACTGGGATTTATAAGCTTTGTTTCTCTTTTTTTGAAAAAAAAAAATTGCTCAGATCTGTTCAAAAGACGCAAATCTATGGAGAAAGCAAACTCTAAAAAGCCTAGATTTATTCATCTTCCTCTTTTGTTCTTTGGTTTTGTGTTAGACAGATAGAGAAAGAAAGACTGGTTCTAGTAGAGAGATGCTGCTTTGTCAATTTTTTTTTCAACAGATAAAATAATAATTTAAACAGATAGGTTAAACAATTTGGATATTTGAATACATTAAAAATTATTTGAATAGATAAATCAAAAAATTTAAGTAGACAAAAAAATATTTAAACAGATAAAAAATAATTCAATAGATAGATGAAAGGGTAAAATTGAAAACAAAATATCTTCCAAAATAATAAATGGACTTCTCATCACAATATTTTACAAAGAGCACCAAGAAAAAATATTCATAGGATCTAATACCTTATACTCTTCTTGAATTGGACTTTTTAATAATTTTCTCTTAAACAATTGAGAAGTGAAGTATAACAAAATGCATGCTTAAAGGGAAAACCTATAGTGTGCACCCCTTTCTTGGTGTATACCATATGCACCTTATCATAAATTGGCGTAATTTTATCGTAAAATTTTATAATATCAATTACAAAATGCGTAATCTCATCACAAATTAGAGTAACAAAAAATGTTGCAATAAAGTCACAAACTTTTGCAACGTCAAATACTAAATTTTAGACATTCAGTCACACTAATTTGTGAGGATGTTACATATTTTATGATTGATATTACGAAATTTTATGATAAAATTAAGCCAGATTTTGATAAGGTGCATATAGTACCACAGGCTTTTCTTATAAATATAGTAGTTGGCTTCCATGCAATCCATTTTGGCTCTATCAAGCCTATTTATGGATTTCGTTTTGATAATTCAAATTGTTCATTTGTTAGATTATTTGAGTATATAATTTATTAAAAAAAGAAATTAGATTGATTTGTTAATAGTAATTTATTCAATGTTTGGGTTTATCATTAAAAAAATGAACGAAAAGTGCGATTTTAAAAAGAGAATTTTTTTTTTTTTTTTTTTTACAGAAAAATCCTCCCTACTCTCCTGCAGGTCCAAGGCAGCGCCCCTTGCAGAGATCACCAGGGTGTCCTATTAGCCATTCGAGTGAGGAGACTATAACTTGAGAACTTGCCCCGACCTCTCAAAACAAGTTCCGCTTAAGTCAGAACTCGCACAGCGGGAGAGCATTGAACCCACACCAAGTGTTGATTAGACAATTTGAGATCCAACCATCTAACCAACGGTGCTATGCCCAAGAAATTAGCCCAGGGCTTAATCTCCAGGTTTGAACCACGATACCACCCACCCCTGGGTTAAAAGAGCATTGTTATTCAAGTTCAAAAGGTAGATTCACTTTATATACCCAAAAATTTGTCAAGAAAATTATTAAAAAAGAGCATTGTGATTTTAATAGATTGATTTTTCGATCGATGAAAATAAAAGAAACATTTTTATTTTTTTATTTTTTTACAAAAATAAGGGTTTGTAATCACTTTTGGCAGATCGGAACGAGAGATCTCAAAAAAATTTATGAAATAAAAAATAAGTCGTCCAAAATTAACTACCGAACTAAAAACTTTGAGTTACTGAAATTTTAATATTATAAACAAATTATTTTCACGCTCATGATCCCCAAAATATACCAAGTAAAAAACACTAAAAAAGTTATGGGGTTCATTTCAGTCTTGGGCTTTGACGCTCATGATCTAGAGTGACCGACCATTAGTGTTTAAGCCCACTGGGCCAAGCTGCATCAAGTTTAATGAACCAATTTTGTTTGGGCCAGCTTATGTTAAGTGCTCAATGTTTGGTAGACCCGATCCGAGTGTATATGTTATTGGATCTGAGCCAAATTATTATAAAATTATTTTCTTTTATATATGAAACGATTTAACCTGTTAAACATGGCAAGAAGGAAAATGATATATAAACTTATTTTTTAAACTCATTTTTTAGATTCAATTATGTATAAGTGATATAATTAATTGATAGTTAGAGAAAATATGATATTGGTCTCGTTTGGGAAGTGGCTATTTTAGTAGGTTATTTAACTTTTTGGCTATTTTAGTGGCTATTTTAGTTTTTGTGTTTGGGAAGATGAGATGATTTTTTAGTTGAATTATTGTATTGAAAAGTGTGTTGAAATGATGTTTTAATTTAAAATGACAAATTTGTCCCTAAAATTATAATTTTTTAAATTGATTAAAGAGGCAAAATGGTAATTTTGTTGCTTAGGTACCCATTGCCGGCTGTGACAGTGTAGGCACAGCCTACACTGTCCAGCGTTGTCACCTTTTTTTTTTTTTTTTTTTTTTTTTTGAAAAATCCTCCAACAGTGCTGCTTTTTTGCTTTTTTCTCCAAATAGGCTATCATAGCCTCTTTAGCCGATTCCCAAACAGCGCCATTACCTTTAACATCTTAATTAAGTGTCACATCACTGAATTTGAAATTAAAGGGTTGTTTGAAATGACCTAAATAAGTACACTTTTTTGTTTTTTTACGAAAATATGTGCAGAAAAGTAAAGAGGTGATGTAATGAAAAAAAGATAAAAAGATAAAAAAATGGATTATTTTAGAATTGCCAAACTTGGCCTAAATCTAATTTTTGGTCTTGAAGAATTGAGCCCTTTAACTTTTTATTAGAAGATCATAACAATTCATGAAAACGGAAGAAGTGTCTGGAACACAGAAAATTCTAAATATATAATGTATACGTCAACATGTTTACAATTATAGATATGCATATTTTTTGTTTTATATCTATGTATTTTATGCTTGGAACATTGAACATTGAACATGTTCACAAAACAATACACTAAGAAGAGAAAAAAGGAATTACACAAGTGTACATTCAATTTTCTAACGAATCCATGTCTAAATTGAACCGACCTCGATGTGCTTATTCCACCACCGTCTTTGCCTCGGAATTGTCTTGCCCAATGTTCAATCCACAATGCTGATGCTGAATCCATGACGATATGTCACTCCGAAATCCACCAAAACTTCAAGCTCAAGTTCTCCAGAATCCATTGAAGAACACCTCTTTCTTTTGTGAATGTAATAGAAGAAACAACCATTGATGTTTGACAATCTGCAGTTCATTAATCAATCGATCGCTTTCTATGCACTAAGGAAACTCATATAAAATAGCTTCCAATAAAAAACACTGCCCTTTCTTTTTCTCTAAGATTCTAGACGGCTCAAATCCTAAAAACAACAAACGACGCACTTTATAAAAAATTGGGCCGTGAAGACTGCTCAAGTGCTCAAGCGGTAAAATTCGCTTCCTAGAAGTTTAGGCGCTCTACAAAAGTATTGGATGATGTTATTCACCGTTCGAGCACACAAATGACCGCTCAATCGGTCAAACAAGCAAATCTCAAGATCACAAACTGCTCTACGTAGGCATAATTCGAATTGGATTCACATCTAAGCACTTATAGCCTCATTGAAATGAAAGATTGAATAAAATTACAACTGAAAGGAGTTTTGTCAAACGGGATTGTCAATTACAAAATCGTAACACAAAAGAATAATATTAATTTTATTATAATATAAAATATAATATATATAATAATTTTACTTGAATTATTAATGTATATATCAATGTGTACATATGTATAAAACTATTTAAAAAATATATTACGAAATATGTAATATAAGTTTTGCTTAGTTGAACTACGAAAGTGTATTTTAAAAATATATATATGATAATAAAATGAAAATTAATTTTAATATTAAAAATAGTGATTAAATTAGAGAAAAAAGTCATTTAAAATTAAGGAATGATTTTAATTATTTATATGTATTTTAATAATCTTAACCCTATCGTGCTATATAACTAAAACAAATATATATAATGATTTTATATGATATTAAATTATAACATAATAAAATAAATATTCATTTTGACATTAATAATAGTTAAATTGGAAGAAAACTTAATACCATAAAAGTAAAAGTGATTCTAATTTTTAATTTTTTTTATTAATTTGGAAATAAAAATATGTAGAAATAGAAATTATATCAAATTTATTTTTAAAAATTAAATATAATTATGTTGTGGTTGGATTAAGAAAACACAAATAGATTAATTAATTATGTTGAGTATTGATTTTCTTTAATATCCTTTTTATATTGTTTCTACATACTGCATATGATTATATACATAATTATATAAAATTTAAATAAAATATAAATCTTTTCTAATACACAATTTCACATTAAATAAGGAATTCAATATAAATTAATAATAAAATATGAATAAGGTAGAATAAAAAATAAGAAATATATTTAATTTTAATATAAAATACTTGGATAGAAGTGAGAAAAATAGAAGAAAATTAATTCGTAAATTAATTTTTTGTAGATATAATTCTATTAACTTTTATTTGTAGATAGTTTAGATTAATTAGAAGTATTTTAGAAATAATTAGTATAAAGGTATATTACATGGTACTTTTAAAAAAAAGAAGAAAAGAGAGTTGCACCACATAGGACAGAGAGAAATTTTAAGGGTAAACATTATATATATATATATGATAATGTAGCATGGTTACAAGCTCCCACATCATTGTGAAGAAGATAAGTATATTTCAAACGGCAGGAATGAACAAAAATCGTTTACACTAAATTAGGATTGCGACACAATGTGTTTCCCTGACTCGTTTCATGGTTTGGGCATAAAACCAAAGAAAACGATTGTGTAATAATGCATTATCAATCACAAAGTCAAATACATTGATAGGATGAAAACTATACTTAAATAAATGATCTTTAAAAAAATTAAAATGATTATCTAAATCAAATCAAAACTTAAATCGCAATACATTTATACAAATTACTTAGCTACCGCTTCATGTAAACCCGAAAAATGAATATTACCTGTCCATAGTTGGGGTGAAATCTATCATTGTTGATGACAACACCATTGATCCACCTTGGGAAGCTCCCAGAGAAGGGAGTAGCTACCTACTGGAGCTTCAGCAGTCAATTTCTTTTTCTTGCCTTTCTAGGTTTTTTTTTTTTTTTTTTTTTTTTTTTTTTTTTTTTTTAAGAAAGGAGTTGTTCTCTAGGGTTGAAGATTTTTTTCTTAAGTTACGCCAAATCTTTAACAAAATAATACTTTTGAAACTTGAAATTGCGTTTTTTTTTTTTTGTACTCGTTTGGATCTCAATTCTACTCAGGTGTGTTTGTCTAGTGGCTCTTTTTCTGTGAAATTCACCCCTGGATTTGCTCATGCGGATTTAGTGCAGATTTTTGGTAGTAGTTTCTTACAGGTTAATTTTGAGCTAGTAAAAGTCTGTATTAGAAAAATCACATTTTTTTTTGGGCGATTTGAAGTAAACTTTATTAATACAATTCAAGATACAAAGTACAAAGATAAACATTAATAAAGAGGGCGAGTGTACAAAGCATCACAACAAACAAAATCATCCAACTATGTTGACACCAAATTACATGCTCAATCATGTGCTAGCACTACACCGAGTTGGAAACATAGGCGCAAATTAATTGGCGTGTTCCCATCCATCACATCTTCTAGCTCTACAACAGAGTTAGAAAAATCGCATTTTACTCAAAGTCGTATCTCATTAAGAATTGTTTTTCAATATCGCCTCAACGCGATATCAGATGAGAGAGATAAGTTCAAAATAGTGGAGAGGGTGTGTAGAGTGACTCCTATAGCAGAATTTCATCAAATCCAATATTTTCTTGTCCAAACCTATTGGATTGTGCTTTCCTTATTCTATTCACTTAAGCTCAAAATGAAGTCTTTCAAATATTAAACTTGCAAAAACTTCCCAATTAACATCATTTCGGTGTAGGAATTCAAATTTTTAAAAACAGTTGAAACAACACAAAATCATCAAATAACCTTAAGTTATGGATGTTAAGTTTTTGTAATTGACAATCCCATTTGACAAAACTCCTTTCAGTTGTAATATTATTCGTTTTTTTGTTTCAGTGAGGTTGTGAGTGTTTAGATGCGAATCCAATCCGAATTGTGCTTATGCAGAGGAGTTTGTGTTGTCATTCTATATCTTGAGCCTTACTTATTTGCCACTTCGCTGACTATGTACCAGAACCGAGCGGTGAAATTGATCATTTAGTATCTCTGCCTGCAAACTAAACTTCTAGGGAATATATATCACCGCTCGAGCAGTGAAGTGTGCGCTCGAGCGGTCCTCGCAATTCTGTTTTCTATAAAGTTTACCGTTTGTTGCTTTTAGGGTTGAACCCGTCCAGATTCTTAGAAAAGAGAAAAATATAAAGTGTTCTATATTTGAAGGTATTTTTACATGAGTTTCCTTAATGTATAGAAGGTGATCGATTAATCAACGAACTATATAGTATCAAACATCAAGGGTTGTTTTTATTCTTTTATTCACCTAAAGAGAGGATGTTTATCGGTGGATTCCGGAAAGCTTGGGCCTGAAGTTTTTGTAGATTCTAGAGTGGCTCATCATCGTATATTCGACATCGACGTTGTGGATTCAACGTTAGGCAAAGCAATTCTGTGGTGAAGACAGTGTTGGAAGAGGCACATTGGGTTTTGTTCAATTCAGGTGTGGATTCACTAGATAATTGAGGATATTCATGTGTTAATTCCTTTTTATTTTCTTATTAGTGGATTGTTTTATGATTTTGGCCTGTAAATTTTTTTTTATGTGATTTTTTTCACATTAAATCGTTGTGCCGATTTGTCGTTAATTGTTTGATTGTGATTAATATTCACTATTTTAAATTGAAATATAATTACGAATCAATAATTCAAGACTTATTTAGATTTTTCAATGAACAATAAAGTGTAGTTTGCAGGGTCTAAATTTTTAATATTTCACCTCTTATTTCATCTCTCACACGTTTGTAACGATTTTTATTTTTATTTTTATTTTTACTTTTATTTATTATTATTATTATTATTATTATTATTATTATTTTGGAGAGACGAAATGAATGTGGGAGAACAATTCATTCTCCTTACGATCATACAAGTAGGGATATGCAACTACTCCCACAAAACAGATTGAGCTATAACATAACCTCAGCAGCCCTTCAAAGATGGATAACGTAGTACAGGACAGACCATGGATACAAATTAACAAGAAGACCAATTATGTAAAACAATTCAAATCATACATATTACATAGTAGAACCTATAAATATATGGTTTCACTTAGATTGTTCCATCATGTATATGTATTGTTAAAATTAAGACCATTTATATTAAGATTCCATTAACTACTAACAAATATCATTTTACTCCCTCATTTATGAATCTACACATTTTAACCTTTTAACTATAAAAATGTATTGACTTCACACCATAGAGATCTCCTCCAGGCTCCATACCACTTCCACAAGAGTATATATGTATAATTTTCATAGCTAAGAGGTTCGATATATACAGATTTATAAATAATATAAATAAAATAATATTATTAATAGAATCTTAATGTAATTAACCCTTAAAAATTATTTTATACGATTAATTTTGTTATCGGTTCTGTGTCCTCTTTATGTTTGGCTACTTTTCCACTTTGTCCCTTAAATTTTATTTTTTTTTCTACTTTAACCCTGTATATTTTAAATTTTTTTCAATTTACTCCTAAAATTAATTTTTGTTCAAAATTAGACAAAAAATATCATGATAACTATCACATAATATATATATATATATATTATTATATTATGATTTGAGTTTGTGTCAAATGTGTGAATTATATATAATGAAATATTTTTATACCATGTGATTGTTAATGTGTCATTTTCTGTTTAATTTTGAATAGAAATTAGTTTTGGAAGTAAATTGATAAAAATTTAAAACATAAAAGGCCAAAGTGAAAAATTAATAATAATAAAAAAAATAAAAAAAATTAAGAACCAAAATGAAAATGTAAGCAAACATAAAAGAGGCAAAGTATTTACCTTATACTTTACTTATAGAGTTTTATATAGGATTGGGCTTCTCTCCAGCCTTTAATCGGATTGAAGAGGTATTGTTCGGTCCACACTACAAGAAATAACACATTTGCCGACCAAAAAATTGGTCTCTAAAAGCCCATTTTTAGTCGGCAAAAATTATCCGCGACCAATTTTTTTGATCGCTATTTTGGTCGCCAATTGAGGGTCGGCAAAAGTAATTCGCGACCAAAATTTTTGTTGGTCGGGAAAAGTTGGATTTGCCGATTAAATTTTTAATCGCTAAATGTATCATTACTGCGACTAATCCATTTTATCGCTAAAACACTTTGGTCGCGAAAAGTGATATTTTTCCGCCCAAATATCTTAGTCGCAATTGTCACATTCCACGACCAAACAGATTAGTCGCCAAAAGTCGAGGAATCGCCGACTAACAATTTAGTCGCCAAAGGTAAGGAATTGCCGACCAATGATTTTAGTCGCAAAAGTGTAGAATTTGCCAACCAATTTTTTAGTCGCCAAATCTTCTTTTTTTTTTTCCTTTTTTTTTTTTGAGAACAATCAATTTTTGTTTATAAACAGTCAATCCACTATCAAACAAAATTCATTCAACCTAACCACAACTAAGAAACAATAACATTTAAAAAAGAAAAAGCTTGGGAACAATGATTAACAAATTTCCTTTCTTGTAACTTTACTAAATCATCAAACAATAATTGAATTCCATTTAAAATAAAGATAAAAATATGTAACCGTAGTGTAGCACAGGGCATATTCAAGTCAAATTAAATTTAGTAAGCATGTCTTCTCAAAAGCTATATCCTCTTTGAAGTCTAACATGACACAAAACTTGAAGCCTTTCACCGTCTTTAATGATTTAACATATCAACTTGCTTGGCAGCTGATCCAAACTAACATATCAACTTTATGGATAATTAACCCTCCACCCTTGCATGGCCGAATCAAATAGCCACTTGGAAGCATTTCAGCTCTCACAAACTGAGCAGTAGTAGTTGCATTTGGGCTAGCACTAGAACCTGATAGAGATCTCTCATAAACCTTGAAAGATTGATGACAAAAAAGAACAAAGATCGAATTTTTGCATCACCAACTGTCCCAAAAGCATAAGTTTTAGAAAATAGGCGGAACAATGTATTCAATTAAGTCCAAACTCGATTCATTTGGTAATATTAATGCCCTTAACTAATACATTCAATCAAATGCTTTAAACAGTAAAAAAAAGAAATTGATATGAATAGTAAGGGATGGTAGAGGAAGTCTTGTAGCTAGAAAGAAATTTAACTTGCATTTCATTCACATTTCCCTCCTATTTTCTGTTCGCTCCACAAATCCCCTATCCAAATGCAAGATCCAAACACACCCATTAAAAGATCTTCATCAATCATCAAGAATTAAAACTGTCCACATAAAAAAGAAAAGAAAAAACATTGAAATGTTTCAATGTATCTATAAGAGTGAAGTGAATGTGGGTGCCTTTGTATGTAAGAGTGAAGTGATTTGAAACATTATGCTCACCAGAATAACCAATTGAGTTATTACTTGATCTTTCAATTGGTAAACAGAATGTAATGCTGAGGCTTAAATGGACTCTCAACAAGAAGCAGTAAAATGAAGGACCTCTGTGAAGTGTCAAGTTAATGCATTCTCCAACAATATTTAGTTCTCCACATAAATGGCATTCTGTTACATGTTAAAACTTGTCTTCAACTTAGACTTTCCAGCAAAAGACTTCTAAAGGCGTGATCGATGAGATTTTAGATAAAAATAACATTTAGTCAAGAGTTATATTCTCCATTAAACTGATCCTCGTGTATCAATTTCCATATATGATGATGAGGAAACAGTTGCGTTTGGTAACATTTTTGTTTTCTGTTTTTTATTTTTTCTTTCAAAAATCTTGAAATGTGGGCCGATCATGATACAGAAATTTAAAAATAGACAATGTTATCAAAAGACACCTAATATCTTGATGATCTAAAAATAATCAATTGAAAGAATGCTTTGACCTGTTTAGGGTATACACTAATTATCCTCAATCAAGGGTTACTGACTTAAAAGAGACCTCATACTTAGTAGACATCACCTACTCAAAAAAATCCCACCAAGAAATGTTCATCAATATGAATAGAAATTTGAAGTTAACATTTCCAATTCAAATGAAGTATTGATCCCATATACTTAAAACACCAAGAAATATTGGTACCATATGCTCTGTATCAAAGAAATAGTAGAACCATATACTTAAAACACCAAGTACATCTTAATAATTATTAAAATGTCTACAATTCAAAATTCAGACAAAACATATAACTATGCTTGCACACCTGAAACATATAACTATGATCGGTAAAATATAAAGGTAAATGAAAGGCACAATATTGCTTGCTTGCGTGAAAGAATAGAGGAAATTTTATAACAATCCATCAAAGGTCTAAGAATTAAATCATATGCACATTAAAATTTGCTCAAATATTATACATAACAAACCAAAGTAGAAACTATATATACATTTAGTATTGAATTAATCATAAAACAGGAAAATTTCTAAACAATCCATTAAAGAATTAAATCATACCTACATTCAAATTTGCCCAAACTGTCTTCAAGTGAACTATTACTGGTCCAATCGTGATTGTGCTTCATTGTGAGTTGATTCAATACCTACCAATTTGGCATCAAAGTTCTTATTCCTAGTGGTTACCAAGGCCATAGTGATAGAAAACTTTGCGGAACATAAACTAAAAACCATTAAGGATTCAATTCTATACATGAAAACTATATGAATTTCTACAATACAACTTAAGTAGATACATACCTTGATCCATGATAGTATGAAATCCTCTTGCAAGAAAGAGAAACCTTGAATGGAAAACCTTGATCTTTAAGTTCTTGACTTGTCTAAGATCTTCAAACCACTTCTCTCTCTCTAGGCGATGGGAGCCTTCTTGTGGTGACAACTTAAGTTCTTGATGGAGAGTATGGTTTGGGACCTTACACTATTTCTACTAATATTCTTCCCATCAAAGAACCATTCATTCAATGAACTTCATTAAATAGATTAATGTATCTTATACATTCATGATACATAATGCATCTTCTATATTAATGAATTCATTAGATAAGATTAATGTATCTTACATATTCATAATAGATACATAATGCATCTCTAAGATTCATTCATAATGAATTCATCACATTCAATGTGCATTAGCATTAGTCTTCTATACATTGTATATATAGGTGCATTTATCAATAATTAGTCACCATCTAATTGATGTACATGTATCTTACTTAATGAGATGAATCTAGTATAATCATGCATAAGCCACATTAAGCCATATATTGTAAAAATTCTTACAATCTCCCACTTGGCTTGCATGATTATATTACGTCACCAGATTATCATGATATGGCCAACTTCTCCCACTAGAAGATTGCACCATCACCATTAGATTCTGTTCAATGAAATTATTAGCGCCAAATCATTGTAGTCAGTGATTTATGCATTGATTAAGACTGTACAATGGTTATAGTGTTAATATTTTCCATCAATATGAATAAGTGAATCTTAAAACACAGAGATGACATTAGCAACATAATGGTGATTAATGCTAATTCATCTATAACGATCCCGTTGTTTACATCTTCTTCTAAATTGTGCACAAGTATGAAGAATGAAAACAACAAACATAATCATTATTAACAGAAGATGATTATAACATAACATTTATCACGAACATAATACACTCATTTCAAATCTAAACATGATAAACTTTCTACTAAGCCCATGCGCGCAACATGTTCTTAAAAGAGCTTAAGTGTGAGACCTTTAGTTAAAGGATCTGCTAACATGAGTGTAGTACCAATATGAGAGATGAAAATAGTCTGATTCAAAACCCTTTCTTTAACAACTAGATACTTGATATCAATATGCTTTGATCCTCCTGAAGTTTTGTTATTATTGAAGAACCGCACAGCAGCATCATAATCACAGTAAATCTGTAAGGGCTTCGAAATTAAATCGACAAGTTGTAATCCATATATCAAATTCTTTAGCCATACTGCATGACATGTGGCTTCATAACATGCAATGAACTCCGCTTCCATAGTGAAAGAAGCTGTCAGAGTCTGCTTATGACTCTTCCATGAAATAGGTCCATTAGCAAGCATAAAAATGTATCCAGAAGTGGACTTTCGAGTGTCTTTACATCCAGCATAATCAGCATCTGAATAACCAACCACTTCAAGGCTGTCTGTTCTTTGATAAGTGAGCATGTAATCCTTAGTGCCTTGTAAATATCGCAACACTTTCTTAACTGCTTTCCAATGATCAAGTCCGGGATTGCTTTGGTATCGACCCAGCATACCAACTACAAATGCTATATCAGGACGTGTACAAACTTGAGCATACATAATGCTCCCAACTGCAGAGGCATAAGGAATTTCTTTCATTTGTTCCCTTTCTAAATTATTTTTGGGACATTGAAATTCACTAAATTTATCACCCTTAACTATAGGGGCAACACTACTTGAATAGTTCTGCATGTTGTACCTTTTAAGAACCTTTTCGAGATAGGCTCTTTGAGACAATCCTAAAATACCATGAGACCTATCTCGGTGAATTTCTATCCATATGACAAAAGAGGCTTCACCAAGATCTTTCATTTCAAAATTTCTCGTAAGGAATTTCTTTGTCTCATGTATCATTCCCAAATTATTGCTAGCAAGCAATATATCATCAATATACAAAACTATAATGCAGATATTGCTCCCACTGATTTTAAGGTAGACACATTGATCAACTACATTATCCTTAAAATCAAATTTGGTGAGAACTTCATGAAATTTAAGATACCATTGTCGAGATGCCTGCTTTAGACCATATATGAACTTCTTAAGCCTACAAACCATATTTTCCTTGCTTTCATCCTGAAAACCTCTAGGTTGGCCCATGTAGACCACTTCATGCAAGTCACCATTCAAAGAGGTTGTTTTAACGTCCATTTGATGTAACTCTAAATCATAATGAGCTACTAAGGCCATGACTATTCTCAAAGAATCTTTATTAGAAACAGTCTATCCCTTCTTTTTGAGTGTATCGTTTAGCAACTAATCTGGCCTTGTATCGTTCGACATTGCCGTTAGGATCACGCTTGGTTTTAAAAACCCATTTGCATCCAACAGTTTTGGCTCCCTTAGGTAATTCTACAAGATCCCAGACATTGTTGTCTTTCATGGATTTTAACTCATCTTTCATGGCATTTAACCATTGAGTTGCATTTCCATTTTTCATGGCTTGGGCATAAGAAACAGGATCGTTCTCCAAGCCTATATCACACTCATTTAGGTAAACCTCATAGTCATCTGATATGGCTGGTTTCTTTTCTCTTTGTGATCTGCGTAAAGGTTGTTCTACAACTGAGACAACTTCTTTTTCAATGTGAGAAATCTCTTGTGTACCAATAGGTTCAGGTACAACATTTTCTTGGATAATCGTGGAAGGCGTAAAATCACGACTTTTCTCCGAAGAAATATTTTTGAGATTCATACTCCCACTAATGTTTTCATCCTCTAAGAACACGGCATTTCTAGTTTCAACAATTCTAATGCTATGAGTGGAACAATAGAATCTAAAACTCTTTGATCTCTCAGGATATCCAATGAAATAACAACTTATAGTTCTAGGGTCTAATTTCTTTATTTGTGGGTTGAAAATTTTTGCTTCAGCAGGACAACCTCATACATGTAAATAATTCAAATTAGGTTTCCTACCAACCCACAAACTCATAAGGAGTTACAGGCACAGCCTTACTAGGAACCCTATTAAGAACATGTACAGTAGTTTTTAAAGCTTCACCCCACAAGTAATCTGGCAAAGAAGAGTTACTCATCATGCTTCTCATCATGTCCAAAAGAGTACGGTTTCGTCGCTCAGCTACACCATTTTGCTCAGGTGTACCAGGCATTGTGTAGTTAGCAACAATACCATTCTTAGCCAAAATAAAGCAAAAGCACTTGGATTTTGACCCGACTCAGTGAATCTACCATAATATTCACCACTTCTATCAGATCTTACACTTTTAATCCGTCTGTCAAGTTGATTTTCAACTTCAGCTTTATAGAGTTTAAACATATTCAGTGCTTCTGATTTTTCATGAATAAGATACACATAAGTATACCTAGAAAAGTCATCAATAAAAGTAATAAAATATTTATGTCCAGAAATAGTTGGGACAGTAAAGGGACTACATATATCAGTATGAATTGTGTCTAATCATATGAGAATTGTGAAATAAAGAGACTCTATTATTTCCAAACTTAAATTCATAACCACAGGAATCAAGTTGTGAAACAGAAATTAAGTTTCTAGTAAAAATGGGAACATAAACTGTGTTTACTAAATCTAAAATGAAACCAGAGTCTAAAATTAGACGGAGGGTGCCAATAGCCTCAGCGTCCACTTCTATTCCATTCCCAACCGTAATGGTTCGTTCTCCTTTATTTAGTTTCCGACTTGTAAGGTATCCCTGCAAGGAACTTGTTATGTGAATACTTGCACCAGTGTCAATCCACCAAGAATTTTGTGGAACATCTACCAAAAGGGATTCATAAAACACAAAGCATTAAGTGTTACCTTTCTCGTGCAACCAACTTTTAAAACCTGGACAGTCCTTTCTTATGTGACCTTTCTTTCGACAGAAATGGCATCGAATCTTATTTTCTTCATTAGCCTTGTGAGTTTCATCATTTGCATTTTTCTTCTTCCTACTTTTGCCTTTCTTGAAAATCTTTTTGGTTGGACCCAAGGTGGTAAGGTGAGCCATATCAGGTTTTTCAGCTTAAGCCTCTCTTCTTCTTGAACACACATGGCAATTAACTCGCTCATCTTCCACTTATCTTTCTGCGTATTATAATTGATCTTAAAGGGACCAAATTGTGCAGGAAGAGAAGTCATAATGAAATGAACAAGAAAACCTTCAAAAATTTCCATGTCCATTCCCTTTAATTGAGAGGCCATGTCATTCATCTTTAAGATATGTTCACGAACACCACTCAAACCATCATATTTCATTGTCATCATTTTAATCATGAGAGTACTAGCAAGAGATTTGGAAGTTCCAATGAATTGTTCTGCAATAGATTTCATATAGCTCACTGCACTTTCAGAAATAGGAATTGCTCCTTGAATTGCAGGCGTAATTGAACCTTTCATAATCATTAGACTTAAGCGATTAGAGCGTTCCCATTTTTCATATAAAGCCATGTGTTCCTTAGAACTTGTATCATTAGGCTTTGTAGAAGCTGGCTCTCTTAATGCATGGTCTAAATCCATAATTCCGAAAACAATTCCAATTTGTTCCTTTCATTTCTTAAAATTAGTTCCGCTCAAAGCTTCAATACCAGACAAGTAACTATTAATGGAAGTAGGATTCAATGTTGCAAACACATAATATCCCACTACAACAAGTTGGGCCTTGAATGACGAAATTTTTTTCTCTCCAAAGAGCTAATTTCATCACTATAGATATTTGTGAAGAAATATTTTCTGTCACCGGTTTCATCATTGAATGTTTGTCACTAAAAATCACTGTGACGAAAAATAATTTCGTCACCAATGACATTACTTCAGTGACAAATTTTTTTGTCACCAATAAAACAACATTTTGTCGCCAAAAATTCTCATTTTCACCACCAAATAATTATTCAGTATCATATTTATAACTTTAATTGACGAATAAATTTGTCACACATGTTGATCAATGATGAGGAAATAATTTCGTCACAGTAAGATGTAGAGGTGACGAAATTTTTTGTCTCCAAAAGTCATACATGGGTGACGAAATATATTTCGTCACAAATATATATATACGTGATGAAATTTTTAGTCACCAAACAACAAAATCAATGAAATCTTTCATATATAAATTGCAATAAATTGTCACAAAAAATATTTATTAGTGACAAATAATCACTTAGTCATAATAACAAGTTCAAATGACGAAAAAAATTCGTCACTGAACTTATTCCATATTTTATATTTCAATTTAAATTATTATTTTACAAATATCCCTGCTCATATCTCAATAGCTTTTTAAATGTACTAAGAAATCCACTAGCTATTATACACCACTCCACAAAAAAATTCAGTAAACAATTTATATTATGAATGAAAATATATCCATCAAACAAATTTAATAATAATCCATTAAGTAAAATAAATAAAACCATCATAACAAATTCCAAAATGAACTAACATGAAGTCCACAAGTAAATAAATAAAACTCGACTAGGTTTAAAACTAGAACTAAGTATCAGTTCAGGAAAAAAAATTCAACACTTGATCTTGATTTGCAAGTATGCTTCCAAACATTATCAAAAATCAATCTGCAAAAAAAAATAAACAAGAAAAATATTAATATATTATGAATTACATCAAAACTCATATATAAATAATTTTATTTTATAAACCAATTTAGTAGAAATGCACATAACAATCCAAAACTTCAAATAGTTGAGGTGATCCTTGATGATAAAGCAACACGAATAAAAGAATTCCTTAGTTGCTGCAACTGCTGCTTCTTTTCCCTACTGCTATTGCTTTCTATTCACTAGTCTCCTCTGTTTCGAAGCTTAGTCTTAGACTCAATCTCAAATCAAGTCAAGACTTAATTAAATAGGTGAGAATATTGTTTAGGTTTGATAGCCATAACAAACAACCAAAGTCTAACAACCTAGGCAATATGTATATACAAACTTTTTCATTTACACTGGGGATTTAAGAATAGGTGGCCTTTCTGTAGAACACATTCTACTAATGGGATTCATCACTAGTGGAGGATTATATAAAAGTCCACATATTTTTTCGATTTTCCATTTACACTGAAGAGTTAAGAACAAGTGGACACTCTATAGAACACATTTTATTGATAGGATTCATCACTACTTCAGTAGCTTTGCCAGTATTCATCATCATTCCATATTCTAACATTAGCATAAGCAATGTACATCAGTCAATAGGAGTATTTTCCACCACCAGTTCACATCAATAGAATGCAGATGGTCTATCATAACATATGAGCTCATGATATTACACAGAACAAAGCAAAGTAACCTCAAACCAAAGAAAAGCAACTAAGAAATATCAGTTTCAAAATAAAGAAAGGGGAAAACGTTTCCCATTTAAGACAAGTACATAAACATCCAATCTGTGCAGAAGCTATAGCCATAAATTCATATTCTAAGCATCTAAAGTGGGTAGAGGAACAAATTTAACATAAGGTAGAAAAAACCTTGACATCACAAGCAAACATACACAAATTTTATGACACACTTACCAAGCTTGGGCAGCATTGCACCAACAAATATACACATACAGATAAAGAGTGGACAAGGCCCAATTTTGAAATTGAGTCTTCCAGTGCATGATCAAATATCCTAGCAACAAAACTGAAAAAAAATAAAAATATCAGAACCATTTGGTGGGTTTCTATCCAATTAAAACCAGCAAGAGACCAACAACTAGTAACAAGGAGATATCATAATCAAAACCCTACAAACCTTGGGCTAGAAAGTTTAGCTGCAAGAGTTGACGAGGCATTACGAGTTATAGCACTTAAAGTCTCTACTGCATTAGCATGAACTTCAGGATGACTTTGTTCAATTTTAACAAAGTAGTCAACATGATTTGTTGCAGAACAATAGTGGACAAGGCCCAATTTTGAAATTGAGTCTTCCAGTGCATGATCAAATATCCTAGCAACAAAACTGCAAAAAAATAAAAATATCAGAACCATTTGGTGGGTTTCTAGCCAATTAAAACCAGCAAGAGACCAAAAACTAGTTACAAGGAGATATTAAAACAAAAACCCTACAAACCTTGGGCTAGAAAGTTTAGCAGCAAGAGTTGACGAGGCATTACGAGTTATATCACTTAAAGTCTCTGCTGCATTAGCATGAACTTTAGGAGGACTTTGTTCAATTTTAACAAAGTAGTCAACATGATTTGTTGCAGAACAAGTGACATGGACACCTAATGAATTGAAAAATACTGTTTACATGCAAAAAACTATACCAAGCAACCATTCGAACACAAACGCCAAAATCAAACAATAAAGGTGACAATATTTGTAGCTACAATTGATCATTAGAAAATATGCAATAAAAATGATAATCCCTACAATATAATCACCTATGGAAAAATGATCATCAGAAAAATATACCAGACAAGAAAAAAGCATCACCACTTAACAGAATCTTTCGAAGCATGAGAAATATTTCACTGAGCAGAATAAATAAATAATATAGACCAGGGAACTGCGCACATACCTCCACCACCACTCATGGTCTTTAGCAACAAGTTGAAAATATGTCAAAGCCACAGTGATGAAACCAGTAATAATTAGGAGAATGATGAGGACTATAAATAAGATGTTGTATATAGTGTAAATCCTGTGACCCAAACACTCACGAATACGTAATAGAGTTCAATATAAATTGCATTGAAAGGCAAAAACCTAGCCATTGCCATCTGAGGAAGTGCTCCACGATACCAAGGCAATGGCGGGATCTCTCTAGGATATTTTGTGGTGCAAACAGAAGCTTGAAACTCAGCTGTGCTATTCTTTCCTGCGATACCACCCAAAACTAGCAAAGGTGATGTGACAAAAGTCCATATGAAAACTATCACCACAATGGTAACAAATGGCAGTGCTGCTGTGGCATTGTAAAAAATTACAACAGTGTTGAGGAAGCAGAATGTGACAAGCAGAGGTCCACAAAACAGGCTTCTAGTCAATAATAAATTTCTCACCTGCAAAGTCAGGGATTGAAAATTAGATCAGCATTTGATATGCACAAAAGTAGAACAAGGGAAAATCAAAAAATAGCAGAAATCTATGAAGCACGGACACGGACACGGACACGCATACGCATACGGACACGGACACGGACACGACGATTTCTAAAAAATGGGGACACGGACACGGCAGGGGACACAGCAAATTTTTTAATTTTTTTAATAAATATTTTTATTTTAATACATATTAATTATCTTATTTATTATATTTTTAAATAATGTGTTATAATTAATTATTTTATTTTATTTTACATACATATGTTTATTTTTTTATTTATTAATATGTATAAATATATATTCTTATAATATGTATTATCCATTATCTAATAAGTATATTTATGTTATATGCTATATATTTATGTTATATACTACTAATACATATTATAAGTATATTTATAATAACTATTATATAATATATAATAAAATAATAATAGTTATAATGTTATATATGAATCAAGACAAAAGGACAGGCGGGAGAGAACCAAGAAAGAGGAGACAAAAGCGAGACGATCGCGATCAGAAGCGAGAGAGAGGGAGACGATCGCGATCGATCGCGATCGCGAGCAAGAGAGAGAAGGCGAGAGAGAGAGAAAGAGAGCGCTCTGCGAAGGCAAAGGCGAGAGAGAGCTCGTCGAAGTTGAAGGGGCTGGATCGTTGATCGAAGTCGAATGGGGCTCTGGATCGTCGATCAAAGTCGAAGGGCTCTGGATCGTTGCCGACCAGGTTTGTCCTCGTTTTCCCTTTCATTAACTCTTCTCGCCGTGTCCATGGCGTATCCAGATTCTGGACACACGTATCCCCTGCAAAAAAATAGATTAAATTAAGGGGACACGCCAGATGCCGTGTCCCGTACGTATCCCCGGTGTGTCCCCGTTTCCGACACCGCCACGGCTTCTATTTTGCCGTGTCCATGCTTCATAGGCAGAAATCCCGATTGTCTACATCTCTCTAATCATCATGATGGTACTTCCATCATGCACCACATAGATTGGGTGAAGAATATATTATTGTTGTCCCATTTCAAAACAACTTCCAAAAGAAAAAAAGAGAATTGAATTTTGATCATTTCCAACAATTTGAGTTTATTATTAGCTAAACAGTATATGCATGTGATGAATTTCATATTATTCACTCCAACATGAAGTAACCAGACCCCATTTTTAAAAATCAGCAGGAATGGCTACTCTACTTTCATCGTCCCAGGTAATGTTTAAAAGAAACCTACAAAAAAAAATTACATCTTGCTTAACTAGACAATGCAAAAGTAGATTTCCCTACTAACCATTTTTTTATAAGTTTTTCCATGGTACCAACTGAAGTTGTACAAAAGTGTATTACAATAAAATTTTCCTTAAATTTTCATTTTTCAAGATATTAATAACTTCTCTCTCAGATACACCAATAAAAAAATCCAAACTCTCTACAAGTGTGTGTAAAAGAGAAAAACATCAACCACTTGATTGGTCAAAAAACACAATGTAAGCACATACTTTATAAGAATACAATATTTTCAAATGGCAGAACAGAAGGGAGCACTTTTTTTTCATGAAAGCCCTAGTTCTCTAATTCTTCAATTCCAAATAGAACAGGTTCTATATATTCAAATGTTAAAGAACAAACAACCTTAAAGCCAATATATTATAAAGGTACTAAAACAAGAAACAACTACAGGAAATGAGGCTATACAAAGTCTCTAAAACTTGGAGACAGGAACTCATGAGTCTTGGCAATAAATCTACACAAAATCATAATAAAAAGTAGAAGTAGAATCCAAGGCCACATACCCAATTTATTCCTTCCAGCTGGCAATAGAAAGAGGCTGCAGTATAGCCTGCAATCCCAGATGTAAGAGCCTTTCAAACCATCAAGAAAACAGCGCCGATGAAGTTGACATCGATGAACCGATCGGAGATGTAATCAAACGTAGTTTTCAGATCATTACAGTGACAAGCTTTGAAGAGGCACTGTGAGACCTCCACTTCGCACCAGAAATTCAGATCGTTGCAATCGATCGGTTGAGAGAGATTAGGACCAGAAACTCAGATAATTTCAGATCATTGCAATCGACCGATCGAGAGAGATCGATTGAGAGAGATTGGGGTTTAGAGAGAGAGTGAGAGAGATTTCCCTCAGATTCAGCATTTTTTTAGTAATGGATGAGAGAAAACTGAAGCACCAAAAATGGAGGGAATTAGTAGGGTTCTTTTTTTCATTGCGGCAAAATCTCAAAGTTCTTCCTTTAAAATGGGTGATAAAATAATTTTGTCGCTAAAAATTTCAAAATATGAAAATTATTGATGATAAAAGTATATTTCTTATCAAATAGTTTTAAAATATTTAAAATTAATTTTTTTCAAAAAAAATATTTGAAATTATTGGTGACAAAAATATACTCATCACTAATAATTTTATAATTGGTGACAAATTTGTTTTCTCACTAAAGGTCTCAAAATTTTGGTGTCACCCAAAAAAATTAGGAGGAAAATCTTTGGTGATGAAATTTAATTTTTTTTCTCACCTAAAAAGAAGTATTTATTGACAAAAATAAATTTCGTCACCTATTATTTTTACATTTTTATTATATGTGACAAAATTTTTTAATTCGTCACGGATTATTCTTATTTAGTGACAAAATTTATTTTATTCATTGTTTTTTGTCATCATAAGTTACTTAGAGAGCTAATTAACTTGCGTTTTGTTTTGAGTGTGAGAGAGAGAGAGAGAGGGAGTGGAAAATTGATAAACAAAAATAAAAAGGGAAAAAAAGTTAGTAGTCTATTTTTTTCCATTACCGCCCAACATGTCAAAATTTTTCCTCCCAAATTAGTCGCAAAATAATTTTTCTTCACTAAAAAATCTCAAAATATTAAAAATTATTAGTGACAAAAATATATTTCTCACCAAATGGTCTTAAAATATTTAAAATCAAGTTTCTCAAAAAATATATATATATATATACAAAATTATTGGTGACGAAAATATATTTCTCACTAATAATTTTATAATTTGTGACAAATTTTTTTCTCACCAAAAGTCTCAAAATTTTGGCGCCACCAAAAAAAATTAGTGGGAAAACTTTCGGTGACAAAACTTAATTTTTCCTTACCTAAAAAGAAATATTTGTTGAGAAAAATAAATTTCGTCACCTATTATTTTTATTTTTTTATTATATGTGACAAAATTTTATAATTCGTCACGGATTATTCTTATTTAGTGACGAAATTTATTTTCTTCACTACTTTTCGTCACCATAAGTTACTTTTGTTGTAGTGTCCATTACATAATATAATCAAGAAAACTACTTTTCACATCTCATAAAAATAACACCACAAGTTAAATTTATCTAACTATAAAACATAATTAGTTAGATACAAAATCAAGTTATCCTTCCATTGGGCCGAATAACAATATATTTTAACAATTCATAAAAGTAAATGAGATGACTAATAAAAATAAACAACATAAAATAAAATAAAATAATAATTAAGACCGTAAGGAGTTTATCACCGTTGAGCAGAAAAAAAATGTCTCTTACTTTATTTATTAACTAAAGCACATGAGAAGTTTATCACCGTTGGGCAGAAAAACTTATTGCTATATTTATTATACTAATCATCTCGGTTGTTCAAACATACATAGTGTTGAACTTCCGTTGGGCTGATCAACAATGTTTCAACTGATAAGGTGTGTAACAAAACATTATAAGTGCATAAAACATTATCTTAATCACCACTTGTTCAATAATTTTTAATTTTTTATTTTAATATCAATAGAATAAAAGATTGGCCAAAAATAAAAATAAAATTCGACAAGTGTAAATCAAGGTTTTGCACTTGTTACACCAAACATCATCATAAAATGAAATTCATACTTATACGTTTCATGCATCAGAATTGAGAACCTAACTTTGATACCAATTGATAGAAAACTTTGCGGAACATAAACTAAAAACCATTAAGGATTTAATTCTATACATGAAAACTATATGAATTTCTACAATACAACTTTAAGTAAGTACATACCTTGATCCATGATAGTATGAAATCCTCTTGCAAGAAAGAGAAACCTTAAATGGAAAACCTTGATTTTTAAGTTCTTGACTTGTCTAAGATCTTCAAACCACTTCTCTCTCTCTAGGCGATGGGAGCCTTCTTGTGGTGACAACTTAAGTTTTTGATGGAGAGTATGATTTGGGACCTTACACTATTTATACTAATATTCTTCCCATCAAAGAACTATTCATTCAATGAACTTCATTAAATAGATTAATGTATCTTATACATTCATGATACATAATGCATCTTCTATATTAATGAATCAATTAGATAAGATTAATGTATCTTACATATTCATAATAGATACATAATCCATCTCTAAGATTCATTCATAATGAATTCATCACATTCAATGTGCATCTCTAAAATTCATTCATAATGAATCCATCACATTCAATATGCATTAGCATTAGTCTTTTATACATTGTATATATAGGTGCATTAATCAATAATTAGTCACCATCTAATTGATGTACATGTATCTTACTTAATGAGATGAATCTAGTATAATCATGCATAAGCCACATTAAGCCATATATTGTAAAAATTCTTAAACATGGTTGATTCAATCCCAAAAGCAAATCAGATTATATAGGACAAAATATATGAAAAATCTAAAGAGAACTTTTGTTTTAATCAAGTTAGGGTTGACAAAGAGAAAGGCTTGATGCAATTAACCTAGATTCTACATATCCAAAATTAAGAACATTTGAATATTTACAGAGAGTTTTATCAAGAGTTTTAGAGAGAGAAGAAGAGGGATAGCAACAAAAATGATCCATTATATGATTTTTGAAAGAAAAGAAAAAAAAATAAAGAGAGATATAGTATGAAACCCAACTCAACACTCTTTTTCGGAAAAAAAAGATGGAAAAAATACAAATTAAATCTACAAAACGATACATTACATGCCACATGATCTCGTTCATAAATCTTAGGTTTTATACAGAGAGGGGGGGAAAAAAGAAAAAACAAAATCAATTTAGGGTTTCAGAGAGGAGATTATGGGGGAAAACAGTGAAACAGAGGAACAAAAGAGAACACAAAATCATTTTATTTTCTTGAGAGAGATTGCACCAGGAACATAATCGAAGCTCCATCCAAGCTTGGCAAAATCAATCTGGTTCCAGAAGGAGATGAAAATAAAAGATCAAACAAATGGCTTCCACACACACACACACTCTCTCTCTCTCTCTCTCTCTCTCTCCCTCTCCCTCTCCAAGTATTGATTTACAGAAATAGAGATTGTATGTATGTACGTATGTGTATAGAAAGAGAAGATGAAGTTTCTTACTTTTTAATTTTTAATTTAAATATCTGAGTGTTTGAAAGTTTCAATTTTTTTTTTTGTTTAGCGCTAAATAATTTTTAATTTGGCGCTTTATTTTTTCGATCACACTTTTCACAGCAGCAATTGCTTGTAGTGTAAAGCAAAATATGTTTAACGGCTAGCACACATATGCCTTGTAAATTTGATATATTAATAGCATATCCTCTCCATGTCATAGAAAGTGCCATTATTTGGTACAAAACGACGTCGTTTTACAATCGACGACCAAATTTTTTTGTTGCAAAAATATTTCAATTCCCGCCTCCATGTTTCAAATTTCCCTCCCAAACTTTTGGCGACCAAAAGACCAGATTAGTCGCAGAAAAGGTACCTTCGCCGACAAACTTTTTTAGTCGCCAAATCTCAATCAACGGCGACTAAAATATTAGTCACTAAAAGTATTAGTTTGGCGACTAATTTTTTTTGTTGCTGAAAATAAGTTTTTGGCGACCAAAACCAAAGAAAAAAAAATATTTATTTTCCATTCGGCAACTAAAATATTTTTGGTCAGGGAAAATAAGTTTTTGGCGACTAAAATTTTGGTCACCAATTCCACAACCAACTTATTTTTGATCTTCCGTGACCAAGTTATTTTTTGGTCTCCAAAATGTGACCTTCCGCGACCAAATTTGTAGTTGGTTGCCAAAAGCATACCACTTTCTGCGACCAATTCATTTTTTGGTCGCCAAAATATGACCTTCTGTGACCAACTCATATTTGGTCGCAAAAAATAATGATCATTCACGACTAATTAATATTTGGTCGCCAAAAGGTAACTTTTAGCTACCAATGTTTATACTGGTCGCGGAAAGTAGTCGCTAAAAGTACAAATTCTTGTAGTGTCATTAGGCTACTTTTGGATCCCGTTTCGATAACCATTCATATTTTAGATTTCGTCGAATACATCATTCCTACAAAAAATCAAATCAATCGACTAACAAAAATTACGTATTCGGATCAATTTTATGTTAGCCCATTTTATCTCTACTGCTATAACCCAACACCATCTCCATTACTCAAAACATATTGACTCAGCAGCACCACCTTCAGATTATCCATCCCTCGAATTGGCATTGCCCTAACCTCCATATCATCTCTTCGAAATCAAGAAAAATTGAGTAGAAAACAAAAATCAAATTTGTAATGATTGCTTGGGAGATCGAACCACCACTATAGCAGCAATCAATGGCCGGATTGAACACCACGATTGTCTACAAGGGAAGGAAGTGGTGGTGGGAGACACTAATGTTGTGTTCGGTTGGGGGATTTGAGGAGGGATTTGGAAAGGGAAATGAAAAAGATTGGTGAAATGTGAATAAAACATGTCTATATTTCACCTAGTTTCACACACATTTTCTCTTTCCCTTTTTAAATTCCTCCTCAAATCCTCCAACCAAACACAGCGTAAGAGAAGAGGGGTGTAAATTGGTGCACTGAATTGAAGGAAATACAGGGCCATGAGTAACTTCCTCAATAGTCGGCAACATCTGAGAGAGAAATGCTTTCTCACCAATCACAAATCCAACTACATCAGCACTATTGTGACATTTATGACACAACAAAGCTTTCAACGAGTAATTAATCTAATGATCCAAACCTTATTTGATAAAGCAAACATGAAACTACACAATCTTTTCATTATTCTATTTCTATGAAATTCTGTGAAACTTTTTTTTTTCTTCTTCTTATTTTGTTTTATTTAATCTAAACCAATATAATTTTTTCTTTCTATTCTCAATGGAATAGGGTCTCAATATTAAAATAAAATAATCAATGGAATAAGTTGTGTTTATTTGTGGAGATACTGCATTATTGTGAGAGTATAGACTTTAACAAGGGTAAAATAGGTACCTATTTCTGTTTGGTCAACAAATTGTTAACTGATAAAAGGGAGATTTTATGATTTTAAATTTCAAAATAAAAGGTATTGTGGAGGGGTAAAAATATTGACTCAAAATCCAGAAATGTTAGTCCACGGCTCAAAATTCAAGTTCAGCCAAGCAATTCGAATCAAGAGAAAGGCACAAATCGTTGATAGGTCTGACAGAAGAAGGAATAGTGTCACATGACCAAAACTTGAGTAAAATTGCCTTTTAGAAGGAGATCTGCAGAATGAAGGGATGTCCTTAGATTCATTCACAATTGACGATGAGGATCACAATCGTCAGAGATAGGTGCATAGGCCTAACCCACACGCAAATGAAATAGCCATCCGATGAACCTATTCGAACGAACAGAGCAATCAGTAAGTTGGCCATTAAACGCTTGACATAATCTAAACTGCACACGGTAAGGTAATCCAACAGCAAAGGATCAAAGCAACCTGGCCACTTGCCTGACCAAAGTCTGGTAGTAACCAGAGCCATTAGATGACGATGTCAATCCAACGGTCAAGGCCAGGACAATAACACTATAAAAGGAAGAATAAGGAAAAGCGAGAAAGGTAACAAAAAGAAAATAGAAAATCTTACTTCCTAAACAAATATTATATAGTCGATCATATTTCTGACTTAATCGTCGGAGGGTCCTCCTGTTCATATTTGATTAGGAGCTATCACTGACTAGTTGGTTTCTCTTTGCAGAGTAAAGAAAAAATAAATCTCATCTTGCATTCCTTGTAGAAAATCTTTCTGCCTTCCAAATGTATGATTTCAGAAAATAGAGGAGATGACGGTGTCATTTCAAATAAATAGAAGCGGTGCCAATTAATTTATCCTAATGAATAATGATAATAATAATAATAATAATAATAATAATAATAATAATAATAAAGGTGTTTGGCAATGACAGATAACTTTTTCTCAGGTTCAAGGAAAGTTCAAGGGAATTACTTAAAGGGCTAGCTTCCCTTCACTCTATGATCGGACTAGAGGGTATTGTTAGGCCTGTGGGGGACCATCATAGGTTCCATTTCGATAATCTAAACCGTTTAATGTGTAGAACTCGTCGAGTACTATATGTCTGTAAAACAGGACGTTGATCAGATATTAATAGCTATGTAATCAAATAAGTTTTGTATAAAAAAGAAATGGACGGCAAAAAATTAAACAATTGACAGAAATCTGATCTGATGAGATAGCTATCAATATCCGATCAACATGATGTGCTTACAGGCATATAGTACTCAATGAGTTCTACGCATTGAATGATTCGAATTATTGAAATGGGATCCGTGGTAGACCTCTACGGGTCCAACATTACTCTTTAGTCCAATCACGGACTGGAGGGAAACCCATCCCATTATTTAACAATTAGTCAGAGAAAAAGAAAATACACAAATATAAAGGGATGCAATTGAGATTTTCACCTCACAGTTGTTAGGTTTTTTTTTTTTTTTTTTTTTTTTTTTTTTTTTTTTTTTTTAATTGGTAATTTTGTTGGACAAAATTTTATTCAGTTGTATTTTTATTCACAACTCTGTTTAATATAAAGTGCATCTTTTGTATGCTTTAGGGTAGAATCCGTCCAAATTCTTAGAGAGGAAGAGAACACATATATTAGAATGTGTTTATATTTTGTTTTCCTTGATAATTTGAGGGTGATCGATTGATTAACGAGTTTCATATTAACTATCATCAATGGTTGTTTTTGTTCTTTCATTCATAAAAAGAGAAAAGATGTTTCTCGGTGGATTTTGAAGAACTTGGGTTTGGAACTTTGGTAGATTCTGGAGTGAATCCTCATCGTAGATTCAACATTGGCAATGTGGATTCAACGTTGAGTAAAGCAATTTCGAGGTGAAGACGGTGGTGGAAGAAACACATCGAGTTCAGTTCAATTCGAGCGTGGATTCATTAGATAATTAAGGGTTTTTGTCTGTAATTCATTTTTTCTTTTTAGTGGATTGTTTTGGATTTTTTGCATGTGTTTTTTTAATCACAATTGGAGATGCTCTATTTGTGATTTTTTTTCACGCTAAATTGTTGTGTCGATTTGTTATTGATTGTTTGATCAAAATTGTTATTCATTATTTAAAATTGAATTATAATCACAGATTAATATCTCAATTTTTTTTAAAATTTTTGAACAATTTTCGCAATATCTTTTCACAAATTCATTTACACCCTATCACATATTCGTTTGCACCATCTATAAACTATATTTTTATAATTTTTTAAAATTTTGTTATTTTATGCCTCACTATCATGCAATTGCGAAAGTTCAAACGTCCGTAGTGTCAATGTCACCATTCTACTCTTGTCTGTTTCGAAAAGATAGTAAAAGATTAATTTTTTTATTTTTTTTATAATAAAAAAAATATAATCTAAAAAAATTAAAAAATTAACTTTTTTTTTTAGTGCCGGTCAAAACGCCCGTCTCTCCTAAATTTCCGCAAGATCAGCCTCGTTTCCTAGGTCGACTCAGGTTTCGTTTGGAAACGTGATATTTTAATAATTTTTAAATTTTTTAATTAAAATATAAGATAAAAATAATTAATATGCTTGAAATGATTTTTTAATTTTTTACGAAAAGATATGTAAAAAATAAAAAGAAAAAGAAATCTTTGATTTTTTAATATTAGTTATAGAATTTTTAATTTTTTTAATAACTTTTTGATTAAAATATTAACTTGTCAAACGAGGCATAAGTTTCGGATCTGACAAATTTGGTTTCCATCTGCTCACCTGAGAAGTTATTGGGTGGTTCAAAAACATTATTACTCCGTTCTAAAATAATGATTCTTTTTAAAAATTTTAATTTTTTTTATAGTATAATTGTTACACTTTAAAAAAATTAATTTTTTTTAAAATTATCTTTTGATAGTATATTTTTTTGAAGAATATTAATATCATAATTATACTTTTTATGTTGTTAATGAATTTAAAATAAGGACAAAATAAAAAATTTATATTATTTTTGTACTTAATTTTTAAAAAATAACTAATATTTTAGGATAATAAAAAATATAATAAAAAATTAATATTTTAAAACGAATGGAATGTTTTATATCACACAAATCATGACATTTTACATTAGAACACCACTGAATTTATCCGTGGAGCAAAGTAATTTTCCCCTCGCCATATATATGCGTGGGTAGGAGTCATGCCGCGTCATATGTTTGTATTTGAAATATTTTAATAATATTAGTACGATTCATTTTATTAAATGTATTGATTATTTTAATATTAAGGGATTGTTTAGGATTTATTTATTTAGTGTATTTTTAAATTTTTTATGAGAAATATATAAAAAAGTAAAAATGTTACGTAATCCAAATAAATGCGTTTATCAAATAAATATATTTATTTAAATCATTTTTAAATAATCCTTAATTTAGTCTATTTATAATTATATAAATTTTAACACGACTCACTTAATATATATCTCAAACAAAATGTTTCACATTATTATATGTGTTAGCTACATATTTTGTAAAAGCCAAATCACAGTTTGACACATGGCAGAATAAGGGTATTATGGGAAGATAATTCAAGTCTTCGATCCTAATCGAACACGTGGCAATGAACATTGGTTCTCACGTGATCTGAGTAGCACTAAATCAGTAAAGAGATACAAAGTGATGTGGCTTCAACGGTTACTCATATTCAAATTCAAATACAAGAGGGAAGCTCAACTGCAAGAAATGGCGTAGTGGGACTATTTCTAAGGCAGCATGATCAGCAATCATGGAGGAGTAGTTCGACGGTTTGAAGTGCAGTTCGAAGGTCATCTTTGACAAGTATAAATAGCAGGGAAGTCCTCAGAAAAGACCCCCAGACTCAGATCATACAAACCAGTCTTTACTTCATATTTTCCTTTCCAGTTTTACATTTCCTGTACTTTAAATTCCTGCACTTTAAATACCTGTTCTTTAAATACCTGCACTTTAAATACCCGCACTGCACTTCGATTCATAGGAGTAGTTTCAAGTAGATTCAAGTAGACTGTTGCTGTAAACCTCTTCAAGGCTGAGTTTGGACTATTGTAAGTGTTCATTTTAATGAAATACTTCAATTGTTCTTCATATTAACTGTTATTTCTCTTTATTTCTCCTAAGTCAAGCCACTAGTAAAAGTCCTCTTCATTGAGGCTGAAAGAACTAAAACACAATCGTCTGATAATTGGTTGGCAATTATAATTTCTGTAAGGACTGATTGATCCTTGCTGGCACGCTCGCATTTACAAAAATACCCTTCGAAAAGCCAAAAAGCCAATATATATTTTTGGCACGCCCGGTGGGACTTGTTAAAATGGCTAGACGAAGACGACAAGGAGAAAATGAACGCTTGGAAGAAGGCGTAGAAGGAGAGGTAGAGATACCTAATCCAGAGGAGAATGTGGTAACACATCCTGTGGAGACTCCTATGCTATCAGAACCTTTGGTCGAACAGACCAGTACTTCTGGTCAAGAACCATATGTTCATAATATTGGACGAAACCAAGGAATTGGACCATCCACCGTTCCATCTACTCAGCCAACAAATCCATGAGATGGCTTGGTAGATGCTATGGGACAACAATTAATGAACACAATGGAAAGGTGGGCAACATCCTTTTTGGATCGAATGAATAACCACCAACCAACAAATACAAGACACACAGAGGAAATTTTAAATGTCCCTCAGCAAAGATTGGCTAGAGAAAAACAACCTATGCAAGTTAATGGACAAACTAATGGTCAGACTAGTACTCAGAACTATGAAAGACCATCGCCTCAGTCTTGGTACGAACCCATTTCGAGGCCTGTAGTAGGCCAAAATGCCTCAGTACTCAACAATGAAGCCACACAAGTTGGTGGATCTGGCCAAGTACAAGAAACTGGCATAAGAATGGTGGAAAATCCCATGTTCGAAGCCATACCTGGCACTAGGGGGTATAATAATCCCTTATTCGAATTTTTACCCGGGGGGTTGGAAGGTTTTCCCACAAATGGAAGGGACACAATACCTGTTCCAGCACCTTTCACAGGTCCTTTCGCGGGACAGGCTCAAAGGGGTTACCCATACCCCCAACAGCAAGCTGCACCACAGCGGCAACCAGTCCCAAATGTACCACCTTATGGACCAAGAGGACCACAGGCGCAAGTTTGTCCACCAAACCCTGTGTTTGTCCCTCCAGTAGTGGTTCAGCAAGCACAAAATATGGTCCCTAGGGACCAAATTGCTGATATTGTTAGGGAGATGTGTGGACCGATGACTCGGGCGGTCCAGACTCCTGTATACAGAAAACCATACCCAGAATGGGTAGATAGGGTACATGAATACCCAAGAGGATTCAGAATACCAGATTTTACCCTATTATATGGAACTGGAAATCAATCAACAGTAGAGCACATTGCTAGATTCGCTGCTCAATGTGATGAATTCACTAATCATGACTACATAAAACTAAGATTATTTCCAAATTCTTTAACTGGGGGAGCATTTGTATGGTATATCAATCTTACACCTGGCTCCATTCAAACTTGGCAACAAATGGAAGAGGCATTTCATGCCCAATTCTTCCAATCGGAGCCAGAGGTGTCCATGGCAGACTTGGCAAGATTGAGTCAAAGGCCTGAAGAAAAGGCTACTCAATTTATTGCCAGATTTAAAAGGGCTCGAAATAAATATGGAGTCATCCTTCCAGAGCCAGAATTTGTAAGATTGGCTCAAAACGGTTTAGAGTTCAGGCTTCGAAAGAAGTTTGACTCAACTGAATTCAGGGATTTGGTCGAATTAACCTATAAGGTGTCTCGATATGAAGCATTACTAGAGGAAGGAACAAGATCGAAATAATGCTTCGTATAAGACATATTATAGAGATCCCAATTATGAGATCGATGCAGCAGAGATTGTGGGCAAAGAACCTGTAATCTGTGAAGCATTAATTCATAAGGATACAACCATCGACCAGCAGTTTAAAAAGAAAGACTTTCACAGAAAGTACTCTTTCGATTTAACAAAAGCAGATGACATTTTTGATCATTTGCTTGCAGCCAATTTCCTTAAGTTACCAAAAGGAGTAAAACTGCCATCTCCAGATGAACTTAAAGGAAAAGTATACTGTAAATGGCATAATTCTTGGTCTCACTCGACTAAAAACTGCATTGTTTTTCGAGACAGGATCCAAGAGCAAATTCGGAAAGGAAGTTTGAAGTTCCCAGCCAAGACAGAAAAAGCCATGGGAATTGACAGTAACCCGTTTCCAGAAGTTGGAGAAAGCGCGGCTAATGTGGTTGTACCAAACTTTCAGAATCTATCTCTGCAGGAATTGGAAGAGGTCAATGAGCAAATGCATATTGCCAACCAGACAACTACCAAGAAGGAGACTAGAAACCCACCAGTTATTGGAGAAGGTTTCTCACATTAGAAGGAACACTCTGATGAAGAAGCACTGGATGACGATTCCTTGGAAGCAGCTGTAATGCAGAGGATGTGTCCCAGATGCAGACTAAGCTACAAATGGTTGAAGGGGCTTCTGATTGATGGGAAGCAATACTATAGGGATGTTCAGAGACGTCCTAAATCAACCAACGCTTACAACAAAAGGCCGTACCCGGCTAGAGATAGGCAGCGACTATTAGTGGTTGAGCCTGCAGTTGACAGAATACATGCTAAAGGCAAGAGGCCCTTGTATGAGTCTAGGCCACCTAACTACTACAGAATGGAGAGCAAACATTCTGAAAGAAGATTGGAGAGGAGTTCAGGTTATGGGACTAAAGCCAGAGATTGGCCCCCTAGACCAACCTCACACAGAACAGAAAATGGCCACCTCCATCAAAGGCCAGAATCAGGCTCGAAATATGAGACCAGAACCAAGCACTTACCTCCACGGCCAGTTTCGAAGATGGCTTCGAAGGTAGAAAAAGGTGATTCAACATCTGAGTCAGTAAGCTCTTGGGTACCTGGAGTTCCAGATTGGTTTGTAATGCAAAACAAACCTAGGGAAGTGTCTGCCAGAAGAGATGTTGGAATCCCAGGCAGGATGGTCAAGCCTCCTTTGGTGGCTCCGAACAACTGGGTATTGCTGAAACACCCAAAGACAAAGGAACCAAATATGGTTCCAGTTATTTCCAGATCACAAAGGAGGAAGATTCAGCGCAGGTACACCCAGTACCAGCAAGATCTGAAAGAAAGTGGAGAGAGTTCTTCACAGGTCAAGACAGAAGGAAAGAAAACTTCGAAGTCAGACCATACTCCAAAACCGACTCTACAAAGTAAAGTGGTTTGTAGCAGAGAACAATTGGCCCAAGTTCATTCTGAACTAAAGGCCAGGGAGAAGTCTAGTTTGGCAGGGCTGGAGAAGGCTCTGATGGAAAGTGATAGCGAAACGGATGAAGAGATTGGCATGAGCCAAAAGAAGGAAATGGCAGAAGAAGAAATGTTCGAAGCCTTCATGGCTGAACAAACATTTCTGACTGAAGAACCAGTTGAGAAGGATCCTTCGAAGGGATCAGTTATCAATGAAGTACCAGAGTGCAGCATGGAGGATGCTGCTGAAGACACTGAGCAAGGTAGCCAAGAGGGGAAGAAGGTACAGCCAGCCATCCAGTTTGGCTCATTTCCCCCTGTATCAGTCAATATGGTACACATACTACCTCATGAATTCCAGGCTGGAAATGAGGACCAGGGTGACCAAGACATGGATCCAATTCCTGTCTCTAGTGAAGAGTCACAAGTGAGTATGGTACAGGATGCTCCTGAAATGGCTACTCCAATGGAAACTGAGTGTGAAAGCGAGGAAGAGGTGAGCATCAACCTCTCATATCCTTTTGAATATCCCTCGAATTCCATGACCCAACATGTCAAGCCTTTGTACATCAAGGCTTTCTTCGATGGGATACAGCTAAACCGAGTCCTAATAGACAATGGGGCAGCGGTAAACTTATTACCGAAATCTTCTTTGAAGAAACTAGGGAAAAAGAATCCCAGGTTGATCCCAACCAGCACAACCATCGCTGGCTTTGCTGGAGATAAACAGATGGCTCAAGGGATTCTGCCTATTAACTTGAGTGTGGGAACCAGGGACTGCATGACAGCATTCTTCGTAATCGACAGCAATGCTAAATATAATGCTTTACTTGGGAGAGATTGGATCCACACTAACAAATGTGTGCCTTCCTCTTTGCATCAGAAAATCATGATGGCTCTGGGCAATGGAGAGACAGAGGAGATTGATGCAGATCCTCAACCCTTCATAGCCTGTGCAGACTTTGCAGAGGCCAAGTTGTATATTGAGGGAGTGACACCACTCAGTATACTGAGGAAAGCTGATGGCTCAGCCGAAGTGACGGCTGATGAGGAAGTAACACACCTGAAGCACTTAGTCCAAGAAAGTGCTGATGAAGAGGTTGTCGTGAAAGATGACAATGATGCCTGGTTATAGGCAAAGAAGTGAAGAACGAGAAGCCAAGTCCTTGGCTTTGATTAAATTCTCATCATTGGACGTAAAAGCAATAGTCCAGAAAGTACAGAAGCAAGAGAGAGAGGCCATGATAATTGGCTGTAAACAAGAGCAGCAACAGGTCAGAAGTTTGACCCTTGGGAAATACTGTGCATTGGACATTGAAACAAAAGTCCAGGAGATACAGGAAGAAGACGCCTTATGGACAGATTTTGTCTATGAGGAAGAGGGCAGAGATGTCGAATTAAAGAACCTAGGAGCAGAACAAGGACGAAAAGGTTGCTTCGAAGGTTGAAGAAACCAAAGAAGAAGCTTCAATGAGTTCTCAGACACAAGACCCCTTAGAAGAAGTGAATTTAGGGGAAGGTTCTGTGCAGCAGCCCACCTATATAAGTACTTGCTTGAATGTTCTGGACAGAGACCAGTTATTGGTTGTTCTAAAGAAATACAAAGATTGCTTTGCATGGTCTTATAATGAACTACCAGGATTGGATAGATCATTGGTGGAACATAGGCTCCCTATGAAGCCTAATTTCAAGCCATACAAGCAGAAACCAAGAAGGATGAGTCCAGAAGTAATTCAGAAGGTCAAGGAAGAAATTCTTAGACTACTTCAAGGCAGACTTCATTAGGACAGCCAGGTATGTTGAATGGCTATCTAATATTGTGCCTGTAGTTAAGAAGAATGGCAAAATGAGGGTATGCATCGATTTCAGAAACTTAAATCTAGCAACTCCTAAAGATGAGTACCCTATGCCTATAGTGGATCTGCTGGTAGACAGTTCAGCAGGGCATCAAGTTTTATCGATGATGGATGGCCACTTTGGTTATAACCAAATATGCATTGCAGAGGAAGATATCCACAAGACAGCATTCAGATGTCCTGGGAATATTGGCACCTTCGAATGGGTTAAAATGCCATTTGGTCTGAAGAATGCTGGGGCTACATATCAGAGGGCTATGAACACTATCTTTCATGATCTCATTGGAGGGTATCTAGAATGTTATATTGATGACATTGTGGTGAAATCCCAGTCCATGGAGGAGCATTTGTTTCATTTAGAAGCAGCTTTTCGAAAGAATGAGGAAGTTCAAGTTGAAACTTAATCCTCTTAAGTGTGCTTTTGGTGTATCATCTGGAAACTTCTTGGGTTATGTAGTGCACAAGAAAGGAATACAGATTGATCAGAATAAAGCTAAAGCCATCATTGAAGCTAGGCCTCCATCAAGTAAGAAAGAATTACAAAGGTTCCTGGGGCAGGTTAACTTTCTTCGAAGGTTCATTTCTAACACTGCAAGGAAAACTAAAGTATTTTCTTCCTTGTTAAGGCTGAAAGATGAAGAGGAATTTGTGTGGACAGCAGAGCATCAAAGTGCTTTCGAAGGTATCAAAGCCTACTTGGCCAACCCTCCAGTGCTGATGCCACCAAAGGGGAACAAGCCTTTGAAATTGTACATAGCTGCAGCAGAAGATTCATTGGGAGCTTTCTTAGCCCAAGACAACGAAGAAGGCAAAGAGCAAGCTATTTATTACCTTAGTAGGTTTTTAAATCCTTGTGAATGTAAATATTCAGCTGTTGAAAAGCTGTGTCTTGCTTTGTATTTTGCTGCAATGAAATTAAGATATTATCTTTTACCTACAACTGTCTTGGTAATTGCAACCACAGATTTGGTTAAATACATGTTATCTAGACCTATGTTGAGGGGAAGAATTGGCAAGTGGATACTAGCCTTATCGGAATTTCATTTAGAATATGTCCCTCAAAGAGCAGTAAAAGGGCAAGTTTTAGCCAATTTTCTGGCAGATCATCCATCTCAAACAGAAAGCCAAGAGATAATGGAGCTTGGTATGGCTAATGTTGAGCCATGGCAGATGTGGTTTGATGGATCGAAAGCCAATGGCTTAATTGGAATTGGTGTTGTGATTAAATCTCCACAAGGGGTAGAAACCACACATGGTTTCAGAGTGGATGAAGCCACTTGTTCCAATAACCAGGCCGAATATGAAGCCTTAATAGTAGGACTAGAAATCCTCATTGGATTACAAGTACATGCAGTTGATATATTTGGGGACTCTCAATTGGTGGTTAACCAAGTGAAAGGGATTTTCAAGTGTCAAAGCATAAGCATCCTACCATATTATGTTGTTGCATTACATCTGCTTTCTCAGTTTCAAATAGCAAATGTAACCCATGTTCCAAGATTCTTGAATAATAGAGCTAATGATGTGGCTCAAAAAGTTTCGAACTTCAAGAGAAGGGATAATACCCAAAGGAACATAAGCCAAACAACATATCAGAGATTAATACAACCTTTGAATAAAAGGAATGTGATCTTAGAAGTCAATCATAATGACTTACAAGAACAAGATTGGAGACATCCAATAATGCAGTATTTGGCTGGTCTATCTTCGAAGGCCAGCAGAAGGGTCAAATTGCAATCCATGCAATATATGGTATATGGTAATGCTCTCTATAAAAGGGGGGGGGGGGGAGATGGCTTATTGCTGGAATGTTTAGGCCCAAAAGAAGCATTAACAGCTATGGCTGAGGTTCATGAAGGCATTTGTGGTGCTCATCAACCTGGTGTGAAGATGAGATGGTTGCTTCGAAGGCATTCCTACTATTGGCCAACTATCCTTAAAGACTGCATAGAATATGCAAAGGGTTGCCAGGCATGTCAAAAGCATGGTACAATAAGGCATGTGCCCATAACTGACCTACATGCAGTAGTGAAACCTTGGCCATTCAGAGGGTGGGCCATGGATATGATGGGAAAAATACACCTACCTTCTTCGAAGCATCATTGTTTCATTCTAGTGGCCACTGACTACTTCACTAAGTGGGTCGAAGCCAAACCATATAAGGCTGTAGACCAAACAGAGGTCATTGGGTTCATTAAAGACTTGATCCATAGATTTGGCATCCCACAAACCATTACTGTAGATAATGGGACTGTGTTCGATGGGAGAATGGTGAAGTCTTTTGTGGCAGAATTTGGAATTAGCCTTGTTAATTCCACACCCTATTATGCACAAGCCAATGGTCAAGCTGAATCATCCAATAAATCCTTGAAAAAAGGTATACAAAAGGTTGTGAGGATAATCCTAGGGATTGGCATAACCTTTTGTTGGATGTTTTGTGGGCTTACAGAACCTCCCCAAGGTCAAGCACAGGAGTTACTCCTTATGCTTTAGTATATGGGCATGATGCAGTTCTACCTGTGGAAATTAATGTTAAATCTTTGAGGGTAAGATGCCAAGATCAGTTAGATCCTGAGCAATACCATCAAAGTATGTGCTTGGAGTTAGAAGGCATAGATGAAGCTAGGATATTGGCATTAAATAGCATTCTTTTCCAAAAGAAGAAAGCAGCTAAGAATTACAACAAGAAGGTCAAACACATTGGCTTTGATGAAGGTGATTTGGTATGGAAGACAATACTCCCAATAGGAATTAAAAGCCATAAGTTTGGCAAATGGTCACCTAACTGGGAAGGACCACATCAAATTCATAGAGTTCTGCCTTTTGGAGCATACCATTTGAGAAATTTGAACGGGTATGTACATTCCAAAAAGATTAATGGCAGATATTTAAAGCCTTATTTTCCAACCATTTGGGAAACACAAAGAGTAAAATAAACATTAAGCACAAAACATAAGACTGCTCAAATGATAGACAAAATTTGTTCTTTTATAAAGAATTAAATACATTGTGCCACAGATTGGCCCAGAAATCATTACAATGTCTTAATTGTTTTTGTATAGTGGATTTCCTATTACTAAGTGATGGAAACAATTGAATAGCTGCAGCTATGTCTTCTTTTCGATCAGCCAGCTCTTGGTTGGTGATGTGCAATTTGGTATCAGTTCTAACCAAGGCTTGGTTTACTACGGCCAGCTCCTCTTCAAGCTGAGCTTTCTTCTCCAGCAGTTGGACTCGAAAGTGAGAGGCAGAAGAGTGTTGTTCCTTAAGCGTTGATACCTTGGTGTGCACTTGGGAAAAAAAACTCTGGTCCCTAGCTAGTCTCTCATCCGCAGTCTTAGCAGCATGACAAATGTTGAGATAGAAATCAATAGTAGCTGCAGCCTAGGATAGATGGTTTGAGACATTCATGCCAGACTGCTCAGCAATGTTACAGCATTGAAGGAACCCATTCCTGATGATAGGCCTTTGTAGAGCCTCGAAGGGGATCCTCGAAAAAGAAGTCAGCAGTTCCAGGCATACGTCCAGATCTATTGAAGGTGTAGAAGGCTTGCTGCTGGAGGAAGGAAGACTCTCAAAGATTTCCAGTAAGGAGTTAGCCAAAACTAATGGCTCAGCTTCAGCACTAAATGTTGGAGAGGTAGAAGGTATGTCGAAGAGACTAGCTAGTCTTCCTTCGAATATGTCTACCTCATCCCTGGACATGAAGGGCATAGAGAGTGTTGTGGTGGAGGACACATATGACTACATGGGGATGAGAGAAATGGATGGAGCATCTTTGGCAGCCTCTATGGTCTTAGCCACCAACGAATCAAGTGAATAGGGGCTGGAAGTAGGCACAGGTGATGAACCATGAATTGGAGAACTACCAGCACCCTCTGTGGAAGAATCAACTGCCATTGGGAATGGAGTAGCAGTTGGAATTTCTGAGAAGGAAGGAGGAAGAGCAAGGCTCGAAGAAGAAGTAAACTGAGGTAGATCAAAAGTCAAAAAAGGGAGATATGGCTCTAAGCCAAGGAAAAGAGATGCAGGGATGTTTGGACTCAAAAGAAGATACATCGAATATAGGCTTGGAGAGTGGGAGCATGATTTGGATGGTTTTCATATGTTGCATCTGGTCAACTTCAACTGAAATCGAGGGAGGCCTCGCTGGAAAGATGAATGCAGTAGCTGCTGCTGCAAGAGGAAGAAATACAAAGGACTGTCAAAATTCAGTATTAAAAGTTGACAAAGGAAAGACAACGGAAGTGTGAAAGAAATTACTTGATCCAGTGGTATTAGTACTGATGGGAGAGCTGCGAAGGGAGTAATGTTCGGTAGTTTGTTGCCTTCTTGCTGTTTCCCTTTGAAGTGCATCAGCAGTAGCAGATTCATCTCTCAAAATTTGTTGCTGCTGTCTCTTCTCGGCCCTCTCAAAGACAATTATTGCCTTGGGATGTTCCTGCTCTACTGCCTTGGTAGCTGCTTCGTGAATGGGATCTTCAACCAAGACAGTAGTTGAAACAGTCACCTTCCTTCTCTTTTCTATTGCTTAGGCGATTGTCTCGGAATCAGAGTCCTCAGTAAAGTCAAAAGGAAAGACAGTAATCTTTCTTCTCCTCTTTCTTTAAACTGACATTGTCTGTTCCTCAGATTTTTTCTCAACTTCCTCAAACTGAGATTCGGAAATAAATTCCTTCTCTACCTCCCTAATGGTTGTCTCCTCTTGAAACAAGTCAGTCACTTTTTTCCTTTTGGTCATGGGTGACTCATATTCTAGGTCTGTTTCTCTTTCTTCTTTTTCTTTTCCTTCTGGCACCTCGGTTGTTTTCTTTTCAGAATCAAGCAGTCTTCTCTTCTTTTGCTGCTGATCACCTTCACAAGAAATATAGAAACAAAATAAGAATAACATAATCAGCATTGTATAGGAAGTCGAAGGAGAGAAAACAAAGGCATATACCTTTCTTTGAAGCAGCCCGAGTGACTTTCGAAGGAGTTGAGGTAGCAGGAATGGACTGAGTTGTAGGAGGCACAGTAGAGGAAGGGACAGTTTCAGCTCCTTTGGGCTTGGACACATCTAATACCTCCAGTAGGTTTTGAGGTGAAATGGCTAAATAGAGTTCCATATTATTTTCCCACCATTTTTGGTATCTCTTCAATGCAGTACCTTCAGAAATGAAAGGAGTGTACTCAAAACTAGCCAAGTCATCCATGAATTTGAAGGTTGCTTCCTCCAGCCTTGATTTCCTAACCTTCAGATCTCTCCTGGTAAGGCTCAGATTGGTGTTGCTGTAGAAAGGTATTGGGACCCCTTGTGTGAAACCAAATTGTCTAGCAAATTGAGCAGGACAATAAGGTTTAGCTATACATTTATAAGCTCTGGGGTTCGTGGTCCCAATAAACAGTTCCCTAGGAAGCAGAAGAGAGGCCCATATATCTTTGTGAATAGGCAAAGCACAGAGCCTGTCACTTAAGAAGTGACTCAACCAAGCTGGACCTATGTTGGTCTCGAAGGGACGGAAGCGGTGAATAGGAAAGGCGACTGGTAATTGATGGAAGAAAGAGAAATAAAAGGCAAAGGTAGAAGGATAGAGGGAAGCATTGGCTAGTCTTATGCCATGGGTAAGAGAGTGTAACCTAGAAAATTTAAGGCATTTGGATTGCAATTCAGTAAAATATGCGAAAAGCCAAAACTGAAGGATCCATAATGGCCCCCCTTGATTAGCATCTAAGGGCTTCTCACAAAAAAGGGAACAAACTCTGTATACATGACCTAGAATAAATGGGGCTAAGGCTACCCTTTTTTGCAAAACAAAGGCTTTGGCAAGAGGAGCAAATTCAGGCATAATTCTTTCAGAGGAGGTACAGAAGAGGAATTTGCAAAGCCAGTATAACAAGAAGGAAAAGAATTCCCTATCAGTTACTGGGCCCTCTTTTTTATTTTCAGCTTTAACAAAATCGCTGTAAGATAAGTTAAGAGAGGGGAGGGAGAAAGAGACTATTAAATCAGGGAAATCTGGTGTAATAAGGGTACCAATAGGGGATACTCCTAGTAGATGGCAAATATCAAGAACAGTAGGAGCCATCATCCCACATCTAAATTGAAAGAAATTGAAGATAGGGTTCCAAAAACATAAAGCAGCAGGGACTAAGAAAGGGTCCTCCGAGATAGTTACCCTAGATAGTCGGAGAGCATCGAGAAGGCAGAGCTCTTGAAGGTCCAGTGTCCTCGTAGGGATGAACCGATCATACCATTCTTGCCATTCCGGTCTCATTATGGGCCAACATCGGTGGGGGCGATTGACTCTTCAGTTCCGCCAATTGAGACCAACTTCATAAAGGAGACATTGGTTTTCCAAACGAGGATATAGAGCTGGGAGCTCAATAGGGATCTCCTTGAAGATTGGCCCATGCACGTAGTCTTGTCGCTCATGACGACGAGGGACAAAGATACGCCCGTCAATGGCGCCTTTCCCCCCAGCCTTGTACTTCTCACACTCCACGTCAATGAGCCTTTTCAAGGCTGCGGATGAGCTCACATGTTCTATGATTGGCACTTCTGGTGAAGAAGAAGCCATTGATGGTACGATTTTCAAAAAGGAAAGGGGGAAGTAAAGAGAAGTGAAAGATATGAGGGTTTGAACGTTAAAAGAGCAAGTGATTTCAGAAACGCGAAGCAAAAGGGTTTTAAAAAAAAGCTTTTTGTGTTTGGAAATATATTGCATAAGTCATTAAGTATTAAAAGTACGAATACGAGGAGTCTCTTCCAATATTGATAGTTTTGGAGGGAAAAGCACATTCCGGAAGTTGACGCCAGCTTCGAAGCAAGATATTTGGCTTCGAAATGAGATTTTGGCGCCAAAAAATCAAATAACAACGGCTTCGAAATACATAAGTCGGCTTCGAAGCGTACTACATGCTTAAAAATGCTAGAATGCTCAAATATTGGTCCACTTCAAAGGGTTTAAAGACCTGTTTGAGGGTTATTAATCAAAGTAACGACCTTTGGAGTAACTCCTTGGATCCTTTAAGGATGAGCACTGTTTGAAGCATTAAAACCAATCGTTGGTTTTTATATATATAAGAATGAATTGCTTTTTGAACCAAAAACAGTGTGGATTACTCTTCGAAGCAAAATAGTCAATTTGAAATTGATTGGCTATATTAACCATGACCATATATTGGTTATAGTTAGTTTTGAGGGGTAATGTTGTTAAAATTCGAAGCATTAACTCCAGGTGATATCAGCCAGAATTGTCAACTATACTCCATAAATTGGAAAAAGACATGTTGGTTCTTTTAGCGTTTCATTAAACAATTGAGTCCAGATTCGAAGGATGAGATTGTTCAATTCGAAGCTATGAGTTGGCTTTTAAAACAAAAAGGAAGCAGAGTCAAACAATGTCAAATACAGAAGGACTTTGTTTGTATCGAAGCCAAGATAATTACATTAAGTAACCCTATTTGGGTACAAATTCAAGCTCATAAAAATAAGGAATAGAATAAATAATAAGATCATGAAACTTTGTCCAACAATGATCAATGAATGTTTGTTCTTTCTTTATTATATCTTCTATCTCCTCTAATGTTGGCTGCATAAGTTGGTGTGCTCTCACTTCATAGTAGAGCTCCTCAGCCTTTATTTCGAAAGCCTCTTCCCTCAATTTTTGTTCCAACTCATTTATAACCAAATCATCCCAATATGCAGAATCTTTATTTTTGAAGTCATCAAAATCTTCGATGAAGTTCTCTGCTTTGTACTGGGCATGAATTCGGAGAGATGAAAGTTGATCCAAAGATTGGATGGTGACCTTGGAATTCCGATGCCAGTGGAGGAGTACCGGAAGTTGGTCCAGGAACATGTGAAGTTCTGCTTGGGCAATGGGATTAAGGACATGGCCCCTAGTCAGAATATCACAAGCCCATCGAAAGTTCTTGAGAGGGATGTCATCCTCAAAAACATTGAAGGGCAAGTGAGAGAAAGCTGCAAGCAGAAGTTGAGCTTGTTTCCGCTCAGCTGGAGTTGGGGATGATGGAGGTTTGTAAGGTGGAAAGATTTTGTCCATGGGAAGGGCAAGCCTTAATTTCTCTATCCAGGAAAGAATGGGAGGAGGAGAAGGAGTAGATGGTTCTGCTTCAGAAGATGGAGAAGGTGTGGATGCTTCTATTCCAGAAGGTGGAGAAGAAGGTGTGGATGCTTCAATTTCAGAAGATGGAGAAGAAGAAGTGGATGCTTCTGTTATGGAAGATGGCACGGGAGTGGAAGGAACAAAGGCATTAATGTAGTCAAACTAGTCAGAAGAGCAAATCTTCGCCTTCTTGGCTAAAAATGAAGGGATGTACCCTTGTGATTCTTCCAGACGCCGGGCAGTGTGCATTATCCTTGTGGGCATAGATGATGTGTACCAGGCCACAAGCAGATTCTCCTCCAAACTACGTCGAAGGTCAATGGGTACATAAGGATAGACCACCGAGCTTCGAGCGTAAGAAGGAAAATCTAAAGGGTCAGTGAACTCAACAAAATGGTGATTGATTCGTTCCCTTAAGTCCTAGGACTCAGGTGCTGACCAGTTTGTCCATCCGGAAACCCCAGAAGATGAAGAAGTGGTAGCTTCATCCCAAGCAGAGGTTTGTGAAGAAGAACTTCCCAAGTCCATATTTGCAACTTGTTGAAGCAGAGGCTTGAGAATAGTTCGTTCAAAGTACAAGGGGAATTTAGAGAAAGAATTTCTTGTATCTGTAAATTTGTAAACCAAAGGATTAAGGGCAATGTGTTCGTAATCCAAAGGTTGATAATCTGCAAAAGCCTCCATGACCTGAAGATAGAAGGGCGGGTAAAGGTGGCTAATGAATGCGTGGAGATTCTTTTGAGGGGAAACAGCATTACTCAATGGCTCTTCGTATGCTTGATCAATAGAGTGAGAAGTTGATTGAGCCATAGTCCGTTCGAATGCTAAAGGTATTGGAATGTTCAACAAGTTGAGAGTTAATGCAAATGATCCCCAAATAGGTGACGGTTGTGTTTCCTGAAGATGGATTCCATGCACATTCCAAAAGCGCGGGAAAAGTTTTTGATCCACTAATATCTCCAAGTATTGGGTATATTATTGCGGGGGGTAATGTTGGCTACATATTTTGTAAAAGCCAAATCACAGTTTGACACGTGGCAGAATAAGGGTATTATGGAAAGATAATTCAAGTCTTCGATCCTGATCGAACACGTGGCAATGAACATTGGTTCTCACGTGATCTGAGTAGCACTAGATCAGTAAAGAGATACAAAGTGACGTGGCTTCAACGGTTACTCATATTCAAATTCAAATACAGGAGGGAAGCTCAACTGCAAGAGATGGCGTAGTGGGACTATTTCTAAGGCAGCATGATCAGCAATCATGGAGGAGTAGTTCGACGGTTTGAAGTGCAGTTCGAAGGTCATCTTTGACAAGTATAAATAATAGGGAAGTCCTCAGAAAAGACCCTTAGACTCAGATCATACAAACCAGTCTTTACTTCATATTTTCCTTTCCAGTTTTACATTTCCTGTACTTTAAATTCCTGCACTTTAAATACCTGTTCTTTAAATACCTGCACTTTAAATACCCGCATTGCCCTTTGATTCATAGGAGTAGTTTCAAGTAGATTCAAGTAGACTGTTGCTGTAAACCTCTTCGAGGCTGAGTTTGGACTATTGTAAGTGTTCATTTTAATGAAATACTTCGATTGTTCTTCATATTAACTGTTATTTCTCTTAATTTCTCCTAAGTCAAGCCACCAGTAAAAGTCCTCTTCATTGAGGCTGAAAGAACTAAAACACAATTGTCTGATAATTGGTTGGCAATTATAATTTCTGTAAGGACTGATTGATCCTTGCTGGCACGCTTGCATTTACAAAAATACCATTCGAAAAGCCAAAAAGCCAACAATATGGGGAATTTATTAGAAATTTTTTCAAGGTGTTTGTATTCTAATTAGTTCATAAGATATTTGTATATTCTAATAAATCTTATTATTTGGACATTTGATCTATCAAATCTTAATTTTCGTATTTAAGATATTTTATGAACATTTCTACCTTTATAAATATTTTTTGAACGATTAGTAATTTGGTGATATGAATGAATATATTTTACAATGTGAATATTCACATTGACATGTTGACATTCACATTGATGGTGTGAACATTCAAACTATAAATGTGAATATTATTAGAGGTATTTTAATAATTATGTCACCCATAAAATTTATTGGAACATAAAAAAATAATGTGGACTAAGTGGAACAGAAGTAGGTAAAAAAAAAAATGAAAAAATGTCCATTATTATATACATAATGATAACGTGTTTAAACATTAGTATTCACAAGAATAATATATAAAAGAAATTACGTAATTAGATTTAACTCAAAATAATTGTACTTTCCTAAAGATACAAATTGCACTAAGTGAGAATTACGTTTGATACCATGAATTTTACTTGCACAAAACACAAGTTCGCTGCATTTTTATAAATATGTAATTATTTTGGGTTATTTTTATTTAAATACTTTTTTCTAATATATGTGACAATATTTATGAAAATAATTTAAAATATTCATTACTAGTTCTCCACACATCTAATTTGAACTATTGTCACTTATTAATATCCAAATATCTAACGAAACAAGTTTTTTTGAAATAACAAAATACAATTCAATGACTATGGCTACTAGATTCAAGTTGATAAAGCATACATGAAACTACCCAATCTTTTCATTATTATATTTCTATGAAATTCTGTGGAACTTTTTTTTTTTTTTCCTTATTTTGTTTTATTTGATCTAAACGTAGATAATTTTTTTCTTTCTCTTCTCAATGGAATAGAGCCTCAATATTAAAATTAAAAAAAAATAAAAAAAAAATCAATGGAAAAGGTTGTGTTTATTTGTAGAGATAGTGCATTATTGTGAGAGTATAGACTTTAACAAGGGTAAAATAGGTAGCCACTTCTGTTTGGTCAACAATTTGTTGACTGATAAAAGGGAGATTTTATGATTTTAAATTTCAAAATAAAAGGTATGATTTCAGAAAATAGAGGAGATGAGGTGTGATTTCAGATGCCAGTTAATTTATCCTAACAATAATAATAATAATAATAATAATAATAATAATAATAATAATAATAAAAGGTATTTGGCAATGGCAGAGGACAACTTTTTCTTAGGTTCAAGGAAATTTAGGGGAATTATTAGAGAAAAAGAAAATATGCAAATATAGAGGGGTGCAAGTCAATATAGAGGTGTGTAAGAAAATATACAAGAATAGAGGGATGTATTTTTCTTCGCAGCTCTATTTAGTATAAAGTGCGCTATTTGCACATTTTAGAATAGAACCCATCCAGATTCTTAGAAAATAAAAGAAAGTATAGTGTTCTATATTAGAGGGTGATTATATATTGTTTTCCTTAATGATTTGAGAGTGATCGATCGATTAAGGAGTTTCATATTAACTACTATCAATGACTATTTTGTTCTTTCATTCACAAAAAAGGTGGGAGGTGTTTCTCGGTAGATTCCGGAGAACTTAGGTTTGAAATTTTTGTGGATTCTAGAGTGGTTCATCATTATGGATTCGACATCTACGTTGTGAATTCAATGTTCGACAAGCAATTCCGATGTGAAGATGGTGGTGGAAAAGGTACATCGGGTCCAGTTCAATTCGAGTGTGGATTCGTTAATAATTGAGCGTTCTTGTATGTAATACATTTTTGTAATGACTCGGATTTTAATTCACATTGGATTGATGTATAGTGGTGCCCGTCACCTTAAAACTTGTATGGTTTTCGAACTCTTGATATTGATGGGTTGACAAGTGAACTTTAAATATTATAATTGAGGACCCTTAGGTGATGTTTGGAACCTTGATTGAAGCCTTAACAAGATATATAGGAAAGATTAGATAAAAAGCCCCAAGTTTGAATTTGAGTTTTTGACCAACCTTCACTCTTTTTCCCTTTTCTCCTTCCATACTTTGAATTTGAATGTGACGTTGAAACCATTGGAAAGATTATTTTCGGGGCTTCGATTTGGACACAAGAACGACCTAGAACGGAGTCCCGATGAGGGAGTTATACCCGTTTGAAGTTTTCATATCTATGTTGAAAATAGGTACGCTCAAGCGTGGAAAGTTACGCTCGAGCGAACTGCGCGAATTTAGCAACTTAAAAATGTGATTTTTAGCTCATTCTTTGCATTTTCCTTTTCCTTCTTCATTCCTCTCACCCTAGGTTTTTTTACCTCAAATAACTTCCATCTCCCTAAGTTTTGGCTAAGACCTTCTACTAAAAAGTGAAAAACACATGAAGATCAATATGTTCTACCGATTGGAATTCGGATTTGTGAAGGAATGTCAATAAAGCTTTGCTCACTTGCTTGATTCTTGAGGTAGGGGTCCTAATTCTTCTTCAATACTTCCATAAATAGGTTTGTGGTATTTTGATTATATACATACAAAACATACATTTTTGAGCATATAGTGTACATTATGTGATTTAGGGGTTTAGGGTTTAAAGTGTTGGGGGTTCAATGGTTGGGTTAATATGGTGGATTATGAACCTTAGGTGTATAATCAAGAGGGAAGTTGGAATTAAAAGTAGTGGTTTAAGAAGTTTGAATTTTTATTGAAAATCTTAATTTTCCTTGAAAACCCTAAGTTGATTCATTATAATAATTAATGATTTTGCTCAAATTGAAAGTAGATTCATGAAATTGGTAGGTTGAATTATATATGTACAAGTTTAATTAGATTTTGGAGGTGTTTCAAAATTATGTTAAAAATTAGCGATTGAACTCTTATTATGAACATTGTACATCATGTTATAATGTGAAAGGAAGATTGGGGAAATGACTTACTAATGATGTAGATGACATAAACTTAGTTATGGAATGTTGAAAGGGGATTCAAGAATTTATCTTGAAATATGTTGAATTGTAAATAGTGTTGTTGAATTAAGTTGTGTTGGCTTATATTGAATAGTGTTGAATGATGTTGAACCGAATTGTGTTGGACTATGATGAATTGTGTTTGAATCATGTTGAATTGTGTTGAGTTGAGTTGTGTTGGGTCGTGTTGAGTTTGAGTTGTGTTGCGTTGGGTCATGTTGAGTTTGAGATGAGTTGTGTTGGGTAGTGTTGTGATGGTACCCGCAGGTGCGAAATTGAAAGATGATACATAATTTGTGATAAGGTGATGAGGTGAAGATTTAAGAATTTTATTGTGTAATTAGAAAGTGATTTTATACCTCAAAACTAAAAGTTCAACTTTATATTTAACTCTAGTTATGAAGTTTTATTTTGGGAAATGAGGATACTTCAATCAACGTTAAATTTATGAAATTAAGTCTATGTTGGGTTAAGATGAGTGTGAATAATGATAAATGGGAGATTGTGAAATATGACGATGTTATATGAAGGAATTGTATCAAAGAAAAGAAAATATTGGAGATTTAATTTATAATCGTGGGTAGTAATTGATAACCAATGTGTTTAAAAAAAAAAAAAATTGAATTTGAAGACTTGATGATAATATGGAAAAGTAAAAAAATAGTTTGAATCCAAGAATTGTGAATACTTTAAAGATGAGTCTTTGCCTCTATGGATGTGTTGTTATATTTTTGTGTGACAAAACAATGAATGATTTAATGTATAATGAAGAAGGTCGCATGGAACATATTTGTACTTGTTATGTGAATGAAATTTTAATATATGGTGGGGATATATTGAATTAATGTGTTACGGAAATAATGGAAGATGTGTTGGCATTGTCCACTAATTGTAATGATGGATTGTGATGTTATCTTGGGGTCCGTTTCTCGCCATATTTTGAGCCGGCAAAGCATGGCGCTTGAGATAGGTTACGCCTTCCTTCCGGAGTAGCACCTTGGTAAAGCGTGTAGTATGTTGAGGTTCCGCGTTCCTTCTAACTTTTGACCGGTAAAGCGTGAGGTTCCGCGTTCCTTTCGGCTTGCGACCGGTAAAGCGTGAGGTTCCGCATTCCTTCTGGCTTGTGACCGGTAAAGCGTGTCACTCATGGAGATGACTTGTTGTTGGATCCGGTATTTGATATGAAATTAATTGAAAGAATGGAAAATGAAATAGTAATTGTGTTAGGTTTTTATTCTTGGCAATCCCGTTTGACAAAACTCCTTTCAGATGTATTTATTTTCGCCGTTTTATTTCAGTGAGGCTATGAGTTTATTAGATGCAAATCCAAATCCGAATCGAGCCATGCAGAGAAGTTTGTGATGTTAATGCTTTCAAAGATTGCCACTTCGCTGATTATTACGGGGGTCGAGCTGCCCGGTCAGCTCGCGGCCGAAGCAAAATTCAAATTTGCATTCAAAATTGCATGTCAGCCGTTGCTCGCTCGAGCCAAGGAGTGCTCGCTCGAGCTAAGGCTTGCTCGCTCGAGCCAAGGAATGCTCGCTCGAGCCAAGGATTGCGTCCATACAAAAACCTGAAGAAAGTGATTGGTCGCTCGAGCCAAGGATCCGTCGCTCGAGCGAAGGCACTAGTAGAAATCACGAAATTTACTCTCCTCGCTCGAGCCAGGAAAGCCTCGCTCGAGCGAGCCTCAGAATTCGAATTTTTTCAAAGAGTTGGTTTTCTTCTGAAACAGGATTTCTTTTGGTGTTCTACAAGAAGTTGGATTTCTTCCAAGACAAGGATTATTTTGATTCTTTATAAGTAGTTGGTTTTCTCCCAAAACTAGACTACTCATTCATTATTCCTCCAGATCTTCTTTTTGGTTCTTAAAGGTTTATATCTGGGGATATTTTATTTTTCTTTGATGTCTTATTGAGTATTCAACTCATGATCTGAAAAGGCTACATCAAAGATTTTGTTTGTTACACAAAAGAGAGAGTTGTTCTTCAGTTGTGAATTCTGAAGAATTCGAGCCTGAAGCTTCAGTTGTGAATTCTGGAGTGGCTCATCAAAGTTGTTCTTCAGTTGTGGATTCTGAAGAATTCGGTCTGAAGCTTCGGTGGTGGAATCCGGAGTGGCTCATCAGAAAGACAATTCCGTGGTGAAGATGGGGTTGGAAGAGGCACATAGAGGTTGGTTCAATTAGGCGTTGTGGATTCGCTAGATAATTGAGAGTGATACCTGTGTAATTCCTTTATATCTTCTTAGTGGATTGTTCTGGTGGCTGTGGCCCGTGGTTTTTTGATCACAATTGGAAGGTGACCAATTGTGGTTTTTCCACGTAAAATCTTTGTGTCTCTTTCTTTTGATTGTTTGATTGGGATTTTTATATTCTGCTTAAAATTGATACATAATCACAAATCAACATCTAGGAGGTTTCTAGATTTTTCAAATTGGATTAAGGATTGGTGTTGATACACTCAATGGATTGCTTATGATTATAATGAAAGATTTTGAGTTTTGTTTTGTAAATAATAGAGAAATTGAATTAAAAATGGATTGTTATTCTTGTGTTATGCTTGTATTCTATTTGGTGATGCAAACGTTAATATGAGGTAATTGTTGGGCAAGTTGGAGTTGAGTGTATGAGGATTGTTTTTTTGAACATAAAGAAAATTAGATCATGACATTATGGAGTTATAGTGATTGGAAATAGTATAAGGGAAAAGTGGAAATGAAATGGGGAATATTTTGAGAATTGGTTAATAATTTTTAAATGATATTGTTTCTTAAACATCTTTGTTTCACAACGATCTATGATTTTCTAAAGTTAAGGGATGATTTTTAATGGCTGGAGGTTTTTCTTAAAAGTGTTTAAATAGTTTTGAGAAAAAGGTACTTTACTTATGATATTTTGAAATTTGAAGATGTCACCCTGCTATATGGTATCATCCTATATGCATGATCATTTCTATCTGTGTGTTAGTTATTGATTGAGATCTATGAGATTCCTACTGGGCATTAGTGCTCACCCCGTCGTTGTTTTATTTTTTTACAGGAAGAAAGTTTGGATTATATGATTGAAGATTTATGGAGTTTTTGAGTCCCTGTGTATAACTTCATGGTAGATGTAAAGGAAATGGATTTTTGTATTTGTAGCATAGTAGGATATTGGCATATATTGTTGTCATTGTAATATTCATTGAGAGAGAGAGAGAGAATATGTATCATTGTATTTCTATTACTCAAGTGTAATAGATATTTGTATATGTATTAAGTTGAAAAAAAAAAGGACCTAAATTAAGGGTTCTGGTAATGTATTCGAGTAATTAAAATTTGGGGCGTGACAACATGGTATCAGAGCTAACCGGGTTTGAATACCTAGAGCTCATGGAAAGTGGTTTTTACCCCAATGGGTTGGCTTCGCTTGGTGAGGATATCTGCATATAGAAGTAGGAGGTGTAGGGCATTTTGTGTTGCATTGTGTGAACATGGGTTGAGCTTCATGGATAGTACTTGTAGCCGGCTAACTTGCTTTGAGATCTCATTGGAAACGCGTCTGATCAACGTGGTTTCTAGTGAGAATTCCTTGGAAGTTCCGGGACAAGTGATCATCCTTGTTGCCTTGACTCGATTGTGTGGTTTGTTTCTTAACAATATTTATGTGTTGTGTGATTATGTGTTAGGTTGGTTTCTTGATTTCATAGGAAGGGTAAGTGTCTCAGGAAAGGGTTAGAGTTCGGTTGATTGATGTTTGATGTCATCATTGAGATAATGAGAGCGGTAGGATAGGTATTGTAATGACCCAAAAATGCGTATAGAAAGTCATCCTTATTTAATTAGGGGTTAATGTGTTTTAATTCAACTATATCTATCGGAATTAAAGAATTATCTGCTGAGTTATGGCGACCTTTATTGTATCGGCTTGAAATTTTTTACCCTCTGCTTGAGCATGGGCTCATTTTTGACATTCTTAATAGTGTATTTGGAATGTTCTTACCTTATTTTGGGGTATTGTTTGAGGTGGTGGTATGATGGTAGAGTAAGATTGGACCAACGAATTTAATTCGAATAGTAAACCTACGATCAGCCGTCATTCATTTCTCCTTTTCTTTTTTCACACTTTGAATTTGAATGTGAGGTTAGAACCATTGGAAAGCTTATTTTCGGGGCTTCGATTTGGACACAAGAACGACCTAGAACGGAGTCCCGATGAGAGAGTTATACCCGTTTGAAATTTTCACATCTGTGCTGGAAGCAGAGCCACACGTACAGGGAATAGCGCCGCACGTGCGGTCTGTGCGGGACAGCAGCTCAAAAACGGGATTTTTGGACCATTTCTTGCAATTTCTTTTCCTCTTTTCTTCTCCCCTCTTTCATGTCCGAAACCCTAGCTTCCAAAACCTTGATTTCCTCCACTTTTATCAACAAATCCTCCATGGATCTTGTATCAAGGATGGAGAACAAGAAAGGGTCAACATTTCCAACCGATTGAATTTCGAAATTGAGGTGGAATCTCATCCAAGCTCGTTCCTTTGTTTGTTCTTCGAGGTAGGGGTTCTAGATCTCCTCAATATTTACATCTATGGATAGATTTATGGTAACTTCAGTTTATTAATGCAAAAACCTTCATTTTTATCATCTAGGGTATATTATGAGATTTGGGGATTTAGAGTTTGAGATGTTGGAAGTTAAATTGGTGGGTTAAAATGATGAATTGTGAATCCTAGATGTAGAATCATTGGGAAATTGGAATTAAAAGTGGTGATTTAAGAAGTGTGAATTTTTGTTAAAAATCCTCATTTTTCTTGAAACCCTAGGTTGATTAATGATGATACCCAATGATTTGGCCCAAATTGAAAGTAGAATAATGAAATTGAGGTATTGAATTATATGTGTTCAAGTTTAATTAGAATTTGGAAATGTTTGAAAATTATGTTTAAAATTTGCGAATGAACTTTGTTATGAATATTGGAATTCATGCTATCATGTGAAGAGAAAATTGGGAAAATAATCTATTAATGGTTTAAATGATATGAACTTGGTTTTGGAATGTTGAAATGGGATTCAAGGATTTATTTTGAATTATGTTAAATTACAAATGGTGTTGATGAACTAAATGTTGACTTTTGTTGAAGTTATGTTGTGTTGAATAATGCTGACTTGAATGGTGATGGACTATGATAAATGATGTTTGAATTGCGTGAATTGTGTAGGGTCAGCTACAGGGGCGGACCAAGCACCTGAACGCTGTGAGTAGTAGTACTTCGATGTACCTTTAACCGTTAATAATTATTGTTATTGACGTTATGATCTTCGTCATAAGAATTATGTTGACATGTATGCTATGTATGCTATGTGAGAAACATTGTGAACTCATGGAAACATCAAAGAAGTTGTGAAGTTATGTATGCTATGTAGGAAACATTGTGAAATTATGGGAACATCAAAAGATTTGTGAAATTATGAATATTTGTGAATTATGAAGTTATGTGGCCAAGGGCCATTTGTGAAATATGAAGTTATGTGACCAAGGGCCATTTGTGAAGATCAAACCTATTTGGCCAAGGGCCGACTTGTGACTTATGAAGCTATGAGGCCAAGAAGCAAACTTGTGAACTTGTGAATCCAAAGGGCCGAAGGCCGATGTGATAAGTTGTGAATCTATGAAACCCAAAGGCTATTGTGAATATGAGAACCTCTCAGGCCAAGGGCCGAACTGTGAAATTGTGAAACCGATAAAGTCATCTGTACTCTAATGAAAATGTGCTTACTTTTCGTTACTAATTATTAGGAATGTCCTGTTAACTTTACGTTAATTATGTCAACTCATGGGAACGATGTAACGGTTACCATTAGGACTCTGTTAATAACAAGGCAAGGCAACTATGTTAACATATAAGAATGATTAAACAAAGGTGTATGCTATTGATTAATAGAGCACGTAAAGTAAGTCATTTACCCAAAAGAATTTATGTTCATTCTTGAAGAATGGATTCTGAGTAACTATGTGTATCCATATGAATTGAAGTTATTTTGCTATGTTGCTTATAAAGTGGAAGTTATTCAGAATCTACGATATAAGTGCAAAGTTTAGCATCATTGTGTGACCCTCATGAGAATGTAAATTAGTCTCTCATTATTAAGCGTACGATAATGACATGATACAACAAGAAATATACTAGTTATGATATGTTCCATTTGAATTAATGAATGATGTTCAAGTATGTTTCAGGCATGTTTCCAGTATGTTACAAGTTCAAGTATGTTCAGGTATGTTTCAAATATATGTTACAAGTTTAAATATGCTACAAGGTCAAATACGTTTCAAGGGCCTCGTGCCGCCATGTTTCAAGGGCCTCGTGCCGCCATGTTTCAAGGGCTTATAGCCACCATGTTTATGTTGCAAGATTGAACCTAAGGCCGTTATGTACTTAGCACAGAATCAGACTAACTATGTGAACTCTACATCTTTATATGCATTGCTCTGTGTTATGTTTCAAGTTAAGCATCGTTTTATTTATGTATTACTATTCACTGAGTCCAGCTCACTCTCTGTTATGTCTGTTTCTGTAGGTCACCAATCAGATGGCCAGTCCTAGCCATGACGCCGCTTTCTTTTGTCAACCTTCGTGTGTCCAGGCACTATACACAGCCATTGATTTTGTTAAGCTGATAAGATGTTGGCTTGCTTTTTGAATGTCTATCTAAGAGTGATGTATATAGCTCTCATGTTTTTGTATATGCCCAATAATAGGGCTGGGTCTGTATATATGTATGTATATAACCGATGTTCAGGTGTATGTTTTAGATTTTATTTGTTTGTTAAAAGTTTGTGATCCTAGCATGATAGTAATAGCTCGATGGAGTTTGTTTCCAGTGTCAAATTTTAATATTTAGTACTTCCGTTCAGGCCCCACATATATAGATATAAAACAGGTTAAGTGTCCATTTATGAAGTGTTCATGCCCAAACTTCTAGGGACAGGGTTTGGGGCGTGACAAGTGGTATCAGAGCACGAGTTGCTGTCTCACACACGACTCCATTGAGCTTTAGGATGTCTAGAAAAGACTTAGGCATCATGCATGACATCCTTAGTGCATATGAAAGGAATTGATAGCAACGATAAGGGTATATGTAATGACGCTAACCGCAATGGTTATTATTCATGTCTGTTATACATTTCTTGTATATATTGTGATTGATTGCTATGCAGAACATGGTAAGATCTGCAGATGGGATTTAATCAATAAAGTTGCGCAGCGGAAGCGTGGTGAGGGTTTGAACTGGTCGGTAAGACGACTTATATGTAAAGATTAAAATGTATGTTGTCGGTTGTTAGTCATCTTTTTAGCATCTCTCCAAGTGAATGGGTGAATTGATTAAACTCTAAGCATGGGATATTTCTAAGAACAAAGGAAATGCTATGTGTGATACTCTAACTTTAAGCTAGAGTTATGTTTTCCTCACCATGATCAAGTTTAGATCTGTGATTTTGAGAAAGTACTTGCATTTGAGTAGTTTGATAAAATATGGTTGCGTACTAATTGAAAGTGTATTGAGTACGATTGACTGTAAGAAGAAGTTAGGCATATAATGACCTCTCTTAGCGAGTGTAATTGGTTTATGGAAACCTGTAAGCTAAACTTTGAACTTTGAAATTTGAAATCTCACTCTACCATTTGTAATCTGTTTTGTTATGTGTAAATTGTAATCCTGTAATCAATATTTCTCTACGTGATATGTATAAGGAAACAAAAGGCTAAGGTTTATGAAATTGTAGTGTTTTGACTTGGCTAATGGGAAGTACAAACATGTTGAGTTCTGGAAACATGAAATAATGAGAGACATTAGAATTATGGTAGCTGACAATTCATGAAATTATTATGATTAAAATATTTAATGATTGATAACGAGCATGGAATTGGTAATCAAGAGTTAGAATGTTGAAATTGCTACCTGGAATGTTAATAAATACAAGTATCATGATTTGTGATCACATAATGTTCGGTAGAATTTTATAGAAGTTTAATGATATAGGGAAATTGTGTTTCTTTTGTGGACTGCCATTTGACTGAAGGACATAATTTTGCTCTGATGTGTTTTTATTCTGAACCTAACGTATTGTTATCATAAACCCACCATTATTGATTAAGGATGAAATATTTATATGAGACTTAATTTAAGGCTTGTTCCTTTATTATGATACGGAAAAGAGTGTTTATTAGAAAAAAAAAAAAAAAAACTTATGTGATCCATGTTATTTAGAGATGTCATACCATCATTTGCATTCGGTACTTTTGTCAAATGATTTTAACAACAACTATGCTATACAATGTTTAAGGAAATCCATATTTTGGGCTACGAAATGTTTTATATGATAAGTATTTTCGGAAATAATAAAAATGCTATGAACTTCCGACATGTTTATGATATGATAAGCTTTCTGAATAATTTTCCCAAAATGACTAGATACTGCTACGGAACTCCGAATGTTCAAGGTATGACAAGTTTTCTGAAAGAGATATCTTGCTATGCATGAACGAGTTCTTCATTTGATAATTGATTGTGGCATGCTTGATGAAGGCTCTATGTTGAGCTTCAAGCTATTCTGTCTTATCTGTTATAAGTTGAATTGGAGATTGTTCTGTCAAAGTTTAAATAAGTTTAATGCTATTGGGAATTATTCCATCATCTGATATCTTTGAAAGGTCTGATAAGTTCCTGTACTGTAATTTGGGAAGTATGACCATTAAGGTTTAATCTGTATTTGATTTTACTAATACTCTACTCTGAACATGTAATTCCTTGATATGAGATTTAAGTTGGTATTTGGAGTATGTTAGGGATTTGATTTGAACTGATAAGTCTAATTTAGGTAATGAACAAAGAACCACGAAATCGTTGATTTAGAACTTAATTGCTACTGTGGGTCTAATTGTTGTACGAAGTATATACCTTTGACACATGATTATGTCGTGAATGTTTCCTTAATCTTGGAGGAATTATGATAATAGGGGTTATTTGTGAACTTAAAAAGTTTGAATTATGTTTGATAGTTTATGAGTTGCATGCAAACGAATACTTGAAATGAATTCATTTCTGAATACCCTTAAGTTGTTCTATTATGTGGAAGATATGATTTGTGGAGTAATAAATGAAAATGTTATGAAGTATTATTATTAATTGGGTTATCAATTAGTTAGTGGAGTTGAATTACTTGTGATTTTGGGAGCAAACTCCATCGAAATTAACTGTATAGAATTGTGAATGGCTAAATGATTGAGAAATGTTATATGTCCAGGACAGAACTAGACTTGTGACAAGGTGAATCAAGTTTGGAGGACCAAACTTCTTAAGGTGGGGAGAATGTAATGACCCCAAAATGCGTATAGAAAGTCATCCTTATTTAATTAGGGGTTAATGTGTTTTAATTCAACTATATCTATTGGAATTAAAGAATTATCTGCTGAGTTATGGCGACCTTTATTGTATCGGCTTGAAATTTTTTACCCTCTGCTCGAGCATGGGCTCATTTTTGACATTCTTAATAGTGTATTTGGAATATTCTTACCTTATTTTGGGGTTTTGTTTGAGGTGGTGGTATGATGGTAAAGTAAGATTGGACCAACGAATTTAATTCGAATAGTTAACCTACGATCAGCCGTCATTCATTTCTCCTTTTCTTTTTTCACACTTTGAATTTGAATGTGAGGTTAGAACCATTGGAAAGCTTATTTCCGGGGCTTCGATTTGGACACAAGAACGACCTAGAACGGAGTCTCGATGAGAGAGTTATACCCGTTTGAAGTTTTCACATCTGTGCTGGAAGCAGAGCCGAAAGTGTAGGGAATCGTGCCGCACGTGCGGTCTGCGCGGGACAGCAGCTCAAAAACGGAATTTTTGGACCATGTCTTGCAATTTCTTTTCCTCTCTTCTTCTCCCCTCTTCCATGTCCGAAACCCTAGCTTCCAAAACCTTGATTTCCTCCACTTTTATCAATAAATCCTCCATGGATCTTGTATCAAGGATGGAGAACAAGAAAGGGTCAACATTTCCAACCGATTGAATTTCGAAATTGAGGTGGAATCTCATCCAAGCTCGCTCCTTTGTTTGTTCTTCGAGGTAGGGGTTCTAGATCTCCTCAATACTTACATCTATGGATAGATTTATGGTAACTTCAGTTTATTAATGCAAAAATCTTCATTTTTATCATCTAGGGCATATTATGAGATTTGGGGATTTAGAGTTTGAGATGTTGGAAGTTAAATTGGTGGGTTAAAATGATGAATTGTGAATCCTAGATGTAGAATCATTGGGAAAATTGGAATTAAAAGTGGTGATTTAAGAAGTGTGAATTTTTGTTAAAAATTCTCATTTTTCTTGAAACCCTAGGTTGATTAATGATGATACCCAATGATTTGGCCCAAATTGAAAAGTAGAATAATGAAATTGAGGTATTGAATTATATGTGTTCAAGTTTAATTAGAATTTGGAAATGTTTGAAAATTATGTTTAAAATTTGCGAATGAACTTTGTTATGAATATTGGAATTCATGCTATCATGTGAAGGGAAAATTGGGGAAATAATCTATTAATGGTATGAATGATATGAACTTGGTTTTGGAATGTTGAAATGGGATTCAGGGATTTATTTTGAATTATGTTAAATTACAAATGGTGTTGATGAACTAAATGTTGACTTTTGTTGAAGTTATGTTGTGTTGAATAATGCTGACTTGAATGGTGATGCACTATGTAAATGATGTTTGAATTACATGAATTGTGTAGGGTTAGCTACAGGGGCGGACCAAGCACCTGAACGCTGTGAGTAGTAGTACTTCGATGTACCTTTAACCATTAATAATTATTGTTATTAACGTTATGATCTTCGTCGTAAGAATTATGTTGACATGTATGCTATGTGAGAAACATTGTGAACTCATGAAAACATCAAAGAAGTTGTGAAGTTATGTATGCTATGTAAGAAACATTGTGAAATTATGGGAACATCAAAAGATTTGTGAAATTATGAATATTTGTGAATTATGAAGTTATGTGGCCAAGGGCCATTTGTGAATTATGAATCTATGTGGCCAAGGGCCATTTGTGAAATATGAAGTTATGTGACCAAGGGCCATTTGTGAAGGTCAAATCTATGTGACCAAGGGCCATTTGTGAAGATCAAACCTATGTGGCCAAGGGCTGACTTGTGACTTATGAAGCTATGAGGCCAAGGGCCAAACTTGTGAACTTGTGAATCCAAAGGGCCGAAGGCCGATGTGATAAGTTGTGAATCTATGAAACCCAAAGGCTATTGTGAATGTGAGAACCTCTCAGGCCAAGGGCCGAACTGTGAAATTGTAAAACCGATAAAGTCATCTGTAATCTAATGAAAATGTGCTTACTTTTCGTTACTAATTATCAGGAATGTCTTGTTAACTTTACGTTAATTATGTCAACTCCTGGGAATGATGTAACGGTTACCATTAGGACTCTGTTAATTACAAGGCAAGGCAACTATGTTAACATATAAGAATGATTAAACAAAGGTGTATGCTATTGATTAATAGAGCACGTAAAGTAAGTCATTTACCCAAAAGAATTTATGTTCATTCTTGAAGAATGAATTCTGAGTAACTATGTGTATCCATATGAATTGAAGTTATTTTGCTATGTTGCTTATAAAGTGGAAGTTATTCAGAATGTACGATATAAGTGCAAAGTTTAGCATCATTGTGTGACCCTCATGAGAATGTAAATTAGTCTCTCATTATTAAGCGTACAATAATGACATGATACAACAAGAAATATACTAGTTATGATATGTTCCATTTGAATTAATGAATGATGTTCAAGTATGTTTCAGGCATGTTTCCAGTATGTTACAAGTTCAAGTATGTTCAGGTATGTTTCAAATATATGTTACAAGTTTAAATATGCTACAAGGTCAAATACGTTACAAGGGCTTTATGCCATGTTTCAAGGGCCTCGTGCCACCATGTTTCAAGGGCTTATAGCCACCATGTTTATGTTGCAAGATTGAACCTAAGGCCGTTATGTACTTAGCACAGAATCAGACTAACTATGTGAACTCTACATCTTTATATGCATTGCTCTGTGTTATGTTTCAAGTTAAGCATCGTTTTATTTATGTATTACTATTCACTGAGTCCGGCTCACTCTCTGTTATGTCTGTTTCTGTAGGTCACCAATCAGATGGTCAGTCCTAGCCATGACGCCGCTTTCTTTTGTCAACCTTCGTGTGTCCAGGCACTATACACAGCCATTGATTTTGTTAAGCTGATAAGATGTTGGCTTGCTTTTTGAATGTCTATCTAAGAGTGATGTATATAGCTCTCATGTTTTTGTATATGCCCAATAATAGGGCTGGGTCTCTATATATGTATGTATATAACCGATGTTCAGGTGTATGTTTTAGATTTTATTTGTTTGTTAAAAGTTTGTGATCCTGGCATGATAGTAATAGCTCGATGGAGTTTGTTTCCAGTGTCAAATTTTAATATTTAGTTCTTCCGTTCAGGCTTCATATATATAGATATAAAACAGGTTAAGTGTCTGTTTATGAAGTGGTCATGCCCAAACTTCTAGGGGCGGGTTTGGGGTGTGACAGGTATTAATTTGCAATAAGGGAGATGTTAGATATTGGTAGAAATGCATATTGACTTATGAGTCTCAAATTAAATGAAAGTGTTTGTGGAACATGGAATGAGAGGGTCGTGTGATTTACAAGGAGTACAGTTGAGATGAGGTGAGATCTTAGAATGGTATGAGGTTAGTTTGAGTTACTTAGCAAATCGTGAGAGTGCTCGGTGGTGGTATGAAAATTGTGCTTCATGGTGATAAAGTGTGGTGAGCTAGTGGTTGTATGTGTATAAAGGAGTTAGCAGTATTGGAATATGGGGTTCATGAGCATGAACAAATTCTAGAAGTGGTTCTTGGGAGGAAATATGAGTCATGTTTCCTAGTAGTGTGTGTTGTGAGGGTGGTAATTGTTTTGTGTGACTCGAAATAAGTATTATTATATCGGCTTGAGAATGATGAGAATGTTCGAAATGGTGCTAATGTAACGCATATTTGAAAAGACCAGTGAGATTCTAGAAACGGGTAAAAGGGTGGAAGAAGCTTCATCTCCGGGTAGACGGTGTAAGGTCACTTGTAAGTGTTAGTAATTGTATGGTTGGCCAATTAGTGACTTCTGAGTTTAGGAGCAAAGTGTTATGAAATTCTTGACTCTGTTCGTATGAGGATAATAGATGATGATGACCATGATGATTATGAATTGTGAGATGTGAAATGATGTGTGTATCGACACTTGAACCGAGAGAGTGACTAATTAGTAACTTGGGCTAGTTTACAGAGATGGATTCTTGTAGTTATTTTCTTTTTGGTGAGATTTAAGGACTGGTTTCGGTTAGTTTGTTTTGATGTGATTTGTAACTAGTGATTTCGATGAAGGTTACTTGAAGTTAATTAATGCTCAACTATTTTGGGATTTGCCTTGTTCTAGAAACGGGTAAAAGGGTGTACGAAGCTTCATCTCGGGGTAGATGGTGTAAGGTCACTTGTAAGTGTTAGTAATTGTATGGTTGGCCGATTAGTGACTTCTGAGTTTAGGAGCAAAATGTTATGAAATTCTTGATTCTGTTCTTATGAGGATAATAGATGATGATGACCACGATGATTATGAATTGTGAGATGTAAAATGATGTATGTATCGACACTTGAACCGAGAGGGTGACTAATTAGTAACTTGGGCTAGTTTACAGAGATGGATTCTTGTAGTTATTTTCTTTTTGGTGAGATTTGAGAATTGGTTTCAGTTAGTTTGTTTTGATGTGATTTGTAACTAGTGATTTCGATGAAGGTTACTTGAAGTTAATTAATGCTTAACTATTTTGGGATTTGCCTTGTTTTGGATAAATAGGGATATGAATGAATAGTGCCTCAAGGGGTACTAGAGGGCATGGAGTCTTACTTATGTATACATACGAGTGTTGTTCATGTGAATTTGTGAAACTGCTCTAATTGAGTTTAAAATGTTTGAATTAAAATTGTTGTAAGTGCACTTGTGCCAATGTGTATATATATTGAATGTTGATATAAGTGTTGACATTTGTAATGAATATACTGGTTTGTTTCTGTTTGTTGTTGTCACAAATGTATATGGAAATTGTGTTGCGACGTCACCGAATAGGTGGCGAAGGTTATTTGGTGATGGTTGGAATTCATCGGGAAATTGTTGAGATCGATGTAGAAAACGAAAATCTATTTTCCTTGTGTGTGGCCTAGGAAGGCACGATTAAACTAAATGTTAAAAAGTTAATTTGAATATGATAATGAATGATTTTCACTGTTCTACTTTTAAATGTCAAATGGAATAAAGAATTGATGATGCCGTTAATTGAAGTGCAATTGAAAATTTTGGTGTTGGACCGTACAATGTGAATTGTTATTCGTTTTTGCTTGTGTTGACCTGGTGTTTGGTTTAATAGTGGTTTCCATTTCTTTGAAATTGAGTTTTGGTCATTCGATAGTCATTGTTCATGTTGTTGTTGGTCGATGGGTTGTTATGGACTTTGGGATTATAAATGGTTAGTGTTGCTCCTTGCCCATTAAATTCCAATGTGTGTGTTGATTGAAAAGTATTTGTGATCCTTGTTGTTGGCTATTTGTGATTGAAAAGTATTTGTGATTCTTGTTGTTGGGTATCTTTGGAACATTGAGGTAACAAATCAGAAATTGAGAATTTATCCCAAGTGTGGATCTAGTTTTGAACATTAAAGGGCATGTCACTGTTCATGTTTGAGTTTCATTTTGTTGGTTTTTCCTCATTTCGATGATGAAATTTCCTGAGGGGAGATTGTGACACTTTGTACTTTTGGGTTTAGAATTGAGGTAAGGTGTAATTGAAAGTTGTTAAGGTTTGGTGGATATATATATATATATATATATGGGTACTCTCATGCTTTATTCTTGGACTAGGAGTTGTTGGTGAGTATAATGTTGTTGCTATTTTTGTTAGAACGGATGCAATTTCGAGGACGAAATTTCTTAAGGTGGGAAGATTGTAATGACTCGGATTTTAATTCACATTGGATTGATGTATAGTGGTGCCTGTCACCTTAAAACTTGTATGGTTGGCGGACTCTTGATGTTGATAGGTTGGCAAGTGAACTTTAAATATTATAATTGAGGACCCTTAGGTGATGTTTGGAACCTTGATTGAAGCCTTAACAAGATATATAGGAAAGATTAGATAAAAAGCCCCAAGTTCGAGTTTGAGTTTTTGACCAACCTTCACTCTTTTGCCCTTTTCTCCTTCCATACTTTGAATTTGAATGTGAGGCTGGAACCATTGGAAATCTTATTTCTAGGGTTTCAATTTGGACACAAGAACGACCTAAAACGGAGTCCCGATAAGGGAGTTATACCCGTTTGAAGTTTTCATATCTGTACTGGAAATAGGTACCACTACAAAAAAAAAAAAAATTGATTTTTTGCGACGGCAAAATGCCGTCGCAAATACCCGAAACGCTGTCTGTAGACCGCCCCGAGAACTCCCGAGCTTCACATTACGAGGGCGCGAATTCCATTTGTTCTCTAGCTACTGCAATTCGGACTCAATGTCACTGTTCTGAATCTAATCTCGCAAAGTGCAATACAAGACCGATAAATCACCAAAGAGTCCAAATTCGACAAATCGTTTGGAAAACTGATTTTAATAAAGAAGTGCCAAACATGGACTGCTTTGCCAGATACAGAGTTACCACCTAAATGTTTTGTTTTGGGGGAATTTAGGAAACCCTGACTCATGCCTAAGGCCACGTGTCCGTCATCACCAAAGTTGCCTCGGCTTGGGAACTTGGGTACGAGAGGAAAAGGTCATGCAATGGGCACCCCTGCTCACCCGATCAAAGATCGGCCTTTACTAACATGATATTTTGTTTTTGAAAACACATGTGTTCTTATTCCGGTTATTAACCTAGAATTATTATGTGATGCGCATAGCATCTAAGTATAGACTAGATTGCCTAAGTTGGAACAAAACATTGCATGTTCGTTTGTGAAAATGATTTGAAGTTTGCTACTCGCAAGTAGGCTAAATCGGGGATTTAATGAATTGTTCCAATTCAAGTAATCCAACATTCACCCACAGGCATTTAGGTAGTTATATCAATTAAGCAGTTAGCCTCATGGCAAGCATGCTTTCATGGCAACACTAACACACATGCAGTATGCTATAGCGTAAACACTCACAGTGTACTCTAAGCCAAAACAGAAAACTAGTTAGAAGTCATGCATGATCCTAATTCATGTTAAGATGGATAATGCAACACATGCAAAAATGCAACTAAGATAGGCTCGGCTATCCTAAGATGTCATGTGAAATGCAACTTGGTACATGTATTCAAATAGGTGTATTGAAATACAATGCAGTTTGTATTATGCGCCGAGCTCGGTGCATGCAATACAGATGAATGAATGCACGTATGTGAGCATAAGGTATGCTAAACAAAATATGCCCTAAAACTAACCATCGTAAGCGGTTAAGTAAAAGGGAGAAAGAAATGGGGGTTGGAAGACATACATCGCACACATGCATGCTTATTACAACAGTTGGCCCTCTCGAAAGAGGGTTCGAATAAGAAGCTAACTAGCTAATCTAAGCTAATTAAACTAATTATTACACAACAAAACTAGCTAACTAACAAGCTAACTAATTAAGCTATTACAAAACAAATAAGTGGCTAAACGCATTAACTACTGAATTAGAAAAACAAAGCATGAACTAGCTAAGAAAATTAGCTAAGTAAAGCAATAAAGCAGGAGCTTTAGAGGGAGAAGAGTGTATGCATGCCCGGTCGCTTCGTTCGGAAATCCGTCGCGATACCCCAATTTGCCTCTGTTTGCAATTGTTCTCAGAACACTGCACCAAGCTCCACAAAGCTTCAAACTCAGCTTGGAGACCTGTAGGAGGGCTGCCAACCAGTTGTTGAGGAGGGAGACCACCTGCTGACCACTTTTCTTTGCTGAAAACCAGAAAAAGTGGTCGGCCAGCTAGTATTACTGGTCGGCCGACCAGTTTTTGCTGCTAGACTCCACTTTACTGCAACAGAGAGCAAGAAAGCGCATGGCAATGTATTTGCAAGATATGTGTGCACAACCACCCTCCCTATCATTTCATAAGTTCAAAGGAGTGTGGTTCTCGACTCTCGGGCCACCAATCACGCATTTCAATGCATGATGGCTGAGAAGCCAATTTGCACAATTCAATATAAAATGAATGCACACATAAACACATAAGGCCTAGAACTCTATCATGTATGATCAAGAGCGTCGGCGACCGAGAATTGAGGCACGTTTCATCATTTCAAGTATGGAACGTCCCTCGTTCCTCGTGCTCGGATTAACACTTAATCCAAACAAAATGCAACAAATAACATGGCAAACATGCAATGCAAGGCGTGCAAAACACAATGCAACTACATGGCATACACAATGCAAAGAATAACATGGCATACACAATGCAAACAACAACATGGCATACACAATGCGATGTAAGAAGGGCATACTTAATGCAATGATCAATATGGCATACACAATGCAATGTAACATAAGTATGCAAACAACATGCAAACAAACATGCTAAATGGACTTAAACTAAAATGAACAGACCTCAGTCATGCCCAAATCAGTGCCCATCATGATGAAACCAAGGCATAAAGATCAAGACAAAACATGCACAATGCAATGGCCCATCAAGTAGGCCTAAGAGCACTACTCTCAAGAGTGCTCAAAGAGTGATAAACATGGAAGTGTAACAACACTATAGGCACTGAAATCAAGTAAGGAATGATGCCAAATCACTCAAACAATACAAGTATAGCATGCGAAGGTCCTTAAGCATTAAGGCTAGCAAAGTGGATTAGAAAGGGGGCATGCAATACATGGCACAAATAATTGAATCAGTCACAAACAGAGCTCAAGTAGGTCTAAACAAAGACCAAAAGATGCTGAGATGGGAGCTCAAGGACCTAGGCAAGATGGCATACATGCTAGGCCACAAACAAGGCAACAATGCATAACACTCAAAGGTACTTAAAGAGTGAATAAAGTGGAAACATGGCAAATCTATATGCTCTGAAATGTCATGTTAAAGGATGCCAAATTATGTACACAACACAAATGAAGCATGCTATGGTACCCAAAGCTTGAAGCTAGCATAGGCATTTGTACTACAACTATGCAAAACATGAAGTATATGGTAAAGGCAACCCAAAATAGTCCTAGAACATGTCAAAATGATACTAAAACATGTATGGAAGGAAACCAAAACAAGCTAGCATGAAGGGCATAAGGCATGATGAATGCAAGGCAAATAAGGTGGATTACACTACACCTACTAAGACCAAGCATGGAATGACTTAACCAACAAAAATCAAAGTTATGTCATGGCAAAATAATCCCAAAAATACATTGAAATGATAGCTCGCAAGTTTAGGCATGAAGGCATACGCAATGGCTCATGTTTAAGGCATAAAGGACCAACCCTTCAACGCATTGAATAAGTGAAAGATGTGAATGCATGAGCATGAAACATGCACTGAAATTTCATAACAAATGATGCTAACAAAGCATGGCATGCATGACCAAGACAACACAAATCAGAGCTAGAGTATGCTAAAACATGAAGAAACGTTTCTTTGAGTTAAGCCAAAAGCATGCTAGAATGACATGTTAAAGCATGGCACACATTAGGCTAGTAAATGAAATTGCACTACAAGTGCATGGAGCATGCAAGGGCCAACCAAACCAAACCTTAATAGAGGTATGACATGGTAAAACAACACCAAGAACATGCTGAAATGGACTCAAAACAAGCTAGAATGACATGCAACTTCATGAAGCATATAAGACTAGTTTGTGAGAAATACACAACAAGTGTATAAGGCATGCAAGAGATGACAAAACGAAGTGAAAACAGTGGCATGCCATGCTGAAATAACCCCAAATACATGCTAAGATATGGCCAACATAAGCTTAACAAATATGCTCAAACATGAAGCATTCAAAGTAAGCACACAAGGCACAAGGAGAGGAGATGACCCTCTCCTATTTGGAACCTTAAAACACCATTTTCACCACTAAAATTCCTCTGAGTTTTAGTGGTGAGAAGGCCAAAACAAGGTGGTCCCAATAGCTTAAAAAGAAGGCACAAGAACAAGGCCAAACAAGGCCCAAGAGGGGGTAGACCACTCCCAACACAAAAGTGACCTTAAACAAACATCACAAGGACTGAAAAATAGAACTTTTTGTAGTAGGAAGTTAAGCTTAAATCAGCATACAAATAGGTCCAAAAGCTTAAACCAAAACAAGGGTTTTAAGGGTTAAAAGCTCACCCTTGAAGAGCACCTTCAAAACTGCAACTCCGGCAACTTCTTTGAGCTCAAACTAGTCCAAAAACTCCAAAACAAACCTCAAGAAGCCTCAGCAACAAAAGGATGGTGTTTGAGTGTGTGTTTGTGTGTTAAAGTATGATAAAACTACACTTTAAGGCACAAAACAAGAGCAAACAAGGAAGTATAGAGACAAGTGTGTATCTATAACTCAAGCCACAAAATTCTGAACCTAGAGGAGGGAGGAGGAGGTTCTCTTATATAGAGAACCAAGCTCAAGCTTGTTGGACAAGCTTTTGCCTCAAAGCCATCCCTCCATACACGTGTATGAAGGATGGCTTCTGTGCCTTCCAACTGGCACAGTTGGCCTAAAAATATCTCCAAAAAGGTGGTGGAAAGTTGCTGACCAGTTGAAGTGGTCGGCCAACTACTTGCAGTGGTCGGCCGACCACCACAAGTGGTCTCCCAAGATGAAAACTGGTCGGCCATGGTAGGCGAGGGTCTACAGCATGAAAACAATGCAGTGGTGTGGTGGCCGACTAGAAAAGGTGGCCCAAAGACCAAGAAAACTAGTTAGCCGACCAGAAAACTGGTTGGCAGGAATAAAAGTGGTCTCCAAGGGAAAAAACTAGTCTCCCACCCTTGTACGACCTTCCAAACAAGGAAAACAAGGCTTGTACCAAAAACAAACCAAAAAAGATGCAAGACGAAAGTTCAGAAGGCAAAGCGCGCAGCCGGAAGCCTCGAAAACTAGTCTACGACCACCAAAAGTGGTCTCCCGGACCACAGTGTCCGTCTAGGTACAGGAAACAAGATGTGGTTCAAAAACCATGCCAAACGGAGAACGTTAAGCGGTCCTGAGACAAGGCACGCGGCCGAAGGCTCTGAAAATCAGAAACTGGTCTCCAAACGAGAAAAGTGCTCTACGACCACGGAAAGTGGTCTACGACCACGGAAAGTGGTCTACGACCACAAAAGGATGGTCTACAAGACCTCTCCCTCCCTCCAGGGAAGAGAAACAAGGCTTGGTCCAAAGCACAAAGAGTTTAGAGGCCCGAAGGCAAATCACTTAGCCGAAAACTCCAAAGACTCTAAACGAGCACAAATATGCAGAATCATCGAGCACTCAATCGATGACGTTTGGATCTTAAGGTTGGTCAAAAATTGGGTATCTACACCGTCTCAAAAGGTTTTTTGCGACGGTAACTGGCTTTTTGCGACGGCAAGTGGGAGGTCACAACAAAAGGGGTTGCAAAAGGGTTTTAGCGACGGCATAACACTGTTGCCTTTCTTTTGCAACCTTTTTGCCGTGGAAAAATTATGTTGCCATTAACGCGTGAAAATCTAAGTTTTTTTGAGACGGCACTGTGTTGCCATAGCTAAAAGAGTTATTTGTGACGGCAAAAATACCATCGCTAAAGGTTATTTGAGACAGCACCTGATCCCGTCGCTAAAGTACTAATGGTGACGGCAATAACACCGTCGCTAAAGATCTTTCTTTTCAACCAATTCCCCTATCTTTTGCGGTAGCATTACTGCTATCGCAAAAAACCTTGGTTCCATTTTCTTTTTGAGATGGTGTGTGTGGTGCCGTCTCAAAAAAAAAAAAAAAAAAAAAAAAGGCTGTAATAAAATTATTAAAAATATGAAAATAACTTGTATTAAATGAAAAATAACAAAAAAAAAAAAAAAAAAAACCGATAATTACATAATAATATAAATACATATATGAACAAAAGTTGGCACATAATGAAAATTCATAATGTTGTTCCATTCATAACAATACATAAATAAAAATTCATAACAACAAAAATTATCCCACTACATAATGTTGCATAATACATACATAATGTTGTTCACAAATCTAAAAAACGTAAATCAAAAACAAAAGTTTTGGTCATGATTCTTCCGTGGGTTACAAAAACAAAAGTTGGTCATAATCTTTACACGCCCGAATTCCACAAGAAGCAAACTGCTACTCAGGAAATATCTGAAAATAACAAAATAAAAATAATTAATGACAATATAATTGTGTTAATATTTTAATTACAAAAAAACATAAAAAATTAACTACTATATAATTACAAAGATAGTTTAGTAAATAATTTTGGCTAGACAGAAATCCGGCCCTAACTCCCAAACCGGAAACCCGATTGGAGTCCCGTCTTCTCCCACAAGTCTCTTGTGCCTAGGCGGTCGTGTGTGCCAAGTTTCGTGCTAAACCGAAGTCGTTTAGTGATTTTGGGAGGTCAACACCTCGAATTCAAGTTTATTAAGGAACTAGTTTGCCTAGACCAAAATCCGGCTCTAACTCCCAAACCGGGAACCCGATTGGAGTCCCGTCTTCTCTCACAAGTCTCTCGTGCCTAGGCAGTCGTGTGTGTCAAGTTTCGTGCTAAACCAATGCCGTTTGGTGATTTTGGGGCGTCAACACCTCGAATTCAAGTTTCTTAAGGAACTAGTTTGCCTAGACCGAAATCCGACTCTAACTCCCAAACTGGGAACCCGATTTGAGCCCCATCTTCTCCCACAAGTCTCTCGTGCATAGGCGGTCGTGTGTGCCAAGTTTCGTTCTAAACCGACGTCGTTTGGTGATTTTGGGGCGTTAACACCTCGAATTCAAATTTCTTAAGGAACTAGTTTGCCTAAAGTGAAATCTAGTTCTAACTCCCAATCCGGGAACCCGATTCGAGTCCCGTCTTCTCCCACAAGTCTCTCGTGCCGAGGCGGTCGTGTGTGTCAAGTTTCATGCTAAACCGATGCCGTTTGGTGATTTTGGGGCGTCAACACCTCGAATTCAAGTTTCTTAAGGAACTAGTTTGCCTAGACCAAAATCTGGCTCTAACTCCTAAATCGGAAACCCAATTGGAGTCCCGTCTTCTACCACAAGTCTCTCGTACCGAGGTGGTCGTGTGTGCCAAGTTTCATGCCAAACTGACGCCGTTTGGTATTTTGGGGCGTCAACACCTCGAATTCAAGTTTCTTAAGGAACTAAGCGGGAACCTGATTTGAGCGCCATCTTCTCCCACAAGTCTCTCATGCTGAGGCGGTTGTGTGTACCAAGTTTCGTGCTAAATCGACGCCGTTTGGTGATGTTGGGGCTTTAACACCTCGAATTCAAGTTTCTTAAGGAACTAGTTTGCCTAAAGTGAAATCCAGCTCTAACTCCCAATCTGGGAACCCGATTCGAGCCCCGTCTTCTCCCACAAGTCTCTCGTGCCTAGGCGGTCGTGTGTGCCAAATTTCATGCTAAACCAATGCTGTTTGGTGATTTTGGGGCATTAACACATCGAATTCAAGTTTCTTAAGGAACTAGTTTGCCTAGACCGAAATCCGACTCTAACTCCCAAACCGGGAACCCGATTCGAGCCTCATCTTCTCCCACAAGTCTCTTGTGCCTAGGCGGTCGAGTGTGCCAAGTTTCGTGCTAAACCGACGCCGTTTGGTGATTTTGGGGCATTAATACCTCGAATTCAAGTTTCTTAAGGAACTAGTTTGCCTAAAGTGAAATCCGGATCTAACTCCCAATCCGAGAACCCGATTCGAGTCCTGTCTTCTCCCACAAGTTTCTCGTGCCGAGGCGGTTGTGTGTGCCAAGTTTTGTGCTAAACCGACACCGTTTGGTGATTTTGGGGCATCAACACCTCGAATTCAAGTTTCTTAAGGAGTAACAGGTTGGATCTAACACATTTATGGTTTTTATATATTCTTTAGAAAAATTCACTTTGCCTTCTTACATGCTTGTACCACTTTACCTGAACTATCAATTTTAATAATTACCCCTTTAAACTATTGTCATTAGTTCAATCTAGTTAAAAATCAATTAGTCAATTAGACTTAGGTTGGTTTGTCTTGTCTTATCTATTTCTATTAAGTATTAGCTCTACATGCGACCAAGCTGCATATATAAAAAATGTTAGAGACTCGTCTCACATCACTTATCTATGTCAATGTGGTTCATGTAGTCTAAATGTTTCTTATACCTATAAGGCTATAAGCAATGGATTTTGGTTTGGATATGTTGTGCAGAAATCAAATGGTTCCACACCCACAATCACACCTTTTATGAATGTTAGGCCAAAAAAAAAAAAAAAACAAACAGTTCAGACAAATAATCAAACACATAGAACAGAAAGATGAAATATATTGTGCTCAATAAGATTACAGAGCTGAACTTCTCAACTCAATCACACACCTCACAACAGGCCAAAACAGGATGCATCTCCAAAATTCTAACACATTTCAATATGTAAAAAATAAAAACGGGGGGAAAAAAGAGTAGAAAATTAATTTTCTAACACATTTCAATAAGGTAAATTCTAATAGTTTCAGAATTATAAATAGCATTTTTCATAAATCAATAGTTAATATTTTTGTCACATGCAACACTAAATAATTTACATGAATCAAAATTACATGAATAAATTACATGAATAATGCAACACTAAATAATGTGGAGACATATATAATACATATATATATATATATAATACATATTTACGTCATATATAAAACATATTTAAAGTTAAAGTCTAGGTTTACATCATATATAATACATATTTACATAAATGTATTATATCATATATATAATACATATATATGATATAAATAATTTACATCATATATAATTTACATCAAATAATGTAACACTAAATAATTTACATCAAATTCAAACGCAAATTTGGTAGAAAATAATGTGGAGAATTCAAAGTTAAAGCTTTAATGTCAGATCAGGCGAAGACAAATTTGTTCTTGGTGCTGGAGCCATAGCTACAAAATTTATGTTCGAACTTTGTCCAGACCCAAAACCCAATTAGCCACAAAATTTATGTTCAAATTATTTTTTCTAGTTTTCATTTTTTTTTTAATAAAGGTTAATACATTTGAAAATAATCAAAAAAATATAAATGGCTGGTATTTCTGATTCACTTTTTTAGTAACTTCTGTTTTTTTTTAGTTTGAAAGTCATGTTGTTAAATGAAATTTTACACTTTAATTTATGTATATCATATATATATATATATCACTACAAAAAAATTGCCAGAAACTTCCAGGCCAAAACAGTTCTGTTTCATCGTGTTCCACAAACATTGGCAACCCGAAATAGCTCTGTTCAAACCTCGCTCCACCAAATGTGTGTATATATATATATAGAGAGAGAGAGAGAGAGAAAGCATACGCTGAGTATATATATATATATAGAGAGAGAGAGAGAGAGAAAGCATACGCTGAGTGAGTGAGAGAGAAGCGCTTGAGATTGACTGAGCTCGTGCGAGAGAAAGATAGAGACGCCGCACCACCGCTAGCCGTAATACGCCGTCGTTGCACCACCGCAAGCCATCGTTGACAACAATTGAGCCTGGTCGCCGTTCGTCGCTTGTCGCTTGTTTGGGATTTTGGGGGGAAAAAATCTGTTTCAAAGATTTAGGGATTTTGGATCAAAATCATCGAGCGCCAAACAATGGGAAAAGTGGGACAATTTTGTTTATTACTTTTTGCGACGGTACATTTACACCGTCGCAAATGATAAATAAAAATAGATAAAAATGACGCCGTTTTGTTTTGCGACGGACATTTGCCGTCACAAATTGTCCAATATTTGTGACCGCAAACTTCTGCCGTCTCAAAAAATTTCTTTTTACGACGGTATATAGTGCCGTCGCGAATACTTCCGTATTTATCACACTTTTCGTCTAGGTTTATTACCGACGGTACAACTGTCGTCGCAAAAACTATTTATTTGCGACAGTTTAAACTGCCATCGCAAAAGGTCATTTTTGGCAACGGGGATCGCGCCGTCGCTAAAGGTTCTGTGTTTTATAATCCCTTTTCTTGTAGTGTACGCTCGAGCGTGGAAAGCTACGCTCGAGCGAACTGCGCGAATTCAACAGCTTAAAAATGTGATTTTTAGGTCATTCTTTGCATTTTCCTTTTCCTTCTTCATTCCTCTCACCCTAGGTCCAAAAACCCTAGGTTTTTGACCTCAAATAACTTCCATCTCCCTAAGTTTTGGCCAAGATCTTCTACCAAAAAGTGAAGAACACATGAAGATCAACATGTTCTACTGATTGGAATTCGGATTTGTGAAGGAATCTCAACAAAGCTTTGCTCACTTGCCTGATTCTTGAGGTAGGGGCCCTAGTTTTTCTTCAATACTTTCATAAATAGATAGATTTGTGGTATTTTGATTATATACATATAAAACCTACATTTTTTAGCATATAGTGTACATTATGAGATTTGAGGATTTAGGGTTTGAAGTGTTGGGGGTTCAATGGTTGGGTTAATATGGTGGATTATGAACCTTAGGTGTATAATCAAGAGGGAAGTTGGAATTAAAAGTAGTGGTTTAAGAAGTTTGAATTTTTATTGAAAATCTTAATTTTCCTTGAAAACCCTAAGCTGATTTATTATGATAATTAATGATTTTGCTCAAATTGAAAGTAGATTCATGAAATTGGTAGGTTGAATTATATATGTACAAGTTTAATTGGATTTTGGAGGTGTTTCAAAATTATTTTAAAAATTAGCGATTGAACTCTTATTATGAACATTGTAAATCATGCTATAATATGAAAGGAAGATTGGGGAAATGACTTACTAATGATGTAGATGACATAAACTTAGTTATGGAATGTTGAAAGGGGATTCAAGAATTTATCTTGAAATATGTTGAATTGTAAATAGTGTTGTTAAATTAAGTTGTGTTGGCTTATATTGAATAGTGTTGAATGATGTTGAACCGAATTGTGTTGGACTATGATGAATTGTGTTTGAATCATGTTGAATTGTGTTGAGTTGAGTTCTGTTGGGTGTGCTGAGTTTGAGTTATGTTGCGTTGGGTCATGTTGAGTTTGAGATGAGTTGTGTTGGGTAGTGTTGTGTTGGTACCCGTGGGTGCGAAATTGAAAGATGATACGGAATTTGTGATAAGATGATGAGGTGAAGATTTAAGAATTTTATTGTGTAATTAGAAAGTGATTTTATACCTCAAAACTAAAGCTCAACTTTATATTTAACTCTAGCTATGAAGTTTTATTTTGGAAAATGAGGATACTTCAATCAACGTTAAATTTATGAAATTAAGTCTATGTTGGGTTAAGATCAGTGTGAATAATGATAAATGGGAGATTGTGAAATATGACGATGTTATATGAAGGAGTTGTATCAAAGAAAAGTAAATGTTGGAGATTTAATTTATAACCGTGGGTAGTAATTGATAACCAATGTGTTTTAACAAAAAAAAAAAAAAAAAAAATCGAATTTGAAGACTTGATGATAATATGGAAAAGTAAAGAAATAGTTTGAACCCAAGAATTGTGAATACTTTAAAGATGAGTCTTTGCCTCTATGGATGTATTGTTATATTTTTGTCTGACAAAACAATGAATGATTTAATGGATAATGAAGAAGGTCGTAGAACATATTTGTACTTGTTATGTGAATGAAATTTTAGTATATGTTGGAGGTATATTGAATTAATGTGTTACGGAAATAATGAAAGATGTGTTGGCATTGTCCACTAATTGTAATGATGGATTGTGATGTTATCTTGGGGTCCGTTTCTCGCCATATTTTGAGCCGGCAAAGCGTGGCGCTTGAGATAGGTTCCGTTTTCCTTCCGGAGTAGCACTTGGTAAAGCGTGTGGTATGTTGAGGTTCCGCGTTCTTTCCGGCTTGTGACCGGTAAAACGTGAGGTTCCGCGTTCCTTCCGGCTTGTGACTGGTAAAGCGTGAGGTTCCGCGTTCCTTCCGGCTTGTGACCGGTAAAGCATGAGGTTCCGCATTCCTTTCGGCTTGTGACCGATAAAGTGTGTGACTCATGGAGATGACTTGTGATTGGATCCGGTGTTTGATATGAAATTAATTGAAAGAATGGAAAATGAAATGGTAATTAGATTAAGAATTGGTGTTGATACACTCAATGGATTGCTTGTGATTATAATAAAAGATTATGAGTTTTGTTTTGTAAATAATAGAGAAATTGAATTAAAAAGGGATTGTTATTCTTGTGTTATGCTTGTATTCTATTTGGTAATGCAAACGTTAATGTGAGGTAATTGTTGGGCAAGTTGGAGTTGAGTGTATGAGGATTGTCTTTTTGAACATAAAGGAAATTGAATCATGACATTATGGAGTTATAGTGATTGGAAATAGTATAATGGAAAAGTGGAAATGAAATGGAGAATATTTTGGGAATTGGTTAATAATTTTTAAATGATGTTGTTTCTTAAACATGTTTGTTTTACAATGATCTATGGTTTTCTAAAGTTAAGGGATGATTTTTAATGGCTGTATGTTTTTCTTAAAAGTATTTAAATAGTTTTGAGAAAAAGGTACTTTATTTATGATATTTTGAAATTTGAAGATGTCACCCTGTTATATGGTATCACCCTGCATGTATGATCATTTCTATCTGTGTGTTAGTTATTGATTGAGAACTATGAGATTCTTACTGGGCATTAGTGCTCACCCCGTCGTTGTTTTATTTTTTTACAGGAAGAAAGTTTGGATTATATGATTGAAGATTTATGGAGTTTTTGAGTCCCTGTGTATAACTTCATGGTAGATATAAAGGAAATGGATTTTTGTATTTGTATTTATTTATTTGTAGAATAGTATGAGATTGGCATATATTGTTGTCATTGTAATATTCATTGAGAGAGAGAGAGAGAGGAAGAGAATATGTATCATTGTATTTCTATTACTCAAGTGTAATAAATATTTGTATATGTATTAAGTTGAAAAAAAAAATGGACCTAAATTAAGGATTTTGGTAATGATTTCAAGTAATTAAAATTTGAGGCGTGGCAATTTTTATCTTTTTAGTAGATTGTTTTATGTCTTTGATACATAATTTTTTTTTATCACAATTAAAAGTGCTCCATTTGTGATTTTTTTCACATTAAATCTTTGTGTTGACTTGATATTGATTATTTGATTAAAATTGTCATTCATTATTTAAATTTAAATCATAATCACAAATCAATACCTCAAAATTTTTAAAAAATTTCAACAGGTTTTCACAACCTCCTATCACAAATTCACTTACATTATCCATATTTTTATAATTTTTTATTTTCTTTAATTTTATGTCCCACTGTCGAGCAATTCTGCGAAAGTTCAACGGTTCGTAGCGTAGCATCATTGTCACCTTTCCACTCCTGTGCGCATCAGTCTTCACTCTCTCCTAAATTTCCGCAAGACCAGCCTCATTTCCTACGTCGACTAGTCGGTCTTCGGACTCGACAAATTTGCTTTCCATCTCCTCACCAGGAGAAGGTATTGGGTGGTACACGAGCATTACTCCATACCATATAAATTATGACATTTGTCACATTATTGCTTTAGAAAAGATAAAAAATGATGAAACTTATTATTTTAATCAATGAAATACATATTAAAACACCACTTGAATTTACCCATGCAGTAAAGTAATTTTCCCTTCACTGCATCATATGTTTGTATTTAAAATATTTTTATATTAATACGATTCATTTTATTAAGCGTGTTGATTATTTTAATACTAAAAGATTGTTTAGGATTTATTTATTTTGTGTATTTTTTAATTTTTTATGAAAAAATTTATTAAAAAAATAAAAAGATGATGTAATCTGAATAAATGCGTTTATCAAATAAATATACTTATTTAAATCAATTCCAAACAATCCCTAATTTGGTCCATTTATAATTATGTCAATTCTAACCCGACTCACCGAATATTATTAGCATAATAGTTTGTTTTAAATTTTATATTTCATGCAAAATGTTTAACATTATTATCTTTATAACGATAACATGTTTAAACATTAGTATCCACAAGAATAACATATAAAAGAAATGACGTAATTGGATTTAATTCAAAGTAATTGTTCTTCCTTAAAATTACGAATTGCACCAAGTGAGAATTATGTCTGATATCACGGATTTTACTTACACAAAACACAAGTTCATTGCATCTTTATAAAGATGTAATTATTTTGAATTATTTTTATTTAAATAATTTTTTTCTAATATATATGATAATATTCATGAAAATGATTTAAAATATTCTTACTAATTCTCCACGCATCCAATTCGAACTATTGCCATTCATTAATATCCAAATATCTAACAAAACAAGTTTTTATGAAATAACAAAAATATAATTCAATGACTATGGCTGCTAGATTCCAGTTGTATTTGGGTTACTTATGGGTTAATAGTGAGTTAATATCCACGTAGTAACACAAATTATTACACGGGGTTAAATGGATTGTGTTCAAATTACGCATGTTCAACTTTAACACAATTCATTTAATATTCATATTATGTTGTGTCATATGTTCATATAAAGAAATGATCAATACTAACCTCTAATCGTTTAATAAATTGAACCCCATGGAGCTCCAATAACAATAACCAAAGAGTTTTGATCACCACCATAAACCCATCATCCTTCCATCATATCTCTGGAGTTATTTTTTTTATTCGCCTTCTTTTTTGCTTGCTTATTCTCAGCAAAATCAAAGCTGCCCCAACTTATCAATGCAATACATGCCCAAACACAACTTACACTCCCAACAACACATACGAAACCAATCTCAAAACCTTCCTCTCTGTTCTCTCCTCTAATTCCACCACTACCACCAATGGATTCTCCAACTACACCGCTGGCCACAGCCCCTCCAACATAGCCTATAGTCTCTTTCTCTTCCATGGCAATGTTTCCACTGACGTCTGTTGCGACTGCGTGACCACTGCTACTAAAGATGTACTACAAAAATGTCCCAATTCGAAGGTTGTTACAATTTGGTATGATGAGTGCATATTGCGATACTCAAACCAATCTATCTTCTATATTGATGATCAATCTAGGCCACTAATCTTGGTTACTATAGAGAACACAATGGACCCAAATAGGTTTGGAGATGAATTGAGTGGGGTACTAGATGACATAGTGACTCGGGCTTCAAATAATTTGTCTGGAAAGAAGTTTGCGACTAAAGAAGCCAACTTCACATCTCTACAAAAGCTGTATAGGCTAGCGCAATGCATACCAGACATAACTAGCTTTGATTGCAATAAGTGCCTCTGAAATGCTATCTCAAGCTTTCAGAATTGCTGCGATGAAAGAAAAGGTGCGAGAGTTCTGTATTCTAGCTGCACTTTCAAGTTTGAGACTTACTACACCACTGTTGCTATTGCCGCTGCACCACTGCCTTTGTCGATCCTTCCTCTTCCTCCTCCTGTTGTACAAATTGTGTAATTAAACAAGACAAACAGATTCATGATTAATTAAATGACATTACAAAATAAGAAAACAAAACATGCTGAATATTACAACCATATTGCACACAAATACACAATACGATAAATGGTAAAGAAAGCAAACCCAAACCTGTGTGATACCACAGTCTCTTTAAAATAGATTAGGCGCATCACCGTGGGTGCTGGACGTACATCAGCTTATGTCTCCTAGGGTACGACTGTTTAGACTGGTTAATGTAGAAGCACCTTCTGATAGCTTTGGCGAACCGACAATGATAGCACTCTCTCACATAGGAATAAAATTATAGGCACAAGCAAACTGATTGTATATCTAGAAGCGAAAAAATTATATACCAAACCAAGGAAGATGTGCCTCCTTTTATGCACAATTAGAGGGAGAGGAGGAGATTCTAGCCATCAAGGCTGGTACCAAATGCGGGCCATTACTCCTGCAAGACTTTTGGAGTAATGAACCAAAACTGATGGGTTAATTGGTATGTGAGTTACCCTATATATACGTGTGTGTATATTTACAGCAGACTTGGCCCAAAAAGATTAGGTTGGTGGACTACCAATCTGGCTCAATCCAAACCTAATCCATTCCATCAAGCCTCAAGCCTAAGATCCACAGACCCCGGACCCGGCTCGGTCTGGATAGGCGGGCAGTGCGCGTGCATGTGGCAATTTTTCCATAACCAACTTGGTCCATAGCATTGGCCTAAGCCCATCCTTGAAGCATCTATTACTTCATTCCTTCGATAAATTTGAATGCCCCAAAGGGCTCATACCCTTACCAAAATCTTGAGATTTAAATACCCATCAAAGATTTCTTCTACAATCAATGTGTGATTGATAGTTATACACAATTCCCAATTAGCAAGGATCCCCTCCTTGACTCCCTACTTAATGGGTCATTGGGTCCACTTTTGGGCCTAATTTCAATGATCTGAACCGTTCACATTTTAGAATTTGTCATGTACATAATACTTGTAAAAAAATCAAATTGATCAAATATCGGAAGAACTAAAAACCGTTTATTAAAAAAATTTAATAAATAGTTTTATTGTTTAATAAAACTTTTAGTTCACGTGGTTTTTGATATCCGATCGACTTGATTTTTTGCAGGTATAATATATATGAAATTTTTTTAAATGTGAACGGTTCAGATCATCAAAATTAGATCCAAAAGTCGGCCTAATAACCCATAAAGTAGGAAGTTAAGTAGGGAAGTCAAGTAGGGGATCTTTGCTCATTCCCAATACCTCATTCATGAGGCTAACTTTATGAGACAATTTCTCATTCAATTCTTGATAGTTTTTGGTCATTGTTTTTGTGGTGTGAAGACCTTGTTACAAAGAATCTAAACCCATTTAATCCCACCTCAATCAATGGTTAGGACCTACTTTAATTTCATATTAAAGTCACCATAAAACTATTTTTTCCAACACCTCCTTCTCCAACTGGTCCTTCAATTAGTCTAGGTAAGCTCCAAATAAGACATATTGACCATTCATTGATCTAGAAAGTTTTTCAAAAAATAATTATAATTCAATGTTGACCTTTATAGATATTAATAATTAAAATTAATAATTCTTTTTAAGAAATCGTAATTATTTTTGAAAACATCCACTAAATTGTAATTTTCTTTATTTAATTAGTTGGTTTTCAATTATGACTGGTTTGGCTATGGAAAACTCTATACACAAAGAAAGAAAAGAACACGATGTCACTGTTGTGCTTGATGCACAACGGTGACTCATACAGCTCATGAGATTGGTTTCGGGTCTTATTTTAATAATTTGAACTGTTTAAATTTTAAGAAGTATTGAGAAAAATATATTTATAAAAAATTAAGTTAATTGGATATCAATAACTCCTTCATCAAAACACATCTGTAAAATTTGAAAGGGTTGTCAATATCTAATTAACTGATTTTTTTTTTATAGGTATAATCTTCTTGATATTCTATAAAATTTGAATGGTTCAAATCATCAAAATAAGTCCTAAAATGAATCCTACAAACTGCACAACAATCACCACTGTGCTTGATGCACAGCAGTAACCCCAAATCTAAAAAAGTTCACAAAATATTTCAGAATGTCAAATTTATGGTGTATAATTAAAGTTGTTAGTATGAGGCCACAACAATAAATAAAAGTTTTAAGGATCAAATATTTGTCCCCAATCAAGAAAATTTTGTTCTAAAAAATATTGGAGACCAATTTCTGCCGTTGTTACAATAATCATTAAAAGGTCATTCCCAAATTTTGAATTAGTTACAGTACACTAGATGCTTCATTTCTACTTGAACTTCTTTAAATTTTGAATTAGTGTAAGTTGCACGAAATTGCTTCTCAAAATGATACACCGTTAAGCAATCATACAATTTGTTACGAGACTTAAAATCTGTTTTTGTCTCCTTCTCTACCTTACTTCTCAAGGCATTGTCATACTACTCAACATATTGCTTTAAGGTTATCTTGGAGTTCACATGTCCATTAAAAAATGCATTCATACTTTCACTTCGTTGTGTAGTTGGCATGTCACCCTAAAATATGTCTTTAACATAGGCAGGAATCCACTTGTGTCGCTCATAGTATAATACCCCCAACTACTCGTTATCATTCAGATTGAACTTTGCAATCATTACTTCCCAGTATTCCTTAAATTCATCTTTTGTGAATGAATCATAAACTGCATTACTCAAAGTAACCTTTTATGGATTCATATTGCGAATATCCTTTCAATTTCTTCAGAATTTTCTTCATAATATGCCATAAACACCAATGATGTCGAGCCTGTGAAAACACAATTTCTATGGCATTTTGCATAGCTCTACACTGGTTAGTTATTATCGCTTTTGGAGGAGCATCTTACATGCAACTTAACCATTATTTGAATAGTGAAACAAATGTCTCAGTGTTCTCATTACTTAACAACCCACAACCAAACAATTGACTGTCCACGGTGATGAACTCCTACAAACGGAGCAAACGGCATATCATATTTGTTTGTCAAATAGGTTGTGTCAAAAGAGAGAACATCCCCAAATGCTTTATAAGCCGTCCTACTTCTTGCATCCATCCAAAACAAGTTTCACATGCGACCATCTTCATCAAGGTCAATTGCCGAATAGAAGTTCGAATTTTGTTGTTGCATTTTATGAAAATAAAGTGTAACTGCTTCGGCGTCTCCTACCCCAAGTCTCAATCTTCTAGCATTCTGAATATAATTCCTTGCATCTTGTTCATCAAACATTAATGCCTCATATCCCCCCGCTTCAATAACTATGGAATGAAAATTCATAGCCATCCCAATTCCTACTGCATCATTAACTTCTAGTCTCCTCTTCACCGAAGTAAGAATCCTCTTACTCATTGCAAAGTGCCATGAGTCAGTAAGAATCAAATCATGAGTGTGCTCAAGAACAACTGTGATTAACTTATATCTTCCATCTTTTTGTAGACTGGTTCTTACCCTTGCTTTACAATCAATTTTTGATGACAAAGATAGTTTGAGAGGATTTCTGATTTTTTTGTTCTATTCAACACCCGAGTACATGCAATTCCAAAGTACTTTACTTCCGTATTCCTTGTTACATTTTGTGTTCTATAAGCTATAGCAAATCCAAGCTGTATCGCATATTTTGCATAAAATGCATACACTTCTTACTTTGAGATAAAATACATCCCCTTCTTTGGTTCTTCAACTTCACCACTCATTAAATTCAAGATTGTTATCATGTTCTTCAACTTCCTCACTCACATTGAATAAATTATTGTTTGAATCAATATTCATTGTAGCTTCAAAGTGAAATAGAATAGACATTAAGAGAGTTAGTAGACAAAACACTGATTGCCTCCACCAATATTCTTATCACACAACAAGCAACATTATAAGGAAGCAAGCAAGAACAATACAAATTGTTCGAAACAACAACAACAACACAAACAAACTCAATTTTTCATCCCTTTACAGGTTTATTTTTACACTTCCACTTCAAACTGAAAAAAAAAATTAAAAAAAATAGTGTTTCTAAGCATAGATACATGGGATAGGCTTCCTTCAATTAAAAGGTAAACAACTTTAAAGAAGCAAAATTAACAATATAGCAATAGAAAATTATCATAGGCAACATGAATCAAGGAGGTGAAAGTAATGATTATGGCTCCTTTCAGAGGTAAAATTCATGAATCAAGAAGGTGAAATTAGGATTAGATAGAAAATTAAGTGAATATTACTGAATTTTTAAACCATGAGACATTCCACAAAATAAGAAAAATAACGAAATTCTAGCTAGTTGAAAATGGAGGGAGTACATGAAAGGAAAAATTTCCACACCGCAGATTTTTCAGAGTTCAAAGAACATATTCAAAGAACAGATTTTTGTAATGTGATCCCTTTATGCTATCAATTTTTAATCACCCAATGCGAAACCCTAAATTAAAAACAAAACCAACTAATGGGTCAAGGAGCATGAATCATAAGTAACAAAAAATCATCACAAGCAGCATGAATCAAGGAGCAATGATGACACCTTTCGACATACACAGCACCAGCACCAGCAGCACACTTTCACACACACAGCAGCGGCGACAGCACCCGTCGGTACTAGTAGAAGCAGTAACAGTCTCGTCGGGGCTAATGGGTCTCCTCTCTCTCACTCTCTCTACTCTGTTCTTTTTTTTTTTTTTTCCTTTTTTTATTTGAAATGAAATGTGTGAGTTTTGTAATAGGGATGACCTGTACAAAGAAATGAGGGTGGATGTACAAAGAACTCAGGCCTTTCGAGCCTCGATCTTTCGAGCTACAAAGCGGAACTGTTGGGCAAATGGATTCAATGTGTCCTTTAAAGTTATTGACTTGACTAGCTTCTTAGTCGTCGTCATCTGAGCAGTGCCAATGCACAGTTTGTTTGGTTTGGAGTTTTAAAAATCTTTTTTTGTATTTTTAATTTATGTTTTTAATAATTTTTTAAAATATTTTAATTCTTAATATTAGTTTTTTTAACTTTTTATATCCATTTAATTTTGATATATTTTAGAAGTAAAAAAAAATTGTACAAATTTTTTTTAAAAAAAATCATTATTTATTCTATATAACAAAATATGAAAATGCAGTGATTTTTTATTTTTGTATTTAGTGAATTTTTTTTTAAAATTTATAAACACTATAATTTCAAAATGTATCTGTATTAGGTATAATTTAAAAAAAAAAAATTACATAAAATATTAAAAATATTTACAAAAAAAAAAAAAAAGTATAAAAAAATTTCAATTTTCAAAAAAGTATTGCAAACCAATTTTATAGGATAAATTACATTTGGAAGAGGATCTCCTCGTCTAGATTTTAGACTAGATGATACTATTTGGGTCTATGGGGTCTACTATGGGTTCTATTTTAATAATTTAAATCGTTCATTTTATCGAGTACTTTATGTATTTTATCTACACAAAAAATTAAGTCAATATAATAACTGTAACTTATTCAATTTAGCACATTTTTAACAAAATATGTATATATATATATATTTTAAAAATAAATCATAAATTTTTTTGTTAAAAATGCAATAAATTGAACAAATTACAGTTATTGAATCGACCTAATTTTTTTTTTTTTTTTTGTAAATGAAATATATAAAGTGTCTAACAAAATAAATAATTCAAATTATCAAAATAAAACTCATAATAAGTCCCACGTGCCCACGCAACACCTCTCCAGTCCATTTGAACTAGAGAGATTCCTTCTCCATTACATATAACTTTATTGTGGTTCAGATAAAATAAAATAAGATTCACAATTCTAATAAAATTGTATTATTTTTTAAAAAATATGATTAAATATATTAGAATTAATATAAATGGTGTGAAAATATAATATATATATATACATTTTAACATAAAATAGATGAAATATATATATATATATATGTATTTATAACTATTTTGACTAATGACTTATTGATAAAAATGAAGTTGCATATTATATGAATTAAATTTTAAAAGAGTTCATTATAATTAGGAGACTTGCAGTATTTTCTTCAAATTTTAGGAAGAGTTAGTATAATTTATCACCCAACTAGGACTAGTTTTGTTGGCCACCATGACTCTCTTAAGGACTAACTCTCATTAATTGCTAATTTAATAATTAACAGCTGACTTTCATAGAATAAAAAAAAAAAGTTAGTATAATTTGTCCAGTTTTATATTACCTCAATAAGCAGATATTTTTTACATTTAAAAATAAACACATAATTTTATGTAATTGTAAGTATGTTGTTTATATAGTTAACAACTCAAGTAAAAATAAGTTCCAAAGATTTGGCCTTGTGGATGAAGTCTTGGGGCTTGTGAATTTTCTTTCCTCAAAGTTTTAGATTCAACTAGTCTCGCCAACAAAATCCTTACGGTTACGAACCGCAGGGGTTATTCGAGCCGTAAAAATATTAAAATATTTTTGTCTGCATGTAGCATTTTTTACATAAATCGTGAGCATTTTTGTTATTTTCTTAGAATACAAAAATAAACTTTATTCTCTTATATTTTAATTCACATACAATCCGATGATATTTAGATATAAACACATAAGACCATCTCCAACGCTTCACCAAATCTAGCATCAAATTTGAAATTTGGTAAAAAAAGCACTTTTTGGGGCTCCAACGGTTTCACCAAATTGATATCAAATCGAGAATTCACCAAAAGTTTCACCAGAATGAGAACAGGCTCCGCATTTCACCAGAACACTGTGCATGACCGTTGGGGGAGACCAACCGGTCGACCGGCCGGTTGACCAACCGGTCAACCACGAAAATGTTCAAACAGTTCCAAAAAAGGTTCAAACAGTTAAAAAAAAAAAAAAAAAAATACCTTACCGGTTAACCAGTTGGTCGACCACTAAAAGGTTCAAATAGTTCAAAAAAAAAAAAAAAAAAAAATTTTTGGCTTAACCGGTCAACCGGTTATCCCGGCGCAGATTTAATAAAAATTTGATGAAAATTAATAAAAATTTTCTTAATTCATAAAAAAAATTTCGTTTTATGTCAAGGCACATTTTTCACACATGTTAATTGTAACTGAATTTTGGGTGGTATACTTTAATTTACAAATTGTAAAGAATTACGTATTTATTTTAAAATAAGAATGGTAAAAATTCATAATTCATAACTTATAATTCAGTCATAATAACATGGTAATAAAGTTAAGCCTTACATTTGTTACAAATCAAAAAGTAACACATAACTTACAATGTAATTATAAATAAAATTAAGACAAACTTAAAAAGTCATTTTTTTTAGGGTAAATAATACTTTTTACTCTTATAATTTAACCTAAGTTTTAGTTTGGTCTATATTGTTTTAATTTAAATAATTTAATTTCTATACTTTAAGTTTAGTTTCAATTTGATCATTCCATCTAAATTTTAATTAATTATTTTTATGTGTACACCTTAAGAGATTGCCAAGTATTCCAAAATCATTAACTTTAATCTCAAACTTAAACAAAAGTAACAAATTAAATTACAGTTAAAATATAATAATCAAATTATTTAATTTAAATTAAGAGAAATTAAAATAAAATTTGATTTAAATTAAAAGAGTCAAAAGTTTAGTTTATCCACCTTTTTGTCTTCTTTATTTTATTTTATTTTTTATTTTTTGTAAACTTTTGAAACTAACGAATTGGACATAAAATAAAAAAGTACAAATTACGAATACACCATTTTGGGTTTGTTTAAAATACAAATTATTTCATGTTGTTCTAAAATTTTTTGTTAATTTTTTTTATTTTACAAAATTAATAAAAATAAAATAAAATTTATAACTACTTAACAATAAAATTATTAGAATTGTTAATTAAAATATATTTTTGACATCGTTATTAATTTACATAATGATTTATTAATAAAATATATAATTTGTTATGTGATTAAAAAATTAAAATGACATTATATAATTTTTTAAAATACAAAAAGAAATTCCTATTTTAAGTAATCTTATCTAATGTATTTATAATTTACCTAGTAAAAAATCAATAATTCTATAAACCGGACATATTCATCCAAAAAAATTTGAATGGATGGTTACGTGGTGAAAATTAAATTTATTTAGTGTGTGATTTATATATAGAATATGTTATGAAAGTAATGAGAGAAGAGAAAGAATAAACTCTGTATTGAATTGAATGAATAATACAATAAGAGAAGCCTCTATATATAGGCAGAAAGAGAAAGAAAACCTAGATAAGTAAGGAGATAGAGATTGAGAGAGATACAAAGACAAATAGAGAGATACAGTTATGATACTACTAGTATAATAATAATATACAGCTAACACCCCCCCTCAAGCTCAAGGTGGTAAATCAGATATCAATTTGAGCTTGGAGAGGAGATCAGAAAAGCGGCCTGGAAGATGAGCTTTGGTGAAGAGGTCAGCAGTCTGATCAGCAGAGGTAACAAAGAGAAGACGAACATGGCCACTAGCAACATGCTGTCGTATGAAGTGGCAATCGATCTCAATATGCTTGGTGCGATCATGGAAGACATCGTTATGAGCAATCTGAATAGCACTTTGATTGTCACAATAAAGATTAGTGGCAGCGGAATGAGAGACACCCATGTCAGAAAGAAGCCAACGAAGCCACACAAGCTCCTGAGTAGTATCTGCAAGAGCACGATACTCAGCCTCAGTACTAGAACGAGCAACAAGGGTTTGCTTCTTGCTACGCCAGGAAATGAGAGAAGTACCCAAGAAGAAGCAGAACCCGGTAGTGGAACGACGATCGGTAGGATCCCCTGCCCAATCGGCATCAGAAAAAGCATGTAGCTGTAGAGAAGAGTGAGGGGAATAGTGAAGACCATGAAACAAAGTTCCTTTGAGATAGCGCAAAATGCGAACCAGGGCAGCATAGTGTGGAGAGCGAGGAGCAGTCATAAATTGACTGACAATGTGAACAGCATAAGCAATGTCTGGACGAGTAACTGTGAGATAGACAAGACTACCAACTAATTGACGATATAAAGTTGCATCTGACAATAAGGGGCTGTCAAGAGGTGTAAGACGAGTCTGAGGATCAACTGGAGTAGTGACAGTCTTGCAATCGGAAAGGTTAGCACGACTCAGAAGATCAGAAGTATACTTGGCCTGAGTGAGAAAATAACCAGAGGAATCTTGAGAAATTTCCAAGCCAAGGAAGTAGCTAAGTGCACCCAAATCTTTCATCTCAAACTGGCGATGAAGAAACTGTTTGAGACTAGAAATACCCACTGTGTCATCTCCAGTGATGATCATATCATCCACATAAAAGAGAAGGAGAATAGTACCCTGCTTCGTCTTACGGATAAACAAGGCAGAATCATGGGCACTGGAAGAAAAACCAAAGTCACGAATGGTAGAGCTGAACTTGGCAAACCAGGCACGTGGAGCTTGTTTCAAACCATATAAAGCACGGCGGAGTTTGCAAACCTTGTTTGAGGGAACAGAAGAACCAGGAGGAGGTTGCAAAAATACTTCCTCAGTGAGATCACCATTGAGAAAAGCATTCTTGACATCCATTTGAGAAAGATGCCAGTGGCGATCAGCAGCAACAGCAAGTAAGCTGCGAACTGAAGTAAGACGGGCAACAGGAGCAAATGTTTCCTCATAGTCAATCCCATATTCTTGACTAAATCCTCGGGCAACAAGGCGAGCTTTGTAACGCTCAATGGAACCATCAGAATGAGTTTTGATCTTGTAAACCCATTTGCAACTAACAGTACGCTTGCCAGGAGGAAGGTCAACTACGTCCCAAGTATGAGTTTGTTCAAAAGCCTGCAGCTCATCAGTCATAGCTTGTTGCCAACGAGGGTCAGAAGAAGCTTCTTGATAAGAAGTAGGCTCATGAGAGCAAAAAGCAGTGGAACCAACAATATAATCACGGAGAAGAGCAGAAGGTTGCCTTACCCGGGTAGAATGACGCTCAGGTGGAGGAGGAACCTCAATGGAAATAGGGGCCGGGGGAACCTCCACCGGAGCCGAAGAAGGCGGAGGGCCATCAGTTGACACAGGATCCTCAGGATGGACGATAGGCATAGGCGGCTGTGAAAGCATGGGATCAGAATCTGCATTAAAGTCATTAGAAAACAAATCGATAGAAATATCAGTGAAGACCGGTGAGTGGGTGGACTGTGGTATGTGAAACTTAGAAAGAGTGGAGAACATTTTGTGTTCCCAGAAGACCACATGACGAGAAATACGAAGACGCTTGGAGATAGGATCCCAACAACGATACCCTTTATGTTCAATACCATACCCCAAAAAACAACAAAGACGAGAACGAGGTTCTAGTTTAGTGTGTTCATGAGGCTGAAGGAGAACAAAACAAGCAGAACCAAAAACTTTAAGAGAGGTATAATCAGGAGGAGAACCATACAAACGCTCGTAAGGAGTTGTGTTAGCTATGACAGGGGTAGGAACTCGATTGATGGTATGGATAGCAGTAAGGGCAGCTTCCCCCCCAAAATTTTTCAGGACAAGAAGAAGAAAGGAGAAGAGCCCGAGTAGTGTCTAGAATATGACAGTGCTTTCTTTCGGCTCGTCCATTTTGTTGGGAAGTGCCTGCACAAGATCGATGAGAAAGAGTACCATGAGCCTGAAGAAAAGAAAGAAAATCAGAATCCAAGTACTCCTTAGCATTATCAGAACGAAAAAGCTTAATAGTACAGGAAAACTGAGTGTGGACCATAGCAGAGAAATTATAGTAAATCTGTTTAAGTTCAGAGCGATTTTTGAGAAGAAAAAGCCAAGTATAGCGAGAAAAATCATCAACAAAAATCACAAAATATCTAGACCCCCCCATGGTAGGTGTGGGAGAAGGTCCCCAAATATCTGAATGCACAAGATCAAAAGGAGCAGTGGAAATAGAAGTACTTTTATTAAAAGATAAAGCAGGTTGTTTAGCAATTTGACAAGATAAGCAATCGACATTGTCAACATAGACACGACCTAACTGACCACTAGAAACCAAATTTTTTAAACGACTAAAAGAGACATGTCCTAAGCGACAATGCCAAAGATGAAAAGGAGACATAGTAGATGCAGCAGCAACAGGAGATGATTTTGGCGGACTGCGAAGGTGGAGAAGCTCGAACAGACGTCCATGCTTACGGCCTATCCCAAGGATCTGTCTCGTCTGAGGGTCCTGCACCAAACAACCAGTAGCAGAAAAAGTAATAGTTAGACCAAGGTCACATAATTGACCAACAGAGATAAGGTTCATTTTAAGAGAAGGAATATGATAAGCATCAGAAAGGGACACAGTGGAAGTAGAGATTTGGCCAATATGACTAACAGGCATATGAGAACCATCAGCAGTGTGTATAGTGGGAGCAGAAGAGCTCGAGGACAAAGAAGAGAATAGGGTGGAATCAGAAGTCATGTGATTACAGCATGCGGAATCAAAATACCATGAAGAGTTACCTGAGGTTACTGAAAGAGCAGTAGAAGGAGGAGTACCCGATTTGTTGAGAACCTGGTGGATAAGGGACTCAACATCATCCATAGAAAAAGAAGGAGCAGAAGAACTCTCAGAGGCAACAGCAGCAGGGCGAGAACCGTGGTTAAATCTGGACTGAGACCCAGAACGAGAAGTCCCTTTCTTAGATGAAGTAGTGGAGGGAGCTCGAGGACAATGGCTTTGGAGATGGCCCGGAGCAGTCTTATGACAAGTCAAGCATTCGCGAACCTGGCAGTGAACAAGAGAATGAGTGGCTGGCAGGCCTCGGTTGCGACAATAACTGCAGATGAGAGGCTGTGAAGAGGAGGAACTCTGAGAAGATGGGGTAGCAAGAACGGAATCTGTGGTAGGAGATCTGAGACTCTCAAAACGAGTCTCCTCGGATAGGAGCTCGGTAATGGCTTGCTCTAAAGTGGGCAAAGGCAGACGATGAAGCAAAGAAGCACGCACGGGCTCAAAAGTGTGATGAAGAGCCATAAGAAATTGTAATAGTCGCTGATGATTCCGATAAGTAATAAATAGCTGTGCATCATCAGAATGAGCCCATGGAGGTTCAGAAAGAGCAAGCTGGTCCCAAACGGACGACATCTGGGATAAAAAGTCATTGAGAGACTGACCGGGTGCTTGACGCATGTGATGAAGAGTCTGCAATAGTTGATATTGATGAGCATGGCCAGTGGTCTGATAACGTTCCTTCAAAAAATCCCAAATTGCTTTGGCAGGAGAGACAATGGAGTCATCGTCCTGAAAGCGTCCAAATTGAAGGTTGATGGAAGGAACTGATGTAGCCCGGAACCATGTGATGATTTGATAATTCTTACTTTCCCAGTCGTCAAGACGGTCATCGAATGCAGAGTCAGTCTCATCCTCCTTTTTGGTGGGTTTGGAAAGAGTATCAGTAATAATCCGCCAAAAGCGTTTCCCTTTGATGAAGCTAGAGAGAGCTTGAGCCCAACTAACATAATTGGACCCATCAAGGATAACAGAGACAGAGTGGATGTGCTCTGTACGATCCATAATGTGGTAAAACGAAGGTCACCAACAGATTCAGAAGACTGGAAAACCTTAGGAACAGGGAGGTTTTTTTTTTTTTTTTTTTTTTTTTTTTTTTTTTTTTAGAAGCTGTGTAGGGCTGACGTCAGCGGCTGCAGAAGGATGACGTCAGCAGCTGAGAAGGCAGGCAAACGGCTGGGCAAGCCGGGCGGAGGCAGCACGCGGCTAACGGAAGCCGGGCGGAAGCCGATGGAGAATCGGCTGGGACGGAAGCCGAAGGGCAGTTGGCTGAAGCGGAAGTCGATGTCGAGCCGAGTGGCGAAACGGCTGAAGCGGAAGCCGCGTGGCTGTAGTGGACGGAGCGTGGTGAGAGTGAGAACGCGGAAAGCGACGCGCCACTCGTTTGGAAGCGCGTGAGAGCGCGTGGAGAGGCCGATGGTAGTTATTTTGGTGGCGATGGCTTCGTCAGGAGGAGACGAAGAGCTGGGTATAGTGCAAACGTGAAAATACGGATGAACAAAATACGCAGAGGCCAGGAGAAACAACACCAGGACAGAAGCAAACTGAAAAAAAAATTAGGAGAGAATTGTTGGCTCTGATACCATGTTATGAAAGTAATGAGAGAAGAGAAAGAATAAACTCTGTATTGAATTGAATGAATAATACAATAAGAGAAGCTTCTATATATAGGCAGAAAGAGAAAGAAAACCTAGATAAGTAAGGAGATAGAGATTGAGAGAGATACAAAGACAAATAGAGAGATACAGTTATGATACTACTAGTATAATAATAATATACAGCTAACAGAATAAAATTAAATTATAAAAATGTATAGTATTAATGATAATAAAAATATATATAGGGAAAGAGGGTCAAAAGTGAAGTTTGCCATTTATAAATTGAACCACCCAAAGGGTCTCTAAAAATAAGCACTTTGATCACTATGATCAAATCCGTCAAAACCTCCAGGACCCTCCTCTGTCTCTCCATCGTTTGCTGGCTAAGCCTCAAAACCAAATCAACCCCAAATTTCCTTTATACTCAATGCCCAAACACAACAACTTACACTCCAAACAGCACATACAAAACCAACCTCAACACCCTCTTCTCTTCCCTCTCCTCCAATTCCACCTCCATCAACGGCTTCTCCAACTCCACCGCCGGCCGCAACCCCCCCGACATAGCCTACGGCCTCTTCCTCTGCCGCGGCGATGTCTCCACCGCCGGCTGTCAAGACTGCGTAACAACTGCTACTAAAGAAGTAGTCCAACGTTGTCCCAAGTCGAAGAATGTCATAATTTGGTACGATGAGTGCATGTTACGATACTCGAACGAGTCCATCTTCTCCAAATCAGATGAATCTATAGCATTAATTTTGAGGAATACACAGAACTTTACGGACCAAACCCGTTTCAGCGAAATCTTGGGAGGTGAAATGGATGACATAGCAACTCGAGCTTCGAATGGTGGGTCGGGTAAGAAATTTGCTACTAAAGAAGCTAATTTCTCGTCGCTTCAAAAGCTGTACGCGTTAGCGCAGTGCACGCCGGACTTGACTTTATTGGATTGCAACAAATGTCTTCGAGATGGTATCTCGAAGTTTCCGAGTTGCTGTGATGGAAATCTGGGAGCGAGGGTTCTGTTTCCAAGTTGTAATGTTAGGTATGAGTCCTACCCTTTTTACAACGTCACCGCCACTGCTCTGCCGCCTCCACCACCGGTCCTTCCTCCACCGGTCGTTCCTTCTCCTCCGGGACCTTCAGCTAGTCGAGGTAAACTCAAAAGATGTCTGTCAATTATTAAACAAAGAGAAAAGTTAGCGATCATGAATTTTTTTTTATGAAAGTGATCATGAAAAATTTATAATTCTTGGATTACCTTGATTAGTGTGTGGTGCTAAGTGTAATCTAAAAGTCACAAAACTTTCATAATTATTTTCATGAAAGATTTTTCATGATACCTAACATTACTGTTAAACAAAATCCAAACCAAGCTTTATTTATCGATTGTCATGGATCGACTAGATCACTTCTTTTTTTGTCATTGTACTAGATTTAGATCGCAAAAATGAAAAATACTTGTTAATGTTTAAATTGTGTCAATAATAAATAAAAGTCTGAAGGATCAAATTTTTGTCCCCAACTGAGAAAATTTTGTTCTAAAAAATATTGGGGACCAATTTCTGCCGTTGTTACAATAGTTGTTAAAAGGTCATTCCCCAAAAGAAATAGAAAAAAAAAAAAAAAAGACTTTCAGCAATAAAATTTTGATAATGTCGCTAATAAATGCTGACAAAATAATTTTGTGCTAAAAAAGTTTACTTTTTTGAGATAAATTTTAGTTCCAAAAGATACTAATTTATTATTAAATATTCAATTTTATTGCTAAAAATATAACAATAATATTTTTGCCAACAAAAATAATTTATTCATAAAAAGTGATTTTGTGTCTAATTTTTGTCTCTAAAACTTTGATTTATTATAATAAGCATCGATTCTTAGCTTTAATTGCAAATTCTAGACTGTTTCTTGTAGAGGTGAGCATGGTCCACTTTGGATTTGTAAAGTTTATCCTCAAATTGATTTATTTCTCCTATGTTTATATTCTCAATGGAACAATTTTTTATTGGTGTAGGAAAGGGTGGAATCTCATCGCAAGTACTCATTGCCATCATTGTTCCAGTTGGAGCCTCTGTTTTGCTTTTCATCATAGTCTTTTGTTTCCTACGCAGGAAAGCAAAGACGAAACATGATGATACTAAAGAAGATAGTGGTAATCAAAAAATAAAAACTAAAAATTATACACAATTCATGACTGAAATGTTGACAGTGTCATTCTTTAAAAATTAAAACGGTTTCACAAGCTTTTGCTTTAAAATGATCAGGAATGATACAATCAACACTTGGCATGTCCCTTCGTATTAATTTTTTTATACAAATTTTTGTTTATATAGCATTAATCATCCATAAATTTATTACATTTATCTTTCTATTTGTCCAGCTGTGAATGAAATCACAACAGTTGAGTCCTTGCAATATGATTTTGGTACTATTCAAGCAGCCACAAACAACTTCTCTGATGACAACAAAATTGGTGAAGGTGGATTTGGTCATGTCTACAAGGTAAGATGTTGCATTTAATTATGCTAGATTTGATTTATTCAAAAATATGTATATATATATACATCACATTTAATTCTAAAATTTCAATGAATGTCGTATATTCACAGGGTACACTTATTAATGGAGAAGAGATAGCTGTCAAGAGGCTATCTCAAAACTCAAGGCAAGGTGGAGAAGAATTCAAGAACGAAGTTTTGCTAGTAGCCAAGCTTCAACATAGAAATCTAGTGAGACTACGAGGATTTTGCTTGGAAGGAGAAGAGAAGATACTCATTTATGAATTTATGCCCAACAAAAGCCTTGACCGCATTCTATTCGGTTTGAAAAATCTAAACAACTCTAGTTCTTAATAGTGCTTTACATTTGGTTTCATAAAAACACATGATTGTGATGAGTGAGATCTTTGATTGTATGCATTCTTGTGCTTGTGTTTCCATTCAAATTGTATGACATTAACACATTTTGTAACCAATTACTTATTGATAACTTGAACATTTACTCTGATCAATCTACAGATTCACAAGAGCACGGAAAATTGGATTGGCCAAAACGTTATAAGATTATTGAAGGGATAGCTCGAGGGATGCTCTATCTTCATGAAGATTCCCAGCTTAGAATTATACACCGTGATCTCAAAGCTAGTAATATTCTGTTAGATGGGGCCATGAATGCAAAAATTTCAGATTTTGGCATGGCAAGGATCTTCGGTGTGGATCAATCTCAAGGAAATACAAGTCAAGTCGTTGGAACATTGTAAATTTTCTCTCCCCAAAAACCTTATATTTGTTTTACCATAATTTGATTGAGGTAGGCAATCTCAAGTAAAACATCAAACTAACTCTTCAAAAAACTCCCTTTTGGATTTGAACAAAAACAGAGATGCATACTATGTCTAGTTTCCTACACGTTCTTCAATGGACTGCACTTTTTTAGTTAAATATTGGCACATAATGCCTCAATTATTTTATTTCTGATTTAATCCGAAGTTAGTGTCAGATGGATTTGGTTGTTGCTTTCTAGTTATATTGATAAACTAATGGAGCTGGCTTGCAGCGGTTACATGGCTCCGGAATATGCAATGCATGGACAGTTCTCCATAAAGTCCGATGTTTTTAGCTTTGGTGTCTTAGTTTTGGAGATCATAAGTGGCAAGAAAATCAATGACTTGAATCAATCAAACAACGTTGAGGACCTGCTTACCTATGTGAGTAACAACAATGCATTACAACTATTTCTTTCTTAGTGCCTATATCATCACATCCACAAGACATTTGTGATAAATTGTTTCAGGCTTGGAGACTTTGGAAGAACGGAACACCATTGAAATTAATGGATCCAACTTTGGAAGTATCGTATTCAAGAAATGAAGTCTCCAGATGCATCCATATTGGCTTGTTGTGTGTTCAAGAAGACCCAGACGCCAGGCCCTCCATGGCAACAGTAGTTTTGATGCTCAACAGTTACACTATGACCCTAGCAATTCCTGAAGAACCTGCATTCTTCTCTCCTAGTAAAACAGAGTTAAATATAGGACAAGGGGTAGAGTCAGATCAATCTACAAGTAAGTCAATGCCATTGTCTGTGAATGACGTAACAATTTCTGAATTAGACCCTAGATAATGTGAGAAGTCTATGACATATCAAGGTTGAAGGATAAATTTACAGTGTGAAATTAACACAAATAAACTCAAACTATAGTGGGTTAGTTATATTTTTAGTTCCAAAATGTGAGTCTTATGCTGTGTCGTTTTAATTTCTAATGTTTAAATTGTATTTCAATTTAGTTTTCAATATTTAAATTGTATCAATCTGATTTTTAAAATATAAAAAAAATGTTGCAATTTAGTTCCCCAATAACTTGAATTTGCCTATATAGCCATTGAAGCACCACATAAATATATATTCTTTTGGTAACTGAATGTTGAGAAATATACAATAGAGTTCAGGGAAATTCTATAATAATGAACATATTGAAAAAGGTGTGTATCGTATGTCTTAGTGATGATATTTGTGACTTTTGGTTACAACATATTACAATATTAGTTTTCACTTGATTGTGACTCATTAGAATGTTGGTTATGACTTATTGTAGTTATTATTTAGATTATGACTAAAGAGGTTTTGGTTATAGCTTAAGTGATATTTTGGTTATGACCATTGAATGATAAATATAATTTTGAGAATAGACTATCTATTTTTTAGTAGGCAAAATAATCTCTGCAATCTAATCAAAATGATGAATGAGTTGACACCTAATTTAAAATGATCTATTTCATTTTCAATATATCATTTTGCACTTGAAAACTATCTAATTTATTAACGGATATTATTAATTGAAAGAAAATTGATACAATAAAAAACTAATAAAATTAAAATTATAATGATCAAATTAACACAAAAGAAAACATCCCGGGTATAAATTATCCTTTGGCTTATTATCTCATGTATCACAGTAGTTTTATTGGCTTAATGAATTCCGTTACCTACATGAATTTTTAATACACTTGTGATATATCAAAAATTGAACTACTGTTAAACATAATAAAAATCTTATAACATTTTTTTTTTTTTTGGGGGTTAAATTTGTCAATCTGTAAGAGAGTAAAACAAATATGAGAAACAATACATCAAATTGAATAACTAAAGTCCAAACAATAGTTTGAAAGCACGCCAAATTAGGAAAGCAATAAACAATAAAAATAAACATTATGGTGTCGATTGGGAAGTAGGTTAATTTTTTAGCTTTTTGATTTTTTTGACTATTGTAGCCTGAGGCTAAAAAACCTAGTTTGAAAAGGACTTTTTGACTTTTTTGACTTTTTAACTTTTTGGTGAGGTGTGCACATGTTAAATGACCAAACTACCCTTGGTATTTTACATTTCCACTCCTAGCCATTCTTCTTCCACGTCAGCGTCATTGTAGTTTTTTTTTTTTTTTTTTTAGATGAGGCGTATTTTACCGTTCTTTTTTGTTAATTTATGTTTTTGTCATTTTTATTTTATATATATATATATATGTATTAATTTGTTTTTATTTTTCAAAAATGGGTTTTTATGTGTTTTATTTATTTTTAAATTACGTGGCAAATGCTAATTTCTGTTTTTTAAATTTTTTTTCGATGAGGCGTATTTTTCTGTTTTTTTTTTTAATTTACATTTTTGTCATTTTTATTTTTATTTGTATACATTAATTTGTTTTTATTTTTTCGAAAATGGTTTGAAAAATATTTTATTTCTTTTTAAATGACGTGGCAAACGCTAATTTCTGTTTTTAATATATATATATATATATATTTTTTGGATGAGGCATATGTGGGGGCCGAGATTCGGGAGTTGTAGAGATTCCGGATAGTCGAATCTGGTAAAGTCAAGGTTCGAAGCACTCGGCAATTGGCTCGAGAGCTCAAATCCAACCCTACTCGGCCAAATAACCGATTAAGCGAGGGGCCGAGTGAAGATCGGCCCATCATAAAATGTGCCGAATATGAGGTGGGGGATGGACCTAATCCTGAGCCCCAAAGAAGAAAAGATATAAATAGAAGAGACATCAGCCAGAAGTAGGTATGTGGGAATTATTATGCTTAACTTATAACACAAGCATTCTTGAGTGTAGAGACTGACTTGTCCGTCGGAGTGCTAATTCCGGCACCCCCTACCGGAGTGTTTATCCCATTTCAGGTGACTATCAGTGGATCTCGAGCGCTCTCCAAGATCAGAAAAGTATTTCCAAACCACTTCTCTACAGCATATTTTTGTGGTTCTTTTTTTAAATTTATGTTTTTGTCATTTTAATCTTTATTTGTAGACATTAATTTGTTTTTATTTTTCAAAAATGGGTTTTTATGTGTTTTATTTATTTTTAAATTACGTGACAAATGCTAATTTTTGTTTTTTAATTTTTTTTTTCGATGAGGCATATTTTTCAGGTTCTTTTTTTTTTTTTTTAATTTACGTTGTTGTCATTTTTATTTTTATTTGTTTACATTAATTTTTTTTTATTTTTCAAAAATGGTTGTTCATGTGTTTTCTTGCACATTGTAAATTATGTACGCTAATTTATGTTTTTAATTTTTTTTTTTTTACTTTGTTTATTTTTCTTTTGTCAAGCAACTATGAGAGGGGGTTAGTTTCGTAAAATCACCCAATCTGGGTTGTATCATCACCACCTGAAGGCCTTTTGTCTAGTAGTGGCTAAATTAGCCTAGTTTGGACAGTAGTGGCTAAAATAGCCCAAAACTGTCTTCCCAAACCATGCCTATATAAGTCTCAAGCTTTTCTCCATAAGAATTAGAGTAAATTACTAATAAATCCTAATAGTTGGATTTAATTTCCATCAAGTCCTATTGAAAACAAATCTTGATAAAATCGTATCTAAAATAATTTTTTACGACGATTTTTTTTCATATGTTGCTAAAAATTGACAATTAGTGACTTTTTTTTATTACGATTTTTATAAATCGACGCTAAAATTTATAATTATTGACATTTTTCTATCACAAAATTTTCAAATTATTGCTGAAAGTTGAAAAGTAATGATTTTTTTTTTTGTGACATTTTTTTTAAACTGCAGGTAAAACTTATAATTAGTGACATTTTTTATAATTAGTGACATTTTTTTTTAAACTGCAGCTAAAGCTTATAATTATTGAAAAATGTGTGTATCATATGTCTTTTTGATCGGCAAAAGAAGAAACTTCATTGACGATAAAATTTGATTACATCAATAAAGAAAGGGATAAAAGAAAATGGGTGCAAAAAGTATCATAGCGAACAGAAGGATCCTGACTAGGTTGGTACCCAAAAGCACGCCCAATCATATGCTAGCACACCAACAAATTGATGAGAAACCAACGTATACCAAAATACAACCAAAATACTACTAATACTTCAAAGAAGAGTCCTTTCAAGCTGATCAAAGGCCCCAGCATTAGCAACGAAGCAACCACTAAATATTTTATTTTGGAGAAATTTAGGAAATCCTGACTTGTACCTAAGGCCACGTCTCTGTCATCACCAAAGTTGTCTTGGCTCGGGAATTTGGGTACGAGAGGGGATGGTCATGCAATGAGCACTCCCGCTTGTCCGATCAAAGATCGGCCTTTACTAAGTATGATATGTTGTTTTTGAATACACATGTGTTCTTATTCTGGTTTATTAATCTAGCATTAGTATGTGATGCGCACAACATACAAGTATAGACTAGATTGCCTAAATTGGAACAAAACATCTCATGTTTGTTTGTTTGAAAATGGTTTGAAGGTGCTACTCGCAAGTAGGCTAAGACGCGGATTTGCCACCCTCAAGTGGGCTTAGAAAACATGATTTTGCCACTTTCAAGTGGGCTGATGAAATGATGACATGAAATGCAAAACAAAGCATGCAAATGTAATGGCCTATCACCTAGGCATAAGAGCACAACTCTCAAGAGTGCTCAAAGAGTGACAAAAGTGGAAGTGTAATAGCACTATAAGCTCTGAAATCATGCATGGAATGATGCCAAATCAACCAAACAATGCAAGTATGGCATGCAAGAAAGCTCAAAACTTGAAGCTAGCATAGGCACTTGCACTAAGGCTATGCAAAACATAAAGCAAATGGCCTAAGCAAACTAAAATAGCCCTAAAGCATACCAAAGTGAGTCTAAAACATGCATGGACCAAAGCCAAAACAAGTCAACATGAAAGGCATAAGGCATGATGCAAGTAAGGCCAAAAAGGGGATTGCACTACACCTATCAAAACCAAACATGGCATGACATTGACAACAAAAATCAGAGATGCATCATGGTAAAACAACACCAAAAATACATTGAAATGATAGCCCAAAGGCCTAATCATAGAGGCATGCACAATGACCCACTCTTAAGGCATAAAACACCAAACCTCCTAAGCATTAAAAGAGTGACAAAGGAAAGTGTATGACCATGAAACATGCACTGAAATAACATTTCAAATGATGCCAAATCATGAGAATAGTCTAAGCAATACATGCTAGTGGACTTGATACACAAAGTTAACAAGCTAGATTGAACCATGGCTATACAAAACAATGCATGCATAACTAAAAAAAACATCAAACAGAGCTCAAGCATGGTAAAACATAAGGGAAAGCTTCTTTGAATTAAGCCAAAACATGCCAGAATGATGGTCCAAACACATGATGCATGTTATGCTAGCATGCAAGATTGCTCTACAAGTATGTGAAGCATGCAAGATGCTATCAAACCAACTTAAAACAGAGTTGAAGCATGCTAAAATAACACCAAAAAGTTGCTGAAATGGAACCAAAACATGCTAAGCAAACATGCTACTATTATGAGCCATTTATACTAGCATACAAAACACAAGGAGAGGGGATGACCCTCTCCTATTTGGGACCTCAAAACCACCTTTCCACCACTAAAAATCCTTTGGATTTCAATGGTGAGAAGGCCCAAACAAGGTGATCCCAATAGCTTAAAAAGGATGGTTCAAAACAAGGCCAAACAAGGCCTAAAAGGGGGTAGACTACCCCCATCATAAAAGTGACTGTAAACAAACATCTTAAGCGTGAAAAATTAGAACTTTTTATAGTAGAAAGTTAAGCTTAAATCAGCATGCAAATAGGTCTAAAAGCTTAAGCCAAAACAAGGGATTAAAAGGTTAGTTTCTCACCCTTGAAGAACAATTTCAAAAACACAACTCCAGCAGCTTTTCTAAGTTCCAACCAACCCAAAAACACTAACACCAACTCCTAAGTACCTCAGCAACAAAAGGATGGTGTTCTAGTAGGTGTTTGTGTGCAATAGTATGAAGATTTTACACTTTTGAGTACAAACAAAGGTAAATGAAGAGAGGGAGGTAATATATATATATATATAGAGATGTATATCTTGTATCTCAACTTTTCAGAACCTCTGGAAAGGGAAAGGGGCCTCCCTTCTTATAGAATTTCAATTCTCAAACTTATTGAACAAGCTTGAGTTTTGATTCAATCCCTCCATACACGTGTATGGAGGATGAGAATTGTGCTCACCAGTTGCCACAGCTGGCACAAAAATATCTGCAAAAGCAGGTGAAAAGGTCTCGGCCAAAAAATATGGCCGATCGACCAAAAAGAGTGTCGATCGGCCAACACTTATGGCCAATGGCACAAAGTCTTAGCCGATGGGTTGCAGGGATGGCCAACAAGCCACCCTCTTCCCTCAGAAGCAAAATCCACAAGTCCTTGGTCCACAACCAAGCACAAAACAAACAAGTTGAGAGATCCTAAGGCAAGGCGCGCAGTCGAGACCTTCAGGAACTCATAATGAACACGAACATGGATGATCATTGAGTGTTCAAATGATGACGTCCAAGTCTTGAGGACGGTAAAAAATGGGGTGTCTACACACACCAGAAGAGTTTCACCTTATTTGCAAGTGTAAGGTAGCAAAAGAGGCTTGGGACATTTTTGAAACTATTCACGAGGGTACTACTGCTATAAAAAGATCAAAATTGCAACGTCTCACCTCCTCTTTTGAAACTCTTTTTAAGCGTGATGATGAGACGTTTGATGATTTTTATGCTAAACTTAGTGACATCATGAATCCCTGTTTCATTCTCGGTGAAAAAATCCCTGAAACTAAGGTTGTTGGAAAAATTTTGAGGTCATTACCCAAGAGGTTTTAATCAAAAATTACAGCTATTGAGGAGGCTTAGAATGTTGATACCCTCAAGCTAAATCAGTTGGTTGGAAACTTGCAGACTTATGAAGTCCACCAGATTTCTAAGAAAAAACAAAAAGATAGTATGGCTTTTACCAGTGCTCATGAGACTGCTAAGACCCTTGAGATTGGGTTTGATTTAGAGTCTGAGATAACAGCTATGTTTACCAAATAATTCAAAAAATTTATAAAGAAAAAAAAGCCGAATTTCAAGGACTCTGGTTTAAAAGATAAGGGTAATGAAAAATTTAAGACTTTTCCACCAAAAGTTGCTCCAAATACTGAGAAAAAGATTGTGAAGGGCAAGGTGTCAAGTGTTATGAATGTCAAGGGTTTGGACATATTACACTTGAGTGTCCATCAAAAAAGAACCGCAAGAAAGTCTATACTATGACTTGGGATGATGAAAGCAGGTCAGAGTAAGAACCCGAAGAAATCGAATCCAGTGAAGACGGAGATAGTATCTACATGGCATTCTGGTCTACCGTCACTCAACCATCTCCAAAGCCAGTTGAGTTTGCTCGTGGTTAGAATCTGCACCGTGCTCTTACCTTTGATGGGAGTGATTACTTATTCTGGAAAATACAAATGAGGACATATCTTAGAGCTCATGACCTTGAAGGTTGGCAAGCAATTAAAAAGGATGCTGAAAGTGCTGACAATCCGAGCAATCAAAGAGTTCTAACTATCATCCGTGAAGCAATTTCTGAAGAAGAACAACAACGAATTGCTCATTGCACAAAGGCCAAAGATGCATGGGACATTCTTAGTCAAATCCATGAAAGAGGAGAGTCATCTGCATAACCATTCCTCAACTTTCATGCTTTAGTTGCTCGATTGGATGAGGTCAAGAAGAAAGAGAAGCAAAAAGAAGATGATGAGACCTCAGAAGACGATGATGAGATTGATTATGATGATTTACAACAAGCTTATGAAAAGCTTTACAATGAATCTCTGAACTTGTCTAAGACCAATGGCAAACTCACTCTCAAGCTCAAAGCCTGTGAAAGCGAGAATGTCAAGCTAAAGGGATAGGTTACTACAGCAAGAAAAGATGTCATCAAGATCTCTAATGACAGGCAGGACCTATGTGAAAAACTTGTATCTTGTGAGACAGAAAGGAATGAACTTTTGAAAATCTATGCTACATATGAAGAGAAGATTGAAATCCTTGAGATGTCACAAGCTACATTAGAAGAGATGGTCAATCAGAAAGAAGAAGAACCCAAAGATGCTAGAGCCATGATTGCTATGTAGAACAAAGGGTCAAAGACATTGAAAGACATCCTTCAGTTTCAACAGCTGATTTGTGAAAAAAGTGGGATAGGCTATGGGAATGCAACAACTCAAAAAGGATAGGCTTTTACATCACATGACATTAAAACTCAAACAAATGAAAAGTTGAAGGTTCAACAGGGTGATCCATTTCTTCATCAACTTAAAGGGGGTAAGATCAACCAAAGGGAGGTAAAACCTAATTTTGTTTGTTATCATTGTGATAGGTATGGCCACATTCGTCTTTATTATTTTGAGTTGTTTGGTAAGGTGTCTAAATAAATTAGAAATTCTAATACTTCATGGGTTAGGAGACAGCCTTACATGTCTAGGTAGAACACCAAGATTCATGATGGTGCTCACAATGCTAAGACTGTTACCAAGACTACCAATCTTGTTTCTGTTAAGACCAAAAAGATATGGGTGAGAAAGAGTGACTTAACTTGTTTTGTTGTTCACATTGCACTGAAAGCACGTGACTCACACATATGGTATCTTGATAGTCGGTGCTCTCGTCACATGTCTAGTGACAAATCCTACTTCATATCTCTTGAAAAATATGAAGGAGGAATTGTTAGTTTTGGAGATGGTGGCACTTCTAGAGTCATTGGTAAGGGCTCTATAAGTGTGGCTGGTCTTCCCAAGCTCAAAAATGCCTTACTTGTTGATGGCCTTAAAGCGAATCTTTTGAGCATCAATCAAATGTGTGATTCCCACCATGAAGTATTATTTTCAAAAAATAAATGTGAAATTTTGGATAAGAAGGGAAATATTGTCTTGTATGGGGTTCGCATATCTGATAATTGTTATAGGATTGTTATCTCAAATGATCTCACTTGCCACTCAGCCATCATAAGTAATCTTGACATGTGGCATCAAAGATTAGGTCATACAAATTTCAAAGACCTAGCTAAGATTGCCAACAAAGAGCTCATGACAGAAGTACCCAAAATGGGTAAGAATGTGAACTATGTGTCTGGACCATGTCAACTTGGGAAGCAAACTTGTGCCCCTCATAAAAAGGTGAACAGCTTCATAACCAAACGTCTTCTTAAACTTGTTCATATGGATCTTATGGGACCTACTCATATGGAAAGCATTGGAGGTAAAAGATACATATTTTTAATTGTTGATGATTATACTCGTTTTTCATGGGTTAATTTTTTAAGAGAAAAATCTGATACGTTTGATGCTTTCCAGGCCTTAGTCCTTAAAATCCAAAATGAATAGGGTGTTTCTATTGGGCGTATCATAAGAATCCGAACTAATCATGGTCGTGAGTTTGAAAATAGTTTGTTTTTAGACTTTTGTGATACGCACGGAATTAAGCATGAGTTTTCTGCTCCAATTACTCCACAACAAAATGGAATTATTGAGAGGAAGAATAGGGTTTTTCAAGAGATGGCTAGGGTCATGCTCCTTAGTAAGCAAGTTACTCTTAAGTTTTGGGCTGAAGCCTTAAATACCGCTGTTTATGTTGTGAATCGTGTTTATTTAAGGCCCGACACTTTACAAACTCCATATGAATTGTGGAAAGGATTGAAACCTAATGTAAAATACTTCAAAACTTTTGGGAGTAAATGTTACATTTTCAAAGATAGAGAGCCTTTGGGCAAATTTGACTCCTGAAGTGATGAATGTATTTTTCTAGCGTATTCAACCATTAGTAGAGCTTTTCATGTATATAACATGCGTACTTTATCTTTAATGGAATCGATCAATGTAGTTATAGATGACACAGGTTCTCCTACTTTAGTGATAAATGAGGAAGAAATTGGTGAGTCTCCAATCTTGGATACTGAACCACAAAGTCAAGGAGAAGTAGAGGGCCAAGCTCAAGAAGATGAGCTAGCACCAACTTCTATGGTAAGTCCAAGTCCAAAGAGTGTACAAAGAGACACCACCTCTGATACACATGTCACTACCAATCCAGAGTTCAAACCATCAACAAGGGTAAAATTGCATCATCCGGCTCAACAGGTGGTTAGAAATGTCTCAGACTGAATGAAAATCCAAAAACAAATTCGAGAAAAGGTATCTCATATGTGCTATGTTTCATTAATTGAACCTAAGAATATAAAAGAGGCCTTACTAGATGATAGTTGGGTTAGTGCTATGCATGAAGAGGTAGGTCAATTTGAACGTAACAAAGTTTGGACTCTTGTTCTGAGACCTAGAGACATGAATGTGATAGGTACCAAGTGGACATTCAAAAATAAATCTGATGAGAATCGTACTATGGTCAGAAATAAAGCTAGGTTGGTTGCTCAAGGCTATACACAAGTATAGGGTATTGACTATCATGGGACGTTTGCCCCTGTTACACGTCTCGAATCTATTCGGATTTCACTTGGTGTTGCATGCTTTCTAGGGTTCAAATTGTTTCAAATGGATGTGAAAAGTGCCTTCCTGAATGGGTATTTGAAAGAAGAGGCTTATGTTGAGCAACCAAAAGGGTTTGAGGACCCAAATTGTCCACACCATGTCTACAAGTTAGACAAGGCATTGTATGGGTTGAAACAAGCCCCTTGGGCTTGGTATGATAGGCTTATTACTTTTCTTCTTGATAATGATTTTCAAAGGGGTAGTGTGGACAAAACCTTATTTGTGAAACATACTAAGTCTCATATACATGTTGCTCAAATTTATGTTGATGTTATTTTGTTTGGATCAACTGCTGATTTTCTTGTGAAATATTTCTCGGATTGCATGACACATGAGTTTGAAATGAACATGATGGGGGAGTTGTCTTACTTCTTAGGTCTTCAAATTAAACAGTCTCATTCAGGTTTGTTTGTCTCTTAGACCAAGTATGCCAAAAACCTTGTGTCAAAGTTCAGTCTAGAGTCGGTCAAACGCGCACGTACTTCCATGAGCACTAGTCTTCACATTGCCAAAGATTCCTCTAGTATTGATGTTGATCCTACCCTTTATAGGAGTATGATATGGAGTCTCATGTACCTCACAGCCAGTCATCCTGACATTGCATTTTAGTATAGGTGTTTGTGCCCGTTACCAAGCCTGGTCTAAAGAGTCTCACCTGCTTGCGATCAAAAGCATCATTAAGTATGTTAATGGGACATTAGGGTATAGGATTTGGTTCACGACCGACACTATCGTTGAAATCACTGGTTTTTTTTATGCCGACTGAGTAGGGTGTGCTAATGATCGTAAGAGTACATCTGGAGGTTGTTTTTACCTTGGAAATAATTTAGTTGCCTGGCATAGCAAAAAGAAAAATGCATCTCTCTTTCGACTACTGAGGCTGAGTACATTGCTGCCGGGAGTTGTTGTGCACAAATGCTGTGGATGAAGCAAATGCTTCAGGATTATGGTATTGACCAGGACACTCTCACCCTCTTCTGTGACAATACAAGTGCCATTGACATCTCTAAAAATCCAGTCCCACACTCTCGCATCAAACATATTGATATTCATCATCATTTCATTCGAGAGTTGGTTGAAGAGGGCTTTATTATTCTTGAACATGTTCCCACTAGAAAGACTTTGGGTGTAGTGCTCAGTCACTAGGGTGTCTTCTGTTACTTAAGTGGGTGAGAGTGATTTGCTTTATGTGTACTTGGGTGCTATAATCACATTGTCATTGATTCTTGTCATCTCTATATTTAGAGTTATATGAACTCATCTCATGCTGCTTACAAGATTTCATTCTTCTTTGTTCATAGCTCATTCTAAATGCTCATACTCTTTGACTTTATGATGTCATTCTGTACACATCCTTGACAGTTGCAAGGGTTTCCGCACAAGTGATCAAAGTTCTCTATGGACCTCTAACAGTGTCTCTTATACATTTCCAGAGGAATTGACCTATACTGGCATACCATGGGTGATGTTGAGTCTCTTAACCATCAACCATCATTTTTCAAGATCATGGTTCCTCCCTTAGAACTGTGAAGTTCGGGCATTAGGAAAAGGCTACCTCAAAGGCACCAACCAGGCCTTCCTTATTGTTTTCATGCTTTTTTGGTTTGGTCTCCATACTCAGAGTGTGACAGCCACTAGTGAGTGCCCATAAGTAAGAAAAGTCAAAAATTAAATGAAAAAAGAAAAAGAAAAAAGGGGAACTCATTGATTGAGGGGGAGCCTCCGCTTATACTCAACAAATACTCATTAATCTCTAGTGGTTTGACTTTTCTTAGTGATGTTCAGTAACTCTTGCTGGAGGTCCAGCCATCCGATCACTACGAGGATTAACTCTAGCTCTGTGGCCTCTCAAGGATTTCACACACACACATTTAATATGTGAGTTCTCATGTTTGTCTTTGAGTTGTGCATTCTCATGCAGCTTATGCTCAATGATCGAAGTTTACCTGATTTGCTCATGCTATTGTGGTTCATATTGTCAATATTGTGAATTTGCAGGCTTCATGGTTTGTGGATTATATCATCTTAGTGTTACATTCTTACTATTGTGCTCATCTTGTTTCAGGTTTCACTTGACAGTGTGGGTGTTTTTAATTTGCTCAGAATGGTGCATTTTGCTTTGCTGTTTTTTTTTCCCTATTTGAGCAATGAAAGTGGCGCTTGAGCGGAAATGTCTCTCTTCCAGCACTTTTGCAAAGGCGACAAACTTTTGAGAGGGTGTTTTTGGAACTCAAGCGCATGATTCTTGGCTCGAGCATAGCCATGCGTGTAAAGGTTCACACTTAAGCGTTTAATCCCTTGCTTGAGCGGACTGGTACCCAGCCCTCGACTGTTCACTTCATTTTCCTCCAAATTTCATCTTTTCTCTCTTTCTCTCTCTCTCTCTCTCTCTCTCTCTCCTAGGGTTCCATTGGCGACTCCGTTTTCGTCCCTCTTTGAGTTTTGGCTTGGTGTGCTCATCTTAGTGTTTTGTTTCACGTACTTCAGGTTTGTTTTCTCTCTTCTTTGTTTGTTTGTTTGTTTTTTTGTTTTTTTGTTTTTTGTTTTTTTTTTTTTTGTCACCTTCTCTTGGCTATGTCTTAGTTTTTTGTTTCCACTTATTCACACACTTCTACCAAGTAGGATTGAGCATGCTTTGGGGTCATTTTTTGTCTTCACATTAGTTTTTGTTCATATGGGTCTTGTTCCAACTATATTAGTGTTTTTTATGCTTGGTGTCGGTTTTTTTTTATTTTTTTTATTTTTTTCTATGTGGGTTGAGTCTGCTATATAATTTTTTTTTTCTTCTTAATGGCTAATACTATATTGGGGTTTTGTTTTTTGTTCATGTGGGATTTGATTTTCTCAATGGTTTTGTTCTATTTTTTATTATTATTTGCATTTGTTCTAATATTGTGTTAATTATTGGTTCTAATGTTGCATTTGTTTCTCCTAATTTTTGCCTCTCATGGATTATTATATACTGGATATTTGCTATTTGCTTTTAGTCACTGATGTTTTTTGGTTCCTAATCTTGTTTTTTTGTGACTAATGGTTTGGTTATTGTTGGGTTTGGGGGCTTGTGGTTGTAATTGGGTTTGTTCTTTGGTTTAGCCATGTCCACTTCCAAACGCCGTAAGTCTATGGCTAACCACCCCATGTTTAACACTGACCATTTCCCTTCCGCTGAGAAAGCCAAGCATTTTAGAGAATTTTACACCTGTAGGACCATTCATTTAGAACACAATGTCTAACCCAACACCTTTGAGTCCATCCCCATTCGACGTTTGATTGATCCTTTGGGAGGTGACTTAGTTCTCTCTTTCTCCGGCCGTCAAAACCTCAACTGGATCCGGGAGTTTTATTGTAACATTGAGAGCATTAATAATACTAGCCCTTCTTTCCAGACCTGGGTTAGGTCTAAGTCCATCACCATTACCCTCGATCTTATCCGTGAGCTCCTTGGCATTGCCCAAGTCTTTTCGTATCACTATCCATTCCCTGTTCTACCCACTTGTGATTTCAATAAGGTGGCCACTACATTGTGTGGTACACCTCGTTCTTGGATCTAGGGGGCTTTGATAAAACGACATGAGCTCCTTCTCCGGTTCTGTTTGCTCAACCTCATTATCTGTGCCAATATTATAGTCACCGCTCATAGTTCTAAAATCAATCAAGAACACGGCTTTGTACTCTTTTGCATCGATCACCACCTCTCCATCAACCTTGCCACCTTCATAATTCAGAAAATGGTTGTCGCCTTTGAACGGAAGTCTTTAGGGTTGCCTTAAGGTTGTCTCAGCAACTGTCTTCTCACCAAACTTGAGGTTCCCACATTTGAAGAAAATGAGTTTGCCTTTCCTACCCGACCGTTCACCAAAAAGACCGTCTCCCAAAGTCAGTCTCATGTGAATGGGGGTCCCTCTGGGGTGGGTGGTTTTGGTACAGGTATCGGTGATGATCCTCTGGTTGAGGAGGCAAAGTATGATGTTGCTGCTACTGCTGGTGAGGGGGAGCAAGTTCCTCTGGCTCATTATATTCGAGGCCAGCTGTGTCAGTTTGAGCATGCCATGGTCTCCCGTTTTGATCATTCGGAGAACTGAATGGATATTTTTTATGCTCTGTTTACCGATCTCGAGACTTGCACCGATGATCGTCTCACTACATTGGAGGCATCTGCTGGCCGGGTTGAGCAATCTCTTGATCAAATTTTGTCCCTGCTTCAGCTACCGCAGCCTCTACTGCCGCCGAATCAGTGGTACTTGGTTCTATCTTCCAATGTTTTGGATAGTGTATTTTTTTCTCTTTGTACAATTTCTTTTCTTGTTTTTCTTATGTTTTTTTTCTGCCTTGTCTTCTGGACAAAAAAGGGAGTAGTAGTTAGTAGTCATTGGTTAGTTAGTAATTGGTTTTGAACAACTAGACATTTGTTTTGTTAACACACTATTTTTGGGCATGAATTTTGGACTAGATAGATTTGGATATACATTTTTGGTTATTTTTCTTATCTCTATATGTTCATCATATATTGTTTCACAATTTTGGTTTGCATGTTATTTTCCACAGGTGGATTGTTCAAAATGTTCCTAAGTGTTTCTTATTCGAATTCGGCTCTTGTGGTTTTGCAGTAGTTTTATTGTTTTTGTTTTTATTAAGTCAGGGTGTTTGTTTGTGTTAGTTAGTGTGTGTGTTTGTTAAGAAAAATTGTTAATAAAAGTTTTGTCCGGGAATTAACAAAGGGGGAGATTGTTAGGACCTTACTTATTGTCAATTCCATGAACAAACTTGGGTTTCATTGAGTTATAATTTTCCTTTGTTTTTTGTCTTCTCGCTCGAGAGGGGAAAGCTGCGCTCGAGTGGAGTTTCCACCTTTGTAGTACTTTGGCTTATCTGTAAAAATACTGTGAAGTGTGATTTTACACTCGAGCGTAAGTTCCTGTGCTTGAGCATAGACCCTGGTTTGGAACACGCGTTTTACTGACACCGTTGGAGTGGCAAGTCTTGCGCTCGTGCGGAGATCGCGGCCATGTTTTCTATAAATATGTGTTTAAGTCTGTTTTTAGGTCTACGGCTTACAGATCTTCTTTAAAGGTTCTAGGGTTTTCTTCTAGGGCTAGTTTGCTGGTTTCTAGTTTTCTTTGATGTTTAATTGAGTATTATACTCATGGTTTAATAAGCACATATCAAAGAGTTGTTTGATTGTTCAACTACAAGAGTGTTCTTCGGTGGAATCCAGAGATTCAAGCGTGGAGTATTCAAAGGAGTTTGAAGTTGTGCGCAGTCGTTGATTCGACATGGATGTTGTGGATTCAACATCAAACGGATCAATTTCGAGACGAAGGTTGCGGTGAAGGAGATACAAATTCTTAAAGACAAATTGACAAAGTTTGGGTAATTTGTTTGGTAAATTTGTATTTTTTCTTTCTTTCATAGTGAATTGATTAGTGGTTTTTCGCTCGTGGTTTTTTAATCACAATTGGAGGTGCTCCAATTGTGTTTTTTTCCATGTAAAAATCGTTTGTGTCGATTTATTGATTTTGAGCAACAATCTAAATCACTTTTCGTATGTGCTAGATGATTTAGATTATTAGTTTTAACTGTTTGGGATTGGTTGCAATTAATCTTGATCGAATCACGAATTACTAAGGTTTTCCAATGTTGATGTTAACTTGGAAGCAAGGTGTGGTGCACTAAAAGAATGAGTGTGTAGACGTCCCCGAACGCCCCGGGAGGGTTAAGTCCCGTTCCGTTCACATTGGGTTCACTACAGTTCAAAGGACTCAATTGTCACGGTTCTTAATCTTGAACCAAAGAGTCCAAATCCGAAAAATCGTTTTGAAGAAAAACAGATTTTGAAAAGTAGTGCCAAACATGGACTGCTTTGCCAGATTACAGAGTCACCACCTAAATATTTAAAATGCGAAATTTAGGAAACCCTGACTCGGTGCCGAAGGCCACATGTCCGTCATCACCAAAGTGGTCTTGGCTCGGGAGCTTGGGTACGATCGGGGAAGGTCAGCTATGAGCACCCCCTTTCGCCCGGTCAGAAGACCGGCCTCTACTAACCGTGATATCTGATTTTGAAAACATTACATACTTTTATTCCAATTATTAGCCTAGAATTACTATGTTATGCGCGCAGCAAACAAGTATAGACTAGATTGCCTAATTTGGAAATATACATCGCATATCCGTTTGTTTGGAAAACAATTTGAAGTTGCTACTCACAAGTAGGCTAAAACACGGATTTCAATGAGTTTTCCAACTCAAGCAATCCAACCTCCACCCACAGGCATTCAAGAAGTTATATCACATAAGCAGCTAGCCTCATGGTAATCATGCTGTTATGGCAACATTCATACGCATGTGGTATGCTAAAGCGTAAAATACTTACATCGTACTCCGTGCCAAAACAAGAAACTAGTTAGCAAATATGCATGTCCTAGTTCATGTTAAAAATGGCTAATGCAACACATGCAAAGATGCAATTTAGAGTAGGCTCGGCTAACCCTAAAGATGGCATGTGAGATGCACTTTATTCGATGCACGTATTCAATTTGGAATTGAAAATACAATGCAGTTTGTATGATGTACCGAGCCCGGTGCATGTCAACAAATGAATGGATGCACGCATGCATAGCATAAGGTATGCTAAAATAAACGTGCCCTAACACTAACCATCATAAGCAGGTAAGTAAAAGGGAGAAAGAAATGGGGGTTAGAAGACATGCACACACCCACACACACTTATTACAGATTTGCCCTCGCTCGGAGGGGCCAAAAGAATAATACAAATTAATTAACTACGCAAGCTAATTAAATATTACAAATTAATTAAATTAACAAAATAATTAATCTAAGGAAAACAGTAAACCGCCTCGGGGCGAGGGCTCAATGCACGCGCGCTCGAATTCCGCTCGGAATTGCACTGCCATGCCTAGCTTGCCTCTGTTTTCCCTGCTTTGCACCTCAGAAGACTGCCAAAGCCTCAGAACTACTTCCTTGGATGCTGGGGATCACCACCGGCTAAACAGAACTTCCACCGGCAGTGGATTGAGCTCATCGGCACTGAATTCGTCCATCGGCTGAAAATTTACTGCCGGTCGGCACTAAACACTGCCGGGCGGCACTGAATGCTTGCAGAACCTGCAACTCACAGCAGCAGAGGGAAAATACCGGCATGGCAATGCAATTCAAGGCATATATGCACTAAACACACTCCTTATCATGTTTTTGCCTCAAAGGAAGATGTGCCTCGGTTCTCGGACCACCAATCATGCATTTCCATGCATGATGGCCCAAAGAACCAAGAATGCAACTTTGATTTCAAATGCATGCAATGCAAACGAACAAATAAGGGTGCCAAACCTCCATCATACTTCACTTCAAGAGGCTTAGCATGCATGCCAATATGATGCAATCCTAGACATGTCAACTAGTATGCAAAATGGGTAATGCAAGCAAGCAAAACATGCTAGGTGCACAACCTAAGCAAGGAAGCATGTGAACTGAGCAAGGGGGTGGACTCAAACATGGATTAGGCAGCTCCGAATAGGCCTAAAACCATTGGCCAAAATGCTAAATCATGAGGGCCAAACACATATGCACACATGCACAAGCTAAGGCACCAACACTTAAGCATAATAAACAACATTCAAGCACACTTGAAATGAGTTAAACATGGACTACTAGCATGCATATAAAGCTCTGAAAATCATGCAAAACATGATGCCAAATCATGCAACAAAGCAAGCTAAACATGCAACAAATGGCCCAAGTCTTCAAAGCAAGTCTATGAGGCATTAAACCACACCTAGTATAATCACACATGGCAATACTTAACCAACTAAAAACAGAGTTTTAACACATAAAACTAAGCCCGAAAGACTACTTAGATGGCATCTAAGAGGCTTGAGTCCAAAGGCACGCAACATGACCAAAACATGGAGCATTCAACACATGCTTTTAAAGCATTAAAGAGGCAACTAAGGCAAGCATACAAGCACACCAAAGGGACTGAAATAGCATGTTAAATGGTTCCAAACCATTAAAAATAAAGCAAGCAAGACATGCTACACTCTCATGCTCTTAAGGCCAACAAGCCAAATGCAAAGGAGCTATGTTAAGCATGCTAAAATCAAACCAAATCACTATGGTCAGACCTAAAACATGTTAAAATAAGCATACATGCTTCATGGATCTAGACCTAAAACATGCTAGAAATAAAGGCATACGACCTAGGCATGTTAAGGGACTAAAGAGGCATTACAAAGCAACTATGCAAATCATGCAAAGAGTACTAAAACCAACACTTAGCAATGTCATATTAGGGCATAATAAACGTAAAATGCAGCCAAGACATGCTCTTCAAGCATTCAAAACTAAGCTCCCTTAAGAGGCCAAATCTTGCCCTTTTCAAGGACATCAAGGAGAGGGGGTGGCCCTCTCCTTCTTAGGACTTTAAGGCATCATCTACACCACTGAAATCCCTCAAGATTTCAGTGGTGAAGAGACCCAAGCACCAAAATCCCGGAGCTTAACAAAATAGCACAATAATGAGGCCTTCCAAGGCCTAAGAGTGGCCAAACTTCCCCAAAGCACAAAGTACCCTCAATAAAATATCAAGAGGACTAAAAAATAGAACTTTTCTGTATTGAACACCAAGCACAAAAACAGTCCAAGGATAGGTCAAAATGGAGTGCAAGAATGGGGTAAACAAAGTAAGTTTCTCACCCTTGTTGACCCTCTTCACCAAAGATGATGTTGTTGCTTCCTTGAGCTCCAAACCAGTCAAGAACAGCAAGAATAACCTCTTGGGACCTCAGTAGCCAAGGGAAGGTGAAACACTAGGTGTTGATGTGCAATAGTAAGACACAAACACCTAGTCACACAAACAAGAGGGAAAAAGAGAGATAGAATAGATATAGGATTCAAACCCTAAAACCAGAGCTTCTTCTCACCTTTCTAACCAAAACTTCTCTAACCCTAATGCCAAGAGAGAAGGCCTTCTCTTATAGGCAACCATCTTGTAAAGCTTGTCAAACAAGCTTACAAGGAGGGCATCCCTCCATACACGTGTATGGAGGGGAAACAAGTGCTACAAAGCTGTCTGAAAATATCTCCAAAAATAGCTGTAAAGTGATCGGCAGGGCAAAATGGTCATTTTGCCAAAAGAAGTGCCGACCGGCACAAAATAGTGCCGACCGGCACAATATAGTGCCGATGGCAACATTAACCAGCCGGTGGCCTCTAGCCACTGCCGGTGGTGTGTGGGGATGCCTCACAAAGCATTCCCTGCCCCTCCAAGGCAAAGCACAAGTGTTTGATGTGAAACCAAACACAAAACGGCCAAGTTCGGAGGTCCTGAGGCAAGGCGCATAGCCGAGGACTCCGGGAACTCCAAACGAACACGAACATGGATAATCACCGAGTGTTCAAGTGGTGACGTCCAAGTCTTGAGGACGGTCAAAAATGGGGTGTCTACAGAGTGGAACTAGAGTCCAAGAGAACATGAGCTAAGTGACCACAGACAAAAAGTGTACCTGTCACAACGTTCTCCATAGGATCAGAATTTTCAGGTACTAAAGCAAAAGCTCTTCCTTGGTGTCTCTATTCCTTCTTCCCTTCTATGGTGGTTCCTAGTTTCTAAACTAGTTTAGAGATACCTGTCACAGAGCTGGTGAATTTTGGGTAATCTTTCACCAAATGGCCAACTTGGCCACATCTGTAACATGCTCCTATTACCCGGTAGGACTGTCCTCTATGAGCCTTTCCGCAACTCGGACAATTCAAAATGGTGCTACCTCGAGGGATAGTAAAACTTTGGTTGGTCCAACCAGTTGAGCTAGTAGGTCCGGTATTTACTTTCTTTGGTGGGGGTTCCCTAGATCCTCTGATTGGTTCCCAAAACCGCTTCTTTTGACCTATTCCACTTGACCATGTGGTTTTAATTCATTTATCGACGATGTATGCTCGATCCACCACCTCTGCATAGGTTGGTAGTTTCAAAACCTCAAGCCTATCTTTGATTTCAGCATCCAATCTTCCTTCAAATTTTCTTGCTTTTCAAGCTTCTATTGGAATAACATACGATGCAAATCGTGCTAGTCGGGTGAACTTACTTTCATATTCTGCTACTAACATTGTTCCTTGCCTCAAATGTAGGAACTCTGATGCCTTCTGCTCCCGTAGTGATTCTAGAAAATACTTTTCATAGAACACATCTATAAATCTCGGCCACGTCACGATCTCTTCTTTTTCTAAGGTGAGAAGCCACCATTCCTGCGTATCTTCCTTGAGAGTGAAAGTGGCGAAGGACATTTTCTGTTCTTCTGTGCAGGGTAGGGTATGAAAAATCTTTTCCATTTCTTTAATCCTAGCTTCAACTAGTAATGACTTTGAGTCTCCTTTGAACGTGGAAGGTTTCAAGTCTTGGAACTGTTTAATCGTAGTTGTCCCTTCACAATGTTATGCTAACCCATTGTTTTGTAAGGCTTGCAAGAAACTAGTAACAGTTCTTTCCACAATCTTTTCCATAGGATCGACTTCATTGAATGATGATCCAATACCATTTCCATCGTTAGCCATAGCTATAAGTTAACAGTTTTAATAAATGTGGTGCATGATTTCCTATTAATTACCTAATTTAAAACATATTCACACAATCTACAAAACATAGTTCACAAGACAATATATATATTATTCAGAAAACACTGGTTTTATAAAACATAGTTCACAAGACAATATATATATATATATATATATATTATTCACAAAATGCTAGTTTTATTTATGTATAATAGTGTTGGTACATTACTTGTAGTTATGTCAACTTGGTGCCAAACCCTCCATGACAAAACAAGTTAGAACTAGGTCATGGTTAGCTCACTTGCACAACAAATGAAAACAAAGAAAAAAAAAGCACAAAAGAAAGGATCATGTTCTCGGGATTTTAGACTGAAAATAACCATGGGTACTGCAGTTGCATATGATGTTCAAACTCTCACTTGCTTAGCTCGATACCAAAGCATCACTACACCACCTCTACTCGATAAATGGGAATGCCTGCCACGTAACCCCATAGCTGTTGTCCTGTGATATACATAGGCACCTTCACATAGGCCATAATATCACCAAAATCAACTGTCTGAGTATCAATCAGGTTTTAAGGAGGAGGGACTCTTATTTGAATATGGTCACATAAGAAGGCATTCCCTCGTCGAGCCATAAACTCTGAAGGTAAATGTGCCACTAAGTAGCGAGATATCCCAGACTCAGGGCCATGCCTCCTACCCGTGTAGGCCCCAAAAACCTGTTTAAGGTACTCATAACGTCAATCCTCTACCACTGTGTATCTACTTCTGTGGGGACGACCCTTAAGTATACTAGTAGGCCCATAAGTCGGTTGAGGGTCGGGTCTGCCTATCTAACTATTTCCTCTGAATATCCTATTTCCTCTGGTAATTCTAGAACGTAGCTGTTATTTCCAAAAATTCTTTCAAAGTCTGGGGGATCAGGCCCTTACCAAAAAGAGTCGCCAAAGTTAAGTTCTGACATTGTTTGCACCATAGAATGCCCAACTCAGCTATAGAACTAATAAAAGACTAACCATAAGGACTAAGGTAAGATTTTTCTTATCTTGTTTTCTAATGGTACGCATATCTTCCAACTTCATGGTTGTTGTTGTTGTTGTTTTTTTTTTTTTTTTTTAAATTTTTTTAACCATTGGTCTAATACCACTTTTGTCACAACCCATCCTGGTGACAAGGGCTGGATTTGCAACTAATTAATTTCTAAAATTTCTCAGATTAATTCCAAGTAATTAAATTACATAATGTAGCGGAATATGTAGATAAATATCTAAAGCGTACATATAAATTATTATTTATGTAACGATGTAACATTAGTTAGATAATGATTACAAGTAAACATTAAAAAAAAAATCCATATATGCAAAATATTCATATATGATATTCATGTCCAATTTGGGTTCTGATCAATGGGGTAAAACCATCATTCTTTAAGTTTCATCACCTGAAAGGGATTTTAACAATTATAAGCACATGGCAGAATGATGAATATTATACTAAGAGTATAAGGGTATATAAGTCACCATGGATAATTATTTAAACTAAACGTTGAATAGTTTGGTTCGAATAAATTATTTTTAATAACATACATATAATACAAAATCCATATATGCAAAATAACCATAATCACAGTACAGAACAGAACAGAGGGTCAATGGATCCATGACAGACAGAAGATCACAAAGTGACTAATCAGAGGGCCAATGGTAACTTAAATCCCTCAAGGCATAGGACTGTCAGAGGGTCACTAAAGAGACAATTCAGAGAGCCAATGGTCATTTAAGTCCCCTAATGCATAGGAATTCTGTCACACCCCAAACTAGGTATGATTGACCGTGGCCCGCAAGGCCTTAGCCCAAGATATACGTAAGCCTAAGCACTAATCCATAATCACACTGAAAAATTATACAAAAGTCCAGTAATAAATAACCGAACTCAATCCAGTGACATACCACAAGTATAAATGACAAAATCAACCGTAATTAATACTATCCAAACTTATGGGATATAAACAGCCCACATATCAAAATAATCCTTAATGAACCTCAATAAAAATAAAAATAAATATGCACAAATTTGACATAACAATCTAAAACAAGATAAATGAATGTCCTCAAGGTCCATACAATTGAGTCCCTGCTACGCCATGAGTCCACTCTAAGTCCTTCTAACACCTAGAAATGATAAACAACTAAGTCAGCTAATAGCTCAGTAAGTAGCAACATGGATAGTAAATACAGTTTTGAAAATAGGGTTCAATGCCAAAATAAGATATATATATCACAAAAACTAGATTGACATACAGTTTAGTAAAGAGAATCTGTTTCAAAAAGAAGGTTCCACAGTTCAACAGTTAAAATACTCATGTCTCTCAAGAACATAATAAATAACATTTTCCATTTAAAATAGATTACAACATGAACACCAATAATTTTCTGGGTACCAAGAAATAACAAGTAACATGCCATTCAATTCTCAAGGCTATCAGCCCCATTCGATCCAATACCGAACTAAGAGTCATCCTCAGGGTGGTAACCCGAACCGTTTCTCTAAGACAATCTGATTGAAGGTCACATAGCCTAACCTAGTTGTTTTCCTTACAATCGTTGAGCACTAGAGTCATCACGGCCCAACGCAAATATGTTCCCTAGTGGCCAGAGTCACCACACACAGTGGATTAATTTCCTTGGACTAAACTATATAGATGGTCCCAATAATCAATACACATTAGTTTCGCAAAACATGGTAGTTCACCAATATAAACATGAGACCAAAAACAAATAGTTTACAGTATACCAAGTTTACACATGTTTTAGAAATAATTTAATTCCATTGATAATATAATAGATTATCAAAACAGTTTAGTCTTGAAACAACAATTTAATTTTCCAATAGTTCAGGGTAGGTAAACATTTATAAAAATATGTAGCATGCAACTACTCACCTGAAAACATATTACTATAATCCTTGAATAGAGTATGAAAGTCCAACTAATGCCCTGAGCCAAGTATGAAGACTACACGTCACTACTAATTTAAAAATACTAAAAAGAATAATAAACTAAGTACCCCACACTAAAGCGCACTAACACAGTTCAACCCCACTCACCGTTACTCTTAAATAATACCTAAGTTCATGTTCTTCAAGGTCCAAAATTACCCAAGACGTGGGTTTCGATCGAAATTTAACTGAAAGTAACTTTAAGATAAAACCGAGTTTTAAACAAGTTTTCCCAATTTATTCGCTAACTTTGAAATTAAAAACCCACTCCATGCTGTTCAAAAAATTTCAAAACCCTCCAGATATCAACTAATATATCATAAGTTTCAAACCCAATTGGTTTTACTTGATTTGCTTATCAAAATAATTATTTACAATTAATTACACCCAAACAGGTTGTTTTTTGCAGCATTTTAAAGAAATTAATGGTTCTCTTAGTATACACGAGCAGTTAACACAAGGCAAAAAAATTTAAGAAACTAGACTCGTAACTGGTTCTAATGACGCTGATTTGATAATTTTCAGATTTATACCCAACGAGAACAACACTTCTGAAGTTACTGTTTTAAACCAGTTTTCTGGACAGATTTGAACATAGCAATTAATATAGATTTTAACTCCCAAAAATTATGAGAAAATTCAGATATACAATTTAATATGTAATTAATCTACTGTAAGAATTTCAATTCAAAATTCATCCATTTGATATGGTTTCTTGATTTTTAAAGTTTGTGGTTCTGTGTAGATTTTTTTTTTTTTTTTTTGGATTAAGAACTACACCCTTTATTTCTCATCGCCAATCACAGACTTAGCACCCAAACAACACACCTTTTTTCTCCTATTCCTTCCCAACAACAAGCAGATTATACATATGAACCATCACAATATATAGATATAATAAAATAGGACAGTACCTTAGAATTGTTGACCACCAATGTTGCCAAAAGTTTATCTCTCTCTCTCTCTCTCTCTCTCTCTCTCTCTCTCTCTCACGGCTGCTGTGAAGAGCAAATAAGAAGGTAGGATTTTTGTATATTTAATTTAATATTAGTGGTTGGGTACACCTAAAGCATATGTAGGTCAAATAAATAAATAATAGACAAAATGTCTAAATACGTTGTAAGCAACTCAAATGGTAAGACCATTATTTATCAAATTGTGGTCTAGAGTTCAAGTCACACCATCTTCTCTATTTATTTTATTTTATTTTATTTTATTTTTAAATAATAAATCTTACCTCTAAATTAAAGACTTTCACCATAAATTTATTTTAGGTTTTAAAATCAATTAAAAGATCCTCCAATAATATTTAGTTTGCACTAAAAGATTCACAAGCAAAATATTTGAGATTGTAAAATAATTATTACTTAATTATTTATTTGATTTGTATATTCAGGTTCTTACAAATTCCGTAGTTGTACTCATAAAAATAAATGATTATATACTCGTTGTCAAATAAATTCTATAATTTAAACAATGATATCTATGGGTTTTAATTTTAAATAAGCAGGGCTCATAAAATGAATAACATAATTGAATGTTAATATAATTAAAAAAACATGATTTGCATAAAATAATTTATGTCTACTCTAAGTATAATATAACTCACCTTAATATTAATTCCTACTTTTTTTTTCCAAGCTTTCCTGATCTCCCAAGACTCTTTTATTTTCCTACCAATTTCGTTGAGTCTTATGCTATCCACTGCTTTCCTTTTATACTAAAGCTTGGAGGTGACTAATCATCCTAATCAACTGCTGATTCAATAATCTATTCCTTAGCTATCACAAGTGGCAATAACAAAACCCTCGAGCCAGTTGCCTACGTTTCATCATAATTCTTTATTGGCCCAACTATTTGTATTAATTTTATGATTGTTTTAATTTGGCCTAAAACAATTTATTAATCACATTGTTATGGTTTGGTAGCAACAATGCTTCTAATTTTAGATTACATTCTAGGACGTATAACTATAAAATTAAATATTTACTCAAATTAACTATAAAATTAAATATTTACATAATCATAAAATTACGATTAACATCATCCTAATATTTATTTATTCAAAATTTCAGATAGGAGATCATGTGTTCCTGAAGATCTCACCAAAAAGAGGGGTTATCTGATTTGGGAAGCGAGGAAAGTTAAACTCACGTTACATTGGGTCATTCGAGATACTGTAAAGGATTGGTCCTGTGGCATACCGCCTTACAATGCCACCTGAACTGTCCAACGTCCACAATGTATTTTATGTGTCGATGCTCCAACGATATCTTCGAGATCCAAAACATATCATTAATCACGAAGGCCTCGAAGTTCAAAACGACCTCTCTTATGAAGAATAAATTCCATAATTAAAACAATCATATCCATGGATTTTAATTTTAAATAAGTAGGGCTCATAACATGAATAACATAATTGAATGTTAATATAATTTTTTTTAAAAAACATGATTTGCATAAAATAATAAAATAATTTACGTCTACTCGAAGTATAATATAGCTCACCTTAATATCAATTCCTACTTTTTCTCCAAGTCGTCCTGATCTCCCAAGACTATTCTTTTCCTACCAATTCCATTGAGTCCTATGCTATCCACCGCTTCCCTTTTATACTAAAGCTTGGAGGTGACTAATCATCCTAATCAAATGCTAATTCAATAGTCTATACCTTAGCTTCCACAAGTGGCAGTAACAAAACCCTCCAGCCAGTTGCCTACGTTTCATCATAATTCTTTATTTGCCTAACTATTTGTATTAATTTTATGGTTGTTTTAATTTGGCCCCAAACAATTTATTAATCACATTGTTATGGTTTGGTAGCAACAATGCTTCTAATTTTAGATTACATTCTAGCACGTATAACTATAAAATTAAATATTTTATTTTATTATCTTGCTTCAAATTTCCTTTCTCTTCGAGCTTCTGTCGAAATAACATACGGTGGAAATCGTGCTAGTCGAGTGAACTTACTTTCGTATTTCGCTATCGACATTGTTCTTTGCCTCAAATGTAGGAACTCTGATGCCTTTTGCTCCCGTAGTGATTCTAGAAAAAAACTTTTCATAGAACATATCTAGGAATCTCGCCTAAGTCACGATCTCCTCCTTTTCTAAGATAAGAAGCCACCATTCTTGTGCATCTTCCTTGAGAGTGAAAGTGGCAAAGGACACTTTCTATTCTTCTGTGCAGGGTAGGGCACGAAAAATCTTTTAATTTTAGAAGGCCCCTTTTTGGTTGGAAAGAAGATAAGGTGATAAGGCTGCACAATATATTGGGAGCAGGGCCTTGGCTACATCTTAATCAAAAGGATTCAATCAGGTGGAAGGCTCAGTAGTCAGGGCTATTTAAAGTTGAAGTTGTATATAACTGGTGCAAGCATAGTTTTGGACCTGTTCCCAGCTCATCAGATTTGGTTTGGAATAACTTTTTCCCTTCTAAATTCATTACTTGGCTTGCATGGAGGAGTAGGATGAAAACCTCTACAGTGTTTAGTAGAATTGGAGTTTTGTCAGATTTTAGAATGTTGCCCTGTGTGTTATGCAAAGCTAAGGTGGAAACTTCCAATCACCTTCTTTTGTATTGTTCTTTTGTGTGGCATGTTTGGTAAAAAAATCATGGACTGGTGGGGAATTTAGTGGGTGATACTAGGATCTTTCGAAGATTTGATGCATTGGTGGTTAGGGTGGAAGTTCAAGAAGAACGAAAAGCAAGTGTGGAAAGCTGTTTTTATTTATGTTGTTTGGTCTTTGTGGATTTACAAAAATGATTGTATCTTTAACCATACTCCTCCTGCTATTGATGAATTGTGTGAGTTAATAAAAGTTAGAGTGGCCATGTGGTTGAAGTCTTATGATTTAGGGTATTTCTACTCCATTTATGAGATTGTTTCAAATATAAAATGGGTGAGTCAAAACCAACAAGGATTGGAGATGGTTGGTGATTGTTCAAGCTTGTTTGGATGATACCTTTGTTGTTTCTTTGATATGTTTGGCTATTGGCTCCCTCTATTTGTTCTGGTTTTGTCTCTTTGTTAGGCTTCTATGCTGCTGGTTGCTATACTTCTGATTTGGTTGCTTTGTCTTTGCTATTGGATTTGGTTTTCTGAATGTTCTGGTTTTTGAGGTACACTACTGCGACAACTCTGCCTCTCTGATCTAGCTGGTAGTCCATGTTTGGCACTTCTTTATAAAAATTAGTTTTCTAAAACGATTTGCCGGATTTGGACTCTTTGGTGATTTATCAGTCTTGCATTGCACTTTGCAAGATTAGATTTATAACCGTGACATTGAGTCTGAACTATAGTAGCTAATGAACAAAATGGATTTCGCGCCTTCGCACGTGAAGCCGTGGACGTTTGGGCACGTCTACAGTTTCTAGCGACTCTGCTAGGGATTTAGAGAGCTTGACTCAAACTCATGATATCTTGTTTTGTTTACACTTATGTGTCTCTTTGCATTGCATTTGCATTGGTGCGCCTAGGACACCGTGTTTGCCGTATGCTATTTCTGAATGGTTTACCAGAGGCTCGCTTTGAGAAGCGTGCCATAAGGCTGACCGATTGCGTGCTCTGCCACGATGGGAACACAAACCCAATTTTTATGGGGGCACCCTTTTTTACTATTCGACTTAGTGCATATCGAAAACTTTAGTAACCATTCCAAGCTAGGACAGGTTGCTTACTTGATTATAGGTTGTTTGAAACCACTGTGTGCATAGTGAAACCCTATGTAGACGTCCCCAAAAGCCCCGGAAGGATGAGTCCCGTTCTATTCATTTTGGGCTCACTACAATTCGGACTCAAATTGTCACGGTTCTCAATCTGAACCAAAGAGTCCAAATCCGACAAATTATTTTGAGAAAATAGATTTTTTTGAAAGAAGCGCCAAACATGGACTGCTTTTCCAGATACAGAGTCGCCACCTAAATATTTTATTTTGGGGGAATTTGGGAAACCCTGACTCGTTGCCTAAGGCCACGTATCCGTCATCACCAAAGTTGCTTTGGCTCGGGAACTTGGGTACGATTGGGGAAGGTCACTTCGTGAGCACCCCTGCTCGCCTGATCAAAGATCGGCCTTTACTAACCATGATATCTAGTTTTGAAAACAATATAAGTTCTTATTCCGGTTATTAGCCTAGATTTACTATGTAATGCGCACAGCATACAAGTATAGACTGGGTTGCCTGATTTGGAACAAAACATTTCCTGCTTGTTTTTTAAAGTGATTTGCTACTCGCAAGTAGGCTTAAAATGCAGATTTTGCCACCCTCAGGTGGGCTTAGAAAAGATGGTTTTGCCACTATCTAGTGGGTTTAAAACTCACAGCTGATGATTTGTTCCAATCTAAATAACCCAACCTTCACCCACAGGCATTCAGGCAGTTATATCACATAAGCACATAGCCTCATGGTAAGCATGCTATCATGGCAGTCACTCACACGCGTGCAAGGACGCTAAAGCATAAAAACTTACCGAGTACTCCAAGCCAAAACAGAAGATATGTTAGAAATCCATGCATGATCCTAACTATACAGAGATGTCTAATGCCACACATGCAAAATGCAACTAACATAGGCCCGGCTATGGAAAACATGGCATATGGAATGCTACAGCTAACAAGTATTCAGCTCGGAATTGAAATACAATGCAGTGAGTTATGATGCGCCGAGCCCGGTGCATGCAAAACAGATGAATGGATGCAAACATGCTATCATACTGTATGCTAATTGAAACATGCCCTAATCTAACCATCATAAGCTGGTAAATAAAAAGGAGAAAGACGTGGGGTTGGAAGATATACATCACACGCACACACACTTATTACAACATTGCCCTCGCTCGGAGGGTCCGAATAAATAATACAGTCCCAAATGAATAATACAGTCCGAATAAGTACAAAACCCTAATTAATTAACAAATTTAACTAGTAAAGCAGTAAATTAGCATGCAAGCTCATGGACCGCCTCAGCTCTGTTCCGAATGATGAATGATACATGCTTGAGTTGCCTTGCACGGAAATCCATTGCGATGCCCCAATTAGCCTCTGTTTACAATTAAGCCCGAAATATTGCACGAAGCTCCAAAAGACTGCCGATTTCTGATTTGCTGCAACAGAGAGCAAGAAAGGGACATGGCAATGTATTTTCACATATATATGCTTGCCTCGATCCTCGTGCCATCAATTACGCATCTCGATGCATGATGGCCGAGGAGTCGAATTGCACGACTCAATATGAAATGAATGCACATGAAAACACCACTAAACCGAGGCTCCATCATGGATAATCCGAGGTGTCGGCAACTGGGAATTGAGACATGTTCCGTCACTCGGAGTACGAAACGTCCCTCATTTCCCGTGCTCGGGCTAACTCCTATCCCAAACATAATGCAATAGACATGACATGCATGAATGCAATCCTAGCATGCAACCTAGCATACACAATGCTATGAAATGGCATACACCATGCTCGATGTAACATGACATACACAATGCTCTAACATACAACCTAGCATACACAGTGCTATGGACTAAGATGGCATACAACCTAGCATACACAATGCTATGGACTAAGATGGCATACACAATGCAATATGGGCTTACACCAATATGAGTGGACCTCAGCCACACCCACATCCGTGGCCATAAGATGAAAATGAGGCAACCGAAATGCGTGCACACATGCACGCAAACCGAGGACCGAACCTAAGGCACAGTATGCAACTCTAAAAAGGCATGGCAAGGCATGAAATATGGCATACGGACATGCAAATTCTAGCACTGAAACATGATGCAAAATGACCCCGAATCATGGATATATGGCACTCGATGCATGAGATGAGCCCCGAAACTCAAAACTGAGCACAAGTATTGACTTATAGCTATACAAAGCATGCATTATTTGACCATGAAGCACAAAGACAGAGCCAAGGAAGTCCTAAAACATGAACATTTCCAGTTCAAAGCATGACCAAAAGATGCTAGCATGATGGACTAAAATAGCATGCAACTTTGACTAGCAAACATGAGTTACATGGCATGTACATGAAGCATGTGAGAACTCATCAAACCCGCAAAAATCGGTGAATAAAACTTGCCAAAATATGCCCAAATAACCTCTGAAATGCAGCCAATATATGTAAAAATGATGGGTTCCTTTAGAGGGCCATACAAGGGGTTATTAAGCACATACAAGGTAGACACTGAGCAAGAATAAACCAACCTTGGAAATGGGTTATGAAAGCCCTAAAACCCACCAAATAGGTCCTGGAATCATTCTCGGAAACATGCAAAGAAAGGCCTCTTTGAAAGGCCTTGAATGTGATTTCTCTACACATGCAACATAGACATAAAATATGGTCAAAAGGGCCTTGGACAGAGCCAAGGAAGACCCCAAAACTCACAGAATGAGGCTTGAAACATGACTTCAAAGCATGAAAAATAGGGTCCCTTTGGAAGGCCTAAGAGACCCCCAAACAAGGCAAGGAGAGATGCAAATGCTCTAATGCATAGCCCTAATCATGGAGAGATGAAGCATGCATAGGGGGAAGATGACCCCAAACAGCAAAGAGACCTCAAGAAAACTTAAAGAGGAGGTCAAAACATGATTTTTTTTCAGTTTATATCAAGCCTCAAAAATATTCACAAGTAAGGCTAAAATATGATGCAAAAATAGTCCTAAAAGAGAGATAAAGGACAAGGGGCAGCAGATGGTCTCAAACAGAAAAGAGCCCTTCAACAAAGTTGAAGAGAGGCTCAAAATAAGACACTTTATAGTTTGGGTCGGAGCCCAAAAATGTTTGAAAATAGGGCTAACCAATGGAGCAAAAGAATGCAAGTTTAATGGAAATAGCTACTTACCCTTGAAGGGAAGCAAAGTGGGAGCTTTTGGACCAAGTTGGTGAACCTTCAACCTCTGTAAATGGCCTCCAAGTTGCTAGGATGGAGTGTGGAGGTGGTAGGCTATGAGGTGTAGGGTAAAATGGCCAAGAACCAAGGTGTTTGGAGGCTTGGAGTAGATAGATATATGGTTGTATGTATCAATGCCCCAGCTAGTTTTCTAACCCTTAGAAATGAAGCTCAAGGGTTGGTTTTATAGAGGGAGAGGAGCCAAAGAAAAGGGGGGAAAAACCAATTCAAATTTCCCCCCAAAAGGACAGACCCTCGGGCAGAGGATCTGGTGCAAAACAGTTGGCACAGCTGGAATGCACCAGAAGGGACAAACATGGCCGGCCAGGTTCAAAAAATCCAGGTGGCCGGCCGGCCACCTCCCTTGGCCGGCCAACCAGGGGTCAAAGGGGTCAAGCAAAATTACTGGCCGGCCACCCCAAAAAGGTGGCCTCCCAGATGAGTGCAACACATCTGTATGGTCAAAACCCAGAAAATGTGAACCAGGAGAGAGAAAAACCAGTTTCTTAGAGGGGTTCAAAAGGGTCAAGGACAATTGCTGGCCGGCCTACCCATATTGGTGGCCTCCCAGGTGTGTACAACACAATGGTGTGGTGGAAAGTCAGAAAAAGTGGCCCAAGAATGGGAAAAACTAGCTTTCTAGTGAAGAAAACGGGCAATGAAGAGCGATGAAGAAATAAAACTGCTTTTTCAGAAAAATTGCTGGCCTCCCACCTTCCTACAACCTTTCTAACAATGAAAATAAGGTCCCTGCCAAAAATGGACTACGACGGATGCAAAACGAAGGTTCGGGGGCCAAAACACACAGTTCGGGGCCCCGAAAACAGGCTGTTAAGCACCGAAGGTGGCGTTCGACCACGAAATTGGTCTCTCGGGCCACAGTGTCCCTCAAAAGGGAGGAAATAAGGTGTTTGCCAAAAACCGAAGCAAACAAAGGTAGTTAAGCGGTCCCGCACCGAGACGCACGGCCGACGGCTCCGAAAATCGAAAACCGGGCTCCAAACGGGAAAAATGGCCTACGACCACGAAACGTAGCCCACGGCCACTGAGAGATGATCTACGAGACCTCTCTCTCCCTTCGGGAAGAGAAAACAAAGAAAAGAGGGCCTGGTTCGCAAACCAAGGCAAAGCTCAAGAGAGTCCGGAAGTCCGGAGGCAAGGCTCGCAGCCAAGACTCCGCAACCTCAGAACAAGCACAAAATGCAACATCACCAAGCGCTCAATCGGTGACGTCTGAGTCTTAAGGTCGGTCAAAAATGGAGTGTCTACAGTTGCCGCTCTTTGACAGAACTCGAAAGTCAATGAGTGACGGGAGTGAATGTCAAAGCCCAAAGACGACCAATTTTTGATAAGGCCGAAGACTTAGACAAATAGGCGAGATAAACAAAGAGATGTGTCCGCAGGCAGGGGCAAAAATGCAACTAACAATGCAAAAAGCCAAACGTACCTCATGATCATGCAAATGTAGCAAGCTATAATGAAGCAAGTATTCACAAAAAGATGCAACAGTTTTAAGCAAGAATGCAAAGCAACAACTACATTTCATGCAGTTTTAGAATGCAGAGAATTATTCAATTCTCGCCACATCTCACACGGAGAAGATACAATACCTGTGCGGCTCGTTTGGTTGCACCAGCCTCAAATGAACCGTACATACAATATCGTGCCTCGGCAATGTCCTATCTCATGCTGATGTGGGAATCTTTCGTTTTTTCTTGGTTGAACCATAGGTTCTACTTTTCTCCCTGACTATGGTCGCAGCTTTCCCTATTCTCCAACAGGGTGACAGACTAGGTTGGTTCAGTATCAAGAATTGAGGTGCATACACATGCTATCTCAATCTATGGGGCTACCATACAGATTTCAAGCGGAGGATATACCTCTGGGTATTTAAACCAGACTTTAGTCTCGGAAATCCCGAACCTTTGCGTTCTAGGCAAGAGCCATTCAAACTCTAGTTTCCACCATCTCAGTTGGTCTCCTAGGAACTCACCGCAAACAAAGGCAGGTGGCTATACCAGACCACCGGAAGTCGTTCGGGCACGACAAACACCAAAGGAATTGCACCTTTAGAGGATTTAAGGTCTCCTAGACCAGAGAGTGCACAAGATAGTGCGAATAAAGATGCAGGATTTAAGGTCTCCTAGACCAGGTGAGTGCACAAGACAGTGCGAGCTAAAGGTGCACAAAACAGTGCGAGTAAGGTGAATGCACAAAACAGTGTGATATAGGTAAGGTGCATAAAATAGCACGACGAAATGCATGCACAATGCAAGACTTGGTACACAACTTACGACATAGCATTCCATTCATTTGGCTCACAGCTCACAACACAACATTCTGTTCGTTTGGCACGCAGCTCGAAACACAACACTGTATTTAATCTGGGCACGTAACTCTTTTTTCGGGCACACAGCTCATTTTTGCGCACACGGCTCATTTCGGGCACATAGCTCACTTTCGAGCACACAACTTTTTTTTCGAGCACACAGCTCATTTTCGGGCACACGGCTTGTTTGCGGGCACACAGCTCATTTTTCGGGCACACAACTCCTTTTTCGGGCACATAGCTCATTTTTGGGCACACGGCTCATTGCGGGCACACAGCTCGCTTTCGGGCACACAGCTCATTTTCGAGCACACAGCTCGTTTGCGGGCACACAGCTCCTTCTTCGGGCACACAGCTCCTTTGCGAGCACACCGCTCATTCTACGGGCACACAGCTCGTAACACTACTCAATCTGAACACTGAGTCCATAACGCAACATTTGGTTTGCATTTTGAACACACAGCTGAAGCACTTGAATTTCTAAACACGCAGCTCATGCTTTTGGTTGTGAATACGCAGCCCACATTTTTGAAATCTGAACACGCAGCTCAAACTTTTTATCGTAAACACGCAGTCCACATTTTTTAAATCTGAACACGCAGCTCAAACTTTTTGTCGTGAACACGCAGCCCACATTTCTAAAATCTGAACACACAACTCAAACTTTTTGTCGTGAAAACACAGCCCAAACTCTTGATGGTGGACACACAGCCCACAGTTTTTGAAATCTAAACAGGCTGCCCAAACTCTTAAGGTGAACACACAGCCCACAGTTTTTGAAAGTTGAACACGCAGCCCAAACTCTTGAGGTGAACACACAGCCCACAGTTTTTTTTTTTTAAATCTGAACACGCAGCCCAAATGCTTGAGGTGAACACACAGCCCACAGTTTTTGAAAGTTGAACGCCCAGCCCAAACTTTTGATGGTGAACACACAGCCTACATTTTTCTGAAATCTGAACACGCGGCCCAAACTCTTGATTATGAACACACAGCCCATAGTTTTTGAATTTTGAATGCGCAGCCCAAACTCTTGTGGTGAACACGCGGCCCACATTTTCTTGAAATCTGAACGCACAACTCAAACTCTTGCGGTGAACACGCAGCCCACATTTTCTTGAAATCTGAACACACTGCTCAAACTTGTTGTCGTGAACACACAGCCCACAGTTTTTGAAAGTTGAACACGTAGCTCAAACTTTTGAATTTCTGAACATGCAGCCCATTTTTTGATTGTGAACACACAGCACACACTTGTTGAAAGTTGAACACGCAGCCCAAACTTCTGAATTTCTGAACACGCAGCCCTTTTTTGAATGTGAACAAACAACACACATTTGTTGAAAGTCGAACACGCAGCCCAAACTTTTGAATTTCTGAACACGCAGCTCATATTTTGAATGTGAACACGCAGCCCAAACTTTTGAATTTCGGAACACGCAGCTCATATTTTAAATGTGAACACGCAGAACACACTTGTTGAAAGAAGTTGAACACGCAGCCCAAACTTTTGGATTTCTGAACACGCAACTCATATTTTGAATATGAACATGCAGCACACACTTGTTGAAAGAAGTTGAACACGCAGCTCATGCTTTTGAATTTTAGAACACGCAGCTCATATTTTGAATTTGAACATGCAGCTCGTAGATTTAAATTTGAACACGCAGCTCATACATTTGAATTTGAACACGCAGCTCGTAGATTTGAATTTGAACACGCAGCTCACACTTTTGGATCTGAACACGCAGCTCAGACATTTGGATTTGAACACGCAGCTCACTCATTTGAATCTGAACATACAGCTCATACATTTGAATTTGAACACGTAGCTCGCAGATTTGAATTTGAACATGCAGCTCACACTTTTGGATCTGAACACGCAGCTCAGACATTTAAATTTGAACACGCAGCTCACTTATTTGAATCTGAACACGCAGCTCATACATTTGAATTCTGAACACACAGCTCAAACACTTGATGTTGAACATACAGCTCGAACTTCAATTCTGAACACACAGCCCATATACTTCATGTGGAACACGCAGCTCACACATTTCTCTTCTGAACACATAGCTCATTCATCTCATTTGCACGCAGCTTCTATATTTCATTTCTGAACACGTAGCTCATTCATTTCAATTTTGAACACGCAGCTCATATCACAACTCTGCTCGACCTGAACACACGGCTCATAACACAGTGTTCTTTTAATTTTGAACACACAGCTCATTCTGAACATACAGGATGCGACGACAAAACTTGCAGAAGTTGAAACAAACTCAGATGCCCGACATTTTTTTTCTTTTTTCTTTGGCTTTGAAGTCTGGAACCTATATAGCTTCAGATAGGTCCCGATTTTACTGTTTTCACATGCCCCGGGTTGAACCCTGCGGTTTTTGAAAGAACAAAATCTCGTTTTGCACAAGCATAGAGAATGGCACAGCACTTTGAGCACAAAGCGATTTTTTTTTTTGAATTTGAAATTGAGAATGATTCCTCAACCGGGTATTGAGCCTACAACTGACCACAGTCAAAATGACTCAATAACGGAAAACAAAGGTAGAACAACCTAAACACATCTCAACAAAGGAAAAACAAGGTAAAACAACCTAAACACACCGAGTGACACTCGAAACGACTCAAAACAAGAATCGAGAGAAAGTAAAAGACACAACACTCAGACGTATTGGAAAGACGAAAGAACTCTCAGATCGCGGGGAGCCAGTTTCTCTGGGTATTGTTTCCCACCCTTTCTCATTTGTGATTCTTACATCACTCGACCCTCAGGCTCTGTTTTTCTCTGAAAACCCTTTTCTCACTTTTTCTCTCCACGCGCATCTCTCTATTCTTCAATCTCTCATATTTTTTTTATATCACTCCCCTGGGTGGTTGATGGATAAATAGGAAGTTGTGGGTTCATGCCCAACATTATCAGCTCACGGCTATTTCCTCCGATGACGTTTAGTCGATGCCTCGGATAAGGGAGTGGAATATATTGATCCATTCCAAATTGTGCCTCGCACTTGGCTTAATACCTCATTGCTAGGAGGGTGAGAGAGCTTTCAGCCCTTCGTTATTAACCTCAGTTGTGCCCTTTCTGGCAAAGAGAGTGCCCTTTCTGGCAAGTATGGTGCCCTTTCTAGCAAGTATGGTGCCCTTTCTGGCAAATGTACCGACAACGGGGAAAAGACAGGAAGCCTGACTCAACTGTGCCCTAGTTCATTATTTTGACCATTTTTGTTTTTGTTTTTTTTTTTGGTTTCTGCTTAAAACAATTTTAACCAAAATGAGAGTTAGATTAATGCGCTTGTTCGATTTTCTGATTTGAAATCATGCGACTTAGGTTATGAGCACTGAAAATTTTCCATTTTTGGGTCCAAGAAATGGTCTTGTTTTGGAAAAATGGAATACTTTTCGAGAGAATTAGTCAACTTCATTAAAAATTCTCAAAAACTATTTTTGCAAATGGCCATTGCTCAACGAGCATAGAACCCACTCTCGAGATGCATAACCTCAAATTTAAAGGAAAGTTGCCCCTTGCTTGAGGGGAGCTGCGTGGCAACGAAAAGTTGCCCCTTGCTTGAACGGCACTGCAGCGCATTGAATGGCAACGGAAAGTTGCCCCTTGTTTGAATGGCACCGGAGCACGCTGTATGGCAACAAAAAGTTGCCCCTTGTTTGAATGGCACTGCAGCGCGCTGTATGGCAACGGAAAGTTGCCCCCTTGTTTGAATAGCACCGCAGCACACTGTAACCAGTCTACAGAGTGACGATCACAACCGAACTCTGGGATACAGAGAAGACAAAGATGACCCAAACCATTACATAGGCACAATCGAATTTGAAGTGTTTTACGGCTGGACTTCATAATGAACTTGCCTACGTATCCCAAAGGTGGGAATCAAGCCTTGCGTAGTTCGGGGTTAAGGTACACTCGGGTATTAACCTCTCCTTTTACGCTCTAACTTTTGCCAAAGCCGCCCTTCTGGGTTTTCAACCTTACGAGCTTTGTTCTTCTTTCTTTTCATTTCTTTTTCATCTTTTCTTTTCAAATTTCTTCATTTTTTTTTTCATTCTTTGCATTTTTCTTTTTTTCTTTTTTTTTTTCTTTTTCTTGCTCTAACTTTTGCCTGGGTCGCCCTTCCGGGTTTTCAACCCAGCGAGCCCCTCGAGGGTAAAAGTGTAGCTTTGTCCATGTCAAATGGTTTTGAGATCCTGAAGTCATCTGAATCCAAGAGAATGGCTGATGTTCGCCGACGATGCAGGAGTCCATCCAATGGAGGGTGAATTTGCCCCTAGTGTTGTAGATAGAAACTCGGTTGTCCTTCAGCAATGTCTTTTTCTTTCCTCCCTTCTGGGGTTTGGCATTCTTGCCGATCTTCATTGATTTGTGGGATGATCCATCTTCGGCTCTTCGAGCACAATTTGGCATCTTTTGCCCCTAGTCCGAGGGGTGCTTCTGATCTAGCTTTGCAAGCTTCTTTTGACGACGTCCGACCTTCTTGATCGGACTTCCCTGCCCCTAGTTCGAGGGCTGCTTCAAATCTGGCCACACAGGCCTCACATCATGGTTGACCGTTGAACACTCTGAATTAAGGTCCAAGGTTTGAAAGCAAGGGGTCTAGTCTCAAGGCTGAGAGTGATCCTAGGCTGCACAATCTCAAGAGCGATTCCACACAGGTCTTCACAGGATCGCGCAAAAACATTTTTTGAAATCTTTTAAGAAAGCGACAAATCACTCGTGCTGAAGACAGTGCGGAACTAATCTGGATTAAGCCAAGATCCTTTCCAGTACTCATACTAACAAGCATGATCTCATTCGTTAAAGGCTGAGCATGCCTCTCTTTCTCTCAATTGATCAAATTTTTGCAAATCCCGAGGAATTCCTTCATCTTTGTTTTTCACCGCAGTGTTAAAAAAAAAGAGTTTTTGAAAAAACTTAGGTCGATGTAATGAATTCAAGGCACAAAAGAGCAGGTGAAATGCACTGCCGTTTCATTCAAGTTTGCTGGGACAACAAGCTCAAAGCAGAAACAAGCACAAAAGCATGAAAACCACAGCTATTTCGATTAGATCTTCTGGTGTAACTGGCTCCCCGGCAGAAACAGACTCAAAAGAAAGCAAAAAGACAAACACAAAACAAGCAAGTGATGTCCGAGGTAACACCCCCGAAATCACCCGACTTCGACACAACAAGACAGACTCGATACAACAAGACAGACCCAACTAACTTAGTAAGAAGAGACTGATTCTGTACAAAAAGACTGACTCACCTTATCCCCCATAAATTCATTGGTCAAGTGCTGATAGACTTTGCAAGACTGGTGCGACGATGACCCTGTTGTCAAACAGATCTTGTACATCATGGCGCAGACGAAAGCAACTATCAGTGTCATGACTGGTTTGTTGATGGTAGGCACAGTACTTAGTCTGGTCATGCTTTGGAGGGAGAGGATTGGGTAGAGGCCGAGGCTCCAGGGGTCTAAGGTGCCCCCTTTCGGCAAGGATCTGGAGCACCTCAAAAAAAGGCATATAAAGGGCGTGGAAGACTCTGCACCCTCGGGGCAGATACTTCGAAGTTTGCTGACTTTTTCCGGACGCACTGGCAAAAGGATCGGCAGGTGCCGCCTTGGCTTTCTGATCTTTTCCCAGTGCAGGGTTAGAATTAGAGGGAACTGTTCTGGCATGACGGGGCCTATCCCGATTTTCTGTCTGGCTGAAACTCCTCTCAGTTGGAGTGGGGAAAGCATCATCCACAGTTTTAGCCATCACTGCGAATATTTGTTGTTTATTCAACCCCCCGGCTTTCAAAGCCTCGACTGTCCATAGCAGTTGTTCAACAAGATCAGCATATGTTCCCACTTTGTTCTTACCTCTAGCCTCAATTTGATCGGGGGTTTGGGTTGCTATATCAGAGCGAAACCCGGTTGTTGTTGACACGTCATTGCTATAGCTTGAAACAACCTAAGGTTGGCTAAGCTCAATCACAATTCGCCCTAGTAGTGGGGGCTCCTATGGTACAAAATTCCCGGCATACGATGTGGCTGGTGGCAAAGCTGACATTCCATAAGCGAGATCAGCCACAAACCTCTGAAGGTCACCAATCATTCCCATCAACTCAAATGTGGTGGGCTCACGGGCTTGAAACAACTGGGGTTCCCATATTGGACGCGCGGCAGGCGACTTGGGTGGGTATGGCATTTCAGCATCGGTCTCACCCTGCAAGATGATTCCTTGGTTTAATGCAGCTGTCATAACCACAATTTCCTCTGAATTTTGGGTCATCATGAGTCCACTGAACTGAACGGAAGTGATGTGATTGGTGACGAGGGATCAAACGTCTGCCTTGCCTCAGCGAAGGAGAATACTGGCTATTCTGAACTAAATCTCTGAACCCCCCCCCCCTGAAAGAGAAAATAGGTAGCATTTTAGCCCGATTTCATCAGAATAGACATAGGCATAGCTGAATAACTGTATTCTACAATTAATTACTGGTCCCCAAAATCATTGCCCCAAACCTGAATCTGATACCCGCAGATCTACTGATTCCCAAAACACTGATACTGGTGCCCGCAGGCCGGATGCCCAAACTTGTGAACTGATACATGCATTCCTGTAGAGACGCACTCTAAAGCACATAACAAACAAGTGAGAGCCAAAACACCCCTATGTTGGGGTAGGGTTTCCCTGTCCTATTTTGTCAGGAGCTAGGGTTTCACTACGCACGCAGTGGTTTCAAACAACCTATCAGGTAAGCAACCTGTCCTAGCTTGGAATGGTCACTGTGGATTCCGAACATACACTAGGTCGAATGGTCAAAAGGGTGCCCCGGCGGGGTTTGTGTTTCCATACTGGCAGAGCTCGTAATCGGTAAGCCTTATGGCACGCAGCCTCTGGCAAACCGCTCAGGAATAGCAGATGGCAAACACGGTGTCCTAGGCACACCAATGCAAATGCAATGCAAAGAAACACATAAGTGTAATCAAAACAAGATATCATAAGTTCGAGTCAAGTTCTCTAAATCCCTAGCAAAGTCGCCAGAAACTGTAGACGTCCCCGAATGCCCCGGGAGAATGAGTCCCGTTCTGTTCATTTTGGGTTCACTACAATTCGGACTCAAATTGTCATGGTTCTCAATCTGAACCAAAGAGTCCAAATCCGGCAAATCGTTTTGAGAAAACAGATTTTTTTTGAAAGAAGTGCCAAACATGGACTGCTTTGCCAGATACAGAGTCGCCACCTAAATATTTTATTTTGGGGGAATTTAGGAAACCCTGACTTGTTGCCTAAGGCCACGTGTCTATCATCACTAAAGTTGCCTCGGCTCGGGAACATGTGTACGATTGGGGAAGGTCACTTCGTGAGCACCCCCACTCGCCCGATCAAAGATCGGCCTCTACTAACCATGATATCTAGTTTTGAAAACATTATGCGTTCATATTCCGGTTATTAGCCTAGATTTACTATGTGATGCGCACAGCATACAAGTATAGACTGGGTCGCCTGATTTGGAACAAAACATTTCCTGCTTGTTTTTTAAAGTGATTTGCTACTCGCAAGTAGGCTTAAAATGCAGATTTTGCCACCCTCAGATGGGCTTAAAAAAGATGGTTTTGCCACTATCTAGTGGGTTTAAAACTCACAGCTGATGATTTGTTCCAATCTAAATAACCCAACCTTCACCCACAGGCATTCAGGCAATTATATCACATAAGCACATAGCCTCATGGTAAGCATGCTATCATGGCAGTCACTCACACGCGTGCAAGGATGCTAAAGCATAAAAACTTACCGAGTACTCCAAGCCAAAACAGAAGCTATGTTAGAAATCCATGCATGATCCTAACTATACAGAGATGCCTAATGCAACACATGCAAAATGCAACTAAGATAGGCCCGTCTATGCTAAATATGGCATATGGAATGCTACAGCTAACAAGTATTCAGCTCGGAATTGAAATACAATACAGTGAGTTATGATGCGCCGAGCCCGGTACATGCAAAACAAATGAATGGATGCAAACATGCTATCATACTGTATGTTAATTGAAACATGCCCTAATCTAACCATCATAAGCTGGTAAATAAAAAGGAGAAAGACGTGGGGTTGGAAGATATACATCACACGCACACACACTTATTACAACATTGCCCTCGCTCGGAGGGTCCGAATAAATAATACAGTCCCAAATGAATAATATAGTCCGAATAAGTACAAAACCCTAATTAATTAACAAATTTAACTAGAAAAGCAGTAAATTAGCATGCAAGCTCATGGATCGCCTCAGCTCTGTTCCGAATGATGAATGATGCATGCTTGAGTTGCCTTGCGCAGAAATCCATTGCGATGCCCCAATTAGCCTCTATTTACAATTAAGCCCGGAATAATGCACGAAGCTCCAAAAGACTGCCGATTTCTGATTTGCTGCAACAGAGAGCAAGAAAAGGGCATGGCAATGTATTTTCACATATGTATGCTTGCCTCGATCCTCATGCCATCAATCACGCATATTGATGCATGATGGCCGAGGAGTTGAATTGCACAACTCAATATGAAATGAATGCACATGAAAACACCACAAAACTGAGGCTCCATCATGGATAATCCGGAGTGTTGGCAACTGGGAATTGAGACACGTTCCGTCACTCGGAGTACAAAACGTTCCTCATTTCCCGTGCTCGGGCTAACTCCTATCCCAAACACAATGCAATAGACATGACATGCATGAATGCAATCCTAGCATGCAACGTACCATACACAATGCTATGAAATGGCATACACCATGCTCGATGTAACATGACACACACAATGCTCTAACATACAACCTAGCATACACAGTGCTATGGACTAAGATGGCATACACAATGCAATATGGGCTTACACCAATATGATTGGACCTCAGCCACACCCACATCCGTGGCCATAAGATGAAAATGAGGCAACCGAAATGCGTGCACACATGCACGCAAACTGAGGACCGAACCTAAGGCACAGTATGCAACTCTAACAAGGCATGGCAAGGCATGAAATATGGCATACGGACATGAAAATTTCAGCACTGAAATATGATGCAAAATGACCCCGAATCATGGATATATGGCACCCGATGCATGAGATGAGCCCTGAAACTCAAAACTAAGCACATGTATTGACTTATAGCTATAAAAAGCATGCATTATTTGACCATGAAGCACAAAGACAGAGCCAAGGAAGTCCTAAAACATGAACATTTCTAGTTCTAAGCATGACCAAAAGATGCTAGCATGATGGACTAAAATAGCATGCAATTTTGACTAGCAAACATGGGTTACATGGCATGTACATGAAGCATGTGAGAACTCATCAAACCAGAAAAAATCAGTGAATAAAACATGCCAAAATATGCCCAAATAACCTCTTAAATGCAGCCAACATATGCAAAAATGATGGGTTCCTTTAGAGGGCCATACAAGCAGTTATTAAGCACATACAAGGTAGACACTGAGCAAGACTAAACCAACCCTGGAAATGGGTTATGAAAGCCCTAAAACCCACCAAATAGGCCCTGGAATCATTCTCAGAAACATGCAAAGAAAGGCCTCTTTGAAAGGCCTTGAATGGGATTTCTCTATACATGCAACATAGACATAAAATATAGTCAAAAGGGCCTTGGACAGAGCCAAGGAAGACCCCAAAACTCACAGAATGAGACCTGAAGCATGACTTCAAAGCATGAAAAGTAGGGTCCCTTTGGAAGGCCTAAGAGACCCCCAAACAAGACAATGAGAGAGGGGGTCAACGCCCCTCTGATTTTGGCCCTCAAAAATACATCTAAGCCACTGAAAATCGACTAGATTTCAGTGGCTAAGAGGCCAAACCATGGCCAATGCAAATGCTCTAATGCATAGCCCTAATCATGGAGAGATGAAGCATGAATAAGGGGAAGATGACCCCAAACAGCAAAGAGACCTCAAGAAAACTTAAAGTGGAGGTCAAAAAAAAATTCAATTTATATCAAGCCTCAAAAATATTCACAAGTAAGGCTAAAATATGATGCAAAAATAGTCCTAAAAGAGAGATAAAGGACAAGGGGCAGCAGATGGTCTCAAACAGCAAAGAGCCCTTCAACAAAGGTGAAGAGGGGCTCAAAATAAGACACTTTACAGTTTGGGTCAGAGCCCAAAAATGTTTGCAAATAGGGCTAACCAATGGAGCAAAAAAATACAAGTTTAAGGGAAATAGCTACTTACCCTTGAAGAGCAGCAAAACACGAGCTTTTGGACCAAGTTGGTGAACCTTCAACTTCTGTAAATGGCCTCCAAGTTGCTGGGATGGAGTGTAGAGGTGGTAGGCTATGAGGTGTAGGGTAAAATGGCCAAGAACCAAGGTGTTTAGAGGCTTGGAGTAGATAGATATATGGTTGTATGTATCAATGCCCCAGCTGGTTTTCTAACCCTTAGAAATGAAGCTCAAGGGTTGGTTTTATAGAGGGAGAGGAGCCAAAGAAAAGGGGGGAAAAACTAATTCAAATTTTCCCCCAAAAGGACAGATCCTCGGGCAGAGGATCCGGTGCAAAACAGTTGGCACAACTGGAATGCACTAGAAGGGACAAACATGGCCGGCCAAGTTCCAAAGGTCCAGGTGGCTGGCTGGCCACCTCCCCTGGCCGGCCGACCAGGGGTCAAAGGGGTCAAGCAAAATTACTGGCCGGCCACCCCAAAAAGGTGGCCTCCTAGATGAGTGCAACACAGCTGTATGGTCAAAACCCAGAAAATGTGAACCAGGAGAGAGAAAAACCAGCTTTTTAGAGGGGTTCAAAAGGGTCAAGGACAATTTCTGGCCGGCCTACCCATATTGGTGGCCTCCCAGGTGTGTACAACACAATGGTGTGGTGGAAGGTCAGAAAAAGTGGCCCGGGAATGGGAAAAACTAGCTTTCCAATGAAGAAAACGGGCGATGAAGAGCGATGAAGAAATAAAACTGGTTTTTCAGAAAAATTGCTGGCCTCCAACCTTCCTACAACCTTTCTAACAATGAAAATAAGGTCCCTGCCAAAAATGGACCAAGACGGATGCAAAACGAAGGTTTGGGGGCCGAAACACGCAGTTCGGGGCCCCAAAAACAGGCTGTTAAGCACCGGAGGTGGCGTTCGACCATGAAATTGGTCTCTCAGGCCACAGTGTCCCTCAAAAGGGAGGAAATAAGGTGTGTGCCAAAAACTGGAGCAAACAGAGGTAGTTAAGCGGTCCCGAACCGAGGCGCACAGCCGACGACTCCGAAAATCGGGAACTGGGGCTCCAAACAGGAAAAATGGCCTACGACCATGAAACGTAGCCCACGGCCACTGAGAGATGATCTACGAGACCTCTCTCTCCCTTCGAGAAGAGAAAACAAAGAAAAGAGGGCCTGGTTCGCAAACCGAGGCAAAGCTTAAGAGAGTCCGAAAGTCCGGAGGCAAGGCTCGCAGCCAAGACTCTGCAACCTCAAAACGAACACAATATGCAACATCGCCAAGCGCTCAATCGGTGACGTCTGAGTCTTAAGGTTGGTCAAAAATGGGGTGTCTACACCCTAGCTCCTGACAAAATAGGACACGGAAACCCTACCCCAACATAGGAGTGTTTTGGCTCTTACTTGCTTGCTATGTGCTTTTAGAGTTGGCCTCTACCGGAATGCACGTATCAGTTTGTAGGTCTAGGTATCACGCCTGCAAGCATCAATATTTGGGGAATCAGTTTACCTGAGGGTATCAGATCTAGGGCAGTGATTTGGGAACAGTGATCAGTGGTTGAGAACAGTTATTTCAGCTTACAAATGCCAACTGTGTGTTGTGTTTATTTAAGCCGTTATGCTGTCCATTTTTCTGTTCATTATTTCCTTATTATGCTTTATTTATCTTTTTGCAAGGTAGTTTAGCACCATTGCTTCTGACCAAACAGATATCCCCCGAGCAATCTAGGTTAGAGGTCGAAGGCTTAATCGACCCGCGAATCTAATAGACGGGCAAGCGGTGTTCCTTTCTTTACCCCCGGTTACCAGACGGAGGTCAAAAAGGCATAGTGCATTGGTACAATGGTCGCCAGATCAGTGGTCCACCCCATTAGTGAACAGTCAGGCTGAGGTCTCAGTTTCTACTGCAGGGACAGATATATCGATTGTTCAGATAGACCAACACCTTATGGCATCTATGGAAGAGATGATGCGTCAGCTCCAGGAGAGTATGCAAGCCATGCAGCAGGATGCTGCCCGTCAAGCAGAATTTGCCGAACGCCAGGCCGAGGTTATGGCCCAACAAGCAAAGTTGATTGCTAGACTTCAGCAACAACAACCACCACAGAAAGCCGGAGAATCTGCTTCGCACCAGGCTCCTCCCCCACCAAGAGTTCCGATACTTGGGGAGACCACACATGTCCAGGAAAATACGGACGTTCCAACAGGGCCGACTCCACCTCTAATCTACCCCAACTATCTAAAGCGCCGACCAATATAGTGGACACACCATTTGAGTTCGAGGTGGATCCCACAGCGCTAAAAGTGAGTAAGCTAGAAAAGCTGTTCAAGAAGTCTTAGGGCGTGGAATTTATTCCGGATATTGAGGATGGATATACCGACTCGGCCGTGACTCTGCCAGACCGGTTTAAAATGCCGCACATAGACCATTTCGACGGGCCTGGGGATCATATGGTGCATTTGTGGCTATTCTTGGACATACTAAGGCCGATGGGCCTCTCTAGATTGCAGAAGCTTTCTCTATTTGGCCGGACCCTGTCGGGTGTAGCGGCTATTTGGTATGCAAAACTGGAGGACTCCGTCAAGAGGAACTGGGAGGAGATGGCTGAAGCCTTTGTAGCTCAATACTCCTACAATACACAGATCGAGATCACAACTCGTGATCTCGAGACAACTAGGCAAGAGCCGAAGGAGAGCTTCTCCGATTTTGTGACTTGGTGGAGGGCCAAGGCCTCGATGATGACCATCAGGCCTGTTGACAAAGATCAGATTTGAATGGTTGTACGCAACCTCCAGCCCAAGCTCATGCAAAAGATGATCATCCTCCCCCTCTCCACCTTTGTAGATCTACATGAGATAGGGCTGCAGATCGAGGATGCTATGAAACAGGACCTCATTGATCATGAGAGAGATCAGCCCAAGAGGGCATTCAACCGCAGTACGAATGCAGGCACAAGCAGTGCTACAGTTGCTAGATCTTCAAACATAGGCATGGTCACCACCACCACCCCAAAAACCCTTGCAGCTACACCATTTACCGGTGCGTCCGGAAGTAGCTCACAAACAACCACGTTTCCACCCCGAAGCCAAAGAACCTTCAACCCACTATACATGTCTTTGTCCAAGGCTTTGGGGGTTTTGATCAAGAAAGGGCACTTGAAGCCCCTAGAGCCGCGGCCGTTGCCAAAAAAAACTTCCCCCCTCCCATAACCCGACGAAATACTGTGCCTTTCACCAATAGCATGGTCATGAAACCGACCATTGCTTTCGATTGCATCATGAGATTCAAGATCTCGTTGACAATAGGGTGATCGTGCCTCCGGAAAAGCCGAATGTCACCACCAACCCACTACCACCACATAACTGAGCTCCACCTCCCAAATGCATCAATTTGATCCAACTGGGGTTGTGTCATACGACCCTAGTATATATATCACCCCTTCTCACCTACCTAAGTCAGAGGTGTTCATTCCTGAAACCATGGACTTGTGCATATTGGACATCTCCCAAACCCAGCCAGAAACGGTGGTGGTGGCTATCAAAGATAGAATTGGGTTGACTATGGGGGCAGATGAGAATGATGATACAGAGCCTGAGGGGTCTGCGAGCTTCATGTACAACCCGAGCGGTTACATTACATCAGTAGGCCAGGCTAGGCTGAGAGTGGAATTGCCAGTGGGGGCAGAGATTTGTGTAGTCCAGGAGGATGGACCTAATCAGGGGCTAGATGACCTAGCGGATCTAGAAGAAAACATTGCAAACCTTCAGTTTTTCAACGAACAAGACTCAAGGGACGTGACTGTCAACTGGTTTGATCTGGAAGGGTCAGCGGAAGCTAATGGGTGGCTCAACGACGAGCCGGATGTTGTTGAGCAACTTCAGCCAGAATAGGGTCTGTTAGAGACGGAGATATCAGCAGTGGCCGGAAGGGCCGGGAATCAGTTCGCACCGCTGGAGAGCACCGGTGTTAAGAATTTTGCTCAAAACACGGGCAGTTTGAGTACGGAAGATTCTGAACAGCAGGCTGCACTGAAGCAGTTTGAGCAGGAAAGGATCGAAGATTCTGAGAGGGCTAGAAAGGCCAAAGCCCATGTGGGGACAGAACGTGCTATGTGCACAAGAATAGAATGTGCTGCGAGCATAGGAACGGAAGGTGCTGTGGGCACAGGAATAGTTGTAACGGAGCCAAACAGGTGTTTGTCGGCTGCCGATGGCATGTGGTGGGAAGATGACGACCTATGTCTTGCCCACACCGATGAAGAGTAGGGGCAAAGCCAGCCAGATGATACCTGGTATGTTGGCGAAGTTGACCACATGACTAGGAATGGGCGGTATTTCAAACCCCCACACTTGGATCGACCAGAGGCGTTTGGGAAGGACAAAGAGGTAGAGACGCAGAAAGAAAAACTGTTGGAGGAGGAGGCTGTGCTCAAACAGCTTAAGAAGATACAAGCAAACATCTCCATCTGGGGACTGCTTATGGCCTTAAGAGTTCATAGACAAGTTGTCCTTTCTGCAATGGACAAGGCCAAACTTTCAATCGACACCACGCCTAAGCAGCTGGTAGGATTGGTTTTTCTGGGAGGAGCTTCTCTGACGTTGACCTTCATTGACAAAGAGCTGAACCATAACAAACCTCTCTACATCTCTGTCGAGTGTAGAGAAAAATAGGTACTGGTGGTTCTTGTCGACACAGGATCTGCTATCATTGTGTGCCCGTCGAGGACGGCATATGCAATCGAGTTGAAACCCACGGATTTTGTGCCAACTGCCCAAGTGATAACACAAACAGAGAGGTGATAGGGACCATGAAGATTCGAACTCAGGTTGGTCCAGGACAGCAGGATATTGACTTTCATGTCTTAGACGTTCCCGCAACCTTTAATCTACTCCTAGGGCGGCCGTGGCTGCACCAGGTAAAGGCAGTCTCTTCCACCCTACATCGGGGGTGGCTATAGTTTTTGGGAATTCGTCAATCCATCCGCTGCCAGAGGTGTCTACACCAGTTTTGGAAATCGAGCATGGCACGGAGGATGTATTCCTGTCAGGATTTACCCTAGCCGAGGCCCGAGTCGTACAGAACATTTTGGCTGTTGATGAGGGCTTGTATGTCAGTGCACAGTCTGTGTACCTTATGAACAAGCTCCAGCACATCCCTGGGATGGGACTAGGGAAAAGTGGCCGGAAAGGCATTACAGCATCGGCCGAAGTGCCACACAATCCGCATACCTTTGGTTTAGGTTATCTGCCTACCAAAGAGGACTGGGTGAGGAAAGGCAAAGAGATGGCCGGAAGAGCCAGAGCCAAGCAGGCCGGGAGGCATTTTGAGTTGATGCATCGGCCTATCCAGGGTACCCTAAATGGACGCTTTGTCTAGGAGGGGGAAGACTTCCCATTTTGCGACTTCCCAGAGCCATGGCTAAACGCAAAGAAGCGGCGCCTGTCGGGGTTCAAGATCATCTTTGACTTGCAGTTTTCCAAGGATAATGTTGTCGAAGAGCAGACAGACCCATCAGCTGAGGCTGAGCAGTGTAAAGAAGAGGATTCCGAGAGCACCGAGATTGAAATGGGGGTAGCGCTGGCTTGTCTACTCTCAGATCCTCCAATCGTACAAGAGTGCTTAGGGGATAACTCAGTGTCTATGATTGGGAATGAAACGGCTGCGAGCCCATCTTCAAACATTCTGGATGCATCCATCACACCCTCCCTCGTCTGGCAATACGAGGAGGGATTCTTATCGAGCAACACCGGGTCAAGTAGTGAGCCAGAATCTGATTCCACCGAGTCTGTGGAGTCGAAATCAGGTTCCAGCTCGTCTGAGTCTGAGTCCGGTATTGTTGGGGATGACAACCCGGATGCCACAATCCTGTCTAGGTCGTCTTTTTCTTTTTCCTTTAAGTCTGTTATAATAGAGGAATCAGGCGATTTGGAAGTGATTAATGAGAATGGAATGGTTATGGCCTTCAAGTACTTTTCTGTGCCTTTGATTTATTGCATTAATCAGAACTTTCAAATTTTCGATGAAAATGACGAGGAAGAAATTCCTCCAGTTTTGAAATATTTGCTTGATCAAGAGCAGGAGACGTTTGTAAAACCGCTGGTTAATGAAATCACCCAAATTAATGTGGGTACTGAGAAGGACCTGCGGCTGGTCCAGATCGAGTCCACATTGTCTTTGGAGGAGCGCGAGCACTTAGTCACTTTATTAAAAGATTTCAAAGATGTTTTCGCATGGTCCTACAAACACATGCCTGGAATCGATCCTGAAATTGTACAGCACCGGATCCCTCTTGACCCAGAGGCCCGACCTGTTAAGCAGAAACTCAGAAGGATCCACCCGAACTGGGCTCTCAAGATGAAAGAAGAGGTCACCAAGCAAATTGACGCAGGGTTCCTGCTGGTATCTGAATACCCAACTTGGCTGGCTAACATAGTTCCGGTGTCGAAGAAAGACGGCAGAATTCGGGTATGTGTGGATTTCAGGGATTTGAATAAAGCCAGTCCGAAGGACGACTTTCCTATGTCGCATATCGACGAGTTAATGGACTTCACTGCTGGGCATGCGTTGCTCTCATTCATGGATGGATTTTCTGGCTACAATCAGATTCTGGTGGCACCCGAAGACTGGGAGAAGACTGCTTTTACCACCCCGTGGGGGACATATTGTTATAGGGTGATGTCGTTTGGGCTAAAGAATGCTGGGGCTACATATCAACGGGCTGCGACCATGATTTTGCATGATATGATCCATGAAGAGGTTGAGGTGTACGTGGACGACATGATTGTCAAGTCCAAGGAAAGAGAGGGCCACTACACCGCCTTGCAAAAATTCTTTCAACGGATCAGGGAGTATCGGTTACGGCTGAATCCTTAGAAGTGTACATTTGGTGTTAGAGTAGGGAAAATGTTGGGGTTCTTGATCACACAGAGAGGTATCGATGTCGATCCTTCTAAAATCAAGGTCATCTTAGAAATGCCACCACCAAGGACTGAAAATGAGATGCAAGGTTTTCTGGGTAAAGTGCAATTCATAAGACGGTTTATTGCAAAATTAACCTTGACTTGTGAACCACTCTTTGGTCTCCTGAAGAAAGGAACGAAGTTCCAATGGGACAGCCGATGCCAAGCTGCTTTTGAACAGATCAAGCAATATTTACGGAATCCACCTGTGTTATCACCGCCTAAGCCGGGAAAACCATTGATTATGTATCTTTCAGTGACTGAAACTACAATGGGCTGCATGCTTGCATAGGAGTCTGAGGACAAACTGGAGAGAGCTATCTACTACCTGAGCAAGAAAATGCTGGATTACGAGACCCGTTACACTCCGCTGGAGAAGGCTTGTCTGGCCTTGGTATGGGCTACCAGGAAGCTGCGGCACTACCTGTTAGCTCACTCTATAATACTGGTTTCGAGATTAGATCCCATCAAATATCTCTTTGAGAAACCAGCACTTACGGGTAGGCTAGCCCGTTGGTTGCTTCTGCTTTCCGAATTTGATCTGAAGTATGTGACACGCAAGTCAATAAAGAGAAAAGCGGTAGCGGAGTTCCTAGTCGACCACCCAGTTGAAGGGGATGAAGCAGTTGAGTACCTATTCCCAGACGAGGCCATTCTACATGTCGAAGAGGAAACCTGGACGATGTACTTTGACGGAGCGTCAAACCAATACGGGTATGGGATAGGGGTGTTGCTGATAGCACCCGACAATTCCCTTATACCTTTAACATTCAAACTCCGATTCAAAGTCTCGAACAATGAGGCAGAGTACGAGGCATGTATTGCTAGACTAGAAGCTGCCCTAGAACTAGGGGCAAAACGGTTGGACGTCATCGGGGACTCAAACCTTGTTGTATCTCAAGCTAAAGGAGATTGGAAAGTTAAAGAAGAAAAGATGAGAATCTACCACTAGACCTTGGACGTGCTGATTCCTCGGTTTGAGAAGCTGAACTTTGCTCATCTGTTAAGAGAGAACAAAAGGTTCGATGATTCATTAACAACTCTATCTTCTGTGATAAACATCCCTTTTGGAGTCCGGATGCATCTGATCATCATTGAACAGAAATTCGTGCTGGCCTACAAGTTGATTGCTGCCATAGATGAGGTACAAGATGAGAATCCCTGGTATTACGATGTCTGGAACTTCTTGGAAAAGAGGCATATCCACCAGGGGCAAATGCCAAGGATAAAAGGGCAATTCAAAGAATGGCCGCTCAGTTCATCGTCTGCGGGAGTAAACTGTACAAGAGAGGTCATCTCGGGATGCATAAGCTGTGTGTTGATGCTGAAGAGTCCAAGCACCTGATGAAGGCCATCCATGGAGGAGAGTGCGGAGTGTACATGAATAGGGTGATGCTAGCTCGGAAGATCCTTAGACAGGGGTTGCTACTGGTCCACCATGGAGGAGGATTGTATTGGCTTTGTCCGGTGATGCCACAAATGTCAAATCCATGCAAACCGCATGAACATTCCGCCATCGAAACTATACAACATGACTTCGCCACTACAACAAAAAGCATTTTTTGCGACGTTTTTTAGCAACAAAATTGAATTTTGTTGCCAATTGTATGTTTTTGGCGACAATATACGTGTTGGTCGCCAAAAAATACACCATTAGCAACAAATATCTCAATTCGTCGCAAAAAATGGTTGGCACCAATTTAATTTTTTGGACGGGAGCGCTAAAAACGTTTTGGCGACGAAATTAATATATGGCGACGAAACTGTTTGTTGCCAATTTGGGACTTTTTGGCGACAGAATTAAACTAGTCGCTGAAAGATGAATGATATTTATGGCAACATAATGATTTTCGTCGCCAATAAATTCCTTGTCAAAACTACGTCATTTTAAATATGTCTTCCCTTCTTTTTTTTTTTTATAAATATTTTAATGACCTTTAAGTGACTCAACAAAATTGACCTAAAAGAGTCTTCTTCGTCTCTTCTCATTCCAGAACCACAACCTGAAGCGGCACAAAGAGGTATGTTTCTCTCCCTCTTCTTCGTCTCTCTTTCCCTCTCCTTCTCCCTCTCTCTCTCACTATCTCACACTGTCTCATCTTCCTCTCTTTTTTCTTTATCATCAATTTCATTCTCTTGTTCGGCATTGTAGAACACAACACAATCAATGGGACTGATTTTTCCCTCACTCTCTCACACTCTCTCATCTTCCTCTTTTTCTTCTTTGTCATCAATCTAATTTTTCGGACTGCTATTCTGATTTTTCGTACTGATATTGTGATTTTCGGACTGATATTGTGATTTTTGGGACTGATATATTCTAATTTTTGGACTGATTTTTGGGACTGGTATGTTCTAATTTTTGGATTGATTTTTGGGACTGGTATGTTCTAATTTTTGGACTGATTTTTGGGACTGGTATGTTTTGAATTTTTGGACTGATTTTTGGGACTGGTATGTTCTGAATTTTTTGACTGATTTTTGTAAGAAACGAAATGTAGAGCTTTTTCAAGAGATGCAAGGATGGTTTATATAAGACTTTATATAGAGAATTCTTTGATGCAATCCACAGTCTTCTTTGATGCAACCCACAGATTCTTTGATGCAACCCACAGATTCTTTGATGCAACCCACAGAATTCTTTGATTTTGTCTCTGTTCTTGTGATTGATTTTGGAGCTGTGATAATCTCTGTTATTTATTTATTTATTTATTTTATATATATATATATATATTATATCTGCTTACAACAACCATAGACTGGTTGAAAATTTATTTTTTATTTTTTTTTTTATTTCTTGGTGATGTATTATATAGCATTAGAAGGAAAAAAGGTAAATGGATGTTACCAAGAAAACAAAGATCAAACTTAAGCTCGTTTGTTTAAGTGAAAGTTATTTTTTATTTTCTATATGTTCTATAGTTTTTTATGAAGGAAAAAAAAAGTTAACAACAAAATATATTTTTTATAGTCAATGCAAAATAATTTGTTTGGGTGAAAAATATTTTTCATTGTTAAAAAGTGAAAAAATATTGTTTGGATTAATATTTACCACAACTGTCAGTGTGTCGATGAGGCCCATCGATTGTGAGCACATAGCATGACATGGCATTAAGAAGCATATGTTAATGGGATATTTGAGAGCATTGGCTGAGATTGTCTTTGCCATTGGCTTAGATGGAGTATGCAAAATATGACTCTTGTTTTGTTTTGTTGGGTATGTGAATGAACCAGGGAACTTGCATTTTTTTTTTTTTTGTATTTTTATTGAAGTGTTGTGTCATGATGGTGGACCACAGTTTTGTGTTGAATATTCTTACAAGTTACAACTATTCATTGCCCAAAAAATTATAGATATTTTGTGTGTCGGTGACCCTTTTAATAATTTCATTATATAACATTCATTTCATGTCCACTCTCCATTAATTTCATGTATAGTGCGATTTTAATTTAAACTTTGATTTACAATTCAAATGTTATAGGTTATTGGCTAATGCAAAGAGATAAAAAAGGTGCAATCATTCGTTGGGGGCAATTACTACATCAAGTAAGCTTTGACTATATTTGAGGGCATTTTAAATTTATTTATCAAGTTAGTCATTTTAGTTTCTACACCTATGATCTTGAAACTATATAACCTTATTAAATTTAATAAGTCTAGTTGTCAAAAAAAATGGGACTAGATATGTCATTTAGCAACTTGACTATTTTGGTTGATTTTTTAATTTTTTTCTGAAATGAAAAAGAATTATGTTTTGGATGATTTGTGGATTTTTTTTTTTTTTTGGTAGGTGAATAGATAATTGTAAAAGAAAAAGTGGTTGATTAATGTATAGGACATGACATTTTGTTTTATTAACTATTTTTTTCTACTCAACTAGTCAACTACAAATTATATAAATTATTCAAACTTAAATTATATCCTCTGACGCCTCTCTCTTCTTTGAGTCGCTTCACAAGTCCAGTATTCGTTCTGAATTTATCTCTCATCTCTCTATCATCTTCACATGTGACCGGACTATAAAAAAAAATGTTAGTCTCTCACCGTTCATTATCAATTAATTTTAAATTTGATAGCCTCAAAAAAAAAATTTATAAAATGAAGAGAAACCAAACGAGAAAGCTTGATAAAGTATGATCATTGAGCTGAAACATTGCTCGAGTCATCCCAATAGGTTACTGGACGTTTGTGCAGCCTTAACTTTAACTTCAACATCTTGAGACTAGTCGCGTGGGGGGCAAGCTGAACCAACCACCAAATAATCAAAAAAATAGTGAAACATATGTTTATTGGTTACCTTCAATGCTATGGAGGACTTTTTTTACTTTCCTTTTGCAGCCTTCACAGTGGATGAAGACTTTCAAGACCCATGTCTGAGAAAGAGAAAAAGCAGAAAGAAGAGAAGTTAGTGAGTTGAAAAATGAAATGGAGGGTAGTGCTAGAAATTAATTTAATGGCTAGTTAGTTGTTTATTACCTTACATGTGAGTGGTTGTTCTAAGGGTCATATTGTCACTGGTTTATTACCACTATAGATACCTACTCAATATATATTTGGAACCAATTCTTTTAGGATAAATTGCACTCTGCCCTTTTATTTTTAGTCATTTTTTTATTTTTTTTATTTTGATCATTCATATTTCAAGTTTTTTTCTAATTTACTCCTAAAACTAATTTTTGTTCAAAATTAGATAGAAAATGCATGTTTCCTGCCACATCATGTAAAATGAGGGTTGTTTGTGGGACTGCTGGGTGATAATTTGATTCATGCCACATTATGGGACTGTTTTGTGTGGTTTATATGAGTTGTTTATAGTTATTTATTATTTTTAGAGTCAATTTAAATTGTTTTGTATAGTTTCTGTTTATAGTTTATTAGGTAAGAATAATTTAAGAGCAATGCTACGTCTATTTAAAGTCTTGCTAACAATATTACTAAAAACATATATGTTCAAATATCATTGGATGATTAATATCATCAAGTATAGGTAGAATTATTCATAGTTTAAATAAGTTGAAACCAAAATTGATTATCTCAAAGTTTAGGAAAGCTGTTTTGACTTTTGTTTTTATTTTTAGTATGCAATAAATTGCACCAAACACTATACATTTAATATCATCAATTAATTGGTGCATTACCAAAAGTCTCAGGTTATTAAAGCACCAGAAGGCAAAGTTTGAGATGTAAAATTTAATATTCTTAATACATTTTTGTAGTTAAGTATGATTTTTAGTTTGGTGAGTCTGGGTTGATGTTTGGTGACTCCCTTCTTTTCTGCTTATTCAGTTTGGGGGTTGGGGATTCGGAGTTGTATTGCAGTTGGGTTGATGGGAATTGCAGAGGCTGGTTTTCTTCTGTTTGCTGCTGTTTGTGGCTGGTTTTGTAGGAATTGCAGAGTAGAGTTGGGAATTGCAGTTGGGTTGGTTTGTGGCTGCTGTTTTGGTGTTCTTTGTGTAGATTTGATGGGAATTGTAGTTGGGTTGGTTTGTGGCTGCTGTTGGTTTGTGGCTGCTGTTTTTGTGTTTTGGTTTCCTTCTGGTTGCTACTGTTTGTGGCTGGTTTTGTGGGAATTGCAGAGTAGAGTTGGGAATTGCAGTTGGGTTTGTTTGTGGCTGCTGTTTTGGTGTTCTAGGATGCTGGTTTGATTTTGTTCTGGGCTGCTGGTTTGATCTGTTATGGTTTGGTTTATCTGTTTCCCTTGGAGTCTGCTGTGGATTCAACTGCTGGTATGGAGACTGCTGTCATGGTGTTTGGGGAGCAGAACTGTACTCTGCTTTCCCTTGGGTTGGTGTCTTACCAACTGTCTGTGCTCTTTGTATTTGATTGATATCTGTCAATGTTTTTCCTTGATACTTATCAATAAAATTTCTCTTTTGGCTGTTTCAAAAAAAAAAAAAAAAGTATGATTTTTAGTTTAAAATAAGGAAATTTAAACTCTAACATTAAGAATGGTTTTGTTTAGTTTCACTTTAAATAATTTTATTTTAAATACTTTTTAAAACAAAAGCAATAGAAAATTGAAAAACAGCCATCAAGGCCAATAGGATGTTGGTATCCATATCTCTGCATATATCTCTCTACCAAACAATTACTTCTACATCCATTGTAATTTACAATACATGAGTAAAAATAGAGACAATTTTTTTTTCCTGTGTGGAAGATCACCATATAATTTGACTTGTAGTTTCTTATACTATACAATGTGATCATGTGTACATGCAGCATCTTTAAATTAAATGTTAAATTAAAAAAATGTATTACAATAATTATAAAAACTTCAACTTTCATTAAACAAATAATTAAAATACATATACATACTCATCATAGAGAAGTACACACAGGAACATAATCTGAATTTCATGATTCTACCCTTGTAGGCCCTAGTTGTGAGTTGTTTTGTTCTTTAATTTCACCATATTGGTTCAAGGTTTGGTTTTTTTGAGAGAAAATATTATTTTTTTTATTATTTCTCAATGTTTACCTAATCTTTTGAGCATTCATGATATGACAAACACTTATATGACTCAAGGAACTATTTGACATGTAATTCTCTAATTCAAAGGAATTTCACATAACCATGGCTTTGTAGGTGACCAAATATGGACAAGAGTTGGATGTTACTTAAGGATAGGATGAGTTCCCAGTATCGAGATGGGGTGAAGGCTTTTGTTCAATTTGCAATGATGAATGTGGAGCCAAATGATAAGATTCGTTGCCCATGTATGGACTGTTTGAATTGTGAACGACATACTTGTAAAATTGTGGAGTATCATTTAGTTGTGAAAGGGATGTCCCCTTCTTATAAGACTTGGGTGCATCACAGGGAATCTGTTCCCATGAATCAATCTCATGCATTGAATGATGACGACCACAATGACTTTGGAAGTGTTGGGGATATGAGATGGCATAAAGAGAAACGAGTAGATGATGGGATATTGAGACACCTGGCTGATGGTGAGGCATGGAAGGATTTTGATAGGCAACATCCTTTATTTTTCCAAGAGAGTCGAAATGTGAGGTTAGGGTTGGCCACTGATGGTTTCAATCCTTTTGGAAACATGAGCAACTCGTACAGTATGTGGCCTGTGATTGTTATGCCTTACAACTTGCCTACTTGGAAATGTATGAAACAATCATTTAGTATGCTATCATTGCTTATCCCTGGACCACAAGCACCAGGGAGAGATATCGATGTTTACATGCGACCATTAATTGATGAGTTGAAGGAGTTGTGGGAAGATGGTGTGCTTACTTATGATGCCTCAACTGAATTAAGTTTTCAAATGCATGCAGCTGTTATGTGGACAATTAATGACTTTCCTGCATATGGAAACTTGTCAGGATGGAGTACGAAAGGGTATTTGGCTTGTCCCACCTATAACAAAAATGCTTCCTCACAACGGTTGAGAGGTAAGATAGGGTACACAGGCGCTCGTCGTTACCTGCCTGATGACCACCCTTGGCGAAGAAGTCGACTTTATAATGGTAAGACTGAGTTCCTGTCAAGACCTTTAGAGTTATCAGGGGAACAAATCTTAGAACAATTGGATTCAGGGACATTCAAACCATTTGGAAAGCATCCAACCAATAAGAAAAGAAAAAGGGAAAATCCAGTATTGAATTAGACAAAAAAAAGCATCTTCTTTGAGTTGCCATATTAGAAAACACTTAAACTCCGACACAACCTCGATGTTATGCACATAGAGAAGAATATATGTGATAGTTTGCTTGGAACATTACTGAGTATAGATGGGAAGAACAAAGACACAGAAAAAGCACGCATGGATTTCGAAGATATGAAAATAAGGAAGGAGTTGCACTTAAAAAGGCGTGCCGATGGATATTTTGAAAAGCCCCCAGCATTGTACACTTTGTCCTCAGATGAAAGATATGGTTTTTGTGAGTTTTTAAAGTCAATTAAGTATCCTGATGGTTATGCAGCAAACATCTCAAGGTGTGTGAACACAAAAGGTGATAAGTTAACAGGCCTAAAAAGTCATGATTGTCATGTCCTCATACAGCGACTTCTTCCCATTGGAATGCATGGATATCTTCACAATGATATTTGTGTCGCATTATTTGAGTTGGGAAATTTCTTCCAAGAGCTTTGCTAGAAGACATTGAAGATGAAGAATTTGGAAATATTAGAAGATCGCATAATATTCATACTATGCAAGTTAGAAAAAAAATTTCCACCAGCGTTTTTTGATGTGATGGTCCATTTGGCGATTCATTTGCCGCGTGAAGCCATTCTTGGTGGGCCTGTGCAATATCGGTGGATGTATCCCATTGAAAGGTACTTACTAACTTATTAAAACACTAGAATACTTAAATTGTAGCACAACCTGTATATATGTTTATAAAAATGTGAGTGTGTGTAATAAGATTATTCTATTGTTTGTTTCATAGGCTACTTGGAACTTTAAAAGGATATGTTGCAAATCGAGCTCGTCCAGAAGGTTCGATCACAGAAGCTTATGTTGTCAAGGAGTGTCTCATATTTTGCTCAATGTATGTGGATGGGATTGAAACTGTATTTAATCGTGAGGAACAGAATGTCGATATTAGTGTGCATGAGTCGGGGTTAGAGGTCTTCGCGCAAAATGTTCGTCCTTTTGGGCTAATTACAAGGGTTTCTAACGTGTCTCAAAAAGAACGTGAAATGGCTCATTGGTTTGTCTTGAATAATAGCCTCGAGCTTGACCATTATCTAGAGTACGTTCTTCATATTGTTTTTTTTGTAGAATTATGCTTTCAATATAATATGTTACTTATGAATCATATGTTTGTAAGTAGGCAACACAAGAATCTTTTAGAAAATGAAGGTGTACGTGACATCACAAACAGGCAGAAAAAGGAATTCCCCAAGTGGTTCAAAGAACATGTAAGATATAATCTCGAACTTTATTCAGCTACACTTATATGAATACTAACATAATGATTGAAATTGATGTCATTATGTAGATGAACCAATTACGAGCTCAAGGATTACCAGAAGCAACTGATGATTTGTGGTCATTAGCAAATGGTCCTAGTGTGAATGTTAATTTGTATTCAGCTTGTATTTCCAATGGTGTTCGATTTCATAGTAAGGATCGTGATAGTAGTCATAATTGCCAAAATAGTGGGTTAGTTGTGGAAGGGGAGCATGAGAGACAAACAATTAACTTTTATGGGTACTTGAATAGAGTGTGGGAGAAGCATTACATACTTGGACATCGAGTTGTTTTATTCCAATGCGAATGGTTCAATACCGGTAGCAATAGAATGTTACATACCGATACACATTGCACAAGTATTGATGTTAGAAGTCGATGGTATAAAGATGATCCATTTGTCTTACCAAGTCATGTGAAACAAGTTTTCTACGTTGATGATAAAAAGTTAGGCGGACATTGGAAAGTCGTAGAAAGACTACAACATCAAGGAATATGGGATGTACCAGAACAAGATGGCTTTGAACCTGATAATATATTGCAACAAAATGAAACAACTGATGCTGTCCCAGTGAGCGTTGAAGACCCCGTGACAATCTCACTTCATAGGAATGACATTGATCCTCAAATTATCCCAAGTGAGGTGGTTTTACAATCAGTTAGTCGAGCACACAACGATGGTGTTGATGAGGAAGAGGGGTGCGATAATGAAGATGATTACTACGAGCATTGACTATCCGAGAAGATGAGCTACATAATCATTTTGATTGTAATATAGATTTTGACATAGAACTTTAATTGTTGTGTCATTTTTTTGTTTTTATGACATTGTTGTTTAAGTGCCTTTGGGTTTGAGTACAATGACAATTCAAAAAGATTTTTCGTTTTGTTTTTTTTTTTTTTTTTTTTTGGTTTTGTATATGTGTGTTTGTGTGTGTCCCTATCTGTCTCTCTCTTTGTCTATTTTATTTTTTTTGTTTCTTATGTTATGTTATTGTTTAGTTATCACTTATGTTCTGATATTGATTCTATTATATAGCCATTGATATTAATGTAATTGCTTATTTTACATATGCTTCACACATGTAATTGTTGAGTTGTTGTGCTAGATGGCAGGCCCTGGTAGAGTTCGACGTGCAGCCTCATCCAAAGTTCCTCTACCTTTCCAACAAGCTGCAACTAGAATTGCTGCCCCTACTCAGCATGCACCACCTATTTTAACCCCATCTACTCAGAGTGTACCATCTACAAATGCTCTAAGTATCCAGCCTGCACCACCGACAAATGCAACTACTACCCAGGTTGCACCATCTGCAAATGCAACTACAACCCAGGCTACACCATCTACAAATGTAACTACTACTCAGGCTGCACCATCTACAAATGCAACTACTACCCATGATGTGCCATCTACCACTAGTTTGCGTACTCATTCTAGACAAGTTAGGGGTCAGACTCGAGGGAAGAGCATAGCACATCTCATAGCTAACAATGGTGGTAAAAAACTTCCTGTTTGGATCCCTGCAGATGCAAAGGTGCCAGTAGGGTCTTATGCCACTCCATTTGCAAATGAACTTGGCTTACAGATAAGGATGGCTGCTCCAATCATTGGTATAAAAAAGTGGGACAAGATTGATGAGATTCATAAAGCCCCAATCATTCAAGCAGTTCGGGTACATGTATTTGCTACTTTTCAGATAATTAGATTATCACCATTACTTGCATTTTGATATTAATAAAAGCATTCATTATATTTGTAGGATAAATTTGAGATTGTTGTTTATGATGAGGATGAAGAGGTTCGGAAAGGAGTCAATAAAAAGTGTAAAACTCTTTACAGAAGTTGGCGTAACAAGATGAAGACTCATTACTCGAAGTTGGTAGACGCTGGTGTTGACCCGTATAGTAAACCATACAAAGGGGTCGATTCTGAGGCTTGGGTATACATGATCGATCATGTATGGCTTGATGGCGATTATCAGGTAAAATTTCCTAATTTAAAGAATCATGTTGTAATTTCAATTTAATTTTACTAATCAATTAATTTTGCAGAACTTGGCTAAAAAAGCAAGGGATAGTCGAGCGAGGTTACCATATAATCATACAATGGGCTCCAAGTCATTTCAAGCTGCAATGTATAAACAGGTGATGCATTTATTATATCTAACATAATGATTGAAATTAATTATGTATGCTTACTTTTAAATGGAATTAGGGTACCGAGAAAACTGACTTCGTAGACTTCTACAAAGATTCCCATTGGAGCAAGAGAAAGTCGGATTGGGTAGCCCCAATATGTGGTCAATTACATGTAAGTATGCCAATTAATAGAGTTACATATTTATGTAAATGATGGTATTTGTTGAACTTGTTTACAAATTGATAGGAAGCTTTGAAAAAACGACATGAAGAGTTTTTAGAGCCTGGGGCAATACCTTTAACTCAGGAGCAGCTGTCAATCGAGATTCTTGGAAAGAAGTCGGGATACTTAAAAGGCTTTGGAGTTGGTCCAAAACCATCATCATCCAGATCTTCTGTTACTGCACAAGCACATACTGAGGTGGTTTCGAGCCTACAAAAAGAACTAGAGTCATTGAAGAATTTGTCCGAGATCCAACAAGAACAAATTGCAACCCAGAACCTGGTAGCACAAGAGCAAGCTAAAATGATTGAAATGCAAAACAAAAGATTTGAAGAGATTGAGAAGTTTATGAGGTAGACCAAGGATCAGGCAGGCATGCAGGTTGATGAAAATGATTATTCGTCAGAGGAATCTTATTGACAAACACTTTTGTAAGTATATTTTTCATAATTTACTTTTCAAATCACAACAAGCATTTCATTGAATATGTCTGGTTGTGTTGCACAAACGGGACCTTGATTGGATCTCCGGTTAGAAAATTATAAGAAAAATTGTAAAACACAAGACTTAAAAGGCCCGTTAGGGGGTCGAAATTGTAAAATGACCACTGAAACCACCGAAACTTGGCACGGACAGCTTGTTCAAGCCTAAATGGACTTGTAGGAACAAACGGGACCTCGATTGGATCTCCAGTTAAAAAATTCGAAGGAAAATTGTAAAACACAAGACTTAAAAGGCCCGTTCGGGGGCCGAAATTGCGAAATGACCACCAAAACCACTGAAACACGGCACGGAGAGCTTGTTCAAGCCTAAATTGACTTTAAGGAACAAACGGGACCTCGATTGGATCTCCGATGAGAAAATTAGAAGGAAAATTGTAAAATACAAGACTTAAAAGGCTCGTTTGGGGGCCGAAATTGCGAAATGACCACCAAAACCACCGAAACTTGGCACGGACAGCTTGTTTAAGCCTAAATAGACTTGTAGGAACAAACGGGACCTCGATTGGATCTCCGGTTAGAAAATTAGAAGGAAAATTGTGAAACACAAGACTTAAAAGGCCCGTTCGGGGGCCGAAATTGCGAAATGACCACCGAAACGACCAAAACTTGGCATGGATGGATTTTTCAAGCGTAAATAGACTTGTAGGAACAAACGAGACCTCGATTGGATTTCCGGTTAAAAAATTAAAAGAAAAAATGTAAAACACAAGACTTAAAAGGCCCGTTCGGGGGCTGAAATTTCGAAATGACCACTGAAACTTGGCACGAACAGCTTGTTCAAGCCTAAATAGACTTGTAGAAACAAACAGGACCTCAATTGGATCTCCGATTAGAAAATTAGAAGGAAAATTGTAAAACACAAGACTTAAAAGGCCCGTTTGGGGGCCGAAATTGCGAAATGACCACCAAAACCATCGAAACTTGGCACGGACAGCTTGTTTAAGCCTAAATAGACTTGTAGGAACAAACGGGACCTCGATTGGATCTCCGGTTAGAAAATTAGAAGGAAAATTGTGAAACACGAGACTTAAAAGGCTCGTTCGGGGGCCGAAATTGCGAAATGACCACCGGAACCACCAAAACTTGGCATGGATGGATTTTTCAAGCGTAAATAGACTTGTAGGAACAAACGAGACCTTGATTGGATTTCCGGTTAAAAAATTAAAAGAAAAAATGTAAAACACAAGACTTAAAAGGCCCGTTCGGAGGCCGAAATTTCGAAATGACCACCAAAACCACCGAAACTTGGCACGAACAGCTTGTTTAAGCCGAAATAGATTTGTAGGAACAAACGGGACCTCAATTGGATCTCCGGTTAGAAAATTAGAAGGAAAATTGTAAAACACAAGACTTAAAAGGCCCGTTCGGGGGCTGAAATTGCGAAATGACCACCGAAACCACCGAAACTTGGCACGGACAGCTTGTTCAAGCCTAAATAGACTTTTAGGAACCAACGGGACCTCGATTAGATTTCCGGTTAAAACATTAGAAGGAAAAATGTGAAACACAAGACTTAAAAGGCTCGTTCGGGGTTCAAAATTTCAAAATGACCACCGAAACCACCAAAACTTGGCACGGATAGCCTTTTTAAGCCTAAATTGACTTGTAGGAACAAACGGGACCTCTATTGGATCTCCGGTTGGAAAATTAGAAGGAAAATTGTAATACACAAGACTTAAAAGGCCCGTTCGGCGGCCGAAATTGCAAAATAACCTCCGAAACCACCGAAACTTTGCACAGACAGCTTGTTCAAGCCTAAATAGACTTGTATGAGCAAACAACACCCGATTAGACTTCCCATTACAAAATTAAAATCAAAATTGTGAAGTTCATATCGAAGTTTTTTTTTTTTTTTTTTTGTTAATCTAATATCGTTTTTTGTTTTTTCATGTGACAGATTGGCAATGGTGGAAAATAGTTTGGGCTACATCAGAAGATTTGATTTTGTGTTATTGGAAATATTTTGACATAGGATTTTGGTAAATGATTTATGGATTAAATGTTTAGCATCAAAATATTTGGTGTTATATTTTTGCAAATATTTTGACATAGGATTTTGGTAAATGATTTATGGATTAAATGTTTAGCATCAAAATATTTGGTGTTGTATTTTTGCAAATATTTTGACATATGATTTTGGTAAATGACTTGTTGGTTAGATGTTTAACATCAAAATATTTGGTTGTAATTTTGAAAATATTTTGACATAGCATTTGGTAATGTATTTATAAGTTTGATGTTAGTAGTTTGTAAGTACTTTGGTATGGATGTTTTAGATTGTCAGAGAATTGTAATTATGTTTATTGGGATTTTTCATATCTATTAATTTTGAATTAGTATGAATGTCTTGCACAGGTGTATTATTATTTACATTACATTTGTGTATATATTGTGCACAGGAATACAGGTGTTTTGGAATATGTTGAACAGGAAAATTATTAAAATCAAAATTTGTGTACTGAATTTTTAGTGACAGGTGGTATTTTCGTCGCTGTTAATATATTTGGCGACAGCATATTGTTTTTGCTGCTAAAAGTTAGTGGTTATTCCAAGAACTTTTAGCAACCAAAACTTGCTCGTCGCTAAAAATGTGATTTTTAGCGACCAAATTAATTTCGTCGTTAAATAGTACTTTTGGTGACGCATTTATTTGTCGCTAAAAGTACATAGCCTATCCAAATTTTAACCTTTTAGCAACAAATTGTAATTTTATAGCGACAAAATAAATGATTTTTGGCGACCAATTTTGCTTGTTGCTAAATGTCTACATACGGTGACAATTTTTGATTTCGTCGCCAATACTTTTAGTGACAGGGCTTTGGCGACAAGTTGTATATTTTGCCGCCGATTCTTTTGGCGACGAAATTTGTGTGTCGCCAAATGTGTTTTTTATTGTAGTGCGCCATGGCCGTTTTCAGTCTGGGGGATTGATGTGATCGGGGCTGTCACTCTGAAGGGATCCAACAGGCATGAGTTTATTCTGGTCGCGATAGATTATTTCACGAAGTGTGTTGAGGCCCAATCTTATGCGGTGTTGAAGGCATTGCACATTGCAAAGTTCATCAGGAACAACATCATCTGTCGCTACGGGGTCCCGAACGAGATTATTTCAGATAATGGTTCCCACTTCAAGAAGGAGGTGGTCAACTTGTTGGAGAAATATAACGTGGCTTTTCATAAGTTATCTACATATCGGCTGTAAACCAATGGAGCAGTTGAGGCTGCCAATAAGAACATCAAGCACATTCTGCAGAAGAATGTGGAAACCTACCGGGACTGGCCAGATAAGCTGCCATTTGCTCTGTGGGGCTACCAGACTTCAATTTGAACTTCTACTGGGGCGACTCCATATTCCTTGGTTTACGGGATGGAGGCTGTTCTACCTATCGAAGTTGAGGTTCCGTCATTACGGGTATTGGTTGAGTGTCAGATAGTTGAGGTAGATTGGCAGAAAAGCAGGTTCGAAGAACTCATGCTCTTGGACGAGAGAAGGGTGAAAGCATGTCCAAGGTTACCAACAAAGAATTGCCAGGGCTTTCAACAAGAAAGTTAAGTCCAGGAATTTGAAAGAAGGAGATCTTGTGCTCAAAGATGACCGAGCTCCCATCCACGACCCTAGGGGCAAATTCAAACCTAATTGGACTGGCCCTTATATCATTAAGTCTATCTGGTCGGGTGGAGCTGTCGTTCTGATGGACCTAGATGGCCTAGAGTTCTCCCAACCGATCAACATCGATAAGTTGAAGAAATACTTTCCCTGAGTGGCTCACTAGGCCGAAAACCCGAAAGGGCGACCCAGGCAAAAGTTAGAGTATGAAAAATTTGAAATTATAAAAATTGAGCTCGCAAGGTTGAAAACCCAAAAAGGGCGGCCTTGGCAAAAGTTAGAGCGTAAAAGGTGAGAGTTAATACACGAGTGAAATCTTAGCCGAACTACGTAAGACTTGATTCCAATCTTTGGGATACGTAGGCAACTTCACCCTGAAGTCCAGCCATAAACACTTCCAAATCAACTTTGTCCATGTGATCATGTTTGGTCATCTTCATCTATTCTGCATTTAAGAGCTCGGTTGTGATCTCCAGTGTAGTGCTATTCAGACTAGAGACAACTTTCCAGTTGCTGGGATCTAGGGTTGTGCATCTCAGTGACAGATCTCAGGCGTGTCCAGTTTTGATCCATATCGAAAATGGTTTTGAAAAGTTTTAATAAAAGTTGATTTTGCTCAAATTAATCTTTGTACAACTTAGACCATTTTTGGACGAAACGGAAAATTTTCAGTACCCACAACCTTCAATTACATTGTTTTCAATACAAAGTTCTCCTACTCTCAAATACAAATTGAAGTTGCTTTTCATTACATTTATAGAGAAAACATGAAAGTACTGATTAAAGTAAATAAATTCGGGGCATAGTCAGGTGTTCCTGTGTCCCCTCCCAAAGCTTGTGGAAGCCTCTGATGCCAAAGTGGGCCCAATCTGTGCCTTCTCATCAAGCCAAGCTATGCACTCATCAGAGAGAGTGCAACTAAAAGTAGGAGCGGGGGCTAGAAGCTCTCTCATCCTCCATGCTGTGGCATACCGGGCTAGCTATGCGTCTCGAACCGAAAATGCAACAGGGTACTCTATCCCCTCTTTCGGGCAAATCTGATCATGTCCAAACTGGCACCGGAATCAGAACGAGAAGTAAAGGACACACTGTATCAAGCCAATCAACTGAATCCCGGGCTGACGGGTCATGCTGTAGCTCATCGTCGGTAAATTAAGCCAGGGGCAGCGCCAAGCAATGTCTAGAGCAAACAAACTGCGCATCCATTCGCACCACCATCCCTCATCCGCGGCATCGACTAGATGTTGTCGGAAGAAATAGCTGCGAGCTGAATATGCTGGGCATGAGTCCACAACCTTCAATTTATCCATCAACCATACCTAGGGAGGGATGAAAAATGAGAGATTAAATAATAGAGAGGTGTACGTTGAGAGAAAAAATGAGAAAAGGGTTTTTGAGAGAAAAACCAAGCTTGAGGGTCGAGTGATATGAGAAATATATGTGAGATGAGGTGGGAAACATTACCTACAGTAGTAGTGAACTCCCCGCGAATCTAGTCATCTCCCGGTGATGAAAAGCGTCCAAACCCATCAATGTCTTAGCTAGCATTATTGCGATACAGCTCTTGCCTTCTTTTAAGCCCTCGGCAACTTCAATCAAACGAGTACTAAACCCACCGGAGCCTAGGGCAAGCAAGAAATAAGACAATATGCACAAGCAAAGTGCATGTCGTCAATAAACCTACCAATGATGATCGCCACGGTCACCGGCATTAGAAAACCGGCTAATCAAGCTCGGAATGTCCAGCTCTCTGTCGTGAATCAATGACCGAGCGTCATGCAAAGTAAGGCCGCACATTCATCCTAAGGCTTGGACGTAGCCGAAGTGAAATTGAGGCAAGATTTCTTCATCGCGCTCGGATTCCATTAAAGCTTAGAAATCCTCGAAAGTGGGACACATCTTTTGTCCACCAAAGCTAAAGACGTGTGTTACCGGATTCCAAAACCTTGTCGCGGCATGAAGGAACGAAAAATGCAGCGGGGTGCGACTCAACGTGAATAGTGCATTAATTTCGAAACCCCAGAAATTTAGCTTTTCCGAGCCATCTAAGTTGGCGATCCAATTTGTGAGATTTTGGACAAGAAATGCTTCCATTTTGGTCCAAAAAACTAAGCTAAAATGGAGAAACTACGAAGCTGGGGCTTTTGTAGAAGATAAGGTGTTGAGTAGAAGACAAGTGTCAGCATTCTGGAGGTGCTGGCCATTTTTGGCCGATCGGCCAAAAAGAGTGCCGATCGACCATCTTTTTTGGCCGATCGGCTAGTAATGATGGCCGATGGCCATTTCTTGTGGCCGATGGCCTCTTACTTTGGCCGATGGCCTTTCCTCTTTCTCTCTAAGCTGTCTATGTGTTGAAGATGTTAAGAACTTGTGACTAGTTCCACTTCCAATGCCTTTCGGTGATGATTTTGCGAAGTCGCACCTGTGTTACTTCAATTCGTTTATCGAGTTGTTGTACTTTTGTATTCTTTAAGTCTTTGTTTTGCTTATCGAGTTGTATTTACATTTGGTTAGCTTGTCAAATTCTTTGTTTTGCTTATCGAGTTGTTTTGTTGTCAGTTGGCTCACTACCTGATTAATGCAATTCGAGTGTTTAGTTTTCAAAACAAAGTTTAATCTCATTTACATTGTTACGTGACGCGATGCAATGCTTAGAATGTACAAATGTAACACTTTTTCAACAAAAGAGTTGTTTCATTCCATCATATTTTCTTTCGCAAAAGTACATAGTTTTGAAGAAAATAAAACCTGCCTGAGGCAGTACATTGTGCAAAACTACTAGTAAAAAGGAAAATAAAGCAAAAAGAGTAAAGCAGCAAAATGTCTGGATCGGCGTCAGTCACCTCAAGTGCGGGAGTCTCTGCTCGTCCTCTTCCTGGACGAAGGTCCAGGATCGTCGCCGCCAGCTCCGCTGTCTGAGCCTGAATCTGAGCCATCCCCAGCCTCATCCTGAGACAAATCTGCCTCTGCATCAGACTCGTCATCATCTAGAATAGGCACCCGTGAGCTACTCCCAGAATGAGTATGCCCGGCTCTGCTACGATGATGTACTGAAATCCCTCGTCCTGCTCTCCCTACTCCTCGGGCAGGTACAGAAGGTCTAGCTGGAGCACCCCCTGTGGCTGGTATCTGGAATGGGGCCTGAAAAGAATAGTTGGCAAACGCATCAGTTATGCTATACAAAGTTGAGTATGAATACCGAATACAGTGTATGAGTACAGCGTATGAATGCTGTAAGCAGTGTATGAATGTTGTGAGCAGTGTATGGATGCCATGAGCAATGTATGATTACAGTGTATCAGTGCCGTGAGTGGTATGTGAGTGCAGTGTATCAAGCGCCGTATTGACAATGTGATGCATTAGATCAGTATGGAACAGACTATGCAAAGTTTTGGAACTGAGGTTGAAGGAACTCACTGGGATGCCATAGATGTTGAGCAGGTCCATGCTCCTCTGCAACATCCTCATCACTGAGGTTGACAGCTCCAGAGCCTGTCTAGTGTACTCAATCGAAGCCATCAAAAGTGTTGAAATTATTAGTATTCTGCGGGATATCAAATGAAATAACTGTACAGAATGCAAAGTATAGTACATACCAGGGTAGAGCCGCGAACTCCGACGAGCTCATGATCAGCTGGAGGAGGAGTGATGGATATCTGATAAGTCTCCCGACCCTGTCCTCGGCATGTCATGGTGGTGGGCAGCTTTGGCCACTCCGCTCCGTGTCTCCTCCGGGACCCACTCTTGTCACGGGCCTGAGCCGCCTTCGGTACTCCAGCTCCTCCCACAGGCGCTGCGGGCCTCTCCCTCTCAACTCAACGAGCACTGGCCAAAGGTCGCATGAGATAAGTCTCGATGAAGACGGTGTAGTCGCCCTCATCTCGGAAGAAGTCAAAGTCCCAGCCGATGGTGAAGTCGATCATCTCCTCCAGGGTGTACCTTTCTGTATGCCTCATGTGGGTAGGAGGTGGCCTCGGAACTATCTGCTCAGGTAGGCTGAGGATTTGACGCAAGAAGCGCTCACCCAGGTACCAAGCCCGGCAGACCGGACCCTCCAGCAAAACCCTGAATCGGGCAGTCTCTTGAGCACCCACATACTGCTCTCTCACTGCCTCCGGCAACGCAGCCCAGGGCTGCCAAGTGATCAGCAAATGATATACAATTTGTTATCTGCTGTTGAAAGTACAATGCAAAGCGAAGCTTAAATAAACTGTAATGTTTGAAATACCTTTGCGGCAGTAATGGTGTCGAAGTATCTGCGAAAGAACAGGAAAGACTCCCGCAGCCTCGCTCGCACCTCACCTCGAATCGGTAAGAATATGGGACAGGGAGGGGCATCTCCACCTCCGGCTCTAGAGCAAGCCTCGGAAAGTAGGCATACACCCACAGTTACAGAATGTAAAAGGGTAACAATGAGTATGCTTATTAGTAAGGCAGTATGCAGATAAAGCAAAAATCAGAGTCGTGTGAAGTGTATTATGCAGTGTGTGCAGTGTACAGCCAATGTAAAGTAGATTGAGTGTATGCAGTGTGTGTGGTGTACAAATAATGTAAAGCAGAATTGTAAAGTAAAAGGGAAAAATGTACCTCCCAGGCTCGCCGGTAACCTCCTAGCAGATGTCCGTTGCGGCGGGATGATGAGCTCATGTATCCATAAAGTGTGGCCAAGCCTGCACCACCCCAATCATAGCAACGGATCCTGGTCACATCCACCTACGCGCTCAGCAGATATAGGACAACTGTGTTTACCCGGTCGGCGAATAAAGTGGTGCCCAGCAAGAACATGATGAATCATTGGGCATACTGCTCCATCTCCTCGTAGGTCGTAGGCGTCTGTATCCGAAACTGGTCCTCGAACTAAGAATACCTCACAAACCCTGGCCGGGAGAGAGGTGGGCGAGCGCCAAGCAGGAAGATCTGGGCAGCATTCCACTCGACCATATTGGTGTCGAAGGGAATCGGATCACCCCCTACTCCGATGCCTGTGAGCATAGAGAAGTCGAAGGGAGCCATCGTCATCTCCCTTGCAGCAGAAAGGTGGAAGGAATCGATGGTGTCCCACCACCTCTCCACCAGTGCACCTAGAAGGGGCCTACTCGTAGTGAGGCGCGAGAGTCCCATGCAGAAAATGCCGAAGCCGACCTGATCGATGATATGACGAACCGCGTCTGGCAACTCCATGTACCATCCTCAGGCAATGGTGTTCCCATACCCCCGGAAGGCATGGGAATCTTCCTGTGCTCAAAGACAAACAGATGCGAAGCAGTGTTAGAAATACAGTATTTGAATACGTTCAAAATTGATAAAAATGCACTGTGTGTGCATGTGTTCGAGTCGACACAGATATCGTGTATGATTGTGCTCTGCGTGAACTAAGCATGTGATGTATCAGTGTGTTTGGGTTATTTAGTTGAAGAACAGAATTGGCTATTCAAGATATCTGATCTACATTGCAGAAAATAAATGAGGGAAAGAGTATACCTCAGCGGCGCCATAGGAAAGGTGCAACTTCGGCTCGCGTGGCAGGAGCTCCAACGGCGCACCTCGTGCGTAGCTCCTGAACTGGCAGATGCTATCGGGTGGCAGTATGTGTATCACGGGCCGGTATGTCGTCGAGTCGAATGGTCGAACACTGAGAGACAGGAGCTCGACCTCAGGATCCATATCTATCTCTAGGGGAGTCCCACCCCGTGAAATATCGTCCACCATCTCAAAAAGGGTGCAAAAGTGGTCGAGGGAATGAAAAATGGGTAAAAATGCAAAAAGTCAACAGAAAGTTAACCCCGAGGGGTGAAAATGGAGGAAAATGACAAGGCTCGGAAGAGGGCACGAAAATCAAGGTAAACTCAGGGAAAACAAACCCCAAATGGTGGAAATCGAGAAGGAGACACCGAAATCACTTTCTAATCTGTTCAAAATGTTCAGAACAATGAAGATTTCGCGAATCGGACGTTGTGGGGGGCTCGAAAACGAAAGAAAAGCTCGGATCTAAGGGCAAAAAATGACCTAGAGGGAGAGAGCAAGGATTTTCGACTGAAGAGAAGTGGGGAAATAGGGTTTGGAACCCTATATTTAAAGACCCGAGGCAAAATGTCAAAATTGCCCCGAATCTTCCACTTTTGGCTGATCAGCCAAATTGTTAGTCGATGGGCTAAATTGTTGGCCGATAAGCTCATTTGATGGCCGAGGGCCTCCCCTTGTGGTCGATGCACCTCCAATGCCCTTGTTTGGGTCAGTTATGTTGATTGGTACCCTCATCTTTCAAGAAAGTGCAAGAAAGTACACTTTTGAAGCTTAACCGGCCTTCGTGTTGACCTTGAATCATGCCTTCCGTGTGCGGCACTTGATACGCACAAGATGTATCCTTTTTTGTATCCTTTTGTATATTGCGAGATTCAAAAATTGCTTTGAATATGTTGCATTATAATTGTAATACCCCTGTTTCGTAATATGTTAATTGGTCCTTAATATGAGTATGATTATGTGTTTAATATGATTTTGTGTGCCATTATGTGGTTTTGAATTTCTATCTGTCCACCGTAGGAATATCTGTCTGATTTTTTGCTTTGGAAATTAAATTGAAGGCCTTATCGACCACAAAATCCGAAATTGATTACACTATTGTGATTGGCATAATTTTTAGAGCCTACGGTGAAATTTAATTGAAAATTGATTTGGGTCAGATGAAATTGATTAAATTAATGAATTGGTGCCCAATTACTTTATTACTATAATATTGGCATTAGTGGGATTTGTTATGTAAGGGCACTACACCCTCTATTCTCTCTTCTTTGCTTCGTTTGGCTGATTGGAACTCAAAGTTAGAGAGAGGGCCGGTTGTAGAGAGAGGGAGAGAAGAATTGGGCAATTTTGGTCTTGAGGCTTGGAAATTTGGAGGCTAACTCAAGATTTGATCATAAATTAGGAAGATTAAGGCTCCTAGGTGAGTGAATTTGTGCACATTACTTTGTAATTTTTGTGAATTCAAGTTGAATGTTGATAAGGAACATAAAATGAATTGATCATGATGAATTTGAGTTGGTTTTGTTGATTTGGTAGTCTATATACACATGCATGTAAGAAAGTACTTTGAAATTGCATGTTTGAGCATAAAAATGTATAATCCATGTGCAATTTTAATTGAAGCTCATGTTTTGATCACCTCTCCACCAATTAAGTTGAGAATGATGAGCATCTCTCACATGCATGTACAAATCATGGGGGTGTAAGGCTTGAATGTTTGAAATTGAGCATATTGGTGTTGAGTTTGAATTAATTTGGGACATGCATGTGTTTGATTCATGAAATTGAGCTCCATGATGATGTGTTTTGGTGTTTATACCATGTTAGTACAAGAATATGTGAAATTGGAGCCATAGTATGCAAGAAACATTGGTTGAATGTCGAATTTGGACTCAAGAACACAATCTGGGAAACCCAGAATTTTGATTTCCGCTCGAGCGGGGTAATGGCCGCTCAAGCTGGAAAAACGTGCTCCCAGTACTTTTTGCAGACTTGGTGTCCGCTCGAGCGGGGGAGGCTATGCTCGAGCGGGGGAGCTATTTAGACAAGCCTTCCACTCGAGCGTCCTATTACACGCTCGAGCGTATTTTTCATGCAACTAGTACTTTTGCAAGCCTTAAGGGTCCGCTCGAGCGGGGAAGTCCACGCTCGAGCGAGGATTCTGTTTTCTGAAAATCTGAAAATGTATTCTGTGCTTTGTTTTTCCGTTCCCTTTCACTTCTAAACACTCTTAGGCATACATTGAGCATTGTAATTGAATTAAATAGATAAGAATGAAGCCTAAAGAGGAATATGTGAATTAAAGAACGGATTGAATTATTTGTGACCCATATGTGCTATGTGATGTATAGGGTCAAGCTCCAGGGCATATTCACAAGCCGATCACTGTGAGTAATATCTTAAATATGTTGTTATCCAATTGCTCACTTCTATGTAAGTTTTGTAAAGTTCATTAATTTTGAATGGTGGACACAGTTTAACATGAGCCAGTTTGATGTGAAATGCCTATGAGCCAGTTTGATATGAAAGGCCTACGAGCCAGTTTGATGTGAAATGCCTATGAGCCAGTTTGATATGAAAGGCCTATGAGCCAATTTGATACGAAAGGCCTATGAGCCAATTTGATACGAAAGGCCTATGAGCCACTTTGATACGAAAGGCCTATGAGCCACTTTGATACGAAAGGCCTATGAGCCACTTTGATACGAAAGGCCTATGAGCCACTTTGATACGAAAGGCCTATGAGCCACTTTGATATGAAAGGCCTATGAGCTAGTTTGATACGAAAGGCCTATGAGCCAGTTTGATATGAAAGGCCTATGAGCCAGTTTGATACGAAAGGCCTATGAGCCAGTTTGATATAAATATGGGCCGAAGGCCGTTTGATATAAATATGGGCCGAAGGCTGTTTGACATAAATGTGGGCCGAAGGCCGATTGACATAAACGATTGGGACGAAGGCCGATGGACATGAATGAATGGGCCAGAGGCCGTTTTGACATAAACGAACGGGCCAAAGGCCAGTTTGATCTAAATAATACGAATGAATTGGGCCCGAGGCCATATGATGTGTTTGGAACCTCAGTTACTTAACTTACATATGTTTATGTATGTATGTGTTAGTTAGAAATGCAAATTGGGCCCAAGGCTGTTCGATGTATATTGTTCTAATGTATATTCGTTATTTGATATTTTTCACTGGGCTATCGCTCACACTCATTCATGTGTTTGTAGGTGAGCTAAGAGAGGTCCAGACCCCGTCCCAGTGAAGCCAGTGTGGAACAACTAAGGTTTGGAGAGTGAGCCTTTGCGTCTCACGTACGAGACACATCTTCGCCCTTTTGCCATTCTATGTAATTTTGTCATGTTGGCGAAGCCTTTGTACATGTCTGTATATAGTTCCCATGGGTTGACTTGATTTTTGGATGATCCTGTTGTATGGAACTTTTTGGTACTGTAATTCTGTTGTGAGTTATTAATATATTTATGTCTGGAATGTTATGACGTGCATGTAAGCACAGCTCTATGGACAAAGTTTTAAATTGCTTCCGTTCGGCCCCCTTTTTCTCTGATGAGTTTTGTCTTATTTGTTTTGAGGCCGTAGGTAATCTCATGATTACTGGCCGGTTATGGCCTTAACCCATAGGAGCGGGTTCAGGTCGTGACAATAATGTTTTGTCATGTTTGTAATAAGCGCGCTTGTTATACGTCTTTTCGCTCTTGTATTGAGCATGCATCGTCTTGCTTTGAAGTTGCATCTCAACATCGCGAATAACTTGCCTTTACCATGCTTACGTTGAATATGTGCCCCTCTTTGTTGTCGCATTGTTATGCACAGACTATATGCTTTGTCACGCACGTTTTGTCGCATTGTTATGCACTCTTTCTTGCGTTGCTATACACATTGCTTGCGTTGTCGCGCATGCTTTATTTACATGTGTTTATGCCTTTCTTGTATTGCTATACACATTGCTTGCGTTGTCGCGCTTGCTTTACTTACATGTGTTTATGCCTTTCTTGTATTACTATTCACATTGCATGCGTTGTCGCGCATGCTTTACTTACATGTGTTTATGCATCCCATGGCTTGCGTTGTCGCACATACCTTTCTTGCATTGTTACACACATTGCTTGTGTTGTCGCGCATGCTTTACTTACATGTGTTTATGCACCACATGGCTCGCGTTGTCGTGCATGCCTTTCTTGCATTGTTACACACATTGCTTGCATTGTCGCACATGCTTTACTTACATGCGTTTATGCACCATTACTTGCGTTGTCGCGCATGCCTTCCTTGCATTGTTATGCACCTTGTTATCTGCGTTGTCACACACACTTAGGTTGCATTGTCGTGCATCCCCTTGACTTGCGTTGTCGCGCATGTTTTACTTGCATTGTCGTGTTTGTTTCAATTGCATTGTTATGCACTCTTCATTTGCATTGTCGCACACGTTTTACTTGCATTGTTATGCTCGTTCTAGTTGCATTGTCATGCGTCTTTTCACTTGTGTTGCTATGCACCTTCTCACTTGCATTGTATATGCATGCGTTTATCTGATATTGAAATAATATCTTGATCTAATGTTGAACATGTGTTTCTACTATATTGTACCTGTTGAATTTCTTTTTTTTTTGTAGGCACGATGTTGTATATACGGTTCATTTGAAGTTGGTGAAACCAGACCATACTGTATCTACAGTTCATTCAAGAGATGTTCCGGTTCAGTTTGGACCTCCCCCTCTCCTCTCGCGTTTAGCACGCATTTGGATGACTGCGCCTTCTTGCACAGTCCTTTCCTCTCATGCGTGTGCCACGCTGAGAGATGCTCTGAAAGATGCTCTCTTTCCTCTCATGTGTGTGCGACGTTGAGAGATGCTCTCTTTCCTCTCATGCGTGTGCCATGCTGAGAGATGCTCTCTTTCCTCTCTTGCGTGTGATACGTTGAGAGATGTTGTATTTGAGACTCTGGGTGTCCTCGGTAGTCACTTTTAGTCTTCTCCGTGTGAGACACAGTGAGAATTGCATAATTTTCTTACATCCTTTCTGTTGGAATGTGTAGGACTATTCTTTCTTATTCGCTTGCTTAAACTGTTGTATTTATTTTGCATAGATGCTTCATTACAGCTCTCTTTGCATGATCATAAGTTATGTTCGGCATCGTGTATGTCATTTGCATCTCGCCCCTGCCTGTGGGCACATATCTTTGTTATCTTGTATGCTTGTCTAAGTCTTCGGCCTTGTCGAAAATAGGTCATCTCTGGGCTTTCACATTCACTCCCGTCATCTTATGACTTTCGAGTTCTGTCGAAGAGGGGCAACTGTAGACACCCCATTTTTGACCGTCCTCAAGACTTGGACGTCATCGTTTGAACACTCGATGATCATCCATGCTCGTGTTTATTTTAAGTTCCCAAAGGTCTCGGCTACGCACCTTGCCATAGGATCTCTCAATTTGTTTGTTTTGTGCTTGGTTGTGGACCAAGGACTTGTGGCTTTTGCTTCTGAGGGAAGAGGGTGGCTTGTTGGCCATCCCTGCAACCCATCGGCTAAGGCTTTGTGCCATCGGCCATGTTTTCTTGCCATTGGCCATAAGTGTTGGCCGATCGGCACTCTTTTTGGTTGATTGGCACTCTTTTTGGTCGATCGGCCATATTTTCTGGCTGAGACCTTTCCACCTGCTTTTGCAGATATTTTTGTGCTAGCTATGACAGCTAGTGAGCACAATTCTCATCCTCCATACACGTGTATGGAGGGATTGAATCAAGACTCAAGCTTGTTCAACAAGCTTGAGAATTGAAATTCTATAAGAAGGGAGGCCCCTCTCCCTTTCCAGAGGTTCTGAAAAGTTAAGATACAAGATATACATCGCTCTCTCTCTATATTTTACCTCTCTCTCTTCATTTACCCTTGTTTGTGCTCAAAAGTGTAAAATCTTCATACTATTGCACACAAACACCTACTAGAACACCATCCTTTTGTTGCTGAGGTACTTAGGAGTTGGTGTTAGTGTTTTTGGGTTGGTTTGAACTCAGAAAAGCTGTTGGAGTTGTGTTTTTGAAGGTGTTCTTCAAGGGTGAGAAACTAACCTTTTAATCCGTTGTTTTGGCTTAAGCTTTTAGACCTATTTGCATGCTGATTTAAGCTTAACTTTCTACTATAAAAAGTTTTGATTTTTCATGCTTAAGATGTTTGTTTAAGGTCACTTTTGTGTTGGGGGTAGTCTACCCCCTCTTACGCCTTGTTTGGCCTTGTTTTGAATCATCATTTTTAAGCTATTGGGACCACCTTGTTTGGGCCTTCTCACCACTGAAATCCAAAGGATTTTCAATGGTGGAAAGGTGGTTTTGAGGTCCCAAATAGGAGAAGGCCATCCCCTCTCCTTGTGTTTTGTATGCTAGTATAAATGGCTCATAATAGTAGCATGTTTGCTTGGCATGTTATGGTTCCATTTCAGCAAATTTTGGTGTTATTTTAGCATGCTTCAACTCTGTTTTAAGTTGGTTTGATAGCATCTTGCATGCTTCACATACTTGTAGAGCAATCTTGCATGCTTGCATAACATGCATCATGTGTTTGGAACATCATTCTTGCATGTTTTGGCTCAATTCAAAGAAGCTTTCCCTTATATTTTACCATGCTTGAGCTCTATTTGATGTTGTTTTAGTCATACATGCATTGTTTTGTATAGCCATGGTTCCATCTAGCTTATTAGCTTTGTACATCTAGTCCACTAACATGCATTGCTTAGACTATTCTCATGATTTGGCATCATTTGAAATGTTATTTCAGCGCATGTTTCATGGTCATACACTTGCCTTTGTCACTCTTTTAATGCTTAGGAGGTTTGGTGTTTTATGCCTTAAGAGTGGGTCATTGTGCACGCCTCTATGCTTAGGCCTTTGGGCTATCATTTCAATGTATTTTTGGTCTTGTTTTACCATGATGCATCTCTAATTTTTGTTGTCAAAGTCATGCCATGTTTGGTTTTGATAGGTGTAGTGCAATCCCCTTTGTTGGCCTTACTTGCATCATGCCTTATGCCTTTCATGTTGACTTGTTTTGGCTTTGGCCATGCATGTTTTAGACTCACTTTAGTATGCTTTAGGACTATTTTGGTTTACTTAGGCCATTTGCTTCATGTTTTGCATAGCCTTAGTGCAAGTGCCTATGCTAGCTTTAAGCTTTCAGCTTTCTTGTATGCCATACTTGCATTGTTTGGTTGATTTGGCATCATTCCATGCATGATTTCAGAGCTTATAGTGTTGTTACACTTCCACTTTTGTCACTCTTTGAGCACTCTTGAGAGTTGTGCTCTTATGTCTAGGTGATAGGCCATTACGTGTGCATGCTTTGTTTTGCATTTCATGTCATCATTTCATCATTCTAGCCACTGATTTGGGCATGATTGAGGTCTGTCTATTTTGGTTTAAGTTCATCTTTGCATGTTGTTGCATGCTTGTCTTTGCATGACATTGTTGCATATTTGTTGCATTGCATTTGGCATGCTTATGTTGCATTGTATAACATCTCCATGTTGCATGCATTACATTGTGTTTGGTTTGGGTGTTAAGACAAACACGAGGAACGAGGGACGTTTCATACTTGAAGTGATGAAACGTGCCTCAATTCTCGGTCGCCGACACTCTTGATCAAACATGATAGAGTTTAAGGCACTTATGTATTTGTGTGCATTCACTTGATATTGATTTGTGCAACTCAGCCTCCTTGGCCATCATGTATCGAAATGCGTAATTGATGGTTTGAGAGTCAAGCACTACACTCCTTTGTGCTTCAAACATGATAAGGAGTGTAGTTGCACAACATTTTCTTGCAAACACATTGTCGTGCCTCTGTTTGTGCTCTACTACAGCAAAATGAGCAATTTGCAGGAATAGATGGCCGATCAGCTATTTGGTGTGCCGATCGGCTAACAATATTTGGCTGATAGCTTCAAAACTGGTTGATGATCCTCATCTCTTGGTCGATGGCCTCACCTCTTGGCCGATGGCCTCACCTCTTGGTCGATGACCTCTCAGAGTGTCCGTGTGGTGGTTCAGAAGCATCACAGAAGTTGGCATAATTTTCAGAGGTGCAGAACAGTGCAAACAGAGGCAACATGAGGCATGGCAACGGATTTCCGAGATGATGCAACCGAGCATGCATCATTCATCATTCCGAGGCAAGGTTGTGGCAGTTTGTTTTAGCTTCTTTCTTTTCTTACTTAGCTAGTTTTGTAACTTAATTAATTTGCTTAATTAGTTAAGGTTTTGTAATAATTAATTAGTGTAGCGTAGCTAGCTAGTTGATTCATTCGGACCCTCTGTAGAGAGAGCCAACTGTTGTAATAAGTGTGCGTGAGTGTGTGAATGTCTTCCAACCCCACGTCTTTCTCCCTTTTACTTAACCGCTTACAATGGTTAGTTCTAGGTCATGTTTTAATTAGCATACTTATGCTAGCATGTTTGCATCCATTCATTCGTATTGCATGCACCGGGCTCAGCGCATCATACTAACCGCATTGTATTTCAATACATCTACTTGAATACGTGTTCAACAGTATGTTATCAAGTTGCATTTCATATGCCATCTTAGAATAGCCGAGCGTATTTTTAGTTGCATTTTGCATGTGTTGCATTAGCCATCTTAACATAAACTAGGATCATGCATGATTTCTAACTAGCTTTTGTTTTGGCTCGAAGTACTAGGTAAGCTTTAACGTTTTAGCATACTGCATGTGTGTTAGTGTTGCCATGATACCATGCTTGCCATGAGGCTAACTACTTAAGTGACTAACTGCATGAATGCCTCTAAGTGAAGGTTGGATTACTTGAATTGGAACAATTCATTGAAATGCGAGTTTTAAGCCCACTTGAGAGTGGCAAAATCATGTTTTCTAAGCACACTTGAGGGTGACAAATCCACGTCTTAGCCTACTTGCGAGTAGCACTTCAAACCATTTTCAAACAAACAAACATGAGATGTTTTGTTCCAATTTAGGCGATCTAGTCTATACTTGTATGTTGTGCGCATCACGTAATAATGCTAGATTAATAAACCAGAATAAGAACACATGTGTATTCAAAAACAACATATCATGCTTAGTAAAGGTCGATCTTTGATCGGACGAGCGGCGGTGCTCATTGCATGACCTTCCCCTCTCGTACCCAAGTTCCCAAGCCGAGGCAACTTTGGTGATGACGGACATGTGGCCTTAGACATGAGTCAGGGTTTCTTAAATTTTCCCAAAATAAAATATTTAGGTGGCGACTCTGTATCTGGCAAAGGAGTCCATGTTTGGCACTTCTTTATAAAAATCAGTTTTCCAAAACGATTTGCCGAATTTGGACTCTTTGGTGATTTACCAATCTTGCATTGCACTTTGCAGGATTAGATTCAGAACCGTGACATTGAGTCCGAACTGTAGTAGCTAATGAACAAAACAGATTTTGCACTTTTGCGCGCAGAGCCGTGGACGTTCGGGTACGTCTACAGTGTGACAAAGCAAAAGAGGGAATTTAGAGCTTTACTATTCCAACTCGAGTTTTGATAATCGATTGCGTCCTATCTATTAAGTGGTTTGGGAATATCAACACCATCAATGGTGACAACAGATTCACTCCACCCATACAGCACACAGTGCCAAACTTTCACATCTATAGATTTTAAAAACGCCCTTATGCGAGCTTTACAATAAGAATAGTTTGTACCATCGAGTAAACGAGGTCTATGGGTCGAGTTACCTTCGCGAATTGAATCCATATCACAAATCACACAAAATCACACTCCTATAGTTTTGAGAAAAACAAAGAGTGACCCGCTCTGATACCAATTGAAAAACCTCAGTGATTCGTGATTCGATCAAGATTAATTGCAACCAATCCCAAACAGTTAAAACTAACAATCTAAATCATCTAGCACATACGAAAGTGATTTAGATTGTTGCTTCAAAATCAATTAATCGACACAAATGATTTTTATGTAGAAAAACCACAATTGGAGCACCTCCAATTGTGATTAAAAAATCACGGGCAAAAAGCCACAAATCAATCTGCTATGAAAGAAAGAAAAAAATACAAATATACCAAACAAATTACCTAAACTCTGTCAATTTGTCTTCAAGAATCTGTATCTCTTTCACCGCTACCTTCGCCTCAGAATTGATCAGTTTGATGTTGAATCCACAACATCCATGTCGAATCAATGACTGCGTACAACTTCAAACTCCTTTGAATACTCCACGCTTGAATCTCCGAATTCCACCGAAGAACACTCTTGTAGTCGAACAATCAAATAACTCTTTGATGTGTGCTTATCAAACCATGTGTTTAATAATCAATTAGACATCAAAGAAAACTAGAAAACTAGCAAACTAGCCCCAGAAGAAAACTCTAGAACCCTTAAAGAAGATCTAGAAGTCGTAGACCTAAAAACGGACTTAAACACATATTTATAGAAACCAGAACCGCGATCTCTGCTCGAGTGCAAGACTTGCCGCTCGAACAGTGTCACTAAAATGCGTGTTCCAAACCAGGGTCTACGCTCAAGCACAGGAACTTATGCTTGAGCTTAAAATTACACTTAACAATATTTTTGCAGACAAGCTAAAGTACTGTAAAGGTGGAAACTCCACTCGAGCGCAGCTTTCCTCGCTTGAGCGGGAAGACCAAAAATAGAGAAAAATTACAACTCAATGAAACCCAAGTTTGTTCACGGAATTGACAATAAGTAGGGTCCTAACAAACACCTGAACCGTTGGGATATGCATTATCTGTGGCTTTTCCATCTGGTGTCTCCACACTTAGTATGAAGGTATACAAGTCTTGTGCTATATCCCTAAAAGATGAAACTTTGTACATGACACCCCAATTGGATAATTATAATGGTGTTTGTACATTACTTGTAGTTATGTCAACTTGGTGCCTAACCCTCCATGACAAAATGGGTTAGAACTAGGTCATGGTTAGCTTACTTGCAAAACAAAAAAACAAAAAAACAAAAAACAAAAAACAAAACAAAACAAAACAAAAAAAGAAAGGATCTTGTTATCGGGATTTTAGACTGAAAATAACCATGGGTACTGCAGTTGCATATGATGTTCAAACTCCCACTCGCTCAACTTGATACCAAAGCATCGCCACACCATATCCACTTAATGAATAGGGATGTCTGCCGCGTAACCTCATAACTATTATCACGTGATACGCATAGGCACCACCACATAGGTCATAATATCACCAAAATCAACCGTCTGAGTATCAATCAAGTTTTAAGGGGTGGAGGGGGGATGGGACTCTTACTTGAATATGGTCATTTGAGAAGGCATTCCCTCACTAAGCCATAAACTCTGAAGGTAAAGGTGCCACTAAGTAGCAAGGATATCCCTGACTCAGGGCCATGCCTGCTACCTGTGTAGGCCCCAAAAACTTGTTTAGGGTATTTATAGCATCAATCCTCCACCACTGTGTATCTACTTCTGTGGGGACGGCCCTTAAGTATATTGGTCGGCCCATAAGTCAGTTGAGGGTTGGGTCCGCCAGTCTAACTATTTCCTCTGAATCTCCTATTTCCTCTGGCAATTCTAGAACATAACTGTTATTTCAAAAATTCCTTCAAAGTCCAGGGGATCGATCAAGCCCGTACTCACAAGATGCCCTACTCAACTATAAAACTAATAAAAGATTAACCATAAGGACTAAGGTAAGATTTTTCTTACTTTGTTTTCTAATGGTACGCATATCTTCTAACTTAATGGTTTTTTTTTTTTTTTATAACTATTGTTCTGATACCACTTTTATCACGACTCATCTCGATGACCAGGGCTGAATTCGCAACTAGTTAATTTCTAAAATTTCTCAGATTAATTCCAATTAATTAAATTACATAATGCAGTGGAATAAAATAAAAGATGTAGATAAATATTTGAAGCGTACATGAAAATTATTATTTATGTAACGATGTAACGCTAGTCAGATAACGATTACACGTAAATATTTTTTTTAAAAAAAGAAAGAAAGAAAAGGATATTCATGTCAAATCTAGGTTCTGATCAATGAGGAGAAACCATCATTCTTTAAGTTTCTTCACCTGAAAGGGGTTTTAATAGCTATAAGTATATGACAGAGTGAGAAATATTATGCTAAGAGTATAAGGGTATATAAATCACCATAAACAATTATTTAGGCTAAGCGATGAATAGTTTGGATCAAATAAATTATTTTTAATAACAGAAATATAATACAAAAATTATATATGCAAAATAATCATAACCATGGTACAGAACATAACAAAGGGCTAATGAATCCATGACAGACAGAGGATCACGAAGTGACTAATCAGAGGGCCAATGGTTATTTAAGTCTCATAAAACATGAGACTTCCATGAAGGTACTTATAAAAATAAATAGTTACATACTCGTTGTCAAATAAATTCCATAATTTAAACAATCATATCCATAAGTTTTAATTTTAAATAAACAGGACTCATAAAATGAATAATATAATTGAATGTTAATATAATTAAAATATATATATATATATGATTTGCATAAAATAATTAATAAAATAATAAAATAATTTATATCTACTCAAAATATAATATAACTTATCTTAATATTAATTCCTATTTTTTCTCCGTGCCTTCTTAATCTCCCAAGACTCTTCTTTTCCTACAAATTCCGTTGAGCCGTATGTTATCCACTGCTTCTCCTTTATACTAAAGCTTAGAGATGACTAATTAACCTAATCAAGTGCTATTTCAATAGTATATAACTTAGCTTTCATAGGTGGCAGTAACAAAACCCTTCAGCCAATTGCCTACATTTCATCATAATTCTTTATTGGCCCAACTATTTGTATTAATTGTATGGTTGTTTTAATTTGTCCCCAAACAATTTATTAATCACATCGTTATGATTTGGTAGCAAAAATACTTCTAATTTTAGATTACAATTTAGCACATATAACTAGAAAATTAAATATTTTATTTTATCAAATTTTTATTTTATTTATTTATTTATATTAAATTAATTAAATAATCGGAGTGTCACAAAATATGTAATTTTACATTTGAAAAAACTCACTTTTATTCCTAAAAAATTAAATCTAAATATGTAAGTGAATACCCTTTTGTATAATTTCCATTTTAATAGAACCTTTATATTCATAAAAAAAAAAAAAAAAAAAATTAAACAATTCATAAGTTCATATTTTGAAATTCATTAATGCTTAAAATGACAAGCATCACTAGGTTGAAATTATACTTTGGCTTATTATGCTTTCTGGATATCATTGGCTTGATGAATTCCATTGCTTACATCGATTTTTAATGTAATTGTGATATATCAAAAGGGTATGGCTTCTGTCCAGTTTGGGATCGGATTGGATTGTGCTGTTAGACTCGTAGAGGCCTACCACGGGTCCTGTTTTGATAATTTGAACCGTTCAATGGGTAGAACTCGTCGAATACTATATGTCTATAAAAAAATCATGTTGATCGGATATCGATAGCTATATGATCAAATCAGTTTTTTGTCAACCGTTAATTTGTTCACCATCCAATTTTTTTAATACGAAATTGAGTTGATCACATAGCTATCGATATCCGATCAACGTGATTTTTTACAGGCATATAGTACTCGACGAGTTCTATACATTGACGGTTTAGATTATCAAAACGGGACCCGTGATAGGCCCCCACAAGCCCGACAGCACTGTCCAGTCCGAGAAGCCATACCCATATCGAAGATTGAACAACTGTTAAACATACTGACAAAACTCTTGCAACCATTTTTTGTAAAGTGAATAGTTTACAATAGTTTGAAAGCACACCAAATTAGGAAAGAAATAAACGAAATAAACAATCCCCATATTGGAGGAAAAATAAACATTATAAAGGTATCAAATTTTTCTGCATAAGAATTAAGCCTCCAACCTCACACCATAGAGTGATACTAAACATTTACTTGGCCAAAGTCTTAGTTAACATTTTCTTACTAATTAATGCATGTATAATAATAAATTTTTCAAACTTAAAACATAACCCCACTTTAATGATATGGTAAAAAAAAATTATAAAACTTATTATTACTTCTTTTTTTACTTATTTATAGATTTACTGTATAATATTATTTGGGAAAAAAAAATTGCTCAACCTTTTCAAAAAATCAACTTTTAAAACATGTTAAATATTAAAAAGTTAATTGAGTTATTTGTCATTATCTAAGATGAAAAAAATCTAAAATCCCAATATATTGATTTGTGATTATATTTCAATTTTAAAGAACGAATAATAATCCCAATCAAACAATCAAAAATAAATTGGCACAACGATTTAAAGTGAAAAAAATCACAATTGGGGCGCCTCCAATTGTAATAAAAAAATCACGTGCCAAAGACAAAACAATCCACTAAGAAGACAAAAATGAATTACACAAGTATAATCTCAGTTACCTAGCGAATCCACGTCCGAATAGAACCGACCCAATGTGCATCTTCTACCACCGTCTTCACCACGAAATTGTCTTGTCTAATGTTAAATCCACAACATCGATATCGAATTCACGATGATGAGCCGCTCCGGAATCCATCAAAGTTTGAAGCTCAAATTCTCTGAAATCCACTGAAAAACAACTCTCCCTTTTGTAAATAAAAAAAGATAAACAAACTCTTAATGATATTGATATAAAATTCATAGGTCCGTTGATCACTCTTAAATCATCAAGGAAACACTCATAAAGCACCATTCAATATAAAACAGTTTGTTTCGTCTTTCTATCTGAATATCTGGGCAGCTCAAACCCTAGAAACAGAAACTACACACTTTTATAGTAAACTGAATCGCAAAGACCGCTCAAGCACACATTTCATTACTCCATCAGTGTGAGTAAAGGTGGTGCGATACATATAGGCTGACCGCTCGAATGCAACTTTCACTACTCGAGTAGTAAAACTTTTTTTTCCCAAAAATTTAGGCACTCGACCCCGCTTGGGTGCTACCCTAGACTCGCCAAGGGCACTGCCCCCTGGATCCCCTCGAGCTGATCGGGCAACTCGATTCCCATACTTAGTCAACGAAGTGGCAAACATGAATAGATTAAGATCATGAACTCCTCTGCAAAGCACAATTCGAGTTGGATTCATATCTAAACACTTAGGTCTCGTTTGGGGACTAGCCGATTTAGCCAAAAAGTCAAAAAATTACTAAAAAAGCCAAAAAACCAATAACTCATACCAAAAAGTCAAAGATTCTCTTCTCTCTATTTTTTGCACATCTTTTCGTAAAAAGTCAAAAAGTCATCCCAAAACATATTAGTTTTTTTTAACTCATATTTTAACCAAATAGCCAAAAAGCTACTAAATTAGCATGTTCCCAAACGAGGCCTTATAGTCTTACTGAAGTAAAAGAGTAAATAAAATTACAATTGAAAGGAGTTTTGTTAAACGGAATTGCCAATTAAAAAAATGTAACATAAAAAATTTAAAATCACAAACTTCTTTACTTATAAGAAATACTTTTTTAACAAATTTTTAAATAAATAATATTTTTAAATTAAAAAAATAAACATCAACCCAAAAACTCACTCAAAAAATAGCATTATTTTGTTTTGTCAAAATGAAGAAAGAGGTTGAAAAGCAGTTGGAATTTAAATCTAAGGCCCCGTTTGTTTATCGAACTAAGTTAGATAGGAGTATTATTACTGTGTGATTGAGTGAGAGATTACTAGTATGATGGTTGAGAGGGTAATTTATGTTTAAATTGGGCCGAGCTAGGATAGTGGGCCGATCTATGGTCCGTATTGAAAAGGCTGAGAAGATGGGCCCCGGACAAGTGTTAGTCCGGTCTGAAGTAAAGGATTTCCACCGGAGTAAGTACTTATGTTTAGTTCAGTCGTAGGTTGTTTGGGTTAGATCGGTCATGTTGTTCAGAACCGAGGTATATTGGGCTTGCTTTAAGACCTGAGTAAATGGTAGCTCGGCTTAATTCTTCTATGGATAGCTCGGCCTTGCATGTGATGCCGAGGTAGGAGAAAGGTTATGTAGAGTCGAGGTGATCATTAGATCTCGAGACATGCTGCAGCTCGTTTGACCTCGGCGTGAGGAACCGAGGTAGGAGTATGGGAAGGCATAGCCGAGCTATGTGTTAGCTCAGTCATACTGGCGGTCTTAAGGAAAATGTTAATTCGATCTTGAAGTAGTTCGGCCATAAGAAGAACCATCTCACTTGGTTTAAGCAGTGAGGAGGGTGTTGGAGGATAAGCATTATCTTCCAAGAGTATGAATCCTAAGAGGACTCTATATGGAGGAGTAAGAGTCCTACCAGGATTGTGCCACGCGAAACCTATATAAGCTCACCAATATCACCTTTGGAGAGGTAATGCAACTTTGGCTTCCTGAATACACAGAGCTTTTGCCTATTTGATAATCTTTTTGACTTAGGCATCGGAGAGGTTTCCGGCACCCACCCGCCAGCTAGCTCACGTTTGTGTTTTCAGGTGATAAAGCGACGTCGTTCAGAGGAACGCAGACTTGATCAACAGGATTATACAAGAAGGTATATTTCTTTCACGTACAATTGGCGCCGTCTGTGGGAAATCAGACAAGAACAATCTCTTGATCAAGCTTTTCCTTTAGAAGAATCAATGGCGAACAACGAAGAGTTAACTCAATCCGCCGTTGACGGACTAACTCCAGATGGGGGTGCAAGACGCGAAGGCCTACCAGTGGTCACTCCTATGGCGAACCTGGAACCACAAAGACAAAATTCCAGGAGGGATGCAAGGGGACGAAGGCGGAATAACAGCCCCCATCCCTCTCGTTCGCAAAGCCCAGAAAGACAACGACGAAGGATTGATCCTCAAATTTTGAAGGATAGCGTCAGGGAACAAGACGAATTAATACGGCAGATGGCGGCGGACATGGAATCCTTAAAGCGCCAGATGAATGGTAAAGAAGTGGTGACAGGAGAGGGGCGCAACAACAAGACGCCCCCTCGCCACTCAGAGGGTCGTAGTAGGAATTCTACACCCTCTCAAGCATAGAACAGAAGCCTCAGGACAGGCGCCACGCAATCCAGATCTTCTAGGACTCATCACTCCAGGTCTGAAAGGACAAGGTCTGAGAGGTCATACACTGAGGAAAGCACATATTGGCCCTCACATACGCACCAAACGAGGTCTAGACAGACGGAGTTGCCCAGGTCGTCCGACCTAAGATCCGTGCTAGAAGAGAAGGCACGATGGAAGGAGGACGCCAGGGCACGCAATCCACACAGGGTTTCTGCCTTACAGCAGTTGGCTCCTTGGACGCATGGAAGCGTCGAGGTTGGAATGCCCATACCACGCCCGGCATACGAACCAACGGACAAGGCGTTGGTGAGGCTGCAGACCTCACCATTCGTCCCAGCAATAGAGAACGCCCCCCTTCCGTCAGGCTTCCTACAGCCCAAATTCACAACGTATGAGGGGAAGACGAACCCTTACTCACACTTGAGCCACTTTCGTCAGGTCATGGCTGTATACCGGCGGAACGAGGCCTTGATGTGCATCCTATTCCCTTCAAGCCTTGGCGACCTTGGCTTGACTTGGTTTGAAAAACTACCAGAGGGCAGCATAGCCTCCTGGGCGCAACTGGCGGAGGCGTTTGTAACGCGATTCAGAACAAACACGAAAAGCCCGGTGGAGATCGACCAGCTACTCTCCATCGATATGGGTGACAAAGAGACTCTGAGATCATACAACAGTCGCTACTGGGAGACATTCAATCAGATTGGTGACTGCCCAACCAATCTCGCCATTGCGCAATATAAAAGAGGCCTTCCAGTCGGGAACAGACTGAGGGACTCTATCACTATGACACCGCCCTTAACCATGGAGGCCCTGATGGAGAGAGTGCATCAGCACATCAGGGTAGAAGAGGATGGCATTCGTGCCAAAGCAAAATCTGGCGCGACCCCAGCCCCAGAAAAGAAGACCTCAGCAAAGGTCAATACGGTAGATCGCCAAAACCGAAACGGATGAGGCAGGCGAGACAACGGCGAGGACCAGGACAAGAGATGGTTGAGAGTCCGCACTGCCATAACCACGGTATTCAAGAAATCGATCTACCGTATACTTAGTGAGATTCGAGACGAGCCTTTCGTCAAGTGGCCAGCCAAGCTAGGCGAGGCCCAGAAGGACTATGATGACAGATCTAAGTGCACCTTCCACAGAGAAAAGGGGCACCGCACTGAGAATTGCACGCCATTAAGGCAGCATCTGGAGGAGTTGGTGGCAGCAGGCCACCTGGACAAATACATAGAGAGAGGGGCACAGCCAGCCCCCCAGGACCACAATAACCCCAATAGGATGCCGATCGACGCCCCGCCCCAAGGCGTCATCAACGTAATACATGGAGTCTTTGAACCTGAGCGTGTATGCGAGCTCAGAGGTTCAATCAAAAAGGCTGAGCACTTAAGAGAGGTGCTAAGTGCCCAACCAGTCGTCAAGAAGGAAAAGACAGAGGCCACAAATGTCATGTCTTTTTCGGATAAAGACTTGGCAATGATTTATTGCCCTCACAACGATGCCTTGGTCGTCACTCTCTGAGTCAAGGATTTTGACGTCAAGCGGATTCTGATCGACCAAGGTAGTTCATGTGAAATCATGTACTATGAAACCTTCAAACAACTTAACTTGCAAGATAAAGACTTGGCGCCGGCCGTATCTCCCCTTATTGGATTCAACTCCATGCCAGAATGGCCCGTCGGCAAAATTATCCTCCCAGTCACAGCAGGGAGTGTGACAAAACAAGTGGAGTTCTGGGTGTTGAAGGTCCCCTCCACCTACAACATTATCTTGGGCAGAACATGGCTGCATGCCATGCGCTCGGTGGCGTCCTCCTACCACCAAGTGATGCGGTTCCCCAATGACACCGGAGTAATAGAAGAAGTTTATGGAGATCAGATCATGTCAAAGCAGTGCTTTGTCACGGTAAACGGCAGCCGCGCTGCCAAAGGATATGTTCATTCGGTTGAAGAACCTGAGAGTAATGAACTATTCGCGGATGTCGGTAAAGCGGCTAGTCAGAAAGCAGTGGAGGACTTGGTGGAAGTCAGGATAGATGAGAAGAACCCGGATAAGTTTTTCTTACTTGGTTCGTCGTTGTCCAGCACTGAGATATTGGAAGTCTTGGAATTCCTGACCTCCAACATCGAAGTGTTCGCCTGGACCCCATACGACATGCCAGGCATTGATCCTAACTTCATTTGCCACCAACTCAATGTCCACCCTTCTGCCAGGCCAATCATTCAGCGCACCCGAAGATCGGCACTCCATCACACCGAAATAGTGGCGGAGGAAGTAGGAAACCTACTGGAGGCAGGGGCAATCAGAGAGGTGCACTACCCAAGATGGATCTCCAACACCGTTGTAGTACCAAAGAAGAATGGCAAATGGCGTGTCTGCGTCGACTACAAAACAGTCAATAAGGCGTGCCCAAAAGATAGCTTTCCTCTACCAAGGATAGATCAACTGGTGGACTTAACGGTAGGGCACAACCGACTCAGCTTTCTGGATGCATACAGAGGCTACCACCAAATCGCCATGTATAAACCAGACCAGGAGATCACATCCTTCACCACTCCAAGGGGACTCTACTGCTACAAAGTCATGCCCTTTGGCCTAAAGAACGCGGGGGCGACGTTCCAGAGAATGGTCACCAAGATGTTTCAGCCATTGTTAGGCAGAACAATGGAGGCTTACATCGACGATATGGTGGTCAAGAGCAAAGATGAGAATGACCATCTCAAGGACCTAGGTGAGATGTTCGAGATCCTGAAGAAGCATAAGTTACACCTCAACGCGTCGAAGTGTGCATTCGGAGTAGGATCTGGCAAATTCTTAAGCTTCCTGGTGACCAACCGAGGTATAGAAGTGGACCCTTCTCAAATCAAAGCAATACAGGATCTGGAGAGGCCAAACTTAGTAAAGGAAGTGCAGCATCTCACTGGCATGGCAGCCGCACTCAATCGTTTCATAAGTCGGTCGTCGGATAGACTACGACCATTCTTCCACGCGCTGAAGTCTAAGTTTGAGTGGGACGAAGAATGCGACCAAGCTCTGGAAAGCTTGAAGGAGTACATGTCTTCTCCGCCACTCCTTGTAACACCAATCCCTGGAGAAGAACTCTCCTTATATCTGGCAGTCTCGCTGCACGCAATCAGCGCAGTGTTGGTCCATGCAGAAAGAATCCAGCACCTGCCCATCTACTATGTCAGCAAGACATTACTAGGCGCCGAAACAAAATACTTGCCACTGGAGAAACTGGCATTGGCCTTGATGATGGCCTCGAGGAAGTTGTCACATTACTTTCACGCCCACACAATAGTTGTTCTCACAGCCTTCCCATTAAAGGCTTTATTTGAAAGGGCGAACTTCTCTGGGCGAATTCTGAAGTGGGCAGTAGAGTTGGGACAATTCGACATCAAGTTCCAACCAACACTACAACAAAAAACACTTTCGGCGACCAAAATTAAGTTTTTCGTCGCTAAAAGTAGGGGAATTGGCGACTAAATTGGATTTAGTCGCCAAAATTAAGCACTTTCGCCGACTAAACTCTTGTTGTCGCCAAATATAATGCTTTTAGCGACTAAAAGGCAATTTAGTCGCCACATGTAGGGCTTTTAGCGACTAATGGCTGTTTAGTAGTCAAAAGTCACGGTTTTTGGCGACTAAAATGATTTAGTAGCCAAAAGTCACGGTTTTGGCGACTAAACTTCAGTTTCGTCGCCGATTATAGGTGTTTTGGCAACTAAAAACAGATTAGTCGCTGAAAATTAAGGTTTTTAGCTACAAAAAAAAAATTAGTAGCTAAAAACAGTGTATTGGCGACTAAAATTTAGTTTAGTAGCCAAAAGGAGCCGTTTTTGGCGACTAAAAACACATTTAGTCGCCAAAACTACTATTTTTAATTTGAACTTGTTTTTTTACCGACAAAAAAATTATTAGTAGCCCAAAAATCATAGAATTGGCGACTAAATTCATTAGTTAGTCGCCAAAAGTGGCCCAATTTTTTTTTTTTATAAATAGTTTTTTTTTACATAAATAATATTCAATTAAATTCATTATATCTATATATATTGTTTTGTATTAATACCGAAAATATATTATATAAATAATTTATATTGCAAATATATTCATGTGATGTTGAAGTGGCATAATGGAGGGAGTGTTTGGCACAAAGGTTCGAATCTGGGATAGTTGGGCGCGGTTCGAAACTCAAGAGAAGCAAAAAAAGTGAGTTTTTTTTTTTTTCGGACAGAACACCTTTGGCGACTAAAATATTAGTCGCCAAAAGTCTTGATTTTGGCGACTAAGCCGTTTAGTCGGCGTTTGATTGCGCATTGGCGACTAAATTATTAGTCGGTAAAGGTATGATTTCCAAAAGTCTAAAACACTATTGGCGACTAACATTTTGGTCGCGAAAGACCTATCTTTTAGCGACTAAAAAAATATTAGTCGCCAAAACCTTTGGCGACGAATAATCTGCGACAAGTGTGGCGACTAAAGAATTTTGTCGGGAAAAGTCAAAATTCGACCTACGGCGACTAAAAATAGACTTTTGGCGACTAAAAATTTAGTCGCCAAAAGTGATTTTTCTTGTAGTGCAAGGACCGCAATAAAAGCACAAGCATTGGCAAACTTCGTCGCAGAGTTCACACCAGGAAGTCATAACATCTGACCGGTCGACCTAATTGAGACAACCGAACAAGGGATGGAAGTTGACGTCGGAATAACGCAACTCCTTGTACTAGTTACTCAGTCAGGCCCCAAGACAGACCAGAGTAAAGAAAGGAAGGAAGAAACAAACCATGCTACACCAAGTCAGGACTCACCGATAAACAAAGACTTGGTGCAAACAGAAAGCAAGGGGCAAACAACAAGCATCGACTCTGAAGAAGTCACCAGCAACATGGAAGATCCCAAGGCATCATCTGATCCCTCCACCTGCTGGAAGTTGTTCGTTGGAGAGATGTGGAAGCTCTTCGTGGATGGAGCATCCAACCGGCATGGAGCAGGACTTGGCATAGTCCTCATCTCTCTAGACGGCCTAGTAGTGGAGCAAGCAATCAACCTTGGCTTCCCAGCGTCAAACAACGAAGCAGAGTATGAAGCGCTTCTGGCTGGTCTCAAGTCAGCATTCTACATGAAGGCCACCGAGCTAATGGTCTACAGCGACTCACAGCTGGTGGTAAACCAAATATTGGGCGACTACGAGGCAAAGGATGATAGGATGGCCAAGTACCAAGACTTGGTCAGAACAGAGATAAAGAAATTTGAAGTGGTGAGAATAGAACAGATCGGCAGGGAGGAAAACAGCAGAGCAGACGAACTTGCAGGCTTCGCCTCAATGGCAGACACCTCCATTCCTCACCCACTACTAATCGACTATCTGCCTAGACCAAGCATTGAAGACCCAGAAGCTGAAGAGGTATGTTGTGCAGAGTTAGGTCCTTCTTGGATGGATCCCATCATACTATTCCTGAAAGACGGCACCCTCCCAGAAGAGAAGAAAGAAGCCAACAGAATAAGAGCAAAGTCACAACGATTCTGGCTCTCTCCATCCTTGGCATTGTACAAGAAGTCGTTCTCAGAACCTTACTTAAAGTGTGTTCACCCCAGTAAGGTGGAAGCATTCCTGTTCGAAATACATGAGGGGGTATGTGGTAGCCATCAAGGAGGAAGATCATTGGCATACCGAGCCATTTCACAAGGATACTGGTGGGCATACATGCAAGCGGATTCAGAGAAGTATGTCAAAAAGTGCGAAAAGCGTCAGAATTTTGCTCACCAAATACACCAACCTGCCAGAGAACTACTACCACTCACTAGTCCATGGCCTTTCGCAATGTGGGGCTTAGACATAGTGGGACCACTCCCAACAGCACCAGGCAACAGGAAGTTCTTTCTTGCGGAACCGACTACTTCACAAAATGGGTGGAAGCAGAAGCCTTGGCATCAATCAAGGAAAAATATGTGAAGAAGTTTGTTTGGAAGAACATCATCACTCATTTTGGCATACCAAAAGCACTGATCTCAAACAACGGCACTCAGTTTGACGGCAGGATTTTCAGAGGCTTTTGTGAGGAGTACAAGATAGAATTCTACAATTCTACACCGGCATATCCCCAAGCAAATGGTCAGGTAGAGGCATCAAACAAGGTAGTCTTGGATGGATTGAAGAAAAGATTAGAGAAAGCCTAAGGTAAGTGGGCAGAAGAGCTCCCTCACGTTTTATGGGCTTACCGCACCACGCCTCGGCGGTCGACAGAAGAAACACCATTCTCCTTAGCTTATGGCATGGAAGCAGTCATCCCATTAGAAGTTGGCCTCCCCACAATCCGAAGTAAAAACTTTGATCCAAACTTAAATGGCGAAGCCATAGCATTGGAGCTTGACCTTGCAGAAGAAAGAAGAGACAGAGCATTGGTTCACATCGCCTCCTACCAACAAGAGTTGTCTAGAAAATATAACAAAACAGTACATCCAAGGCAATTCAAGATCGGGGATTGGGTGCTGCGCAAAGTAATGGGAAACACCTTAGTTCCAGGGGATGGCAAGTTGGGACCTAATTGGGAAGGACCTTACAAAGTGGTCGGATTCGCAAGCAAAGGGGCATACCACTTGGAAGATAAGGACGGCAAAGCAGTTCCCAGGCCATGGAACACTGCAAATCTCAAGTTATTTTATTTCTAGTTTTTCTTTTCTCTCTTTAAGTATGTGTAATTTTTTACTTCATCAATAAAACAAATCGATTCTTTTTTAGCATGTTTGAAAGTAACTTTTGTAAGTTAGTAGCATTGTAAACATAGTTGGCCGGATTAAACCAACTATGATCCCTCCTAAGCCCAGGATAAGGATCCAGGTTGCAGGACGTTTGGTCGGAATAACCAAACACTATATTCTAAGTTGGTCGAAAAAAACCAACTTAGAGGTTAGCTGGATTAAACCAACACCCCTCCTAAGCCCAGGATAAGGATCCAGGCTGCAGGACGTTTGGTTGGAATAACCAAACACTATATTCTAAATTGGCTGGATAAAACCAACTTAGAGGTTGGTTGGATTAAACCAACTCTTCGTACTCTTCAGCCGAAGTAAGTGTATGGCTGAAGAGTGGTTGGCTGGATTAAACCAACTCTTGTACTCTTCAGCCGAAGTAAGTTATATCGACTGAAGAGTGGTTGGCTAGATTAAACCAACTCTTTGTACTCTTCAGCCGAAGTAAGTGTATGGCTGAAGAGTGGTTGGCTGGATTAAACCAACTCTTCGTACTCTTCAGCCAAAGTAAGTTATATCGGCTGAAGAGTGGTTGGCTAGATTAAACCAACTCTTTGTACTCTTCAGTCGAAGTAAGTGTATGGCTGAAGAGTGGTTAGCTGGATTAAACCAACTCTTTGTACTCTTCAGCCGAAGTAAGTGTATGGCTGAAAAGTGGTTGGCTGGATTAAACCAACTCTTTATACTCTTCAGCCGAAGTACGTATATCGGCTGAAGAGTGGTTGGCTAGTAAGTTAGAAAGTTGGAACCGAAATCACAGTTGTGCAAATGATCACATGGAAAATTCATTACAAATACAAGCATACATACACAAAACCAGAATAAGAGTTAAAGAAAATTTTTCATTGAAGAAAAGAAGAAGTACAACTGAGGGGCCGCAGCCCGGTTACAGAAGTTCAGAACAAAAGAAGAGAAGAAAAATGAAAAATCAGCGGAGAAGATCATCCAGCTCGGCATCGAATTCTGCATCATCATTTGTCCGGAGCCCGGTGTCAGCTGGGAGCACGGTTTGATTTCGGAGCTCAGTTTCGGCTTGAACTTCGGTTTCTGTTGGCTGTATGTTGTCAACCAGCAGCTCGTCAGTTAAGTCCTCAATGACCGGCTCCAACCGAACTGTCTGATTGTTTGGTTGTTCGTTGACAGCCGGGGTAAGAGTTTGCTCATCTTCATCAGAATCTTCATCATCATCTTCATCAGAGCCTTGGCCTTCGAGAAATTGCTTCTGCAGATCGGCGGCATATTGCGAGAGCGAGGCCGGAATAGAATAAGGTGGAGCATTGTAAACCTCGGTTTCAGCCCCGCAGCCGAGCTTCTCCACAGCACACCTCCAACCGCACTTGAAGAACAGGTCCTTCGCTGCGTCGCATTGGAAGGTGTATGTGTCCTCTGCCTCCTTAAAACCTCGCTTTTCGGCGGCTTTGAGGTCCTTCTTCAGCTGGTTTATCTCGGTGTCCTTTTTCTTTTCGATCTTGGCCAACAGGCGCAAGTATTTGTCCTTCGCTTCGGCAGCAACCTTCTTCTTTTCGGCTTCAACCGAGTTGGCTACCTCGGTCAGTCGATCGTTCTCCGCCTGGAGTTCGGCCATTTGTTTTTTGGCCTCCTCTAGCTCGGCCCTTTTTGATTCGGCCTCAGCCATGGCCTCCCTTGTACTCCTCCTAAGCTCCATGACCCTCCTGTGAGTGACTTGGTTTTTCTGGATGGCCTGCAGAGGAGAAGTAACGTTAGCCGGACTCCAAGTTGGAAAAAACCTTACATAGAAAGAGGAAAACTGCTTACCAGGATCATGGACTTTGTGGAGGACCGAATTGACTTTAGCTCGGTGTTGAGTTGTTTGTAGTGGTGCTCCATATCCTTGGGAAGGCACACACTCTTGGCTAAGTTGAAAGCCATCAAATGGTCCTTCTCTGAGACCACCGAATCAGACGCGGTGATATCTCGGTCATTGAAGGTGAGTGTAGGAGTCCACTTGGAGGAGGCAGTTCGGTCGGTGGGCTCCGGTTGGAGGCTTGGCTGAGGGCTTGGTGGAGGACTTGGTGGCAGGATGGTCTTGTCTTCATCAGCAAGACGTGGCTCGGTTTGGCTAGTCTGGGCACGTTTGCTTGGACGAGATGAAGACGGCCGTTGGGATGGAAGTGCCACCACGGTCTCAGTGGTCCGGCCGGTTTCCTGTACTTCGGTGGGGTTTGTTGCGGTCAATAATGCCTTCAGTCGGTTTTTCTTCGCCATTTCCTGTTCGGCTGTAAGAGGTATAAGGTTGATTTTGGGCAAGGAGGGGTCCGGTTGCGGTGCTTCCTCAAGAAGAAAATCAGTCACCCTCGCTTTTCGGCGACCGGTGTATCTGTAGGTCGGCTCGAAGTTGAGAAGTTTAGCCCAGCTTCTTTCTTGGACTCGTAGCGCGGCGCGAAGTACGCCTAAGTTGGGATGGCTATACAAAGAATAAATGTGGGCTGAATCTGCATGAAAAGAGCTGTCAGTCCGGCTTAAAATTGGAAACCGAAGTAAAAAAGAAGAATGCATGGAAAACCGAAGTAAGTTTACCAGGGATTCCTTTGTCCCAGTTTATACGTCGGCCTGGGATCTGGGCTTGGTGGTCCTCAAAATTCCTAGATACCCACAAGAAGTCGTTGTCATTCAAGTCTTTATCCGGCGTATCTTTTATTATTTTTTCTCTACGTCGGCGTATCCTAAGGTAGTATACCCACCCATCTTCTTTCGATCCTAAAGAGTATTGATGGAATATTTCGGCCAAGCCGAGGTTCAGTCTGGTTTGGCGGTTTAGTTCGGCGATGCCCATTATTATACGGTAAGAATTGGTGGAGAGTTGGGTTGGGCAGAGTCTGGTTTGCCTAAGGAACTCGCAAATTAATGGTTGGACCGGGAATCGTAGTCCGGTCTCAATTATTGAGAGAAGGGTAAAAGGTACAAAACCAGGGTTTCCCCAAGGTACAATATTTGGTTCGGCTAGAGTTAAGTTTACATCGGCAGGAATGTTGTATTCTTTTCTAAATTCGGCTAGGTCTCCTGGGGTTTCTACCAGGAATCTGTACTTCCCCATTTATGGTATAAGTTATAAATAATTAGCTCGGGCTGGGCGGATGTGCTCAGGAGCTCGGTTGAGTGCACAGAGGGAGTGCCTGGGCAACCTAGGTCTGCAAAGTGGAAAACAAAGGGTTAAGCACAGATCAGTGGACCGTGCTACAAAAATAAAGCAAGAAAAGGGAAGTCTTACTTCGGATACGCAGTGTACTACAGGACCTACCTCGGTTTTCTCAAGGTGCTTGTTATATCGGTTCGTCAAGTTGTTTGGTTATCTCGGTTCTGCCTATGGTTTCTGTTACTCCGGTTAAGCATCAAGGGGCAGTTTTCTAGGTCCAGTTTAGGAACTCAGAAAACTGGCTTAGCCCCCAAGGCTTAGCTCGGTCAAAGGCCGATATTTCTAGTTCAGTGTGTTTTCATTTCGGCTAGTGTGAATCAGTTGGTTTCCTATTAAAATTACTGTGAAGTGTGCAAGTTCTAGCTCGGTTCCAGTCTACCTAAATCTGTATATAGCACGAACAGTGTTCTAGTCCGGTTGGGGCATGTGCAAAGATCAAAAAGGTGTTCTACTTGCTATTTCATTATATTCATAGTGTTCTTGTGAAGGTTTTTTGCAGAAAACTTTAAATACTATTGGAAACAGAAAAGTGCCTTGCAAATATACAAAATAGACTGCTATGGATTAAAACGAAAACAAGAAAAACAGAAACGGGTTTTTAGAAGCTTACCAGTAAAAAAGGAAGAGGATGGAGGTAGAAGCAAAGGCAACACTAATGAGTTCAAACGCAGAAGCTCCAAGCTCAGAACAGAGGCACACAGAGAGAGAGGATGAATAGAGTAAGTTATGATTCGAAAATGGGGTGTGTTTTGTGAAAAGGCAAAAAGGCGGGAACTATTCAAGACTTACGAAGTACGAGGGCGGCGTTACAGCTATGAATAGCCAATACCAGTGTGCCACGTGTCATTGGAAGGACAATCAATTCAGTTTCTGCAATTGAAGAGACGTTTGAGCCGGACAGGTATAGCCCGGTGTAGACTTAGCTCGAGGGCGGCGTTACAGCTATGAATAGCCAATACCAGTGTGCCACGTGTCATTGGAAGGACAATCAATTCAGTTTCTGCAATTGAAGAGACGTTTGAGCCGGACAGGTATAGCCCGGTGTGGACTTAGCTCGGTTGGAAAAACTAAACGGTTTTAGTTCAGCTGGAAAAGCTAAGTGGTTTTAGCTCGGCTGGAAAAGCTAAAGGGTATTAGCTCGGCTGGAAGACAGGTAATCCCTATCATGCTTCACAGATGGAATTAAGGGGCAATTGAGAGGGTAATTTATGTTTAAATTGGGCCGAACTAGGATAGTGGGCCGATCTATGGTCCGTATTGAAGAGGCTGAGAAGATGGGCCCCGGACAAGTGTTAGTTCGGTCCGAAGTAAAGGATTTCCACCGGAGTAAGTACTTATGTTTAGTTCGGTCGCAGGTTGTTTAGGTTAGATCGATCATGTTGTTCAGAAGCGAGGTATATTGGGTTTGCTTTAAGACCTGAGTAAATGGTAGCTCGGCTTAATTCTTCTATGGATAGCTCGGCCTTGCATGTGATGCCAAGGTAGGAGAAAGGTTATGTAGAGCCGAGGTGATCATTAGATCGGTCGAGACATGCTGCAGCTCGTTTGACCTCGGCGTGAGGAACCGAGGTAGGAGTATGGGAAGGCATAGCCGAGCTATGTGTTAGCTCAGTCATACTGGCGGTCTTAAGGAAAATGTTACTTCGATCTTGAAGTAGTTCAGCCATAAGAAGAACCATCTCACTTGGTTTAAGCAGTGAGGGGGGTGTTGGAGGATAAGCATTATCTTCCAAGAGTATGAATCCTAGGAGGACTCTACATGGAGGAGTAAGAGTCCTACCAGGATTGTGCCATGCGAAACCTATATAAGCTCACCAATATCACTTTTGGAGAGGTAATGTAACTTTGGCTTCCTGAATACACAGAGTTTTTGCCTATTTGATAATCTTTCTGACTTAGGCATCGGAGAGGTTTCCGGTACCCACCCGCCAGCTAGCTCACGTTTGTGTTTTCAGGTGATAAAGTGACATCGTTCAGAGGAACGCAGACTTGATCAACAGGATTATACGAGAAGGTATATTTCTTTCCCGTACAATGGTATTAGATTGAAGATGTAGAATAAATTATATTTATTTATATATTAATGTAGTGAAACTAATTAGTTAGGATTAAATTTATGAAATTACATAAAAACCCTCCTTATATAGAAGGTGGCTGTCATTTTTGTAAAGTGAATGACAAAATAGTCTTTCTAACTTCAATCTCATGTGATTAGATTTCAATACCCCTCATTCATGCGATTGTTCGGTTTCATAGTCTCATAGAACTCTTAATACCATTACAATTTTTCAAAACAAATATGATTTTTATGGATCTCACATTAATACTAATTTAATCCCATTCTTAGGGTTGAAAACGTGGTTAGCCGAGCCAATCTTTAAGTGTTCAAGCTTGTTTATGAAGAATTAGTCGAGTTCGAACTCAAGTTGAGCTTAAATAATTGAGCTCAAGCTCAAGTTTGAAAAAAATTAAATTAAATTAATTCATTTATTAGAATAAAAAATTATGAATAAAATATATAAGAATGCTTATATTAATAATAAATTTGATCAATTAAATATGTAAATTTATATAAATACAAACACAAATAAAAAAATTAAAATAAATTATTAAAAAATTATTTAATATATTATCAAAGAATATTAATTTATCTTTTTATATTAATGAGTCTTATCAAGCTAAGTTTGAGATAACTCGAGTTTAGTTCAATTAATAAACAAATCTAAAAATTAAACTTAAATTTATTTTTTTAATAAATAAATTGAGTTTTAATTGAGCCAAACTTATTTATGAGTCGTTTGTAGTTTTATCATTCATATCTAAATACAAACAGTTTGTGCAAACAAGCAGAGCGTAATAGGACAGGAGGATGATGTTAATAGTCCATGAATGCTAAAAGGGTAATGTTAGAAATTTTAAAAATTTTATTAAAATTTTTATTAAATATCTCATATGAGTTTGATGTGAGTTTTATGTGGGTCTTATATCTATATGAGACATTTGATAAAATTTATAATAAAATTTTCGAAATCTCTAATATTTTTATACCTTGTTTGACAAGTTAAAAAAAAGTCAAAAAGTTACTAAAAAAAGTTAAAAAGTTATTACTATTCACTTAAAAAATATATAAAAAAATTAATATACATAATATTTAGGCGAAGTTTGGGAAGACTAAATAAGTGTACTTTTTGACTTTTCTTGTATTATGTGTAAAAAAAATAGAGATGAGATGTTGATTGATGTAACTTAAAAAAAATAAAAAGATGAAATAAGTGCACTTTTTTAATTTAGCCAAACTTAACCTAAAATCCTTCTTTCTGTGCCGCAGCCGCTCATTATTTCCAACAACCACTTAGGCACAAGAATTCAATGTGGCCTTTATGTTATTGACTTACCTTTCCGTTAGTCGTCGCCGTCTGTGTTCATCCTCACCATTTCTCTGCCCTTTATCTTATGGCAAATATTAAAAAAAAGGTAGATCACAAATATACTCTTTCACTTTTGTTTAAAGTATGGATTATTTTTTGAAAATTAAAAAATTTATAAATATTTTTTTATCAAAATTTTTTATTTAATAAAATTAAATAAAAAATAAAATTTAATTATTCTCTTATACAATAATAAAATTATTTAAATTATTAATTAAAACTTATTTCTAATATTATTAAAAATTATTAATTGACTTGATAATTTATTAATAAAATGTATAATTTGTTATGAAATTAGAAACCTTAAGGGTAAAATGTAATTTTCAGTACCATAAGAAGCGATTCGTATGTTAATCAAACTTTAGAGGATGTATTTATAATTTACCTATTAAAAAATATGCCAAGGCATTATTTAATGTTCAAAAGTGTGTAAAAAATATTTTTAAAATATGTAAAAAATATTAAAAAGTGTATTAAGGCCTCGTTTGGAAACATGCTATTTTAGTAATTTTTTGACTTTTTATGAAAAGATATACAAAAAAATAAAGAGATGATGTGACAATTTTTAGTAACTTTTAAATTTTTTGGCTAAAATAGCCACTCCCCCAACAGTTAAATTAAAGTGCATTAGATTTAGACAAAAAAAAAAAACAAAAAAAAAAAACTTATGTTCTCTAATTGTTTTGTCTTTTACTAGTACCCATTAGTACTTTTTAGGAAAACCCTCGTCTTATTTGGGTTGGATATATGAGCTTCTATTTACACACACAATACACACTTTCTACACATCTCTCCTCGCTACATTTTTTACACACCTCCTTCATTAAGTGTGTGTATAGAGGGGGTTTAGTGTGTTTAAATAGAAGCTCCCGTTGGATATGTAGATGGTCAAATTTTAAAGGGTAAATTATACTCAATTTTCTTGGTTCGCATAAAATAAAATAAGTTTTATAATTTTAAAATAATTATATTAATTTTCTTAATATCATCAAATAGACTAAAATTAATATAAATGGATATAATAATATCGATATAATAATAAATAATAATAAAATTATATATTTTAATGTAAAAGTGATGATATAGCCTTTTCCTATCTATTTGACTAACAAGTTATTGATGAAATGGAAGTTATGTGTTTTATGAATTGAAATTTTAAAAAAATTCAATGTAATTATGTTAAAATAACGAGACTTATAGTATTTTTTTTCAAACTTAAAAAAAAAATTGTATAATTTACCCAGTTTTATATTACCTCCATAAGCAGATTATTTTTTACATTTGAAAATAAGCAAATAATTTTATGTAATTGTAGACTAAGGCTTAGTTTGGCATTTCTAAAAAAATTTAAAAAATTAAAAGTTATTACTATTTACAAATTAAAAATATAAAAAAATTAATTTCTTACATATTTTAATACAAAGACGTGACTGGTACTAAGAATTGATAGAAATGCTGTCAATGGGAAAAAAAAATTAGGTATATATATTTATTAAATTGGAAGGTAATGTTGGGCCAATGGAGGCCCACCACGGGTTCCGTTTTGATAATCCGAACCGTTGAATGTGTAGAACTCATCGAGTACAATATTCTTGTAAAAAATCACGTTAATCGGATATGGATAACTACATGATTAAATCAGTTTTGTATAAACAATAGATGATGTTATAGTTAACGGTTGACAAAAAACTAACACGATCAGATAGCTATCGATATCAGATCAACTTGATTTTTTATAAGCATATAGTACTCAACGAGTTCTACATATTGAACGGTTCTTATTAGCAAAACGGGATCCGTGGTGGGCCCACACGGGCCAAACAACACTGTCAAATTTAAGCTCGAAAAGGAGGCAACCATTTTGATCTCCTAACAGCCGACTACACTGCCTAGGTACTGTACGGGCTACTCAATCCCTTCTCCTATACACTTATTTATATAATTTTTTAATACACATTTTTTCATAGAAAGTCAAAAAGTTAACCCAAACATCCTTTTTTTTTTTCCTTAACTTTTTAGTCCAAAAAAACAAAAAGTACACTTATTTAAGTCACTCCAAACAATCCTTAAGTATACTGTATTTATTGTTACCAACTTAAGGTAAAATATTAAAAAAAAAAATTGTACACGAATAGCCTTATTTAGGCCTTGTTTGGCATAACCTATATAATCCATCTTTTTATCTTTTTATCTTTTTTCCATCACATCACCTCTCTACTTTTTTGCACATCTTTTCGTAAAAAGACAAAAAGTGCACTTTTTTAGGACACCCCAAACCAACCCTTATTTTGCAAATTTTCTTTTTTTTTTTTTCTTAGAAGACAAAATAAACTCTCTTATTTATAATTTATTCACCCGAAAAATAAATTAAAAAAAAAAAAACCTTTATCCTCTTATACTTTATTGCAAATGATATTTAGATGGATAAATTATAACAGTAGTCCCTATAATTTATATTTTTTTTCATTTTGATCCCTATTGTTTTAATTTGCTCAATTTTGTCCCTTAATTTTACAGATTGTGTTATACTAGTCCAATAAATAATGGCGGTTAAGTTTGATAGATAGAAAATCAAATAATATTTCAATTAGTCCTTGTAGTTTATAAGATATGTCAATTTGGTCCATGTTGTTTTGACTTTCCTATAAACTACAGGAACCAAATTGGCACATCCTATAAACTGCAGGAGACAAAATTGAAACATCATTTGATTTTCCGTCCATTAAACTTAACCGCAGTTATTTATTGGACTAATATGACACAATCCGTAAAATTAAGAGGCAAAATTGATCAAATTAAAACAACAGGGACCAAAATGAAAAAATGGATAAACTACAGGGACCATTTACATAATTTATCTTATTTAGATATAAATAGATAATTCTTTTTATGTCAAAGCACATTTTTCATGCATGTTAATTTGAAGGGGTATTTGGTGATAAACCCGTCACTGTTTAATTTATCCTTCAAAATGACAAGAATTATATAGATCTTTTCAAAACCCACTAATATTTTAAAACTTATTTTTTTTACTACACTACCATTATTTATATATATATGTATGTATGTATAAGATTTGCAAACACTCTCTTTCTCTCATCTCAATTTCTATTCTCTCTATCTCACTCTTTTAACCATCGTTGCTCTCCATTAGTGCCATCTACGCTCTCCATCGACGCCACCGTCACTCTCTATGGAACTCTTTCTCTATTATTTTCATCACCACTGTCACTTATCGTGTCTACAATCTCAAATCTGAGATCATCCACCATTGTCGTTGCTGAAAAATGATGGTTTGCAATTCGCGAACCTCAAATCTGAGATCCTCCACTATCTATCCCTCTAGTTCTAGCGGTTCATGTTCTCTGTGTGTGTCACTCACCATTTTTTTTTTAACAGAGAGTTAGAAATGAATTTTAACAGATCCTATACATGTTGCATATGTAGAGAGAGAGAATAGATTTTGTGGAGTAGATTTCAACAGATCGTTGGCAATAGAAACAATGGATAGTTTAGTCATTTTCAAAAGGCATGTCCTTATGGCCAATGTAATTTAGTGCATGGACCTATCGACCAACAAAAATCTAAAATAGTACTTTTGGATTGAGTGTCCCTTATTAATTTATTAGTAAAAGGAATAATTTATTATGTAATTAGAAATATAAAAGGGAGAAATATAATTTTCAAAATCACAAAATACAATTTGTGAAGTCCATATTTTAGTTAAACTTTAGGGGTGTATTTGTAATTTATCAAAAAATAAAAATAAAACATAACTTATCATATAACTATAAATACGGTAAATTACGTTCATAGGCCTTATATTTTAGTGTTTGTATCATTTTGATTCATGTAGTTCTGATTGACTTGATATTAATCTTATTTTATCTCAACTTAGTCTAATTGATTATAGCTGTTTATATTTTATAATAAAAAATCCAGAAATTCTAATATACACCCCGTTTTAAAAAAATGTACCTTATGCATCCCTACTTATGTCATTTTATTCTTTAGTTATATTCAATTTTATTATTTAGTTATGATATTATTTTAGTTATAACTTATGAATTTTTTATTTATACCTTATGTTGTGTTTAGTTATGATATTATTTATTTATTTTCTTTTTATAGTTATGATTCAAAAAATTGAAATTATGCCATTTTTCTTTTTAATTATAAGGTGTATATTGTGCGTAACCTTTGAAGGATGTACACCATAGTGTTTCACTAAAAAAAAATCCACATAAGTGACACATGTCAAGTTTTTAAAAACAAAATTGTTAATTTACCCAACTTAGTGGGTTAGCCACTTTAGTGATATTTTTTAATTAAAAATGCAAATGACATTATCAATTGAATCAAATTAATATCTTATTCAAAATTAAGAATTAAAATTAAACTAATTAAATATATAGAAATGAAAATAAAATATAAGGTCTATTGATGCTTCGTTTGGCAAGTGACTTTTTTAGTCAAAAAATCAAAAAGTTAAAAAGTCAATAACTTATACTAAAACGTTAAAGATTTCATTTTGTCTTTATTTTTTATTTTTTTTTTTATAAAAAATTAAAAAATTATCATAAATATATTAATTTTTCCTACATCATATTTTAATTAAAAAGTCAAAAATATTATTTTAAAAAGCATGTTCCAGACGAGGCCTGAATTAAGACGGAAGTCTTAAAACTTCACCTTTCAAATAAGAGTTCAAGGTGAAGTTGGCCCTGTATAAATTGAACCACAAAAGAGGTCTCTAAAAATAAGCAGTTTGATCACCATGATCAAATCCTTCAAAATCTCCAGAGTCCTCCTCTTTCTCTCCATCCTTTGCTTGCTCAGCCTCAGAACCAAATCAGCCCCAACTTTCCTATCTTTTTATTGCCCAAACACAACAACTTACACTCCAAACAGCACATACCAAACCAACCTCAACACCCTCTTCTCTTCCCTCTCCTCCAATTCCACCAACTTCATCAACGCCTTCCACAACTCCACCGCCGGCCGCAGCCCCCCCGACATAGCCTACGGCCTCTTCCTCTGCCGCGGCGATGTCTCCACCGCCGTCTGTCATGACTGCGTAACCACTGCTACTACAGAAGTAGTCCAACGTTGTCCCAAGCCGAAGGTTGCCATGATTTGGTACGATGAGTGCATGTTGCGATACTCGAACAAGACCATCTTCTCCGTTGAAGATGATTCAATTTGGGTAATTCTGAGGAATACACAGAACGTAACGGACCAAACCCGTTTCAGAGGAGTCTTAGGACGTGTAATGGATGACATAGCAACTCGAGCTTCGAATGGAGGATCTGTTAAGAAATTTGCGACGAGTGAAGCTAATTTCTCATCGCTTCAAACGATGTACGGGTTAGCACAATGCACGCCGGACTTGACTGTTTCGGAGTGTAATAAATGCCTTAGAAATGGTATCTCGAATTTTCCGAGTTGCTGTGATGGAAATCTGGGAGCCAGGGTTCTGTTTCCGAGTTGTAATGTTAGGTATGAGTTCTACCCTTTTTACAACGTCTCCGTCTCTGCACAGCCACCTTCACCGCAGCCTCCGCCGCCGGTTCTTCCTCCACCACCTCCTCCAGCTCCTTCAACCAGTCGAGGTAAACTCCACCCAAAAAAAAAAAAAAAAAAAAAAAAGAGCTTCTTTTCGATTGTGATGGATCGACTAGATCAAATCTTTTTTGTGGTTGTGATAGAATCAGATCCCTAAAATTAAAATAATTAGGATTAATTTCGTTTTTACCCCCTCCCCCAAATCTATCTGTATATCATTTTTGTACTTAAAAAAGGTATTAAAGCGGTTCAATTTGATCCGGATTACTTTTATTCAACAGTTTAATTGATATTTTGGGATGATTTGGTGAGTAAAATGAAATTTGATATCACATCAACAACTTCTATTTAATCATAGATGTTTGTAAAATGGAATAGTTTAGATATAAAATTTGAGTGATAGTTTAGAAGGTAAAATTATATTTTCTCGTCAATATAAGTTAAAGTTAAGAATAAATGTGAAAATTTACTTAAAAGATTTACCTTTTGTATCATATTTTTTTTATTTAAATATTGAGAATCAAAATGACACCGACGTCATACTTTAGAGACAAAATATAATTGACCCAAACAATTAAAAAAAAAAGGGAAATTACACTGGTGTCCCTATATTCTACCTCGTGTTATTTTTGTTTCTACACCTTCAATTGATTTAACTTTGATATTTAATTTTAGATTTTGTATTAATTTAATCCAATCGACAATAGCATTAATATTTTTTAAAGAAAATTATCAATAAGGAGTTGTTTGGGATGTCTTAAGTAAGTGCATTTTTTATCTTTTTGGACTAAAAAGTTAAGAAAAAAATATGGATGTTTGGGCTAACTTTTTAACTTTTTATGAAAAATATATATTAAAATATTGTATAAATAAGTGTGTAGGAGAAGATAATTAATGAATCCGTATGGTTGGGCAGTGCCTTGGCTGAAAAAGGATATGGAAAAAGATTGCCTACTTTTCGGCCTTTGATTGGACGGTGTTGTTCGGCCCATGGAGGCCTACTACGGGTCCTGTTTTTCTAATCGGAACCGTTTAATGTGTAGAACTCGTCAAATACTATATTTTTGTAAGAAATCACATTCATTGGATATCGATAGCTATTTGATCGTGTTAGTTTTTTTTGTCACATGTTAACTATAACAATATCTATTTTTTATACAAAACTGATTTGATCATGTAGTTAGCGATATCCGATAGATGTGATTTTTTATAGACATATAGTACTCGATGAGTTCTACACATTGAACGGTTCCGATTAGAAAACGGGACCCGTGGTGGGCTCTCATAGGCCCAACTTTACCATCCAATTTAATGAAAATACACATGTAATATTTTATTTTTTTCCTTTCACTCCTATGCTTTTAGGTCTGTACATAGGATGCCGTGAAGTTGATTGGTAATTAATATTATGTATATAAATTTTTTTATATTTTTTTTTGTGAATAGTGATAACTTTTTAACTTTTTTGATAATTTTTTGACTTTTTGACTTTTTATGGAATTGCCAAACCAGCCCTAAATTGGCTGAGGTTAACTGACTGAGTTGAGTTAGTTTATAATTTTGCCCTTTAAAATATGACACACAACACTTATGTGTATATTTTTCATAAAGAAATACTAAGAGTTGTAATCAACTAGATAAAATTAAGACAAAATCATAAATTCGAGGTCAAAATTGAGCCAATTAAAGGTATAGACACCAAAATGACACAATGATAAAAGTACAGGAATTACCATTGCAATTTGTTCAAACAAAAAACATCAAATTGAACATGATTCAACAAAATCAGGCCAAGTTGAATAGGTTAGCTTAGTGAATGAATTCTAGTATTTATGCTGAGCTATACAATTTCTCATTTTTTAATTCCCCTCATATTGATTATAAATAAATAAATAAAAGAGTAGGACATACCTGCTCACATATGAGATTTTAATTTGGAATCAATCATGATTTTCAATTGCTAAAGCAAATTTTCAATGAAACATATATATATATATATATATTTTGTTGTTGATGCAGGAAGGGGGGGAATCTCAACGCAAGTACTTATTGCCATCATTGTTCCCATTGGAGTCTCTGTATTGCTTTTCATTGTAGGCTTTTGTTTCATAACTAGGAAATCAAAGAAGAAATATGATGCCATTGCAGAAGATACAAGTAAAGATATTTTTATTTTATTTTATTTTATTTTTAATGTGTCTCGTGTAAATTTAACCATTGCCAGTTGAGTGAGAGATCAATAAATTCATAACGATCATCTTTTGATTTGTCCAGCTGGAAATGATATCACCACAGTAGAGTCTTTGCAATATAATTTGGGTACAGTTCAAGCTGCAACAAACAACTTCTCTACTGAAAACAAAATTGGCGAAGGTGGATTTGGTCTTGTTTACAAGGTAAGATTGCACTTGATTTCAATAATAGAATTAAATATTCTAGCATTTACTGCTTCCCAAATTTGGATCCAATATTTCAATGGATTTCATATATTATCAGGGAACACTTTCCAATGGACAAGAGGTAGCTGTGAAGAGGCTATCTCGAACCTCAGGGCAAGGTGCACAAGAATTCAAGAACGAGGTTGTGCTGGTAGCCAAGCTTCAACACAGAAATCTAGTTAGACTACTGGGATATTGCTTGGAAGGAGAAGAAAAGATACTCATATATGAATTCGTGCCTAACAAAAGCCTTGACTACTTTTTATTTGGTATGGCAAATATGAGCAACTCTAGTCTTAATAATGTTTTTTGGTTAGTTTCGTAAATGATTTCCATGAGTGTACATTCTTTGAATTTGATACACATGGCTAAAAAAAAAAATTATTAACAATATGAATTGAGTGCGAAGGAGCATTGGCATATATGCTATGAGATCAAACAACGTTTAATTCTTAATTATGCTTGTGTTTCCATTTCAAATCAAATTACATGAAAACATTTCTTGTCCAACTGTAATTCCTCATTGTAAACTAGAACATATTTTCTATTCAATGTGCAGATCCACAGGAACAAGAAAAGTTGAATTGGGTCAAACGTTACAAGATTATAGGAGGAATAGCTCGAGGGATGCTTTATCTTCATGAAGATTCCCGACTTAGAATTATACACCGTGATCTCAAAGCTAGCAATGTTCTATTAGATGGAGATATGAATGCTAAAATTTCAGATTTTGGCATGGCTAAGATTTTCGGTGTGGATCAAACTCAAGGAAATACAAGTCGAGTTGTTGGAACATAGTAAGTTTGTGTCTCAATTTCCCATGGATTTGTTTTTCCATAATTTAAGTTCATGAATACGTAATTTATGCACTCTCAAGCAAAGTATCATTCTAATTCTTCAAAAACTTCCCCTTTGGACTAACAAATTCAGAGATGTATATTATGCCTAGGTACCTAGTGACAGAAATCTTGATGGACTGCACCTATTTAGTTGAATTTTGGTACATTATGTACTCAATGGTTTCATTTCTGATTTCATACAAAATGAATTTTTAGACAGTTTTATGTTATCTTTTAATTCTATTGGTAAATTGATGGTATTGGTATGCAGTGGTTATATGTCTCCAGAGTATGCAATGCATGGACAATTCTCTGTGAAGTCCGATGTGTTTAGCTTCGGTGTCTTAGTTTTGGAGATCATTAGTGGCAAAAAGAATAATACCTTTTATGAATCAGGAAGTGCTGAGGACCTTCTTAGCTATGTGAGTAGTAACCATCCATTCTAATTATTATTTTCCTTCTGAGTAACAATTTCGTCACATCCACGAGTCATATATGATGAAATGTTGTAGGCTTGGAAACTGTGGACAGAGGAAAGACCCTTGGACTTGATGGATTCAACTTTGGAAGGATCGTATTCAAGAAGTGAAGTCATTAGATGCATCCATATTGGCTTGTTGTGTGTCCAAGAAGATCCAGAGGACAGACCCTCCATGGCAACTGTAGTTCTGATGTTGAACAGTTACTCAGTTACTCTAACAGTTCCTCAACAACCTGCATTCTTTGCTCGTAGCAAAACAGAAAATATGCCAAAAGGTCTAGATTTAGATCAATCTGCAAGCAAGTCAATATCGTGTTCTGTGAATGAAGCATCGATTACTGAACTAGACCCAAGATAATGCGAGAAGTCAAGATTGAAGGACAGCACTATGGTGTGAGATGAACACAAATGGCAATCTGCACTATCCTTTAAGGTGGTGGTCCCTATGGTGCAAGTCCTGAGTACTAGATCCTGAACTTGACTTGGTCAACAAAGTTTGTATTAGTGCTTCAAAGAAAATAATTGGATTTTTCTTGTTTTCATCAAAATAATAGTTCATTGTTCATTTTCTTTTATTGTGAGGCTTTGTTGTTTGTTGTGGAGGTTGATTGGAATGCTAATAGTATCTCAAACTTGGGAATCATAAGATCATGCTTTTTTGGCAGCAGATACTTTTTTTTGCCCATATTTGAGATTGATTTTTGTTTTTGTTTCTGTTTTTGTTTTTCATTTTTTGATTTTTGTTTTTTTATGCCGAATTTCTCGTTAGGTGATGAACAAAAAGAAATTATTTCTTCTCTTTGTATAGAGTTGATCGAATAAAAAAGAAGAATTCTAGTAAGTAAAGCAACAATTCCCACATCGTTTGATACACAAATATGGCGTACAATGTTGATAATGTCATGTAAAATATTACATCAATTGATAAATAACTATGGTATCAATGACTATGGTATGGAATGTGATCTCTGAATTATTCACTTAAAGAGGGCTTAAAAGTTTTTCGTAGAGAATATTTTTTATTAGAAAATATTTTCTACCAAACATACGGAGGGTTAGTTATGACATATTATTGTTATTATTTAAGTTATGATCAAAGAAATTTTTGATTATATCTCAAGTAGTATTTTGATTATAATCATTAAGTGACAAATATAATTTTGAGAATGAACCATCTATATATTTTTCGTTTTTAAAGGTAATTTGATTATTTTAGGAGAACTTACGTATAGATCTTGATAAGTGAATTTATTGTTCAATAGGTCCTCCGATAATTAATAACACTTTTCATCAAACATTATTAAAAAAAAGTTACAAATTATTAATTTTCAGCGACAGTTTGAAAATTTTGTCACAAAAAATTACTAATTATCAGTTTTAACAATAATTTTAAAAAATCGTCATAAAACATTCACACTAGATGTGTAGATCCTGATCCTGAAAAGTGAACATTCACATGAAATAAAATTGACAGTGTGAATGTTCATATCATGGAACATTCACACTGTCAATGTGAAGTGTGAAGATTCACATCATGAAACATTCACACTGTGAAATGTGAACATTAATGTCTGTTTCACCCTATTGTTATTAGAGGTATTTTGGTGACTATATCACTTATAAAACTTATTAACATATAAGAAAATAATTTGAATTAAGTGAAACATAAGTAGATGAAGAGAGATTTATAAATAAATGCCCTTTGAATCTAAGGCATCCTTTGTTTATCGAACTAAGTTAAGTGAGAGCATTATTACCGTGTGATTGAGTAAGAGATAGTACGGTGGTATTATATTAGAAATGTAAGATAAATTGTACATACACTAATATAGTGAAACTAATTGGTTAGGATTAAATTTATGAAATTACGTAAAAACTCGTTATATAGAAAGTGACTTTGTTATTTTTATAAAGTGAGTAGCAAAATAATCTTTCTACATCCACTCCCACATAATTAGATTTCAATACCACTTCTCTCAATGGGATTGCTAATTTGCTAGTATCCTCCTCGGAGTAGTTTCATAGTCGTATGAGACTCTTACACTATATTTAGTTAGGGAATTTAAGAAGAAATTTAGAAAGAAAAAAAGAAAGGGTGTATTAAACTAGGTAAAATGTAAGTATATTTTTATTCATATTTCGCATACCTTTTTCCTTTCTCTTTCCCTTTCAAATTTCCCAACCAAGCACAACGTCAATCCCCTTACAACTTTTCAAAACAAATATAATTTTTATAGGTCTCACCTCACTACTAATTCAGTTATATCGTTAGGGCCGCAAATGTGCCTAGATGAGCTAATCTTTTTGAGTGTTCAAACTTGTTTATAAAGAATTAGTCAAGCTTAAACTCAAGTTGAGCTTAAATAATTGAATTTGAGCTTAAACTGGAAAAAAATTCAACTTAAATTAATTTACTTAATAAAATAAAAAATTATAAACAAAATATATAAGAATACTTGTATTAATAATAGATTTCATCAATTACATATTTAAATTTACTTAAATACCAAACACGAATAAAAAGTAGGATAAAAAACAATTTTAGTCCCTATAGTATGCGTTATTTTTTATTTTAGTCTTTTAAATTTTAATTTTATTTTTTTGATCCTCAAAGTTGCCAATTTGAGTCAATTTGGTCCTTACTCTAACATCAGTCTATATTGATAACAGGAATATGGATAAAACATAGTTTTAATTCCTAAGGTATGCGTGTATTGTTATTTAATCCCTCAAGTTTTAAATTTTATCATTTTGGTTCTCAAAGTTGTCAATTTGAGTCAATTTGGTCCTAGCTTAAATTGACAACTCTGAGAATCAAAATGACAAAATTTAAAACTTGAGGGATTAAAATGACAATAAACGCATACTTTAGGGACCAAAATTGTTTTTTATCCAAAGATAAAATACTTTTCTCATTATCAATGTAATTAGACATTAGAGATATGACTAAATTAACAACTTTTATAATCAAAAGGGCAAAATTAAAACTTGAGAGATTAAAATTACAAAGAACACATACTTTAAGAACTAAAATTATATTTTATCTTAAAAAATAAAATAAATTAATGAAAATTTATTTAATATGTTATTAAAAAATATTAATTATTATTATTATTATTATTATTTACAATATATCAATCTGAGTTTAGAACTACTTAAGCTCGGCTCGATTAATAAACAAATCTAAAAACTGAGTTCAAATTCTTTCATTTAGTAAACAAATCGAGTTTTAAACGAACCAAGATCAAACTATTTATTAGCAGTCCAATTCGTTTGTAGTTTTATGATCATTCATCTCTAAAAACAAACATAACTTGTAAACAAGTCTAAACTCACCTCGTTTGGAAACTTTGTTATTTTAATTAATTTTTTAGCTATTTAGTTACTTTAATTTGGTTAAAAAAATTTGGGATTATAATTGATAGCTGTAAGAAAAAAAAAAATAATTATAATTTGAATATAATATTTTATTTTATTAATTAATTTTATTTTTATTATTATTTTTTAAAATTTTTTTTATAAAAAAAGGTTCACACAAATCATATCCCTTTATTTTTTAATGTAATATTTTTTTATTAATTTTTTTCTTTTTTATTTTTTTAAGGAGGACGATGATCATAGTACATGAAAGTGATGACTCACCTTTTTGACAGTGCAAGGAAACTTCCAAACGACCATGTCAGTATTCCACTCCGGTCCACATCTTAAAGCCTTTTTCTCGAGAAAATTATATTGGGAGAAGCATAGTCTTCGAAGGCATTCTTATCCATCCAATTTATCTTAAATGATAATGTGTGGACTAGGTTTAAGGAGGGGAACAAGAAATTTTAATATATATTTTTTAAAATTTTATAAAAAAATATATAAAAAAATAAAAAGAGTGATGTGATAATTTATAATGATTTTTTAAATTTTTAACTAAAATAACTACTCTCCAAACAAGATCTAAGTTGTAACTTAATTTTAATATGTTAATATTTTATTTTTGAAAAAAATAATAATATGCGATTAGAATTGAATTTATATAATATAAAATTTATGTATAGAATAAAAATGAATTATAAGACGATAATTTTTGAATAATTAAATATGAATTTGTAGTGTTTTTGTTGGCAGAATAAAAAAATAATTTTGAAATAATGGAGTTATAAGTGATTTATTTATTAAATTGTGCAACTAAATCTTGCACCTTTATTATTTAAAAATTATTACTTTTTCACTTTTTAATTTTTTGAAATTCTCCTAATTATATTTCAATGATAAAAAAAAAATTAGTACAACTCTTCTGTGGACATTGTACAAATTCATCAGTTGAAAAAAATAGTACAAATTCATGCATTTTTTTCACTTTTTACTTTTTTTTTTTTTTTTTTTTTTTAAATTCTTCCAATTATATATATATATATATATTTTTTTTTGTTACAGGGAAATCCTCTCACTCTCCCGCAGGTCCAAGGCAGCGCCCCGAGGAGATCACCAAGGTGTCCTGTTGTTCGTTACGAGCCAGAGACTATAACCTGCTTCGGTAAGTCAGGACTCGCACAGCGGAGGAGAATTAAACCCACACCAAGTAGCTGATAAGGCATCCTTGAGGTCAACCTCCTAACCAACTGTGCTACGCCCAGGAGATTGGCCCAGAGGGGATTCGAACTCAGGACCTAGGGGCTTAAACCCCAGGCCCTTGCCAAGTTGCCACCCACCCCTGGTACAACCTCATAATAGTACAACTCTTTTATGTGCATGGTACAGCCTCATTCCAACACTTGTCGCAACTTTTTTGGTATGTCAGAATTACCCACACAAAAAAAAAAATCATTTATAATATAATTATTTTATGGAGAATAACAACGCTGTATATCAGTAAAAAAAAATATTACACATCAATAATAAAGTTTACAATTTTTAATAATTAAATATTATACTTTTTTTTTATTTATAATTTTGTAATTTTTTTTGTTTTGTTATCATTGTCATTTTCCCCTTATTTTATAATTATTACATATTAGACGGGGAGTGCTTTGAAGCTTTCACATGTAAAGCCCCGAAACAAATATAATAAATTATCCACGACGATAAGTAAATAACAATTTAAATTAAGTATAATATCCTTCTATCAGGGGCGGATCTGGGATTATAACTTTAAAAATGCTACTCTATAGTTTAAAAAATTGTAGGAGCTACTCTATATAATTTTAGAATTATTTAAAAAAAATTTCGGGTGTGAACTCCTATAATTTTAGATTATTTTAAAATTTCTAGTATAATATATGAAATTTGTGAAATTTTTTGGGGTGCGACCGCCCTCCAGCCCCTCCTAGATCTATCATTGCTTCTATTACATAACATTTAGTTGTACAAAAGGGTGACAGATACGAATATACATTTATAAGTCTTAACCCTGAATCTATAACATGTGTCAACAACAAAAATATGAAATAGAAATTAAACAAATAATTGAAATGCCATGAAGGCTACAACTTTCCAAGATTATACTTAGTTACATCAAAATAGATTTAAATCCAATACATAAAAAGCCATAGGCCTGTACAAAAATAGTAATAAGTAAACAAATGAAGCTTTTGCTCCAATCCTCTCAAGCTACTGCCTTGGCAGAGGTATCTCATGAACACCTGAAAATAATTTTCCCATTAAGGGTAAGTTAAAACCCAGTAGAAATAATTCAACACAATATATGAATCTTAACAAAGATATGGGGGTAAAATGTATATGCAATGCTCATGACAAAAACGTTTTATATTTTCTTTCCAAAAACAATGCCATGCTTAGTCTATATCAAAATTCTCAAAGCCATGCTCTTTATAATAGAAAAACAAGGAGGAATTCTCATATTGGTACAACCTTTTCATGGATATTTCATCCATGGAAAACCGTCAAGCGGCACCTATGTAAACGTAGTCTATACAAGCGCTACCATTGCCATTTTACAAATATTTCGTCCGCGAGAATCTACACCAATGTATATGTACGTTTTTCGAAACTTTCACCCCAGACACACAAGCCAACTTAGTTTGGTGATACACACTTCTTTCCAACTTTCACTCATTTTTCTCATATATTACATACATTTGCAATGTATTAGTGAGCAACAATGTTCAATGCACATGGATGAAAAATTAGTTTTAATTCATCTAATCCTCATGCAATTTTTACAATAATCACAACTATCTTTCACCAATAGCCCAAAATAGATATTTCTAAAAAGATATACAACCTCCAATACAGATAAACTTTCCAAATTTCAAGAGAAGTGATAATATATATCAAACTCCACCATCCATATCAATATCTATCTAATTTCATATTTCGAACATCAATTTCATTTATTTATACAAAATAAATATTTGAACCATTTAGGATAAAAACCATTTTTTCTTCCAAAATCCATTTCAAGTATCAAAGTCGATAATTTCTTTACAACTCAACCTCATATCCAACCCACAACCATTTTCAATACATCCATTTGAAAACCCCTTTTTAATTTTGAACTGAAACCCTAGGTTTGTTCAAAATCTTCCAAAATCACAAGATTGTTTTATAAAAACAAATAGCTAAGTTAGAAATCATAAAAACGTGTAGAAAATCCCTACCTCAAAACTAAAAGACAAGAAAAGCACGGATGAAACTCAAATGAAGCCGGAACCCAACTCTATTCAGATGAAAATGAAACTCTAGGTGAGCATTACCTTTTTAACAAATGGAGTAGGGTGGAGAAATGGGTAGATCTTGGTGTATTTGTAGAGAAAGTGGGACGTTTAGAGAGAGAGAGTGTCTCAAATTAGGGTTTTGAAATGTTTTAGAGAGAGAGAGAGATGAAAAAGTGATGTAAAATGGCCTATTTATGGATTGATATATGCACAGTTCGCTCGAGCGCAAGATATGTCGCTCGAGTGACCAGATACAATAAGTTGTTCCGCTCAAGCGCCAAAAGTTTCACTCGAGTGCAGAATATACACTGCTAGTAGGTTTACAGACAGAGGTTGTCGCTCGAGCGAAGAATACAAACTCCCAGTATTTTTGCAGACCTGCAAAAGTATTGGAGTTTCACAAAGATCGCTCAAGTGCAAGAAGTGTCGTTCAAGCGAAGGAACAAAAATCTAGGCAACGCAAGCTTGAAAAACAAGCCACCAACTTGTTCCAAACATAATCAACACAACCTAATAGCCAAATTCAAGGAGGGAAAAGAGGAATAAGACATAAACAACAATACGAAACAATGAAACTAGAATCCGAAAATATCAAATGGGTAGGGTCTAAACTTGAATCGCTATAATCTTCCCCCCTTAAAGAATGTCATCCCTGAAATTACAAATCAAACTTTAAAACCATGTTTAAACCAATTACAATAATGATAATCAACCAATTTCAATACCATGACCCATCCGCCGGTCATTAATTCTCAACAACATAAGAAACAAGTTCTCAATACCGAATATACAATTTATATTACATTAACATCATAAAAGTTTCAATACATGATTAAACATTAACAAATATGTCCAGATACTTCTCATGGACTTCTAACTCACGTTCCCAAGTTGCTTCCTCAACTTCATGATGTCGTCACAATACTTTAACCATGAGAATTGTCTTGTCTCGCAAGACTTGGTCTCAACACTACAACAAAAAAGGTCTATGGTGACGAAAACGCATGACGAAAAAATATTTAGTCTCCAAATATGCATGTTTTAGTGATGAAAATAAGATTTTGCCTCCAATTATATTATTTTCAGAGACGAAAACCAAATTTCGTCACGAAATGCTTAAAATCAAATAAAACAATAGGTGACGAAAATTTTATTCGTCTCTAAATTTTATTTTTCGTCACAAAACAATTTCCCGCCCTTGGAAAATTTGGTGGAAGATTTGGCGCCATTTTGGAGACGAAATTTGTCGTCACCATTGTAAAAAATTTTAGAGAGGAAATAATTTCGTCTCCAAATGTATTATTTTCAGAGTGGAAAACCAAATTTCGTCACCAAATGCTTAAAATCAAATAAAACAATAGGTGACGAAAATTTTATTCGTCTCTAAATTTTATTTTTCGTCACAAAACAATTTCCCGCCCTTGGAAAATTTGGTGGAAGATTTGGCGCCATTTTGGAGACGAAATTTGTCGTCACCATTGTAAAAAATTTTAGAGAGGAAATAATTTCGTCTCCAAATGTATTATTTTTAGAGAGGAAAACCAAATTTCGTCACCAAATGCTTAAAATCAAATAAAACAATAGGCGACGAAAATTTTATTCGACTCTAAATTTTATTTTTCGTCACAAAACAATTTCCCGCCCTTGGAAAATTTGGTGGAAGATTTGGCGTCATTTTGGAGACGAAATTTGTCGTCACCATTGTAAAAAATTTTAGAGAGGAAATAATTTCGTCTCCAAATGTATTATTTTTAGAGAGGAAAACCAAATTTCATCACCAAATGCTTAAAATCAATAAAAAATACAAGAAATCTGGGCTATTGTGACAAAAAAAAATTTGTTTTAAAATTTAATCCAAAGATGACGAAATATTAATTTTGTCGTTTGTTTTAATTTTTCTCAAAAGTATAGGAGACGAAAACAAAATTTCGTGTGCAAAAATGAGGCGCCAATTTCATTTGCATTGGCGCGAATTATTTTAGCTCATTGGAGACAAACATTTTTGTGACAAAATATAATTTTTTTTGTGACGAACGTAATTCGTTGCCAATAAATTCCATACCTATTAAACGATATCGTTGCATATTTGCATTTATTAGGCGACAAATATATTTTTGTCTGCGAAGGATAAGTTATGGAAGATGAAAATATTTCGTCACCAATAAACACTCCATCATGCAGACAATGTCATTTCATCTTTCTATTAAATAGGCGACAAATATATTTTTGTTTCAGAAGAATAAGTTGTGGGAGACGAAAATATTTCGTCACTAATAAATTCTAATTGATTGCGTGACGAATATAATTTTCGTCTCATAAGGTTAAGTTGTGGAAGACAAAAATATTTCATCACCAATAATAAATTCTTTGTTCTGGTATTGAAGGATACAAAAATATTTTATCACTAATCATTTCTCTTTATTAAAATGCCGTGGTTTTGTGTTTCAAAGCATTGGAACTGTGACCCTAAGAGATATACTCTGATGCTTATCACTCATGCTTATCACTCATTTTCATGTACATGAACCTTGAAGTCATGACCCAAGAAAACACTTTCTACAAACCCTCATTTCTCTCTCGCACTTGAGTCTACTCCTCTCTCACAAGTATTGAAGTCGTGACTCAAGAAGACACTTTGTAAACCATTTCTTCTATTTCGCGCTAAAGCCTATCTCTTCTGTCTCACACTTAAGCCCTTCGTACATGCCAACATTGAAGCTATTATCCAAGAAGGCACTCTATGCAAACCCACTATTCTTTCTCACAGTGAAGGCCCCTCTTGCACGCAAGCACTTTTTTTCATTGTCTGAACCAACTCTACCCTTTCCATCTAGAACACCCATTTCAGAAAAATTGAAGGTCAAAACCTCTCTCAAAAAAAAAAAAAAAAAAAGATAATTAATGTAGCTATTTTTTTTGTGAGAAAAAATACAAAGAAACAAATAATAAAAAATTTGTAATTTTCAAAATTAATAGAAAACATTACCTTGTTTAGTACATTGTTTTCAAACCCGGACCGGACCGGCCGGTCGAACCGGTTGGACCGGGCCTAGTTCCGGTCCGGTCAACCCCCTGAAACCGGATTGGGGCCAAAATCGGGAAAACCCAGCGACCCACTGGTCGAACCGGTAAAACCGGTGACCCAGTGGTCTAACCGGCCAAAACCGGTCAGTTTTTTTTTTTTTTTTTTTCAATTTTTTTTTTTTTTTTTTTATTTTCTTTCTTTCTTTCTTTCCTTTCTTTCTTTCTTATATATTTATATATATCTATTTATACTATATATTAAGCAAAAGGGGGTTTTTAACCCCAAGGCCTGTCGGAGCTCCAATCTCCTAATCCTAATTTTCTAATTTTTTGATTTTAAAAAAAAAAAAACTCAGCATTTATTGACTTCTCCCAACCCAACCTTATCATTTATTGACTTCTCCCAACCCACAATCCCTTTTGACTTCTCTCATAATTATTGCAACACCCTTTTTAATTTCTCTTATATACTATGGTTACACACAAAAATAAATAAAAAAAAAGATAAGAATTTAGCTATAGACCTCAAAAAGATATAACATCTAAATTTGAATTATGATTTAATAATATAATTATCTATTTTTTTTAATGTATATCTATCAAAATTTTAAATCACTTAATGGGACAAATTAATCAATTTTTCAAAATTATTGATTTTTAATTTACAAAATAGATTAAAAAAAACTATTGACTGATTTATTTATTTAATAACAAAAATATTTCATAATCTCTCCCTCCTAATCTTTCTCACAAATTTTCAAAAAAAAATATTAAAACTTGCATTCCTTTTCTCTTCCCCAAAAAATCAGATAATATTTTTTATTAAAGTTGTAGATATCTACCTATATTTTATACATTATATTATAGCATAACAAAAAAAAAACTAAAAAAAAAATAAACTTTAAATCAATAAAATTCACATGTCTATCACATATCTAACTCACATCATAACTTACCTAAATAATAATAATTAAAAACAAATGAAAACCACAGATAAATTAAATTTAAAAAAAAAAAAAAAGATACCCACAACTCCATCTTAAATAAATTGAAAAAAAAAATACCCGAATAGAAACCACACAAAAATAAAAATAAAAATAAAAAGATCTATCTATCTATCTATCTATCTATCTATATATATACTATATATTAAGCAAAAGGGGGTTTTTAACCCCAAACCTTGTGGGAGCTCTAATCTCCCAATCTAAATTTCCTGATTTTTTGATTTAAAAAAATAAAAAAACCTTAGTATTTATTAACTTCTCCCAACCCCCAAGTTTTACCCTCATAATAACACTTTAATGCATTAAGAACAAGCATAAAAAAAATTCTTTGAAATCCAATACATATGAATTCCTTGAAAAATCCCAACACATATGATTATTATCCCTCATAATAACACTTTAATGCATTAAGAACAAACATAAAAAAAATTTCTTGAAAAATCCAATACATATGATTATTATCAAAATATTAAACTTTAATATAATATAATATAATAATAAAAAAAGACATTTAATTCCTTGAAAAGTCTAACACATATGATTATTATCAAAATAATAAACTTTAATATAATATAAAAAAGGAAAAAAAGAAGACATTTAAAAATCGCAATTCACATATATAGATAATTGTAAACATAATCCGTGCATAGCACGGGTGATATGCTAGTATATATATATATAAATATATATTTCAAAATTTTGACTAAAAATTCTTATTTCAAGAGTCTCTTCTCATAAGGAAGAGTCTCATTGAAAGCTTGAGAACAATATGAAAGTCTATTCCTATTTATAGGAAAAGATTTTTCAAAGAGAACCTACAAAATTCTATGTGGGATTCAATCAAATAATTTGAAACATATTGATTGGAGGGAGAGTTGAAAATTTCATTTCCCTCCAAAATTAAATCTAGCATTCAATCAATTTATTTGGAGGGAATGTTTAAAAAATTTAATTTCTTTCAAATAAGTGACTTTTTTTTTATCAATTAAGACTTTATAAAACATTATTAATAAATATTATGCAACACTTTTTATTTTTATTTGATTATTTATATATTTTTTTATTTATTTATAATTTATAATTATATTTTTTAATTATATAATATTAATTATGACGTCACGGTTCGACCGCTTTGACCCGGTGGTTGAACCGGTGACCCGTCCACCCGGTCCCTTTTCCGGTTCGCTCACTGGTCCGATTTTGAAAACATTGGTTTAGTATGGAGTTTTCAATAATTAATTTTTAAAATTTGGTGATAAAATTTATTTTCGTTTTAGAATGTAACCCAAACATGACCAAATATTACTTTTGTTGTTTCTTTTAATTGTTTTCAAAACTATAGGAGACGAAAAAATAAATTTGTCAGAAAAAAAAAGAGGCACCAATTTTTTTTCTTGTTGGCGCCAATTATTTTAGCTCATTGGAGATGAACATTTTTGTCACAAAATTTAAAGTTTTTTACGACAAAAGAAATTCGTCACCAATAAATTCCAAACTTATTAGACGATGTTGTTTCTTTTTTTAATTTATTTGATGACAAATATATTTTTTGTCTGGGAAGAATAAGTTATGGAAGACGAAAATATTTCATCACCAATAAACCCTTCATGCTCGTTTTATCTTTCTGTTAATTAGGCGACAAATATATTTTTGTCTCGGAAGGATATGTTTTGGGAGACGAAAATATTTCGTTACTAATAAATTCTCCATGTGTAGTGTTGCATGTTGATTGATTGTGCGACGAATATATTTTCGTCTCATAAGGTTAAGTTGAAGGAGACGAAAATATTTCATCACCAATAAATTCTCCAACCCCACACAACATTGTTTTTGTATTTTTGTTGATTAGGCAACGAACATATGAGTTTGAGACGAAAATATTTTCTCACTAATTATTTCTCTTTATTAAAATGTCATCAGAAACTAAGAGACGCTCTTATCTTAATCACTTACTTTCACACACACACAAATACTTAAGTCGTGACCCGAAAAGACACCCTCTACAAATCCTCATTTCTCTCTCGCACTTGAGTCTCCTCTCTCACAAGTATTGAAGCTGTGACTCGAGAAAACAATCTCTATAAATCATCTCTTCTATTTCGCACTGAAGTTTCTCTATTCTCTCTCACATTTAAGCCGTTTGTGCATGCAAACATTGTTATCCAATGAGACATTTTGTGCAAAGCTACTATTCTTTCTCACAGTAAACCCCCCTCCACAAGAAGAAAAAAAAATAATTAAACAAAGAAACAAAATACAAGATGGGGCAAACATTACCTTGTTTAGTATGGAGTTTTCAATAATTAATTTTTAATTTTTAATTTATATTTTTTTAGTGAACATTTTTTAATATTATAATTTTTTTTTAACTTTTTAAATCCCTTTAATTTAGATGGGGCAAATTGCAGCAATTGTCCCGGTACTTTGGTCCTTGTGTCATATAAATGGTATATTTTAAAAGGTATATTTTCAATAAAAAGTGAGCTAATATGACACTTTCCAAACAACCTTTTATTCGATGATCCCTTTCTAAAAGGTATATTTTCAATAAAAATTCTATTGAAAATCTTAAGTATATTGAAAATCTTAAGCATGCTTTTTCTTTTATTCGTTAATATTAAATTTTTAATTAATCTAATTTATTATTTTAAAAAATAAATTAGCAAATAATTCATATATTTATATATATAATTTCGTTTTGGTTGCTCAAGTTATTTGGTGGTTCTGCCCAAATCCACTCAAATTTAATTTGAATTTTTGAATTTCTGCATATGTTCTTAATTAAAAACTATGTTATTCAATCTTTAAAAAATTTTAAGCTCGACTCAAGTTGCTTGGGTTGAGCTCACTTAAGTTTGCAATTCTAGCAACAGGGGGTTTAAAGTTACATGAATAAATTTGTGATAAATTAAAAAATAATAAATAAATTGTGATAAAATTGTGAGACTTAAATTTTAAATTTCAATCTTTTTTGTTTTCATAATTTGCATAAAAAATTTAACTGTGATAAAATTTTGCATCCTTTATTAAATTATAAAATAAAATTTTAAATTTAAATTCTTCTTCAAAATATATTACTACAATTAGAATGAGATCAATATTCACATGTGTCATAATAATGTATCATAATATTATTGGTCCCAAAATCTTATTATTTTTAGAGACGAAAACCAAATTCACTAAATTTGTAAATTTAGTACATTTTTGTATTTTTATGTATTCATTAATTTTTTAAAATATTTTCTTACAAATTTTTTACTTTTTAAATACATCTAAGTAAGATGCATATAAAAAAATAAAAAAAATATTTAAAATTTAAAAAATATTTATTAAAAACAAAAAAATACGAAAACTAAAAAATTCAATTTTCAAAAAACTTAATTCAAAAAAACTCATACCAAACACATTGATTAGAATTTTTTTCCCACATTTTGTCTATCTGTTTTCTTCTCCTCTCCCTCTCCATCTTCCCCTCTCTCTCTCTCTCTCTCTCTCTCTCTCTCTCAAAACACACGCACAAGGCATGCTGTCAATCTATCAAAATGCACAATCCAAGTATTTGGCTTCTAATCAAAATGAACCTAGAAGGTTTCATTAAAAGGGAGAAGGGGTCGAAGGGAGCTCATCTGTCTGAATTGTCTCATGAAGAAGGGTTACCTGGTACACACTGCTTTGTTGATTTCTATTAAAGTGATTATTCATTCTTTGTTTGATTTTGATTTCGATTTTGATTTTGATTTTGATCATCTCATTGATTTCGATTCAACTCTCTGGTGCAGATTCTCTCTCCCTTTATGGTGAACTGTTACCACTTCTCTTTCACTCACACTCTGACTCTCTCTCTCTCTCTCTCTCTCTCTCTCTCTATGAAGTTAGGGTTTCGAAACCACCACAGTCAAGAGGTGTTGATTGAACGAAGGTAGATTTTTCTGTTTCTAGCCAAACTCTGCTCAGATTTTTCTATCACCATTTGTTCTATTTCATGTATATGTTTAGTGATTTGGGGACTTCAATTGAAAAATAAAAATAAAAATTTTGAGAAGTTAAGTTTTAAATTGAGAATTTCGGGTTTTTATTTGCGGGGTTTTGATTGAAAAATTAAGGTTTCGTTGTCATTGCCAATTTTTTAGGTAATTTTAATTTTTACTTCTAATGGTTCCTATTTTACTTTCACCATTCTCTCTTTATTCAAGATTTGTGCTAGGTTTTTGCTGGAAAGAAAATTCGTATGAGGTGATTCTCTTCCTTGTCTTTGTGTGACGTTTGCATATGTTTGTATGTATCTAAATATTAACATATACCAAAATCGTGACTCTCCATATGAAGATGATTTGTGTTATGTGTACGATGATTACTTCTCTGTTTCTCTTTGTTGTTTTTGGCTGGGTATGTTTGTGAATCTATGTTTTCTTAGGTATCTCTATGTATCTCTATTTTATTTCTACTGTCTAGCAGAGAAGAAAACTATATATATGTTATTTATGCCTCCTAGGTGCTTGATAAAATGCCACTAAGAATGGCTGGCTCTTCCTATGCTTTTATATTGTTTTCTTGTGGGTGTTTTTTTTTAATACATATCTATCTATATCTCTATACTATTATTACAAGTGAACACCTCACTTAATTTCTATGAATTCCTTTCTCTCCTTGCGTCAAGTGTCAATTTCTCTATGCAAAAGGGAAAAAATAGTAGTTACACGAGGACTATGAATTGGTGGGGTTTAGAGCTATGAATTGTACCTTTTTTTAGTGCTTTTTGTGTGTGGTCTAGGGGTAGTTGACCTGTGGGAGTGGAATTAATGGGCCATTTAGACTTAAGATGTGATAGCATCGATTGTTCATGTATGGCTGGCTTCAACCCTGTTTTGTTTCTCCTTGAGTAACATGGACTTCTTTATTTCATAAATAGCAAAAAACAAAATGAATAGTTATTAAATTAGATGCCATTATCTGAATGACTCATAATTTTGAAATGGAAAAATGAAAACATTATCAAAAAATCTGAATAGTTGTACATAACTGATAATGTTTCTACCTTCATTTTCTATGCTAGTGAAATGGGCCATTTAGCCTCCACAGGATACTCACTATCAATGGGCGGGTGCAATCCTATGGATCTTGTATATATATATATATAAAGAAAATGGCTATATTTGAAGCTTATCATGTTATGTAGAAGAAATCACCAAGGACATGAAAAGTTTGGTGAAATAAAAATGTGAATAAATCACAAAATATAATGCTTATTCAGCAAACATAAGCTTGATATGTTTTGTTTTGTGGATTTGCGGAGTTCTTGCCCAAGTTGCATACTTTGGTTCTCACTAACAATCAACTAACAAATTTGGTTGAGATTGATCCTCTTGCATCACTCCCTAAGCTGCAGTTTCTTAGTCTTCTTGATAATAATATCACAAAGAAGCCAAATTACCACTTATATGTCATCCATAAGATGAAATCATTACGGTTGCTAGACTGTCAGTATGTGTTGTCATTTACTTGTTAGTTTTGATTAACTTTCTTAGGCATGTTAAGGCTTAATTTTTTGAAACCAAGCCTCTGTTTGTTATGTGACATGATTGACTTTCAACTGTAACAATGTTCCTATTCTTGAATTTTGTAAATGAGAAATTGTTATCCTTCTGCCTTTTCAAAAAGCATTGGGTTGAAGGTTTGGAGCCTAACCTTCGGGGGGGGGGGGGGGGGGGGACGGAGAAAAAGTGAAAGCAGGTGCAGAAGTTTTGCATATCATGTTATTTTTTGGTTAAATGCTCCTTGACTTCAGTGGCTTCTATTAAAAATACACATCGATAGGAAATAAAGCCTTAGCCTTCTGGTTTTATCTCGTTTTCTCCATCTTTGCAATACTACCAAATTCTTCTTTCAAGTACTCTCTATGCCCCTTTGCAATAATGAGATTATGAACACTCTCAATCTCATTGAAGGCCTTTGTGTCCTTCAGAACTGCTGGCTTTTGAATCCTGATTCCATTTCTTCAATTTTTCATTCAAAAGATTTAATTTCATGTCTGAAATCAAACTAGGTCTTTCTTCAACATGATAGCAGCTCCTCACTCACCAACCATTTGGGTAAATTACACTTACACCCCCTTGAGGATATTTATTTTTTAAGTCCTTCATCCCAAAATCCTAGGCACTATTATGTTACACTTTCAGCATAATCTAATATATTTTATTTGGCACTGGATTTTATCCCTTGAAAGATGAGCCTTTTGAACGTCTTGAGATGCAACACCTAAAATTTTTTATAGTAAGTTTTGGGGTTATAATTTTTTGAAGCTATTTCTCTTGTTCCTAGATTATGACCTAAGGGTTATGAACTTATGATCTTCTATGTGTGAAGGAAGTTTATTTTTTTGAGAGTGATTGCTCAAAACTGTTTCTTACTATTGTTTCAAATATAATTATGTCTCAATCACTTGAGAATCCCAGGACTTTAAAGCTTATACTAAGGAACCATGAACTAAAGCATCAATTGATGTGATGCTCCGTAATAGGAACAGTGAATGAAAATGTGAATTTAACTATTTCAATTTTGAGTGTTTGTTTGTGGCTATGCCTCCAATAGAGTATTTTCTTAAATGTTTTCCTGTCCTTTAATAAGAAAATGCCTCTCAAGAGATTTTAGTCATGAAAAAGCAAGCTTTCTTAACTTTCCTTTTTCCAGAATTCTTTCATGATATCCCAACAACCAAATGGAATTAAGTGATTCTGCAGCCAAGCTTTAAACTTGCCTTTATTTCAAGGTTCCTTCAACATGCATACTTAATTGAACATTGCTACATAGGCATACACTTGTAACTAAACTTTTATGTCTGTCTTTTCACAGTTGCGATAATATTGATAAAGTAGGGTTTGTTTAAACATGTTGCTGGACATGTGCATGTATTGAAAAGGCATATGTAATGTTTTACGCTGCTAATACAGGTATGTTAGACGAATTGTTTTTGAAGGAGGACTCATTGTAGATCCAGATCAGGTAGCAGTCTGCTTTAGTCTCTCATTTTCTGCAGTTAATAGCAATTGTTTATTTTGTTATCTTGAATAACGATCTTTTTATCTTAGGGGGAGTTTCTCTGCCCTCTATGAGCCTTTCATTATCATTTTCATTAAGATTCAGAACAAGTTTCCTCTTACTGTGTCTTCTCAGCAATCAACTAGAGCCTTAGAGGGTTAGCATATGGGTTAGCAACAGGATGAAAAAGAACATGATAATGTAGTAGATAACAGTTTGCTGCATTTTTTCTTTAGAAGTGCAGTATACATGAAAAGGGGATCTCATAATTCCTATGAAATGCCACAAAGAAGATTACTTGTCATTTTTTCTTAAATCATATATAAATTACTTGTCATTTTTCTCCCCTTTTTTCTGAATGTTATTTTGTCTGTTTAAGTCAATTTTCTCGTATTGCAGCTACAGAACTTGTGACCAGATCTATTAAAGTGATGATGGAATCAGGTTGTGAAGAGGTATGCTGTCAATATAAGAGTTTTATGCCTTAAATTATAAATTTCATTATGACAATTAGTCCTTCTTGCTTTCTCATCTCTTTGTGCCTAAAGCTGAAACCGAATACTGTTCTCCAGGACACTGTGAGAGAGTGAGCTGATCTATAACTTGCTAGATAATTATATACTAAATTTTCCTTGGTGGAAAACATACTCAATGCTATAACGAACTAGATAAATTATGTGGGTACAATTAGTTGAGAAATTAGTAGTAGTTTTAGATTTATGCAAACTATAGGGAAGTACCATAGTATCTGAATGGCTGCTTTAAGATGGCAACTTCTTTGAAAAACTTGTGTGTAAGACGAGTGCAATTGGTTAAATAGTTTTCGCATGATTATCAATTTGAGAAGTTTTCAATCTTCAGATTGTACTCCATTAAGATATTTGGTTTCAGTGCTTGAGCAGAAGCTTATCAAGGCTAAAGATGATACTAATGATACCATGAAAAAGTTGAGGGAAGTTGATAAAACATGTTCACAGTTGCAACAGAATTTGGAAAAGGTGTTCTATAACTACTTGAAAGATTTATGCTGCTTAATAGCTATCTTTTTTTTTCCCAATAACAAATAATTCATGTACTTGACTCCTAAGCTCATGTATCTATCATCTTGCTTGTCAAAAAGCTGCTTTGCATTCCTTTTTCTTCTCAAATATGTTTTTAAATTGTTATGCCTCCTTTTGATCTCTTCCTGATTTGAAAGAGATGTTTTGTGAATACAAGTTTGGAGGAAAAGCTCTGGAATTTAGAGGATGAGAATCATGTACTGCGTCAAAAAGCATTGAGTTCTCCGAAGGGCAGCCGTCCTGGTTTTGTCAAGCCATTTTTGGAAGTAAGATTTGATTCAGTCATTACTTTACATCCACATTCATGTGCACATGCATATAGCATATGTAGTATGTTTGTGCAACCACATATGTGCATTGGTGTCGGCGTGTCTATGTAAATTTTGCTCCTTTTTAACCTTTTTTTTAGTGTTATGACCTATAGCAAACGGTTTACAATTTGATGCATGTTCAGCTATCCCTTCAATAAGAATATGAAAAGAAATGGAAAAAAAGAGAGGACAAATGAGAAGAAAAAGCAGGAAAATAGAAAGAAAATTCTAGATGTGTAGATTTTCGACCTTTTTAATTTTTGTTATGTTATGACCTATAGCAAATGGTTTATAATTTGATGCATATTCAGCTATCCCTTCAGTAAGAAAATGGAAAAAAAAAAAGTACAAATGAGAAGAAAAAGAAAGAAAATAGAAAGAAAATTCCAGCTCTACTCTGTATAGGATGGTTTGGTTGACTTTGTACTTGGAAAGTGGGAACTATGGTTTTGTGATTAGTTCCTCTTTTCTGATGAAACAGAAGTACTCTGCTGCACTTGCTCTTCCCTATGCTGATCAGAAGCCTGTATTTGTAAGATTTGTCCCTATCAGTCATTGTTTTGCATAACTAGGAAATCTAATTTTGTGTTGTTGTTCTCATATATTACCTTTGATGCAGGAATCCCCTACACCCACAAAACTTATAGCACCCCTTTCACAAGGTTTATCTGATTCTCGTAGGACAAAGTTAACCACTGAAAGACTATAGGTTTTCTTCTCCTATTGTTTACAATATTACAGCTTCTTATTTCTGACTCACTTTGCTTGCTCAAAGTAAATTACTTGATCAGTTCTTAGTTTGTTAGCTTATTTCTTTCTCCTCTGGGCACCTCTTCACATAGACCTGGTACTACTTGAAGGTCATGGGAATTGATAAGTTAAGATCTTGACTAAAGTGATTTGAGTTATTTATTTTTACACTGAACTGTATATTGGTTTTTTCTTTGTTACCTCTATTTAGTCAAAAGTTGGTCGATTTCGGATCATAATTTTAAGTTCAACAAAACACATACGTCTGACTCCCACACATTTGAAGTGTAGGTTCTAATGTTCAATTATGCTTATCCACCAAAAAAATGTTCAATTATGCTTTATGGTTGGGCAGAATGGACACTACAAAAAAACAGTTGACCAAACCAAGTACCGAAACTAAAAAGGTAATGAACTATGAGAAACAAAGAATGAAGACAATTAATAACAATCGTGAGAGAATGAATCCTCTAGGAGTGAAGAATATAACAATTTGTTTGAAGGCTGCGGTTCAACATAAGAAATTAAGGAAGGAAAAACAAATACCAATTGAGGAAAATGACGATGATTATCGACCGTCAGAGGCTGAAGATGGCAGTGACACTGAATCCTATGATTCGTTTGAGCATGAGGTACTATACATTTATGCATTGTGAAATATATTCTGTCTTGTTACTTTCAATTCATACACACATAGATATGTATATCTTTGTACATATATTCATATTTTATTATGTTATTCAGCTGTTGGAGATACCATCGAGAGCTCGGGAAGGAGTATGCAAGAAACCACCCACCGAAGGATGTTGATCCTACCAAGTGGATAGATCTTATTGATAAAAAGTGGAACACTAAAGAATTTCTGGTAACATTTTCATCTTTTTTATTATGAGCGAAGAAAGAATTTGATTAGAATAGGGAGAGATTCCAAAAAAACTAGAAAGAACACAATCAATTTGCTGTGAAATTCCATGTGTGTTCTTTTCCCCTTATCCTCTAGGCATGTAAGTGAAACATAATAAAAACCAAATAAGTGGCAAAATGAGAAAGGGAAACTATTAAATGGATTGGAAGGCTCACATAATAGGAGATTAATTTATGGTTCCTTAAAGTGCATCTTTCACATCATAGAATAAAGAACTAAGATTTCAGTTTCTATGATTGTATTTTCTGTTTGTTCTTGAGTTTGGTCTGAAGTTTCATGATAATGGTAAGCAACTAGCTGAGTAACTAATACAGGGTATTAAGACAGAACTTTAGATTTGATATAGTTGTGGAAGAAAGAAAGGGATATGAGTTTGGTATCAGTAATTGTTCCATATCTTGTGAAATGTAAACGGATTTTTTCACAATCTATCTTGCTCATGCTTATATGCTCCCTATTTGTGAACAGTGTAAATTACTCGTTTTTCTTTTTTCACCCAGAAAAACCATCTTATGATGAAATCTCAACAAGTCCTCTAATCTATTTTTCAAATAATTGAATGAAACTAGTGAATAATTTGAAACATCTTTTAAGTTGAAATGATATATAGGAAAAGAATAGATATGAACAATGCAATTCTTTATTATCAAACATTAAATTTGTTTTACTAGTGATACATTTCATTGTTATATTTGTTCATTCTTCCTTACAGAAACAATCAAAAGCCAACATATTTGTCTTACTAATGATACATTTCATTATTATATTGGTCATTCTTTCTTATAGGAGCAATCAAAGGGTAACATCGCGAACAGAGAAAGGATGTATACAAAACACAGGTGTGGTTCTAGGTCAATCCCTGTTAGAGTAGAAAAACTGGTACTTATCCTTGCACTTTAAGAATTAAATGGACCAATATAAGTTGTATGAACTTACGGCACATTAATGGGATGCACCATTTGTGAATTAGCCTTAAAATTAATTTTTTGTTCTCATAATCTCGAAAAAAAAGTCTGTTAGAGGGGTAAATTGTATAATTGATCTAATTGTAAATTGATGAGTTACTAATGTTTTTAATCTTTTGTATAATTAATTAATTACTAAAGCTTTTAATTTACTTTTTTACAGATTGGATTGGGGTGGCATTTTTGACGTGCAACAATGATGTAATTTGCCTGAATGTTCATTTTTGTTTGATAAGGATACACATACTTTGTGGAGTTGCACTAGTTATTGTTGGATTTTTGGTAGAATTGAACAAGTTATAACTTTTGGATATTTTGTGGATATTTCACTATTTTATTGTATTAGGATGAAATTATTTGTGATGATGAATGGATATTTTCATTTTGTTAATTCGTAAATGTGTTGATAACAGGTTAAGTTAAGTTGTGATGGAATTGTTATATTCAACAGGTTTCAACACGAACAGGGTTATATTTGTTGAACTAAATTTTAGATTTTGATAAAATAGGTATATAATATGGAAAAAAATATTATAGAATTATTGACAAAATTTTTCATCCTTAAAGAAGGTTTTTTTGTCTCTTATTTGGCTTAGGTGGATGATTAATTTTGTCATGAATTCTTTATTTCGTCGCTAAATGAATTTGTTATGACAAAAAATATTGTCACATTTTGTCACTATTACTCTCAATGTGTGACGAATTTTTTTTGACATTATTTCATCATTTTTAATGATGAATTTGTTTTTGTCTCTATTGGTAGCTTCTTTGACAAAAAAATTTCGTCTTCGTTTATATTAAACATGACAAAATTATTTTGTCTCCATTTCTTATATTTATGACAAAATAATTGTCTCTAATTTTTCCTTTAATGACAAAATATTTTGTCGCTAATTACTTACAAGTATGTTCCCAACAGAGTGTATTGGAGACAAAAAAATTCGTCACAAATTTATCATTTTTAATGATGAATTTGTTTGTCTCTATTGGTAGCTTCTTTGACAAATTTTTTTTGTCTTCGTTTATATTAAACGTGATAAAATTATTTCGTCTCTATTTCTTATATTTATGACAAAATACTTTTATGTCTAATTTCTTCCTTTAATGACAAAATATTTTGTCGTTAATTACTTACAAGTATGTTCTCAACAGAGTGTATTGGAGACAAAAAAATTCGTCACAAATTTATCATTTTTAATGATGAATTTGTTTTTGTCTCTATTGGTAGCTTCTTTGACAAAAAATTTTCGTCTTCGTTTATATTAAACGTGACAAAATTATTTCGTCTCTATTTCTTATATTTATGACGAAATACTTTTGTCTCTAATTTCTTTCTTTAATGACAAAATATTTTGTCACTAATTAATAACAAGTATGTTCCCAACAGAGCGTATTGGAGACAAAAAAATTCGTCACAAATTTATCATTTTCAATGACGAAATTGTTTTTTCGTCTCTAAGACCCTTTAGCGACGAGGCTTTGGCGACAAAATGGGTGACGAAAAATTTTCGTCGTAATTAGTTTGGGTGACGAAATATATACATTTTGGGACAAATTTGTTTCGTCTTTAAATCCCAAATTTGTTGTAGTGCAAGTATCTAAGACTCTTACTGGTCTCTCCTCAATAGAGGCATCCTCATCTACCTCTAAGTCGGTCTAATCCAACATGTGCGATAGATACGGCTCATACTTCTGAAGCATACAAATATGAAACACATCATGGACTTCGAAAAGTTGTGGCAGAAAGGCCAAGCGATAAACTACCTTTCCAATCCATTCTAGGATTTCAAAAGGCCCAATAAATTTAGGAGATAACTTCTCACTCTTTCCAAACCTCATCAAACCCCACCTAGGTGATATCTTTAAGAAGAAATTATCACCTATCTTAAAAGACAAAGGTTTCCTCCTATGGTAGGCATAACTTTTTTGGCGACTCTGGATAGTAGCTAACCTCTTACGAATGATAACGACTTTCTCAGTTGTTTCTCGAACTAACTTAGGACCTATCAAAGGTGTATCACCTACCTCGACCCAACACACATAAGATCTACATGGTCGGTCATACATGGTCTTAAACAGTGCTATGCCAATACTCGATTGGAAGCTATTATTATAGGCAAACTCCAATAAGGGAAAATGTCTCTCTCACAAACCCTTAAAGTCAATAACATAACCTTGAAGCATATCCTCTAAATCTGAATAGTGCGCTCTGACTGCCCATTAGTTTGAGGATGATACGCGGTGTCAAAAGTCAATTTTGTGCCCAAGGCATTTTGTAGGCTTTGCCACAAATGAACTATAAAATGCGGATATCTATCCAAAACGATCGTTACAGGTACTCCGTGCAACCTCACTATGTCCGTAATATAAAGGTCGACAAGATAATCTACCGAGTCATTCATGTGCATAGGTATAAATGCGACGACTTGGTTAACCGGTCAACTACTACCCAAATTGCATCACTACCCCGTTCAGTCCTCGAAAGAGTCACAACAAAATTCATCGCTATATGCTACAAGTTCTATTCGGCTATAGGCAAGGGTTGCAACAAATCTGCTAGTCTCTAATGTTCAACCTTCACTTGTTGACAAGTAAGGCACCTCGATACAAACACGGCTATATCCTTCTTCATTCCTTTTCACCAAAACAGGCGACTAAGGTCGTGATATATCTTTGTGCCTCTCGAATGCACCATAGGGCATGAATGGTGAAACTCTCGGAGTACTTTCTCTAGGCAAGACCCTGGCACGAAAAGACGGTCACGGTATCTAACACTCGAATCAAGATACACAATCAAACCTTTTTCTACCTTGCCACTAGAGATCTTCCCCCTGAGGAATTCTACCTCAAGGTCACCCCTCTGTGCTTCTATCACTTGATTCATAAGTGTAAGCTATGCAACTACTAAAAACAAGGCTGCAGACTCTATGGACTCGCCAAGATGCAAGTCAAATTCACTGCTAGCACTGAACATTTCCCATTCCCGAATGGCAATACTAGCCACGTTACCAATAGATTTTCTACTTAGAGTATTGGCCACAACATTGGCCTTCCGCAGATGATAATGCAACTCAAATTTATAATCTTCTATAAACTCCATCTACCTTTCAGATTCAAGTCTTTTTGTGTAAATAGATATTTTAAACTCATGTGATTAGAAAACACTTCAAACTTCTCGCCATATAGATAATGCCTCAAAATCTTTAAGGCAAAGATCACCGCCGCTAACTCTAGGTCATGAGTAGGGTAGTTCTTCTCATGTATTTTCAACTGCCGTGAGCCATAAGCTACTACCTTCTCCTTTTGCATCAATACACAACCTAAACCTTCTTGTGAAGCATCACAATACACCAAATAGCCCAAACCCCTCTCCAGAATAATCAATATTGGAACTGTAGTAAGTTTAACTTTAAGCTCTTGGAACAACTTTTCCCAAGTCTCATTCCATACAAACCTAGTTTCCTTCTTTGTCAGTCTATTCAAAGGTGAAGCCAATCTAGAGAAATCTTTCACAAATCGACGGTAATACCCCGGCCAACCCCAAGAAACTACGGATCTCAAAGGCATTCTTGGATTGTTCCCAATCTTGTACGGCTTCTATCTTGGATGAATCCACAGTCACTCCTTCCCCAGATCCCACGTGGCCTAAAAACTTCACTTCTTTCAACCAGAATTCACATTTTCTGAACTTAGCATAAAGTTTGTGGGCTATAAGCAACTCACGTACTACTCGCATGTGTTCCTCGTGCTCCTCTTCAGAGGATGAGTAAATCAAGATGTCATTCACAAAGACAACCACAAAACGGTCTATGAACTCACAGAAGATTCGGTTCATCAGATCCATAAACAAGGCTGGTGCATTGGTTAGACCAAAAGGCATCATTAGAAACTCATACTGGCTATACTACGTACGGAATGCCTTCTTCTAGATATCCTCCTCCTTTACCCTCAACTGGTGATAACCCGATCTTAGGTATATCTTGGAAAAACAACAAGACCCCTTCAACTGATCAAACGGATCATCTATACGAGGCATTAGGTACTTGTTCTCAACGGTTACCCGGTTCAACTTCCAGTAATCAATACAAATTCGCAACGTACCATCTTTCTTTTTGGCAAAGAGAGATGGTGCTCCCCAAGGTGAAGTACTAGGGCAGATAGAATCCTTATCTAACAATTCTTGGAGTTAAATCTTCAACTCACTCAACTCAGTAGGTGCAAACCTAAACGGTGCCATAAAAATCGATACCGTGCTAGGCCCTAGGTCAATAGAGAATGCAATTTCACGATTAAGTGGTAAACTAATGAGATCCTTAGGAAAAACATTCGGGTAGTCACAAACTACCCTTGGCAACCCAACTCGGACTTCATCACTCTCACTACGTAAGAAGTTGGCAAAAAGACAACTAAGCTCACTCTGCCCACAAGGATCATACACCGGTGATAAGACTCTATCGGCGTTGTCCCCCATAAAATAAAAAAATCACCGCTCAAGGTATATACAGTAACCATCTGATGGTAACAATCTATGACAGCCCAATACGATGACAACTAGTCCATATCCAAAATGGCATTAAAACTAGACATGTTAATCAACATGAATGCAAAAGGAAGTTGGTGACCAGCAAACTCTATGTCACAACCCCGACACCCCTGTTCCAAAACAATCACACCACTAATAGGTGACTTTACACTGAGTGGAGATGTTAACCGAGCTAACTTTAACCCTAATGCCGATGCAAATGCAGACGAGATAAATGAATGGGATGCGCCTGTATCAATAAATACATTAGCAATAGTATTACATAACAAGAAAGTACCTCTCACTACCGAAGGCGCTGGTACAAGGTCTGGCGCGATAACAACATACACATGTCTTGTAGGTCTCTACTCTACCTGCTTACCCCTCAAAGCATAAGCCTGATGCACTGATTGAGCCGAAGAGGCTCCCTGATTTGCCCTCGAGGCCTGAACTGGCTGTGCTTGCTGGTGGCTCTGTGTTTGCCTCGACCCAGAAGCACCTGGTGTGCCACCCAACTAAGGACAAAACCTCTTCATATGACTTGCCTGCCCACACTGATAACAAGTGAGCGGCTGTCCTCTCCTTTGACTCTGGCTCTAAGAATGAGCCGAAGATGATGTAAATCGCTGCTCTTCTCCTCCCTACAGGCAAGCTAGAGACTTGTGGCCCAACTGACCACACTTAAAGCAAGTGAAATCTCCCCGACCACCTCTCCTAGAACCCAAACTCCGTACTGGAAAAGTGGACCTCGACTAAGCTCCCTGGGGTTGCTGTGGGTTAGAACCCCTCTGTCTCTTACTGTCCCCTGAAATTTTTAACTCCTCCTAGAGCTCCTTATCTACTCCTGTTCTATTTGCATTATGGTCTCACGATAAGCCGCTACCTCCACAAAGCGTCCACAATCTCTAATCATTGACTCAATCACTTTGAACATGAGCCCGATCCTCTACCTCTTCTCGAACTCTAAACAACGGCGACGAATTTCGGTGCAAACCTTGACAGACTAGTAAATACAGCCTCAAACTCGGCCACCAGTGTGCTTAACTGCTTAAGCTGAGCAAACTGGTCCCTTAACTTCTCCCTAATAGTAGGAGGCAAAAACTTGTCTTAGAAGACGTTAACAAAGGCCTTCCAAGTCACCTTAATACACCCACGCATATACTTCCACTATTGACCCACATCTCCTTTCAGTTGGAAAGATGCCAAGGTCACTCTCAATAGGTCGTCCTCGATGTTGAGCATTTCGAACGTCTTCATCATTTGTTTGAGCCATTTATCCGCTTTCAATGGCTCTTTAGGATAGCCCAAAAACTCGTCTGGGTTGGATTGGAAGAACTTTCTCTTTAGGAATGACGGCTCTACCTCAGCTACTGGGGCTTGGACTTGATTCTTAACCCTGAGAATGTCCATGAATTCCTGCAATGCTCTGATCATTTTGCGGGCTATGGTGTCCATGGCATGCTGACTGCCTGGTTCGGCCACATTGGCCTTACCAACTCCCTCATCTTGTGCCAAAATATCATCTAGTATCGACACCTCCTGCCGTCTAAGCCTTCCACGCCTACCACCACAACCACGTCCACGTCCTGACATCCTAATGAACATAACAAAAGAGGTTAGCACATTTACAAATGTGCCAAAGCTAACTCACTCCCATCCTAATGCGGTGGACAACAGTAATTCACTCTACATAAACACATACGAATTTCCTTCCTAGATAGTGACCATCTCGCGACGTTGCCAGAGTTCCAAGTAGAAACAATAGTGATCAAGTGCTCTTCTAATAGGACTTTTAGAAACTCGTAGACCCAATCAATATCTTAGGAATAATCCCAAACCCATATAACCACATAAGCATGTTATCACATAGCATGCCATACATACTAATGTCGCTATCAAGCGAGACAAACCCATTATGATAATAACCACTTCCCACATATCCAAAGTATTCAAACTCAGTATGCTCTGATGCCAAGTTATAACGCTCCGAAACAAATACAATAAATCATCTATGACGATAAGTAAATAACAATTTAAATCAGAATATAATATCCTTACATTACATAAGATTTAGTTGTACAAAAAAGGTGACACGTGCGAATATACATTTATAAGTCCTAACCCCGAATCTATAACATGTGTTAATAGCAAAGATATGAAATAGAAGTTAAACAAATAATTGAAATGCCCTGAAGGCTACAACTTTCCAAGACTATACTTGGTTACATCAAAATTAAATCCAATACATAAAAAGCCTGAGGCTTTTACATAAATAATAATAAGTAAACAAAATGAGGCTGTTGCTCCAATCCTTCCAACCTACTGCCTTGGCGGAGGCATTTCACCAACACCTAAAAATGGTTTTCCCATATAGGGTGAGCCAAAACCCAGTGAAAATAATCCAATACAATATATGAATCTTAACAAAGATATGAGCGTGAAATGCATATGCAACGCTCATGACCAAAACGTTTTACATTTTCTTTCTAAAAACAATGCCATGCTCAGTCTATACCAAAATTCTCAAAGCCATGCTCTTTACAACAGAAAAACAAGGGGGAATTGTCAAACCGGTTTAACCTTTCATGAATATTTCGTCCGCGAGAAACTGTCAAACAACACCCATGTAAACGTAGTCTATACAAGTGCTACCATTGTCATTTTACAGATATTTTTTTTGCAGGAATCGACACCCATGTATACGCGCTGTTTCTGGACTTTCACCCTGGACACACAGGCTAACTTAGTGTGGTGATTCACACCTCTTTCTAACTTTTACCCTTTTTTCTTATATATCACATACATTTGCAATGTATTAAGTGAGTAACAATGTTCAATGCACATGAATGAAAAATTAGTTTCAATTCACCTAATCCTCATGCAATTTTTACAACAATCATAACTATCCTTCACTGATAGCCCAAAATAGATATTTCTCAACAGATATAAAACCTCCAATACAGATAAACTTTCCAAATTTCAAGGGTAGTGATAATACATATCAAACTTCACCATCCATATCAATATCTATCCAATTTCATATTTCCAACATCAATTCTATTTATTTATACAAAATAAATATTTGATCCATTTAGGGTAAAAACCCATTTTTCTTTCAAAATCCATTTTGAAGTATCAAAATCAATAATTTCTTTACAACTCGACTTCATATCCAACCCCACAACCATTTTCAATACATCCATTTGAAAATCTCTCTGTTGGTTTTAAACCGAAACCCTAGGTTTGTTCAAAACCCTCCAAAATCACAAGATTGTTTCATAAAAACAAATAGCTAAGTTAAAATTCATAAAAGAGTGTAGAGAATCCCTACCACAAAACTAAAAGATGAGAAAAGTACAGATGAAACTCGAATGAAGCCAGAACAAACTTTATTCAGATGAAAATGAAGCTTTATGTGAGCTTTAACTTTTTAACAAGGGGAGTATGGTGAAGAAATGGGTAGATCTTGGTGTATTTATAGAAAGAGAGTGAGTTTTAGAGAGAGGGTGTCTCAATTTATGGTTTTGAAACGTTTAGAGAGAGAGAGAAAGAGAGAGATGAAAAAGTGATGTAAAATGGCCTATTTATGAATTGATATATGCACAGTTCGCTCGAGCACAAGATGTGTCACTCGAGCGACTAGACACAATAAATTGTTCTGTTTGGGCGCATAATACACACTCTTAGTAGTTTTGCAGATAGAGGTCGTTGCTCGAGTTCAAGAAGCTGTGCTCGAGCGAAGAACACAAACTCCCAGTATTTTTTTAGACCTGCCAAAGTACTAGAGTTTCACAAAGATTGCTCGAGCGTAAGAAGTGTCGCGCGAGTGAAGGAACAAAAATCTGGGCAACATAAGTTTGAAAAATAAGCCACTAACCTATTCCAAACATAATCAACACAGCCCAATAGCCAAATTCAAGGAGGGAAAATAAGAATAAGACATAGACAACAATACGAAACAATGAAACCCGAATTCGGAACATCAAATGGGTCGGGTCTAAACCAGAATTGCTATATCACAAATATACATAAGTTACCTCATAAAATTGCATAAATTCTTAGAAATAGATGTAAATTGTGATTTCTTAAATTTTTATAAATTAACTTACGTATATTTGTGAAAACTTAAATAATTTTATGAAATAACTTACGTACATTTATAAAAATTTACACAAATATATAAATATCGGGTAAATTACACTGACCTCCCCTAAGATTTCTGACAAATACAAACGTGGTTTCAATAATTACAGTAACCTTCCTTACTTTACCTGACATTGTCCAGATTCTCCAATTCTGCCAAATTGGAACAAACGGTGTTACTTTCCTATAGTAAATGACCTTATCACCCTTTCTTTTGAGCACAAAAAGACGTTCCCTCTGTTTACGTCAGACAGTAATTAAATTATGAATTATTTTTAGGATTTATTGTTCTTATTATCCTTTCTTTTTGAATTTATTTATTTTTAAATATTAAAAAATGTTTAAGAAAATTTTATTTTTTTATTTTAAATATATAATTTTTATTTAAATATTTTAATTTTTTAATTTTTAATTTTAAATATTTAATTTTGATATTTTAAACTCAAAACATAACTTCACACTCAAATCGTAACCATACGCATAATTTAAAACTCAATTCAAAAATTATTTTCAAACCTCATAACTCCAAACTCCACACTACTTTCAAAACTCTACACTCAAATTGTAATCAAATACATAACAAAAAAAATTAAAATATTTAAAAATATATTTATAGAATAAAATTTAAAAATATTTAAAATAAATTCATATATTTAAAATAAAAAATAATTTTTTTTAAAAATTTAATATTTAAAAATATATTTAAAATATTTTAAAAAATACAGCACATAAATATATGAAATATAGTGCACATTAAAATAAATAAATAAAATTTTAAAATGTAAAATATTTACCCTAAAAAAATAAATCCAAAAAATTTCAAAATATGACTCAAAACTCTTTTCAAAACTTATAACCAAATAAATTTTTCTTTTCAAAACTCATAACTCAAAATATGACTCCACAATTAAGTCATGATTCTAAAAATAATTTTATACAATAAAATAAAATAAATTTTAAAAATTTTTTTTTTTCTTTTAAAATAAATTTTTAGAAAAAGTTTAGTTTTAAGTTTTAAAAAGAGTTTTGAATTGAGTTTTAAATTGTGTGTTTGGTTATGAGTTTTGAAAATAATTTTTGAATTAAGTTTTGAATAGCTTTGGTGCCGTTTGGTAACACTTACGTTTTTAGTTTTCTGTTTATATTTATAAAAATTTAAAAAACTTAAATAAAAACTTGTTTGGTAAATTTTTGATTTATAAATCAGTGCTCTTAGTTTATAAATTTGGCCAAAAAATGTAAACTCAAAAAATGTGTTTTCGTTTTGAGTTTTGAGTTTTTAACCACCCAACACTAGCCATCACTCGCCACCATTTTTCACCATCGTCTTCCGCCACTACTACCTACCACCCACTTCCCACCACCATCTGCCACCACCCACCTGCCACCCACCAAGCACCACTCACCTGCCACCCACTCGCCACCACCATCCATCCCTCACCACTACCACCACCACCCGCCACTACCCGCCACCACTACTCACCACCCAACTGCCACCACCGCCCGCTACCACCAGCCATCTGCCACCACCACCCACCATCACCACCACCACCATCACCCATCACCACCACCACCACCACCACCACCTACTCGCTACTACCTGCCACCTGCTACCGTCACCCATAACCCATCCACCTGCCACTTACCCGCCACCACCCACCGCCACCCGCCATCCGCCACCTACCTGTCACCGCCACCCACCACTCACTCGTTGATTAAGGCCGAAATGTACATCATTGAGGCCGTTAATTACAATCTCTTAACTTCACTTGCTGGTTAAACTGTATACTTTATGTGTGTTGAGTGTCAATCAGGTTGTACATCGTCGGAGCATAAAATGGGCAAAAAGACAGAATTTGGACAGAGTTGAGTTTCCCGCACGTGCGTTGACTTTTTCCGCACGTGCGTTGACTTTCCCACACGTGCGTTGACTTTTTCTGGGAAAGTCAAACCAACGTTTTAGACCTGTTTAGACGAGATTGGAAGTATAAAAAGGCAAGTAAAAGGCTAGATTAGGGTTCTGAACTTGTTTTGACCTAAAGAGGGAGGCTAGGGTTTGGAAGAGAAGAAAAACAAAAAGCTTCAAAGATGTCTCCCATGGTGGTTCCTTCTCCATCTTCCTCCTTCTACTCCTCCATGAGTGGCTAGTCGTCTTTTCTAGGGTTTTGATGAAACCCTAGTCATGTAATTATTTTGTTTTCTTTTTGATCTTTAATTATGTAAAGGTTTGAACATTTGTATAGTGATTTAGAAATTTCTTTATTATATTTTTCATTATCTCTTCGAATATTTGACTTTCTGTGATTGTTGAGTATTATCCATACACGAGTTTTCTATTCCTTCACATTCAAGGTATGAGACGAACCATGCTACGAGGAACGAGTCGTATCACTACCTTAGTTTAGAGTGAACGATTCATATTACTTGAGATGGTTCATGCTTGTACATTAAATGTGATGATCTTCTTGTTAAATGCTTTGGGCTTGTAGTTGCGAAGCATTAATCCGTTCAAACCATAGCATAATTGATTCAATTGGAAACCCTAATTATGTGGTTAGTGGTGAATTCTCTACCCTAGGATTTTTTCCCAATTTAGTAAACCCAATTTTATTTATTATTAATAATTTAATTCCTTAGTTTAATTTATTCGTTATTAAATTAGGTTATAAACAACCAATCTTTTTATCAAAATTAATTTAGGAATTTGACAATTAAATTAGTTTAATTTCACAATAATCCCTGTGGATCAATACCTGAACTTGCCATTATTCTGATTGAATTTGGTATCGTTTAGTATTTAATTTTGGTGTGTTCAATGACCAATCACTCGCTACCACCTACCACCCGCCACCGTTACCCACCCACCCGCCACCACCCACTACCACCCACCATCCGCCACCCACCTACCACCACCACCCACCACCCGCCACCACAACCACTGTAACAACCCCATACTGTTTACCGAAAGTTTACTGAATTACATACTGATTACTGCTAAACTGGACGGCTTATGACTGATAATTGAACTAACTGAAGTACTGAACGGACTGATTGCAAATGAAACTGAATTGACTAAGTATATCTATTGCATTGCATTTCTATCTGTTTGACTTATGTGTTTATTTGTCCATGTTTTATGTTTAAACTGTTAATTGAAGGCCCTATCGGCGGCCGAATCCAAAATTGATTGATGTTCCATGATCAGTAGAAATAATGTGATTTAATGGTAGATTTAACTAAAATGTAATTAGGTATGCTTAAACTAGATTAATTTGAGCCAATTAAAGAGTTTGCCGTAATTGCGGAATTGCCATTGAGTGGGCCTTAGTTATTTTTTTTATTATTTGAGCCTTGTATACACTTAATCAAAACATCTCCCTCAGCCACAATTGAGAGCCATAACCGACCAAGACTAGAGAGAGTGAAAATTAAGGGAGAATTGAACTCAACTTGGGGAATTAGCTTGAATCTTGAAGAATTGAAGTGTAAATTGGCATAATTGAGCTCCTAAACCTTGAATACAAGACTAAGGTAGGACATTCATCTCCTTATTGTTGTCTTTGAGCTAAGTCTTGCATGGTTTATGCATCATTGTAAAATTAAGTCATGAATTAGTTCATACATGTTGAATTAGAGCATAATTCATGCATGCATGTTTGAATTGATGAGTTTGAGTTGAATTCATGGTAAAATTGTACATGCATGTTCATAAATAGACTTAAGTCCATGAATTCATCATGTTCTTGAAGAAATGAGTCCATTTGGACAAGCTTTGAAGGTTGAATTTGGTTTGAATCCATGCATGTTGCATATTCTCCATGTTCATGAAAAATGGGTTTGAAAAGGGTTTTAATTGACTCACTCTTGGGCTTTGAATTCACAAATTGAGCTTTGAAACTTGTTGTATATTGAATTTAGATGTGTTTTCCAGAATTTGGGCCCAAGAGGTCGAGTTTTGAGTGATAGAATGCTTGGTTTGAGCTTGGAAGGCAAATCTGGAAATTCCAGATTTGGCTTCTTCGCTCGAGCGAAGGATTCCTCGCTCGAGCGACCAACGTTTACTCTGAGCCACGTTCGAGCGAAGGATTGGTGGCTCGAGCGTAAAATTCGAGCATCCAGTACTTTTACTGTTTCATCAGACCGCTTGAGCGAAGGATTCCTCGCTCGAGCGAAGCCTTTGATTTTGGAAGCTCGCTCGAGCGAAGGAAGGCTCGCTCGAGCGAGGGTCCTATTTTCAGCAAATTTTGCAAAATGTTTTCTAAGTGTATTTTTGCATCCTCATCCCGTTCTAGGAATTCTTAGGCCTAGTTTAAGGCATCTTAATGAGGATATTGATGTAGAACACACCGAGGCAAATTAGGAATTAAATTATGATATCTCCCAACTGTGTAGCTTAGTGTGTGTTCAACCTGTGAACTGTGTAGGGTTGGCGACTGGGGAGACACGCTCTAGCATACTGTAGCCCGAACTCTGTGAGTAACAATTGTGTAAAGATATGTTCAAAATGATTATCTTTCGAATACTGAACTGTTTATTGAACTGTTTTCTGAACTGGTATTATTTACTGAATGAATGTATGTCCTTTATTTCTGAACTGTACTGTGGCATCCTTAGCACCTACTGTTACTGACTGTTACCGTTACAGAGATCTCTGTCGGTTCCCTCGTGGAACCATTACTGTTTATTGACTGATGGCCATCATTACTGTTCGGTCTTTAAGACCTACTGTTTACTGCTATGCTAATGGATGTACCACATATGACTGAATAACTGTTCTGACTGAAAGACTGAAATACTATTTAATGAACTGTTTTCATTACTGTAAGGACATTTCATTCTTAACCTCTTTACGCATTATGTTATTCACTGGGCTTTAGCTCACTGTTTATATATATATATATATATATGTAGGTGTACAGGCACCGGACCAAAGCTAGACGCGTCGAGGTTATTCCAGTTTTGTCAAGCTAGCCTACATGCCTCACTGCAAGGTTCCAAGCCTTTCATGCCAGGGCTTAGGGGTGTCTTAGTATTCCCCCTTCTGTATTGTCTCACTGTTTTGTATAAACTGAATGCTTACTGTACTGTTATCAAGGGATTAGGTCCCTGCACCGTTTGACTGTAAATGTTATATAGACTGTACTGTTTAAATGTCTAAATGCATGAAAAATCTTTTTGGCATACAGACTGTCATAGCTCAGTGGACATTATTTATTTACTACATTGGCTTCCGCCAGGCCCTAAACTCTGTTTTTGCTGTTCTACTATTAAGCAGGCCTTCGGTAATCTCGGATTACTGGCCGGTTGCGGTGCTAAACCCATAGGGCCGGGTTTGGGTCGTGACCGAGTGGTATCAGAGCGATACTTAACCACGAGTTATACCCCACACCCGTGTCCAAATGAGCTATAGGGTGTCCTAGAAAAGTAATAGGGCATTACATGAGCATGAAAAATGTGTGGTTTTGACATGACTAATTATATGCCAATGTGCTAACCTGTTTAAAGAATGACTGTTTATATTGATGACTGTTATAACTGTTATAACTGCTTATAGTGAAATGGATAATGCAAATGCTGCTACTGAACCTGAATCATCGGAGGCCAGAATGGCCAGACTGGAAAGAATGTTGGAACGAATAACTGAAAGACTAGATCAACAACAGAACCAACAGCCCCCACCTCCTCCTCCTCCGGTACAGCCGGACCAGAATGTGAATGTTAATGATGGGGACATAATTGCTCTTACCCAGAAGTTCAGCAAACTAAAACCGCCATCCTTTCAGGGAGGCCTTGAACCATTAAAGGCTGAAGCATGGGTTCTGGAGACTGAGAAACTGTTTGAGGTGTTTCCGTGCTCGGAGGCACATAAGGTACTGTTGGCTACCTTTACTCTGCAAGAGGAAGCAAGAAGGTGGTGGATGCTTACTCGGGATGACATCACTGTTATGACTTGGGCTCAATTTAAAGTAGCCTTCTTTGAAAAGTACTTCCCTTAGTGTGTCAGGGACAGGAAGGTCACTGAATTTGAACAGTTAAAACAGGGCACAATGTCTGTTACTGAGTATGAAACAAAGTTTACTGGACTTGCCAGATACGCACCACATATGGTGGATACCGATTACAAAAAGGCCAGAAGGTTTGAAGGCGGCCTGAATGTTGCAATACTAGACAGGATAAATGTTTTAAAGCTACCGACTTATGTGGGTGTTCTTGACCGAGCATTGATGGCCGAGTCGAACATCGAAGCTGTGAAACAATCTGAAACACCAGTGTCTGACTGGCGTGGTAAAAGACAGAATTTCAAATTCAAGAAAGGCAAACATAATCAAACAAGCAAGAAACAGAATACGGGGTCAACAAATAGCCCTAGCCAAGGGAGTGCCTCTATACCGCCATGTCCCGAATGTAGTAAGAACCATAAGGGAGTTTGTTATAAAATTTCTGGTACTTGTTACAGGTGTGGCAAGGTGGGCCACATGGTGAAAGATTGCCCCTCCATTGCTCCGAGTAATAGTAAAGCTGCAGGCAGCGCCGCAGCGTCAACCGTGACACCAAAACCAAACCCCAAAGCTACCGGGAAAGAGCCTATGAGGCAGGGCCGAGTCTTCGCCCTAGTACCGGGAGACGTGCAAAATACCGAGACCGTAGTGTCAGGTATTCTTTCTATTTGTGCTCAAAGTGCATATGTACTGATTGATTCGGGGTCTACACATTCTTATGTATCGCATGCTTTTTCACAGAAATTGAATAGACCCTTAGAGCCCATGAATTACTTGCTAGCTGTATCATCACCCGTAGGGGGATCCATGACATGTGCATATATGTGTAGACACCCCATTTTTTACTGCCCTTAAGACTTGGGCATTACTGATGGTTTACTTGTTGGAGAAAGGTGTGCAGTGCACAGGTTCAGTTTCTTCGGCAAGGAGAGAGGCAAATCTCAACTTCATACCCCATTGTGGACCAAAATTATTTTTGATGGTTTTTATACCTTAAAACCCTCTCTTTCAAAACATTTTTGAAATAAAATTCTCACGATGTTCCGACGCTCGCATTTCGGTAAATGGTGCGCTTTTCGGTAAACCGAGCAAGGACAAAGGGGAGATGAATGAAAGAGAGATGAAATCCTTGAAAAATCTTTCAAAACACCTTACTTAGGGGTTTGAAGTTGAAGAAAAGAGGAGAAGAGGGGAGAAAACTAGTTTGGAAGTGGTTCAGCATGAATCCGGGAAGGAGAAAAGTCTGCGCGGCTTCCCCGAAACGGGCGTAACTCTTTGTACAAGAGGAATTAAAATATGGGGCTACCACCATTGGAAACTTACTTCTGGGGCTTCATTTTGCACTCAAGAATCTCCTAAGTCCAAATCCGGGGGGAGGAGATATGGTTGGTTGAAGTCCGGTTGGACCGAATCTGCGCGGCTTTACGGAAAAGGGCATAACTTTTTCCACAGGAGGAATTTTAATGCAAGGTTTGCGCCATTGGAAAGCTAACTTCCGGGGCTTCAATCTAGACTTTCACCGGCACTTTTTGACCTTACCGGATACCTACCGGCCATCCATTTATCCGACCGGCACAAAAGATTGTCGGCCGGCACAAAAGATTGCCGGCCGGCCAAAAGTGTCCAGAACTCAGATTTTTGACAAATATTTATCAATACACTGTGGAAGATATTTCCAATTGGGATATTTTCGACCAAAAGCTCTTGTTTTGATATATATAGAACCATATATCTCATAGAGTGAGGGGGAGAACAAAAAAAGAAAATCTTGGGAGCTTCTCACTCTAAAACATCCCTCTCTCTCTTCAAAACCTCTCAAATTCTTGGTCCTTTTCTTCATCACTACCAAGCACCACCATCACCACTCCATTTCCAACAGCAAGGAAGGGTTTTTCAGAGGCTTAGGAGCAGCAAACTTGAGCCAAGAAGCAACAAGAGTGTGATCTTCAAGGGTAAGTATCAATCACCCTCTTTTGGCACTTTTTTTGCACCATTCCTCTACCCTACTTGCTCACTGTTTTAGACTCCGGCCCCAACTGAAAGGGGCCTTATTTTGAGCTATTCTACATGTTTGTTTAAGGGCTCAACCCTGTTTGAGCCCTCTATGATGCACTTGCTTCAATATCATTTTGTATGTCAATATCTTGCATGCTTTTTCTAGCTCATGTGTGATCTATTTATGAGCCTGATATAAACTGTGAGTGGGCCTATTTTGAGCCCCTCTTCAACATTGAAGAAGGGCTCAACCCTATTTGGCCTCTCTATCATGCACTTGTTTCATAATCTCTCATATTTACCGTAAATTTGCATGATCTGTTTAGCCTCTGTACGATCTGTTTTGGAGAATGTCATGAACTGTGAGTAGGCTTATTTTATGTCCCTATACAACATTGTATAAGGGATAAACTTCATTGGGGGTCTCCATGTTATACTTGTCATTATACCCCTCTTTGGCCCTCATTTTGCATGCTTTGTTAGGCCTATTTTGCTTCTGTTTTCGGCCATGATCAGGTCTGGAAAGAGTCACATTTTGGCCTTCTTGTCATCTTTTTTTAAGGGTCCAAGGCTATTTGGTGAATTCTTGGTGTACCTCTCTTTATAGCCCTCTTTTGGCTCATATTTTGCATGCTATGTTGAGCATATCTACATACTGTTTTGGGGGTTTTCATAAGCTGTAAATGTTCATATTTTTGGTCCCTCTTCAATGTTTTAGAACTGTATTTTTCAGTTTGAGCATTGTGTATACCATCTGCTCCATTGTTCCCCTCTTTTCCCCCATTTTTGCATGCTATTTTTGCCATACTTGTGATTGTTGTTTGGCCATGATTTGTACTGGAAAAATGTTAGCTTAGGGACTGCCTAGCATCTGTCTTTACATTCCATGTCCATATTGTGCATGCATTGCATAGCTATAGGCCATTTCGGGTGCCTAAATTCGCATTTCGGGACCATTCCTCGCATTTGGTGTCATTTCGCCATCTTTCGGGACTGTTTTCCCCCATATTTCAGTGCTGAAATTCCATTGGCATGTTTGCATATCACTTTCTATGTCATTTCATGCCTTTATGCCATTGCCTCAGTTTGCGTGCCTGTGTGCACGCATTTCGAGGCACTTCATTTTCATCTCCCGGCCTCTTATGTGAGTGTGGCTGAGGCTCACTCATGTTAGTATAAGTCCATTTTGCATTCTGTATGTCATTTTAGTCTCATTGCATTGCGTATGTCATTTCCTTGGTTTGCGTGCCCGTGTGCACGCATTTTGAGGCATCTCATTTTCATCTCATGGCCACTGTTATGGACCTAGTAGAGAGCTGTCCAAATTAGTTTAAGACCATCCCTTGGGCATGTTGTTGCATGCTATACATGTTTGTATGTTTAGGTACTTAGTCTATCAACATGTTGTATGTTTAAGTTCCATCGCATTTGGCATGCTTCATGTGTTGGGTTGCTTTGCATATTTACATGTGTTATGCCTTTCATGTTGTTACATGTGTGTCATTAACATTGATGTTATATGCCTTGCATGCTTACTTGTTTAGTTCATGGTCCATTGCACATGGTTTTGTTGTTTGCATGATCATGTTGCACACTTAGCTCACATGCCTAGGTTGCATTACATTGGCATGCATACTTTGCCTCTTGAATTGAGTATGATAGAGGTTGAGTTGATTGTTTCTTTGTGTGCATTTCATCCCACATTGAAGTTGCAGTCTTGGTTCTTTGGGCCATCATGCATTGAAATGCGTGATTGGTGGTTCGAGAACCGAGGCACATCTTCCTTTGAGTCCAAAACATGATGAGGAGTGTGTTTGGTGCATACATGCTTTGAATTACATTGCCATGCAAGTTGTGTCCTCTGTTGCTGTGAGTTGCAGGTTCTGCAGGCATTTTGTGCCGACCGGCACTGTTTAGTGCCGACCGGCAGTCTACTGACAGCCGATGGATGAATTCAGTGCCGGTGGCCACATACTTCAGCCGGTGGTGATCTCCAGTGCCCGAGGAAGTATTCCTGAAGTTTTGGCAGTCTTCAGAGGAGGAAAGCAGGGAAAACAGAGGCAATCATGCATGGCAGTGCGATTCCGAGCGAGTCCCGAGCGTGTGATGCATCTTGCCCTCTTCTCGAGGTATTTACTGCTTTAATTAACTTAGTTAATTTGTTAATTAATTTAGTGAATTTGTAATATTTAATTAGCTTGCGTAGTTAATTAATTTGTATTATTCTTTTGGTCCCTCCGAGTGAGGGCATATCTGTAATAAGTGTGGGTGAGTGTGTGCATGTCTTCCAACCCCACTTCTTTCTTCCCTTTTATTTACCTGATTATGATGGTAGATTAGGGCATGTTTAAATTAGCATACCTTATGCTGTGTACGCATGCATTCATGCATTTGTTTACATGCATCGGGCTCGGCACATCATGCAAACTGCATTATATTTCAATTCCAAATTGAATACGTGATAGTTGTTGCATTTCATGTGCCATGCTTAGGGTAGCCGAGCCTGTCTAGATTACATCCCTGTATGCGATGCATTAGCCACTTAACACGAACTAGGTCATGCATGTTTGCTAACTAGCTTCTTGTTTTGGCATGGAGTACGATGTAAGTATTTATGCTTTAGCATATCGCATGCGTGTGAATGTTAACATGACAGTATGCTTGCCATGCGGCTAATTGCTTACATGTGATAAACTGTTTGAATGCCTGTGGGTGGAGGTTGGATTGCCTGAGTTGGGAAAACTCGTTGAAATCCGTGTTTTAGCCTACTTGCGAGTAGCAAATTCCAATGCATTTTCAAAACGAACGGATATGCAATGTTTATTTCCAAATTAGGCAATCTAGTCTATACATGTTTGCTGCGAGCATAACATAGTAATTCTAGACTAATAATTGGAATAAGAGCATGCAATGTTTTCAAAATCAGATATCACGGTTAGTAGAGGCCGGTCTTCGGACCGGGCGAAAGGGGGTGCTCATAGCTGACCTTCTCCGATCGTACCCAAGCTCCCGAGCCAAGACCACTTTGGTGATGACGGACATGTGGCCTTCGGCACCGAGTCAGGGTTTCCTAAATTTCCCATTTTAAAAATATTTAGGTGGCGACTCTGTAATCTGGCAAAGCAGTCCATGTTTGGCACTACTTTTTCAAAAATCTGCTTTCTCAAACGATTTGCCAGAGTTGGACTCTTTGGTTCAGATTTTAGAACCGACACAAATCAAGTCCGAACTGTAGTAACCCCAATATGAACGAAACGGGACTTAACCCTCCCGGGGCGTTCGGGGACGTCTACAATATGTATCCTGCTTGTGAAATTCTTGTTGGGGATATGCATCTGTTTATTGATTTACTGCCATTGAACATTGATCATTTTGATGTTATATTGGGGATGGATTGGTTGCAAAAATATCATGCCACTATTGACTGTGTGACAAAACAAGTTGTTTTCCGTCCACCTGGTTTGCCTGAATTCGTGTTTAATGGGAATGGAGTAGTACCCCCACCGTATTTGATTTCTTCTGTGAAAGCCGTTAAATTGATTAGAAAGGGGTGTAAAGGATATCTGTGTTATGTACTGACTGTATCTACTGATGATAGTGTTAAAACTGACGTGAATTGTATTCCTATAGTCAGAGAATTCCCAGATGTATTTCCAGATGATCTGCCAGGGGATTTAATTGACAGGGAAATTGAATTTACTGTGGATGTGGTTCCGAGTACACAGCCAATATCTAAAGCTCCTTACAGAATGGACCCAACTGAACTGAAGGAGTTGAAAGTGCAACTGCAAGAACTGTTAGACAAGAAGTTTATCAGGCCCAGTACTTCACTGTGGGGTGCACCTATTTTGTTTGTAAAGAAGAAAGATGGCTCACTGAGACTGTGCATTGATTACCGTGAATTGAACAAGGTAACTGTGAAAAATAAATACCCATTGCCACGTATTGATGATTTATTTGATCAGTTACAAGGTGCACAAGTGTTTTCCAAAATTGATCTCAGATCAGGGTATCACCAACTGAAAGTTAAACCAGAAGACATTGATAAAACTGCCTTTAGAACGAGGTATGGCCATTATGAATTTTTAGTTATGCCATTCGGAGTCACGAATGCCCCTGCTGCATTTATGGACCTTATGAACAGAATTTTTAAACCATACCTTGATGATTTCATTGTAGTATTTATTGATGACATACTGATTTATTCAAAAAGTAGAGAAGAACATAAACACCATCTGAGACTTGCCCTGCAAACCCTAAGGGAACAGAAATTGTATGCTAAACTGTCTAAATGTGAATTCTGGCTTGATCATGTTATGTTTTTGGGGCATGTTGTTAGCAAAGATGGAATTTCTGTTGATCCGCAGAAAATCGAAGCTGTAGTGAACTGGCCTAGACCAACGAATGTGACTGAAGTCCGAAGCTTTTTGGGATTGGCTGGATATTACAGAAGGTTTGTTAAAGACTTCTCCAAAATTGCCTTACCATTGACTCAGTTGACTCAGAAGGGGACATCATTTGACTGGACTAACCAAAGGGAATCAGCATTTCAAGAATTGAAAACCCGACTTGTGACTGCACCGGTCCTTACTCTACCTTCAGGTACGGATGGTTATACTGTATTTAGTGATGCTTCTCATAAGGGTTTGGGGTGTGTTTTAATGCAGAATGGGAGAGTTATTGCTTATGCTTCCCAACAGTTGAGACCACATGAAAAGAACTACCCAACCCATGATTTAGAACTTGCTGCGGTGGTGTTTACACTGAAAATTTGGCGTCACTATCTGTATGGGGCGACATGTGAAGTATATACCGATCATAAGAGCCTGAAGTATTTCTTCACCCAGAAAGAACTGAATATGAGACAGCGCAGATGGCTAGAATTGATCAAAGATTATGACCTACAGATTTTGTACCATCCAGGGAAAGCCAACACTGTTGCCGACGCATTAAGCCGAAAGTCAATCGCCAACTTAGCTTGGTTGCTCACCGGACAGAAAGAATTGCTTTATGATCTCGAAAAATCTGAAATTGAAATTGTCCTGAGAGAACAAGGTGGAACAATAGCTGCCATTACTGCTCAACCAGCCTTGATTGAAGAAGTTAAAGAGAAACAGCAACTGGATGACTTTTTGAAAAAGATCATCGAGGAAAGGGAGTCTAAACCGAGACCGGGATTCAAATTTGAGAACAATGTACTGAAATTTCAAAAAAGACTATGTGTATCAAATGACACTGAACTGAAAAGAAGAGTTCTGCAAGAGGGCCACAATTCAAAATTGTCTATCCACCCGGGGAATACGAAAATGTACCAAGATCTGAAACAGAATTTCTGGTGGCCGGGAATGAAGAAAGAAATAGCCGACTTTGTGTCTAAATGTCTTCATTGCCAACAAGTCAAAGCCGAACATCAACGACCTGCCGGATTATTGCAACCTTTACCCATACCAGAGTGGAAATGGGAGCATATCACGATGGATTTTATCGTTGGGCTACCTCGCTCCAGAAAAGGTATGGATTCAATTTGGGTTGTTGTTGATAGACTAACCAAATCTGCTCACTTCTTACCTGTCAAGACAATCTATAATGCGGACAAATTGGCGGTTATCTATATTAAGGAAGTTGTGAGACTGCATGGAGTGCCTGTGTCCATTGTTTCTGACAGGGATTCGAAGTTTACATCGAGGTTTTGGCAAAGCCTACAGACTGCATTGGGTACTGAATTGAGGCTGAGTAGTGCCTATCATCCTCAGACAGATGGACAGTCAGAAAGGACCATCCAGACTTTGGAGGATCTATTGAGAATGTGTGTCCTTGATTTTCAGGGAGATTGGGAAAGTCATTTGCCCTTAGTTGAATTTGCCTACAACAACAGCTACCATTCGAGTATTGGTATGGCGCCTTTCGAGGCATTGTATGGCAGGAAATGCCGATCTCCTATTTGCTGGGCAGAAGTTGGAGATGGGTCTTTGGTTGGGCCCGAGATTGTATATGAAACGACTGAAAAGATAAAACTGATACAGCAAAGACTGAAAACTGCACAGAGTAGACAGAAAAGTTATGCGGATGTCAGAAGACGGGACAGAGAGTATGAAGTGGGTGATCACGTTTTTGTGAAAGTGACACCAATGAAAGGCCAGACTCGTTTTGGAGTCAAAGGCAAGTTAGCGCCAAGATATGTTGGGCCGTATGAGATTATTGAGAAAATCAATCCGGTGGCGTATCAAGTTGCGCTTCCTCCTAAAATGGAGCATATGCATAATGTTTTCCACATTTCGATGTTGAGAGATTATCTCTAGGATCCCTTCCACGTGATTGAGCCTACTCGTATTGTGTTGAGTGATGACTACACTTACGAGGAACGGCCTATACAGATTGTAAACAGATGTAGACACCCCATTTTTGACCGACCTTAAGACTCAGACGTCACCGATTGAGCGCTCGGTGATGTTATATACTGTGCTTGTTCAGAAGTCTCAGAGTCGCGGCCGCGCGCCCTGCCTCCGGACTTCCGAATTCTCTTTTATGCCTTGTCTCGGTTTGCGAACCAGGCTCGGTTTTCTCTGTTTTCTTTCCTGAGGGAAGGGAGTGGTCCCGTAGATTATCTCCCGGTGGCCATGAGCTACCTTTTGTGGCCGTAGGCCATTTTGCCCTTTTCGGAGCCCGGTTCCCGGTTTTCGGGGCCGTTAGGTCGTGTGCCTCGGCTCGGGACCGCCCAACCATCTCCGAGTTCTTCGGTTTTTGGCCTGCACCTCTGTTTTATAGTTCCGAGGAACACTGGGATCTCTGATGCCCACTTCGTGGCCGTATACCACTTTCGGTGCCTGTGGCCGGTTTTCGGGACCCCGAATCACGCGGTTTGGGCCCCGAGCTTTCATTTTGCATCAGTTTTCTTTGTCTTTTGGCAGGAACCTCTGTTTTGTCATTCCGAGGGACACTGGGGTCGCAGATATCCACTTTGTGGCCGAATGCCACTTCCGGCACCTGCAGCCCATTTTCGGGATCCCGAATTGATCGGTTTTGGCCCCGAGCGTTCATTTCTCATTAGTTTTTGTTCAAATTTGGCAGGTACCTCTGTTTCAATACCAGGAAGATCACTGGGGGGTGGGAGGCCAGCAATTATCCCAGATAACCAGTTTCGCTCCTCCGGAGCCCGTTTTTCTCACTTCCGGGCCAATGTTGGACACCCTGGGGGTATTTTCTTCCAACCAAAGCTACATATCTGTGATCAGGGGACATGGGAGGACCCTAAAAATGTATGGTCGGCCAGCAATTTTGATTTTCATTTTTGGGCCTCTCCTTCAAGCTCTATGTTGTGGCTCCTGCTTCAGTGTTGCCAATTTCCGACCTTGGAACCTTGTTGCACACATCTGGGAGGACCCTAAAAGTTGGTGGTCGGCCAGCAATTGTGCAGTTCATTTTTGAGCCTCTCCTTCAAGCTCTATGTTGTGACTCCTGCTTCAGAGTTGCCAGATTCCGACCCTGGGGCCTTATTCTACACACTTGGGAGGACACCTTTGCATGGTGGTCGGCCAGAAAATCTTTACTTTATTTTTTTGGGGTGGCCGGCCGGCCATGGTGGGTGGCTGGCCGACCAAGTGGGGTGGCTGGCCGGCCACCTTGCAGAAAACCACCTGGCCGGCCAGCTTTTTGCTTTCCAGCTCATTCCAGCTGTCCAGCTATTTTTGCCAAAATATCACCCCTTCCGGGGGATATTTTGGGAGGGAAAGATTGCCTCCATTTCCCTCCCCTTTTACACCTTTTCTTCCCTATTTAAAGGGCTGGACAGCCCCTTTGCCTAGGTTAGAAAAATTGCTCTCAAGAACCCTTCTCCAAAAGCTTCCATTTCCATAGCCAAAACTCAAGAAAAACCTTCAAGCCTCTAGCTCTTCTCTTCATCAACCCTAAGCATCACTATCACCACCTCCACTCCAGCAGCAAGGGAGTGATTTCCAGTGGCCAAGGATCAACAAATTCAAGCCAAGAGGTAGCAACACTTCAATCTTCAAGGGTAAGTCTCTAAATCCATTTTTGTAGCATAATTTTCCATCAACTTTCTACCCTATTTTCCTACTGTTTTGGGTTTTGGCTCCTACTTATTTTGTGTTTATTTTGAGCCCCTCTACAACTTTGTAGAAGGGCTCAACCCTGTTTGGTGTCTCCATCATATACTTGCTTCAATATCACTCTTTATGCCATGAAATTGCATGCTTTGTTTGGCTTTTGAATGGTCTGTTTTAGAGCATACTATATACTGTGGGTGAGCTTATTTTGATCCCCTCTTCAACATTGAAGAAGGGCTCAACCATGTTTGGTGGCTCTAGCATGCACTTGCTTTGAAATTCCTCCATTTTACCGTAAAATTGCATGCTTTTTTTAGCCCATTTGTGATCTGAATTGGAGCATTTCATGAACTGAAGGTGTGCTTATTTTGAGCCCCTCTTCAACATTGAAGAAGGGCTCAACCTGTTTTTCTTCCTCTATCATACACTTGCTTTGGATTCTTGTTCTACTCCCATGTTGCATGCTTCTTTAAGCTTACCATGCTTCTGTTTTGGGTCTCCATCAGGCTTGTAAAGTGTCATATTTTGGTCTTTTCTTTGTGTTTTATTAAGGGCCTTAAGCCATCTGGTGTTTGGTTTTGGTACTTCATGTTGTATCCATCTTATTTTCCGTAAAATTGCATGATTGTTTAGGCCATTCTATCTTCTGTTTTAGGCGTTCATCAGGCTTAGGAAGTGTCTTTTTTTGGCCTATTATTTGTATTTTATTAAGGGTCTTAGGCCATTTGATGTTTTCTTATGGTACCTTATGTTATAGCCCCCTTTTGGTCCATATTTTGCATGCTATGCTTGCCATGTCTACACACTGTTTTGAGGGATGTCATCTGCTGTAAATGTGAATATTTTTGGCTCATATTTATTGTTGTAGAACTGATTTTTTGGGTTTGAGCATTGTAGATATCACTTGCTTTGTAAATCCTCTCTTTTTCCGTATTTTTGCAAGCTATTGTTGTCATATCTATGCTTACAATTTGGCCATGTTTTGTACTGGAAAGATGCTATTTTTGGGGCTGCCTTGCTACTGTTTTTGCTGTCATGTGCCAATTTTGCATGTTTAGCATAGCCGTAGGCCATTTCGGGCACTTAGAATTGCATTTCGGGATGATTTCATGCGTTAATTGTCATTTCGCATCATTTCGGGGCTGTTTTCCCCTTCATTTAGTGGCTGAAATTTGGTTTGCATGCTTGCATATCATTTCCCATGTCATTTTATGCCTTAATGCATCGCTTCGGTTTGCGTGCCTGTGGGCACGCACTTCGAGGCACCTCCGTTTTATCCGACGGCCTCCTATGTGAGTGAGCCGAGGCACTCCCATGTTGGTGTAAGCCCATCGCGGCATTCCGTGTGCCATTTCATTGCATTTTATCATCGCCTCAGTTTGCGTGCCTGTGGGCGCGCGTTTCGAGGCACTTCGGTTGTATCCGATTTTCTCATTTTATCATCGCCTCGGTTTGCGTGCCTGTGGGCGCGCGTTTCGAGGCACTTCGGTTGTATCTGATTTTCTCATTCTATCATCGCCTCGGTTTGCGTGCCTGTGCACGCGCGTTTCGAGGCACCTCGGTTGTATCCGATTTTCTCATTTTATCATCGCCTCGGTTTGCGTGCCTGTGGGCGCGCGTTTCGAGGCACTTCGGTTGTATCCGATTTTCTCATTCTATCATCGCCTCGGTTTGCGTGCCTGTGGACGCGCGTTTCGAGGCACCTCGGTTGTATCCGATTTTCTCATTCTATCATTGCCTCGGTTTGCGTGCTTGTGGGCGCGCGTTTCGAGGCACTTCGGTTGTATCCGATTTTCTCATTTTATCATCGCCTCGGTTTGCGTGCCTGTGGGCGCGCGTTTCGAGGCACTTCAGTTGTATCCGATTTTCTCATTCTATCATCGCCTCGGTTTGCGTGCCTGTGGGCGCGCGTTTCGAGGCACCTCGGTTGTATCCGATTTTCTCATTCTATCATCGCCTCGGTTTGCGTGCCTGTGGGCGCGCGTTTCGAGGCACTTCGGTTGTATCTGATTTTCTCATTCTATCATCGCCTCGGTTTGCATACCTGTGGGCGCGCGTTTCGAGGCACTTCGGTTGTATCCGATTTTCTCATTCTATCATCGCCTCGGTTTGCGTGCCTGTGGGCGCGCGTTTCGAGGCACCTCAGTTGTATCCGATTTTCTCATTTTATCATCGCCTCGGTTTGCGTGCCTGTGGACGCGCGTTTCGAGGCACTTCGGTTGTATCCGATTTTTTCATTCTATCATCGCCTCGGTTTGCGTGCCTGTGGGCGCGCGTTTCGAGGCACTTCGGTTTTATCCGATTTTCTCATTCTATCATCGCCTCGGTTTGCGTGCCCGTGTGCACACATTTCGAGGCACTCTGTTTCATCCGCTTTGCATTTCATGCCATCGCCTCGGTTTGCGTGCCCGCGCGCACGCTTTTCGAGGCGTTTCATTTCCATCTCATTTTCACAGCATAGTGTATACTAGGTTGTATCTTAGATTGCATTCATGCATTTTCTCGATTTGCGCGCCTGAGTGCACGCACTTCGAGACATCTCGTTCCCATAACATTGTGCACACCAGGCTGTATCTTAGTTGCACTTCATGCATATCATGCATATTGCACGGGAAACGAGGTGCGTTTTGTACTCCGAGTAACGGAACGGGTCCCAATTCCCAAGTCACCGACACTCCGGATTACCCATGATGGAGTTGGGCTTTGTTATCACATGCATCCGCATTCATCCCTATATTGAGTTGTGCAATCCGGTTCCTCGGCCATCATGCATCGGTATACGTGATTGGTGGCACGAGGATCGAGGCATGCATATATTTGCGAAAGTACATCGCTATGCCCTTTTCTTGCTCTCTGTTACAGCAAAACCGAGGATCAACAACTTTTCGAAGTCCGGTGCGCACTTCGAGAAATACTGCAAACAGAGGCTAATCAGGGCATCCCAGTGGATTTCCGCCCGAGGCAGTCCAACATACAACATACATCAGAAGCGAGGCGGTCCCTGGCTTGCACGCCAGTTTTTCTCATTTGATTTGTTAATTAATTAGAAATCTATATATTTCGGACTGTAATATTCTTTTATTCGGACTGTATTATTTATTCGGACCCTCTGCGCGAGGGCACAACTGTAATAAGGGTGTGTGAGTGTGATGTATGTCTTCCAACCTCCATTTCTTTCTCCCTTTTATTTATCCGCTTACGATGGTTAGATATAGGGCACATTTCAATTAGCATAACAGTATGACAGCATGTTTGCATTCATCTATCTGTTTTGCATGCACCGGACTCGGCACATCATACAAACTGCATCTGTATTTCAATTCCAAGTTGAGTACTTGATAGCTGTTGCATCTCATATGCCATATTTAAAATAGCCGAGCCTGCTATAGTTGCATTTTTGCATGTGTTGCATTAGGCAATTCTGTATACTTAGGATCATGCATGATTTCTAATCAGTTTTCTGTTTTGGCTTGGAGTACTCGGTAAGTGGTTATGCTTTAGCATCCTTGCATGCGTGTGAGTGTTGCCATGATAGCATGCTTACCATGAGGCTATGTGCTTATGTGATATAACTGCCTTGAATGCCTGTGGGTGAAGGTTGAGTTATTTGAATTGGGACAATGCGTTGACTATTTGTTTTAAGCCCACTAGATAGTGGCAACATCACTGTTTTCTAAGCCCACCTAAGGGTGGCAAATCCGCATTTTAGCCTACTGCGGGTAGCACCTTCACACAATTTTCAAACAAACAAACACGAAATGTTTTGTTCCAATTCAGACGGCCCAGTCTATACTTGTTTGCTGCGAGCATCACATAGTAATCTAGGCTAATAACCGGAATAAGAACTCACAAAGTTTTCAAAAACAGATATCATGGTTAGTAGAGGCCGGTCTTTGACCGGGCGAGAGGGGGTGCTCACGATGTGACCTTCCCTAATCGTACCCAAGTTCCCGAGCCGACTTTGGTAATGACGGACACGTGGCCTTTGGCACCGAGTTAGGGTTTCCTAAATTTCCCATTTTTAAAAAATATTTAGGTGGCGACTCTGTTATCTGGCAAAGCAGTCCATGTTTGGCACTTCTTTCAAAAAATCTGTTTTCCTTCAAAACGATTTGCCGGATTTGGACTCTTTGGTTCAGATTTAGAACCGTAACAAAATCGAGTCCGAACTGTAGCGAGGTCCCCCGCGGGCGTTGTTACAGTTTCTGGCGACTCTGCTGGGGATTTAGAGAACTTGACTCGAACTCATGATATCTGGTTTTGACTACACTTGTGTGTTTCTTTGCATTGCACTTGCATTGGTGCGCCTAGGACACCGTGTTTGCCATCTGCTATTCCTGAGCGGTTTGCCGGAGGCTTGTCTTGTCAAGGCATGTCCATAAGGCTGATCGGTTACGGGCTCTGCCAGTATGGGAACACAAACCCCGGTTTTACCGGGGCACCCTTTTTGACCATTCGGCCTAGTGCATATTCGGATCCATAGTGACCAATCCAAACTAGGACAGGTTGCTTACTCGTTCATAGGTTGTTTGAAGCCGCTGCGTGCGTAGTGAAATCCCTAGCTCCTGACAAAATAGGATAGGGAAACCCTACCCCAACATAGGGGTGTTTTGGCTCTCACTTATCTGCTATGTGCTTGCTAGAGTGCGTCTCTACAGGGAATGCATGTATCAGTATGAGTTTGGGCATCAGGCCTGCGGGCATCAGTTTTGAGTTAGCATGGTACGCCTGCGGGCATCAGTCAGTTATTTGAGAATCAGTCGTCTGCAGATATCCGATTCAGTTTTGGGGAACAGTGATACAGGGACATTGACCAGTATTTGAGGACAGTGTATAGCCAGCTTACCAACTGTGTGTTGTTGTATACCCGACTGTGTGTGGTATATTCAATTTAAGCCGTTATGCTGCCCGTGTTATTTCTGGTTATTTATTTCTTTTTTCGCTTTATTTATCTTTTGCTAGGGCAGTTTGTAGCACGATTGCTTCCGAGCCAGTCGATACCCCCCAAGCAATTTGGACACGAGGTCGCCGACTCAACCGATCCGAGGATCTAGTTGACGGACATCCAGTGTTCCACTCATTACCCCCAGTCACCAGAAGAAGGCCGAGAAGGCACAGTGTGTCAGAGCACAGATCACCGGAACAGCAGTCTACTCTAGTGTCAGACAGTCGGGTTGAGATTCCTGTTTCTGCTATAGAGGTACACTTGCCGGTTACTCAGATGGAACAACAGAATACAGCAATGGAGGCGATGATGCGCCAGATGAGTGAAAGCATGAAGCAAATGCAAGATGATGCTATCCGCCAGGCGGAATTCTCTAAACAGCAGGCCGCTGTCATGGCCCAGCAGTCTGAACTGATCACCAGATTACAACAGCAGAACGCCGCATCTGCTTCTCACCAGGTCCCTCCTCCACTAGGGGCACATCAGGTTCCTCCTCCACCCGGGGCTCCATTACCTGAGCAGATATCTACTGGCCAGAATGCTCCTCCAAACCCTCAGAACACCCAGAACACCCTCCCGAATCCACAGAACGCTCTGCCAAACCCACAAAACACCCAAGAGGACACAGGTCTTCCAACGGGGCTGGCTCCGCCCCCGCTTCTACCACAACTGTCCAAAAACATTACACCTAACTACCCGGACGCTCCATTTGAGTTCGAGGTAGACCACACAGCTCTGAAATTGAGCAAGTTGGAAAAACTCTTCAAGAAATCACAGGGGGTGAAGGCCATCCCGGACATTGAAGACGGCTATACTGATGTGGCCGTGACATTGCCGGACAGATTTAAGATGCCCCAGATCGATCGCTTTGATGGATCCGGGGACCCCATGGTCCACCTCCGGCTATTTTCAGACATCTTAAGACCAATGGGCCTAACCCGACCGCAAAAGCTTTCCTTGTTCGGTCGAACTTTATCGGGTGTGGCATCCACTTGGTATGCAAAGCTGGAGGATGATGTGAAGACAAACTGGGATGAGATGGCCGAGGTCTTCGTTGCACAATATTCATATAACACACAGATCGAGATTACCACTCGTGATCTCGAGACAACGAGGCAGGAGCCCAAAGAATCTTTTTCTGATTTTATAACCCGGTGGAGGGCGAAGGCATCGATGATGACCTTAAGGCCAACAGATAGAGATCAGATCCGGATGATTGTGCGCAATCTCCAGCCGGCGTTAATGAAAAAGATGATTGTAGTCCCTTTCCCCACTTTCGCAGATCTACATGATATGGGGATGCAAATGGAGGATGCAATGAAGCAAGGTCTGTTTGACCAAGACCGGGATCAGCCCCGAAGAACATTTAATCGGAATACCAATGCAGGCCCGAGTGGCTCTGCCAATACAAGAACTTCAGAGGTCGGAATGGTCACCACCAATCCCCCTTCCCAACCAAGGCCCGCAGCGGCCACACCCTTTTCTGATGCCTCTGGGAGCAGTAACCAAGCTTCAAGGTACCAACCCAGGGGTCAACGAACTTTCTCTCCACTACATATGCCTTTATCCAAAGTCCTCGGGGTTCTAGTCAGAAAGGGGCATCTGAAACCCTTGGAACCGAGGCCCCCACCAAATCCACTCCCCCCTTCCCATAACCCAGCCAAATATTGCAAATACCACCAGCAGCATGGTCACGACACCGACCAGTGTTTCAGGCTGCGTCATGAGGTTCAGGACCTTATTGACAAGAATATCATTCTACCTCCAGAAAGGCCTAACGTCACAACCAACCCACTCCCAGTACATAACCAAGATCCACCCAAAAGAATCAATTTCATCCAAACTGGGGACGTGTCTTACGACCCTAGTATCTACATTACTCCCTCCCACCTACCCAAGCCAGAGGTGATCCTACCTGACAGCACTGATTTGTGCATGATGGACACTTCCACAACCCAACCTGAGCCAAAGGTGGTGACCACCGAGAATGGAACGGGGTAGGCTTCCGAGGAGAGCAAAACTGTTGAGTCTGGGGTGGAGCAATCTGAGAATTTCGCTGGCAGAGCTTATGATCCGAGTGGATATATCTTGCCAACGAGCCAACCTAAGCTGAGTATGGGGTTGCCAGAGAAGGCTGAGTTGTGTATGATCCGGGGGGATAAACTTGAATCAGCAGGGGATGATTTGACCGCGGCGGAAGAGGGCTTCGCCAACCTTCAATTTTTCAACGATCAGGAATCGGGTGATGCACCAATTAACTGGTTCGATTACGAGGAGTCAGCGGAAGTCGTCGGGTGGTTGGATGATCAGCCTGACATTATACCATTTGTGGCCGGAAGGGCCGAGGGTCAGACTGAATTGCCGGAGAGCGCCGGTACGAAGAATTCCGCTCGGGACCAAGACATTTTGAAAACCGAACAATTGACATTGGAGGAGCAAGAAAAGAAATGGGATTCTGAGAGGATCCGAAAAGCAAAGAACCATGTGGATGTTGAGAATGCTGTGAGTACAAAAACTGAACATGCCGTGAGCATGTGGGAGGAAAATGCTGAGAGTGCAAACAAACCGGAACCGGACAGGTGCCTGTTAGATGCTAATGGAATGTGGTGGGAGGATGACGACTTATATCTCGCCCACACAGACGAAGATTGGGCGGGTGGCCAACTAGACAGCACCTGGTACCTCGAAGAGGTGGACCATATGACTAGAAGTGGGCGGTATTTCAAGCCCCCACACCTTGATCAACCCGAGGCATCAGGGAAAGATAAAGAAGCAGAGAAGCAGAGGGAGAAGCAGGTTGAAGAGGAGGTTGTACTGAAACAGCTAAAGAAAATACAAGCAGACATCTCCATCTGGGGACTGCTTATGGCTTCCAGGGTACACAGACAGGCTGTCCTCTCTGCTATGGACAAAGCCAAACTCTCTATCGAAACTACGCCAGAACAGTTAGTTGGGTTGGTCTTCCCGGGAGGAGGTTCCCCGGCATTGACCTTTTCGGATAAGGAACTGCCGCCTGAGGGCGTGGATCATAATAGACCCCTCTACATCTCTGTAGAATGCAAGGACAAATGGATTCTAGTGGTACTTATTGACACCGGGTCCGCTATTAATGTCTGCCCGGCCAGAACGGCGTATGCAATCGGGTTAAAGCCCGCAGACTTCACACCGACTACTCAAGTGATCAGAGCCTACGACAATACAAGTAGGGATGTCCTGGGGACAGTAAAAATCCAAACCAAGATAGGGCCTGGACAACAAGAGGTAGATTTTCATGTCTTGGAGGTCCCTGCATCTTTTAACATGTTTTTGGGGCGACCCTGGTTGCATCAGGTAAAGGCCGTCTCATCTACTCTACATCAACTGGTGAAATACCCCTATGGAAAGGGAGTAGCCATTGTTTTTGGGAATTCATCAATCCATCCCCCTCCGGAGGTATCTACGCCAGTCCTGGAGATCGAACACGGCATGGAAGATATGTTCATATCGGGATTTACATTGGCTGAGGCCCGGGTGGTGCAAAACATTATGGCTGTGAATGAGGGTATGTACGTTAGTGCTCAATCTATCTACCTCATGAACAAGCTACAACATACCCCCGGGATGGGATTGGGAAGAAGCGGCAGGAAAGGAGCCGCAGCGTTGGCCGAAGTGCCACATAATCCACATACCTTTGGACTGGGTTATCTGCCCACCAAAGAAGACTGGGTGAGGAAAGCAAAGGAAATGGCCGGAAGAGCCAGAGCAAAGCAGGCTAGGAAGCCTTTTGATCTAATGCACAGGCCCATCTGGGGTACCCTGAACGGACGCTTTGTCCGGGAGGGGGAAGACTTTCCATTCTGTGGCTTCCCAGAACCATGGTTCAACGCGGAGAGGAAGCGCGTACCAGGTTTCGAAATCTTCTTCGACCTGCAACTATCCGGGGATGATGTTGCCACAGAGCAGACAGACCCAACAACTGAGGCTGAGCAGAATAAGGCAGAAGATTCTGAGGACGCGGAATTGGAAATGGGGGTAACACTGGCATGTCTCCTCTCTGATTCTCCGATCGACCAAGATTGCTTGGGGAATAACTTTATGGTCTCCATGATTGGGGATGAAACGGCTGCGAGCCAACCAGCAGCTATCTTGGATGCATCAATCGCACCCTCCCTCACTTGGCAGTACGAGGAGGGATTCTTATCCAGCAGTTCCGGGTCAGGTAGTGAGCCGGAATCTGATTCCACCGAGTCTTGTGAGTCGGAATCAGATTCCAGCTCGACTGAGTCTGAGTCTGGTACTCCTGGGGATGTTAACTCGGATGCCAGAGTCTTGTCCAGGTCATCTTTTTCCTTTTCATTTGAGTCTGTTGTAACCGATGAATCAGACGATTTGGATGAACTTAATGAGAATGAGGTGAATGTGGTTTCCGAGTACTTTTCTGTGCCCCTAATTTATTGCATTAATTCAGATTTTCAAACTTTTGATCAAAACGACGAGGACGAAGTTCCTCCGGTTTTACAACGTCTAATTGAGCAAGAGCAAGAGAGATTTGTTAAGCCATTAACGGATGAAATCATTTCTGTGAATATTGGTACTGAGGAGGACCCGCGGCTGGTCCAGATCGGGTCCACGTTGTCTTCGGAGGAACGCGAGCGCTTAGTCGCTTTATTAAAAGATTTTAAAGATGTTTTCGCGTGGTCCTACGAAGACATGCCTGGAATCGATCCTGAGATTGTACAGCATCGGATCCCCCTTGACCCCGAGGCTCGACCCGTCAAGCAGAAGCTCAGAAGGATCCGCCCGGATTGGGCTCTCAAGATCAAGGAAGAGGTCACCAAGCAAATTGACGCAGGCTTCCTGCTGGTATCAGAATATCCGACTTGGTTGGCCAACATTGTTCCGGTGCCGAAGAAAGATGGCAGGATCCGGGTGTGTGTAGACTTCAGGGATTTGAACAGAGCTAGTCTGAAGGACGACTTTCCCTTGCCACACATTGATGAACTAGTGGACTTCACTGCAGGGCATGCATTGCTCTCATTCATGGATGGCTTCTCGGGGTACAATCAGATAGTGATGGCGCCGGAAGACAGAGAAAAGACTGCATTCACTACCCCGTGGGGAACATACTGCTACCGGGTCATGCCGTTTGGGTTGAAGAACGCTGGGGCTACTTATCAACGGGCCGCGACCACAATACCACATGATATGATCCACAAAGAGGTTGAGGTGTACGTGGACGACATGATTGTCAAGTCCAAAGAAAGAGAGGGCCACTACACCGCCTTGCGCAAGTTTTTCCAAAGGATCAGGGAATTCCGGTTGCGGCTAAACCCTCAGAACTGTACGTTTGGTGTTACAGCGGGAAAAATGCTGGGGTTTCTGATTACACAAAGGGGCATCGAGGTCGACCCTTCCAAAATCAAGGCCATCTTAGAAATGCCACCACCAAAGACCGAAAAGGAGGTGCGAGGCTTTCTGGGTAAAGTGCAATTCATAAGACGGTTTATTTCAAAACTAACCTTAACTTGTGAACCACTTTTTGGTCTTCTGAAGAAAGGCAAGAAGTTCCAATGGGACGGCCGATGTCAAGCTGCATTTGAACAGATTAAAGAATATCTACAGAACCCACCCGTTTTATCACCAGCGGAACCAGGGAAACCGTTGATTTTGTATCTATCAGTAACTGAGACCACGATGGGCTGCATGCTTGCACAGGAATCAGAAGATAGGGTGGAAAAAGCCATATACTATTTGAGCAAGAAGATGCTAGAATATGAGACCCGGTATACGCCGCTAGAAAAGGCTTGCTTAGCTCTGGTATGGGCTACCAGGAAGCTGCGGCACTACCTGTTAGCTCACTCTGTAATGTTGGTTTCGCGACTTGATCCCATCAAATATCTTTTCGAGAAACCAGCGCTTACGGGTAGGCTAGCTCGTTGGTTGCTGTTGCTCTCCGAATTTGATCTTACATATGTGACGCGCAAGTCAGTAAAAGGAAGAGCAGTGGCAGAGTTCCTTGCCGACCATCCAGTTGAGGGGGATGAAGCAGTTGAGTACCTATTCCCAGATGAAGCAATTCTGCATATCGACGAGGAAACTTGGACAATGTACTTTGACGGAGCGTCAAATCAACACGGGTATGGGATAGGAGTGTTGCTGATAGCACCCGACAATTCCCGTATCCCTCTAGCCTTCAAACTCTGGTTCAAAGTCTCAAACAATGAAGCAGAATATGAAGCGTGCATTGCTGGTTTGGAAGCAGCCCTAGAATTAGGAGCAAGACGGCTAGACGTCATTGGGGATTCGAACCTTGTTGTGTCTCAAGCTAAAGGAGACTGGAAAGTAAAAGAAGAAAATATGATGATGTATCACCAAACCTTGGATTTGCTGATTCCTCGGTTTGAAAAGTTAAGTTTTACTCATCTACTAAGAGAGAACAACAAGTTCGCGGACGCGTTAGCAACTCTATCATCCATGATAGACATCCCACGTGGAGTCCGAATGCGTCCAGTCATTATTGACCAGAAATTTGCACCTGCCTATGAGTCGATTGCAGCCATAGATGAAGTTCGGGACGAACACCCTTGGTATTACGACATCTGGAACTTTTTGGAGACAGAAACATACCCACCAGGGGTGAATGCGAAAGACAAGAGGGCAATAAGAAGGTTGGCCGTTCAGTTCATCATCTGCGGGGGGAAGCTGTATAGAAGAGGTCATCTGGGAATGCATAAACTGTGTGTTGATGCTGAAGAGTCCAAGCGTCTGATGGAAGCCATCCACGGGGGTGAATGTGGTGCACACATGAATGGGGTGATGTTGGCGCGGAAGATCCTTAGACAAGGTTATTATTGGTCCACCATGGAGGAGGATTGTATCGGTTTTGTTCGGCGATGTCACAAATGTCAGATTCATGCAAACCGCATGAACATCCCGCCGTCGAAGCTGTACAACATGACTTCACCATGGCCATTTTCAGTCTGGGGAATTGATGTGATCGGAGCTGTCACGCCAAAAGGGTCGAATGGGCATGAGTTCATCTTGGTAGCGATAGACTATTTCACAAAGTGGGTTGAGGCCCAATCTTATGCAGTGTTGAAAGCTTCACACGTTGCAAAATTCATCAGAAATAACATCATCTGTCGCTACGGAGTCCTAAATGAAATAGTTTCAGACAATGGTTCCCACTTCAAGAAGGAGGTGATTGATTTGTTGGAAAAATACAATGTGGCTTTTCATAAGTCATCTACTTACCGGCCGCAAACCAACGGAGCAGTTGAGGCCGCTAACAAGAATATCAAGCGCATATTACAGAAGATGGTGGAAACCTACAGGGACTGGCCAGATAAGCTGCCGTTTGCTCTGTGGGGCTACAGGACTTCGATCAAAACTTCTACTGGGGCGACTCCGTACTCATTGGTCTATGGGATGGAGGCCGTTCTGCCTATTGAGATTGAGGTCCCGTCATTGCGAGTATTGGCTGAATGCCAGATAGCCGAAGTAGATTGGCAGCAAAACAGGTTTGAAGAACTCATGCTTTTTGATGAAAGGAGGTTGAAAGCACTGTACCACGTCCAAGGTTATCAACGCAGAATCGCCCGGGCTTTTAACAAGAAGGTTAAGTCCAGGAACTTGAAAGAAGGAGATTTGGTACTCAAGGACAACCGAGCTCCCATCCACGACCCAAGGGGCAAGTTCAGACCCAATTGGACTGGTCCTTACATTATCAAGTCAATCTGGTCAGGTGGAGCTGTGGTTCTGATGGATCTAGATGGCTTGGAATTTTCCCAACCGATCAATATGGACAAGTTGAAGAAATACTACCCTTGAGAGGCTCGCTAGGCCGAAAACCCGAAAGGGCGACCTAGGCAAAACTCAGAGCATAGAAAATTTGAAATTATAAAAACTGAGCTCGCAAGGTTGAAAACCCGTAAAGGGCGGCCTTGGCAAAAGTTAGAGCGCAAAAGGAGAGCAAAAATACTCGAGTGAACCTGAGCCTGAACTACGTAAGACTTGATTCCCATCTTTGGGATACGTAGGCAGCTTCATCCTGAAGTTCAGTCATAATCTTTTCCCCGATCAACTTTGTCCATTCTGATCATCTCAGTCATCTCTATTCATCAGCATCTATCGTGATCTTCGGTACAGTGCTATTCAAACTAGGGGCAACTTTCCGTTACCATGAAGTGTTCCGGCATCATCCAGACTAGGGGCAACTTTCCGTTGCCACACTTTGCCGAGGCACCTGTTCAGACTAGGGGCAACTTTCCAGTTGCTGAGATTCGGAGTTGTGCATCTCAGTGACAGATCTCAGGCGTGTCCAGTTCTGATCCATATCGAAAATAGTTTTGAAAAGTTTTAAAAGTTGACTTTGTTCAAATTAATCTGTTCACAACTAGGACCATTTTCGGACCAAAAGTGGAGAATTTTCAGTACCACAACCTTCAATTTCATCGATTCAAAACAGAGTTCTTTTGCTCTTACATACAATTGAAGTTGCTTTTTTATTGCACTCATAAAGAAAACTTGAAAGTACTAATAAAGCAATAAATCTGGGGCATAGTCAAGTCAGATGTCCCTGCGCCCCCTTCCAGAGCTAGTTGAAGCTTCTGATGCCAACTTAGGCCCAACCTGTGCCTCCTCGTTGAGCCAATCCCAGCACTCATCAGACAAAGTGCAACTGAAAACAGGGGCGGGAGGCAAGAGCTCTCTGGTCCTCCAAGCTGTAATATGTCGGGCAAGATGTGCACCTCGGACCGGGAAAGTAGCTGGATACTCAATCCCCTCTGGTGGGCAAGTCTGATCATGGCCGAACTGGCGCAGAATACGGAATGGGAAATAGAATACACAGTGAGTCAAGCCGATCAGACGGATCCCGGTATCCTGGAACATGCTGTAGCTCATTGCCGGGAGATTGAGCCAAGGACAGCGCCAAGCAATGCGGTCTGCTGATAAGTTGCACATCCATTCAAACCACCAGCTCTCGTCAGGAGCATCAACTAGGCGTTGCCGAAAGAAGTAGCCGCGGGCTGAATAAGCAGGGCAAGAGTCCGCAACTTGCAACTTATCCATCAACCATATCTGGGGAGGGATGAAAAATGAGAGAATAAAGAATAGAGAGATGCACGATGAGAAAAAAGTGAGATAAAGGTTTTGTGAGAAAAATCGAGCCCGAGGGCCGAGTGATGTAAGCAAATACATGTGAGCTTGGGTGGGAAACATTACCTGTAGCAGTAGTGGACTCCCTGCAAACCTGGTTGTCTCTCGGCGGTACAAGGCATCCAGACCCATCAGTGTCTCGGCCAAAGTCATGGCAATACAATTCTTTCCTTCCCTCAAGCCTTGAGCGACTTCAATCAAGCGGATGTTAGCTCCTCCCGAGCCAGAGACGAACAGAAAATGAGATAACATGCACAAGCAAAGGGCATGCTATCGGAAACCTTGCCAATGGTGGTTGTTGCGGTTACCGGCATCGGAGAATCGGTAAATCAGACTCGGGATGTCCAACATCCCATTACCAATCAGAGATCGAGCATTATGTGCGTCGAGACCGCACATTCGCCCTAAAGCTTGGGCATGGCCAAAACGAGACTGAGGCAAGATCTCTTCTGAGCGGTCAGACTCCATTAAGGCTTGAAAATCTTCAAAAGTAGGACATACCTCTTGCCCGCCAAAGCTAAAGATATGCGTCACCGGGTTCCAGAACCTTGCCGCGGCATGAAGGAAAGGAAGATGTAGTGGAGTCCGGCTTAGCGTGAATAGTGCATTCAAGCCGAAACCCCGGAAATTCAACTTCTCCGAGCCATCTAAAGAAGAAATCCAAGATGTGAGATTTTCGGTGAGAAATGCTTCCATTTTTGAGAGGAAAGGGGATGAAATGAATGAGTTCCAAGACTGGGGCTTTTATAGGAGGCTAAAACACTATTCAAAGGACACTTGTCAACATTTTGGTGGTCAAGGGAAGGGTGGCCGGCCGGCCACCTATTCTAGTAGGCCGGCCACTCCTTCTTTTCCGGGTACAAAATGATTTCGGCCGTGCGTTGGTCCTGTCTTGCCCTCCTGAAGGAAGTTTGAAGCATTTCTAGGCATCGGGAATATCGAAGGCCTTCATTTCTATCAATTTTGGGTACGTCCCATCATCCAGATCGTCTGTCTGAAATACATTTTTGTCGTGTTTTTGCTTATCGAGTTGTTGTTTTGATTATCGAGTTGTAAGTTTGTCGAGCTGTCGCATTTTGCGTTTTGAGTTGTTACCCTTTGGTTACACAATTTTGTTAAGTCTTGTTTATTGAGTCGTTAACAATGTTGTACTTTGCTTATCGAGTTGTAAACTTGCTAAGATTCTGTTATTTCTTAGCGGGACGGTTTGTTTTGATTTGGTGCGTCGGTTCACTACCTGACCCGATAAATACATGAGGCACGTTTCCATTCAATTCCATTTTTGTGCAAAATGATGCGATGCGATGCTAAGAATTTCAAATACAACATCTTTTCAAAAGCTGTTTCATTCCATCATGTTTTACAACAAAATAAAGGTACAAGTTTTACAGAAAATTAAAAAACTGCCTAACAATGTGCAAAGTGCTACAAACTACTAGCTAAAAAGTAGAATAAAGCAGGAAATAACATCAGTGTCCTCGGGAACGGGAATGGGGAGGCCCTCTCATCCTCTTCTGCGGGATAATCTCTGCATCTTCATCACCATCTGGATCGGAGCTGTCATCCTCCGGATCCTCCTCAGGCTCGTCTCCGCTCCCAGAACCAAGACCAGGGCCTCCCTCTCCAGGGGATGCCTCTGACACATGATCTGCGACCTCCTCCTCGTCATCCTCGACAATGGGTGCCCTGCGTCTGCGAGACGACCCTCGTTCTCGAGCTCCTCGGTAAGGCCTGGATGGCCCAGCTCCTTGAGTCCCTGTACCTCGAGCAGGTCTAGCGCCTCGACCTCTCTGAAAAGGCCCGGGAGGCCCACCTCGCGGTGGAGCATATACTGGAGGCATCTGAAAATGCAAAGTGCAATGCGTCAGTTCAAACATGAAAAGCGGGTGCAAGTACAGTATGTGAGTGGAGTGTGTGCCAGATGTGTTCTACACAGCCTATCAGTGCAATGGAATGTTCAAAGCCAGAGCATTAACAGAAATATGATAAATGCAAGAAAGATGAAGGGTACCTGGAAGCCCATGATGGACATCTGTGCCTCTCTACGCAGGACCATCCCCTCAAGTGATGCCACTACCCCGAGCATCTGGTCTATGTAATCCCGAGGTGGCTGCAGACACAAGCTCAACTCATCAATAAATAAGCAACTGCCAAAATGTCTGTGTGACAAATGAAAGTGGTAGAACATACCGGTGGTGAGTCAGGATCACTGACATATCTGTGGCCAGGCATCGGAGGCTCCATAGGGATCGGAATCGGAGAAGTGGTCCCATACTGCCAACTCGTCAACTCAGTCGGCATCTCTGGCCATCCAGGGTGATCAAGAGTCGGAGGGATCGGGGGAATCGAACTGCCTCTACCTCTAGATATACCGGCCCTGCTAGAAGAAGGGATATCTGTAGCACGGGCGCGACTCGAAGATGGTGCGCCAGTGGACCTCCGTGGTGGAGCCCGTACTCCCGTCAGAGGGGGCATCAAGTATATGCGGCGATAGGTGGCGTAGTTCCCATCACGAAGATGTAATAAAGCATCACTGCCCTGCATAGCACTACTGACCTCCTCAGGGGATAATCTATCAGCAGTCCGCATGGTGTCAGGAGGCACAGCAGGAGGGTCCTGGGAATCACACCCCCACACCTGACGCTGAAAGCGTTCCCCCAGAAACCAAGCCCTGCCGACTGGTCCCTCGAGCAGGAACCTATACTGGGAACTGGTCGATCCTCCTGGATACTGGTTCTCGAGGTCATCGCCAAACACTGCCCAAGGCTGCCAAATGATCTGTGGATAGCCAGTATGCAAATCAAACAGAAATCAAGAAATACAAAGCAGATCAAAGATGAAAATGAAAAGAACTGAGAGTTCTGAAATACCTCTGTCGCCCGAACAGTGTCAAAGTACTGTCGCAGATGGAAGAGAGTCTCTCGGGGCCTCGATAAGTGCTCACCCTCAAACATCAATGAAAATGGGGTCATGGGAGGTCCTACCACCTCCATCTCTGGAGCTAATGTGGGGAAATATGCATATACCCATAGCTGAAAAAAGCAGTGCGGAATGTGAGTACAAAGTGCTAAAAGGCAGAATACAGAATGCAAAGTGCGCCGTGTGTGCGGTGAACAAGTAATGAGGAGCAGAAATGTAAATCAAGAGGACAGAATGTACCTCCCAGGCTCTCCAGTAGCCGCCGAGTAAGTCCCCTCGTGTGTGAGAGACTGCGCTCATGTAACAGTACAGGGTAGCCAGGCCAGCGCCGCCCCAATCATACTGGCCGACCTGTGAGAGGTCTACCAGAGCGCTCAGGAGATGTAATCCTACCATGTTCCCCCTATCAGCAAATAAGGTGGTGCCGAGGAGGTACATAAGGAAACCACGGGCATACTGCTCCGCCTCCTCAGGAGTCTCGGGCTCCATCTGTGGCCGCCGAAAGTGGGAAGAGAACCAAGTATACCGAACTCTTCCAGTACCTCTGTCTACAGGCGGGTGTGCCCCCAATAGGTGCATCCAGGCAGCCTCCCACTGACCCATGTCCTCGTCGTAAGGAATGGGAGCACCGCCTAGGTCTAGGCCGGTGATCATAGCAAAGTCCAGCGGGGTCATGGTCATATCCCCGGTGGCAGAAAAATGGAAAGAATTGGTGGTGTCCCACCATCTCTCCGCCAAAGCAGCAAATAAAGTCCTACTGATGAGGCAATGAGATAACCCTCTGCAGAATGGCCCGAATCCCGCAAAGTCAACCAATCCCCGGACAGCTTCCGGAAGCTCAAAATACCACTCCCTCGCAGCGACGGAGCCATATCCTCGCACTGTGCGAGAGTGAACCTGCATTTCGAATAAATGCATAGATCAGCAAATGAAGTGAAAATGAGCTGCGTGCAAATGAAGTGAAAATGAGCTGCGTGCAAATGGAGTGAAAATGAGCTGTGTGTTCGCTTCAAGTTTGGGACTGTGTGTTCTACTTTCAATCAGTGGGCTGTGTGTTCGCTTCAAGTTTGGGACTGTGTGTTCTACTTCTAATCAGTGGGCTGTGTGTTCGCTTCAAGTTTGGGACTGTGTGTTCTACTTTCAATCAGTGGGCGGTGTGTTCGCTTCAAGTTTGGGACTGTGTGTTCTACTTCTAATCAGTGGGCTGTGTGTTCGCTTCAAGTTTGGGACTGTGTGTTCTACTTTCAATTAGTGGGCTGTGTGTTCGCTTCAAGTTTGGGACTGTGTGTTCTACTTCTAATCAGTGGGCTGTGTGTTCGCTTCAAGTTTGGGACTGTGTGTTCTACTTTCAATCAGTGGGCTGTGTGTTCGCTTCAAGTTTGGGACTGTGTGTTCTACTTTCAATCAGTGGGCTGTGTGTTCGCTTCAAGTTTGGGACTGTGTGTTCTACTTTCAATCAGTGGGCTGTGTGTTCGCTTCAAGTTTGGGACTGTGTGTTCTACTTTCACTCAGTGGGCTGTGTGTTCGCTTCAAGTTTGGGACTGTGTGTTCTACTTCTAATCAGTGAGCTGTGTGTTCGCTTCAAGTTTGGGACTGTGTGTTCTACTTCCAATCAGTGGGCTGTGTGTTCGCTTCAAGTTTGGGACTGTGTGTTCTACTTCTAATCAGTGGGCTGTGTGTTCGCTTCAAGTTTGGGACTGTGTGTTCTACTCTCAATCAGTGGGCTGTGTGTTCGCTTCAAAGCTGGGCTGCGTGTTCAGAAAATCTGAGTTTTGAGACTGTGTGTTCTACTCTTAGTCAGTATGTGCTGTGTGCTCATTTTCAACTTCAGGTTGTGTCTTCGGTGAATCAATGTTTGAGCTGTGTGTTCAATTTCTAACTAATGTGCACTGTGCGTTCACAATTATTCAATATGCCAAGTGTTCATGAAATTCAAGTGTTTAAGTCACATGCTCAGGATGCAAGTATCATGTCGTAAGTTAAACTGTGTGTCTAAGCATGGCAGGAGTATGAAATGCACGAGAAATACAGAGAATAAAGTAAAATACCTCTACATCGTAGGAGAGGTGCTGCTCCGGTTCCCGCAGAAGGAGATCCCCGGGTACCTGATCGTTGAAATCAGTGAAATGACGAAAGGTAGCCCGTGGAAGCCTGTGTACCGCTGGGGCATATCGCTCGGGTATAAAAGGGCGAACCCTCGGGGGTAATGTCATAATGTCGTAATCATCTCCGGCACCTGAAAAACCTCTACCACGAGGGAAATGACCCGCCATATCGAGAAATCTGCAAAGAGAAGCAAAAATGAGCAAAACGAGCCAAACTTGGAAAAAGTCAACAAAAGTCAACTCTCGGGAAATGAAAAGTCAACCAAAAGTCAACTCCCGGGAAAATTTTCTAAATAATGAGACAAAATTACCTCGAGTGGTGAAAATGAGAAGAGAAGTCCCGAAGTCGAAATTTAGTCGGCTCAAAGTGCCTAAAACTGGAAGATTTCGCAAAAACAACTTGCGTGGGAGGCCGAGGGGCGCGTATAAAATGCAGATCTGAAAGAGAAAGTGGCTTAGAGAGCAAGAGGAGAGAATTCCACACTTGGGGGTGTGATTTCGGAGGCAATGGGCAAGCATATATATAGAAATCTGAAAAATGACCAAAATGCCCCTACTTTGGGCAAGTGGTCGGCCGGCCACCTAACCTGGCTGGCCGGCCACCTCCTTTTTCCCCCTGGCCGATGGCCTCTCCTAGGGAGGAGAGCTGGCCGACCATGTCCCCTACCCCCTCCCCTACCTCTCTGCAAATTTTGAGGAAAATCGGAGTTCCCGGGACCTGAAAAAGTTGAAGAAAAGTGCACTTTCTGGCGCCGAATTGCTCCACTAGAACTTTAATTGCAATTGTTGACGTGTGTCTCATCATTATTCATCAAAATCGGAGTGTATCCTTTTTAAACATGTTGTGACCTCTCCGGGAGGTAAATCAGAGGCCGCGATCGAGTTGCCGTCGCCGAATGCGCGTTTTTCAGCTCGTTGTAGCGCAACAAACCGGCATCCTGATTTGTGCTCGTTTGTCATTATTTGGCTCATAATTTGCATTCTCATGAATGTTTTGCATCGTCACACGTATTCTCTTGATGTACCATACTTCTATGCTCGATCATGCATTGTCGCGTGTTATCTTTTCTCGCATTGTGATGCATCCTTTCACCGGCACTGTGTGTGTCAAACTTTTCGAATCCCGGGAATCGCATTGAATATATGTTATTAGCATATTGTTCTGGTTGCATTTCTCTCTTTTGCAGGCACGATATTGTATGTACGGTTCATTTGAGGCTGGTGCAACCAGACGAATCGCGCAGGTATCGTATCTTCTCCGTGTGAGACGCGACGAGAATTGGATAGTTCTCCGCATTCCTAACTGCATGAAATGTAGTTCTTGCTTTGCATTCTTGCTTAAAACTGTTGCATCTATTTGTCAATACTTGCTTCATTACAGCTTGTTGCACTTGCACAATCACCTGGCTCCGTGCCTATCATTTGCATTCTTGCCCCCCCTGCCTGCGGGCACACATTCTTGTTTGTTTTGTATGATTGTCTAAGTCTTCGGCCTTGTCAAAAATGGGTCGTCTCTGGGCTTTGACATTCACTCACGTCACTTCTTGACTTCCGAGTTCTGTCAAAGAGGGACAACTGTAGACACCCCATTTTTGACCGACCTTAAGACTCAGACGTCACCGATTGAGCGCTCGGTGATGTTACATACTGTGCTTGTTCAGAAGTCTCAGAGTCGCGGCCGCGCGCCCTGCCTCCGGACTTCCGAATTCTCTTTTATGCATTGTCTCGGTTTGCGAACCAGGCTCAGTTTTCTCTGTTTTCTTTCCTGAGGGAAGGGAGTGGTCCCGTAGATTATCTCCCGGTGGCCATGAGCTACCTTTTGTGGCCGTAGGCCATTTTGCCCTTTTCGGAGCCCGGTTCCCGGTTTTCGGGGCCGTTAGGTCGTGTGCCTCGGCTCGGGACCGCCCAACCATCTCCGAGTTCTTCGGTTTTTGGCCTGCACCTCTGTTTTATAGTTCCGAGGAACACTGGGGTCTCTGATGCCCACTTCGTGGCCGTATACCACTTTCGGTGCCTGTGGCCGGTTTTCGGGACCCCGAATCGCGCGGTTTGGGCCCCGAGCTTTCATTTTGCATCAGTTTTCTCTGTCTTTTGGCAGGAACCTATGTTTTGTCATTTCGAGGGACACTGGGGTTGCAGATATCCACTTCGTGGCCGAATGCCACTTCCGGCACCTGCAGCCCATTTTCGGGATCCCGAATTGCTCGGTTTTGGCCCCGAGCGTTCATTTCTCATTAGTTTTTGTTCAAATTTGGCAGGTACCTCTGTTTCAATACCAGGAAGATCACTGGGGGGTGGGAGGCCAGCAATTATCCCAGATAACCAGTTTCGCTCCTCCGGAGCCCGTTTTTCTCACTTCCGGGCCAATGTTGAACACCCTGGGGGTATTTTCTTCCAACCAAAGCTACATATCTGTGATCAGGGGACATGGGAGGACCCTAAAAATGTATGGTCGGCCAGCAATTTTGATTTTCATTTTTGGGCCTCTCCTTCAAGCTCTATGTTGTGGCTCCTGCTTCAGTGTTGCCAATTTCCGACCTTGGAACCTTGTTGCACACATCTGGGAGGACCCTAAAAGTTGGTGGTCGGCCAGCAATTGTGCAGTTCATTTTTGAGCCTCTCCTTCAAGCTCTATGTTGTGACTCCTGCTTCAGAGTTGCCAGATTCCGACCCTGGGGCCTTATTCTACACACTTGGGAGGACACCTTTGCATGGTGGTCGGCCAGAAAATCTTTACTTTATTTTTTTGGGGTGGCCGGCCGGCCATGGTGGGTGGCTGGCCGACCAGGTGGGGTGGCTGGCCGGCCACCTTGCAGAAAACCACCTGGCCGGCCAGCTTTTTGCTTTCCAGCTCATTCCAGCTGTCCAGCTATTTTTGCCAAAATATCACCCCTTCCGGGGGATATTTTGGGAGGGAAAGATTGCCTCCATTTCCCTCCCCTTTTACACCTTTTCTTCCCTATTTAAAGGGCTGGACAGCCCCTTTGCCTAGGTTAGAAAAATTGCTCTCAAGAACCCTTCTCCAAAAGCTTCCATTTCCATAGCCAAAACTCAAGAAAAACCTTCAAGCCTCTAGCTCTTCTCTTCATCAACCCTAAGCATCACTATCACCACCTCCATTCCAGCAGCAAGGGAGTGATTTCCAGTGGCCAAGGATCAACAAATTCAAGCCAAGAGGTAGCAACACTTCAATCTTCAAGGGTAAGTCTCTAAATCCATTTTTGTAGCATAATTTTCCATCAACTTTCTACCCTATTTTCCTACTGTTTTGGGTTTTGGCTCCTACTGATTTTGTGCTTATTTTGAGCCCCTCTACAACTTTGTAGAAGGGCTCAACCCTGTTTGGTGTCTCCATCATATACTTGCTTCAATATCACTCTTTATGCCATGAAATTGCATGCTTTGTTTGGCTTTTGAATGGTCTGTTTTCGAGCATACTATATACTGTGGGTGAGCTTATTTTGAGCCCCTCTTCAACATTGAAGAAGGGCTCAACCATGTTTGGTGGCTCTAGCATGCACTTGCTTTGAAATTCCTCCATTTTACCGTAAAATTGCATGCTTTTTTTAGCCCATTTGTGATCTGAATTGGAGCATTGCATGAACTGAAGGTGTGCTTATTTTGAGCCCCTCTTCAACATTGAAGAAGGGCTCAACCTGTTTTTCTTCCTCTATCATACACTTGCTTTGGATTCTTGTTCTACTCCCATGTTGCATGCTTCTTTAAGCTTACCATGCTTCTGTTTTGGGTCTCCATCAGGCTTGTAAAGTGTCATATTTTGGTCTTTTCTTTGTGTTTTGTTAAGGGCCTTAAGCCATCTGGTGTTTGGTTTTGGTACTTCATGTTGTATCCATCTTATTTTCCGTAAAATTGCATGATTGTTTAGGCCATTCTATCTTCTGTTTTATGCCTTCATCAGGCTTAGGAAGTGTCTTTTTTTGGCCTATTATTTGTATTTTATTAAGGGTCTTAGGCCATTTGATGTTTTCTTATGGTACCTTATGTTATAGCCCCCTTTTGGTCCATATTTTGCATGCTATGCTTGCCATGTCTACACACTGTTTTGAGGGATGTCATCTGCTGTAAATGTGAATATTTTTGGCTCATCTTTATTTTTGTAGAACTGATTTTTTGGGTTTGAGCATTGTAGATATCACTTGCTTTGTAAATCCTCTCTTTTTCCGTATTTTTGCAAGCTATTGTTGTCATATCTATGCTTACAATTTGGCCATGTTTTGTACTGGAAAGATGCTATTTTTGGGGCTGCCTTGCTACTGTTTTTTCTTTCATGTGCCAATTTTGCATGTTTAGCATAGCCGTAGGCCATTTCGGGCACTTAGAATTGCATTTCGGGATGATTTCATGCGTTAATTGTCATTTCGCATCATTTCGGGGCTGTTTTCCCCTTCATTTAGTGGCTGAAATTTGGTTTGCATGCTTGCATATCATTTCCCATGTCATTTTATGCCTTAATGCATCGCTTCGGTTTGCGTGCCTGTGGGCACGCACTTCGAGGCACCTCCGTTTTATCCGACGGCCTCCTATGTGAGTGAGCCGAGGCTCTCCCATGTTGGTGTAAGCCCATCGCGGCATTCCGTGTGCCATTTCATTGCATTTTATCATCGCCTCGGTTTGCGTGCCTGTGGGCGCGCGTTTCGAGGCACTTCGGTTGTATCCGATTTTCTCATTTTATCATCGCCTCGGTTTGCGTGCCTGTGGGCGCGCGTTTCGAGGCACTTCGGTTGTATCCGATTTTCTCATTCTATCATCGCCTCGGTTTGCGTGCCTGTGCACGCGCGTTTCGAGGCACTTCGGTTGTATCCGATTTTCTCATTCTATCATCGCCTCGGTTTGCGTGCCTGTGGGCGCGCGTTTCGAGGCACCTCGGTTGTATCCGATTTGCTCATTTTATCATCGCCTCGGTTTGCGTACCTATGGGTGCGCGTTTCGAGGCACCTCGGTTGTATCCGATTTTCTCATTCTATCATCGCCTCGGTTTGCGTGCCTGTGGGCGCGCGTTTCGAAGCACTTCGGTTGTATCCGATTTTCTCATTCTATCATCGCCTCGGTTTGCGTGCCTGTGGGCGCGCGTTTCGAGGCACCTCGGTTGTATCCGATTTTCTTATTCTATCATCGCCTCGGTTTGCGTGCCTGTGGGCGCGCGTTTCGAGGCACTTCGGTTGTATCCGATTTTTTCATTCTATCATCGCCTCGGTTTGCGTGCCTGTGGGCGTGCGTTTCGAGGCATTTCGGTTGTATCTGATTTTCTCATTTTATCATCGCCTCGGTTTGCGTGCCTGTGGGCGCGCGTTTCGAGGCACTTCGGTTGTATTCGATTTTCTCATTTTATCATCGCCTCGGTTTGCGTGCCTGTGGGCGCACGTTTCGAGGCACTTCGGTTGTATCCGATTTTCTCATTTTATCATCGCCTCGGTTCGCGTGCCTGTGGGCGCGCGTTTCGAGGCACTTCGGTTTTATCCGATTTTCTCATTCTATCATCGCCTCGGTTTGCGTGCCCGTGTGCACACATTTCGAGGCACTCTGTTTCATCCGCTTTGCATTTCATGCCATCGCCTCGGTTTGCGTGCCCGTGCGCACGCTTTTCGAGGCGTTTCATTTCCATCTCATTTTCACAGCATAGTGCATACTAGGTTGTATCTTAGATTGCATTCATGCATTTTCTCGATTTACGCGCCTGAGTGCACGCACTTCGAGACATCTCGTTCCCATAACATTGTGCACACCAGGCTGTATGTTAGTTGCATTTCATACATATCATGCATATTGCACGGGAAACGAGGCGCGTTTTGTACTCCGAGTAACGGAACGGGTCCCAATTCCCAAGTCACCGACACTCCGGATTACCCATGATGGAGTTAGGCTTTGTTATCACATGCATCCGCATTCATCCCTATATTGAGTTGTGCAATCCGGTTCCTCGGCCATCATGCATCGGTATACGTGATTGGTGGCACGAGGATCGAGGCATGCATATATTTGCGAAAATACATCGCTATGCCCTTTTCTTGCTCTCTGTTACAGCAAAACCGAGGATCAACAACTTTTCGGAGTCCGGTGCGCACTTCGAGAAATACTGCAAACAGAGGCTAATCAGGGCATCCCAGTGGATTTCCGCCCGAGGCAGTCCAACATACAACATACATCAGAAGCGAGGCGGTCCCTGGCTTGCACGCCAGTTTTTCTCATTTGATTTGTTAATTAATTAGAAATCTGTATATTTCGGACTGTAATATTCTTTTATTCGAACTGTATTATTTATTCGGACCCTCTGCGCGAGGGCACAACTGTAATAAGGGTGTGTGAGTGTGATGTATGTCTTCCAACCTCCATTTCTTTCTCCCTTTTATTTATCCGCTTACGATGGTTAGATATAGGGCACATTTCAATTAGCATAACAGTATGACAGCATGTTTGCATTCATCCATCTGTTTTGCATGCACCGGACTCGGCACATCATACAAACTGCATCTGTATTTCAATTCCAAGTTGAGTACTTGATAGCTGTTGCATCTCATATGCCATATTTAAAATAGCCGAGCCTGCTATAGTTGCATTTTTGCATGTGTTGCATTAGGCAATTCTGTATACTTAGGATCATGCATGATTTCTAATCAGTTTTCTGTTTTGGCTTGGAGTACTCGGTAAGTGGTTATGCTTTAGCATCCTTGCATGCGTGTGAGTGTTGCCATGCTAGCATGCTTACCATGAGGCTATGTGCTTATGTGATATAACTGCCTTGAATGCCTGTGGGTGAAGGTTGAGTTATTTGAATTGGGACAATGCGTTGACTGTTTGTTTTAAGCCCACTAGATAGTGGCAACATCACTGTTTTCTAAGCCCACCTAAGGGTGGCAAATCCGCATTTTAGCCTACCTGCGGGTAGCACCTTCACACAATTTTCAAACAAACAAACACGAAATGTTTTGTTCCAATTCAGACGGCCCAGTTTATACTTGTTTACTGCGAGCATCACATAGTAATCTAGGCTAATAACCGGAATAAGAACTCACAAAGTTTTCAAAAACAGATATCATGGTTAGTAGAGGCCGGTCTTTGACCGGGCGAGAGGGGGTGCTCACGATGTGACCTTCCCTAATCGTACCCAAGTTCCCGAGCCGACTTTGGTAATGACGGACACGTGGCCTTTGGCACCGAGTTAGGGTTTCCTAAATTTCCCATTTTAAAAAAATATTTAGGTGGCGACTCTGTTATCTGGCAAAGCAGTCCATGTTTGGTACTTCTTTCAAAAAATCTGTTTTCCTTCAAAACGATTTGCCGGATTTGGACTCTTTGGTTCAGATTTAGAACCGTAACAAAATCGAGTCCGAACTGTAGCGAGGTCCCCCGCGGGCGTTGTTACAACAGACGAATCAAGAAACTGAGAAATAAAGAGATCCCGTTAGTGAAAGTTGATTAGCAGAATCATGGTGGTGTGTATGCCACTTGGGAAAGGAAAGATGACATGGCTAGGCGATATCCTGACTTGTTCCCACTGAATCCTGTTTTCTTCCAGAATGAAGGTAACTCAAGTTTAGAGGACTAAACTCCTTATAAGGAGGGGAGACTGTAACAACCCCATACTGTTTACCGAAAGTTTACTAAATTACATATTGATTACTGCTAAACTGGACGGCTTATGACTGATAATTGAACTAACTGAAGTACTGAACGGACTGATTGAAAATGAAACTGAATTGACTAAGTATATCAATTGCATTGCATTTCTATCTATTTGACTTATGTGTTTATCTGTCCATGTTTTATGTTTAAACTATTAATTGAAGGCCCTATCGGCGGCCGAATCCAAAATTGATTGATGTTCCATGATCAGTAGAAATAATGTGATTTAATGGTAGATTTAACTAAAATGTGATTAGGTATGCTTAAACTAGATTAATTTGAGCCAATTAAAGAGTTTGCCGTAATTGCGGAATTGCCATTGAGTGGGCCTTAGTTATTTTTTTATTATTATTTGAGCCTTGTATACACTTAATCAAAACATCTCCCTCAGCCACAATTAAGAGCCATAACCGACGAAGACTAGAGAGAGTGAAAATTAAGGGAGAATTGAACTCAACTTGGGGAATTAGCTTGAATCTTGAAGAATTGAAGTGTAAATTGGCATAATTGAGCTCCTAAACCTTGAATACAAGACTAAGGTAGGACATTCATCTCCTTATTGTTGTCTTTGAGCTAAGTCTTGCACGGTTTATGCATCATTGTAAAATTAAGTCATGAATTAGTTCATACATGTTGAATTAGAGCATAATTCATGCATGCATGTTTGAATTGATGAGTTTGAGTTGAATTCATGGTAAAATTGTACATGCATGTTCATAAATAGACTTGAGTCCATGAATTCATCATGTTCTTGAAGAAATGAGTCCATTTGGACAAGCTTTGAAGGTTGAATTTGGTTTGAATCCATGCATGTTGCATATTCTCTATGTTCATGAAAAATGGGTTTGAAAATGGTTTTAATTGACTCACTCTTGGGCTTTGTATTCACAAATTGAGCTTTGAAACTTGTTGTATATTGAATTTAGATGTCTTTTCCAGAATTTGGGCCAAGAGGTCGAGTTTTAAGTGATAGAATGCTTGGTTTGAGCTTGGAAGGCAAATCTGGAAATTCCAGATTTGGCTTATTCGCTCGAACGAAGGATTTCTCGCTCGGGCGACCAACGTTTACTCTGAGCCACGCTCGAGTGAAGGATTGGTGGCTCGAGCGTAAAATTCGAGCATCCAGTACTTTTACTGTTTCATCAGACCGCTTGAGCGAAGGATTCCTCGCTCGAGCGAAGCCTTTGATTTTGGAAGCTCGCTCGAGCGAAGGAAGGCTCGCTCGAGCGAGGGTCCTATTTTCAGCAAATTTTGCAAAATGTTTTCTAAGTGTATTTTTGCATCCTCATCCCGTTCTAGGAATTCTTAGGCCTAGTTTAAGGCATCTTAATGAGGATATTGATGTAGAACACACCGAGGCAAATTAGGAATTAAATTATGATATCTCCCAACTGTGTAGCTTAGTGTGTGTTCAACCTGTGAACTGTGTAGGGTTGGCGACTGGGAAGACACGCTCTAGCATACTGTAGCCCGAACTCTGTGAGTAACAATTGTGTAAAGATATGTTCAAAATGATTATCTTTCGAATACTGAACTGTTTTCTGAACTGGTATTATTTACTGAATGAATGTATGTCCTTTATTTCTGAACTGTACTATGGCATCCTTAGCACCTACTGTTATTGACTGTTACCGTTACAGAGATCTTTGTCGGTTCCCTCGTGGAACCATTACTGTTTACTGACTGATGGCCATCATTACTGTTCGGTCTTTAAGACCTACTGTTTACTGCTATGCTAATGGATGTACCACATATGACTGAATAACTATTATGACTGAAAGACTGAAATACTGTTTAATGAACTGTTTTCATTACTGTAAGGACATTTCATTCTTAACCTCTTTACGCATTATGTTATTCACTGGGCTTTAGCTCACTGTTTATATATATATATGTAGGTGTACAGGCACCGGACCAAAGCTGGACGCGTCGGGGTTATTCCAGTTTTGTCAAGCCAGCCTACGTGCCTCACTGCGAGGTTCCAAGCCTTTCATGCCAGGGCTTAGGGGTGTCTTAGCATTCCCCCTTCTGTATTGTCTCACTGTTTTGTATAAACTGAATGCTTACTGTACTGTTATCAAGGGATTAGGTCCTTGCACCGTTTGACTGTAAATGTTGTATAGACTGTACTGTTTAAATTTCTAAATGCATGAAAAATCTTTTTGGCATACAGACTGTCACAGCTCAGTGGACATTATTTATTTACTGCATTGGCTTCCGCCAGGCCCTGAACTCTATTTTTACTGTTCTACTGTTAAGCAGGCCTTCGGTAATCTCGGATTACTGGCCGGTTGCGGTGCTAAACCCATAGGGCCGGGTTTGGGTCGTGACAACCACCACCACCACTCACTCGCTACTACCCACCATCAGCCAACGTCACCCACCCACCCACCCACCACCACCACCCGCCACCTACCCGTCACTACCCACCTGCTACCACTATCCACCACCGCCATCACCACCACCACTACCACCACCACCACCATCCACTCGCTACCACCCACCCACCCACCACCACCACCCACCCGCCACCACTCGCTACTCACCACCCACCACCACCCGCTACCCACTACGCACCGTCACCACTTTCCACTATCGTCTTCCGCCGCCACTTGCCATTTCTCACTCTTTTTTATATTTTTAAATTTTTTTAAATATTTTGTCAATTACCAAATGCGTTTATAGTTTATGTTTTTCTAAAAATAAACAAAAATCAGTTTATAAAATTTTTATAAATATAAACTGAAAATGTAAACGTTACCAAATAGATTATTTGTATTTGGTTATGAGTTTTGAAAATATTTTTAAAAATTTCTAATTGGAATTGTAAGTCTAAAAGAGAACCAAACATCTTTACGATGAGGTGGCATAAACAATTATTTAGCCAAAAAATAACAAAGAAACATGTTTGGTTCTTTTTTAGAATCACAATTCTAATTAGAAATTTTTTAAAATCTTTTCAAAACTCATAACCAAATACACAATTCAAAACTATTCAAAACTCAATTCAAATATTATCTTCAAAACTCATAACCAAACACGCAACTTAAAACTCAATTCAAAACTCTTTTCAAAACTCAAAACCAAACATTTTCCAAAACTATATTTTAAAAGAAAAAAATTTAAAAATATTATTTATTTTATTTTATTTATTTATTTTTTTTAGAATCATGATTTGAGTGTGGAGTGGTATTTTAATTTATGAGTTTTGAAAAAAAAAAATTTGTTTGATTACAAGTTTTGAAAAGAATTTTGAGTTATATTTTGAAATTTTTTTAATTTAATTTTTTAGGCTAAATATTTATTTATTTTTTATTGTTTTAATGTGCACCATTTTTCACACATTTATGTGCTGTATTTTTTTAAATACTTTAAATATATTTTTTTTAAAATTACAAAATTTTAAAAAAAATATTTTTATTTTAAATATATAAATTTTATTTTTAATATTTTTTATTTTAATTATTTTATTTTATTTTATCTTATTTTGTAAATATATATTTAAATATTTTAATTTTTTGTAATGTTCTTGGATACGATTTAAATGTAGAGTTTTGAAAGCAATGTGGAGTTTGGAGTTATGTGTTTGGTTATGAAGTTTGAAAATAATTTTTGAATTAAGTTTTGAGTTATGTGTTTGGTTACGATTTGAGTGTGGAGTTGAGTTTTTAGTTTAAAATATTAAAATTAAAAAAATTAAAATATTTACAAAATAAAATAAAATATTTAAAATATTTAAATAAAAATTATATATTTAAAATAAAAAAATTTTCTTAAATATTTTTTAATATTTTAAAAAAATAAATCTAAAAAAGCAAGGGTAATGAGAGTAATAAATCCTAAAAATAATTCATAATTTAATTATTGTCTGACTTAAATAGAGATGATGTCTTTTTGTGCTCCAAAGGAAAGGTAATAAGGTCATTTACTATAAGAAAGTAGCACCATTTGTTTCAATTTGACAGAATGGAAGAATCTGAATAATGTCAAGCAAAGTAAAAAAAGTTATTGTAATTATTAAAACCACAAGAGAAATTCTTATATTTATCAGAAACCTCAAGGAAGTCAGTGTAATTTACCCTTAAATATATGGTATGCATCTACACTTAAACACTTCAAAGTTGTAGGTCCGACTATGGTATCCAAAAGTGGTATTTGGGTACCACACATGCAAAATAATTTTGAACCATTAGATTTGAATCTTTAAATCTTAGCCATCCAAAATCAAAACAAGTTAGTTTAAAATAAATAAAAAATAAAAAAATCAACCGGTGGTATTCTCTCTCTACTGGAACTGTTTATCTATGTACTCTCTTCTCTCTCACTCTACTCTGTTATTTTTGTTTACTCTCTTCTTCTTCTTCTTCTCTCCCTCTCTACTGTGTTAGCACCCTTCTTCTTCTTCTCACTCTCTCTCTCTGTCTCTCTGTCTCTCTCTCTCTCTCTCTCTCTCTACTGTGTTCTTTTGTTTACTTTCTTATTCTCTCTCTCTCTACTGTGTGTTAGGGTTTCTACAAATCATTCTCTCTCTCACACCACCGGCCTCTCGCCGCCTTGATCCCGTTGTTCTACCACCACCAGTGAAACCTCGGCATTGATTCTCGCCACTCATCGCCCTGAAGATCCTTGACAAGACCAGAAGCTCTGTTTAATGGCTTCCTCTGATAGGAAAAAGAAGAAAATGGTTTGCTTTGTAAACTTTTTTTTACCCTTTTGATTTTTAGACTTCTTTCACGGTTGAGATGAAAAGTTCTTTTCATTCAACTTCATATTTGCCTAGACTAGTATAATGAGTGGTGAATATGCATATAAAAAAAAAAAAAAATGCACATACGACAGAGAGAAAGAGAGAGATCTGAAAAAACTAGAAATCTCCTAGATGTTGATTTGTGATTATGTACCAATTTTAAGCAGAATATAACAATCCCAATCAAACAATCAAGACAAATCGACACAACAATTTTTCGTGGAAAAACCACAATTGGACACCTCCAACTGTGATTAAAAAACCACGGGCAACAGCCACAAAAACAATCCACTAAGAAGATTTAAAGGAATTACATAGGTATACTTTCAATTATCTAGCGAATCCACGCCTAATTGAACCAACCTCTATGTGCCTCTTCCAACCTTGTCTTCACCTCGGAATTGTCTTTACAATGAGCCACTCCAGAATCCACCGAAGCTTCAAGCTCGAATTCTTCAGAATCCACTGAAGAACAACTCACTCTTTTGTATAACAAACAAAACCTTTGATGTACTCTCTTTTAAATCATGAGTTGAATACTCAATAAAAACGTCAAAGAAAACTAACAAAATATTCCCAGATATAAACCTTAATATCCAAAAAGAAGATCTAGAGGAGTTAGAGGAGTTAGAGGAGTAGTCTAGTTTTGAGAGAAAACTAACTACTTATAGAAAACCAAAAGTAATCCTGGTGTTGGAAGAAAATCAACTTCTTAAAGAACTCCAAAGTAATCCTGGTTTTGGAAGAAAACCAACTTCTTATAGAAATCCTTGTCAAACGGGATTGCCAAGAATAAAACCTAACAATCTCCTCCTTTGGCAATGCCGTGACAAAACACACCTAACAAATAAAATCCTAAACACCCCAACCCATTACAGCAAACAAAAGCCAACTTCTTTCTCAAGGTCATGATCTGCAAAACAGTTATTAGTGCCACAATCTCCAAAACAACTATTAGTCCCACAAGAATATATGAAAAAGCAATAATCATATGACAAGATTATCTTGAAGTATGAGATGGAAAACATGAATAGATACGACTTGGAGATTTTAAGAACATGTAGCATGAAAACCTAAAAACTAAGACACATGCACCAGACACATGGCATGAATACATCATGAGAACCAACAAAAATAATATGGTGGAGCAAGCAAGGAATTTCAGATTTGGACCTTAAAACACACAAGACTATCCAAGAAGCACAATTACTTGAAAACACAATGTGCATAGCCTCTAGAAAATCCTCATGAAAGAAAGTGATGCATTATGTGAAAAGCATAGATCTCATGAAAAAAGTGTGTGTGTGACTCTTGGAGTTCGACAAACACGAGATTCAGTCCTAGTAGTGATCTGAAAGTTGAACCTCCGACAAGAGAATCTAAGCACAACAAAAGAAAGTCAAACCACTAGGAATCAAGGGGTATTTGGTGAGTAAAGGCGGAGGCTACCTCTCAATCAATGAATCTTTTCCTTTTTTTTTTTCTTTCTTTTGCACATTTTTTTTTTCTCTTTTCTTTTGCATATTTTTTCTTCTTCTTTTTCTTTTTCTTTTTCTTTTGCACACTCATTGGCGGCTAACACGCTCAAGAGTATGGAAACCGAACCAGAGAAGCATGGATATAATAAGGATGGCCTGGTTGGTGACTCTGAGGTAGCCTTTTCCTCATGGTTGGACTACAAAGAATAGAGGGGAAAGCCGTGGAGATGCAAAAAGATGGAAGGTGATTAAGAGACTCAACATCACCCATGATGTGCTAGTATAGGTCAATTCCTCTAGAAAAGCAAAAGATACAATGCCAGAAGTCCATAGAAAAAAAATCACTAAGGCAGAAGACTCCGATATTTGCTAATCCAAGAGTGTGTACAAAATGAGACATACTAATAAAAAACACACACTCCAAAATGAGTAATGACCATAGAAAGCACACACATATCAACATGTAATGGATATTCTTATCAATTCCAATATGCACCAAGGACCACTAAAAAATTTCAAACTTGCAAAACCATATATTTATTTATTTTATTTTTTTCATTTTTTTTTTCTTAACCAAAGCAAGACAAAAACCGAACATGCACACATTTTTTTTTTCTCAAAAAAAAAAAAAAAAAACACACAGAAACCCAAAAACTAAAACAAATAAAAAAATTAACATAAGTCAAGTTTTCTCACCCAAATCTTTTTGATCTTAACAAAATTAGGTCTAGCGGTCTTGGTAAATGTCGTGGCATTATGAACACCCTCATGAATCTTGGTATTCTGCCTGGATATGTAAGGTTGTCTCCTAACCCAAAAAGTATTCGAATTTCTACCCTTTTGAGACACTCTCCCATGCAACTTATAACAATAAGGGCGAATATGACCATGCATACCACAATGATGATAGATAAAAACAGGGTGTACCTGTAGACACCCCATTTTTGACCGACCTTAAGACTCAGACGTCACCGGTTGAGCGCTCGGTGATGTTGCATGTCGTGCTCGTCCAGAAGCCTCAGAGTCGCGGCCGCGCGCCCTGCCTCCGGGCTTCCGAACTCTCTTTCGTGCCTTGTCTCGGTTTGCGAACCAGACTCGGTTTTCTCTGTTTTCTTTCCTGAGGGGAGGGAATGGTCCCGTAGACTATATCCCAGTGGCCGTGAGCTACTTTTTGTGGCCGTAGGCCATTTCGCCCATTTCGGAGCCCGGTTCCCGGTTTTCGGAGCCGTCAAGCCGTATGCCTCGGCTCGGGACCGCCCAACCATCTCCGATTTCTCCGGTTTTTGGCAAGTGCCTCTGTTTTATCATACTAAGGAACACTGGGGCCTCTGATGCCCACTTCGCGGCCAAATGCCACTTTCGGTGCCTGCAGCCCATTTTCGGGACCCCGAATTGCCCGGTTTTGGCCCCGAGCTTTCATTTTGTATCAGTTTTCGTTTATTTTTGCAGGTGCCTCTGTTTTATCATACTGAGGAACACTGGGGTCTCAGATACCCACTTCGTGGCTGAACGCCACTTTCGGTGCCTGCAGCCCATTTTCGGGACCCCGAACTGCCCGGTTTTGGCCCCGAGCTTTCATTTTGCATCGGTTTTTGTTCAATTTTGGCAGGTACCTCTGTTTTAGCATCAAGAAGATCACTGGAGGGTGGGAGGCCAGAAATTGTTCCAGAAAACCAGTTTCGCTCCTCCGGCGCCCGTTTTGCTCACTTCCGGGCCAATGTTGAACACCCTAGGGATATTTTCTTCGAGCCGGGACTACATATCTGTGATGAGGGCACATGGGAGGACACCAAAAAGTGGTGGTCGGCCAGTATTTGTGATTTTCATTTTTGAGCCTCTCCTTCAAGTTCTATGTTGTGACTCCTGCTTCAGAGTTGCCAAATTCCAACCCTGGGGCCTTGTTCTACACACCTGGGAGGACCCTAAACAGTGGTGGTCGGCCAGAATTTTTTTGTTCCTTTTTTTGGCCTTGGCCATGGCCGGCCGACCAGGGGGAGTGGTTGGCCGACCAGTTGGGGTGGCCGGCCGGCCACCTTCAAGAAAGTTACCTGGCCGGCCAGCTTTCTGCTTTTCACCTCTTTACAGCTGTCCAGCTGCTTTTTGAAATATCTCACCCCTCCGGGGGATATTTTGGGAGGGAAAGCTTGGATGCATTTCCCTCCCCTTTTACACCTTTTCTTGCCTATTTAAGGGGCTGGACAGCTTCTTCCCTAAGGTTGAAAGATTTGATCTCATAAGCTCCTCTTCCAAAACCTCCATTTTCTATCTCCAAAGCTCAAAAAACCTTCAAGGTTCTAGCTCAATCCTTCATCAACCCTAAGCACCACCATCACCAACTCCATTCCAGCAGAAAAGGAGTGTTTTCCAGAGGTTAAGAAGCAGCAAATTGAAGCCAAGAAGCAACAAAAGTTAGATCTTCAAGGGTAAGCCTCTAATTCCCCTTTTTGAGCATAATTTTCCATCAATTCTTTACCCTATTTCCTTTTTGTTTTGGGCTCCGACCCCTACTGGTTTTAGGCTTATTTTGAGCCCCTCTAAAACTTTGTAGAAGGGCTCAACTCTGTTTGGTGTCTCCATGATGCACTTCTTTCAATACCACCCTTTATGCCAATTATTTGCATGCTTTGTTTGGCTTTTGAGTGATCTGATTTAGAGCTTGATATAAAATGTGAGTGGGCCTATTTTGAGCCCCTCTTCAACATTGAAGAAGGGGTCAACCATGTTTGGCCCCTCTATCATGAACTTGCTTTGTAATTCCCCATATTTTCCGTAAAATTGCATGATTTATTTGGCCTATTTTTGATCTGATTTGGAGCATCTCATGAACTTATATTGTGCTTATTTTGAGCCCCTCTTCAACATTGAAGAAGGGCTCAACCTGGTTTTCATGCTCTACATGCCACTGTCTTTGAATTCATGTTCTATCATTATTTTGCATGTTTTGTTAAGCTTTCTTAGCTTCTGTTTTCAGCCTTCATCAGGCTTAGAAAGAGCCTTATTTTGGTCCATTCTTTGTTTTTTGTTAAGGGCATTAAGCCATTTGATGAATGATTTTGGTACTTCATGTTATATCCTTCATATTTTCCGTAAAATTGCATGATTTTTTAGGCCATTCTAACTTCTGTTTTAGGCCTTCATCAGGCTTAGAAAGTACCTTATTTTGGCTCATTATTCATGTTTTGTTAAGGGTCCAAAGTTGTTTGGTGCTTCCATGCATGATCTATCATTATAGCCTTCTTTTGGTGCATATATCGCATGCTATTTTGAGCCTATCTACATACTGATTTTGGAGTTGTCATTCACTGTAAATATGCATATCTTGGGCTCCTATTCAAAGTTTTAGAATAAAATTTTGTGGTTTGAATTTTCTATATACTACTTGCTTAATAAATCCCCTCTTTTCCCCCATTTTTACATGCCATTGTTGCCATATCTATGCTCACAATTTGGCCATGTTTTGTACTGAAAAGATGATATTTTTGGGGCTGCCTTGCTACTTTTTTTGCTTTCATGTACCAATTTTGCATGTTTAGCATAGCCGTAGGCCATTTCGGGTACTTAAAATCACATTTCGGGATGATTTCATGCATTGATTGTCATTTCGTATCATTTCGGGGCTGTTTTCCCCTTCATTTAGCTGCTGAAATTTGGTTTGCATGCTTGCATATCATTTTCCATGACATTTCATGCCTTAGTGCATTACCTCGGTTTGCGTGCCCGTGGGCACGCACTTCGAGGCACTCCGTTTTCATTCATTGGCTTCCTATGTGAGTAGGCTGAGGCTCTCTCATGTTGGTATAAGCCCATCATTGCATTTCTGTACCATTTTCATGCTTGTATATCATCGCCTCGGTTTGCATGCCCGTGGGCACGCACTTTGAGGCACCTCTGTTTTATCCGACGGCAGCCTATGTGAGTACGGCTGAGGCTCTCTCATGTTGGCATAAGCCCATCATTGCATTCCGTATGCCATTTCATACATTCCTCGGTTTGCGTGCCCGTGTGCACGCATTTCGAGGCGCATCTTTTTAATCCGACGACAGCCTATGTGAGTGTGGCTGAGGCCCTCTCATGTTGGCATAAGCCCATCATTGCATTCCGTATGCCATTTCATGCATTCCTCGGTTTGCGTGCCCGTGTGCACGCATTTCGAGGCGCTTCGTTTTTATCCGCCGGCAGCTTATGTGAGTGCGGCTGAGGCTCTCTCATGTCAGTGTAAGCCCAATCTGCATTTTCCATGTCATTTGCATTACGTACACCATCGCCTCGGTTTACGGGCCTGTGGGCACGCATTTCGAGATACTTTGATTTTATCCGATTTGCATTTCACACCATCGCCTCGGTTTACGTGCCTATGGGCACGCATTTCGAGATACTTCGATTTTATCCGATTTGCATTTCACACCATCGCCTCGGTTTACGTGCCTGTGGGCACGTATTTCGAGACACTTCGGTTTTATCCGATTTGCATTTCACGTCATCGCTTCGGTCCACGCGCCTTTAGGCACGCATTTCGAGACACTTCGGTTTTATCCGATTTGCATTTCACATCATCGCCTCGGTTTACGTGCCTGTGTGCACGCATTTCGAGACACTTCGGTTTTATTCGACTTGCATCTCACATCATGACCTCAGTATGCGTGCCCGCGGGCACGCATTTCGAGGCATCTCGTTTTCATCCGCATTGTGCATACTAGGTAGTATCTTAGATTGCATTCATGCATTTTCTCGGTATGCGTGCCCGTGGACACGCATTTCGAGGCATCTCCCTTTCATAGCATTGTGCATGCTATATCACATGTTAGCTGCATTTCATGCATACCATGCATGCTGCATCGTGTTCGGGGTAGGCGTTAGCCCGGGCACGGGAAACGAGGTACATTCCGTACTCCGAGTGACGAAATGTGTCTCAATTCCCAAGTCACCGACACTCCGGATTACCCATGGTGGAGTTAGGTTTTATTGTAGTATTCATCTGCATTCATCATATATTGAGTTGTGCAATTCGGCTCCTCGGCCATCATGCATCGAGATGCGTGATTGGTGGCACGAGGATCGAGGCATGCATATATGTGTGAAATACATTGCTATGCCCTTTTTCTGCTCTCCGTTGCAGCAAAATGAAGGATCAACAGCTCTTCGAAGTTTGGCACGCGTTTCGAGAAAAAGTGCAAACAGAGGCTAATTGGGGCATCCCAGTGGATTTCTGCACCAAGGCAGCCCAACATGCGTCATTCATCAGAATCGAGGCAGTCCCTAGCTTGCATGCCAGTTTTACAGCTTTCTTAGTTTAATTTGTTAATAAATTAGGAATCTGTATTATTTGGACTGTAATATTCGGACTGTACTATTCTTTCATTTGGGACTGTATTATTTATTCGGACCCTCTGCGCGAGGGCAATGTTGTAATAAGGGTGTGTGAGTGTGATGTATGTCTTCCAACCCCACGTCTTTCTTCCCTTTTATTTACCTGCTTTGTTGGTTAGATATAGGGCATATTTCAATTAGCATACAGTATGACAGCATGTTTGCATCATTCATCTGTTTTGCATGCACCGGGCTCGGCGCATCATACAAACTGCATTTGTATTTCGATTCCAAAATGAATACATGCTAACTGTAGCATTTCATATACCATGTTTAGAATAGCCGAGCCTGCTATAGTTGCATCTTGCATGTGTTGCATTAGGCATTTCAGCACATTTAGGATCATGCATGTTTCCTAATCAGTTTTTTGTTTTGGCTTGGAGTACTCGGTAAGTTTTATGCTTTAGCATACTTGCATGCGTGTGAGTGTTACCATGAATAGCATGCTTACCATGAGGCTATGTGCTTATATGATATAACTGCCTTGAATGCCTGTGGGTGGAGGTTGAGTTATCTGAATTGGAACAATTCATCAAATGTGAGTTTTAAGCCCACTAGATAGTGGCAAAATCATGTTTTCTTAAGCCCACCTGAGGGTGGCAAATCCGCGTCTTAGCCTACTTTCGGGTAGCACCATCAAACCATTTTCGAACAAACAAACATGAAATGTTTTGTTCCAATTCAGGCGATTCAGTCTATACTTGTATGCTGTGCGCATCACATAGTAACCTAGGCTAATAACCGGAATAAGAACTCACAATGTTTTCAAAGACAGATATCATGATTAGTAGAGGCCGGTCTTTGACCGGGCGAGAGGGGGTGCTCACGATGTGACCTTCCCTAATCGTACCCAAGTTCCCGAACCAACTTTGGTGATGACGGACACGTGGCCTTTCGGCACCGAGTCAGGGTTTCCTAAATTTCCCATTTTAAAATATTTAGGTGGCGACTCTGTTATCTGGCAAAGCAGTCCATGTTTGGCACTTCTTTCAAAAAATCTGTTTTCCTTCAAAACGATTTGCCGGATTTGGACTCTTTGGTTCAAGATTTGGAACCGCAACAAAATCGAGTCCGAACTGTAGCGAGGTCCCTCGCGGGCTTGTTACAGTTTCTGGCGACTCTGCTGGGGATTTAGAGAACTTGACTCGAACTCATGATATCTGGTTTTGACTACACTTGTGTGTTTCTTTGCATTGCATTTGCATTGGTGCGCCTAGGACACCGTGTTTGCCATATGCCATTCCCGAACGATTTGCCGGAGGCTTGTCTTGTCAAGTCATGTCCGTAAGGCTGATCGGCTCTGGGCTCTGACAGCATGGGAACACAAACCCCGGTTTTACCAGGGCACCCTTTTTGACCATTCGACCTAGTACATATTCGGATCCATAGTGACTATTCAAACTAGGACAGGTTGCTTACCCGTTTATAGGTTGTTTGAAGCCGCTGCGTGCGTAGTGAACCCCTAGTTCCTGACGAAATAGGACAGGGAAACCCTACCCCAACATAGGGGTGTTTTGGCTCTCACTTATCTGCTATGTGCTTATTAGAGTGCGTCTCTACAGGGAATGTATGTATCAGTTAAGTTTGGGCATCAGGCCTGCGGGCATCCTTCAGTATCTGAGAATCAGTTGTCTGCGGATATCAGATTCAGTTTAGGGGAACAGTGATCAGTGGTTGAGGACAGTGTATTTCCAGCTTATCCAACTGTGTGTTGTATGCCCGACTGTGTGTTGTGTGTATTTAAATTAAGCTGTTATGCTGCCCGTTTTTCTGGTCATTTATTTCCTTTTTGCTTTATTATCTTTTTGCTAGGGCAGGGTTTGTAGCACAATTGCTTCCGAGCCAGTCGATACTCCCCAAGCAATTTGGACACGAGGTCGCCGACTCAACCGATCCGAGGATCTAGTTGACGGACATCCAGTGTTCCGCTCTTTACCCCTAGTCACTAGAAGAAGGTCGAGAAGGCACAGTGTGTCAGAGCACGGATCACCGGAACAGTAATCTACTCTAGTGTCAGACAGTCGGGTTCAGATTCCTGTTTCTGCTACAGAGATACACTTGCCAGTTATTCAGATGGAACAACAGAATACAGCAATGGAGGCGATGATGCGCCAGATGAATGAGAGCATGAAACAAATGCAAGATGATGCTATCCGCCAGGCGGAATTTTCTAAACAGCAGGCCGCTGTCATGGCCCAACAGTCTGAGTTGATCACCAGATTACAACAGCAGAACGCCGCATCTGCTTCACACCAGGTCCCTCCTCCACTAGGGGCACATCAGGTTCCTCCTCCACCCGGGGCCCCATTACCTGAGCAGATATCTACTGGCCAGAATGCTCCTCCAAATCCCCAGAATACCCAGAACACCCAGAATACCCTCCCAAATCCACAGAACGCTCTGCCAAATTTCCAAAACACCCAAGAGGACACGGGTCTTCCAACGGGGCTGGCTCCGCCCCCGCTTCTGCCGCAACTGTCCAAAAATATTACACCCAATCACCCGGACTCTCCATTCGAGTTCGAGGTAGACCAGACAACTCTGAAATTGAGCAAGTTGGAAAAGCTCTTCAAGAAATCACAGGGGGTGAAGGCCATCCCAGATATTGAGGATGGCTACACTGATGTGGCCGTAACATTGCCGGATAGATTTAAGATGCCCCAGATTGATCGCTTTGATGGATCCGGGGACCCCATGGTTCATCTACGGCTGTTTTTAGACATCTTGCGGCCGATGGGTCTAACCAGACTACAGAAACTCTCATTGTTTGGCCGAACCCTGTCAGGAGTGGCCGCCAACTGGTATGCAAAGTTGGATAATGATGTCAAGAGGAATTGGGATGAGCTAGCCGAGGCCTTCGTTGCGCAATATTCATATAATACTCAGATCGAGATTACAACACGTGATCTCGAGACAACAAGGCAGGAACAGAAAGTGACTTTCTCTGATTTTGTCACTCGGTGGAGAGCAAAGGCATCGATGATGCCCTTGAGGCCAACTGATGAAGATCAAATTCGGATGATTGTGCGCAATCTCCAACCGAGGCTTATGCAGAAAATGATTGTAGTTCCCTTCCCCACCTTCGCAGACTTACACGATATGGGGGTGCAAATTGAGGATGCCATGAAGCAAGGGTTGATTGATCAGGATCGGGAGCAGCCCCGAAGAACATTCAATCGTAATAACAATGCGGGCCCGAGCGGCTCTACCAATGCAAGAACTTCAGAGGTCGGAATGGCCACCACCAATCCCCCTCCCCAACCAAGGCCCGCAGCAGCCACACCTTTTTCTGATGCATCTGGGAGCAGTAACCAAGCTTCAAGATACCAATCCAGGGGTCAATGAACCTTCTCTCCACTACATATGCCTTTGACCAAAGTCCTTGGGGTTCTAGTCAGAAAGGGGCATCTGAAACCCTTGGAACCGAGGCCCCCTCCAAATCCACTCCCCCCTTCCCATAACCCAGCCAAATATTGCAAATACCACCAGCAGCATGGTCATGATACCGACCAATGTTATAGGCTGCGTCATGAGATTCAAGATCTCATTGACAAAAAGATCATTCTACCTCCCGAGCGACCCAACGTCACAACTAACCCACTCCCAGCACATAACCAAGATCCACCCAAAAGAATCAATCTCATCCAAACTGGGGACGTATCTTACGACCCTAGTATCTACATTACTCCCTCCCACTTACCCAAGCCGGAGGTGATCCTTCCTGATAGCACTGACTTGTGCATGATGGACACCTCCACAACCCAACTTGAGCCAAAGGTGGTGACCACCGAAAATGGAACTGGGCAGGCTTCCGAGGAGAGCAAAACTGTTAAGTCTGAGGTGGAGCAGTCTGAGAATTTAGCTGGCAGAGCTTATGACCCGAGTGGATATATCTTGTCAATGAGCCAGTCTAAGCTGAGTGTGGGGCCGCCGGAAGAGGCTGAATTGTGTATGATCCGGGGGGACAAACTTGAATCAGCGGGGGATGATCTGACAATGGTGGAAGAGGACTTCGCCAACCTCCAGTTGCTCAACGACCAAGAATCAGGGGATGGATCAATCAACTGGTTCGAATACGAGGAGTCAGCAGAAGTCGTAGGGTGGTTGGATGATCAGCCAGATATTGTACCATTTGTGGCCGGAAGGGCCGAGGGTCAGATCGAATTGCCGGAGAGCGCCAGTACGAAGAATTTCGCTCAGGAGCAAGACATTTTGAAAACCGAACAATTGACACTGGAGGAACAAGAAAAGAAATGGGATTCTGAGAGGATCCGAAAAGCGAAGAATCATGAGGAGGTTGAGAATGCTGTGAGCACAAAAACTGAACATGCTGTGAGCATGTGGGAAGAAAATACTGAGAGCGCAAACAAGCCGGAACCAGACAGGTGCCTGCTAGATGCTAATGGAATGTGGTGGGAAGATGACGACTTGTATCTCGCCCACACAGACGAAGATTGGGCGGGTGGCCAACCAGACAGCACATGGTACCTCGAAGAGGTGGACCATATGACTAGAAGTGGGCGGTATTTCAAGCCCCCACACCTTGATCAACCCGAGGCATCAGGGAAAGATAAAGAAGCGGAGAAGCAGAGGGAGAAGCAAGTTGAAGAAGAGGCTGTATTGAAACAATTAAAGAAAATACAAGCAGACATCTCCATCTGGGGACTGCTTATGGCTTCAAGGGTGCACAGACAGGCTGTTCTTTCTGCTATGGACAAAGCCAAACTCTCTATCAAAACTACGCCAGAACAACTAGTTGGCCTAGTCTTTCCGGGAGGAGGTTCCCCGGCATTGACCTTTTCGGATAAGGAACTGCCGCCTGAGGGCGTGGATCATAATAGACCCCTCTACATCTCTGTAGAATGCAAGGACAAATGGATTCCGGTAGTACTTGTTGATACCGGGTCCGCTATTAATGTCTGCCCGGCCAGAACGACGTACGCAATTGGGTTAAAGCCTGCGGACTTCACACCGACTACTCAAGTGATCAGAGCCTACGACAATACAAGTAGGGATGTCCTGGGGACAGTAAAAATCCAAACCAAGATTGGGCCTGGACAACACGAGGTAGATTTTCATGTCTTGGAGGTCCCTGCATCTTTTAACATGCTTTTGGGGCGACCCTGGTTGCATCAGGTGAAGGCTGTCTCATCTACTCTACATCAAATGGTGAAATACCCCTATGGAAAGGGAGTAGCCATTGTTTTTGGGAATTCATCAATCCATCCTCCTCCGGAGGTATCTACGCCAGTCCTGGAGATCGAACACGGCATGGAAGACATGTTCATATCAGGATTTACTTTGGCTGAGGCCCGGGTGGTGCAAAATATTATGGCTGTGAATGAGGGTGTGTATGTCAGCGCTCAAGCCATCTACCTCATGAACAAGCTACAACATATCCCCGGGATGGGATTGGGAAGAAGCGGCAGGAAAGGAGTCGCAGCGTTGGCCGAAGTGCCACACAATCCACATACCTTTGGACTGGGTTATCTGCCTACCAAAGAAGATTGGGCAAGGAAAGGGAAGGAAATAGCCAGCAGAGCCAGAGCGAAGCAGGCTGGGAAGCCTTTTGATCTAATGCACAGGCCCATCCAGGGTACCTTGAACGGACGCTTTGTCCGGGAGGGGGAAGACTTTCCATTTTGTGGCTTCCCAGAGCCATGGTTCAACGCGGAGAGGAAGCGCGTACCAGGTTTCGAAATCTTCTTCGACCTGCAACTATCCGGGGATGATGTTGCCACAGAGCAGACAGACCCAACAACTGAGGTTGAGCAGAATAAGGCAGAGGATTCTGAGGGCACGGAATTGGAAATGGGGGTAGCACTGGCATGTCTTCTCTCTGATCCTCCGATCGACCAAGATTGCTTGGGGAATAACTTCATGGTTTCCATGATTGGGGATGAAACGGCTGCGAGCCGACCAGCAGCTATCTTGGATGCATCAATCGCACCCTCTCTCACTTGGCAGTACGAGGAGGGATTTTTGTCCAGCAGTTCCGGGTCAGGTAGTGAGCCGGAATCTGATTCCACCGAGTCTTGTGAGTCGGAATCAGATTCCAGCTCGACTGAGTCTGAGTCTGGTACTCCTGGGGGTGTCAACCCGGATGCCACAGTCCTGTCCAGGTTGTCTTTTTCCTTTTCATTTGAGTCTGTTGTAACCGATGAATTGGATGAATTGGATGTGTCTAAGGAGAATGAACTGTCTGTGGTTTCCGAGTATTTTTTTGTGCCCCTAATTTATTGCATTAATTCAGACTTTCAAAATTTTGATCAAAACGACGAGGACGAAGTTCCTCCGGTTTTACAACGTCTAATTGAGCAAGAGCAAGAGAGATTTGTTAAACCATTAATGGATGAAATCATTTCCGTGAACATTGGTACTGAGGAGGACCCGCGGCTGGTCCAGATCGGGTCCACGTTGTCTTCGGAGGAACGCGAGCGCTTAGTCGCTTTATTAAAAGATTTCAAAGATGTTTTCGCGTGGTCCTACGAAGACATGCCTGGAATCGATCCTGAGATTGTACAGCATCGGATCCCCCTTGACCCCGAGGCCCGACCTGTCAAGCAGAAGCTCAGAAGGATCCGCCCGGATTGGGCTCTCAAGATTAAGGAAGAGGTCACCAAGCAAATTGACGCAGGTTTCCTGCTGGTATCTGAATATCCGACTTGGTTGGCCAACATTGTTCCGGTGACGAAGAAAGATGGCAGGATCCGGGTGTGTGTAGATTTCAGGGATTTGAACAGAGCTAGTCCGAAGGACGACTTTCCCTTGCCACACATCGATGAGTTGGTAGATTTCACGGCAGGGCATGCATTGCTCTCATTCATGGATGGCTTCTCAGGATACAACCAAATAGTGATGGCGCCAGAAGACAGAGAAAAGACTGCATTCACCACCCCGTGGAGAACATACTGCTACCGGGTAATGCCGTTTGGGTTGAAGAACGCTGGGGCTACTTATCAACGGGCCGCAACCACAATACTACATGATATGATCCACAAAGAGGTCGAGGTGTACGTGGACGACATGATTGTCAAGTCCAAAGAAAGAGAGGGCCACTACACCGCCTTGCACAAGTTTTTCCAAAGGATCAGGGAATTCCGGTTGCGGCTAAACCCTCAGAAATGTACATTTGGTGTTACAGCGGGGAAAATGCTGGGGTTTCTGATTACGCAAAGGGGCATCGAGGTCGATCCTTCCAAAATCAAGGCCATCTTAGAAATGCCACCACCAAGGACTGAAAAGGAGGTGCGAGGCTTTCTGGGTAAAGTGCAATTCATAAGACGGTTTATTTCAAAACTAACCTTGACTTGTGAACCACTTTTTGGCCTCCTCAAGAAAGGAAAGAAGTTCTAATGGGACGGCCGGTGTCAAGCTGCATTTGAACAGATTAAAGAATATCTACAGAACCCACCCGTTTTATCACCAGCAGAACCAGGGAAATCGTTGATTCTGTATCTGTCAGTAACTGAGACCACGATGGGTTGCATGCTTGCACAAGAATCAGAAGATAGGGTGGAAAGAGCCATCTATTATTTGAGCAAGAAGATGCTGGAATATGAGACCCGGTATACGCCGCTGGAAAAGGCTTGTTTAGCTCTGGTATGGGCTACCAGGAAGCTGTGGCACTACCTGTTAGCTCACTCTGTAATGTTGGTTTCGCGACTTGATCCCGTCAAATATCTTTTCGAGAAACCAGCGCTTACGGGTAGGCTAGCTCGTTGGTTGCTGTTGCTCTCCGAATTTGATCTCACATATGTGACGCGCAAGTCAGTGAAAGGAAGAGTAGTAGCAGAGTTCCTTGCCGACCACCCGGTTGAGGGGGATGAAGCAGTTGAGTATCTATTCCCAGATGAATTAATTCTGCATATCGACGAGGAAACTTGGACGATGTACTTTGACGGAGCGTCAAATCAGCATGGGTATGGGATAGGAGTGTTGCTGATAGCACCCGACAATTCCCGTATCCCTCTAGCCTTTAAACTCCTGTTCAAAGTCTCAACTAATGAAGCAGAATACGAAGCGTGCATTGCTGGTTTGGAAGCAGCCCTGGAATTAGGGGCAAGACGGCTGGACGTCATTGGGGATTCGAACCTTGTTGTGTCTCAAGCTAAAGGAGACTGGAAAGTAAAAGAGGAAAAAATGATGATGTATCACCAAACCTTGGATTTGCTGATTCCTCGGTTTGAAAAGTTAAGTTTTACTCATCTACTAAGAGAGAACAACAAGTTCGCAGACGCTTTAGCAACTCTATCATCTATGATAGACATCCCGTGTGGAGTTCGAATGCGTCCAGTCATTATTGACCAGAAATTTGCACCTGCCTATGAGTCGATTGCAGCCATAGATGAAGTTCAGGACGAACACCCTTGGTACTACGATATCTGGAACTTCTTGGAGACAGAAACGTACCCGCCAGGGGTGAATGCCAAAGACAAGAGGGCAATCAGAAGAATGGCAGTTCAGTTCATCATCTGCGGAGGTAAACTGTATAAACGGGGTCATCTGGGAATGCATAAACTGTGTGTTGATGCTGAAGAGTCCAAACGTCTGATGGAAGCCATCCACGGGGGTGAATGTGGTGCACACATGAATGGGGTAATGTTGGCACGGAAGATTCTTAGACAAGGCTATTATTGGTCCACCATGGAGGAGGATTGTATTGGTTTCGTCCGGCGATGCCACAAATGTCAAATTCATGCAAATCGCATGAACATTCCGCCGTCAAAGTTGTACAACATGACTTCGCCATGGCCGTTTTCTGTCTGGGGAATTGATGTAATCGGAGCCGTCACGCCGAAGGGATCGAATGGGCATGAGTTCATCTTGGTAGCGATAGATTATTTCACAAAGTGGGTTGAGGCCCAATCTTACGCAGTGTTGAAAGCTTCACACGTTGCAAAATTCATCAGAAACAACATTATCTGTCGCTACGGAGTCCCAAATGAAATCGTTTCAGACAATGGTTCCCACTTCAAGAAGGAGGTGATTGATTTGTTGGAGAAATACAATGTGGCTTTTCATAAGTCGTCTACTTACCGGGCTCAAACCAACGGAGCAGTTGAGGCCGCCAACAAGAACATCAAGCGCATATTACAGAAGATGGTAGAAACCTATCGCGATTGGCCAGATAAGCTGCCGTTTGCTCTGTGGGGCTACAGGACTTCGATTAGAACTTCTACTGGGGCGACTCCATACTCATTGGTCTATGGAATGGAGGCCGTCCTGCCTATTGAGATTGAGGTCCCGTCATTACGAGTATTGGCCGAGTGCCAGATAGCCGAAGCAGATTGGCAGCAAAATAGATTCGAGGAACTCATGCTTTTCGATGAAAGAAGGCTGAAAGCACTGTACCACGTCCAAGGTTATCAACGCAGAATCGCCCGGGCTTTCAACAAGAAGGTTAAGTCCAGGAATTTGAAAGAAGGAGATTTGGTACTCAAGGACAACCGAGCTCCCATCCACGACCCAAGGGGCAAGTTCCGACCTAATTGGACTGGTCCTTACATTATCAAGTCAATCTGGTCAGGTGGAGCTGTGGTTCTGATGGATCTAGATGGCCTAGAGTTTTCTCAACCGATCAACATGGACAAGTTGAAGAAATACTACCCCTGAAAGGCTCGCTAGGCCGAAAACCTGAAAGGGCGACCTAGGCAAAATTCAGAGCATAGAAAATTTGAAATTATAAAAACTAAGCTCGTAAGGTTGAAAACCCGCAAAGGGCGGCCTTGGCAAAAGTTAGAGCGCAAAAGGAGAGTAAAAAATACCCGAGCGAACCCAAGCCTGAACTACGTAAGACTTGATTCCCATCTTTGGGATACGTAGGCAGCTTCATCTTGAAGTTCAGTCACAATCTTTTCCCCGATCAACTTTGTCCATTCTGATCATCTCAGTCATCTATATTCATCAGCATTTATTGTGATCTCCGGTACAGTGCTATTCAGACTAGGGGCAACTTTCCGTTGCTATGAATTGCCAAGGCACTTTTCAGACTAGGGGCAACTTTCCAGTTGCTAGGATTCGGAGTTGTGCATCTCAGTGACAGATCTCAGGTGTGTCCAGTTCTGATCCATATCGAAAATAGTTTTGAAAAGTTTTAATAAAAGTTGACTTTGTTCAAATTAATCTTCTCACAACTAAGACCATTTTTGGACCAAAAGTGAAGAATTTTCAGTACCACAGCCTTCAATTTCATTGATTTCAAAACAGAGTTCTCTTGCTCTTGCATACAATTGAAGTTGCTTTTTATTACATTCATAACGAAAACTTGAAAGTACTAATAAAGCAATAAATCTGGGGCATAGTCCAGTCAGGTGTCCCTGCGCCCCCTTCCAGAGCTAGTTGAAGCCTCTGATGCCAACTTAGGCCCAACCTGTGCTTCTTCATTGAGCCAATCCCAGCACTCATCAGACAAAGTGCGATTGAAAGTAGGGGCAGGGGCCAGAAGCTCTCTAACTCTCCATGCCGCGGCCTGCCGAGTCAGCTGTGCGCCTCGAACTGGAAATGTAGCCGGATACTCTGTCCCCTCTGGTGGGCAAGTCTGATCGTGGCCGAACTGGCGCAGAATACGGAAAGGGAAGTAGAACACACAGTGAGTCAAGCCGATCAGTCGAATCCCGACCTGCCGTGACATGCTATAGCTCATTGCCGGGAGATTAAGCCAAGGACAGCGCCAAGCAATGTGTTCAGCTGACAAGTTGCACATCCATTCAAACCACCATCCCTCATCAAGGGCGTCAACGAGGCGTTGCCGAAAGAAGTAGCCACAGGCTGAGTAAGCAGGGCAAGAGTCCACAACTTGCAATTTATCCATCAACCATATCTGGGGAGGGATGAAAAATGAGAGAATAAAGAATAGAGAGATGTGCGATGAGAGAAAAGTAAGATAAGGGTTTTGTGAGAAAAGCCGAGCCCGAAGGCCGAGTGATGTGAGTGAATATACATGTGAGCTTGGGTGGGAAACATTACCTGCAACAGTAGTGGACTCCCCGCAAACCTGGTTGTCTCCCGGCAGTAGAAAGCATCCAAGCCCATCAGTGTCTCAGCCAATGTCATGGCGATACAGCTCTTCCCATCCCTCAAGCCTTGAGCGACTTCAATCAAACGGATGCTAGCTCCTCCGGAGTCCGAGACAAATAGAAAATGAGATAGTAGGCACAAGCAGAGGGCATGCTGCCGGAAGCCTTGCCAATGATGGTCGCTGCGGTCACCAGCATCAGAGAATCGGTAAATCAGGCTCGGAATATCCAACATTCCATCAGTAATCAGAGATCTAGCATCATGCGCATTAAGACCGCACATCCGCCCTAAGGTTTGGGCATAGCTAAAATTGAGCTGGGGCAGAATTTCCTCGCCTCGCTCGGACTCCATCAAGATTTGAAAATCTTCAAAAGTAGGACATACCTCTTGCCCGCCAAAGCTAAAGACGTGCGTCACCGAGTTCCAAAACCTTGACGCGGCATGGAGGAAAGGAAGATGCAGTGGAGTCCGGCCCAACGTGAATAGTGCATTCAAGCCGAAACCCCGGAAATTCAACTTTTCCGAGCCATCCAAAGAAGAAATCCAAGATGTGAGATTTTCTACAAGAAACGCCTCCATTTTTGTGAGAAATGGTGATGAAATGAATGAGTTCCAAGGGTGGGGCTTTTATAGAGGGGCAAAACACTATTCAAAGGACACGTGTCAAGATTCTAAGGGTTACGAGAAAGGTGGCCGGCCGGCCACCTATTCTAGTAGGTCGGCCACCCTCTGTTTTCCAGATACAAAATGCTTTCGGCCACGCGTTGGTCCTGTTTTGCCCTCTGGAAGGAAGTTTGAAGTATTTCTAGGCATCGGGAATGTCGAAGGCCTTCATCTCTATCAGTTTCGGATACATTCCATTATCCAGATTGTCAGTCCGAAGTACGTTTTGTTGTGTTTTGCTTATCGAGTTGTTGTTTTGTTTATCGAGTTGTAAGTTTTGTAGAGCTGTCGCATTTTGTGTTTTGAATTGTTACTTTTTTTTGGGTTATACAATTTCATTAAGTCTTGTCTATTGAGTCGTTATCATTGTTGTACTTTGTTTATCGAGTTGTAAACTTGCTAAGATTCTGTTATTTCTTAGTGAGTCGAGTTGTTTTGATTTGTTGCGTCGGTTCATTACCTGGCCCGGTAAATACATGAGGTACATTTTCATTCGATTCCGTTTTTGTGCAAAATAATGCGATGCGATGCTAAGAATTTCAAATACAAACATCTTTTCAAAAAGCTGTTTCATTCCACCATGTTTTTACAACAAAATAAAGGTACAAGTTTTACAGAAAATAAAACTGCCTAACAATGTGCAAAGTGCTACAAACTACTAGTCAAAAAGTAAAATAAAGCAGGAAATAACATCAGTATCCTCGGGAACGGGAGTGAGGAGGTCCTCTCATCCTCTTCTGCGGGATAATCTCTGCATCATCATTACCATCCGGATCAGAGCTGTCATCCTCCGGATCCCCCTCAGGCTCGTCTCCGCTCCCGGAACCAAGACCGGAGCCTCCCTCCCCAGGAGATGTCTCTGACACACGGTCTGCGACCTCCTCCTCCTCATCCTCGACAATGGGTGCCCTGCGTCTGCGAGACGACCCTGCTCCCCGAGCTCCTCGGTAAGGCCTGGATGACCCAGCTCCTCGGGGCCCAGTACCTCGAGTAGGTCTAACACCTCGACCTCTCTGGGAAGGCCTGGGTGGCCCACCTCGTGTCGAAGCATATACGGGAGGCATCTGAAAATGAGAAGTGCAATACATCAGTTCAAACACAAAAAGCAGGTGCAAGTACAGTATGTGAGTGGGGTGTGTGCCAGATGTGTTCTACACAGCCTATCAGTGCAGCAGAATGCTCAAAATCAGCATGTTAACAAAAATATGATAAATGCAAGAGAGATGAAGGGTACCTGGAAGCCCATGATAGACATCTGTGCCTCTCTACGCAAGACCATCCCCTCAAGTGAGGCCACCACCCCGAGCATCTGATCTATGTACTCCCGAGGTGGCTGCAGACACAAGCTCAACTCATCAATAAATAAGCAACTGTCAAAATGTCTGTGTGATAAATGAAAAATGGTGGAACATACCGGTGGTGAGTCAGGATCACTGACATATCTGTGACCAGGCATCGGAGGCTCCATAGGGATCGGAATCAGAGAAGTAGTCCCATACTGCCAACTCGTCAACTCAGTCGGCATATCTGGCCATCCAGGATGATCGAGAGTCGGAGGGATCGGAGGAATCGAACTGCCTCTACCTCTAGATGCACCAGCCCTGCTAGAAGAGGGGATGCCTGCAGCACGGGCACGGCTCGAAGATGGTGCGCCAGTGGGCCTCAGTGGTGGAGTCCGTACTCCCGTCAAGGGGGGCATCAGATATATGCGGCGATAGGTGGCGTAGTTCCCCTCAATGAGATGTAATAAAGCATTGGTGCCCTGCATGTCCCTAATGACCTCCTCAGCAGATAGCCTGTCGGCAGTCCGCATAGTGGGTGGAGGCACAGCAGGAGGGTCCTGAGAATCATACCCCCACACCTGACGCTGAAAGCGTTCCCCTAGGAACCAAGCCCTGCCGACTGGTCCCTCGAGCAGGAACCTATACTGGGAACTAGTCGACCCTCCGGGGTACTGATTCTCCAGATCGTCGCCAAAGACTGCCCAGGGTTGCCAAGTGATCTGCGGATAACCAGTGCATAAATCAATCAGAAATCAAGAAATATAGAGCAGATCAAAGATGAAATGAAAAGAACTGAGAGTTCTGAAATACCTCTGTCGCCCGAACAGTGTCGAAATACTGTCGCAGAGAGAAGAGAGTCTCTCGAGGTCTCGATAGGTGCTCACCCTCAAACATCAATGAAAATGGAGTCATAGGAGGTCTTGCCACCTCCATCTCCGGGGCTAATGTGGGGAAATATGCATATACCCATAGCTGAGAAAAGCAGTGCAGAATGTGAATACAAAGTGCTAAAAGGCAGCATACAGAATGCAAAGTGCGCCGTGTGTGCAGTGAATAAGTAATGAGGAGCAAAAATGTAAATCAAGAGGACAGAATGTACCTCCCAAGCTCTCCAGTAGCCGCCGAGTAAGTCCCCCCGCGTACGAGAGACTGCGCTCATGTAACAATAAAGGGTAGCCAGGCCAGCGCCGCCCCAATCATACTGACCGACCTGTGATAGGTCTACCAGAGCGCTCAGTAGATACAACCCGACCATGTTCCCTCTATCGGCAAACAGAGTGGTGCCAAAGAGGAACATGAGGAAACCACGGGTATACTGCTCGACCTCCTCGGGAGACTCAGGCTCCATCTCTGGCCGCCGAAAATGGGAAGAGAACCAAGTATACCGAACCCTCCCTGTACCTCTGTCTACAGGCGGGCGTGCCCCCAATAGATGCATCCAAGCAGCCTCCCACTGACCCATATCTTCGTCGTAGGGAATGGGTCCACCGCCTAGGTCTAGGCCGGTGAGCATAGCAAAGTCCAGCGGGGTCATGGTCATATCCCCGGTCGCAGAAAAATGGAAAGAATTGGTGGTGTCCCACCATCTCTCCGCCAGAGCAGCAAACAATGTCCTACTGATAAGACAGTGAGATAACCCCCTGCAGAATGGTCCGAATCCCGCAAAGTCAACCAAGTCTCGGACAGCTTCCGGAAGCTCAGCATACCACTCCCTCGCGGCAGTGGAGCCATATCCTCGTACTGTGCGAGCGCCAGCCTGCAAATGAAGTGAAAATGAGCTGTGTGCAAATAAAATGAAAATGAGCTGTGTGCAAATGAAGTGAAAATGAGCTGTGTGCAAGTGAAGTGAAAATGAGCTGCGGGCAAATGAAGTTAATCTGGGCTGTGTGTTCAGTAAATCAGAGTTTAGGGCTGTGTGTTCTACTCTCAATCAGTGGGCTGCGTGTTCACTTCAAATCTGGGCTGCGTGTTCAGTAAATCAGAGTTTAGGGCTGTGTGTTCTACTCTCAATCAGTGAGCTGCGTGTTCACTTCAAATCTGGGCTGCGTGTTCAGTAAATCAGAGTTTAGGGCTGTGTGTTCTACTCTCAATCAGTGGGCTGCGTGTTCACTTCAAATCTGGGCTGCGTGTTCAGTAAATCAGAGTTTAGGACTGTGTGTTCTACTCTTAATCAGTGGGCTGCGTGTTCACTTCGAATCTGGGCTGCGTGTTCAGTAAATCAGAGTTTAGGGCTGTGTGTTCTACTCTTAATCAGTGGGCTGCGTGTTCACTTCAAATCTGGGCTGCGTGTTCAGTAAATTTGTGTTTTGGGCTACGTGTTCAAATCTCAATCAGTGGGCTGCGTGTTCACTTCAAATCTGGGCTGCGTGTTCAGTAAATCAGAGTTTAGGGCTGTGTGTTCTACTCTTAATCAGTGGGCTGCGTGTTCACTTCAAATCTGGGCTGCGTGTTCAGTAAATCAGAGTTTAGGGCTGTGTGTTCTACTCTTAATCAGTGGGCTGCGTGTTCACTTCAAATCTGGGCTGCGTGTTCAGTAAATCAGAGTTTAGGGCTGTGTGTTCTACTCTTAATCAGTGGGCTGCGTGTTCACTTCAAATCTGGGCTGCGTGTTCAGTAAATCAGAGTTTAGGGCTGTGTGTTCTACTCTTAATCAGTGGGCTGCATGTTCACTTCAAATCTGGGCTGCGTGTTCAGTGAATTAGAGTTTAGGGCTGTGTGTTCTACTCTTAATCAGTGGGCTGCGTGTTCACTTCAAATCTGGGCTGCGTGTTCAGTAAATCAGAGTTTAGGGCTGTGTGTTCTACTCTTAATCAGTGGGCTGCATGTTCACTTCAAATCTGGGCTGCGTGTTCAGTAAATCAGAGTTTAGGGCTGTGTGTTCTACTCTTAATCAGTGGGCTGCGTGTTCACTTCAAATCTGGGCTGCGTGTTCAGTAAATCAGAGTTTAGGGCTGTGTGTTCTACTCTTAATCAGTGGGCTGCGTGTTCACTTCGAATCTGGGCTGCGTGTTCAGTAAATCAGAGTTTAGGGCTGTGTGTTCTACTCTTAATCAGTGGGCTGCGTGTTCACTTCGAATCTGGGCTGCGTGTTCAGTAAATCAGAGTTTAGGGCTGTGTGTTCTACTCTTAATCAGTGGGCTGTGTGTTCACTTCGAATCTGGGCTGCGTGTTCAGTAAATCAGAGTTTAGGGCTGTGTGTTCTACTCTTAATCAGTGGGCTGTGTGTTCACTTCAAATCTGGGCTGCGTGTTCAGAAAATCTGAGTTTGGGACTGTGTGTTCTACTCTTAGTCAGTATGTGCTGCGGGCTCATTTTCAACTTCGGGCTGTGTGTTCAGTGAATCAATGTTTGAGCCGTGTGTTCAATTTCTAACTAATGCGTACTATACGTTCACAATCAGGCGATGTATTGTGTGTTCGTGAAATTCAAGTGGCTAAGTCACATACTCGGGATGTAAGTAAAGTACTGTGTCGTAAGCTAAACTGTGTGTCTAAGCATGGCAAAGATACAAAATGCACGAAAGATACAGGAAATAAAGTAAAATACCTCTGCATCGTGGGAGAGGTGATGCTCCGGCTCTCGGAGAAGAAGATCCCCTGGTACCCGATCGTTGAAATCGGTGAAATGACGAAAAACGGCTCGCGGAAGCCTATGTACCGCTGGGGCGTATCGATCAGGAACAAAAGGGCGAACCCTCGGGGGCAATGTCATAATATCAAAATCATCTCCGGCGCCGGGAAAACCTCCGCCGTGAGGAAAGTGACCCGCCATGTCGAGAAATCTGCAAAGAGAAGCAAAAATGAGCAAGATGAGCCAAAATTGGAAAAAATCAACAAAAGTCAACTCTCGGGAAATAAAAAAAGTCAACAAAAGTCAACTCCCGGGAAAATCTTCCAAATGTTGAGACAAAATTACCTCAAGTGATGAAAATGAGAAGAGAATCCCCGAAATCAAAATTTAGTCGCCTCAAAGTGCTTAAATCTGAACGATTTCGCAGGAACAACTTGCGTGGAAGGCCGAGGGGCGCGTATAAAATGCAGATTTGAAAGAGCAAATGGCTTAGGAAGCAAGAGGAGAGAATTTCACACTTGGGGGAGTGATTTCGGATGGAGTGGAGGTGCCTATATATAGAAATAGCTGAAAAAGACCAAAATGCCCCTGCTTTTGGGTAGTGGCCGGCCGGCTACCTTTCCTGGCTGGCCGGCCATTTGCTTTTTTCCCCCTGGCCGATGGCCTCTCCTAGGGCAATGGGCTGGCCGACCATGGTCCCCACCCCCTCCCCTACCTCTCTGCAAATTTTGAGGAAAATCGGAGTTCCCGGGACCTGAAAAAGTTTAAGAAAAGTGCACTTTCTGGCGCCGAATTGCTCCGCCGGAACTTTAATTGCAATTTCTGACATGTGTCTCATCATTATTCATCAAAATCAGAGTGTATCCTTTTTAAACATGTTGTGACCTCTCCGGGAGGTAAACCAGAGGCCGCGATCGAGTTGTCGTCGTCGGAATGCGCGTTTCCCAGCTCGTTGTTGCGCAACAAACGGGCGCTCTGATTTATGCTCATTTTGCATTGTTTTGCACGTAATTTGCATTCTCATGAATATTTTGCATTGTCATGCATGATTTCTTGATGTATAATACTTCTGTGCTTAAACATGCGTTGTCACGCATTATCTTTTCTCACATTGCGATGCATTCATTCGCCGACATTGCGTGTGTCAAACTTTCAGAATCACAGGAATCACATTGAATATATGTTGTTGGCGTATTGTTCTTGTTGAATTTCTCTATTTTGCAGGCACGATATTGTATGTACGGTTCATTTGAGGCTGGTGCGACCAGACGAATCGCGCATGTATCGTATCTTCTCCGTGTGAGACGCGACGAGAATTCAATGATTCTCCGCATTCCTAACTGCATGAAATGTAGTTGTTGCTTTGCATTCCTGCTTAAAACTGTTGCATCTATTTGTCAATACTTGCTTCATTACAGCTTGCTACATTTGCACGCACGTCGAGTTACATCCGGCTTCTTGCATACCACTTGCATTTCGCCCCCTGCCTGAGGGCACGCCTGCGGGCACATTTCTGTTTATCTTGTATGATTGTCTAAGTCTTCGGCCTTGTCAAAAATGGGTCGTCTCTGGGCTTTGACATTCACTCTCGTCACTTCTTGACTTCCGAGTTCTGTCAAAGAGGGGCAACTGTAGACACCCCATTTTTGACCGACCTTAAGACTCAGACGTCACCGGTTGAGCGCTCGGTGATGTTGCATGTCGTGCTCGTCCAGAAGCCTCAGAGTCGCGGCCGCGCGCCCTGCCTCCGGGCTTCCGAACTCTCTTTCATGCCTTGTCTCGGTTTGCGAACCAGACTCGGTTTTCTCTGTTTTCTTTCCTGAGGGGAGGGAATGGTCCCGTAGACTATCTCCCAGTGGCCGTGAGCTACTTTTTGTGGCCGTAGGCCATTTCGCCCATTTCGGAGCCCGGTTCCCGCTTTTCGGAGCCGTCAGGCCATATGCCTCGGCTCGGGACCGCCCAACCATCTCCGATTTCTCCGGTTTTTGGCAAGTGCCTCTGTTTTATCATACTAAGGAACACTGGGGCCTCTGATGCCCACTTCGCGGCCGAATGCCACTTTCGGTGCCTGCAGTCCATTTTCGGGACCCCAAATTGCCCGGTTTTGGCCCCGAGCTTTCATTTTGTATCAGTTTTCGTTTATTTTTGGAAGGTGCCTCTGTTTTATCATACTGAGGAACACTGGGGTCTCAGATACCCACTTCGTGGCTGAACGCCACTTTCGGTGCCTGCAGCCCATTTTCGGGACCCCGAACTGCCCGGTTTTGGCCCCGAGCTTTCATTTTGCATCGGTTTTTGTTCAATTTTGGCAGGTACCTCTGTTTTAGCATCAAGAAGATCACTGGAGGGTGGGAGGCCAGCAATTGTTCCAGAAAACCAGTTTCGCTCCTCGGCGCCCGTTTTGCTCACTTCCGGGCCAATGTTGAACACCCTAGGGATATTTTCTTCGAGCCGGGACTACATATCTGTGATGAGGGCACATGGGAGGACACCAAAAAGTGGTGGTCGGCCAGTATTTGTGATTTTCATTTTTGAGCCTCTCCTTCAAGTTCTATGTTGTGACTCCTGCTTCAGAGTTGCCAAATTCCAACCCTGGGGCCTTGTTCTACACACCTGGGAGGACCCTAAACAGTGGTGGTCGGCCAGAATTTTTTTGTTCCTTTTTTTGGCCTTGGCCATGGCCGGCCGACCAGGGGGAGTGGTTGGCCGACCAGTTGGGGTGGCCGGCCGGCCACCTTCAAGAAAGTTACCTGGCCGGCCAGCTTTCTGCTTTTCACCTCTTTACAGCTGTCCAGCTGCTTTTTGAAATATCTCACCCCTCCGGGGGATATTTTGGGAGGGAAAGCTTGGATGCATTTCCCTCCCCTTTTACACCTTTTCTTGCCTATTTAAGGGGCTGGACAGCTTCTTCCCTAAGGTTGAAAGATTTGATCTCATAAGCTCCTCTTTCAAAACCTCTATTTTCTATCTCCAAAGCTCAAAAAACCTTCAAGGTTCTAGCTCAATCCTTCATCAACCCTAAGCACCACCATCACCAACTCCATTCCAGTAGCAAAGGAGTGTTTTCCAGAGGTTAAGAAGCAGCAAATTGAAGCCAAGAAGCAACAAAAGTTAGATCTTCAAGGGTAAGCCTCTAATTTCCCTTTTTGAGCATAATTTTCCATCAATTCTTTACCCTATTTCCTTTTTGTTTTGGGCTCCGACCCATACTGGTTTTAGGCTTATTTTGAGCCCCTCTAAAACTTTGTAGAAGGGCTCAACTCTGTTTGGTGTCTCCATGATGCACTTCTTTCAATATCACCCTTTATGCCAATTATTTGCATGCTTTGTTTGGCTTTTGAGTGATCTGATTTAGAGCTTGATATAAAATTTTAGTGGGCCTATTTTGAGTCCCTCTTCAACATTGAAGAAGGGCCCAACCATGTTTAGCCCCTCTATCATGCACTTGCTTTGTAATTCCCCATATTTTCCGTAAAATTGCATGATTTATTTGGCCTATTTGTGATCTGATTTGGAGCATCTCATGAACTGATATTGTGCTTATTTTGAGCCTCTCTTCAACATTGAAGAAGGGCTTAACCTGGTTTTCATGCTCTACATGCCACTGTCTTTGAATTCATGTTCTATCATTATTTTGTATGTTTTGTTAAGCTTGATTAGCTTCTGTTTTCAGCCTTCATCAGGCTTAGAAAGAGCCTTATTTTGGTCCATTATTTGTGTTTTGTTAAGGGCCTTAAGCCATTTGATGAATTCTTTTGGTACTTCATGTTATATCCTTCATATTTTCCGTAAAATTGCATGATTTTTTAGGCCATTCTAACTTCTGTTTTAGGCCTTCATCAGGCTTAGAAAGTACCTTATTTTGGCTCATTATTCATGTTTTGTTAAGGGTCCAAAGTTGTTTGGTGCTTCCATGCATGATCTATCATTATAGCCTTCTTTTGGTCCATATATCGCATGCTATTTTGAGCCTATCTACATACTGATTTTGGAGTTGTCATTCACTGTAAATATGCATATTTTGGGCTCCTCTTCAAAGTTGTAGAATGAAATTTTGTGTTTTGAATTTTCTATATACTACTTGCTTAATAAATCCCCTCTTTTCCCCCATTTTTACATGCCATTGTTGCCATATCTATGCTCACAATTTGGCCATGTTTTGTACTGAAAAGATGCTATTTTTGGGGCTGCCTTGCTACTGTTTTTGCTTTCATGTACCAATTTTGCATGTTTAGCATAGCCGTAGGCCATTTCGGGTACTTAAAATCACATTTCGGGATGATTTCATGCATTGATTGTCATTTCGTATCATTTCGGGGCTGTTTTCCCCTTCATTTAGCTGCTGAAATTTGGTTTGCATGCTTCCATATCATTTTCCATGACATTTCATGCCTTAGTGCATTACCTCGGTTTGCGTGCCTGTGGGCACGCACTTCGAGGCACTCCGTTTTCATTCATTGGCTTCCTATGTGAGTAGGCCGAGGCTCTCTCATGTTGGTATAAGCCCATCATTGCATTTCTGTACCATTTTCATGCTTGTATATCATCGCCTCGGTTTGCGTGCCCGTGGGCACGCACTTTGAGGCACCTCTGTTTTATTCGACGGCAGCCTATGTGAGTACGGCTGAGGCTCTCTCATGTTGGCGTAAGCCCATCATTGCATTCCGTATGCCATTTCATACATTCCTCGGTTTGCGTGTCCGTGTGCACGCATTTCGAGGCGCATCTTTTTTATCCGACGACAGCCTATGTGAGTGTGGCTGAGGCCCTCTCATGTTGGCATAAGCCCATCATTGCATTTCGTATGCCATTTCATGCATTCCTGGTTTGCGTGCCCGTGTGCACGCATTTCGAGGCGCTTCGTTTTTATCCGCCGGCAGCTTATGTGAGTGCGGCTGAGGCTCTCTCATGTCAGTGTAAGCCCAATCTGCATTTTCCGTGTCATTTGCATTGCGTACACCATCGCCTCGGTTTACGTGCCTGTGGGCACGCATTTCGAGATACTTCGATTTTATCCGATTTGCATTTCACACCATCGCCTCGGTTTACGTGCCTGTGGGCACGCATTTCGAGATACTTCAGTTTTATCTGATTTGCATTTCACACCATCGCCTCGGTTTACGTGCCTGTGGGCACGCATTTCGAGACACTTCGGTTTTATCCGATTTGCATTTCACATCATCGCCTCGGTCTACGTGCCTGTAGGCACGCATTTCGAGACACTTCGATTTTATCCGATTTGCATTTCACATCATCACCTCGGTTTACGTGCCCGTGTGCACGCATTTCGAGACACTTCAGTTTTATCCGACTTGCATCTCACATCATGACCTCGGTATGCGTGCCCGTGGGCACGCATTTCGAGGCATCTCGTTTTCATTCGCATTGTGCATACTAGGTAGTATCTTAGATTGCATTCATGCATTTTCTCGGTATGCGTGCCCGTGGACACGCATTTCGAGGCATCTCCCTTTCATAGCATTGTGCATGCTATATCACATGTTAGCTGCATTTCATGCATACCATGCATATTGCATCGTGTTCGGAGTAGGCGTTAGCCCGGGCACGGGAAACGAGGTACATTCCATACTCCGAGTGACGGAATGTGTCTCAATTCCCAAGTCACCGACACTCCAGATTACCCATGGTGGAGTTAGGTTTTATTGTAGCATTCATCTGCATTCATCCTATATTGAGTTGTGCAATTCGGCTCCTCGGCCATCATGCATCGAGATGCGTGATTGGTGGCACGAGGATCGAGGCATGCATATATGTGTGAAATACATTGCTATGCCCTTTTCTTGCTCTCCGTTGCAGCAAAATGAAGGATCAACAGCTCTTCAAAGTTTGGCACGCGTTTCGAGAAAAAGTGCAAACAGAGGCTAATTGGGGCATCCCAGTGGATTTCTGCACCAAGGCAGCCCAACATGCATCATTCATCAGAATCGAGGCAGTCCCTAGCTTGCATGCCAGTTTTACAGCTTTCTTAGTTTAATTTGTTAATAAATTAGGAATCTGTATTATTTGGACTGTAATATTCGGACTGTACTATTCTTTCATTTGGGACTGTATTATTTATTCGGACCCTCTGCGCGAGGGCAATGTTGTAATAAGGGTGTGTGAGTGTGATGTATGTCTTCCAACCCCACGTCTTTCTTCCCTTTTATTTACCTGCTTTGTTGGTTAGATATAGGGCATATTTCAATTAGCATACAGTATGACAGCATGTTTGCATCATTCATCTGTTTTGCATGCACCGGGCCCGGCGCATCATACAAATTGCATTTGTATTTCGATTCCAAAATGAATACATGCTAACTGTAGCATTTCATATACCATGTTTAGAATAGCCGAGCCTGCTATAGTTGCATCTTGCATGTGTTGCATTAGGCATTTCAGCACATTTAGGATCATGCATGTTTCCTAATCAGTTTTCTGTTTTGGCTTGGAGTACTCGGTAAGTTTTATGCTTTAGCATACTTGCATGCGTGTGAGTGTTACCATGAATAGCATGCTTACCATGAGGCTATGTGCTTATATGATATAACTGCCTTGAATGCCTGTGGGTGGAGGTTGAGTTATCTGAATTGGAACAATTCATCAAATGTGAGTTTTAAGCCCACTAGATAGTGGCAAAATCATGTTTTCTTAAGCCCACCTGAGGGTGGCAAATCCGCGTCTTAGCCTACTTTTGGGTAGCACCATCAAACCATTTTCGAACAAACAAACATGAAATGTTTTGTTCCAATTCAGGCGATTCAGTCTATACTTGTATGCTGTGCGCATCACATAGTAACCTAGGCTAATAACCGGAATAAGAACTCACAATGTTTTCAAAGACAGATATCATGATTAGTAGAGGCCGGTCTTTGACCGGGCGAGAGGGGGTGCTCACGATGTGACCTTCCCTAATCGTACCCAAGTTCCCGAACCAACTTTGGTGATGACGGACACGTGGCCTTTCGGCACCGAGTTAGGGTTTCCTAAATTTTCCATTTTAAAATATGTAGGTGGCGACTCTGTTATCTGGCAAAGCAGTCCATGTTTGGCACTTCTTTCAAAAAATCTGTTTTCCTTCAAAACGATTTGCCGGATTTGGACTCTTTGGTTCAAGATTTGGAACCGCAACAAAATCGAGTCCAAACTGTAGCGAGGTCCCTCGCGGGCTTGTTACAGTACCTTCTTTTCTTTTACCTTACAAACTCTAGGAAGTTTGAGAAAACCATTCTCATGTAGAATTTTTTGTTCTCCCTTTCCTTGAGTTCTTGTATCTTGATATGTGGAAGCACTCTGTTTTAAACCTTTCTTGCCACTGAAGCCAATGCCACTCTTGTCTAAACAGATTTGTTAAGACCCAATGATATCCTCTAAAGTCTTTGATCCTTTGTTCCAAAGACCAATGGTAACCATAGCACACTTTAGCTCTTCCTCTTTCTTGATCATTAGTTCTTCCAAAGCAACTTGAGACATCTTGAGAGTTTCAATCTTTTCTTCATATGTTGCATAGATTTGCTGTAGCTCATTCCTCTCTGTCTCACAAGTCAAGAGTTTTGCACAAAGAGCTTGTCGATCATTGGCTATCTTGATGGCATCAATCCTAGCCTCGGAAATCTCTTCCTTAAGTTTGACATTCTCACTTTCACATGCTTTGAGTTTCTTTGTGAGTTGTCATTTAATTTGAATAAGTTAAGAGACTCCTTATACAACTTTTCATAAGCTTGCTCAAGCTCTTCATCATCACTCTCCAAGAATTCGTCAAGTAGGGTTGGTCGAACCATAGAATTTTCCTCACGAATTAAATCCATTATCACAAATCAAACAAGATCTCGTTCTAAAAGAAATTTAAAAAAAAAAAAAAAAATAGAACGACCTGCTCTGATACCAATTGAAAAAACTAGAAATCTCCTAGATGTTGATTTGTGATTATGTACCAATTTTAAGCAGAATATAACAATCCCAATCAAATAATCAAGACAAATCGACACAACAATTTTATGTGAAAAAACCACAATTGGACACCTCCAACTGTGATTAAAAAACCACAGGCAATAGCCACAAAAACAATCCACTAAGAAGATTTAAAAGAATTACACAGGCATACTCTCAATTACCTAGCAAATCCATGCCTAATTGAACCAACCTCTATGTGCCTCTTCCAACCCTGTCTTCACCTCGAAATTGTCCTGACAATGAGCCACTCCAGAATCCACTGAAGCTTCAGGCTCGAATTCTTCAGAATCCACCGAAGAACAACTCTCTCTTTTGTATAACAAACAAAACCTTTGATGTACTCTCTTGTAAACCATGAGTTGAATACTCAATAAAAACATCAAAGAAAACTAACAAAATATCCCCAGATATAAACCTTAATATCCAAAAAGAAGATTTGGAGGAGTTAGAGGAGTAGTTTAGTTTTGGGAGAAAACTAACTACTTATAGAAAACCAAAAGTAATCCTGGTGTTGGAAGAAAATCAACTTCTTAAAGAACTCTAAAGTAATCTTAGTTTTGGAAGAAAGCCAACTTTTTATAGAAATTCTTGTCAAACGAAATTGCCAAGAATAAAACCTAACAAGATCAAATGACCATTTTGTAGGTGTCAACCTATATTTGTAGAAGCTTGGCTCCACAAAAGTATGTGCCTTGTTTCTTAGGCAGGGTTTGGGAATATTAATTTCAATTACGTGGAAAGTTTTTTTTTTTTTTTTTTTTCAAAATCATCTAGAAAGTGTTTTTTTTTTTTTTCTGACTAAAGACAAAAGTAAATAGGTAAGTTGGTTTGATTTTTTTGGGTTTCTATGGTTTCTAAACCTTTTTTCTTTTCCCTCATTTTTTTGGTTCAAAATCAAAGGCAAAAGTAGATGGATAAGTTGACTTTATTTTTTTTTTGGGGATTTCTCTACTTTCTAAACCCTTTTTTTATTTTCTGATTTTTTTGTTCGACAAAAGTAGATAGGTAAGTTGGTTTTATTTTTTTTGGGTTTCTTTCCTTTCTAAACCTTTTTTTACCATAATTTTTTTTTGTACAAAATCAAAAACAAAAGTAGATGGGTAAGTAGGCTCGTTGTTGATAACAACATTACATGAGTTACAAATTTTAGTCTTTCGAAACTACTTGTTTCTCAGCATACAACAGGAATAATTTTTTTCCTTATGTTAAAATTACAAATTTAGCCCCGTCAAATGACTCTTGTCAAACATGAAATATTCTCCACATCCTACTACTAATAAACCAATAATCATGACTTTTTTTTTATCAATTTTTTAAATATTTCACATGGCCTCTGATGTTTAGAATTTTTTTGCAATTTTTTTGTTTGTTTTAAACTGGTCTAACCAACTTAGTTTGATTACTAACATAACATATAATATATTTATTATTATATAAAATTTTCAGAATTATTGAATCAAATCGAACCGAACTGAATCGAATTTTATGGTTCAGTTTTGATTCGTTATTTAATTACAATTTCAATTTTTCTGAATCGTAGAAACCGATTTAGTTCTTAATTTATTCTAAATTTGAACTAATTTGACGTGTGAAGACTCTGAAGCAAAGTGGTTTTTTTTTTTTTTAGAAAATCTTGGATAGGGTAAAAATCATATATATATTGATTGTTTTTTTTTATAAATATTTTTGTATGGTATTTTTTTTTTTTTTTTTGATTTTTAGTATATGATTGGAGGTGGGATTTTTTCCCTCAATCCCCAAATCTTTCTAGAATACTAGGTATATGGTTGTCTCATATGCTTTGTAGTTTGTTTGTTTGTGGGTATGAATTTTGTGTTATCTTATATGTTTTGTTACTTATTTTTTTAAAGTAAGATGGTCCATGGTGGTCCCATTTGTGTGTTTTATTTTTTATTTTTTTATTTTTTATTTATCATTTATGCACTTGTTTGTTTTCGGAATGGAGGAACATGAATGGTTGACAAATTGTCTCATTGGTGGGTAATGGGGACTTCGGCACTTTCTGTTAGACAATAAATGGTTGAGTTTTTTTTTATTAATTTCTCGTGGTTATGATTTTTTTGTATTGTCTTATGCTTTATTGTTTATATTTTTGAAAGTAAGATAGTCTATGGTGGTCCCATTTGTGGTTATTTATTTATTTATTTATTTTTAATTCTTTTTGAAAGTAAGATAGTCCATGGTGGCACATATGTATTACTAGTTTGCTTTGGAGATTGTCTATATGTGGCTATGATTTTTTTTTTTTTTTGTGTTGTCTCATATGCTTTATTGGTTTTATTTTTAAAAGCAAGATAGTATGTGGTCCCATTTGTGATTTTTTGTTTTGTTTCTATTTTTTTTTTTAAAGCAAGACACCCATGACTGCCCCATTTCTATTATTGTTTTTGTTTATAGAATGGAGGGATATGTAGGCTTAATTAGTTGTCCTATTAGTGAGTAATTGGGACTTGGGTGCTTTTGCTATGTAGCACTTGTACCCTTTTAAAACTTTTAAGAAGTATATTTGAATCCTTTATTTTGTTTTGGGAATTTTTAGTGTTGTTGTATCTTGGTTTTGGAGGAGTACAAATTAATTTAAACTTGTTGGGATTGTTCGTTCATGCTTGTTTACGTTGAAAAGTTGTTTGGGAACTTAGAAATCTTGTTCAGGGGTCGACACCAATCTTGGTGGTGTAAACACTTGCTTTTTGTTTTTGGCCTTAAGGGTCGATACCAGTCTGGAAGGGTCGACCCTTGTGTGTTGCTGAATCTGGAAGTTGCTTGCTATTTTTTGGTGTCGACACCAGTCTGGGAACAGTAGACACCTTGCCTGTTGCACTCTTTGCTTTTCTACCTAAAGGGTTGACACCTCTGCTGTATGGGTCAACACCTGTGACTTTTTTCAGATTTTTTAGTCCAGTTTAGGCCCTACTTTTTCGGGATTTTGACTTGATCTTTTGGGTTGACTTTGGGTGTAACGCCCTCATAAATAAACCCCTATTATATAACATTAACATGCATTGATAAAAGAAAACCAATTATCATCTCATCCATCAGAGTAATCTTATTGAAAGACATTACATGTAATAACGAAAGTAAATGCCCTACGGGCTTACATCTTTCCAAGCCAGCACTTGGACACAAAAATATGAGTACTAACTCATTTACACATTAAGCCCTAGGCTTGAGTTTACATGTAACATCAAATTAAAACAAAATAAATAACTAATCTAAACAGAGTCTTCAACTCCAAATCCATCCAAGCTAAGTCCTTGGAGGTAGCACATCACCTGAACCTGAAAATGATGTTCCCATATAGGGTGAGCCACAGCCCAGTAGAAATATACTAAACCAAATATAAGCATTGAATAAAGCGATAGCATTCAATAGATGGTTAACACAAAATACTGATTTCATCATCATACAGTTTCATTTATATCAATATGGCTTAGAACCTGGCCAAACTATAACAGTGAACTATATATCACATCAACGTTTCTTCCAATATCAACAACATAAATGGGACACAGACTCATATCAAAACACTTCCATACTTCCCGATTGATACACATTTTAGTGCTGTATCAACAACATGTAAAAACACTTCAAATCAATAAGCATACATATAGTGATGCTAATGGAGTCCATCCTCTATCTCCTCCCAAACAAAATCCGGTTTAGAGGTCCATCCCCTATCTTCCCCTAAACTGTGGAGTACATCCCCTATCTCCTCCCAAACAAAATGCATATACAACACACAATCAATACACGTATTTTCTGTATTAATTCAACAGTCAAAATCAATGACTTAACCAATGTGATTAGTTTCAGTTTTCCCTAATCCACATGCAATGTCTACAACAATCATGACTATCCTCCACCGATAGCCCAAAACAGTTATTTCTAAACAGGAAATAAATGTATCAACAAATGTAAATTTAACATTTTCATAGGTGAGTAATTAAACTAACCAACTACACCATTAAATCACTAAATTCCCCAATTCCATGAATTAAACTCAATTCCATATTTTTTCCTAAATTAATTATACAAATTAATTTATTTCAACCACTAGGGTTTTTCCCAAAATTACCAAACAACTTCCAACATATCAAAATACTAGAACTTAGAACAAAACCTATAATATGGAGTAGGAAATCCCTACCTCGATGTAAATAACCCGAATGAAGAAGATGACGAAAATCCAAAGTGCTCCAAACCCAAGATTGTTCAGATTAAAAGGAAGCCCTCGACTCACTCTATCTTTTTAATAAAGCACCTAGGGTAGAAACACCCTAAAAAGAGATGATACCTAAGAGAGAAGGTGAGTGGAGGGAGAGAAAAGTCGTACCTAGGGTTCTGGAATAAAAAAGAGGGTGAAAAAGTGTTTCAAAAACCGCTGCTGCCTATTTAAACCCGACAGGCTCGCTCGAGCGAAGGATTGGTCGCTCGAGCGACCAGACACAAGAATGACTCACTCGAGCGAAGGAAATCTCGCTCGAGCCAAGAATGCAATGCTTCAGGTCTGCAACCCAGAAGCACGCTTGAGCGACAGAATGCTCGCTCAAGCGAAGAACTCGAAACTCGCTCGAGCGAAGAAAAGCTCACTCGAGCCAACAAACATAGCTCTCAGGTCTATACTAGACGCAATCTCGCGCTCGAGCGAAGATACCCTGGCTCGATCCACCAGACACAAAATGCTACTGTCGCTCGAGCGAAGGCCCGAAATTCTGGACAGCAACACTTGGTTTCCAAACCCAACCCACCTGTAACAAACCTGCCCAGTAAATCCTATAACTCAAGAATAAGGAATTTAAAGGACAACAACCACAATAATATAACAACGGGATCTACGGAACATAGGTCCGGATACAACAACCAAAAGGAAAAGACCGGGGTCGTTATATTGGGACTTCATTTTACTTTGACCTAGCACTATAAATAGGTCCCTCACTTAACCTTTTCTTTACTTTTTCTTCTCTTTTTCCCTCTCCAAGCTATGAGTCACTCTCTCTCTCTCCAAAATCACTTTTTGCTCAAAGATCTTTAGATCTACTCACTTAAAAGCATCTCCTTGCCTTGCTCCTTTGAGATTAAGTGTAGATCTTGTCAAGAGCTTTATATTGATCCAAGTAGTTCGTGGTTTCCTCGCCGGTGATTTTTGGGTTGTTTTTCCTTCGCTTCAAGTGGTAGGGATTTCTTTGATCTTTTTCAATACCTCTTTTATAGATAGACACGTGGTAAGTTTTTATCGCATAAAAACCATGTTGTTATGGATTTTTCGAAAATCATGATAGAGGATCTAAGATTTGGTAGTTGAGATTGAAATTTTGTGAACTTGGTTGTTGTTTGGGTTAAATTGGATAATGGCCAACTTATTTATGTTGAGAAAGAGGTGAAGTTCTAAATTTCTTTTATATAATGCTTAATGGATAGAGAGGGTTGAAATTGTGAAATAATCATGTTATGAGTTAAGAAATTTGATTAATGATTTGGTAATTGATTTGAGATTAAATTGGGTCTTATGATTTAAGAATTAAATTATGTTTGGTTGATTATATTTAAATATAACGAATTGATAATTTGTTAATTGTTAAAAAGGGGATGTATGATTTGATATTTGTGATTGGGGTTGTTAAGTTGTTTGTTGTTGGGTTATTTGGGAAATGATTTGTTATGTTTGTGAAGAAAGGGAGGAAAACCCTAAATTAATATTATTGATATAATGGATCTAAAAGGGAAGAAGTTGAATAATCTTTATATTTTGCTAATATGGGTTGTATAATTGTGTTTATATCAAAAGAAAATAAAAAGAGAAGTAACCACGGTGTTGGTATTGTTTTAGACTAAACATGGAAAGTTGAGTTGAGTTATGGTTTTGATATCAATGGAATTGGTTTTGTAAAATAAAGAGAATGGATTTGGAATTGGTTTTGTAAAATGACGAGAATGAACTCTTAGAAAATGGTTGGAGTTGTGTGGATTGGAAAATAAAGAAAAGTGGTCTTTTTGAAAGAAAATGAAGTCATCACCCTTTTTAAATTGATAATGAACTTGAGGTTGGATTTTGGAACCTTTACATAATATCATTGCTATTGGACTGAAAGTCTTGCGAGAATTGGATTGCTGTTTTACAAGTATTTAATACATATACTTAGAGGTTTTGTCCTTGGTCATCGGTGGAGGATGGCATTGTTGTGTTGAATAACATTGTGTATGTATTACACTTGTGTTATTATGCATTACAGTATGTTGAGATGGTTGGGAATGTGCTTGCGCTTCGAATGAGAGGTACCATTACCTTGTAACTAGTGCCTGGAGAATTGGTGGCGCTTCGAATGAGAGGTACCAGTACCTTCCAGCTAGCGCTTGGAGAACTTGGCAGAGGTACCATTACCTTCCAACCGGTGTCTGGTAAATTGGCATTTCATTATGGAAAGGTGTATCCTTGACGTAGCATTTTATTATGGAAAGGTGTATCCTTGACTTGGCATTTCATTATGGAAAGGTGTATCCTTAGCTTACCTTGCTTAAGGCAGATAGAACATAACTTATTTATCATTACTGTCTCAGTGTATCTATGTATATTATGGGTTATGATGGTTATGGTTTTGGAAGGTCGAGTTGCCTCATTCGTTGAGTAAATAGTTGTTGGTTGCTTGTTGTTTTCCCTTTGTATTGAATGTATATATGCATAGACATGAATGTGTTGAAAACGGACGTAAGTACTGTGTTGAGATTGTGAATAGTTTGAAGAACATCAAATACTTGTGAAAATGTTTTCGAGGAGGTAAATCGGGTGTATGTACGGAAAATGGGTGAAAACGTAATGGGCTTTGCGGAATTGTTTTCAAGAACTTGATATTGTCATATGAATTTTGGGGAAAAAAATAACATGAAGAAAGAATAGTAAATTGCTTATGTTCTTGAATGAAATGAATGATTTTGAAAAAAGTTCCTATATAAGTAAATTTCTGTATAAACCGTCACATTATGTATATGATATGATTTGAAGCATTCATGATCATAGCTATCTGTATGTTGTTATTGTTTAAGATCATATTGGGATCCCTACTGGACTTTATGTTCATTCCACGTTGTTAATCTTTTTTCAGGTGAATGTTGAGATGGGTTTCAAGATTGAGGATCTTTTTTATGTGTTGGTCACGGGGCCTTTTATTTGTGGGCAGAATGCTATTGATGTAAAAAGGGTTAAACCCTTTCTTTTACTTTAAAGATGTAAGCCCGCAGACAATTTATTTAGTTATGCACATGTTGCATTTAATTTGCGTTTCGGATGAGAGAATTTTTATTATTCTTACAAATGATGTAAAGAGTTTCCGCATGTTATCTCTGAAATTGAATAAACTTAATGAATTTGGTAATGGATTCCGAGTAATAAAATGTAGGGCGTGACATGCTAGACTTGGGTGAGTAATCTTGAAAGTGTATATATAAATATATTTATAGAATGCAATGAAAGAACATTATAAAAAATTAATGATATTAATAGTATGGTTTAATTAGTGTTTTAATATAGGATTAAATTTTCATAGTATGCTTTGGAATTTAAATTTGGTTTAATGTATTTATTGTTATTGTGTTTAGCTAACCATGACAACTCGAACAGCATTGAACTCAATTTATGTGTTAATACAATTGCTTCAACCATTACAAAAAGAAACTATCAAATCAATTGGCTTTGGAGGTTTATTAGAGCTTAAATGCACGGGATTGCCACAACAACTCTGTGAATGGTTGGTTGGTTATTTTGATCCTACATCTGGGTGTTTATTCGTGTATGGTAAAAGAATAATTATAACACCATTTGATGTAAGCCACATATTAGGACTTCCTTGTGAGGAATCAATTATAAAAGTAAATGGGGACCACACTGATATTGAAGAGTTGTCGAACAAGTATGGTGTTAAGAAGTGTGGTTCTATTTCATTGAGTTCTTTAAGGAATGAGTTGTCTAATATGAAAGTAGACGGCATGATTTTAAGAGAAGATTTGTATTGTACATTCTAGGTTCTCTTTTGCGCCCTACATCAGAGTTGTCAATAAATCGTTGTTTTCTCCATACCTTGAAAGATGTCTGCTTTGCATAAGTTAAATTGGTCAAAACTCATCTTAGACTTTTTAGTCGATGGTGTGCGAAAGTACAAGGACAAAGGAAAAGGAAAGGGACAACGAGGAATTCGAGGTTGCTTGTTTTTTTTCTCATGGTATGTTTCTAATTCATGATAAACAAATGATTGTCGATTTAGTACATTCTTGAACTTACTAATCATTATATAACCATATCATGTAGTTATTCTACGTTGAGCATGTAACACCTGCTGTGGATTTTGTTAGTCCATGTGCAAGTAGACAAGCAACTCGTTTAGTACATTGGACAAATTAGGTAATTAAAAAGAGAATCTCCATGTTGGAAAAACTTCAATACCAAAACAACAAGAAGGTAATCTTACGTGTTATATAATTTAATTTGTATGCGTGTTGTAATTAAAGAATTCATTTAACATGTTTGTTATTATTTTCTTAATAGGTTGGTTTAAAATAAACTCCAATTACTACATTGCTCTTGGCTTATCATTTTATTCAATCATAATTACTAGTCATAAAGACTCTACTTACAAGTTTGTTAGACTTAACTTACCACTCAAATAGGCCTCACTTACTACCATTTAAAATAGACTCCACTTACTACATTGCTCTTGGCTTACCATTTCATTCAATCATACTTACTAGTTATAAAGACTCTACTTACCACTCTTTTACACTTCACTTACCACTCAAATAAGACTCACTTACTACCACTCAAATAGACTCCACTTATTACTTCATTACTCTTTGCTTACCATTTCATTAAACCGTACTTACTAGTTAATAACACTCCACTTACCACTTAAATAAATCTCATTTGCAACTCAATTAAACCCTACTTACTGATGAATGAGACTCATATAATTCAAATGTGACTAGTAAAAATGATTGATTATGACACTAGTACATATGACTATTGACCATTCAAATGATTGAACATGATTGAACATGACACTAGTACATATGACTATTCACATGTGACTATGAACAATGATTAAAATAATACTTCATTACACTTGACTTACCATTTTGTTCAATCATACTTACTAATCAATGAGACTCCACTTACTACTATTTTACACTTACTTGCCATTTAAATAAACCTCACTTACTACCACTCAAATAGACTCCACTTACTACTTTATTACTTTTTGCTTACCATTTCATTAAACCATACTTACTAGTTAATGACACTCCACTTACCACTTAAATAAATTTCATTTGCAACTTAATTAAACCCCACTTAGTGTTGAATGAGACTCATATAATTCACATGTGACTACTGAAAATGATTGATCATGACACTAGTACATATGACTATTGACCATTCAAATGATTGAACATGATTGAACATGACACTAGTACATATGGCTATTCACATGTGACTATTAACCATGATTAAAATAATACTTAGATCACATGTGACACCCTTATTTAACCTCACTTGTATACATCACACTTCACTACAATCTTAAGTACTCAAAATGCCTAAACGAAAATTTGAAAATAATGTATCATCTAGCTCTACATTTAATCATGGTAGCAATGATGATTTTCAAACACCTCTAACAATAGGTTCCTATGTTGATCCATTAGGAAAGACATGGTATGGAACCAAACGTCACTTCCACAATAAACCTCTTTTTATGCATGATCCATGGCAATCAGATGTGGGTCACATAATTGTTAGTCATGCATACGATCGTCCATCACACGGGGTCAATGTTGATAGAAACAACTTGCAATGTCAAGACCTCTTTGAAAAACGTTGTGAACTTGAGATATATTGTCGATGGCATGGGCTACGGGTTCTAAGGGCACATTTAGCTGAACTATGCACAAACAAATCATGCGATGATACAACAGTCATATCAAGGCTACAGAGAGAGAATACACAGATGCAATGGAGATTGGATGGATTTCAATACATTGAATATGCCAAGAAAAAACATTTTGATTGTGACAATGCTATCACAGCAATCATCGAAGATCCATTGATCCAGAAATTTCAGACTTCTCTAATGATAGTGATGATGACTTCGTAAACTATTTGCCAAATAGTTTATGTGTTTGTGGAAAACCATTACGCTGTTATGAATATGGTGAATAAAATCATAAAGGTAATTCTTGTGTTTATAAATGGTAAGTAGCATAAGAACGAATAATAAGTGTTGTGTTTAAGAATAGTCAGTACAATAAGAATAAATATTAAGTATTTTGTCTGACAATGGTAAGTATTGTGTTTGAGAATGGTAAGAGTCTCACACTATCATTGGTATTATAAATATAAACCTTACACAAACGAGTAATGTTACAAAAAAATTAAAATATAAGGTTGATTTCTTTGATTGTCTTGAAGATTGCTACAATCACTTTGACAAGTCAATTGTCTCTCCTATGACAGCCATAAATGTTGTCAGGATTTTCCGAGCATGTATGTACCTATATAATTTAACCAATAATTAATAAAGTCTCAAACATAAATTTTGTGAATAAAAGTTAAATACAAAATTATTACCACAAAGTTAGGATAGGTATTGGAATCGCATCCCATTATATTGTAGTTAGTTTCAGCAAAAGTAGGGTGTCCACTGGAACCATATCCCATTATATTGTACTCACTATTAGTAAGAGTAAGGTCGACATTGAAACCACCTTCTTCGTGCAACATGCTTGCCTCTGATACATAAGTATCTTGTGTAGGAAAAGTGTCAACATTCTCATTTTCTATAACCACCGTTTTTTAACCTAGTTTTGGACACTTGTTCCTCATATGACCAGTACCTCTGTAACAAAACACATTACCCTTAGTATATAAATTTAATTATAATTCAATACACTTACTAGATAAATTAAATTGTTAGATACCTGCAATGACCACATTTTCTTGGCTTTGAAAACTTATTCTTTGCAATAGAATGACTCCCCTTTGTGTTTGTAATGGGAGGATCACCGACACCAAAATGCAAACATGTCCCTTCAACATTGCTTTTTCCTTTAATTCCATTTCCTTCAACATGTTGGGCATATAACTCTTTCATTCGACATGTCAACTTTGTTACTGCATCTCTAGCTTCTTTGTACCTATTGGTTAAGTGTGAAGCATAATAGCACATCTCAGTACATGCACTTGACAATGCACCAAACCATGTTGTTTGCATAACCCATTCTACAAAAGGGGTCTTACCAAGTAAAGTAGAAGACCTGACATTTTTTTGTCCACCTTTGTAATATACAGTTAGAGGGAATTTCTTTCAAATGCTCCATTTTCACAATTGATACTATATGAGAACATGGTATTCCACTTGATTCAAAATGCAAACAAGAACATTTCGTAGCATGATCACTTGGCCGATGTTGTACATTCCATGTGGACTCTGGATGTGTATACATACACAAGTAGTATACGTGAACATTTTCTACATCCATTTTTTCTGACATAAATAACACCTGCTCAGATTTTATTTGTTCATGAAATTTGAAAAATACGACGCGAGTAAATATATCAGCTGCATGTCTTTCAATCCTTTTCATACCTGTAGAAAGAATAAGAGTGGTATTCTCAGTTTCGTATTGTGCCGTAGCCCCGTTATGGAGAAGTCTTGCAAGTGCTCTATCATATGCCCTTACAAATTCAAAGAGCCTTAGGAATACCTTTAGGGATCGATTAAAAAATGCATTCATACTCTCACAATGTTGCATGCTTTTTGCACCATCAAAGAAATGTCCATGGAGGTATGTTTCAACCCATAAAGTACGCTTGCAATATACATCTGCAATCCACTTGTTATAATGAAGGTCATACTTGTCTACAAGGCTCTTCCACTCTAATTCAACATTTTTTCTGTACATTGCATTCACATACATTTTTCAAAGCTATGAAGAAATCCCTCTATGTGGACATTGGAAAGGACATTAATTTTAAGATGCCACTTACATAATCGATGTTGAGCAGTAGGCATAATTGTTTTGATTGCTCTACGCATGGCCTTATCCCCGTCGGTGATTATGGATAGAGGCATCTTGTGATCCATCGCATTAAGAAATTTCTCTAACACCTATATGTATGTCTCTACTATCTCAGAAGCCAACAGTGCACACCCAAAAACAGTTGTTTGAAAGTGGTTGTTCACACCTTGTAGTATCACAAAAGGTTTGTTGTACGCATTTGTCCGATATGTAGTATCAAACATCAACACATCACCAAAACACAAATAATCTACTCAAGATGCACCGTCTGTCCAAAACAAATTATTTAATTGATTTTCTTCTACATCATATTTATAATAAAACATTGGATCTTGCTCTTCTTTACCACATAATAAGTAAGCTGAAGCACCGTCTGTGTCACCATTGACATCTTGTACTCTACGCTCAGTCCCAAAAAGGTTGCACATGTCCTTTTCTATGAACCTAGCATTCTCATAGCCACTTGCTTGTTGTGCACCAAAGTCCGTAATGTGACTTGTCCTCATACCAATACGATGCATTGCATTGCCTTGTGCTTTGTCGGCACTCGTAACATTCCGGTGCAAGAAAAGAAATCGAACACCAAGAGGCCCTATCATGGAATGATTGTGCTCTTTGAAAAATTCATTCACTTTATACTTGGAAGTACTCTAATTGTATTTGTTATGAAAACAAGCACAACAACCAACTCTAGTTAATTGTTTTGGTTCTCTTTTACGTTCTTCAACCTCAAGGTATTTGGATTGTCTGTGTCCTTTTGAGCATACCCACTTCCTTGATATAACCATATTACGCTTATCCTTATATAACTGATCCCTTCGAATACTAAAGCCTTTCACCTTAGCATAGGAATTATAAAATCTTTCTCCATTTTCTTCCGAATCAAATGTCATTTCAAACACATTTTTTTAGTCAATTCATCTAGATGCTTAATATCTCTTTTCGTTGGAATATCATTAGAATTTATGACATCATCTTCATTAGGAATATTATACTCACCATCATTAGCGTCATCATCATCTAATTCATATGTAATATTATTCTTGTTTTGCTCAATGCTGTTTTCCATCTATAGCTTTGAGCCTTTTAAACCTTGCATCCATTTTGTCTCATTTTTGGACCATGCCTTAGTCTTTCCAGCTTGCAATCTCTGGTGGCCTATGGCCAGCACTTCTTGTCTGCTGGCCATTGATGTGCCTTATAGCGATCCCGGGTTTTTCCCTTTTGTGTATAGTATTCCGGACTTGGGTTCCTTGGTTGAGTATTACTGTATATGTCTCTTTCTGTCCTTTAATTCCTTGTATTTGAGTTTTGGGATGTGTTGGGCAGGTTGGTAACAGGTCGGTCATGATTAGAAACAAAGTGTTGCTGCCCAGTTTTTGGTGTCTTCGCTTGAGCAAGCTTTGAGTTTGTGTCTCTTAGCTCGAGCGAGAACTCTTGCGCTCGAGTGTGCGTCTGCGTCTCTTTTTGACCTGAATGTTGTGTTTCTTGGCTCGAGCGAGCGAGCTGTATGTTTTGAGTTTCTTCGCTCGAGCGAAGACTCCTGTACTTGAGCGTGCTTTTGTGTTATAGACCTGAAGCTTCGTGTTGTTCACTCGAGCGAGGCTTTGTGTGCTCGAGCGAGGTTTGTTTGTGTCTGGTCGCTCGAGCGACCACTCCTTCGCTCAAGCGAGCCTCGAGTATATCAGTTGCAGCAGCATGTTTCTTCTTCACTTTTTCACCTCTTTTTACTTCCAAACCCTAGATCCCACTCCCTCTCTCTATACACTCTCTTTCTCTCTACAAATACACTTGGTTTAGAGGGTCTCTACCCTACTCCCTTTGTTAAAAAGCTTGAACTTTGCATGGGCTACGTTTTGATCCGAAAAAGTGTTGATTTGGAGCATCTTGAGTTTCATCCTTCTTCTCCTTTGAGCTCCTAACTTTGAGGTAGGGATGATCTACTCTCTCTTATGAGTTTCAACATAAATATTAGTCATTTTGTATAAATGTGAGATTTGGTGATTTGGGAAGTTAGTGTTTGAGATTTGTGGTATATATATAAGAAGGGTTTTGTGTTTTTAAGCTCCATATGTGTGTGTGGTCTTGAAAATGAGGATTTGTGGGTTTGATAGGTGAGATTCGGTCTTAGGATCAATATTTGAGAAAAGGGAAAAAATGTCCTAATTGAATTTAAATAATTAATTTGGTAATTGTGAGGAATCTGAAATTGATTTGAACATCATGAAATTGGGTGAAATTGGTGTAGCCGGTTTGATAAATCACTCACCTATGGAAAATGTGATAATTTATCTGTTTGGTAAATTCATTTATCTATTTAGAAATAATTACTTTGGGCTATCGGTAGCGAATAGTTTTGATTGTTGTAGAACTGCATAATGATTAGGTAAATTGAAACTAATCAATTGAAATATGTCATCGAATATGACAGTTGGAAGAACACATTGAATATGTGCCTTAAGTGATCATGGTATAAGATAAAGAGTTTAATACATTGTATATGTATCTTGTTTGGGAGGAGATAGGGGATGTACTCCGTATATGATTATGTGCTTTAATACATTGTATATGTATCTTGTTTGGGAGGAGAGAGGGGATGTACTCCATACGTGTGATTATATGCTTTAATACATTGTATATGTATCTTGTTTGGGAGGAGATAGTGGATGTACTTTATACGTGTGATTATATGCTTTAATACATTGTATATGTATCTTTGTTTGGGAGGAGATAGGGGATGTACTTCATTGTTTGGGAGAAGATAGGGGATGGACTCCATAGATAATTAAGTTGGCCGGAGTGTCCGGGGTGAAAGTCCCGAAACCTTATAAATTGAAGTGCATAAATGAAGTTGACAATTGAAGTGTTAATTACATGAGATATAGTCTCATTTTGAATTATGGATAGCGGAAGTGTTAATAAGTTGAGTTGTAGTCTCATGTAAATTGTTTGGTTAGATAATGAACCATATTTAGGAATTGAATTGGATAAATAAAGGGAAATAGATTGAAACATGGATGTAAACGTTGTGGGGCTATGGGAAGGGTGTGAGTTGGTTTACAGTGTTAATCCTTTATTGAATGTTAATGTTTTAGTTATTTCTCATATTGGGTTTAGCATATCTCTACTGGGCCTTGGCTCATCCTACTTGGGACACCATTTTCAGGTACAGGAGACGTGCTGCCTCCAAGATGTTTGCTTGGGAGGTTTAGGAGTTGAAGACTCTACTTTTCTATTTGTTTTGTTGGTTACATATAAATACGAGCCAAGGGCTTTACTTGTAAAAGAGTTAGAAATCTTCTTGTGTGTAACCAAGTAACAACTTGGAAAGATGTAAGCCCGCAGGGCATTCTGTTATCTTTGTAAACATTTGTAACTTATATGAAATACTCTTTGCAATATTAACTTTGATGTATGTATGGAAATGTGATTTATCTATCATGTATATAGAACTGTTAGATGTTGGGATTATATAATATTTTGAGGGCGTTACAACTTGTCTGCGGCTGGCCACCAGTGTTTTTTGCAGATATTTTGTACCAGCTGTGCTAGCTGTTTGCACAGATGCTTGCATCTATCCACATGTGGAGGGCTGCATCTCCTTGTATAGATTTCATATTTTCTATATATATGAGGTGTTCTCCCCCATTTTTGAGGGTTAGAAAATTTGGGACCAAAATTCTCTCTCTCTCTCTCTCTCTCTCTCTCTCTCTCTATTTTTCTCTCTCTTTTGCAATTTTGTGCACACTTGCCTAGTAATATCACTCTTTTGCATACACATCCTTAACCAAACTTGATCACCTTTGAACTGAGGTCCCTTAAGGTCTTGTTGGAGCTCTTGAAGGTGGTTTCGACTTGTATTTGTGCATAAAGGTTTGTTTGGCTTCAAGAGGTATAACACTTGTCTTTTAACTTGTTTTAGTATACTTGTTTCTCTATCTTTTCCCATTGTTTTTGGGCCTTTTTTAAGCTGTAAAAATCTCTATTTTAATGTGATGAAATTGGTGTTTTAAGCCATTTGAGGTTAGGAGGATGTCTCATCATTCTTTATTCCTTGCTTTTAAAGCTTTTGCACCTTTGTTTCCCATTTTCAAATATTTTTTTTTTTTTGGGGGGATTTTAACCACTGAATTTCAGAGTATTTTCAGTGGCAAAAAACATGTTTTGAAGTCCAAAATTGGAGGGTTAAGCCTCCCCTCTTTGTGTCTTGTTTGCTAGCCTAGTTAACTCTATGTGTTAGCATGATTCTTTAGCTTTTTGTAGCTGTATTCCAACATGTTTTTGCCTTTGTTTTAGACTGCTTTAGCTTTGTTTTGGGCTGTTTGGGTCAATTGAGTCTTGTTTTGCATGGTTGTAATGTAAAGGTCCTCACAAGGATGATGTTTTAGGCCATTAGGCACCTCTTGTTTGAGTTGATTGCATGTTTTGGTGTCATTTTGCACTTCATATCAGCACCTAAAGCTTTGCAACCTCTCCCATTTCTTGACCTTTTTAATTTGCTTTTAGGGTTGTTTCAAACTTGGGATTCTTTAAGCTTGAGATTGAAGTCCATGCTTAATGGTTTAATTCTCTTTTGAGGGTTCATTACCAACGGCATAAAGCTTCTCTTATGCCTTAAATCACCCCTTGGCTGACACTTCCTTCTCTTTAGAAAACTCTCACCAATGGACTTAATTGACTAAGTAATGGTTGGTAATTAAAATGAGTAATTAAAACTTGCAACTAAAAGTGAGCCAAGATAAGCATTTGGTTGTGTTTTTGATGTATTCAATCGGATGTTAATTGAACACATGGAACTTGAACCATTTCATACTTGTTAGTGATGAAATGATCCAAGTCTCCAAGGTCAACTTCTTCTCTTGATTCTTCATGAAAGGGAGGAGGTTTGTGTTTTATTTTGCATTTATTGAATTTGCATCTCTTGAATCACAAGCCATCATGCAATGAAATTGTTTGGATTGGTGGTTTGCGGCTTGAATTCACAACTCATTGGATTTGTTTATGAAAAGGAGGGGTGAATTGTGCAAACAATCCCTGGAAATACCCTTGTTTTGCTCTGTTTGTCCTCTATTGCGACATGATGATCCAGTGCATCAGTGGCCGGCAGGCTATTATCCATGGCCGACAGTGCCTCATAGATGGCCGGTAGGCCACTCTCATAGCCGGCACCTAGCCGGCTATCCCTTCAAGTGGCCGGCTGACCACTGATACAAATATCAACAAAGAATTGGTAAGATGGAGCAAAATGGTTTTGAAAATGGTCAACTCTGCTAACAGAGGCTTTCGGAAGCAAAACGGAGATCTTTTCGGGCGGAAACTGAGCATGTGCATCTTCCATTTCCCGAGGCGGCGTAGTGGTAGCGTAGTTAGAGATTTTAATTACTTAGTTTACTTACATTTGTGTTGTAACTTAATTAGTTAACTTACTAATTAGTTCATTCAATTGTTGTAATAATTAGCTTAATTAGCTTAGCTTAGCTTTGCTCATTAGTTTTGCTTTATTCATTCGGACTCTTTTTTGTGAAAGCGTAATGTAATAACGTGTATGTCTTTCAACCCCACGTCTTTCTCCCTTTTATTTAATCGCTTTTGATGGTTAGTTTAGGGTCATGTTTCGCTTAGCATACCTTATGCTTGCATACATTCATTTCATATTGCATGCACTGAGGCTCGGCGCTTCATTCAAACTGCATTGTTATTTCAATACTTCTTTGAATATGTGTTTAACCGCATGTTATCAAAATCAATTCATATGCTATATTAGTAGCCGGGCCTATTAATTGCTTATTACATGTGTTACATTAGGCATATTGTATAGTTAGAAATCATGCATATTTTTCTAACTCATATCTTCTTAGCTTAGAGTACTAGGTGAGTTTTTAGTGCTTTAGCATACTTGCATGAGTGTGAGTGATTGCCATGACTAGTATGTTTTCCATGAGGCTAAATGCTTACTTGATAAACTGCTTGAATGCCTGTGGATGAAGGCTTATTGTTTGAATTGGAACGATTCAACGAATGTACATTTTAAGCCCACTATGTCTAGTGGCAAATTCATTGCTTTAAGCCCACTTTGTTGAGTGACAACTTTGCAAACTTTAAGCCCACTTGAGGTGATAAATTCAAACCCTTTTCGCAAACAAACATGAATTTGAATTGTTCTAATTTGAGCAAACTAGTATATATTTGCTTGTGCGCATCACATAGTAAAGCTAGCTTAATAACTGGAATAAGAACATATAATGTTGTTAAAAAAATCATATCATGATTAGTAGAGACCGATCTTTGATCGGGCGAGAGAGGGTGCTCAATTCATGACCTTTTCCTCTCGTACCTAAGTTCCCGAGCCGAGGCAACTTTGGTGATGACGGACACGTGTCCTTTGGCATGAGTTATGGGTTTCCTAAATTTTTCCAAAAATAAAATATTTTGGAGGCGATTCTGTATCTAGCAAAGCAGTCCAATTTTGGAATTTTTGATTCAAAAATTGATTTTCTAAAACGATTTGCCGGATTTAGACTCTTTGGTGTTTATCAATTTCACATTGCACTTGTGAGATTAGATTCAGAACCATGGGAGTCCAAACTGTAGGGCTTCTTTCGAGTTCCCGAAATGGGTTGCGAAAAAGTCGAGCTACACCTACTTACTACTTAATAATACTTAACTTATTACTTAATAAGACTGTACTTTCTACTAAAATAAACTGAACTTACTATTTAATGAGACTCTACTTACTACTTGTTGATACTCTATTTATTGCTCAACAAACTTGACTTGCAACTCAATCAAATATGATTGCTACTCAATTAAGTCTGATTTACTACTTAATAAGACTCTATTTACTATTTCATTAGACTCTACTTACTAGTCAATATTACTTAGCTTACTACTCAATGATACTCCATTTACTACTCCATCAAACTTAACTTTCTATTATACTAAACTCCACTTACTACTGCATTAGATTTTCTTATTACTATATTAAATCTCACTTACTACTTAATGAGACTCTACTTACTACTCCATCAACCTTGACTTACAATTTCATTTGACTTCACTTACTATTCAATTAATTCCACTTACTAGTTAAATATTATTTCACTTGATACTGTATTTACTACTCAACAAACTTTTGCTGGTTTTGGTTTATTGAATGATGGATGGAACTGTTATGCTTACTTTGATTTTCTACTGGTGGTTCAGTATATATGCAATGGTTGGAATAGTTGGATGCAAGTCTTGGTGGTTGCTCTGTTGGACAGCTTTGCTATGCTAGTTGTTGAGGTGTTTTTTTTTTTTTTTTTGATTTTTGGTTGGTTGCTCACTAACTTCGGAGGTGCTAGCAAATGATAGGATGGGCTCTTTAGTGCCAACCTAGTTGGGATGAATTAGCTCATCGTGATGCTTTTGCACTTCCTCTCTTTATTGATGTATTTGTTATGTATCTTGTTCTTTACTATTACATCAATAAAGTTTCTTTTTTGCCGATAAAAAAAAAAAAAAAAAAAAGTTTGACTTACTACTTAATAATACTATATTTACTATTTCATTAGACTTTACTTACTAGTCAATGTTACTCAACTTACTACTCCTTGATACTCTATTTATTACTCCATCAAACTTGACTTACTATTATATTAATCCCCATTTACTATTACATTTGCTTACTATTATATTAAACCCCACTTACTATTTAATGAGACTGTGCTTATTATTTCATCAAACTTGACTTACAATTTCATTTGACTTCACTTACTATTCAAGTAACTCCACTTACTAGTTAATATTATTTCACTTACTACTCAATTAAACTTCATTTACTACTTAATGAGATTTCACTTAGTACACAATGAGACTCCACTTATTTCAACAAAATTTTAAAAATTATAAATTAAAAACATCACATTATGTTAAAATAAAACTTTGATAGAGACATAAATAAATTCTTACCTGGAGAATGCATTTAGTTTGTGAAAATCAAAATCACCCTCTTTCACTTATCCTTTGTAAAAAAATTATAGAGAAAAACACTATTGTTCATAGTGTGTGCAAATGAATTGGGAGGTTTTCTATTTTTTCTTAATTAACTAATTTAGATGTATTCATTTATTATTTTTAATAAATGTTGTTCATGTTGTAGTAGGTAAAGAATAATCATTTGTGTAGATGTATTCATTTATTGTTAGTAATAAATGTTGATAAATGAGAGGTATTCCTAAATATGTTTACAAAATAGAAATCTTCTTAGGTAGAGTTTCCTAAAGATCTTCCATTTATGGAAAGTTATACCATACAAAAAGTTATTACTCAATGACATATTCCAATTTTCACTTACTACTCTATTAGACTTTATTTATTACTTATTAAGTTTTCACTTATTATTTAATCAAACTATACTTACTACTTAATCAAACATGAGTTATCAATCAATAAGACACTGATTTCAATTAACTTAAGTTAATAGTCAATGAAATTGCACTTAAATAGAAAATAGTAAATATAAACGTTAACAAACAACCCCTTAAATAGTAATTATTATTTTGAGGTGTTGTAGGTAAAAATAATAATAATATAACTATTTTAAATTAATGTTTTTAAAATTAAGTTTAAATTAATGTTTAACAAATTTTAATAAATTAATATTTACCTATCATATTTTATTTTTTACAAATCATTTCAACACAAAATATAGAGAGAAAATAAGTAAATATGGTGTCATTACTTTTATGTATTTAAAATATAAAAAAAGACACTTTTCAAGAATTGAAAATGACCTGTTTAGTAGATAATATTTTAAGTAGTAAGTTTATTCATAATAAATAGTAAATGAATGAATATCAAATGGCAAGTATGTTTGTAACAAATTGTAAGTTACCATCAATTTTTTTTAAAAAAAAAAAAAAAATTAACCAAAATCACTTTAATTTTTGTAAACCACCTTACTTTTCGAAAAATCACTTTACTTTTTCTACCTCATTGTGCTATCTATTCATTCAAAAATTAACATTTATCTTATCTAAATTCAATGATCCATATTTTTTTATATACCTGAAAACCACTTTTTATGTAGGGTAGCATTTTCCCAGAGTTGTCCATTTACAATACGTTTATTTTCAACAACCAAGAATTGAAACGGGGCCTGACTTGACTAGCTTTCTGTTAGTCGCCGCTGTTGACCCCTGCCAAAGTTGGGCCCCATTTGATTTGGATTTTGAAAAAGATACTTTGAAGTATAAAATTGAAAACTCATTTATTTATTTCTATTTTTTAAATTATTTTAAATTTATCTCTATTCCCACTATCACAATGTTCCTCCTCACAATTTCTCTACACCTAATCTTGCTTGGGTTACATACATAGATGTCAAATTTTATGGGGAAAATTACATTTAATTTTAGGGCCACTTTCTAATCAATTTTATTAATTAAATTTACTTATTTACAGGTCTTGACTGAAATAAAAAAAAAAATTTATCACTTGATAAATTTATCAATAAGACTTACTGGGTAATAAGTTTCAAAAGTAAAATTTACTCTAAATTTTATTGAGATTAAGGTAAAATAAAATTATGTTTTACAATTTTAATAAAATTATATTATTATTTTAAATATAATTAAATATATTAGAATTAATGTTGATACATGTACAATAAGTTACTAACTGAGTTTGATAGATCAACTCATATGGCCCAACCAAATTGAGGCCTATACCATCAACCACAAACTCTCCATCTCTAATATCTCTCTACTTCTCTCTCTACATCTACATATCTAACAAAGGCATTGGAAGGTCTTTGGCCAGTACCACAACGATGCTCCAAAGACTCATCTTATCTTTTCTTGCAGGTCATCGGATTGAATCGGAATCATGCAAATTTAACTATCATCAAACGTAAATGGTGTGAAAATATAAAAATAATTAAGAAAAATTATACATTCTAGTGTAAAACAGATAACAACTATTTTTATCTATTTGATTAATGACTTGTTGATGAAAATTAAAATTTTAAAAGAGATCAATATAATTATGTCAAAAATTATGAGACTTAAAATATTTTTTTTTCAAACTTTAAGAAAGATTAGTGTAATTACTACCCTAAGGGGATTATTTTTTACATTTAAAAATAAACACATAATTTTATGTAATTGTAAGGTATATTGTTTATATGGTTAACAACTAAACTAAAAATATTCAAATATTTTTTTACATAAGTTCTGTTTTTGTATAAACCCCGAGTATTTTTATTTTTATTTTCTTACCACACAAAATAAACTTGGAAAAAATATCAATAAGTTCTATTTTGCTCTCAAGATTACTATTGAGTCCTATTAAATTTTAATATAGACAACCAAATCCTATTTGTCATAAAATGTTTCAAAAAGTTCATTCCTCCATAATGATATTTTTTATCTCAATTTTGCCATTCTCATTTAATATGAACAATACTTTTATAAACAATTTTAACATAATTAAAATAAAAAATTTTAATTGTAAAAATTCTTATTATTATTATTATTATTATTATTATTATTATTATTATTATTATTATTAAAAAATCATAAATAATGATTGAATCAAAACAACTATAATATGAAATGCATAGTTTTTTGTTATTTCAAATTATGATTATTTATTTATTTATTTTTAGTGTAAACAATCTAAAAGGGTATTCTATAAAAATTCCAAAGACCTGTGAAATAATACTATGACAAATTTATATATTTTTCAATACATGAAATAGTTGATGAATCTTTTATATATTTATGCTTTTGTTTATGAAAATTTATTTAATTTCAAACAATTAAAAATAGTTTTATTATAAAATTTTAAATAAAATAATTTTTTTATTAAATTTTTTATTCATATTTTAATGAGAAAAATAAAAATAAAGTAGAATATACTCTTATGAATAATTGAAATTTATACTAAAATTTAATATAACTCAATGGTAATTTTTCAAAACATAGTAGAACTTACTAGTAATATTTATATTGCGATTTATGATTCTTTTTAATAGAACATAATACTTTATACAATTAAAAAATATAATTTTACTTCGAATAAAAATATTTATAAAATCATTGTTCATATTAAATGAGATGTAAAATTGGGATAAGACATATCATTATAGAGGATTGAATCTTTTGAAATTTTTTTATGACAAATAAGATTTAATTGTTCATATTGAAACTTGATAAGATTCCATAATAATATTAAAAGAAAAATAGAACTTATTAGTAATTTTTTCAATAAACTTTATTCTCTTATATTTTAATCCACATACAATTTATCCGATGATATTTACGTGTAAATACTTAAATCGTTTTATGTCAAGGCGCATTTTTCACAATAATTGAATTTTGGGCGATATAATTTAATTTACAAATTATAAGAATTATATGTTAATTATGATATAAGAATGGTAGAAATTCATGATGTATGACTTATGACTCACCCATAATAACATGGTGCATGATTAATTTACTATAAATCAAAAAGTGACACAAAACTTACAATGTAATTGTAAAGGGTAAATTATATTATGCTCCTTAGTCACTTTTTCATTTGACACTTAAAATTTATTTTCTCACTTTGGCCTTTTATCTTTAAATTTTTTTCAGTTTACTTTTAAAGTTAATATCAGTTAAAAATTAGACCAAAAAATGACATATTGACAGTCACGTGACATAAATTTTTTTTTTTTTATTATATATTACTCACACTCCACTACAAGAAAAAACACTTTCTGTGACCAACATTTTGGTCGCGAAAAGTATCATATTTGGTCGCTAAAACCTTTTCGCGACCAAAATATGTTGGTCGCGAGTTGGTCACTAAAGCCTCGTCACAGATAGTTTTCTGCGACCAAAAAAGCCTTTGGTCGCTAAAAGTGACCATTCGCGACCAACTTTTTTGGTCGCGGAAAGTCCAATTCATATTATCCAAAAGTAAACTTTTAGCGACCAAAGGTAAGTTGGTCGCCAAAAGTCAGCGCCTTTTACCCAAAAAATGTAATTCTTTTGTGCCGCCTAGGACTCAAACTCTTGACCAAAGAGTCACCATGCACCCAATCCACTCTGCCAATTACATGCTTCTTGTTCATATTTGGAAATAAAAATATATAACCCATAAAAATTGGGTTATTTATTATATTATAAAACTTTTAATGCCTAAACAAAAAAAATAGTATGTAATTATAGTAGTATCATTTTTTAAAAAATTTATCCCGCCATAACTTTTCGCGACCAACTTTTCTTTTTGGTCGCCAAAGGGTAATCTTCCGCGACCAAAAAAGCCTTTTGGTCGCCAATAGTATACTTTCCGCAACCAACTTTTCTTTTTGGTCGCCAAAAGGTGATCTTCCGTGACCAAAAAAGCCTTTGGTCACCAATAGTATACTTTCCGCGACCAACTTTTCTTTTTGGTCGCCAAAGGGTAATCTTCCGCGACCAAAAAAGCCTTTTGGTCGCTAATAGTATACTTTCCGTGACCAACTTTTTTTTTGGTCGCCAAAGGGTATACTTTTCGTGACCAACTTTTCTTTTTGGTCGCCAAAAGGTGCTCTTCCGCGACCAAAAAAGCTTTTGGTCGCCAATAGTATATTTTCCGTGACTAACTTTTTCTTTTGGTCGCCAAAGGGTGATTTTCCGCGACTAAAAAATTGTGGTCGCCAAAAGTTAAATTTTGGTCGCAGAAAGTGGATTATTTGCGACCAAAAAAAATAGGTAGTCGCCAAAAGTGTTTTTTCTTGTAGTGCTCTGACATGAACTTAAACTCTAATATAATGTATATTTTTTTTGTTATATGATTGTTATTGTGGTATTTTCTATTTAATTTTGAACATAATTTAACTTTAGGAGGAAATTGGAAAAAACTTGAAATATGAAGTGCCAAAGTGAGAAAAAATAAACTTTACGAGCCTAAGTAGGAAAGTGGCCAAACATAAGGGGGTAAGTGTAATTTACCCAATTATAAATAAAATTAAGACAAACTTAAATATATGAATTTTTGTAGGATCAATTATACATTTTACTACTATAATATAACTTAAATTTCAAATGGTCCATATTTGATCATTCCATTCAAATTTCAGTTAATTATTATTTTATATACACTTGGAGGAAATTGACAAGTATCTCAAAATTATTACTTTTAACCCCAATTTCGAACAGAAAGAACAAATTGAAATTAAAAAGTAAAAATCAAATTATTTAATATAAAATAATAGAAATTTCAAAAAAAAAATTAATTCAAATTATAAGAGTTAAAATTGTTAATCCAACTTTTTACTTTGGAAATTAATAAATCGCACATAGATTAAAAAGTGTAAATTAGAAATATAACCTTGAAATTTACTTAAAAATACGAATTGTCCTTTACGGTGTAGAAAATTATAGATGCCCTCTTGTCAATTTTTTTATTTATTTATCAGAATTAATTAAAAAATGAAATTTGTAATTGCTTTTCTATACAATGATAAAATTATTTAAATTATTAATTGAAATAAATATCTGATATCACTAAAAGCTGTTACCTGATTTTATGATTTATTAAAGGAAATGAGACATTTACTATATGAAATTAAAAATTTTAAGGGTTTGAATGTAATTTTTAAAATTACAAATGACAAATCGTAGTTTAAATAGACTACAGAAGTGTAATCGTAATTAACCATTAAAAATGATAGGGAAAGAGGGTTAACAGTGCTGGCCATGTATAAATTGAACCACCCAAAGGGTGTCTAAAAATAAGCAGTTTGGTAACCATGATCAAATCCTTTAAAATCTCCGTAGTCCTCCTCTTTCTCTCCATCCTCTGCTTGCTTAGCCTCAGAACCAAATCAACCCCAACTTTCCTTTTCATTCAGTGCCTAAACACAACAACTTACACTCCAAACAGCACATACCAAACCAACCTCAACACCCTCTTCTCTTCCCTCTCCACCAATTCCACCTCCATCAATGGCTTCTCCAACTCCACCGCCGGCCTCAACCCCCCCGACATAGCCTACGGCCTCTTCCTCTGCCGCGGTGATGTTTCCACCGACGTCTGTCAAGACTGCGTAACCACTGCTACTAAAGAAGTAGTCCAACGTTGTCCCAAGTCGAAGGCTGTCACAATTTGGTACGATGAGTGCATGTTACGATACTCAAACAAGAGTATCTTCTCTATTCCCGATCAGTCAGATAGAGAAGTTTTGAGGAATACACAGAACGTAACAAACATAACCAGTTTCAGAGGAGTGTTGGGAGGTGTAATGGATGCTATAGCCACAGGGGCTTCGAATGGTGGATCGGCTAAGAAGTTCGCGACAAGTCAAGCTAATTTCTCATCTCTTCAAACCTTGTATGGATTAGCTCAGTGCACACCGGACTTGAATGGTATGGATTGCAATAAATGTCTTCGAGATGGTATCTCGAATTTTCCGAGTTGCTGTGATGGAAATCTGGGAGCCAGAGTTTTGTTTCCGAGTTGTAATGTTAGGTATGAGTTCTACCCTTTTTACAACATCACAGCCACTGCACTGCCGCCTTCGCCGCCACCGCCTTCAGCAGTCCTTCCTCCACCTTCAGGTCCTTCAACCAGTAGAGGTAAACTCCCCCCCCAAAAAAAAAAACTCCATTATTAAACAAAACCAAACCAAGCTTTGTTTTTCGATTGTGATGGATCGACTAGATCACTTCTTTTTTGTGATTGTGCTAGATTCAGATCCCAAAAATAAAACTAGTTAGGATTAATTTCATTTTTACTCCCTCGCCAAATCTATTTGCATCACTCTTTCTACTTGTATAATGATTCGTAGCTCGAAATTAAGAGCTCGAATGGCCCGGAAAAAAGAGCAAAGTGTTTTCTCTCTCCTCAAAACCAGCTGTTTGTACTCACTTCTCCTCACAGACTCCAAAATACTCTCCGTAGACTCCAAAATATACGGTGTCTACTCACTCCAAAAGCAAAACCAAACGGTGAACTCGAATGAGGCAAAAATACTCTCCTTAAACTCACTTTCTCCTGCCTTTCTTCCTCTTTTTCCTTCCTCTGTTTTTTTTCCTTCTTTCTTCTTCTTCTTTCTAAACTATTGAATGAGGCAAAACAAAAAAATAATAAAGAGAGAGAGAGATGGGAATTTTACACCAAACGCAAAACCAAAACCAAACCCACAACCACAAATCAAATCGACATTGAAACCCAAATCAGACAAAATCAAACAAAAATACGAACTTCCATGAAATAATTGATGCATGTACATATATATATATATATATATAAATGTTGAAGACAAAGGTTTATACCTTTTTGGTTGATGATGATTCTCTCTCTCTGCTGTGTTGATGATTTGTTAATTTTTGGTTTGTGATGATGATTCTCTCTCTGCTCCTCTCCTATTCCCTTCTTGTTCTTTGTTTTTCTTCTGCAGGTTATGAAAACCGGAAAAAAAAAAAAAAAAAAAAAAAAAAAAAAAAAAAAAAAAAAACGACGTTGTATTGGTATTTTCGGGCTATTCGGGCTGCTAATCTTTCGAGTTACATAACAGGACTCTTTGTATTTTTAAAACAGTTTCAATTTGGTCCGTAAATATAGAGGAAATGTCCTTTTATGTCCTAAATTATCACTCAAAAATTAATTGTACTCTTATTTTTTAAATAATATTAATTTTATACATAAATTGTTTGATTTTAGATTAATTTTACCCGTCATTAGTTTCCATTTATAAACTATTTGACACTAAAATTTCATTTGAAATTTTATTTTACTCCCAAATTATCTTTAAAATATCAATTAGATCCTCAAATTTTATTTTATTTAGGAGTTTAATTAATATTTTGCAATAGTTTGGAGGGTAAAATAAAATTTCAAATGAAATTTAAATGTCACATCATCAACTTCTGTTTGATCATAAACGACAATTAATGGTGGGATAAATTTTATGTAAAATTGAATAATTTATGCATAAAATTGATATTATTAAACGAACATGGGTTAAATTGATTATTTAGTGATAGTTTAAAAGCGAAAATAATATTTTCTCTTAAATATAGGTTGAAGTAAAAAAATAAATGTAAAAATTTTACTTAAAAAATCATACTTTTAATATATTATTTTTGTATCGTTTTAATTTTTAAAATTACACATTTACCTTGATTATAAATAAATTAATAAAAGAGAAGGACAAACCTGCTCACATATGAGATTTTAATTTGGAATCAATCATGATTTTCAATTGCTAAAGCAAATTTTCAATGACACGTTTTTTTTTTTTGGTGCAGGAAAGGGGGGAATCTCAACGCAAGGACTTATTGCCATCCTTGTTCCCATTGGCGTCTCTGTTTTGCTTTTCATTGTAGGTTTTTGTTTCATAACTAGAAAATCAAAGAAGAAATATGATGCCATTGAAGAAGATACAAGTAAGACAATTTTTATTTATTTATTTATTTTTTTTGGTGTGTCTCATCTTGTTTTAACCATTATTTGTTGAGTGAGAGATCAAAACATTCATTATAATAGTTTTTTCATTTGTCCAGTTGGAAGTGATATCCCCACAGATGAGTCATTGCAATATAATTTGGGTACAGTTCAAGCTGCCACAAACAACTTCTCTGCTGAAAATAAAATTGGTGAAGGTGGATTTGGTCTTGTCTACAAGGTAAGATTGCACTTGATTTCAATAATGGAATTAAATATTCTTGCATTTATAGTTTCCGAAATTTAGGTCCAATATTTCAATGAATGTCGTATATTATTAGGGAACACTTTCCAATGGACAAGTGGTAGCTGTGAAGAGGCTATCTCGAACCTCAGGGCAAGGAGCAGAACAATTCAAAAATGAGGTTGTATTGGTAGCCAAGCTTCAGCACAGAAATCTAGTGAGACTACTGGGATATTGCTTGGAAGGAGAAGAAAAGATACTTATATATGAATTCGTGCCTAACAAAAGCCTTGACTACTTTCTATTTGGTTTGTTAAATTTAAATAACTCCAGTTCTTAATAATGCTTCTTGTTTAGTTTCCATGAATGATTGCTATGAGTGTACATGATTTGAATTTGAAGAGATGAAACAATTTTAATGCATCACCGTGCTTGTGTTTCCATTTTAAATTAAATTGTGGTAAGACATTTCTTGCCCCAACCCAAATTTCTCATTGTAAACTACAATATATTTTCTAATCAATGTGCAGATCCACAAGAACAAGAGAAGTTGGATTGGCTGAAACGTTACAAGATTATAGAAGGAATAGCTCGAGGAATACTTTATCTTCATGAAGATTCTCGACTTAGAATTATACACCGTGATCTCAAAGCTAGCAATGTTCTATTAGATGGAGATATGAATGCTAAAATTTCAGATTTTGGCATGGCTAGGATATTCGGTGTGGATCAAACTCAAGGAAATACAAGTCGAGTTGTTGGAACATAGTAAGTGTGCCTCAAATTCCCATGTATTTGTTTTTCCATAATTTAAATTAATGAATACATAATTTATGCAATCTCAAGCAAATCATCATTCTAATTCTTCAAAAATTCCCCTTTGGACGAACAAATTCTAAGATGCATGTCATGCCTAGCTACCTGGTGACAGTAATCGTGATGGATTGCACTTTTTTAGTTGAATTTTGGCGCATTATGTACTCAATGGTTTCATATAAAATGAAGTTTCGGGCACAGTTTCTTGTTATCTTCTAATTCTATTGTTAAATTGATGGTATTGGTATGCAGTGGTTATATGTCTCCAGAGTATGCAATGCATGGACAATTCTCTGTGAAGTCTGATGTGTTTAGCTTCGGTGTCCTAGTTTTGGAGATCGTTAGTGGCAAAAGGAACAATACCTTTTACGAATCAGGAAGTGCTGAGGACCTTCTTAGCTATGTGAGTAGTAAACCATCCATTCTAATTATTATTTTCTTCTGAGTGACAATTTCATCACATCCACAAGTCCTATATGATGAAATGTTGTAGGCTTGGAAACTGTGGACAAAGGAAAGACCCTTGGACTTGATGGATTCAACTTTGGAAGGATCTTATTCAAAAAGTGAAGTCATTAGATGCATCCATATTGGCTTGTTGTGTGTCCAAGAAGATCCGGAGGACAGACCTTCCATGGCAACAGTAATTCTGATGTTGAGCAGTTACTCAGTTACTCTATCAGTTCCCCAACAACCTGCATTCTTTGCTCGTAGCAAAACAGAAAGTATGCCAAAATCCTTAGATTCAGATCAATCTGCAAGCAAGTCAATATCATGGTCTGTGAATGAAGCATCGATTACTGAACTAGACCCAAGATAATGTGAGAAGTCAAGATTGAAGGATAGCTCTATGGTTTGTGAGATGAACCCAAATGACAATCTGCACTATCCTCAAAGGTGGTGGTCCCTAATGGTGCAAGTCCTGAGTAATAGATCCTGAACTTGACTTGGTCAACAAAGTTCATATTAGTACTTCAAAGAAAATAATTGGATTGTTCCTGTTTTCATCAAAATAATAGTTCATTGTTCATTTTCTTTTCTTGTGAGGCTTTGTTGTTTGTTGTGGAGGTTGATTGGAATGCTAATAGTATCGCAAACTTGGGAATCATAAGATTATGCTATTTTGGCAGCAACTACTTTTTTTCCCCATATTTGAGATTGATTTTTGTCTTTGAATCTGTTTTTGTTTTTCATTTTTGATTTTTGTTTTTTTATGCCGGATTTCTAATTAGGTGATGTACAAAAAGAAATTATTTCTTCTCTTTGTATCCCGTTTCAATAATTCGAACTGTTCAATTTGTAAGATTCATTAAGTACTATATGCCTATAAAAAATCACGTTGATCGGATATCGATAACTATTTCATTAGATCAGATTTCTATCAACTGTTTATTTTTTCACCGTCTATGTTTTTTTATACAAAAATGATTTGATCACATAGCTATCGATATCCGATCAATGTGATTTTTTATAGATATATAGGACTTGATGAGTTCTACATATTGAACGATTCAGATTATCGAAATGAAACTCGTGGTAAACCCCCCACGGACCCAACAATACCCTCTAGTCCGATCTGGGACTGGAGGGAAGCCAGACCTTGTCTCTTAATATCCACAACATATCTGCGAGGATTCCCATTACACTTATGACGGGGCCGAAATAGAGGCTCCTCGCATGTTTTGAATGCTAAAAATTATGTTTAACCCCAACAATAAACTATAAAGACTTGAACTTAAATTTTGAGTAAGAAATTTAAAACTCTAACCACTAAATCAATCCCAGATGATATCATAGATAATAATTCACAGAACTTGTGGATAACACAACTTGCTAAATTTGACCGTTAATGTCTAATTAGTGATGCTTTTTTATGACAATTTTTTTAAACTATTGCTAAAACTTATAATTAGTGACATTTTTTGTGATAATTTTTAAATTATCGCAGAAAATTAACAATCAGTGACATTTTTTAATAGTGTGTGATGAAAAATGTCATTAATTATTATAAAACCTATTGAACAATAAATTCACTTTAACCTACACGTAAGTCTCCCTAAAAAGAAAGCCAATTAGTTTACTTTTAAGGGATACATCCCAATTGGCTTGTTAGTTAAAATTCCTATAATTTGAAATTCAAAGAGGATAACGATAAACTTCAATATAAATGGTCAAAAATTCCTATACTTTTCTCCATACCTTTTTATTTTACTTTCATAGTTCTACAAATTACATTATGTCCTTTTAAGTTTTTTGATTGCATAACAAATTTTCCCTTTTATTAATAGATCATAAAGTCAATTAATAATTGTAATGATGTAAGAAATATATTTTAATTAATAATTAATATAATTTTATTGTTATATAGAAAAGGAATTAGAAATTTTACTTTTTCTGTTACTTCTATTAAATAAAAAATTTTGACAATGAAATATTTATAATTTCCAAAATCATAGGGCACAATCCGTATTTTAAGTAAATCTTAGAAGTGTATTTGCAATTTATCCACAACATTTCCCTACCATATCAACCATCACCGCGACCACTTCTACTATCATCACTATATCCACCAACATTGTTTTACTGTCATTTGCCTCATCTTTTTCTACCATCAACCAGCATCCATTACAATTTGCATATGTCCAATCCAAATTTGGTTAATCTTATCATTTGCTATTTTTCTCTCTTTTCAACACTGTCCATCCACCGTCGTTCAAACATTTTTAGTTTAGATCCGATTGATTTTACTGTTCTCTCTCTCTCTCTCTCTCTCTCTCTCTCTCTCTCTCCAACATCATTATTTTTGTGTTATATGTTGATTTTTAAATAGATTTAGTTGATTTATATGTTATTAATTGATAGATATTTCGTTATATTGTTTGATCTGTATGTTTCTTCTTTTGACATCTATTGATTTCAAATTTTCGCTAGAATTAGTTAGTGAAATTTCATTAACTTTGATAATGACTTTCATTAATTTAGAGAAATTTCATTGTTCTAAATATTATGTTTTCGAAAATATATAAATTTCACTCACATGGCATACTGAAATTTCACTTTACAGATCCAAAACTGACGCCAGATCCAGAACAGAAAATAAAAGACACAGTGAGTCAAGCCAATCAGCTGAATCCCAGGTTGGCGAGTCATGCTGTAGCTCATTGCTGGTAGATGAAGCCAAGGACATCGCCAAGCAATGCGATCCGCGGACAAGCTACGCATCCAGTCAAACCACCAACCCTCATCAAGGGCGTCAACTAGGCGTTGCCTGAAGAAGTAACCACAGGCTGAGTAAGCTGGGCAAGAGTCCACAACCTGCAACTTGTCCATCAACCACACCTGGGAAGGGACGAAAAATGAAAGAATAAAGAATAGAGAGGTGTACGATGAGAGAAAAGTAAGAAAAAGGGTTTTGTGAGAAAAACCGAGCTTGAGGGCTGAGTGATGTGAGCAATGCATATGAGAGATTGGGTGGGAAACGTTACCTACAGTAATAGTGGATTCCCCGCAAATTTGGTTGTTTCGCGACGATAGAAAGCATCCAAGCCCATCAACGTCTCAGCCAAAGTCATGGCGATGCAACTCTTACCCTCCTTCAAACCTTGGGCAACTTCAATCAATCGGATGCTAGATCTTCTAGAACTCGAGGCAAGTAAGAAATAATATAGCATGCACAAACAAAGTGCATGTTGCCGAAAACCTTGCCAATGACGGTTGTTGCGGTCACCGGCACCAGAAAAACGGCAAATCAAACTCGGAATATTCAGCATTCCCTCATAAATCAGAGATCGAGCGTCAAGTATTGAGAGCCCACACATTTGTCCTAAGACTTGAGCATGGCCAAAACCAAGTTGGGACAGGATCTCTTCATTGCGCTCGGACTTCATTAAAGCGTGAAAATCTTCAAAGGTAGGACATACCTTTTGCCCGCCGAAGCTAAAAACATGTGTCACCGGATTCCAAAACCTTGCCGCAACGTGGAGAAACAGAAGTGCAGCGAGGTGCGACTCAAGGTGAATAGTGCATTTATGCCGAAGCCCCGAAAATTTAGCTTTTCCGAGCCATCCTAGTTATTAATCCAAGTTGTGAGATTTTCGGCAAGAAACGCTTCCATTTGGGACAAATCAGTGTTGAATTGAGAAGAACCACGAAGCTGAGGCCTTTTTGTGGAAGATAAGGTTGAGTGGAGGACAGATGTCAGCATTCTGCTGGTTCTGACAATTCATGGCTGGCTGGCCAAATATAGTGCCGACCGGCCACCACTTTTGGCTGATGAATCAAAGATTCTGGCCGATGGCCATTTCTCACGGCCGACGGCCTTTATCTCTGGCCGGTGGTCTCCCTCATTGTTCTCTGAGCTATTTATGCTAAGGATTGGGGAATTCCACCACCTCCACTGCCCTCTGGTGATCGATTCTTGCGGAGTCACACATATTTGCTTATCGAGTTGTTGTATATTTGCTTATTGAGTTGTATGTCACTCTCTTCAAGTCTCTAATTTGCTTATCGAGTTGTACTCACACTTGGTTGGTTATGTCGAGTCTCTCTGTTCTGCTTATTGAGTTGTAAGTTGGTTCACTACCTGATTGTTACGATGTGAATGCTCTATTTTCAAATGATTTTCATTCACATTGTTATGTGATGACGTGCGATGCAATGCATAAGACGTACAAATACGACACATTTTGAACAAAAAAGGGGGGGCAGTTTCATTTCCATCATGTATTTTGAAAACGTATACAGTTTCTCTTAAAAAAAAAAAAAAATCTGCCTGAGGCAGTGCAATGTGCTCAAACTACCAGTAAAAAGGAAAGTAAAGCAAAAGAAGGAGCAAGGCAGCAAAGTATCAGGGTTGATACCGGTAGCCCCTCCCTTGTGGCCAATACATCTCTCGCGCTCTTGTTTGATCAATTGTATGGTTTGACCACCTTCATTTCTTGAAGCAGTGCAAGGAAGTACACCTTCAGAACATTCATAGACCCCCGAGTTGACCTCAAATTGTGTCTGCTATGAGCGATGCTCCATACGTATGAGGAATCCCCCCCTCCCATGTCCTTTTTGTATCTTGTGAACTCCACAAATCACTTCAATTATGCTGCGTTGCAGTACTTTGCGTTTCAATATCATGAATGACTTATCTTTACCATATGTCAACTTTCTATACACATTGCGTGCATGCGTGCATTGCTTTACTTATATGTGTTCAAATCCCTCTCACACACATTGCGTGCATACGTGCATGGCTTTACTTATATGTGTTCAATTTCTTTTTATACACATTGCGTGCATACGTGCATGACTTTACTTATATGTGTTCAATTTCTTTTTATACACATTGCGTGCATGCGTGCATTGCTTTACTTATATGTGTTCAAATTCCTCTTATACACATTGCGTGCATGCGTGCATTGCTTTACTTATATGTGTTCAATTTCTTTTTATACACATTGCGTGCATGCGTGCATTGTTTTATTTATATGTGTTCAATTTCTTTTTATACACATTGTGTGCATGTGTGCATTGCTTTACTTATATGTGTTCAAATTCCTCTCATACACATTGCGTGCATGCGTGCATTGCTTTACTTATATGTGTTCAATTTCTTTTTATACACATTGCGTGCATGCGTGCATTGCTTTACTTATATGTGTTCAAATTCATCTCATACACATCGCGTGCATACGTGCATTCCTTTACTTATATGTGTTCAAATTCCATTTATACACATTGCGTGCATGCGTGCATTGCTTTACTTATACGTGTTCAAGTTCCTTTTTCACACATTGCATGCGTTGTCGCGTGTGCTTCATTTATATGCGTGTACGTTTCAAATAACATTGTTATGCACCCCTTTCATCCGCATTGTCATGCACCCCTTCGCTGGCGTTGTCACGCACTTTCAATTGCATTGTTATGCATGTTGCTAACAACATTGTACCTGTTAAGTTTGCTTTCTTTTCAGGTACGATATTGTATGTACGGTTCATTTGAGGCTGGTGCAACCAGACGAACCGCACAGGTATTGTATCCTCCGCATGAGACGTATTGAGAATTGCATAATTCTCTTACAGCCTTTTTGCATTGTAGTGTAGTTTGGTGTATGCTAGCTTAAAACTGTTGCATTATATGTGCTTCATTACAGCTTTCTTTGCGTGATCATAAGTTATGCCCGGCTTTGTGCGTTGTCCTGCATCTTGCCCCTGCCTTCGGGCGCATACCTTGTTTGTCTTGCATGCTTTGTCTAAGTCTTCGGCCTTGTCAAAAATGGGTCGTCTCTGGGCTTTGACATTCACTCCCGTCATTGTTATGACTTTCGAGTTCTGTCAAAGAAGGGCAACTGTAGACACCCCATTTTTGACCGTCCTTAAGACTTGGACGTCACCGTTGGAACACCCGGTGATCATCCATGTTCATGTTCGTTTTGAGTTCCCGGAGGCCTCGGCTGCGTGCCTTGCCTCAGGATCTCTCAACTCGTTTGTTTTGTGTTTGGTTTTGCACCAAATGCTTGCACTTTTGCTTTGGAGGGTAGGAAATGGCTTGTTGGCCATCCCCACATCCCACCGGCCTCCCTTTTTCCTCACCGGCCACTTAGTATTCCGATCGGCCATGGTTTCTTGATACCAATGGCCAGTCGGCACTCTATGTGGCCGGCCGGCACTTTTTTTGGCCGGTGACCTCTTTTGCTAGCCGGTATGCACCTTTTGCACCCTTCAGGCTTAGTGTATGCCAGCTGTGCCAACTAGAATGCACCAACACTCTTCCCTGTGCATAGTGTGGCTGTTTTGCCCCTTTTGCACCCTTTTGGTCAAAGCTTCTTGATGAAGCTTGACCCTTTTGTCAAAGCTTCCTCAAGAAGCTTGGCCAGCTGTCTTAGCTTCCTCTAGAAGCCTTGACCTTCTTGCCCCCTTTGCCCCTTTCTTATTAAGCTTCTTTGAGAAGCTTTAAGCTTCTACATTACCTATATAAGCCCCCCTCCTTCTCCATTGTTAGGGTTAGAACAAAAAAACCAGAGTTTATACATATATACATCTGTTATATACTCTCTCTCTCTCTCTATACTTCTCTCTTTCTCATCCTTTGTGTGTGTTTGGGAGCCCAAAAAGTGTGTTTTGACCATGGTTTTGCACTAATACACACACCATTATACCATACTTCGACCTTGAGAGGCTTTGAGGGTTTGTTTTTGAGTTTTTGGACTGATTTTGACCAGAGGAATGTGGCTGGCCTTGCTATTCAGCAAGGGTTCTTCAAGGGTAATCTTTTCACTTTAGATTCCCCAAACTTGCACTAGATTTTTGCCTATCTTGCATACTGATTTAAGCTTTGTGTATAACTAAAAAAAGTCTTATATTTGCATGCTTGAGATACTTCATTAAGGTTGTTTTGGTGTTGGGGGTCCATCTCTCCCTCTTAGGCCTTATTTGGCCCTTTTTGTGCCTTCTCTTTTGAGTGTTGGTTACTCTTGTGTATTGGTCTTCTCACCACTGAAATCCAGTGGATTTTTAGTGGTGAAAAAGAGAAGCCATTGTACATACTTAAGTGTTTAAGTTTTGGGGCTGCCATATCAGTGGGTTTTGGGGGGACATTTTGCATATTGAAACTCTATTTTGTGTTGGAAAGCTCATGCCATGAGTGCTTGGGGTAGTTGTGGTTGAATGCCCCTTGTCTTGGACCTATTGGTGTGCATGTTTGCATAAGCATTGGTCCATCTTTTAGGGCATTTTGGCCACTATTTATGGCAAGGCTGAGGTCTACCCTTTATGGTTTAAATCCACCATTACATGCTTGTTATATGTTTATTGCATATTTGGCTCATTATGGGTTACCACATGCTAGTCCCATTAGCTTTCATTTAATTGTTGCATGCATTTACATTGAATAGCAAACTTGGCCCCTTAGGCCATCATGCATAATTGATGGCCCGAGAGCCGAGGATCATACTTCCTTGAGTCCATTGCATGATAGGGAGTGTGGTCGTGCTCACATTTGCTTGAAATTCCATGCCATACACTGCTTGTCCTCTGTTGCTGTCAAAAACCAGTTTCTGCATGAAGTTTTGGCCGACCGGCCATCAATGAATGGCCGATAGATTTGTCAAGTGGCCGGTGACAATTTCCCAGGGCCGGTGGCCATTCCTCCCAGCCGGTGGTGTTCCATAGTGTGCATAGAACCTGTCCTGAGACTTGTGCAGTCTTCAGATGAGCTAGGCAGCGAAAACAGAGGCAGCAATGCTATGGCAGCGAGTTTCTGGGCGAAATGAGCCAAGCATGCATCATCCAAACATTTTGAAGGCGAGGCTATAGCTATTTTAATTCTGTATTTAATTTTTTTAATTAAATAGGAGTTCTATAATATTTAACTAAGTAGTTAATTATTTATTCGGTTGTGTAATATTTATTCGGACACTCCGAGCGAGGGCAATTGTGTAATAAGTGTGTGTAAGTGTGCGCATGTCTTCCAACCCCACGTCTTTCTTCCCTTTTATTTACCCACTTATGATGGTAGACTAGGGCATATTTAAATTAGCATACAGTATGATAGCATGTTTCATCCATTCATCTATTTTGCATGCACCGGGCTCGGCGCATCATTCTAACTGCATTTGTATTTCAATTCCAAATTGAATACATGTTAATTGTAGCATTTCACATATCATTGTAGATTAGCCGAGCCTATCTTAGTTGCATTTTGCATGTGTTGCATTAGCCATCTTAACATGAACTAGGATCATGCATATGATTACTAATTAGTTTCTATTTTGGCTTGGAGTACTAGGTAAGTTTTTATGCTTTAGCATACCGCATGCGTGTGAGTGTCGCCATAATAGCATGATTACAATGAGGCTAGCTACTTATGTGATATAACTGCTTGAATGCCTGTGGATGGAGGTTGAATTACCTAAATTGGAATAATGCATCAAAACTGTGAGTTTTAAGCCCACTAAATAGTGGCAAAACCATCTTTTCTAAAGCCCACTCGAGGGTGGCAAAACCTACATTTTAGCCTACTCGCGAGTAGCAAACCATTTTCGAAACAAACATGAAATGTTTTGTTCCAATTTAGGCGATTTGGTCTATACTTGTTTACTGTGCGCATCACATAGTAATTCTAGGCTAATAACCGGAATAAGAACATATAATGTTTTCAAAATCGGATATCACGGTTAGTAGAGGCCGATCTTCGGATCAGGCGAGAGGGGGTGCTCATAGCTGACCTTTCCCAATCGTACCCAAGCTCCCGAGCCGAGGCAACTTTGGTGATGATGGACACGTGGCCTTTGGCACCGAGTCAGGGTTTCCTAAATTCCCCTTTAAAAAAATATTTAGGTGGCGACTCTATATCTGGCAAAGCAGTCCATGTTTGGCACTTCTTTAAAAAAAATCTGTTTTCTCAAAACGACTTGTCGGATTTGGACTCTTTGGTTCAGATTAAGAACCGTGACTCAAATTGAGTCCGAACTATAGTGAGGCCCAAGGGCGCGTCTACACTTGCATGATAGTTTTATCGCTTACTTAGTTAAATCTGTTAATTAGTTGGCGTTATGTACTAATTAGCTGTAGTTAGTTATTCATTTCGTTGTGTATTATTTATTCGGACCCTCCGAGAGAGGGCCAACTGTTGTAATAAGTGTGCGTGTGTGTGTTGTATGTCTCCCAACCCCACGTCTTTCTCCTTTTTATTTACCAGCTTATGATGGTTAGTTTTAGGGCATGTTTCAATTAGCATCTATATGTTTGCATGTTTGCATTCATTCATCTGTATTGTATGCACCGAGCTCGGCGCATCATGCTAACTCCATTGTATTTCAATTCCAAGTTGAATACATGTATCGATTGTTGTATCTCATATGCCATCTTAGAATAGCCGAGCCTATTGTAGTTGCATTTTTGCATGTGTTGCATTAGGCATTCTTAGCATAGTTAGGATTCATGCATGATTGCTAATTAGCTTCTTTCTTTGGCTCGGAGTACTCGGTAAGTGTTTATGCTTTAGCATCCTTGCATATGTGTGAGTGACTGCCATGATAGCATGCTTACCATGAGGCTATGTGCTTATGTGATATAACTGCCTGAATGCCTGTGAGTGAAGGTTGGGTTACTTGAATTGGAACAATTCATTGATTGCGAGTTTTAAGCCCACTTGAGAGTGGCAAATTACCATGTTTTCTAAGCCCACTTCAGGGTGGCAAAATCCGTATTTTAGCCTATTTGAGAGTAGCAAACCGTTTTCAAAACGAATATACAATGCTTTATTCCAACTTAAGTAATTCAGTCTATACTTGTATGCTGTGCGCATCACATAGTAATTCTAGGCTAATAAACCGGAATAAGAGCATAAGTGTTTTCAAAAATTCGATATCATTCTTAGTAGTGGCCAATCTTCAATCGAGCGAGCGGGGGTGCTCATGAAATGACCTTCCCCAATCTTACCCAAGTTCCCGAGCCGAGGCAACTTTGGTGATAACGGACACGTGGCCTTAGGCACGAGTCAGGGTTTCCTAAATTCCCCCAAAACAAAATATTTAGGTGGCGACTCTGTTTTTCAAAACAATTTGCCGGATTTGGACTCTTTGGTGATTTATCGGTCTCGCATTGCGTTTTGCGGGATTAGATTCAGAACCGTGACATTTGAGTCCGAACTATAGTGAGCCCAATGAACAGAACGGGATTCCCTCCCGAGACGTTCGGGGACGTCTACACCAGGCAAGGGAAAACAAGGTTTGGTTCAAAACCAAACCAAAAGGGAAGCAAGACAAGGCGCTCGGCCGAAGGCTCCAGAAACCGGAAACGTGCACAAACATGTACGAGCATCGAGCGCTCAATCGATGACGTCTGAGTCTTAAGGTCGGTCAAAAATGGGGTGTCTACAGAAGGGTAGTCAATGCTCAATAGATTCGGGAGTCTGGTTGTTGTTTCCTGTTTATTTTTCCAGTACAGTCGGGAGTGCCAAGCCTTTATCCTTTGTCTTCTCCATTTGTGGAGTCAATGTCGAAGGAGGGATGTCCTCGATCTCCATCGCCGAAATCAAGTGTAGAACTCAGAGACAAAGCCGTCAATGCTCACTGCGCCAATTGTGCGTACCGAATACTGCACTAGATGATTGTGGATCGGAGCTCCGCACTTGATTAGACTATCTAGGAATTAAGACCCTGTAGCAATAAACACCGTTAGAGTTGTCTGGCTGGGGTTGGCCAGATAACCCCTCCGGTGTGGGAGTAAGTAATCGAAGAAGACAAGAGGCACTCTCTAAGTGTAGAGAGTTATGTTTAGGTGAGTATGGTTCAGCTTAGGTCAGTTACCTTCAGTGTAAAGTTAGTGTAGTTTATATAGAACTCCTTACTTGTTGCCCGAGATGGTTTCATAGAGCCCTCATGCTGCAAAGTTTCCTTTAGCATTGCTCAAGGTCGGGGACCATTTGGTAGTTGTCATTGGGTGTATATACTCATTGTAACCATGTTTGTAACAGATCACATTCCTTCGATCAACTGTTTCTGTAATTCTAGGGAGAGGGGACCAGCTGAGGTGGCACCCTCCATGTGCATGTATTCAAACCTTCTACGTTTCTCTGTTGGGTTCTTCTGGCTCGGTACCATCATGCCTCGGCTCGGCCCTCTATATGGTTGCTTGTAGAGATGGGCTGGCCCAGTAGGATATCTTTATATGGGCTTGGCCCCTTTTGGGTTTGGTCCAAGTATCAGATCCTGCAGCTCGGCCCTATCCAACTTCATGGCTGGACTGACCTTTCTACTGCATGTTGGGCCCAAGTGCTTGAGAACTTGGGTGGATTGTTGATGATGTAATTGGGCTAATCTAATTGGCCCACTTGCTTACCCTTTTCCTCAAGACTTGAGTCTAATGGATTGGGCCGGCCCAAGGCTTGGATCCTACCCGTTTTACATTTAGTCTCTTCAATAAATTATGTATATTCTCAGGGAATACTTTCGGGTTGGCAAGAGATAGTTGTGAAGATGCTCTCTCAAAACTCAAGGCAAGGTACATAACAATTCAAGAATGAGGTTATGTTGGTAGCCAAGCTTCAACATAGAAATCTAGTGAGGTTACTTGGATTTTGCTTGGAAGGAAAAGAGAAGATACTCATTTATGAATTTGTGCCCAACAAAAGCCTAGACTACTTTCTATTTGGTTCGGCAAATTTTCTTAATAATACTTTTATTTAGCTTGATAATAACACATGATAGCCATAAGTGTACATTGTACAAATTGCATTCTTGCCCTTTTAGTTCCACTTCAAATGGTACATATCATGCTCACATCTTATTCCTCATTGCTAACTTAGAACATTTTTCTTTGCTAATCATTGTGCAGATCCACAAGAACAAGAAAGGTTAGATTGGTCAAGACGTTACAAGATTATAAGAGGGATTGCTCGAGGGATGCTTTACTTTCATGAAGATTCTCGACTTAAAATTATACACCATGATCTCAAAGTTAGTAATATTCTACTCGATGGGAATATGAACGCAAAAGTTTCAAATTTTGGAGTGGCTAGGATCTTTGGTGTGAATTAAAGTCAAGGAAATACAAGTCGAATCGTTGGAACATAGTAAGTTTTGTGCCCCTGTATGCAATGTATTTGCTTTTCTCTAATAAGACTAGGGAGCCTCCCCAATTTATCCAAAAATTCAACAGCTACCCACATGGCAACCTACCCCAAAGTGGAGGCTTTTTAGGAAAAAAATAACGTTCCAATTAATTTGGTTATTAATTTGTTATTACTATATAGAGACGAGTAAAGAAAATAGGTATGTATTTATCTATTTTTTTTCTCAAAATGTCTTGGGATTGTAGCATCATGATACACAAAACTAAAAAATAAAATAAAATAAAATAAATTCGTGCTCCAAATATATATATATATATATATTTGTTTGGTTGAGTTTTTAGAATTTGTGTTATAATTTGTTTTTCTCCAAAAATTAGAAACTAGTTCGACAAAAAATAAAAAATAAAAATAAAAAAAATTATTATTTACCAAAAAAGGAAAATCATATAAAAAGAATGAGTTTTTTATTTTTTATTTTTTGTTTTTTTACCATACTAATTTCTAAAAAAAATTAGATTTTTCTTTTTTTTTTGAAAACCTGAACAAACAAATTGAATCAGAAATCTTGATATAGGTTCATTGAGTTTTGAATCAAAAGAAAAGAAAAAAAAAATGTTGATATTTAAAGATGAATTTATTCTTTTTGTAAATGGTTTGTGTGAAGCTTAACTTAATTAATTGGTAATCAGTAATTTAGGTGAGGCTTTTTTTTTTTTTTTTATGTAGGTCAGTTTTATTAATAATCACTTATTTAGATTCATATAAATTTGTTCTCTAGATTGATAAATTAATTAATTGAATTATATTAAGGCTATATATGTTATTGTGTATATATATATATGTCTATATTTGTTTCCTTTTAAATAAAAACAACGTCCATATTGAGATAAGTTGTCATGTGGGTAATTGATAAATTTTTGGGCAAATTAGAGAGGCTAGGTGGACTTATTGAACTTGAAATAATGAGTACAATAATCTCATATAAAGCATGCATTTTTTATTTTTTTTTTCCTTTGCCAATTAAATTGTGGTGCTTATTGCTCTCAATGGTTTCGTGTCTTAATTTTTTGCATGCAAATTAATAAATAAATAAACACATTAGATGCAGTTTCTTTTTTCTATATATATATATATATATATTATTGCCAAAACAATGATGTTGGCTACAATGGTTACATGTTTCTAGAATATGTAATGTATGAAGAATTCTCCGTGAAGTCTTGGTAACGTTTACATTTTCAGTTTATATTTACAAAAAATTTATAAACTGGTTTTTGTTTATTTTTTGTTTATTTTTAGAAAAACATAAACTACAAACGTGTTTGGTAATTGAGAAAATGTTTAAAAAAATTTAAAAATATAAAAAAGAGTGAGAAATGGCAAGTGGTGGCGGAAGACGGTAGTGGAAAGTGGTGACGATGGGTGATGGGTAGCTGGTGGTGATGGTGGTGGCGGGTGGGTGGGTGACAGTGGCAGGTGGTAGCGAGTGGGTGGTGGTGGCGATGGCGATGGCGGTGGCGGTGGCTGGTGGTGGTGGTGGTAGCAGGTAGGTGGCGGATGGCGGGTGGCGACGGGTAGGTGGCGGGTGGTGGTGGTGGTGGTGGGTAGGTGGCGGGTGGTAGCGAGTGGGTGGTGGTAGTGGTGGGTGGTGGTGGCAAGTGGGTAGCGGGTGGTGGCAGGTGGATGGTGGGTGAGTGAGTGGGTGACGGTGACGATGACGGTGGCAGTAGTGGGTGGTGGGTGGTAGGTGGTGGTGGCAGGTGGGTGGCGGATGGCGGGTGGTGGTGGGTGACGGTGATGGGTGTTGAATGGTAGCGAGTGGGTGGTGGTGGTGGTGGTGGGTGGTGGTGGCAGGTGGGTGGTGGGTTGGTGGTGGTAGCGGGTGGGTGGCAAGTGGTGGATGGTGGTGGCAGGTGGATAGTGAGTGGTGGTGGCAAGTAGGTGGCGGATGGTGGTGGTGGCGGGCGATGGATAGTAGTGGCAGGTGGGTGGTGGTGGTAGTGGTGGTGGCGAGGGGGTGGGTGGTGGTGGTGAGTGGGTGATGGGTAGTGGCTGGTGGTTGCGGGTGGTGGGTGGTGGTGGTAGGTGGTTGGTGGTGGCAGAAGACGGTGGTGGAAAATGGTGGCGGGTGATGGCTAGTGTTAGGTGGTAAAAAAAAAAAAAAAACTGAAAATTCAAAACGGAAACACATTTTGTGTTTTTATTTTTTGGCCAAATTTATAAACTGAGACCACTGATTTATAAATCAAAAATTTTACCAAACAAGTTTTTATTTGAGTTTTTAAAATTTTTGTAAATATAAATAGAAAACAGAAAACGTAAGTGTTACCAAACGGCACCAATGTGTTTAGTTTTGGTGTTTTAGTTTTGGAGATTATAAGTGACAAGAAAAACAAGCTTTTACCAATCAGGATATACAAAGGACCTTTTAAACTATGTGAGTGATAACTAAACCTTTCAACTATTATTTTTGACCTCAGTACCAAAATCATGACATCCACAAAATCACATAATGAATTATTGCAAGCTGGGAAACTCTGGAGAAATAAAAGACCATTTGAATTGGTCGATTCTACTTTGGAAGGGTCGTATTCAAGAAATGAAGTCATTAGATTCATTCATATTGGCTTGTTGTGTGTCCAAGAAGATCCAAATGTTAGACCCTCTATGGCAACGATTGTTGTAATGCTTAACAGTTACTCTTTTACTCTACCAATTTCTCAACAACCAGCATTCTTTATTCATAGTAGAATAGATCCAGAAATAGGACAAGGCCTAGAGTTGGATCAGTTTACAAGCAAGTCAATATCCTGTGAATAAAATGTCAATTATTGAATTATATCGTAGATAATGTGTAAAGTCTAGGCCATATCAAGATTAAAGAATAGCTCTATATTGTGAGATGAATAAATTCAAACTCATAGACGAAGGGTATATTTCAATCTTTGTAAGATTCAAAACACTAAAAATTATAATTACAAATTAAATATATTATAGTGTGTTATATTTTATTGGATGACTTATTGTCAGATATAAAATATATTAAACCTTGTGCTTTTCTGTAAAAAAATTAAAAAAAGAAAAAGAAAAAGATAATTCGTTCCCCTCAAACATGTCATTTATGTGTGGCATGTAATAGTTTGTTTCATAAAATTTAATATTTTAAAATTTTAAATTAAATGATGATAAAAAATTTATCATTATATTAAAACAAATAAAAGATTTTGTACTTAGCATTAAACTGATAATTATAAGGGTTGAGTTTCTCTCAAGTTCATATATGAGTTTAAGAGAATTTGAGGGGCTCGGAGGGCACACCATAAGTCTATTTTTTAATAATTTGAATAGTTTATTTTGTAGAATTCTTCGTGTGTCTCATTCATGAAAAAAAAATTAGGTCGATTAGATAAACGTGACATTTTCATTTTATCACATTTGTCTTCAAAAAAAATAGATGATAAGTATGTTTTTGAAAATAAATTATTTATTATTTTTAAAGTAAATACAATAAAATGAAAATGTTACAGTCCTAATTTTTTTTCATAAATGATATACATGAAAGGTTCTACAAAATAAACAATTTGAATTATCAAAATGAATTATGGTTCCCTTAAATTTTAATATTTATATAGGTTTGATTCATGGCAGTCAACAATTTATTACATCTTAACCCCAAATTTGATACTTCTTAAATGTAAAATTGAAAATTTTAGCCCAGAGTTTGGACTAAGGCCCTGTTTGAAAATTGATTATTTTAATTAATTTTTAAATTTTTTAACAAAAAAAAATATATATATATATATATAATGATATGATAATTTATAATAATTTTTTTTTTTATTAAAATCTTAACTCTCCAAAGGGGCCTAAGATAGTCCGATAAGCCAATGAGAGGTGGTTAATATAACTTTGACCCCGTTTGGTAGAGCTGTGGGAAAGTGATTATAGCTTATAGTTTAACAGCGTATAACTTATAACTGTGAACATAAACTGATTTTTGACTTATAAATTAAGTTTCTCCTCCCCCACTCAAAGAATTAGTTGATTTTTGACTTACAAAAAGTTATAAGTTGTATTGTTAAGTTAAACCAAACACATCAAAATAGTTTAAATTAAGCTAAAAGCTGAAATAAACTAGAAATAAGTCCTACCAAATAGGGCCTCTATGATGTTAGTGCAAGGAAAATTACATACTTGCACATCACCAATCCAAAGTCCCACTTGTGTCCCCAGGTATAACCTTATTTTACAAAAACAAACTAATATTATAAATTTAGACTTCATTATTTTGAAATTATTTAAGATTATCATTTTATGATTCAAATATATTTTATAGATGAATTTCACATTATACAAATTCAATTTCATTCATACATTCTCATTTAGAGTAAATTCAAAATAGTTAAAGTAAGGTTCATAGACTTATTCAACCTGACTTCTACTTTGCTCCATCAAAAGCTTTTAGTGGGTGGATTCTATTTCCATACATCAATTCTTCTCATTTCACTTATTTAATGAATTTTTTTTTTAAATATAATTGTATCTTAAAATAAAATACCATAATATAGATTCTATTTCCACACACCAATTCTTCTCATTTTACTTATTTAATGATTTTTTTAAAATATAATTTTATCTTAAAATAAAATACTATAATAGCCTTATCTTCTTCCATCCAAATTTTAATTTTAAAACACTACAACAATCCTCGATTGCCAGTGCCAACTCTCTCCTTTGCTATCACCTCCCATTGCCTTTTTTCTCCTCCACCTATGACCACTTTCTATCATGAACTATATACTCTCACAAGTCTGCCACTGCAAACTATCCACTTTCAAGGTTGAATGTGGAGATCTAAGATGGAAGGAAATGAGCTGAGAGTGGCGTTGGTGATAACAATAGAGGGCTAAGAGTGGTGGCGAAGGAGGGGTGAATGGATGGATGAAAAAAAAAAATTTTAATTTTGAAATTGAAGATAAAGTAGAACATGTGTATTGAGAATTTTTTTCTCCTTCTTTTTTTTTTTTTTTTTGTACTGAAAAGATGTTCATTAAGTACGTGTATTGAAGGGAATTAGTGTGTGAAAGTAAAATTACTCATTCAACAACTAGTCTTATTTTATTCTTTTTTTTTCCTACAAAAAATGTTATATATCTAAAATTTGTATGTTAAAAATTGTTTTTAAAATGCAACATATAGTATAAATTTTAAATGAGTGTTGTACTCAAAATAAATGTGATATACTAATGTAATTTTCTAAATAATTTCATAGATATATTTTCTTGATATGCAACATTGTTGTTTTTTTGGACCAACCTAGAAAACTATTTTTTTATTTTTATATGCTTAACCTAGAAAATTATTATTATTATTATTATTATTTGTTATAGGAAAATCATCCCATTCTCGCGCAGGTTCAACGCAGCGCCTCTTGTTGAGATTACCAAAGTATCCTGTTTTCTGTTCCAAGCAAGAGACTACAACCTGAGAACTTGTCCCGACTCCTGAGACAAGTTTTGTTTAAGTCAGGACTCATGCAATTGGAGAGTGTCGAACCTACACTAAGGATGTTTTTGTTTGGACGGACTGCATAAGGGGAGATTGTAATCCATCGGACTATTAGTCCTGTGATACATTGTCTCCGGACTATTTAGTTAGACTGGATTTGTATCCCATGTTTGTTTAGTCATGGGATTATGTCTGGATTGGACTATTTTTAGTGAATCCAATGTTTGTTTGGAATATTATGGAGAAGGATAAATGCTAAAATGACTATTTTATCATTTTCAATTATTTACTAAGTAATAGCAATATTGAATATAGCTTTAATATTTTAATTATTTTTAGCTAGATTAAATAAAAATTTATTTTATTTTATTTTTTGCACAATTAAATAAATTTATTTTTTAAAAATTAAATATCAATAAAAATATATGTTATTTTTTAATTAAAATTTTAAATAAATTTATTTTAAATAATAATAATAATTAAATAATGAAATAAAATAAAACATCTATTAAAATTTAAATAATGAAATTAAACAAAATATAAACAAAATTTTAAAATAAAACATCAATAAAATATTTATAAAAAATTATTTTAAATAAATAAATAAATAAAACAAAAATAAAAATAAAAATTAAATAAAATTATTTTATTTTTAAATTGAGACATTTAAATTTTATTAAATTTTACTAAATATAATATATAATTAAATGCCAGAGAGCAAAAATGTAATTCTATTAGCTAATCTCATGGGATGAGTTATCTCATGGTTTCTATCCCCCCCTCCCCCCAATGAGATACCATAATCCCACAAATATGGGACTAATAGTCCGAAGGGACTATTTGTCTCGAGCAAAACTTTTGAAACAAACAACGGACTATTAGTCCGTCTATACTAATAGTCCAATCTCATGCCCAATCCTTGCAAAACAAACACCCCGTAAGTGTTGTGGTAACAACAACTTAAGATTTAACCTCCTAACTAATTGTGCTACACTCAAAAAATTAACCCAAATAATTTTGAACTTAGGACCTGGGGTCTTAACCCCTACAATAAAATTGGATTTTTACGGTTTCTCGACATACAGTAAATGTAAGTCGTGGTTTCTTACTTTTACGACTTGGTTTTTTTGCATGTCGTAAATAATTTCCCAACCACGACGTGTCGATTGCATAGGTTGTAAATGCTAATAACGATGATTTTTTTACGGCTTGCAATAGTAGCCGTAAATAATAAAACTTTCTATGATATGCATATGGGATACTGTTAATACATCAACTATACACGATACGCATACACCAACTGTTAAAAATATTGAACATTTCACGATGCACAAAAAGCCAGCCGTTAAAAATTACACTTTTCACTACACACAAAAAGCCAGCCATTTAAAGTAATACACTTTCTACGACATGCAATTGTTGCCGTAAAAGGTACGACCGAAAAAAAAAATAGCGCCCAAATGAAAATTTCAAGCGCCAAACACTAAAAAATTAAAAAAAAATAAAATCAAAAGTCCTGACTCTTCAACCCCAACATCAATCTAAGAAAAAAAAAAAAAAAAAAAAACCTTGACACACAGTGAAGAACAATGTTTTTGCCTTTTGTTTGATCTCTCTCTGCCATACTATCTCTCTATCTCTCTGTGCTTTCATCATGTCCTTGCAAGAACATTAACCTCGAAAATACTCTCCAAACTCTCTCTCTCTCTCTCTCTCTCTCTCTCTCTCTCTCTCTCTCTCTCTCTCTCTCTCAAACCCCAAACCCAAACCCAAATTGCCATCAAGAGCTCCAAGAAGCAAAAGCCTTTTCAAGTTGAACACAATGGTGTGAAGCTATTGACTTAAACCTGATGTTCGACTTCTGATTCATCTATTCTAGGAGTAATCATAACAACTAGTGAGAAGGAGAAGAACGAATGAAGAAAGACGCAAAGAGAGAACTCTAAGAAGAAAAGAACGAACAGAGAGAGAGAGAGAGAGAGAGAGAGAGAGAGAAGTAACGATGAAGAGAGAGAAGATTGTCGGAAGGAGGAAGCCTGAAGGAGATAGAAGGGACATAGGCATGCCACTCGACGAAGAACAAAGCTTCGACCAATCAGTCAGGTTTGGAAATTCAAACTAGGGCTCTGATTTAGAGATTTTCACTGAAAAGTTAGGGTTTTGATTGAGCAAATCAAAAATTAGAATTGTGTTTTAGGTTGTGAAATTTTTTTTATTTTTATATTTAAATTTCTTGCATGTGAGTTGGGGAAAATATCTAAATCTGAATTGGAAAAATTAAAACCTGAATGTGAAATGTGAAATGTGAAATTAGGTTCTTGGGTTGAACACAATTTTTTTTTTTTTTTTAATTTGTCAAATCTAAAGAAATTGGGTTCATTACAAATTTAGGGTTCTATAGTTGTGATTGTGTAAACAAATAAATAATTATTTTATGGAATCTAAAACTAGAGAATCCTACAGGAACTCCATTAGTATAAAATATATATACATATATATACTTTCTTGAATTTATTATTATTATTATTAATTTGTTCAGAACCAGAGTTGGATTGTTGTTTTTACTTTGTTTAAAGTTTAGACAAAGAGCCAAAAAATGAATGACTATAAAAAATATAAGAATTTGAAAGTTTTACACTAACAATTGGTTTTGACTTCTGTTTTTGGTGCAGGATTCAAGGAAATATACAGGCATAGTGGAGGACTAATGTTGTGATTACGAGACAATTGACGGTTTTAATGGAGAAGTTTTACATCCTTTGCTCCAAGAGCTTGTCACAACTCCATTTTTTTCGATATTTCAAGGTCTAGTATGAATTGACTTTGGCTCAAAGTGGATGAATTTTATTTAATGAAATATGAGTTTCATTTAATTTTTGTTACTATCACATTTTTTTTTTTCTAGTGGTGAATTTTATAAATTTTGTTGAAAGACTTCAATATTTGCATATTTGAATGATGTTTTTGTCTTGGGAAGAAGGAAAATTGTATTAATTGGAAGCTGAAATAGGGCAAGAAAAGTGAACCCATTTGGTTTTCTACTTTTCTTCATAATTTAACCAATCTCCCTAGGAATTCTCCAAGTTTGATACGATTCAAATCTATAACATGTTTATCCAATTGCACCATCCATTCCATTAGCCTTTACTATTATATGTTACCAAGTTAGAGCTAGAACTTATCTACCTAATGTAGTTATGTCTTGTACTAACACTTTATTTGTCTTGAATACACTCAATTCCTACTGTTAAAGGTATGTTGAAGTAATCTATTAGAGCCAATTAATCTATTGTATCCCTCCCTTGTGACAAATTGGAACAAAAGAGTAGGATAGGATATTAAGCAGTAGTAGTAGTAGTTCAGAAAATGAAAGTCAAAAAATTAAACAAGTGCAACACAAACCACCAAACTAATTTGGAAAAAAGAGAGAAAAGAAAAGGGTAGGTGATGTGATATAGAATACTTTAGTAACTGTTTGTTCAATTCAATAAAGGAAAATGCTATTTTATCATCTTTTTTTTTTTTTGGTTTACAAATATAAGTTCGCCTTTAAGGTCGTGTGGTTTTCTGGGATTTGTTAGTTCCACAATTTTTGTTTTTTAAAGTTGTTTTATGTCTTTTATTTATTAGCGCCTATGTGTGGTTGTGCCGCTTTAGTGGTTTTTTTTATTATTATTATTTTGATTGGTTGGTTTGTTGAATTTCGTGCTTCCTTGATTTGGTTCGAGTGTTTGGATGAAGTGTGGTGGATAAAATTTTCATAACAAAAAATCTGCTATCTCTTTCTCTTCCCCTCACCCAGCTGCTTCTGCTTCTTCTTCTTCTTCTTCTTCTTCTTCTTCTTCTTTGTCTCTCTCTCTCTCTCTCTCTCTCTCTCTCTCTCTCTCTCTCTCTCTCTCTACTTTTGCTTCTTTTACCTGACCAAGTCAAAGCTTTTCATCCTCGTCACTTTACTGCCTTGCTTTTTCTTTTTTCTTTTTTTTTCTTTTCCTACTTCGATAATTGTTGTTTTGGAAACTTGGATGTTCATATTATATATATTTTTTGTTTAATGTTAGTATTTTAACGTTGGATGCCCTGTTTTTTGGTTTTTGAAATTCTTTAAATATTTGCTTAGTCCATTTCCAATCCTCACCTATACTTCTACTCAAAATTATGTTTTTATGCAGTTTTATATATTACGAATAACAATCTTTTTAAATTAATGGCGTCTAAAATCTAACTCCTTTTTTATCATGCTTTTGCTACTATCAAAGTACATAATGAAGAGTGTTCCTGTGGTCGATCCAGGAGAAAGGAAGATTCCAATGCTGTGACAATCTGTTAAATTGATTAAGTTAATTTTTCTTTTTAGCTAATGAAATCTTAGTTAAAGGAAGATTCCAATGCTGTGACAATCTGTTAAATTGATTAAGTTAATTTTTCTTTTTAGCTAATGAAATCTTAGTTTCAAATTCACACCAATTCAGGGTACCAAAATTCATGGCTTGAGGGTTTTGGGTAAGATTAATCTCTTCTAAACTATTCTATATTTTCTATTATGTTGGTGTGAATATGTGATGCTTTTGGTGTTGGCATCAGTAAGCACTCCAACTCATTGAAAGTGGCATGTTGAACTACTTAGCCTAAACAGAAATGAAAAGGGCAACAGATATGACGGAATGGTAGAGACCATTATGTTTATTTTCCTCATTTTTCAGCTGTTTTATTTTTCATTTTCCATATATGGTACTTGTTATATGCTTGAGAGCTAAACTCTTATATAAACTTTTCTAGGTACTACATCCTTTTACTGAGAGCTTACTTTTATGTGGTTTAGAAAGATTTGCAATGTTTGCAAAAAGCTACCCCACAAACTCAAAAAGGTGATGTCCAAATTATGGGACTTAAGTGATGATGTGGGAGCCGAGCATTAGGGGATGTAAAGAGGCCGAATATTATTCTTAGAGAATCGAGATATATACATTGCATTCGGCCCCGTCTTATATAAATTCAGAGGTATACTAATCTTCTATAGAACCAGTTGAGCGAGGAGTCGAGCGAAGGTTGGTCAGCAACAGAAAGAGCCGAGTAAATAATTGCACGGTGGACTAAAGGTGGGCCCAACCCTGAGGCCTAGAGGAAAATATAAATAGAGGAACATCAACCAAAGAGAGGTATGTGAGAAGAAGTAAGCTTAACTTAAGATAGAAGTAACCAAGAGAGTATACACTGACTTATTCGTCAGAGTGCTAATTCTGGCACCCCCGACCGGAGTGTTCATTCCTTTTCAGGTTGCTAGCTGAGGAACTCAAACGTCCCATTGGATCCAAAGAGTATTTCCAAACTACTTCTCTACAATTGGCATCGTCTGTGGGAATACTCTAGCACATCCATGGTGGGCGTGATGGAAGATCCTTTGGCAGTCGCTGACAACCTTACACCACGAGTCGATACGACTCCAAGCACCATGCTGGGACCAAAAAACATTACTGCACGAAGAGCCTTGAACTTCGATTTAGCTGATGAAACAATGCAAGCGATTATGGATCAGGCGAAACAAAATGAACAAAGGTTGGAGAACATGATGGCTGAGAACGAGCGCCTTTGACAGAATTTGGCCTTGGAGATGGCAAAATCCCAACAGGCCGCGCGCCAAGATCTGCCACGACCTCTGAGAAAAGATGGTCGACGACCTCGAGTTCGGAGACAAGATAGTGGCAGTGATTCTGACTCCTCATCGCCAGAACCCAAAAAGAATGGGTGAGTCGAAGTCTCCAGTTCTTCTGAAGGAAGTCCGCGTGCACGGACTAAGAGAAGAAGAAATGATTCAGACGAAGAGGACCAACATGACCCCTTTGTGCGACGGATCACAAGGGCAGTACTACCCAAAAAGTTCAAGGCTCCATCGTTCACCCTATACGATGGAAAATCGGATCCCACTGACCATATCCGTCATTATAAGAAGCCATGATGCTACATGCAGACGATGAGGCTCTCATGTGCCAGATGTTTGAGGGCAATTTAGGACCATTGGCTGTCAGATAGTATTATAAGTTGGAACCAACGATGATCAAGAGCTTCCATCAATTACAGAAATCCTTCAGGGCAAGATTCATCACCAATGAGGCCCAGCCGAAGCAAGCCGACTCTCTCTGGGCAATGCAAATCTAACCAGGGGAAACCTTACGAACGTATTTGGCGCGCTATTGGGAATGCTTTAATCTTGTGGATGACGCCTGCAACGACTCCATGGCCATCACTACCTTTAAAATGGGGTTGCACCCTAATAGTGCCCTCCGCAGCTCCTTGACCAGAAGGCCCCCCCAAAACAGTCTAGTCGTTGATAAAGAAAGTCAAGAAATACTATAGAGTAGAAGATGACGCCCTGCGGGTTAAAGCCGAGCACAAGGCCGACAAGACGGCCTCTTCTGAGATCGTTCAACTGATAAATTCTGCACCATCGCGAAGCCCTGACCCACGGAATCAAGCTAAACGAGACAGAAGATGGGATTCGTGCTGACCAAATGACTAATGTTCCCACCGAGCTAGTGAACAACTTCAAGTGGATAGCAGGCGCACAAGGTGCGCGGACAAGAAATATACTGAGTTGTCGGAGCCAATCAGCATTGTTATGTCTAAAGTTTAACACCTTCCGTTCTTCAAATGACCATAAAAAATGGTGGGACCTCCCCGACACGAGGAGACAAGATAGGCGGTGTGAATATCACAAGGACCACGGCCATGATACCGAGAGTTGTTATACGTTGAAGGATCACCTTGAGGAACTGGTACAAGACGGTCGGCTTAAGAAGTACGTCCGAAAAGACAACGCAACCAAAACAATAGTTTTAAGGCAGGATTCACCTCCACTCAGCGTAATCCATATGATATACAGCTTGTCGATAGTATCTGCGATTCATACAATTCAGTCGAATCTTGACCTCCAAAAGCAAATCACACCAGCCAAATGGCCCCATGAAGCTCCGAGTATTACCTTCGACGATTCTGATTTGATCGGCGTAACGCTCCCCCACATTGATCCATTGGTCATTGAACTACGCGTAAGCCGATTCATCGTTGACCGTGTTCTTATTGACCAGGGGAGTACTTTAGAAGTCATATACTACAAGACCTTCATCAAACTTGGGTTCATCGAGTCGGATCTGTCTCCAACTCATTATCCGTTATTCAGCTTCAACGCTAATCCAGAATACCCGCTGGGCAAAATCATGCTACCAGTTCGAGCGAGCTCCTGAGCAATGGATGTGGAATTCTTGGTTGTCAAGCTGCCTTCGCCGTATAATCTCATCATGGGACGAACTTGGCTGCATGCCATGCACGCCGTACCAAGCACCTATCATCAACTGTTCTGCTTCCCGACTGAACGCGGCATTGAACAAATTCGTGGTTCCCAGAAATCGGCACAAGCATGTTATCTTCTTGCTGCAAAGACACCAAGAGAGCTGTAAGTGAATTCTATTAAGGTGCCAGATCGAGAGAGCTCAACGATGTTGGATGGCTTCCAAGTGAAAAGGCCACGGAAGCCCTGGATCGAGTTGAAATTGACGGGAATCCTGACAAGTTCTTCATGGTTAGCGCATCCTTGAATAAAATCGATAGACAGCAGCTAATTACCTTCTTACTCGGCAACCTTGATGTATTTGCATGGTCACTGTATGAGATGCCGAGGGTAGATCCATCTGTTTCTCAGCATCATTTAAATGTCGACCCCAAATGTAAGCCGATTATTCAGAAAAGCCGGCAGTCAGCCGTAGAACACACTGCTGCCGTTGTTGAGGAAGTGGACTGGTTGCTTGATGCTGGGGCAATCCGGGAAGTGACCTAGCCTACATGGTTGTTGAATACTGTGGTTGTAAAGAAGAAAAATAGGACTTGGCGTGTCTGTGTGGACTTCACAGACTTAAATAAAGCTTGCCCCAAGGATTGTTTTTCTCTCCCCAGAATTGACCAACTCGTAGACGCCACGGCTCGTCATCAACGTATGAGCTTCCTTGATGCCTACAGAGGCTACCACCAAATTGCAATGCATCCGAAGAACCAAGACAAAACTGCATTCCTCACCCCAAGAGGAACTTATTGCTATAAGGTTATGCCTTTTGGGCTGAAGAGTGCAGGGGTAACGTACCAAAGACTAGTCACTGCCATGTTCAAGGAGCAACTCGGCCGTACTATGGAAGTGTACATTGACGATATGGTGATCAAATCCAAAGAAGAGCAAACTCATCTAACCGATCTGGAAGAGACATTCGGCATTTTATGTAAGTAAAAAATGAAGCTAAACGCTTCCAAATGTGCATTTGGGATCGGATCCGGCAAATTCCTTGGCTACATTGTCAACCACCGAGGAATCAAAGCCAACCCGAGGCAAATCATAGCAATCCTAGAACTTGGCTCCCCTCGATCGGTGAAGGAGATTCCAAAGTTGATGGGGATGGCCGCCGCACTCAATAGGTTCATCAGTCGTTTTGCAAATCGCTGCCGACAATTCTTTCATACCCTACGGCAGGGTAAAGCTTTTGAATGGACCTTTGAGTGCGAAGCCACTTTCAACGGTCTAAAGACTTACCTTCGATTAGTTCCACTCTTGACAACACCTTCGGCAGGTGACCCACTCATTTTATATCCGGCAGTTTCCGATCAGGCCGTCAACACCGTACTATTAAAGGAAGAGCTTGGGGAGCAGCGGCCAATGTATTATGTGAGCAAGGCAATGATTGACGCCGAAACATGTTACCTTCTGTTGGAAAAACTCATCCTAGCCCTCGTCATGGCAGCAAGAAAATTGATGCATTACTTTCAGGGGCATACCATCGAGGTACTAACGGACTACCCCCTCCGGTCAGTACTCCGTAGTGTAAAAGCATCAGGGCACGTTTCAAAGTGGGCTCTTGAACTCGGCCAGTACAATATTCAGTTTCTACCTAGAACCTCAATCAAGGGGCAAGTGCTTGCCGACTTTGTGGCCAAATTCACTGGGGGTCTTGCTGACTTCAAGTCTGATCAAACTCAACCTAAACCAAACTGGAGAATTTATGTTGGGGACATTTGGCAGTGGTACTGTGATGGATCGTCTAATCAACACGGCAGTGGGGCGAGCATAGTGATCATGGCTCCCAACGAGGCAATAATTGAGCAGGCGATCAAACTTGGCTTTGAAGCATCGAACAATGAGGCCAAATACGAAGCATTGTTAACCGAATTACGGAATGCACTTGTACTTGGTGCTCAGCGACTGTTTGTCTTCTCCGACTCAAAGCTGGTCATCAATCAATTGAAAGGGGAATACGCAGCTAAAAATGACCGAATGGCAGCTTACATGAAAACGGCGAATTCTTTACTGGCAAAATTCGACCATCATGAATTAAATGAAATAACCCGGGATCAGAACACACACGCCGACACCTGACTTGCCTAGCTTCCGCCATCAACTCAGAAATTAAACGGACAATTGAGGTAGGATTCATCCCTGAGCCGAGCTTTGCCTCCTCAGAGTCGGTTCAGATCAATGTCATAGAATCAGGTTCGAGTTGGATAGACCCTATCGCCGCATTCCTATCTTCTGAACAGCTCCCGACGGACAAGAAAGAAGCACATAAGCTGTGAAACAAAGCCCTGCGATATTACTTGGATCCGCAAGGAAAGCTCTACAAGAAATCCTTTTCTGGTCCATACCTAGAATGCATTCATTTGGATAAAGTCGTGGAACTCTTGACTGAAATTCATGAAGGTAGTTGTGGTGCCCATTTTGGCGGACGCTCTTTAGCTCATCGATCTGTGACACAGGGGTACTATTAGCCGACAATGAGAGTTGATACCGACTGTTACGTCAAGAAATGCGAACAGTACAAGAAGTTCTCCCCTTTAACCCTTTTGCCTGCTGAAGAGTTGAGTTCTATAACCAGTCCTTGGTCGTTCGCCTAATGGGAACTTGACATCATCGGACCATTACCTCGTGCCCCAGACAACAAGTGATTTTTGATTGTCGTGACAGATTACTTCACGAAATGGGTCGAAGCAAAGGCACTAACGCACATTTGAGATACTGATGTGAAGCGTTTTGTATGGAGAAATATCATAACACGATTCGACATTCCAAGAGCATTTATCTTAGACAATAGCACCCAATTTGATTACGGCGTCTACCGAGAATTGTGCAGCAAGTATGGTATTTGGCCTTATTTCTCCACCTTGGCTTATCCATAGAGAAATGGTCAAGCTGAAGCCTCCAACAAAGCCATTTTGGACGACATCAAGAAACGATCGAAGAAATCTAAAGGAAAGTGGGTTGAAGAGCTCCCTAGTGTATTGTGGGCTCATCGCACTACACCAAGGCGATCAACTAGAGAAATGCCATTCGCCCTATGCTTTGGAAGTCAGGCAATTATTCCCCTGGAGATTGGCTTACCCACTCTGAAAATGAAGGTCTTCGATTTGGGCCGTAATGACATAATGCTAGCTTTGGATCTAACTCTGATTGAAGAACGACGAGACTGAGCCCTTGCGTCTGTGGCACGGTATTAGCAGTAGCTCACTAAATCATACAATCAATGTGTGCAGTTGCGACGTTATGTACCCGGGGAACTGGTTCTGAAGAAAGTACTTCCTGCTACTAAGAACCCCGCCGACGGGAAGCTAGGTCCCAACTGGGACAGCCCCTATCAGATTGAGTCAATCGCCGACACAGGGGCTTATCGGCTCAAAGACATATCTGGGATGAGTCTGCCACGCACTTGGAATTCCACGCATTTGCGTAAATTCTATCATTAACCCGACCTGTGGGGCATGATACTTGTTTTGAACGTTCACCATGTACAAATTTCACTTTCGCAATGCAAAGTCTCATATTTTCTCATTATGAAATTCAGTTCATTAAATCAAAAGCCTTCCGATTAAGCCTCTAAACACGGAGCCCCATGAGTGCATGTCACTTTTGGGCCGAATAAGTCTTTGGATTCAGAGCGCCCTTCGTAGATATCACGATTGGCCAAGTTATAAGCCTCTGAATTCGGAGCCCCATGAGTGCATGTCACTTTTGGGCCGAATAAGCCTCCGGATTTGGAGCACCCTTCGTGGATATCACGATTGGCCAAGTTATAAGCCTTCAGATTCGGAGCACCCTTCTTGGATATCACGATTAGCCAAGTTATAAGCCTCCGAATTCGAAGCCCCATGAGTGGATGTCATTATTGGGCCGAATAAGCCTCTGGATTCGGAGCGCCCTCCATAGATAACACGATTGGCCAAGTTATAAGCCTCCGAATTCAGAGCCCCATGAGTGCATGTCACTACTGGGCCGAATAAGCCTCCGGATTCAGAGCGCCCTTCGTAGATATCACGATTGGCCAAGTTATAAGCCTCCGAATTCGGAGCCCCATTAGTGCATGTCACTATTGGGCCAAATAAGCCTCCGAATTTGGAGCGCCCTTTGTGGATATCACGATTGGCCAAGTTATAAGCCTCCGAATTCGGAGCCCCATGAGTGCATGTCACTTTTGGGCCAAATAAGCCTCCGAATTCGGAGCACCCTTCGTGGATATCACGATTGGCCAAGTTATAAGCCTCCGAATTCGGAGCCCCATGAGTGCATGTCACTTTTGGGCCGAATAAGCCTCCGGATTTGGAGCGCCCTTCGTGGATATCACGATTGGCCAAGTTATAAGCCTCCGAATTTGGAGCCCCATGAGTGCATGTCACTTTTGGGCCGAATAAGCCTCCGGGTTCGGAGCGCCATTTGTGGATATCACGATTGGCCAAGTTATAAGCCTTCAAATTCGGAGCTCCATGAGTTCATGTCACTATTAGGCTGAATAGGCCTCCGGATTCGAAGCGCCCTTCGTGGATATCATGATTGGCAAAGTTATAAGCCTCCGAATTCGAAGCCCCATGAGTGCATGTCACTTTTGGGCTAAATAAGCCTGCGAATTCGGAGCGCCCTTCGTGGATATCACGATTGGCCAAGTTATAAGCCTCTGAATTCAAAGCCCCATGAGTGCATGTCACTTTTGGGCCGAATAAGCCTTCGGTTTCGGAGCGCCTTCATGGATATCACAATTGGCCAAGTTATAAGTCTCCGAATTCGGAGCCCCATGAGTGCATGTCACTTTTGGGCCAAATAAGCCTCCAGATTCAGAGCGCTCTTCGTGAATATCACGATTGGCCAAGTTATAAGCCTCTGAACTTGGAGCCCCATGAGTGCATGTCACTTTTGGGCCGAATGAGCCTCCGAATTCCGAGCGCCCTTCATGAATATCACAATTGGCCAAGTTATAAGCCTTCGAATTCGGAGCCCCATGAGTGCATGTCACTTTTGGGGCAAATAAGCCTTCTAATTTGGAGTGCTCTTCGTGGATATGACGATTGGCCAAGTTATAATCCTCCGAACTTGGAGCCCCATGAGTGCATGTCACTTTTGGGCCGAATAAACCTCCGAGTTCAGAGCGCCCTTCGTGGATATCCCGATTGGCCAAGTTATAAGCCTCCGAATTCGGAGCCCCATGAGTGCGTGTCACTATTGGGCTGAATAAGCCTCCGGATTCAGAGCGCCTTTCATGGATATCACAATTGGCCAAGTTATAAGCCTCCAAATTCAGAGCCCCATGAGTGCATGTCACTTTTGGGCCGTATAAGCCTCCAAATTCGAAGCACCCTTCGTGGATATCACGATTGGCCAAGTTATAAGCCTCCGAACTCGGAGCCCCGTGAGTGCATGTCACTTTTGGGCCGAATAAGCCTCCGAATTCGGAGCCCCATGAGTGTATGTCACTTCGGTTTCATGAGATAATTAACAAGCATAAACACAATTGGCGAAAGATGAACGAGGATTGATAATATGCTTAAACGTAAACTGAAACAACATGCAAACATGTAAAATAATACGTTTTATTGAATTAATCGATAAATACATAATTCGCTCCAAATCTATGATTAGAGCGATACAATATGTTTAATTTTATTCAGCATCCCCCTCGTTATCGCTCTTCTTAACTTCGAAGGCCAGAAAGGGAAAATGACGACTTTGATACAATGGCGACGCCGAATCAACGCATGTTACCCGGAGAGCCTCTTTGGCCTGGAGAGCCTTGATCCAACCGTGCTTAAATCCACGGTTCTCACATCGGCAGACCTCCTCGGCGAGCTTTTCCTTAGCCCTCTGTATGCCAACTTTCCGGCCATCGTGGAAGCCTTGCTCATAAGATCTAGTCTTTGCGGCCTCCATTGCAAACATGCTCGCTGTCTCACGATAGGCAATTGCGTGAGTTATGAGCCATTGGGTCACCCTTTCCTCCACGATCGGGTTAGACTAGACGACCAAATGTGTCTCGGCAGTTTTGGCCTTTTCCAGTCACGCTCGGCCTTCTCCACGCAAGCTTCTAAGTTTCGAATGCGCTTATTCTTCTGCTCTATATCCCGCCATGCGGCACGCAGACGCATGCCGACTTCATAGGCGGTATACTGCCCTTTCACTGCTCCATGGATACCCTTCCGAAACACTTTGAAATCCTGTCGACCGAACATCGACTACTGGACTTCTGGTGGAAAAATCTGTCGAGCGAACTCAACTGCCACATTTGGGTCGTAAACAATTGAATCTGCTTCCGTCATCGGTTTGTTCCCCACAAAAACTACAAAACTCAATGGGCGCATCGTCATGCCAGATTCGCCTTTCACTCGCGGTCGAGAGGAGTTTCCCCGTTGCTGTTTTTCCCTTCTGGGAGACCTACTTCGACGATATGGGGATTGACGTTTTTCCCGCTCCCTTGGCGTCCTACTTCCTGTGCGCATGGGCTCGCCACTTCGATTCATCTCTGTATCCAGCTCAGCCAATGTCCTCCATTTTCCTCTGCTGTTGAAGAATAGTCTATTTAACATTTGCACTTGTCTAACCTTCCTCAGCAGACTGGTTTGAGTAGTCTGAGCACACTAATGGGACCTACGTGCACGAGACACACCCCATTTATTCCTTATGGGTGTAGCACCCCCAAGGCGATCTCATTAATGCTAAACTTCAAAAGCCTTACGCCAGTTCATGCATTGGCTAGGGCAAGGGCAGATTAATCAATCTAATCGGCCAAATAACTAAGCCTGGCACCGATCTACTCATGTGCCACAGCCACTCCATGAACTAATAGCATTCGGCGTTCCAGTTCATGCATTGGCTGAGGCAAGGGCAGATTCATTAATCTAACCAGCCAGACGACAGGGCCCTGAGTTGATTTTCTTGTTCGGCTAAATTAAGGTTAAATTACTTAATTGCCAAGCTACACTGTTATCTAATTGGTAACTATGCAATGGGATATTTAATTTACTTATCTCATGATCCTACGTCCTATCGGATCGATAGTTAGCATGCACAACAGACAATGATCATTTTAACCAAAGTAGTGAAAAGCAAAACTCTTCATTAATATCAAAAATTGCGTACAGCTAATAGTGAAATGAAAAGGAAATTTTCATTAATAAATTGAGCGCAGATAGTAGCTAATTTATACATGAAAATTACCTTGAACTAATAGAAATCTGCTAAACAGAAATTACAATTGTTCATTAAAGATGCCTAACAAAAATCAAAATGTCACCCAAGTCAGTCTTCAGGGTAAGATGCTAGCAGCTCAACGTCCACTTGCTCGAACGGAATTGACTGGGCCAATGTCACGTTCGCAGCAGCAAGGGCTTTGAGCCAGCCATGTTTGAAGCCCCGATTCTCGAACTTGGGGACTTCCTCTACATAGTTCTCCAACGCGGCGTCCTTCCCAGCCTGGAACACTTTGGTAAACTCAGAGTCGACTTGCTCCTTTGCCTTCTTCGATTCTACCAAGTCAGCTTCCAGCTTGGCAATCACCTCCTTGGCTAACTTGAGCGCGTCCTCGCTTGCATTTGCCCTTTCCTCGGCGGCCAATTTGAGCTGGTCAGAACCCCGCGCCTTTTCGGCTTAGGCTTCAACCCTTGAACTTTCTTCCGCCGCTCTTGCCACCTTGCGCTCGGCTTTTTGAGTGGCCTCTGTAGCCTTGCCCTTCTCGCTTTCAATCTCCGTCTTCAGAAAGGCAATCTGTTCAATAGCATCGTGTTGACGGTGACCTATCTCAACTATCATTTTCGCTACCTGTAAAACAGGGAATTAGAATAAAAACATAATAGTAATAATATAGACAGAAGGCGGCAGACAAGGATCAAGTCATATACCAGTATGGTCGACTGAGCGGCTAATGCTATCGTTATCAAGTCAGGTTCCACCCGAAAAGTTGCCCTGTCAACTGGCAGTGAAATTGAGGAGGCCATACTCAAGGCCACTGTCGGATCTTTAGGAGCCAATGCATCAGAGGAAATGGGCACGTTTTTTATCCTTGGTTGAACCACGAATAGCACAACCGAGTCTGACTCTTCTATGCGCGGCCGTTCGTCCACAACTGAGTCTGACTCTTCCATGTACGGTAGCTTGTCAGTTGGGAATCCCTCGGAGCCGACTTCGCTCTCGGCAGGACCTTTCTCCCCCCTCTGATTGCTACATTGACTCAACCGTTCGGCTGGCCTCTCCTTCTCGGCAGTCTTAATTTAAGCCATTTCTTCCACAACAACTGGTGGAGAAGACTCAGTTGTGGTAGCAGGTTTAGATCAGAGGGTCTCGACCCTCTTCTGGGCGGCCATCCGTTCGGCATTTTTCTTCTTGGCAAGTTGCGTGAGTGATAACCCAACCATATCTTTAGGGTACGCGCCGAGAAGGTCCCCTAACTCTGTAAAGATGTCTTCGAATGAGACGTCCCTGTGGCCAGAGGTGGACGGAGGGTTGGATAAATTGACGCTGGTTTCCACCAAGGCCAACTTTAAAGACTCGTCTACCTCGGCTTCAGACTGGCTTGACTCCTTAGCGACCTCTTTGGCTACTTCCACCTACTCTGAATCGGATGCCTCCAAACCAACTTGCCTCAAGTTTTTGAAGTCGGTTAAGATAAGGGCCGTAAGATACTCTTCAACCCTCGGAACTAGAATGTTGTCCGCCTCCAAAAATGTCGTCTACGTCGGCTCGTATTGAAGAAGAATGTGGGCTGCCCTCCCTTGTTTCTGAAGGCTTGAATGGCCGAAGTATTGGAGCACAACTTTGATTTCCGCAAGAACGGAGTCGTCGGTTGAAACCAAAACTTTTTTCAAATTGTTTCTTGTACAAGTAAAACCATAAGACCATGAAAATAAAGCCAAATACATATAAGGAAGATAAACACAATGAGCTATAGTCTCCATCTAGGAATAGGATCTAGGCGGTCTTCGCCTTCGCCAAATTTCTAGTTACCTCGGACAACGACCATGACATCATCAACTTGCTTGCTAGAGCTGGCAAGCATAGTCACTAATTGATGGTTGGTGTCCTTGGCCTTGAGGAAAAAGCGCCTATGTCGGCCAGAAGACTTGGCCAAGGCATAACAATGCCAAATAGTAAGTATGCCGAGATTGATCCTAAGGCGACGGTTTAACTCTATAATCCCCATTATGATTTGGAAGAAATTTACATTAGGTTGGGAAGGGATTAGAACCCAATGGCGAAGGACGGCCCTAAGAAATAGGTGAAGGGGGAAATGGACTCTGCCCTCAGCAATTGATAAAAGAGGGAAGACGATTGTGCTTTGATCATCCCTCTCCATATCAAGGGTGCTGTCTGTCACGAGCAACAGATGGACGTCGTCGAGGATGGAAAAATGGCATCGAAAGCTAGAGACTCAATCCGCAGAAAGGAGGTCTTTCAAATGCTTTGCCACTTTCGTCAATCTATGGAATACGCTAAATTGAAAACAAACAAGGAAATGGGATTCGAAATAAAGAGAAAGAGAACTTACAAGAGATGGAGAAGACAATGAAGAATGGACAGAGGTTGCAGAGGTATATCGGAAGGCAGACCAAGAGCTTCAAGTGTTCAAAAAATATACACGCATTCGAAAAGACAACAAAATTTGAAATCATAATAATAAATGAAAGAAATGTACGAAGGGGTGAGAAGTTGTAATGATGACCGAAAAGCGCGTGCGTTCTGACACTCGCGTTGGAATGAGGTTAACTACCGAATTTCGGCTTTGACTTTTCAAGTTCGAAACCAAACACGCCAGCTAACTATTGTTAGTGGCGTGTTTGGAGGGCAATTGTGGGAGCCGAGTATTAGAGGATGTAAAGAGGCCGAATATTATTCTTAAAGAATCAAGATATATACATTGCATTCAGCCCTGTCTTATATAAATTCAGAGGTATACTAATCGGCCATAGAACCAGTTGAGCGAGGAGTCGACTGGAGGTTGGTCAGCAACAGAAGGAGCCAAGTAAATAATTGCACAGTGGACTAAAGGTACGCCCAACCTTGAGGCCCAAAGGAAAATATAAATAGAGGAACATCAACCACAGAGAGGTATGTGAGAACAAGTAAGCTTAACTTAAGATAGAAGTAACCAAGAGAGTATACACTGATTTATCCGTCGGAGTGCTAATTTCGGCACCCTCGACCGGAGTGTTCATTCCTTTGCAGGTTGCTAGCTGAGGATCTCGAGCGTCCCATTGGATCCAAAGAGTATTTCCAAACTACTTCTCCACAGATGACTTTACCAAAGTTATTAGCATGGGCCATTCTTTCAAAGGAGGAAGTAAGTCGGACAAGTAAAGATCGTAATTCATCTACATTTCATAAAGAGGAATTAAGATATGTGCATTTTTTCATTAATTTAATTTATAGAGACATTTATGTCTCTTTACACAAGATGTTTTTGTTTGTTTATAATGGTCCTATATTTTGTGAAACCATGAAAAGCTTTCCCCTGTTTACTGTCCCTTAGGTGGTTTCTGGCTTTCCCAGTGTATTGAAAACCTTGACCTGTCTTACTTTGAGGTAATGAGACAGCCAAGTAGGTCAATTATAACATGGATAGGTTGATTGATGAGTTGTCAACAGCTTTAGCTTTTGTTCATCAAAATAAATGTTTCTCAATTTTTTATTTTTTATTTTTTTGGGTTTTTTTTCCAATAATTTATCTTCGTCGGAAAACAGTTTAGATATAATGGTTGAATTGACAGAATCATTCTTGCATATATATCTATGAAATCAGAGCAAATTTCACAGCAATATTGGTGGTGTTTGGGAAAGTTTTTTTTTTTTTTTTCACTAAAAGACAAATTGGTTATAAAACCAAAAAAAAAAACAAATCTAAACAAAATATCATATCAAACCCCATAATTATTTCACTTTTTCTCTCACAAACATCACATCCAACCACAAAAAAAATAAACAATCTTCCCAAACAGAAAAAAAAAAATTCTCCAATAATATCCTACAACTAAAAAAACCTACAAAAAAAACCCACTTTCCAAACACCCACATTATTAAACTGATATTTTACTCACAATACAATAATCCTAGTTTATGCACCAAGAAGTGTAGTCCTTAAGACAGTAAGCCCCCCAAATAAGGGTAGATCCCTATTTCTTTATAGAATATGGGATTATTTCCTTTATGTTATGGTATTGGATGAATTTTAGATTTTCTGTTAACTATTCCTACTTTTGTTGCAATTTGGGTTTTTTTCCCTACCGAATTATTCATTGGACCATTCAAGGTAATGGATTTTTATGGTCACCTTTCTATGTGGCACATCAAAATGCATCATTCTTTCTCCGTTTTATTTTTATTTGTTTTATATTTACATTAGTTTATTGACCCGATACGTTTGTTAGTGTAAATAAACCATAAGCAAAGTACAACTTTGAACTTTTCCAACTATAGAAGAAAAACTTGCACTGCTCTAGGAATTCAACTTCATCCTAATTTAAAATTTTGTACTAACAGCATTTAATTTCTTTGACATTGAGCCGTCTTTCTACGTTTTAAATAATATTTCAAATGTAGCAATTGTACCACCTTAGCTTGTGTGGAAACTCAGGAATGAGTGTCTATTTAAAAAGGCAAAGCCAGATTTTGCAGAGTTGATTGAGTTGGTAAAGGTCAGAGTTGCTGTAACAATCCCAATCTATGATTAGCCTATAAACCATGATTAAGAATGCCTAATACGTAATTAAGATGAAATTCTAGTTAATTGCATGAGTCATGTGTTATTTGCACTATATCTGTCTGTTATAGAGTTATTTGTTCAGAATTTTGTTTGTCTCTGCGAATTGAAGGCCTTATTGGCCACATAATACGAAATTGACTAAGATTACGTGGTATTTAGGATTTTTGGAAAATTTTGGTAGGTTCAATTGAAACTCAATTTGGAATGAAATAGTTAGAATAAAATAATGCAAATTAATTATTTTAAGCTTAGAGTTAATTAAGTCCCTTACTTAGTCTATATAAGGCCAATATATTCTAGAATCAATTCATTCTTCATTTCCTTGAGCCTCAAAAATGTAGAGAGAGAGAGAGAGAGAGAGAGAGAGAGAGAGAGAGAGAATGTAGAATATTGAACTCAACATAGGAATTGTTAGAGGAATTGGGGAGATTAAGAGGAAGATCAAAGAATTGCTCAATTTTGGAAGAATTGAACCTACACTTGAGAATTCAAAGCTTGAGGTAGGAATTCACTCCTTTAGTTGTGTAGTTGTAGCACTTAATGCGTGAATTCAAGAGATTAAAGTGGTTAAATAAGATAATTTAGCTTAAAGAGTAGAGTTTGGACCAACTCATGCATTGCATGCATAATTCATGAAGTTTTGAAGTTGTTTTCAAAGAATTTCCACATGCATGTTTATTTTTGGCCATGGTTTAAGAATTTGACATGTTTTTGAACTAAACATCTCACTTGATCATGATTTGGAGGCATTAAATTCAATTTGTTGCATGCATGCTATGTTTTCATAATTTCAAGTTGACTTTTGGAATAATTCACATGCTTTTGAGCCTTGATTTTGTGAAACGATCTTAATTCACAATATTTTACAAGTTTACATATGTTTCCTCAAGTTTTGGGCCTAAAAAGATGTGTTTTGTTGGTTTGAATTTGAGTTTTGAAGCTTGGAGAGCAATTTGGAAATTAGAGAATTATGCATCACTACTTGAGCGACGGAAGTTGCACTCGAGCGACCACACTTATTTTCGATCCCCTGTTTGAGCGTAGGAAATTTTGCTCGATCGTAAAATTCATGCTCCCAGAAGTTTTACAAAATTTTACAAACCGGTCGAGTGACCGAAGTTGCGCTCGAGCGAAGACCCTTTTTATTCACTCTTTGGCTCGAGCAACCATCGAGCGTCTGTCGAGCAAAAAAATCAAGCAACTAGTACTTTTGTAGACTTTGCAAATTGCTTAAGCGATCAATGTTGCACTCGAGCGGACTACCCTGTTTTTGAAAATTTGACAAATTGTTTCACGTCACATTTTGGCATCCTCATTGCATCTTAGGCATTTCTAAGCCATGATTAAAAATAAAATGAGTTACGTACTTTCTGAGCGTGTGTTTTAGCTTGTATCTGTTCTGTGTTTGTGTAGGTCACACGCTATAAACAGCCTGGTTTATCTGCTTAATATGTTCTGCAATTGAAGCCATCTGTGAGTAATAACTCTGTAAAGTTATTTTTAAATTTAATTACTTTTTGATGATACGAAATGATCAGTTTTCTAAAATACTATGCTTTGTATAAATGAATGATTGTCCAAGTTTTTGAAATGTATTCGTGGCATTCTTAGTTTCAGATGACATTTGTTATTTGTTCTGTTACGTCCCAATTATGGGCCAACTGTACGTCTCACGAGCCAACTGTTATGGATCCTTCTATATATGTCCCATTTATGGGCCAACTGTACATCTTATGAGCCAACTGTACTGTCTCCGTGCATGTGAGTCAACAGTATGCCTTCATGGCCGTCCATTTATGGGCCAACTGTTTCTGTTAGTGCTAATGGATGTACCATGTACGATTAATTGTAAACTCTGATTATGAATATGATTTTGATTCTGATTCTATTTCTACTATGAATATTGATTTCTGAACAAGTATATGGATTCATTTTTGATATAAACTGAATTTTGTTTATGTATCCGTTGTGGACAACATTCATTAAACCCTTTACCCTGTTATTATTCACTGGGCTCCAGCTCATTGTATTATTTTATGTATGTAGGTGAGCAGACGTGTGACCAGGTTTAGTAATGATTGCCTGGAATTCTATTTTGTTGGCCAACTTTCGTGCCTCCCGCGGAGGTTTTGGAAAAAGTCAAGTGGTCGGGTTTTGTGGACTAAGTGTAAGACTTTGTATTCTTTTCTTGAAATCTGAACAACTTCCTGTTTATCTATATATTGGGCTAAGTCCCATTCTAGTTTTATCTATATATGTAAGTGACGTAAAACTAATGTAAATATGACATCACATGTGTATAAATAAAGTTTTAAATTATCTGTCTCATGTATGTCTGCACAGCTCTATGGACAGGTATTTTTGTAAGTTGCTTCTGCTAGCCCCTTAATTATATTTCATTCTATACAGAGGCCTTTGGTAATCCAAGGATTACTGGCCGGTTACAACGCTAAACCTATTAGGGCGGGTTGGGGTCATGACAGTTGCTATGTGGGCAAAATCAAATTTCAAAGAGTTGAAATACTCAGTTCATGATTTAGTCTCTAATCTGGTGCAGGTATGCTATTGTGTGTAATAGGGTGTTAACCTCATTGCTGCTGTTGCAAGAATGGAGTGAATCTAGTTGTTGCTGCTACTACTGGTAGGTGCTGTTTTGTTTTATTTTCCCTTGGTAGTGCTCAGTTAATTCTACTTGATGCTGGTACTAGTTGTTGTTGATTGTTGCTGCTACAGTTCAATTCTGCTGTTGCTGTTGATGCTGATTGTTGCTGTTGTTTAATCCAGAGATGGGAAATAGAAGTATGAACTTGTAGTAGCTTGAAAATGCAGGGAATGGTAGATCTGGTGCTTGGCTGCTTGTATTTCTTGTTGTTTGCTATTTGGTTGTTTGTATTTTTTTTGGCTACTTGTATTTCTCTTTATCTTACTCCTCTTTTGGTTGGTTTCTCACCAGCTTAGTGTTGTGCTAGAAAATGATTTCGGTGTGCAAATTGGTGCCAACCTAGTTGGGATGAGTTTGCATACTCTTAACTCTTTGTGCACTCACCTCTCTTTCTTGATGTTTTAGTTGACCTTTTTCATTGTTCGAATCTTCTCATCAATAAAGTTTGTTTTGCTGATCAAAAAAAAAAATGTATATATATATATATATAAAGTGATGAATGCTAGTTAAAGTTTAACATACATTCTATGTATTATGTATGTCTCATACATCCCAACTCCTAAAAACTGCACATGTATTATACTTATTTTCCAGGTGGAGCTTCAAGAAGGTCCTTTGGATCAGTTCACACATGAGATGGAACCCTTCCTACACAAGCAAGGGATGCCTGTTAGGTTGAACAAAGGTTTGTGACTGATTTACTTTGTTTTATTCTCTTCAGTTTGCAAATTATGTAGTGTGTGTGTGTGTGTATCATTGACCTGGCTCATGCTGAGCAGGGGTGGTGGAGCTTGTTTCAGACTTTATTGTTTATGAAGAGGGGAAGCCATTATCCCCAGAGTCAGTTTGCATACTAGTTTGTTCTTAACTCTTTTCTTAAATTTTGACTGTCATGTGACTAATAGGTTCCATCTCCTTATCATGTGAATTTTTTTTTTGTATCCACACAAACAGATACTTTGTGTGTGCATGCATGTGTAGGTTAAATCTTTTATGTGTACATTTAATAATTGAAGAGGTGCATAATACTCAAATTTGTTGATATGTTTGATTGAAAACAATGCCATTTTGTTTTTGGTCCTTTATATTATTTCATTATACGAAACCACTGCATATTTCACATGTGTTAGCTGCTTCAAGTACGATATTTTTTTGTTGTTAAATTTGTTATACTAACATTGGACTTTCAAGACATTATTAAGCTTTCGTGGCATGTGCACAGTTTTTTATAAGTCGTTAGGGTAAGAGAAACTCAAATCTGATTTGATTGTTTTAATGCAACGTCTGCTTGGTACCAAAATGGCTACCTTCCGACAATATATAATATAGTAGTTTTTTAGCTATTTCAATCTAAGTAATTTAATTGATTGGAATAACAATGAACCTCTAAGTGAATTATATAGGCAAATTTTCTTCACAATACCATATAAATTATTGTAGACAAGTTGGTTCCTTCTAAATAATAGTTTTTTTTTCCCCCTCCCCCCCCCCCCCCTCTCTCTCTCTCTCTCTCTTTCTTGAGGAATTTTCAAGACCCATGCTTAATGGGAATTTTTTTTTCTCCCTTCAATTTGTGTGTGCATACTATTCAAAAATTGGTGTACATGATGCTAGACGAAGTTCTAATAGAGCTAACCTTCATAATTAATTTGATTTTATGTTGCAGCATTACTATGGGTGAAAGGTTGTGCTTCTTATTATTGTTTCTAAATAAAAGCCTCACTTTGCACTCTATGGGTGCCACTTCAAATAAAGATCATGTTTACATTGAGTTTGGCTTTGATTGCTTTGCATTCATACATGCGTGTTCATTTTCATAATACCTTATGATCTATAGAAGAAAGGTTTTTTGACTCTTAATACTTGCCAAATTTCATTTAATAAATATGGTGTTTCCATTTGTCTTTCTTGTACTCATTCTCGCAGATTGTGAGACTTCCAAGTCAAGCTACCAGGTTTTCCAAAGTGAGTGTTGAGTTAAGCCTCTTTCTTATTCCTTTGGCTGGCCCTTGAGGGGATGATATTTTGACATGGCCAGTAATAAGACAAAAGGCCCCTCAGTAGCGATTTTGAATTTAAGGATAGTTTTTGGTTAGTTTAGAACTTAAGGATTTTTTTTTTTTTTTTATTTTTTTTGGATTATTTTGAACGTTTTGGATGGTTTTGAACTTAGGGATAATTTTTAATGTCTAGAAACATAATTTTTGAATGGTTTGGAGTATATAAATCGTTTTTGGATGTTCAAAATTTATGGATAGTGTTTTTTTTTTTTTTTTTTTTTGATGTTTGAAGTAATCTTTTGGTGGTTGATTGATATTTATATATATATATATATTGATTGTACAAAACAGGTGAAATAAAACCTACTGAAATTTTTTTTTTCTTAAAAAAATATAATATTCTACAACATGCAAAAAATACTGTGAAACTTGGACTATCTATGGCAGGCAAAATAGGCCATTATATTAAATATTCAATGACTAACAATGAATGTCATAGTTTGTCTCTTGAATTAACGGCGTGCAAAAATAGTCGTAGAAAAATTAAACATGACATATAAGATGCACTGTTAAAAGTTTAGTATGCCATTGAAAGTGAATTACTTTTCATAACTAGTCATAATATAATGTTATCTTACACGTCGTAGAATCATATACACGGCGTGCATTTGGCCGTAAATTTTTTTTTTTTTTTTTTTTTTTTTTTTTGGGTAGTGTGATGCCTTTACAAAGTGCGCTAATGCCTTTGATTAGAAAACTATTTCATTATTGAGGAAGTCCATTTTCATTGGTTTCGGAAACTATCCCTATGGTAGTCAAAAGCATCTCCAATGGTTGTCTAACAGTATGGATAACTATATTATAGGTCATATGTATTGTCGGGAAATGTGTATAAAATATTTAAAAAATATATTAATTTTAATAAAAATATATTAAATTTAATAAAAAAATATTTTCTACTTTTTCAGTTTTTTTTTTTTATTTTTTTTTATGCTTAATGAGCACTTGTAGTAATGCTGGTACTTTTGCATTTATTAGTGCATTCAATTTTCTCTCCATCGTTCCACCTACTATTTTTTTGGTTACCAACTACAATAATTTCACCACCTTCTCGAAATCTTATTTTTAAATTCAAAAACTATTGTTGATCATTTTTTAAAAAAATTTTTTTTACCTTCAATGAATTTTTTACATTTTCAAAAAATTATAAAAAAAAAATGACTAAAATATATAAAAAGTAACTAAGACCCAAAAATACAAAAAATAAAAAAATTCAAAAATAATTTTAAAAAAAATAAACCAAGCAACCAAATGATTTTGGATATTCTTGGTGAGCTGGTGTAGATAAACATTGTGCCAAATTTAACAAAAGATATATAGCTAAGCTAAAAAATAGCAAACCAAATAACAAATCATTGGAGAGCACAAGATTGAGCTCCATACTATTTTATAGCAACAGTATGCCAAATAAGCCATTGACCAAAAAAAAAAAAAAAAAGAGTCATTGGAGAAGCTTTAACTCACTAAATTACTTCCGATTTCATTTCATAGGGACACTTTCTCAGGTTTTGTTTAGTTTGATTTTTCAAATTTTTGTTTAGTTTGATTTTTTAGAAATTGTTTTTGATCGATTTTCGTTTGTCTTTAGTTCACTTTTTTTCATATTTTAGATAATTTTTTCTTTAAACTTTTTAGATCTACCTAATTTTGTTCAAAATTTCATTCATTTTCAGTGAAATTTTTTTTTTTGGTTGATATTTTAGTCCAAAAAATTTATATAAAAATTTGAATATATATATATATATAATAGAAAAATCAAACCAAACAAAATCCAAGATCTCAAATCGGATTTAATTAAGTTGATTGACTATAATTGATTGAAACTATTAATTACGTAGTGGCTCCAAACCACCGAATAACTCCTCCTCCTAATGGGTATGACAATATTTTCCATTCTTCCTAACCTAATTTCCTCAAGGTATCTAAATCTGATTTTTATCAATTAAATCCCCCAAAAGTATGCCCAAGGGGGCTAAAAAATTCAGAGTTTGATCACCATGAACTCATCCTTCAATATCTCCACATCCCTTTTGTTTCTTTGCATTCTAATTTGCTTCCTTATCCTCAGAAGCAACCCCAAGCCCAAATACAACACTTACATTCCTAGCGGCACATACCAATCCAACCTCAACACCCTCTTCTCAACTCTTTCCTCTAATTCCACCACCACCATCAATGGCTTCTCCAACTCCATAATTGTCTACAGCCTCTTTCTTTGCCATGGCGATGTTTCCACCGCGGTCTGTCAAGATTGTGTAAGCACTGCTACTACAAAAGTAGTATAATGTTGTTTCAAGACGAAGCTTGCCATGATTTGGTACGATGAATGTTACCATTCGCATATATTTTTAAAGTACACATTTTGACATAATTTAAACATGGGTACTGAGGCGAAAAATCAAAAATTGAATTTTCTAAGTCTAAAGGTTCAGGCATTTATTTTCTTTGTCCGAAAGGGCAAACTCATACAAAAAAAACAAACTACCCATGTATATGTATTATACGGTAGGTAAAGCAAAACAATAAACCCTCTCTCTCTCTCTCTCTCTCTCTCTCTCTCTCTCCTCTCTTCATCTCCGATTCCACCACCAACATGTCGCCGTCACCATCATCCACTTCGTGTTAGTAAAAATTATGCTAACTCCCAATCGACAGGAATTAAACAACAATTTTAACTAAACAATCAAATAATAAACAACCATGCAATTGTGGAATTGGTTCAAATGCCTCAAAAGAATGAGGACTTCTTTGGAACAACTGAAAGTCACAAAGTAAACAAAGCAAACAACAAATAATTCCAAGATAAAACTACTAAAGTTCATAAAAGTTTACAAGAATACGAATTATAGAAGAAACTACTCCTAAACTAAGAAAGCTACTCCAAGATTATGCTAAGTCTAAACTAGCTCTTTGTGTTGTTGTTGATGATTGTCCTCTTTCTCTCTGCAAATTTCTGACCTTTATACGTGTTCTTTCCCACGCCCCTATGATCTCCTCAATTTGCAATTGCTGCTGTGTAACTGTTGCAACTGCTTCCTAGCTTCTAGGCCTTCCAATCACATTAGACCTTCACTTCTGTCTAACGAACTACCCCTTCTTTAAGTTATCACGTGCCTACAAGCCCTTCTCACCTTCTCTTGACAAAGAAAGACTCCCACTTTGTTCATGTTTCTTCTTGAAGAACTGCCCACTGAGTCCATGATCATTGTCAGTAATTGCTCCATTACTAGCACTGCTTAATGCACATTTATTAATCTCTCTCACATCGCTTACCCTCTTTCACAATTGTTGAACCCTCACTTGATTTTGCCACATGTCATATCCCAACTAGTCCACCTGTCGACAAGAACCAGCAAAAATAAGTGCAAACACTTTGCCATCAGCCTGCGATTGCCAACTTCCACAACTGTTCTTTCTCCTCCTCATCTCCCTCTCTTTTCTCTAATTTGAGACCCAAGCCCTATCCTAGTCCCAACTTCACCATCCTAACCTTAGCCCCAACTTTGTCGTCGTCTTCACGACTAATTGGCAACAATGTATCGTCTCTACACCACTGGATCTGTGTATATCTATACTGAATGTTCGTAAATCAGAGGTTTTCGGAGACGTCACCAATGACGGCGATGGTGCAAGAAATCTCTCTCTCTCTCTCTCTCTCTCTCTCTCTCTCTCTCTCTCCTCTCTTCTGGAAGCAATCTTAGATCTCATGATTCTTATTATCAGCGGCTTGGTGCAATTTGGGTGATTGAGTTCAATCAGACCTTGACTATACAAGAGAAGACTAAGTGAAGGCAATAGCTCATGAGTGGGGGCCCTAAATTGACAGATGGTAAGGATGCTAGTCTCGAGGAAAAGCTTAATGGTGGAGATAACGATGCTCTACAGACGGTGAGGCCCCAAATTTTATTGCTTTTTTCTTCAGTTTTTTCTTTCTTCGGATTTGTTTTGTGGTGTATATGGTGTTTTGGTTGACTTTGTATTGAGAATGTAGATGTGTGATAATCTATTTTAAATTAATTATTGTTTTTACTTTGAATACAAAGACTAAAACAGAATCATACTGTTGAAACCTGAAGATTTGAAGACCTCAAATCTCTTTTCTTTTTTATTTTAGTTGTCCTTGTTGTTGTTGTTGTTGTTGTTGTTGTTGATGATGATAAATGTTGTTGTTGATGATGAAACAGATCTGTAATGGCATCAACTTCACAGGTCTATAATACCTATCTCTATCTGTGTATGTATAAGAATTTGAACAGATAAAGATTAAAAAAAAAATTTAAATAGATTGAAAAAATTTAACAGATAAGAGATTAAAATTGGACAGATAAAAAATTTATACATAAAAATTTTGAACATATAGATGAAAATTTTGAATAGATAAAAAATAATTTGAATAGATAGTCAAAAAAAGTCAACAATAAATTAAGTGGTAAAATTTGACACAAAATGTCATTTAAAACAAGTAAAATGACCTCTCACCAAACTATTTTACAAATGATAGAATTCTCACCAATAAAAAAATACACTGAATCATATGCCTTAGACATCCTCTAAATTGGATTTATCACTAATTTTCTCTTTAAACAATTAAAAAATAAAATGACAAAAAACTCATGATTTAAAGACCAAAAATGCAATAAACTCATAAAATTATTAAGTACATTTCTTAACAAGTGGAGACACACTAAAATGAAATCTTGTTCGTGATGCTAACACATGACACAGCCTTGGCAGCCTGGTGAGATAATCGAAGTCGTTGAAAAGTTAGTGTCAATTTGGTTAAATTTTAGAATTATAATTTGAGTGTAAAGTTATGTTTTGAGTTTTGAGTTTTTGAATTATGATTTAAGAAGATAAAATTTGTTTGATTATAAGTTTTGAGAATAATTTTGAGATGAATTGTATTTTTTTTTTTTTTTTTTATTGATTGATGTATAGAATGTGAGAGAATGTGAGAGGAGAGAGGAGAGATGAGAGAGAAAAAGTGATTGATTAATTTATTAATAATAATAAATAAATAAATAAAGAGAAGAAAGCAGTTTTGAAAGTAATTTTAATTTATATTTTAAATATTTATTTAGCTATAAATTTTGATTCAAATCTCAAATTAAACCAAACGCTACCTTAGTTTTTCCATAGAGTTTTTAGTTTTTAAACTTTTTAGGTGAATTATGATTTTTTTAATAAAATAAAATTGTTTAACCAATAAATTAATTTCATGATCAAATAAAGCGTCAATTAAAAAAAAAATTATTATTCATTATAGAGCAATGCTCTGCACCTACCATTGATTGTGAGGTCTCTTAAAATAGATTAATTATTGGTATTAAGAATTATTGATCTCTTTACCGAAGACTATAGCTAGGTTGTGTGATCATGATTTCACCCTTCCGACAAGTGTAATTTAAATAATTATATAACTCGCCTATCACCCGTACTATGTGCGAGATAATTATAAATATTTATATTTATTTTTATTTTTTTTAATATATAAATTAAATATATGGGATTTGACTGAGGAGTTTGAAAGAATTTAATAAGTGTTTATTTATTTATTTAAGAGGCATTTACACAATAATTACATAATATATAAATTAAATACATGGGGTTTGACCGAGGAGTTTGAAAGAATTTAATAAGTGTTTATTTATTTATTTAAGAGGCATTTACACAATAATTACATGGGTCTCTTGGGGAAGCAAAAAGTAATAAAATTAGGATTTCATTTATTGCGTTATTCATTTAATAAGTGTAATTATTATAAATTAAGTGTTTATTGTAATGAATAGTGTAATTATTACAATCTTTGAATTTATTGTAATAAATAGTGTAATTATTACAATCTTTGAACCAATCACCAATCACCAAGTCAATTTTTTTAAAAAAAATAATTAAAAAATCAGGAAATTAGGATTGACATGTTGGAGGTTCTTAAAAACAAATAATTAAAAAATCAGGAAATTAGGATTGGCATGTTGGAGGTTCCACAAGCCTTGGGTTTTAAAAGACTAATAAGTGTTTATTTATTTATTTAAGAGGCATTTACACAATAATTACATAATATATAAATTAAATACATAGGGTTTGACCGAGGAGTTTAAAAGAATTTAATAAGTGTTTATTTATTTATTTAAGAGGTATTTACACAATAATTACATGGGTCTCTTGGAGAAGCAAAAAGTAATAAAATTAGGATTTTATTTATTGCGTTATTCATTTAATAAGTGTAATTATTATAAATTAAGTGTTTATTGTAATGAATAGTGTAATTATTACAATCTTTGAATTTATTGTAATAAATAGTGTAATTATTACAATCTTTGAACCAATCACCAATTACCAAGTCAATTTTTTTTTTAAAAATAATTAAAAAAATCAAAAAATTAGGATTGACATGTTGGAGGTTCCAAAAGCCTTGGGTTTTAAAAGATCATTTTCCTTAATATATAGATGTAGAACTTTTCTTATATCATATGCATCTTATTCTCATGATATAAATAAAGATCAAAACCAAATCTCACCACAAAATTAAATGACAACTATCCCCAACAAGGGAATCAACTAGCAAATCTTTGATAATTTATACACATATTATTTAGAATACAAATAATAAAATAATTTTTTAATATTTCAAAATTTTACATTAAATGATGATCAATAATTTATCGAGTCCGGATCCTCTGCCATACTTTCCTACAATACTTTCCTGCCATGCCCCAAAACGAAGAAAAAAAAAAAAAAAAAAAAAAAAAAAAAAAAAAAAAAAAAAAAACAGAACCAGACGCCATTGTTGAAGCTCAACCCTCCAAAAATAATAAGCAAGCACAGCTTCAACGAGAACAAAAAAAAGAAAAAAGAAAAAGTATGAATTCTGATTCTCCAGCAGCCGTCCCACACGGCGGAGCCACCAATATCTCCGCCGTCCATCCCGATATAATTCAAACCCACATCTTCACCCGACTCGACGGCCCAACAATCGCCTCCGCAGCCTGTGCGTCGTCCCACCTCCACGCTATCTCCGCCGACGAGAAGCTCTGGCGGGACATCTGCCACCACACCTGGCCCTCCACCGCCGAGGACCTCGTCCACCGCCTCATCTCCACCTTCCCCGCCGCCCATCGCTCCTTCTACTAGAAATCTCAATACCCATTTCAAATCTGGAAAAAGAAAACACAATTTTTGCTTGGTTATTCAAGATCTTGGTTTTGTTAGATGATAAGAATGCAATACAACTTGAAGGGAAAGAGTGTGTTGGAAGTTGGGGGTTTTGATTATGAAGCAAAGTGGAAGAAGAAAGAAGGAAGTTTTTCAAGCAATGAACCCATCTCTGTGCTGGACACAAGGAGGAGTCCGAGCCCTTCCACATCAACATCAACCCTCTCTTCATCTCTCGGTGGCGGCGGAGTGGGCTCCGCCTCTGGTTCCACCGCTAACACAGCCAGTCGACGGCAATGTTATTCCGGCAGTCATCGATCAGAGCTCCGGCTTCAAGAACGACGACAACAGTGTAAAGATTTTGGGTCCAAACAATGTTAACAACAGTGTAAAGTTTTTTTTTTTTTTGTTTTTGAAATTCTGCCCCAAAACGACGTCGTTTTGGGGCATGGCAGGAAAGTATTGTAGGAAAGTATGGCAGGGGATCCGGACTCTACTTTATCATGACTTAAAACAAATGAAGGATTTTAAATTGAGCACATAACTGATACTTATAATAAATATGTATACATGCTTAATAGTCAGCAATTTATCACATCTTAACCCTCAAATTTGATATTTGTGCATTAAATTTGTGCTAACTATGAGTCTTGTTAATGACAACTCTAAAGGTTATTAGTAAAAATTAAAATGTTTAAAATTTCAATACATATTTTACACATCTTACAATAATTATATATATATATATATATCTTTATATTTTACATATTTCAATACAATATATATATATATATATTTGAATACATTTTAAAATATTTGATATCATTTGTAAATGCGTTTATTTCCCTCTTATTATAGGAATTTGTAATAGTTTGTGGGGGCGGACTTGAACTTAGTAAGCTTTGTTAACTTTCAAATTATTGTCAGATAATTATATGTAGATAGGGACTAGCATCATCGTTTTTTGATTGTTTTTTAATATTTCCCATCAAATATTATTATTTTAATGAATCATACATAATATTACTTTACAATTGAAAACTTTGGCCCAAAGTTTTGATTAGGATAGTCCAATTATATATATATATATATATATATTGTAGATAGGGACTAGCATCATCAGTTCTTATTTAATTATTATTATTATTATTGTAGATAGGGACTAGCATCATCAGTTCTTATGATTGTTTTTAATATTTCCCATTAAATATTATCATTCTAATGAATCACACCTAATACCGCTTTACAATTGAAAATTTTGACCAGAGTTTTGACCAGGATAGTCCAATGAGCCAATGACAAGTGCTTATGTTAGTGCAAGCAAAATTCGAAACTCTTACATCACCAATTCACAATCCCTCTCGTGCTGTGTTTGGTTGTGATTTGGAATTACAATTCTACATCTTAATTTAAGCATGGTGTTTGGTTGTAAGTCTCAAATGTTTTGAGAACTCTGCACAGAACACCTGTGTTATTCTGTTTTGACAGATGCGTTGTTCCTTTTGTTTTTTTGAAAATTTTGCTTTGTAGGACGCTCGGCCGGTTGATCGGAATTTTTTTTTTTTTTTTTTTTGCAATTGATTTATATAATTGGGAAAAATATTTTCTAATTTTTTTTAATTTTTTATGTGCTTTAAAATAATTTTGAATTGTATGTTTAGTTATGAGTTGTAAATTTTTGTATCACATATCAAATATTACATCAATAATTCCCCACTCAAATCAAACATCTTTTCCAAAACTATTTTTAAAACTCTTTACCAAACAAATTTTCTACACTTAAATCATAATTCTATAACACACAAACTCAAAATACAACTCATACTCTCAAATCACATTTTCAATTCTCACCTTATTTTACACAACAAACAAACCTGATTTCCACTATGTTCCCATCTTCAGCAGCCACCACCCCTGCTGGAGAAGCCATCTCTCTACAGGCCTGATTCAGATTCAAATTTTGGGGATAAATTTATTAATTTGCAGTTGACTCTTTACGGAAATTTTGTTTTGTACTTCAATCGGAATTTAGGTTGATTTATGGCGTATAGTTGAGTTCTATTAATACTTCGGGAGTGAATCTTTTTATATAGGTTGGATTTGCAATTGGTTATCCGAAACTTGGACCCATGGATGCAATAATGACAGCTTAGAACATTCTTTTTTTCGTTCAAAAACAGAGCTCTTCAGCAGCCAGTATTTTTCTCATTTTTCCTCGGAAAAATTATATTCATTCAAATGTTGTGTTTCAAAATTTATTTTAAAAATAAAGTATATAATATAAATTTAAAATAAATACGTATAGATGGTGCCAAAAATAAATATGATCTATTAATATAATTTTTTAAATAATTTCGTAGATAATTTTTTGGTGTGTAACATTATTGTTTAAGGTTTAGGGTTGAGGAAGTCCAATTTTATAGGTTTGGAACTATCCTATTATTAATTATTTTAATTAATTATAGTCAACTAAATCAATAAATCACAATTCGAGATTTCTTTTAATTGGATCCCACATGAGAATAATACCTTCTCTTCCTAATGGATATGGCAATACTTTTCATTCTCCCCTACCTAATTTCCTCAAATACCCTTAAAATAAAATATCATAATTACCTTATTTGCTTCCACCCAAATTTTAATTTTAAAACAGTACAAACAATCCTCGATCGCCAGTGCCAACTCTCTCCTTTGCTATCACCTCCCAATGCCTTTTTTCTCCTCCACCTACTACCACTTTTTACCATGAACTATATACTCTCAGAAGTTCCCTGCTGCAAACTGCCCACTTTCAAGGTTGAATGTGGAGATCTAAGATGGAAAGAAATGAGCTGAGTGGCGGTGGTGATAACAATGGAGGGCTAAGAGTGGCGGTGAAGGAGGGGTGAATGGACGGAAGAAAAAAAATAAAATTTTAAAATTAAAGATAAAGTAGAATATATGTGTATTGAGAATTTTTTTTTTTTATTTTTTTTTAGTATGTACTGAGAAGATGTTTATTAAGTATGTGTATTGAAGGGAATTAATATGTGAAAATAGAATTACTCATTCAACAACGAATCTTATTTTTCTTATTTTCCTGCAAAAAATGTTATATATCTAAAATTTGTATTTTAAATTTTTTTTTTTTTTTAAACGAAACGTGTAGTACAAATTTTAAATGAGTGTGATATAGATTGTACTCAAAATAAATGTGATATACTAATGTAATTTTCTAAATAATTTCATAGATATTTTCTTGATAAAAAACAACCAACCCAGAAACCTATTTTATTTTTATTTTTATTTTTATATGCTTAATCCAGAAAACTATTTCATCACTTCCTTATTGAGGAAGTCCATTTTCATTGGTTTCAGAGACCATCCCATTATCAATGATTTTGGTTAATCGTAGTAGTCAAAAGCATCTCCAATTGTTGTCTAACTTATGGATAATGACTATCCCATATATAAATATGTGTAAAATATCTTAAAAATATATAAAAATATTTAAAAAATGTATTGATTTCAATAAAAACACATTAAATTTAGTAAAAAATATTTTATGTTTTTTTAATTTTTTTGTCATTTACTTGTACTTTATGAGCACTTGTTAGTTAGACATTGGGTAAATTACACTTTGCACCATTGTAATTTGCATCAAATCTCACTTTGGCCCCCACATATGAAATCATGACAGTCAACCCCCTGTACTTTGGGTCAAATCCCACTTTGGTCCCAGCATATGAAATTGTGTGTATTTTTAATAAAATCTCACTTTGGTCCCTATACAAGTGTCAATGTTCCATTTCTACTACTCAACTATTTAAATCATTAACATAATCTAATCATATGATAAAAATGTGACCACGACATGAGGGTAAAAAGAAAAAAATCATCTACATTTTCTACCAATGCACTTTATTCCAAAATTTACATCAAAATAGGACTATATTAGACTAAAACAAAACACATATTATGAACAATTAAGAAGATGAACTAGGATTTTGCATAAATTGGAATCACGAAATTCTATTTTTCACGGTAACACAATCTTCTGTCTATTCATCTTTATTTCTCTTTGATTTCTTTGTCGTATTTTTTTTTTTAATATTTCAAAAGTTCTACTTTCTTGCATTTTCGTCCCAATTTTTACCATACAAACATATATATATATATATAATTATATAACACTCTCTTGTGTTTATCACGTAAGATAAAGTGTATTGATGAGAAACAATGGTGATTTTCCTCTCTTATCCTCATTTCATAGTCACATTTTTGTCACATAACTAGATTTTGTTAAAGACTTAAAAACGAAATAACAAAAAAGGGGACATTGATACTTGTGTAGAGACCAAAGTGTGATTTGAGTAAAAGTGCAAGGGGTTGACTGTCACGATTTCATGTGTAGGAACTAAAGTGAGATTTGACGAAAAGTGTAGGGGATTGATTGTTATGATTTCATGTGTAGAGTCAAAGTGAGATTTGATACAAAGTGCAGAGGTGAAAAGCGTAATTTACCCTTTGACATTATAGTAATGCTGGTACTTTTGCATTTATTGGTACAATCGATTTTCTCTCCATCGTTCCACCTACTATTTTTCTAATTACCAACCACAATAATTTAAACACCTTCTTGAAATCATATTTTCAAATTCAAAAACTATTTTTGATCATTTTTTATTTTTAATGAATTTTTACATTTTTAAAAAATTATTAAAAAAATGACTGAAATCTATAAAATAAAAATAAAAAAAAGTAACTAAAAACCAAAAATATAAAAAATAAAAAAGTCAAAAATCATTTAAAAAAATAAACCAAACAACCAAATGATTTTGGACATTCTTGATGAGTTGGTATAGATAAACATTGTGCCAAATTTAGTACAAGATGTAGCTAAGCTAAAAAATAGCAAACCAAATAACAAATCATTGGAGAGCAAAAGGTTGAGCTCCATACTATTTTATAGCAATAGTATGCCAAATAAGTCATTGAAAATTTTTTTTAAAAAAAAAAGTCATTGGAGAAGCTCTAACTCATTAATTTACTTTCGATTTCATTTGATAGGGACACTTTCTCGAGTTTTGTTTAGTTTGATTTTTCAAATTTTTTTTAGTTGATTTTTTAGAAATTATTTTTAGATCGATTTTCATTCGTCTTTAGTTCACTTTTTTCATATTTTAGTTAATATTTTCTTTTAAACTTTTTAGATCTATCTAATTTTGTTTGAGTTTTCATTCATTTTTAGTGAATTTTTTTTTGTTGCTATTTTAGTCAAAAATATATATATATAAAAATTATATATATATATATATAAATAGAAAAATCAAACCAAACAAAATCTAAGATCTCAAATCACATTTTAATCAAGTTGATTGACTATAATTGATTGGAACTATTAATTATGTAGTTTCTTCAGCTTATCTTCCAAGTGGGGAAGACAATATTTTCTATTCTCCCTTACCTAATTTCCTCAAGATATCTGAATTTGATTTTTATCAATTAAATCCCCCAAAAGTATGCGCAAGCGGGTTCTAAAATTCAGAGTTTGATCACCATTGTAGACACCCCATTTTTGACCGTCCTGAAGACTTGGACGTCATCGTTTGAACACTTGATGATCATCCATGTTCGTGTTCGTTTTAAGTTCCCGGAGGTCTCGGCCGCACGCCTTGCCTCACTATCTCTCAACTTGTTTGTTTTGTGCTTGGTTGTGGACCAAACACTTGTGTTTTTGCTTATGAGGGAAGATGGTGGCTTGTTGGCCATCCCCTCAACCCATCGGCCAAGGCATGAAGCCATCGGCCTTGTTTTCTTTCCATCGGCCAAAAGTGTTGGCCGATCGGCACTCTTTTTAGTCGATCAGCCCTTGTGTTGGTCGATCGGCTTTGTTTTCTGGCTGAGCCCTAGAATAAAATGTGTTTTTGTAAAAAGTTTTAACTTCTCTTAAAAATCCTAGTTTGGCTCATGAAGATGGTTAATGGTTTTGCTTCAATTAATAGTAGAATCATGAAATTGAGGTGTTAAATTACACATGTACAAGTTTAATTGAAATTTTAAAGAATTTGAGAAATGTATGTAAAAGTTGCGATTGAACACATAATGTTGATGTCTTCAATTATATTATAATGTGAACCAAACTTGGGGGAAAGGAAATTACTAATGATATGGATAATATGAGCTTTGTGTTGAAATGGTTGTGTTGAATCTTGTTGTGTGTTATGTGAATTGTATTGGGTTATTGTGACGACCCTACCATGTATAGTAATTAGTATTTAATTAATTAAGAAGATTTGAATTTTAATTACTCATTATGTTGATTTAATTTGGGATTTACAAAAGTTATGGTGACTGATTTGTATATGATTTTATTAAGGATTTATGTTGGAATTTGAAATTGAAAGCCTAATGGTTCAAGAAAGTATAATTGGTAAATTGAATTATTTTAATTTTGAATATCAGACCATATGGGAGTTTAATTAAATATTTGATTTGGTTTAGTAAAATTGAGATTTTATTAATTGGGTCCGAATTGGAGTGGAATAAGTTATGAAGATTGGGAATTAAAATGATTATGAATTAAATTCATTTATGAGGTGCCTAATTTGAATATTTAATTTATTGATGAAATTTGAGTCTGATAAAAAATTGAAGGCTTAAATGATTTAAGAAACTAGAATTGAGAATGAAAATAAGTTTAATTTAATATTTGGAGCCTTTTAGAAGTCTGACTAAAAATCTGATTCAGATTAATAAAATTAAATAAAATTAATTGGATCTTAATGGAAGTCAAATTAGACTAATTAAATTATGTGGGATTTGTGATTAGCTATGATTAATAAATTACGTGTTAACCAAGATTTATTAAGACTAAGTGTTGCTTAATTAAAATTAATCCTAAGCATAAATTGCCTTATGGAACAAACTAGAATTGTTCGTGTGGATGCACTGAGAAATTTAGGTTTGTGTACTGAGAAATCTAGTTGTGATTTGTGTGTGTGTTTGTGTACATGTAAGGTGAAGGCAACAAATGGTATATATAAATATATTAATATATGAGTTCTTGTATTGAAAATTGAGAGTTAGAGAAAGGGAGAGAAAGCACAGGTAGAAAGAGAGAGAAGCCGAGAGAGAGAGAGAGAGAGAGAGAGAGAGAGAGAGATTGAAGAAAAGAAGAGGAGCTCAAGTCTTGTGTTAAGAATTAGGAAGAAGACTCAAGAAATTCAACCATCAAAAAGGTAAGGATTTCAAGCTTGATTGTCTTTTTTTAGATTCATTATCTAGCAACTAAAATCAAGAAGTGAATGGGATTAATTCCATGAAAAGAGAAAGAAACCAAGAAAAAGAATAAAGAAAATGGAATTAAGTCTATGAGCAATGAAATTGATTTAGAAATTCATCCTTTGAGAATAATTTTAATTATCTTTGATGAATTTGAGCTCTAATTTTACATGCATCATTATTTTCCAAGAGTTTGATACTTCAACTTCATATAATTAGAAAGAAATTACTAACAAAATTAAGGTAAGTTCATGTTTATGGAAATTAGTTATTTTGAGTTTGATTTTTATAAACTTGCATGAAATTAAATTCCATTGTTACATGCATGAGGGAATTCTATGAATATTTGAGTCCACATTTACATGCATCATGAAATTTCAAAAGTTTGGAATTTAATTCATATTTTAAAATTTGTGGGTTTGATATAAAGAAAATAAATTAAATCTAAATTTGGTCAATTGGAGCATGATTTTGAATAAATGATTTCTAATTGAGAGTGTTTACTAAATTATACAATGGTTCTCCATATTTTTGTACTGAAAACACAAGTTTTGAGGCTTTGAGTACCAACCTTGAAGCTTAAACACAGTTCTGGAAATTCCAGAATTCATGTTGTCCGCTTGAGCGTGAAAATCGAGCTCCCAGAAATTTTGCAAAATTTTACAGTCCGCTCGAGCAACCAAAGTGGCACTCGAGCGAAGACCCTATTTTCAGCATATTTTGAAAAATTGCATTTAATTCACATTTTTATTCTCATCTCTTTCCAAAGCATTCTAGACATGATTTATGACTCAATAAGGATTAATAAGCTAACAATCAACATTAATTAGTAGATTAAAGAATAAGTCATTAACTTAGTGATACTTAATTAAGAGACCAAGTGAGGAATTGGTTTGTTCAGAAAAGAATGATTTAGTAATAAAAGGGGTTTGTGAAATGAGAACCCAATTCATTTGACTAAAGAAAGGATAAGTGTAGCGGACCTTCGAATTATTTAGACAGAAAACAAGAAAGTCAAGTTTGATCAAGGAAGTAATATTGTGCTTCAATGTGTATATGTTATGTGTTTGTGTAGGTCACGAGCTATTGTCTTCTTGATCTGTTTGATCTACTTCTGCTACTATCTGTGAGTAAAACCTTTGTAAAGTTATGTTCAATGTTAAATATTTTCTAAACTTTATGACATGAAATGATTAGCTTTCTGAAATGCTACGCTATGTTTGAAATGAATGAATGAATGAATGATTGTCCAAGATTTTTGAAATGCAATCGCGGTATCATTAGCATCATTTAATATGCATCCCTTTATGGGTCATCAAGTCCCTTCATGGGTCATCGAAAACGTCTCTATGCACATGAGTCATCGGAGTGCCTTCAAGGCCGTCCCTTTATGGGTTATCAGATTTGTTAGCGCTAACGGATGTACCATGTATGATTATACGCAAGATCAGAATATGAAAATGATTATGAATATGTATATGAATCTGTTTCTAATAAGAATATGATTTCTAACTCTATGATGGACATCATTCACTAAACCCTTTACTCTGTTATTATTCACTGGGCACCAGCTCACTATTCATATATATATATATATATATATGTAGGTGATTAGGGCGTGACCAAGCTTAGAGGCGTCTGCCTGGAATTAGTTTTTGACAGCCAACCTATATGCCTCTCATGGAGGTTTTGGACATGTCTAGTGGTTATGGCTAAGTGCATAAGTTGAAGTTTTGTTTTCCTATTCAGTTAGACAAGTCTTTGTGTATTTTGTAAATAGGGCTAAGTCACTTTTTGTCTAGCTTATATGTATATATATGATGATGTGTATATGTGTGTATATAAAGTTTAAAATTTTTCTGTTTCATATAAGTCTGCACAACTCAATGGATATTGTATAATTGCTATTTGCTTCTGCAGCCCCTAGTTATATGTTAGTTTGTAAAGAGGCCATTGGTAATCCAAGGATTACTGGCCGGTTACGACGCTAAACCTATAGAGGCGGGTTTGGGTCGTGATAGTTATGTTGTATTGAGTTGGTTGAATTGTGTTGTGTGGAATTGAGTTGTGTTGGGTCGAGTTGAGTTGTGTTGGGTTGAGTTGAGTTGTGTTGGGTCGTGTTGTGGTTGGTACTTGCGCGGGGAGTTGAAAAATGGTCTTTCGGTGCCCACGATCGTTCGTATCATAGCCAGTAAATGTGGGGGATTGTTTTAAAAATTGAAGAAAATGATTTTTCGGTGCCCACAACCATCCGTATAATAGCCGGTAAATGTAGGGGTGGTTTGAATTCAAGGTGCCCAATTGCCCTGTCTAGGCTTATCGCTGGACAAATGTGGGAAAAATGTTTTTGGGTGTCTACACAGTCCTACCGTATTGTAGCTGGCGAAAGTGGAAAAATGATTTTTGGGTGTCCACACAGTCCTGCCGTATTGTAGCTGGCAAAAGTGGAAAAACATATGGTTTTCGAAAATGTTTTGGGTGCCCACGTCCTGCCGTATAATAGCCGGTAAATGTGCAGGATGGTTTTAAAAAATTGAAAATGGTTTTTAGAAAAAGATATGGTTTTTGAGAAAATAATTTTGGGAGTTTACTTCCTGCCGTATAATAGTCAGCAAAAGGTGGAATGTGCTATGAATTGGGTGCCCGCTATCTTGTCGTATCAAGCCGGCAAAAGGTGGAATGTGTTGTGATGTGTGTTGAGTTTAGTGATGATATATGTGACTTGTGATGAACTTATGAAATTACCATTTGATGTGTAAATTGGTATGGAATGGGAATATATATAGAAATTATTTGAAAAGAATGGATAATGAAATGGTAATTGGATAAGGGATTGGTGATAAAGAACTCACCGAGTTGTTTGTATCTATAAGAAAAGATTAAGAGTTTTGCTTTGTGATTAATTGAGAAATTGAATTAAAAAGGGTTTATTGTCTGTGTGATGTGTTGAGTTATAGTTGATAATGCAAATATGGATGTGATGTAATTGTTCTTGGATTTCTACGTCAAAGAGTTATAGCAATAAAGGAGGATGGACAGGTAGGAATGGAGTGTATGAGGGTTGTTTTGGGTATTAAGGGAACATGAATTTGAGGTTATGGAGTTTTAATAAATGTAACTAGTAAAAGGGGAGAATGAAAATAAAAAGAGGAATGTTAAGATGGGAATTTAATAAGGAATATTTTGGAAAGGGTTAATAAATATAAAATTATGTGATTCCTTAAACATGTTGTTTTCAAAAAAGATTTATGATTTTCTAATGAAAAGGGATAGTTTTTGATGGTCGAAGGTTTTCCTTAAATGTTCAAATAAACTTTGAGAAAAAGATACTCTACGTATGGTATCACCCTGCATGAATGATCATTTCTATCTATAGGATGGTTATTGTTTTAGAACTATGAGATTCGTACTGGGCAATTGTGCTCACTCCTTGTTGTTTCATTTTTTTTTCACAGGAAGAGAATTTGGATTGATTGGTTGAAGGATTAGGAAGTTCATATATATCTTGTGTGTAATCTCATTGTACTTTGATGCTTGTAATTATTTATTTGTAACTCCGAAGCGGGAGCTTGGCATGTATTATATTTATTGTTGTATTCATCATGAGAGAGATCATGTACTATTATGTTCTATTACTCAAGGGTAATAGATATTTAAAAAAAAAAAAAAATAGACCTAAATTTCAGGTTTTTGCTAATGTTTTCGAGTAAATAAAATTTGGGCGCGACAATCGCCTCTCTTCTCCTTAAAACATGGAGTACATCATCTTTCTCCTCCCAAATATCATACATATATAATGTATATCATTCATAATCATATTCAATGATAATAGTTAAAGGATTAGTTTCAATTCGCCTAATCCACATGTAATGTTTACAATAATCATGGTTATCCTCCACCGATAACCCAAAGCAGTTATCTCTAAACAGATATACAATCTCTATAATAGATAAATCATCAAATTTCCATAGGTGAGTGATTGAGCAAATCCAGTAACACCATTCATGTACACAGCCTCCTAATTGCATATTCTCCATACCAATTTCATTATTTGTACGAAATAATTATTCAACACATTTTAATGCAAAACTCCACATTATCCAAATATTATCCCAAAGGTCAAAATCAACTATTTTGACACAAAATAACCTTACATCCAAACCCTATAATCATTTATACAACACCCACGTAGAAACCCCTATTTTCAAACTTGAACCCAAGCCCTAGGTTTGCTCAAAACATGCCCAAATCCCACCATTTTCACACAATAACCTATAATCAAGTTAAAACTCATATTAAGGTGTAAAAAGTTCCTACCTCAAGTTTAGAAGACCAATGGAGCAAGCATGAAACTCCAACAATGCCGAAACCAAATTTCAATCGGATCAAAGTGAAGCTCTCAAAATGCTTTACCCTTTTTCCAAAGATACTAGGGCGGAAAGATCAATGGATCTAGGAGAAAATGTAGAGAGAGTGTGTATTTTAGAGAGAGAGAGTCTCATTTTAGGGTTTTTGGAAGAAAAGATCTGAAAAAGTGATATAAAAAGTCATTTTCACGATCTGATATACGCACAGTCCGCTCAAGCGCAAGAGTTGACGCTCGAGCGTCTCGAGCGTCAGACACACTAAGTTGTTTTGCTCGAGCGCAAGAGTTTACCTGCTTGAGCGCAGAATACATACATCCAGTACTTTTGCAGGTAACAGACAAATCGCTCAATGGCAAGAAAGGCCGCTCGAGTGCCCACCCGCTCGGGCATAGGAAACGCCGCTCGAGTACTTTTGCAGACGTGCAAAGTACTGAGAGTTTGCAAAGCCCGCTCGAGCACAAGAAGGGCCGCTTGAGCGGAAGACCAAAATTCTGGACAGTACAAGGTTTGAAAACCAAGCAACCAACCCGTTCCAAACATACTCAACGCGTCCAAATAACCAAATTTAAGGAGGAATAAAGAGCGAAAGACAATGAACAACATTCAGAAACCATAAACCCGAGTCCGGACTACCACAAGTGTTGGATCAAAACTGGGGTCGGTATACAACCCAGTGAGATAATCAAAGTTATTGAAAAGTTAATTTCTTCTATAGAATTTTAAATTTTTAAACTTTTTAAATGAGTTAAGATTTTTGTAACAAAATAGAATCGGTTAACCGATAAATTAATTTCATGATCAAATTTAGCACTAATTAAAAAAATTATTATTCATTATAGAGCAATGCTCTACACCTACCATTGATTGTGAAGTCTCTTAAAATAGATTAATTATTGGTATTAAGAATTATTGATCTCTTAACTGAAGATTATAGCTAGGTTGTGTAATCATAATTTCACCCTTACGACAATTATACTTTAAATAATCATATCATGTAGAACATTCCTTATATTATATGCATCTTATCCTCAAGATATAAATAAAGATCAAAATAAAGTCTCACCACAAAAACAAAATTAAATGACAACTATCACCAACAAGGGAATCAACCAGCAAATCTTTGATAATTTCACACATATTATTTAGAATATAAATAATAAAATATTTTTTTAATATTTTAAAATTTTACATTAAATGATGATTAATAATTTATCATGATTTAAAACAAACAAAGGATTTTATATTGAGCACATAGCTGATAATTATAATAAATATGTACACATGTTTAATAGTCAGCAATTTATCACATCTTAACCCTCAAATTTGATATTTGTTCATTAGATTTGTGCTAACTATGAGTCTTGTTAATGACAACTCTAAATGTTGTTAATAAAAATTAAAATATTCAAAATTTCAATACATATTTTACACCTCTCATAATAATTTTATACATATTTCTTTATATTTTATATATTTGAGTACAATTTATATATATTTCAATACATTTTAAAATAGGGTGATGTACCAATAAATCCCAAATTGATAACTTATACACCATTTAGTCCTAAAAGTTTTCTTATAGACTGAAAGGTCCCATTAACATCAAACATGACAACATCATTATCAAAACAACATCAAACATCAAACATCATCAAAACAGATCAACATAAACAAAAACAGATCAACATTAACATCATAAAAAAAAACAGATCAAACATTAAACATTAACATTAAAATCATCACAACAGATCAACGTTAACAAAAAAAAATTAACATTAACATCATCAAAATAGATCACACATCAAACATCATCAAAAGAGATCAACATTAATTAACATCAACATTCATCATCAACATCAGGGCCACGATCAACATCGCAACATCAGCGATCGTAATGTTCATCATCAAAACCCTAACTCTCCAAGGCAACATCATCATCAACGAATTGGGCAGTGGTGAAGTTGTCAACATTCATCATCGACATCAGGCCACGATCAACATTGCAACATCAGCGATCGTAATGTTCATCATGAAAACCCTAACTCTCCAAGGCAACATTAGTCATCATCAGCGAATTGGGCAGTGGTGAAGTTGTCAACATTCATGATCAAGTTGATGTTGATCATGGCATTGTTGGAGAGAGAGCGAGAGATTTGGAACCAGAGAGATCGACGCCTTGGAGAGTTAGGGTTTCGATGGCGTCTTGGAGGGCTTCGGAGGTGTCCATGCCAAGATCATCGATGTTCTCTTTCACCATTTCGTCGAAGGCTTGTTGATAAGTTGGCCGATTTGTGTTCGATCGAAGGATCTGGAAATGCTGCCATCGCCATGAAAAACAGGGGGCTCGGATCGGAGGGTTTCGAAGGGGACGAAGGTACGGAGATCGGAGATGTAGGATTCGGAGTCGAAGTTGGGGAGGAGGAAGGAGGATTGGTTGAACCAGAGAGGGTGGGAGTCGATGGGGTTGCCGAAGAGGTTGGTGGGGGATCGAGGAAGGGGTGGAGATTATAGATCCGCCATTGATTTTGTGAAAGCAATGAGGAGGGTTTCAGGTTTGGGAGACCGATGAGGGGGTGGAGATTGTAGATCCGCCATTGATTTTGTGAAAGTAATGAGGAGGGTTTCAGGTTTCGTTAGGGAACTGGACATGGAGTGTACATTGGAGATGGAAGAGACTGAGTGTGAGGATGAAGAAGAAGATACCTTTGATGGGGTTTGTTGTGCAGTTAATATTGCTAATGTAACTAATGTTTTGATGATGTTAATGATGTTGTTGATGTAGATAGTGGGACTAAATGGTGCATAAGAAAACTTGTAGGACTAAATGGTTTAACTTTCTATCGTATAGGATTTACTGGTAATTTTTCCTTTAAAATATTTGATATCATTTGTGAAACCGTTTATTTCTCTATGATTATCGAAATTTGTAGTAGTTTGTGGGGGCAGACTTGAACTTAGCAGCTTTCTTAACTTTCAAATTATTGTGAGAAAATTGTTCCTTGGGCGGGCTTGAACTTATTAGGCTTAGTCTATTTGATAATATAATATTTTTTATATTTATAATTATTTTCTTAACAATTGAAAAAAAAAAAAAAAAAATTGCATCAGTTTTTTTTTTTTGGTAAATTACACTGACCCCCCTGAGGTTTCTATTTAATACAGATCACCCCATCACATTTGAAAAATTACATTCCCCTCCCCAAGGATTGTAATCTCATTACAAATTGTCCCATGGATTGTTGATGTTATGTCCTAAAATTTTCTAAATGATTATCTTGTCATTTTCCCCACCACTTATTCTTCATATTATCATGACTACATTCTACAACATTTCATTATTAAATTTTACATGAATATATTCTTATTGAATGATGATATATAAACATAACTTTATATAGAATTTTCAAACATAATGATATCGCTTAGTGGTGATCTTTCATTTTAAAACAAAACACCCATAAACATGATTTATATTTACAAAAATATCACTATCACAATATTTTTATATATTTTTTGTATAAATTTTTATATATGAATATGATTTTTTATATTTATTTCTATCATTATATCTAGATTAGATCAATTTAATCTAGATATATTTAAAAAGTTTAAAATTTGTATAAATTTTTTTTTAAAAAAAATTCATTAAATATAATAAAATAAGATAATGTATTAAATTTTTGTATATATATATATATATATATGTATTTGGTGAATTTAAAAAAAATCATAAAATATTATATTTCTTAAATATATCTAGATTAGGTGTATCTAAAAAATTAAAAAAAAATACTTAAAATATTAAAAAAATAGTAAAAATAGAAAAATAAAAAAAGAAAAACTCAATTTTTTGTGTGAGTAAAACCAAAGAAGATGATTGTTATTTTTCTTAAAATTATATGAACAAAATATCTATATTATTTTATTATTTTATATGTATAAAAATTAATGAACAAATATGTCATTTTAATCTGATAAAGAGGGTAAGTGATGTAATTTTTTAAATGTAAGGAAAGATTTGAATTAAATAGAATAAAAATGTTTGGAAATACTAAAAATTGAGCAATAGAGGAGCTTTAATGAGCTAACCCTCCATTGATGTGATGACTGAGTTTATTTTTTTATTTTATTTTATTTTTTTTTTGAATTTTCAGTTTATTAGAATTGGTTAATACTCTGTTTTTTTAGAACTAATCAGCTCTGTAAATAGAAATTTCTTAGTGTAATTTTTTTTTTTTTTTTTTTTTTTCAAGATAGGGACTAGGGACTAGCACCACTCGTGTCCCCAATCAAAAGTCTTCAATTGTCACCTAATTTTACGCAACAACTAAACGTGATTGCCACTATGTTCCCATCAAAGTCTTCAGCAGCCAGCCTTCTTTTTTCTTTTCTTTTTTTTTGTCATTTTTCCTCCGAAAAATTATATTCATTCAAATGTTGTGTTTTAAAAATTATTTTAAAAATAAAGTATATAATATAAATTTAAAATAAATACATATAGACTGTACTAAAAATAAATATGATCTATTAATATAATTTTTAAATAATTTCATAGATAATTTTTTGATACATAACATTATTATTTAGGATTTAGGATAGAAGAAATCTAATTTTATACGTTTGGAACTATCCTATTTTTAATGATTTTAATTAATTATAGTCAGCTAAATCAAGAAATTAAAATTCGAGATTTCATTTAATTGGATCCCACTTGAGAATAATACCTTCTCTTCCCAATGGATATGGCACTACTGTCCATTCTCCCCTACCTAATTTCCTCAACTTATCTGAATCTGATTTTTATCAATTAAACCCCCCAAAACTATGCCCAAGGAGGCTCTACAATCCAGAGCTTGATCACCATGAACTCACCCTTCAATATCTGCACATCCCTTTTGTTTGTTTGCATTTTAATTTGCTTCCTTATCCTCAGAATCAAAGCAACCCCAAATTACCTATACATTCTTTGCCCAAACACAACAACTTACACTCCCAACAGCACATACCAAACCAACCTCAACACCCTCTTCTCTTCCCTCTCCTCCAATTCCAACTCCATCAATGGCTTCTCCAACTCCACCGCCGGACTCAACCCCCCCAACATAGTCTACGGCCTCTTCCTCTGTCGTGGCGATGTTTCCGCCGCGGTCTGTCAAGATTGTGTAACGACTTCAACCAAAGAAGTAGTACAAAGGTGTCCCAATTCGAAAGTTGTCACGATTTGGTACGATGAGTGCATGTTGCGATACTCGAACCAGACCATCTTCTCTATTGCCGATGAGTCGATTGCAGCAATTTTGAGCAATACACAGAACGTAACGAACATAACCCGTTTCACAGGAGTGTTGGGAGGTGTAATGGATGATATAGCCACACGGGCTTCGAATGGTGGGTCGGCTAAGAAGTTCGCGACAAGTCAAGCTAATTATTCATCTCTTCAAACGTTGTATGGATTAGCGCAGTGCACGCCGGACTTGACTGATATGGATTGCAACAAGTGTCTTCGAGATGGTATCGCAAATTTTCCGAGTTGCTGTGACGGAAATCAGGGTGCCAGGGTTCTGTTTCCGAGTTGTAATGTTAGGTATGAGCTATACCCTTTCTACAACGTGACCGCCACTGCACTGCCACCACCTCCACCTCCACCTCCACCTCCTCCTCCACCTGCTGCTGCAAGCAGTCCAGGTAAATTCAAAACAAGACATATATAGATTTTGTTTGGATAGATGGATTTTGAAACTGAATTTTCTTGTTGATGCAGGAAAGGGAGGAATGTCAACTCAAGTACTCGCTGCCATCGTTGTTTCAATTGGGGGCTCTGTTTTACTTGTCATTTTAGGATCCTGTCTCATATGTAGGAAAAGGAAGAAGAAATATGATGTTGTTGAATCAGATACGAGTAAGACTAACTAAAAAATAAAATAAAATAAAACTTGTTTTCTCTTGTTTTCAAATTCATTAATTGTATTTACATTTTGATATGTCCAGTTGGGAATGAAATCTCAGCAGTACAGTCCTTGCAATTTGATTTGGCTACAATTCAAGTCGCCACGAACAACTTCTCTGATGATAACAAAATTGGTGAAGGTGGATTTGGATCCGTCTACAAGGTAAGGTGTCAGATATAATTGTAAAATACACAATCATTCAAAAATAATAGAAGTTGCACAAATTTGGTTACAAAATTTCAGTGGATATCATTTGTTGTCAGGGTATAATTTCCAATGGACAAGAAATCGCTGTGAAGAGGCTATCTCAAGACTCAGGGCAAGGTGCAGAAGAGTTCAAGAATGAGGTTGTGTTGGTAGCCAAGCTTCAACATAGAAATCTAGTGAGGTTACTCGGATTTTGCTTGGAAGGAGAAGAGAAGATACTCATTTATGAATTTGTGCCCAACAAAAGCCTGGATTACTTTCTATTTGGTTTGCCAAAGCTTCTTAATAATACTTTTATTTAGCTAGATAATAACACATGATAGCCATGAGTGCACATTCTACAAAATGATTTCTTGTGCTTTTAGTTCCATTCCAAAATGTTCACATCATGCTCACATCTAATTCATCATTGTTAACTTAGAACATTTTTTTTCTCCCTTTTTTCTACTCAATATGCAGATCCACAAGAACAAGAAAAGTTGGATTGGTCAAAACGTTACAAGATTATAGGAGGGATAGCTCGAGGGATGCTTTATCTTCATGAAGATTCTCGACTTAGAATTATACACCGTGATCTCAAAGTTAGCAATGTTCTGTTAGATGGGGATATGAATGCAAAAATTTCAGATTTTGGCATGGCTAGGATCTTTGGTGTGGATCAAACTCAAGGAAATACAAACCGAGTTGTTGGAACATAGTAAGTTTTGTGTCCGCACATGCAATGTATATTTGTTCTTCTCTAATTTGAAATAGTGAGTACCATCTTTATGCACACACAAAAATTGTTGTGCTTACTACTCTCAATGGTTTCATATCTGATTTTTTTGCACACACACAAAAATAAAAAAAGGCCTTAGATGCAATTTCTTCTTTTCTTATGATTATTACTTTTTTTGTTGCTAAAACAACGGTGTTGGGTTGCAGTGGTTATATGTCTCCAGAGTATGCAATGCATGGACAATTCTCGGTAAAGTCTGATGTGTTTAGCTTTGGTGTCTTAGTTTTGGAGATTATAAGTGGCAAGAAAAATAATACATTTTACCAATCAGAATGTGCGGAGGACCTTCTAAGCTATGTGAGTGATAACTAAATTTTATGACTCTTATTTTCGATCTTAGTAAAAAATCATCATATCTACAAAGTCGTAAATAATGAATTGTTGCAGGCTTGGAAACTTTGAAGGGAGGAAAGACCGTTGGAATTAATGGATTCTGCTTTGGAAGGGTCATATTCAAGGAATGAAGTCATTAGATGCATTCATATTGGCTTATTGTGCGTCCAAGAAGATCCAGATGCTAGACCTTCTATGGCAACGGTTGTTATAATGCTTAACAGTTACTCTGTTACTCTATCAATTCCTCAACAACCTGCATTCTTTGCTCGTAGTAGAACAGAGTCAAAAACAGGACAAGGCTTAGAATCGAATCAATCTACAAGCAAGTCAATATCATGGTCTGTGAATGAAACGTCAATTACTGAATTATATCCCAGATAATGTGAAATTTAGGCCATATCAAGATTCAATAGTAACTCTATATTGTGAAATGAATAAACTCAAACTCAAACTCAAATACAAAAGATAAATTTCAATATTTGTAAGATTCACAACACTAAAAAATGTAATTAGAAATTAAATATGTAATAGTGTGTTTGATAATTCATTCCCTTCAAGTATGTCATTTTCAAGTATGTTATTTATGTGTAGCATGTAACAGTGTGTTTGATAATGCAATCAAGTTCATTATTCATACTCAAATATATTTAATTTTTGTGATTTTAATTACAATAGTTACACAATGTTTTTTTTTTTTTTTTTTTTTTTTTTGTGCGTATGTTGAAATCTTCTTACGTGCTTTATGGGCCTCTAAAATTTTCATAATTTCATATTTAGGCTTGAAAGAAATACAACTCTAATTATAATACTTAAATGACCCATCATGCATTTTTAATGCCCAAAATGAACTAATAAAATGGAGCCTTTTAATCTTTGACTGAGTTCTTCATTCTGATAAATTTACTCACAAAATTTTTAAATTCTTCATTAATATGACCTTCATTATATCTATACGTGTTTAGTTCATGAGAGTCAGCAATTTATTATAAAACCCCAAATTTGATACGTGTGCTAAATTATAACCCAATAAATTGAAAATTTTGGCTCAGAATCTTGACTAAGATAATAGTCCAATGAGTGAATGATAAGAGTGCAAGGAAAATTCCAGACTTCACGTCACCAACGCACAATCCCACTCGTGTCCCCATCAAAGTCTTCAATTCTCACCTTATTCTACACAAATAAACAAACCTGACTTCCACTCTATTCGCATCAAAAGTCTTCACCAGCCAGCCTCATTTTTTCTCATTTTCCTCCGAAAAATGATGTCTATTCAAAATTTGTATTTCAAAAATTATTTTAAAAATAAAACATATAGTATAAATTTTAAATGAGTATAATGTAGACTACTCAAAATAAATGTCATCTATTAATGTAATTTTGTAAATAATTTCATGATATTTTCTTGGGATGCAACATTGTTATTTTTCTTGACCCGGTACCCATAAACTATTTCACTGCTCCATTGAGAAAGACCATTTTTATTGGTTTGGAACTATTCCATTATTAATGATTATGGTTAATTATAGTCAGTTAAAATCATCACCAATGATTTCTAACTTTGTAGATAGCTCTAATATGGTAATGTTGTTTTAATGGTTCCTTTGCATTTATTAGTATTGAGATATGCTTCAATATCTGATACATATCATATATACATCTGTAATCTGTAACTTCTTATTTATACCTATCCTTTTGTATCTATCCTTATCTCCTACTTTGTATAAGTAGCACAGAATAGTTATGGAAATAATATAATATAAAATCATTTTCCTTTTGAATCTAATCACAATCTTTACAGCAGATTGTTCAAGTTGGTATCAGAGCCCATGGCTTCTGAAATTTCATCCTCCAGTGCCATTCCTCCCTCTGCCACTACTATTCCTTCCTCTGCCACAGCACCTTCACCCACCTCTCTTACTCATGCTCATCATTTCATCTCTCTCAAACTCACATCCACCAATTTTCTCTATTGGAAAACTCAACTTCTTCCTTACCTCCGTGGTCAACAACTCTACCCATATATTGATGGTACATTCTCTTGCCCACCATCCATGGTTGTCTTGGATGGCATCTCTACTCCCAATCCTGCACATGCGACTTGGCATTGTCAAGACCAACTCATCCTCAGCCTTCTCATTGCCTCTCTTTCGGATGAAATTTTACCTCTTGCCGTTGGTTGTACTTCTTCTCATACTCTTTGGCTCACCCTTGAGCAGTCCCTCGCCTCGCCGTCTCAAACTCGGCTTCTTCAACTTCGTTTGAGCCTTCAACAATTGAAACAGAATGATCGCTCTGCCACTGCTTTTCTCACTGACGCCAAAACCATTGCCGATGAACTTGCGGCTGCTGGCACTCCTCTGTCTCCTTCCGAGTTCAATCTTTATGTCTTCCAAGGTCTTCATCCCGACTTCAAGGATCTCGTCACGACCCTCACGGCTCGACCAGATCCTGTTTCCTTCTCGGAACTCCACAGTCTCCTTTTAAGCCATGAGTTTCTTCATCGCACCACGCCCACCTCTGCTCCGATATCTATTCCTCAGGCTCACTTTGCCCAGCCCACCTCTCGTGGTCGTTCCCGTGGTGGTTTTTCTCGTGGCCGTGGTCGCAGCCGTGGACGCGATGGGCCTGATCGCCCTTCACCCAATTTTGGCTCTCGCCTCTCTGGTGGTCCCGGCCTCCTCCCCCTCCCATCTGCTGATCATCGTGTCCGCTGCCAAATCTGCAATCGGACCAATCACACTGCTGCTCAATGCTATTCTCGGTTTGACCGCATGGTTGCTCCAAGTGCTCACTTCACTAGCTATGGTTCCGAGCCCCCTTCCAGTCAATATGGTGGCTTGAGTTCTTCTCCTTCCTCTCACCTCGATTGGTTTCCGGATACCGGTGCTACACACCATGTCACCCCCGATCTCACTTCTCTCTCTCAAGTTGATGGCTATCATGGTACCTCTCATCTTCGCGTCGGTAACGGTCTGGACATTCCTATTACCCATATTGGTTCCTCCACTCTTTCTTCTCCCTCTCGTTCTTTTCATCTTAACTCCATTCTTCATGTTCCTACTTTTCAGAAATCTCTACTTTCTGTCCATCAATTTACTAAAGATAATAATGTGTTTTTTGAATTTTATCCCACCTATTTTTTGATTAAGGACCAACTCACCAAGAGAACTCTTCTCCACGGCAAGAATGAAAATGGTCACTATCGGCTCTCTCCAACCTCTCCTCCACTCCCTACAGCTCTCTCCTCTGAAGTCGTATCTTCTCTTTGCTGGCACCGTCGTCTTGGTCACCCGCATGAGCGTGTTCTTCGTCTCATCCTTCAAACTCACAGTCTTCCGGTTCATCATCCACGGACTCGCATACCAATGTGCCATGCCTGTCCTCTTGGCAAGTCCTCCAGACTTTCTCTGCCATCTTCTCCAAGTCGTAGTTTGGCTCCTTTAGATTTAATTTTTAGTGATGTGTGGGGACCTTCCCCATTTCTTTCCAGTGAAGGTCATAAATATTTTGTAATCTTTGTTGATGACTTTTCCAAATTCATTTGGTATTTTTCCATGTTTAATAAATCTGATGTGTTTCATATTTTTCAAAATTTTAAAAGTTTGGTTGAACGGCAATTTTCTCGCAAAATTAAAATTATGCAAACTGATTGGGGTGGTGAATATCGTAAACTAAATTCATATTTTCAAACCTTGGGTATTATTCACCGCCTTCCCTGCCCACATACGCATGAACAGAATGGCTCGGTTGAACGACGTCATCGTCACATTGTTGAAACCGGCCTCACCCTTCTCGCTCATGCTTCTGTGCCGCACAAATATTGGCATTTTGCATTTGACACTGCCGTCTACCTCATTAACCGAATGCCCTCTAAAGTCATTAACAATATCTCTCCGCTTCAATGCTTGTTTTCCAACAGTCCCGACTATAAATTTTTTAAAATTTTTGGCTGTCTTTGTTTTCCATTTCTTCGTCCCTATAACACCCATAAAATATCTTTTCGCTCCGCTCCTTGCGTGTTTCTCGGGTATAGTCCATCTCATCTTGGCTATCGTTGTCTTGACCCCTCCACTGGTCGCCTTTACATTGTCCGTCATGTTCGGTTTGATGAATCCACCTTTCCCTTCTCCACCTCCTTTTCCTCTTCCCATCGGCCCCACCCACCAAATTCACATCCATTCCTTCTTGCCCCCAGTTACGTGTCCCACTCTCCCTCTCCTGCTATACCACCGAACCATCCCACACACCCTTCTCCACCAGATGCCGTTGTTGCCTCTCCTCTACCCAACCCGCTATCCACGGCTCCCCACACTGCCTCCTCTAACCCGACTCCTCCCTCTCCTACTATGAGTCCCCCCACCCCACTCCACCACACCCGTGGCCTCAACCTTATCGTTGACCTTCGCTCCTCCCCTGTTTCTATTCCTCATCGCACTCATCTCATGCTTCTCCGGAACATGTCCACCCTTGCCACTGCCTTACTTGCTACCCCTGTTTCTACCGACTCCGTTGAACCCACCTGCTTCACTTCCGCTAATAAATCTCCCATCTGGCGCAAGGCCATGGCTGAGGAACTCAATGCCTTAATCCGTAACGGCACTTGGAGCTTACACCCGGTCACTCCCAGTATGAACATTGTTGGTTGTAAATGGGTATTTCGGATTAAGCATCGGGCTGATGGTTCAATCGAGCGCTATAAGGCGCGCTTAGTTGCCAAAGGCTTTCATCAACAGGAAGGGCTTGATTACTTTGAAACATTTAGTCCCGTGGTTAAACCCACGACCATTAGAACTGTTTTGTCTCTTGCTGTCTCCAACAATTGGTCCATTCGGCAACTCGATGTGCACAATGCCTTTCTTCATGGAACCCTTCAAGAAGATGTCTATATGCATCAGCCCCCTGGGTTTGTTGATGCCGCTCATCCATCATTCGTCTGCAAGCTTCACAAATCCTTATATGGCTTGAAACAAGCCCCGCGTGCTTGGTTCTCTCGTTTGACGGGCTTCTTACTACAGCTTCACTTCACCGCCTCCAAATCTGATAGCTCGTTATTTATCTATCGCCATGATGGTACTCTCATTTATATTCTTATTTATGTTGATGATATTCTCATTACCGGCAATTCAACTTCTTTTCTTCAGCAGCTGATTTCCAAACTCAGTCATGAGTTCTCCATCAATGATCTTGGCACTTTGAATTACTTCTTGGGCATTGAAGCTTGCAAGCACTCCCTTGGACTGTTGCTCTGTCAACGCAAATACATCCTGGACCTCTTACATAAATCCGGCATGCTGCTCGCCAAGCCCGTTCAGACTCCTTTTGCCACCACCACCAAACTCACTTCGGCCACTGGGACTCCTCTGGCCGACCCTTCTCATTATCGTATGGTGGTCGGTTCATTGCAATATCTTACTCTTACTCGCCCGGACATTTCCTTCTCGGTCAACAAGGTGTGTCAATTTATGCACTCCCCTACCGCAGACCATTGGCGGGCTGTCAAACGGATCCTTCGGTACCTCAAGGATACATCCCACTATGGCCTCTTGCTGCAACCATCTTCTTCCACCCGTATTCAAGCCTTCTCCGACGCTGACTGGGCCGGTTCTATTGATGATCGCAAGTCTACCAGTGGTTATGCCATCTATTTTGGTGACAATCTGGTTTCATGGTGTTCTCGTAAGCAACGGACAGTGGCCCGATCTTCCACCGAATCTGAATATAAAGCCTTGGCTGATGCTTCCGCCGAAATCTCTTGGTTCCACTCTTTACTCACTGAACTTGGTTTTCGGTCATCCTCTCCACCCATTCTTTGGTGTGATAATCTTGGCGCCACCTACTTGTCTGCTAATCCGGTCTTCCATGCGCGGACTAAACATGTTGAAATTGATTTTCATTTTGTCCGTGAAAAGGTGGCTCGTAAGGAACTTCACATTCAGTTTATTTCTACCAAAGATCAAATTGCTGACATTTTTACTAAGGGATTACCTTCTCAATCCTTTCGCTTCTTTCGGGACAGCTGAAAATCCGCTCTTCGGACTCTTCCGCTTGAGGGGGGCTATTGAGATATGCTTCAATATCTGATACATATCATATATACATCTGTAATCTGTAACTTCTTATTTATACCTATCCTTTTGTATCTATCCTTATCTCCTACTTTGTATAAGTAGCACAGAATAGTTATGGAAATAATATAATATAAAATCATTTTCCTTTTGAATCTAATCACAATCTTTACAGCAGATTGTTCAAGTATTAGCAGTGAGGGGGGAATTTGTGCTGAGATATTTGGGCCGGGCTAAATCAAGTCCTTGGGGTTAGCCGGGCTATGAATTGGAAGATTGCATGGTTTGGGCCCTGCAGAGTTCGAACTGGTCAAAGATGTTGCTTGGTTTGATCGGGCAATCTAGGTCCAAAATGCGGTGGACTGAGCTACGCTTCAATGGGCTTAGGACTTGGGCTGAGGTTGGGTTATTGTGGTTGTCCTCCAGTGGTACTCTGATGGGTGGATCGGATCGGACTATCAAAAGAAGACTGGTCAAGCACAGTTGGGCGCGTGGTGTTAACCAGGCTATTTGGAGTGCCGCACAGCATTAGCATAGCGGCGCGTTGTGTTGGGTTTGTGCAACACTACGCATTGCTCAATTGTCTCAAAGAACTAGCAAGGCTAAACTAGTATGTTTGCTCGGCTGAAAATCTTGCGAAAAGTTGTATCATCTCACTTGGTTTGCAGTAAAGAGAGTGTTAAAGGATGGACGTTATCTTTTATAAATGTGATTCCTAAAAGGACTTTACAAAGAAGAATTAAAAGTCCTATTAAGATTTTGCTGTGAGAAACTTATAAAAGCTCAAGCCTAACCTAATTCCAAGTATTGCAATTTTAGTACTCGAATTCATAAAGCTTTTCCTCCTTATTTGTCCTATTTGTTGACTTAGGCATCGAAGGGATTTCAGACACACACCAGTTGGTTAGCTCATATTTGTGATTTCAGGTCATACGGCAATGTTTGGAGGAACACGAGTTTGATCAACAAGATTATGCAAGTGATGATTATGTCATGCTCACACAAGCAAAATGAATTTTCACTCCATCATTCTATCTACTATTTTACTATTTACCAACCGCAATTATTTAAACAACTTTCTTGGAATCTTGTCTATAAATTCAAAAACTATTTTTGATAATTTTTTGTTTTTAATAAATAATTTTATAGATTTTTTTTATAAATATTTTACTTTTTCTTAAAATTTTAAAAATGACTAAAATATTGTAAAAGTTAACTAATATATATATATATATAAGAAAAAAAAAAAACTAAACCTGGTTGCATTGAGGAAAGATGGGGTGAAGGGAAGAGTTATTTGTGACAGCATCTCCAATGCTTTACTCAAATATCAAAGTTCACTTAAATTTTATACAATAAAAAAAAAAAAAAGACAAAAAAAAACTTGATATGATATTTCGCATTCCAATAGAGTGTTTGGAATTTCATCAAATTACTGGTCGACCAAGGGACAACCGGCCGATTGACCGGTGAGTATAAATTTTTCAAAAAATCTAGCAAGGAGCTGGTCAACCGAGGGGACATTCGGTTGGTTGTCCGGTACTCAGGAGCTAACAGCTCTCTATAGTAATTTGGTCAAAAGTTCCAGCATCCTCAATTTGATGAAAATTTTGAAATATTTTCAATTTGATGAAACGAAAGATAAAGCGTCGGAGTATTAGTTTTGTACAATTTTTTTTTTTATCAAATTTAGATTTAATGAAACAAAAGATGAAAGATTGGAGATGGTCTGGGGGGAAGTAAATGAAGGAGAAAGAGAGGGAGAGAAAGTATCCCCTTGTTGTTTGATTAGAAAATACTTAATTAAGGAGAGATATTCTTAATTTGGATGTTTTAATATATTATTATGAGAAATATTTTATTTATTTCCCATTTCTTCTTAATTTCAAAAGGAAAGTGGAGTGCTTAAAATGTTTTTACTCTCTTTCCCTCATAACTCTCCATGCACGTTCCTTTCCTTGCCTTAAAAATATTCAAAAATGATTTTAATTAATTTTATCCCTCTAAACCCTACACTTCCTCTCACAAACCATCAATCCAAAGGTAAGTGTCAAATTTGACGCGAGGCATAGTTTTGCTAAAAAAATAGCAAGCCGAATAACAAACGATTTCGAGTCTAAAAGTTGAATTCTATATTATTTTGTAACAATAGTTTACTACGGTATCGTTTAGAAACAGATTTTTCTAATAATTTTTAAAATTTTTTTAATAAAATATAATGTAAAAAAACTATTATGGTTAGGAAGAATTTTTTTAATTTTTTACTAAAATATGTGAAAAAAATATAAATAATGTAAAAATAAATAAATTGACATTTTTACCCTTCAAAATTGTGGTTCAATTTGTAGGCATGTGACTTCACTTGACATTCTCTCAGGTGAAGTGATGCAGCAGAAATTGTCGCAACATGTCAGCTATACAGGCTTAGGTGATATGGGGGTTGGTGACACATAATGTTGGTATGGATATAGTTACTTTCACTGATTTATATACTCCATTCGTTTCAAAATATTAATTTTTTATTTTATTTTTTATTGTTTCAAAATATTAGATTTTTTTCAAAAATTAAAAAATAAAATAATATGAATTTACTATTTTATCTATTTTTTAATTCATTCACAACACAAAATATAATTATGATAATTGATATTTCTAAAAAATGTACTATCAAAGATAATTTTGAAAAATTATTATTTTTAAAATATAATATTTATATTATTTAAAAAAGTTAGATTCCCTAAGGGAATATGTAAAAAAAAAATTTAAAAAGCAAAGTACAAATTGGTGATAGCAGTCCAATTAAAAAAAAAAAAAAAAAAAAAAAAAACAGCCATGTGATTGACATACAGAAGGGGTTCGGACAGGTTTTGACATAAATGGAGGGGTTCGGCCAGAAATTAAAAAATAAATAAATAAATAAAAAGGAGGAGTAAAAAGGTCATTTGATCTCTGTTGTGTCACATATCGTGCCTGTTTGGTGCAGCTTAAAAGCTGCTTATTTCAGCTTTCAGCTTAATTTAAGCTATTTTGATGTGTTTAGTTTAGCTTATAGCTTATAGTTTTTTGGAAGTCAGAAATCAACTTATTCTTTTAGTGGGGCAGGAGATACTTAATTTATAAGTCAAAAATCAGTTTATATTCATAGTTATAAATTATAAATTGTTTAGGCATAAGGTATAAGCACTTTCTCACAGCTCTACCAAACAGGACCATTAAGTGGTTGCAATAGGCTTAGGTGTATAGGATAAAATTGTAAATTTTCTAATTTTTTAATAATTTTTTAACTTTTAAATTAAATTAAAACACTCGTACGCCAAAAATCGGGCCTAAATAACAAGTTGTGGGAGAAGTTCTAACTTACTAAAGTACTTGCTATTTCATTTGATTGGAACCCACTTTTTTGGACTTTGTTTGATTTGATTTTTCATAAAATGTTTTTAATTTTGTTTGAGTTTTCATACGTTTTTAATAAATAAATAAAAAATTATATTTTAGTTCTTTTTTATTTTTTTACATATTTTATTTTTAGAGAAATGAAGATTAGGATCATCCAAAAAATTTAAAAAAATAAATGACTAAAACATGAAGAAAAAAATATTATTAAAGACAAATGAAAAATCCTTTAAAAACAAATTTCAAAAAATCACACCGAATAGAATTTAGGATCTCACCTTGTTTTGGTTTATTTCACTTTTTTTAAAAATTGAGTTTTTTTGTTTTTTATTTTACTTTTAGTGATTTTTTTTTTGATATTGTAAGAATTTTTTTTATTGTTTAGATGTACCTAATTTAAATACACTTTTAAAATAAAATAGAGAGACTTACGTGTAAGTCTTAATATGTAACTTTATTATCCTATAAGTCCTACGATAATTAATAGCGTTTTTCATTAAACATTATTAAAAAATCTCACTAATTGTTAATTTTTAGTGATAATTTAAAAATTTTGTTATAAAAAAGTCACTAATTATAAGTTTTAGTTACAATTTAAAAAAATGTCACAAAAAAGTCACTAATTTTCAACTTTTAGTGATAATTTGAAAAAAATTGTCATATAAAAATGTGACTAATTATAAATTTTAATAATAATTAATAATAATCATGACAAAAAAAGTCACTAATTGTCAATTTTTAATAACAAATGTAATAAACATTACAAAAAATTATTTTTAGTGACAATTTTATCAAGATTAACTTTAATAGAACCAAATGGTAATTAAGTCAAACTAATAGGACCTATTGATAATTTATCTAGTAAAATGAAATATTTAAAAATATTTTTTAAATGCATCTAGTTTAGATACATCTAAAAAATTAACAATTAAAAATTGAAAAATAAGAAAAATAAAAAATTTAATTTTCAAAAAAATCATTTTAAACCAAACAACAACATCGACCATTATTGATCGAACCTATTAACTAGGCAGTGGCGCCGAACCACCCAATACCTTCTCTTTATAATAGGTATGACAATATTTTCCACTCTCCCCTACCTACCATAATTGATCGAACCTATTAACTAGGCAGTGGCGCCAAACCACCGAATACCTTCTCTTTATATGGCAATATTTTCCACTCTCCCCCACCTAATTTCCTCAAAATATCTGAATCTGATTTTTATGCACAACGGGGGCTCTAAAATGCAGAGCTTGATCACCATAACTGATCCAAACGGGTTTAATGATGTCTTGGGACTGATAATGGATGACATAGCAACACGGGCTTCACATGGTGTGTCGGGTAAGAAATTCACGACAAGCGAAGCTAATTTCACGTCGCTTCAAAAGGTGTATGGCCTCGCGCAATGCACACCGGACTTGAATGCAATGGCATGTAATAAATGTCTTCGAGAAGGTATCTCAAATTTTCCGAGTTGCTGTGATGGAAAGCAAGGTGGGAGAATTTTGTTTCCAAGTTGTAATGTTCAGTATGAGTTGTACCGGTTTTACAACGCTGCCGGCACTGCACCAGCACCTCCTCCACCAGTCCTTGCTCCCCGTCCTCCTCCCCCTGCAAGCAGTCCAGGTAAATTCCAAACAAGACATATAGACTCTGTGTTGGTAATCAAGCTAGTTGTATGCTTGGCCTCATGGCCAACAAGCTAGTTGTATGCTTGGCCTCATGGCCTTATGTTTTGCTTTAATAATTAGGTTAGTATAATAATTAGTATGCTTTAATAATTATGTTTTTCTCTTTTGGCTTGTAAGCTTGTAACTTCTCTTATATAAGGAGCCTCTCACCATTTGTAATAGATACACAATGCATCAATAAACATACAATTCTCTTTCTGTATTTCTCTATACATTAATTATTTTAACATGGTATTGTAGACACTCCATTTTTGACCGTCCTCAAGACTTGGACGTCACCATTTGAACACCTAGTGATTATCCATGTTTGTGTTCGTTTGGAGTTCCCGGAGTTCTCGGCTGCGCACCTTGCCTCAGGATCTCCGAACTTGACCGTTCTGTGTCTGGTTGTGCACCAAACACTTGTGTTTTGTCTTGGAGGGGCAGGGAATGCCTTTCGAGGCATCCCCACACACCACCGGCAGTAGCTAGAGACCACCGGCTGGTTGTTGTTGCCATCGGCACTATATTGTGCCGGTCGGCAGTCAATTTTGTCAAAATGACAATTTTGCCCTGCCGACTATTGTGCAGTTGCTTTATGAGATATTTTGAGGCAGCTGTCTTGCATTTGTTTCCCCTCCATACACGTGTATGGAGGGATGAGCCTTTGATTGACTTAGCTTGTAAGCTTTGTTGTCTATAAGAGAAGGCTTCCTCCTCTTGGCTCAAGGGTTGGCAAACTTAGACATTTTTGGAGAGAAAAGACAGAGAAGAAGCTTTGGTTTTAGGATTTGAATTCTATATCTATTCTATCTCTCTTTTGCTCTCTTGTTTGTACACTAGGTGTTTGTGTCTTACTATTGCACATCAACACCTAGTGTCTCACCTTCTCTTGGTTACTGAGGTTCCAAGAGGTTGTTCTTAGAGTTTTTGGCTGGATTAGAGCTTAAGGAAGCAACAACATCATCTTTGGTGAAGAAGGTCAACAAGGGTGAGAAACTTGCTTTATTTCCCCCATTCTTGCACTCTATTTTTACCTATCTTTGAACTGTTTTTGTGCTTGGTGTTTAATACAAAAAAGTTCTGTTTTTTAGTCCTCTTGATAGTTTATTAAGGGTACTTTGTGGTTTGGGGAGGTTTGACCACCCTTAGACCTTGAAAAGGCCTCATTTTGTGCTATTTTGTGGGAGCTCCGGGATTTTGGTGTTTGGGTCTCTTCACTACTGAAATCTTGAGGGATTTCAGTGGTGTAGATGATGCCTTAAAGTCCTAAGAAGGAGGGGGGCACCCCCTCTCCTTGTTGTCCTTGAAAAGGGCAAGATTTGGCCTCTTAAGGGAGCTTAGTTTCGAATGTTTGAAGAGCATGTCTTGGCTGGATTTTATGTTTATTATGCCCTAATATGACATTGCTAAGTGTTGGTTTTAGTACTCCTTGCATGTTTTGCATGGTTGCTTTGTAATGCCTCTTTGGTCCCTTAACATGCCTAAGTTGTTAGCCCTAGTTTGAGCATGCTTTAGGCCTAGATCCATGAAGTGTATATGCTTATTTTTCCATGCTTTAGGTCTGTCCTAAGTTGTTTTGGTCAATCTTAGCATGTATCTTGTAGCCTCTTTGTATTTAGCTTGTTGGCCTTAAGAGCATGAGTGTGTGGCACGACTTGCTTGCATTATTTTTGATGGTTTGGAACCATCTAGCATGTCATTTCAGTCCCTTTGGTGTGCTTGTATGCTTGCCTTAGTTGCCTCTTTAATGCTTTAAAAGCATGTGTTGTATGCCTCATGTTTTAGCATTTGCGCATGCCTTTGGATTCATGCCATTTAGATGCCATCTAAGTGGTCTTTTGGGCTTAGTTTTATGTGTTAAAACTTTGTTTTAATTGGTTAAGTGTTACCATGTGTGGTTGTAATATGTGTGGTTCAATGCCTCATTGGTTTGCCTTAAGTACTTGGGCCACTTGTTGCATGCTTAGCCTACTTTGTTGCTTGGTTTAGCACCATATTTCGCATAATTTTCAGAGCTTTCTATGCATGCTAATTGTCCATGTTTAACTCATTTCAAGTGTGCTTGAATGTTGTCTTGTTTATGCCTAAGTGTTGGATTATGTATGCTTACATGTGTACATGTATCGCATGTATCTTAGTCTTCACTTCTATAGCATTTGGCCACTGTTTTGAGCCTTTTTAGAGTTGCCCAATTCATGTTTAAGTCCATCCTTCAATTGGTTTGCATGCTTATCTTGCATGTTCACTTGTATGTTTGCATAAGTATATTGCATTGCCCATATTGCATATAGATGACATGCTTAGGACTTCATTGCATTGCATTGTGCATGCTTGGCCTCTTGAAGTGTGTGTGATAGAGGTTTAGCACCCTTATGTGCTTGTTTGCATTGCATGCATTTGAAATCAAAGTTCCACACTTGGTTCTTTGGGCCATCATGCATGGAAATGCGTGATTGGTGGTCCGAGAACCGAGGCACATCTTCCTTTGAGTCATCAACATGATAAGGAATGTGTTTGATGCATAAATTGCTTGAATTGCATTGCCATGCAAGTTGTTGTCCTCTGCTGCTGTGAGTTGCAGGTTCTGCAGACATTTAGTGCCGGCCGGCAGTGTTTAGTGCCGACCGGCAGTCAATCAACAGCCGATGGGTATATTTTGTGCCGATGGCCACAGATAGCAGCCGGTGGATGTTCTGTTTAGCCGGTGGTGATCCCCAGCATCCAAGGAAGTAGTTCTGAGGCTTTGGCAGTCTTCTGAGGTGCAAAGCAGGGAAAACAAAGGCAAGCTAGGCATGGCAGTGCAATTTTGAGCGGAATCCGAGCGCGCATGCATTGAGCCCTCGCCCCGAGGCGGTTTACTGTTTTTCTCAGATTAATTATTTCGTTAATTTAATTAATCTGTAATATTTAATTAGCTTGCGTGGTTAATTATTTGTATATTCTTTTGGTCCCTCTGTGTGAGGGCATAATTGTAATAAGTGTGGATGAGTGGTGTGTATGTCTTCCAACCCCCATTTCTTTCTCCCTTTTATTTACCCGCTTATGATGGTAGATTAGGGTACGTTTATTTTAGCATACCTTATGCAATGTATGCATGCATCCATACATTTGTTTACATGCACCGGGCTCGGTACATCATACAAACCGCATTGTATTTTCAAATCTAACTTGAATACGTGCATCAAATGATTGCATTTCACATGCCATTTTTAGGGTTAGCCGAGCCTATCCTAATTACATGTTGTATGCGATGCATTAGTCACTCTAACATGAACTAGGGCATGCATGTTTGCTAACTAGTTTATTGTTTTGGCACAGAGTACGATGTAAGTATTTATACTTTAGCATATCGCATGCGTGTGGATGTTAACATGACAGTATGCTTACCATGCGGCTAAATGCTTATATGAGATAAACTGCCTGAATGCCTATGGGTGAAGGCTGGATTGCTTGAGTTGGAAAACTCATTGAAATCCGTGTTTTAGCCTACTTGCGAGTAGCAAATTCCAAAGCATTTTCAAAACGAACGGATATGCAATGTTTATTTCCAAATTAGGCAATCTAGTCTATACTTGTTTACTGTGCACATAACATAGTAATCCTATGCTAATAATTGGAATAAGAGCATGTAATGTTTTCAAAAACGGATATCACGGTTAGTAGAGGCCGGTCTTCGAACCGGGCGAAAGGGGGTGCTCATAGCTGACCTTCCCCGATCGTACCCAAGCTCCCGAGCCAAGACCACTTTGGTGATGACGGACATGTGGCCTTCGGCACCGAGTCAGGGTTTCCTAAATTTCCCATTTTAAAATATTTAGGTGGCGACTCTGTAATCTGGCAAAGCAGTCCATGTTTGGCACTACTTTTCAAAATCTGTTTTTCTTCAAAACGATTTGCCGGATATGGACTCTTTGGTTCAAGATTAAGAACCGACACAAATCGAGTCCGAACTGTAGTGACCCCAATACGAATGGAACGGGACCTAACCCTCCCGCGGCGTTCGGGGACGTCTACAGGTATCAGAGCAGGTTTAGAACCTAGTATTTTCGCTTCACCGGCGGGCGGCAACCTCACCTTAGCCGCCCGCCAGACCTCAACCTATTCCGCTTATTTTCTACACATACCTTCCCATCACTGCCCAAATCCTCTCTCCCTCCTTGAAATTGTAAACTGGCTGAATTTTTCTTGCTTCAGATTCTGCGACTTCTGCCTCTGCAAGTAGAATGTCAGCTTCTTCAAGATCACCTAATTCCAGAGCAGCTGATCTTTCAGCTTTGGCAGCACCAGCTATTAGTAGTAGTCTCTGGAATCTAGCCATTGCTACCTTTTTTTTTCCTTGGTTGAAATCTGCCCTTCAGTTTCTTGCAGTCTGTTAACAGTGTCACAAATCTCTTCCTCAAGCTTCCCAAGCTCAAGGACAACCCCTGCCATTTTGATCTTTAAACCTTCTTTTTCAACACTTAGTGCCTTGGATTCAGTAGCTATCCGTGCTGCTTCCTTGAAATTTCTTGCAGTAGCAGCAACTTTCTTTTTTGCTTCCAGCTCTGGGACTCTTTTGTCTATGAAGACTAGTCTCTGGTTCAAGGATTCAATTTCCTGTTGGAAGCTAGATTTCGTTGAAGATAGTTCCTGAAGAGAAGCTCTTGCAGCAGAAATCTCCTGTCTGAGTATATGTACATCCTGTGAAAGTTTCTCCTCAGTAGTGGCAAGCCTCACCTTTTCTTCCCTGGACTTCAGAATGAACAGCACAAGACTCTTTCGAAGCTCGACAACTTCTTGGTACATATTTGCTTCATCTGCAGATAGCTGGGCAAGTTCCTGAAGCTTTGTTCCCCTGTCTTTTTCCTGAGATAGGCAATCATCAATTTCCTTCTTTTTTTCTAGTTAAAGCTTCATTGTGTAGCTCCATCTGAGAAAGGCCTGACTGCAGGTTATCATACTTTGTATCTACACTTGACTGCACCTCCGATTTGACCAGGATGGTTCATGATAATGACCTGGGAAGTGAAGTTGGCAGCTTCCTTTGCAGGATCATCCTTTGAATTCGAGGCAACAAACCCACGCTTGAGATCCTTGACAGCAACATTCTTAACGTTGAACCCAACGTTATCACCAAGTAGAGCCTCCTGGAGAGCCTCATGGTGCATTTCCACTGACTTAACTTCAGTGGTGAGACCAGTTGGGCCCTTGTACCAGTCAAGGTTGGTTGACCTTTCAATCATGTTATCACCCTCAAACCCAGAGATTGGGACGAAGGGGATTTTGTCAGGGTTATATCTCACCTTCTTGAGGTACGAAGACACTTCCTTGACAATTTCATTAAGAACATGCTCACTGGTACCTCACAGGCTGACTGTGCTGTTCTTATCATCGACTCCACCACTGGTGGTTTTGAAGCCGGTATTTCCAAGGATGGGCAGACCCATGAGCATGCTCTGCTTGCCTTAACTCTTGGTGTCAAGCACGGAGAACTCTCCTCCGCACTCTTCGTCACCGTGAACGACGTTGAATGCGTCTACGAGTTCGTCTTCTTCTCCAGCGACACCGTCTCTAGCAACTTCGACGCCGTCAACACTCCCGATCTCTGGAACACCATAAGCTATCGAAATGCCGTGCAGATCTCTCTCTCTCATTGATTCGGGTAGCCCTCTCTTTTTTGGGCTGTCAATTTACACCACCACCGCCCATCTCCATTTTTTGTCCCTTTTGTTTTTTTTTAATACTCCGTTCAAATACAAATCCAACAAACCAAAACCATGGACTGGTTTCACCAAAAAAAAAAAAAAAAAACCCTCTCTCTCTCTCTACTCAAGGACAATCATTCTTCTTTTCTTTTAAAACGGCACACCTGCAATAATTTTGTCACCATTTCTTTATTTGTTTTTATCTCTTCTTTTTGAAAAACATCATCATCTCTCCCATCAAAACATCTTTTGCAATTTTTTAACAAGACCGTGGGCCAAGAAACCCACGTGAACCAATCTCCTTTTCCCTCACTCTCTCGGTTTGATTTCAAACATATTATTATTATTTTTATTTATTTATTTTTCTTTCCCCTTATTTTTATTCTGTTTTCCATTATTATTTCTACTTCGTATTGTGTCATTCCTGCCATACAATTTGCACAAACAACAAAACTCATTTTATTCATGACAGGGATCACACCCGATCACCATTTTACACCCAAAAAAAAAAAAAAAAAACGACGGATCTGTTTTTCTTCTTTCTTCTCCGGTGCCGGCCACGCACCAACTTCACTTACTCGGCTCTTTCGTCGCCGAGCTCTTCCGTTTTTTGTCATTCTTTTTCTCGTCTACCTTCGAAGGCCCGTCTCCAGTACTTCCGTCAAGAACTACCACAGTGTTTCCACTGAGAGAGTCGGCTCCCCGCTGGCCATCAAAGGTGAGGTACGTACGTGCCCCAAATCTAGCCATGGAGGTGGTTTGCCTTTTCAGCTCCTTGTTTTCAGCCTTCAAGGCACAAATCTCTGCCCGTGCATCTCTGTACATGCACTGGAGTAGGGAGAGGTATACCTCACACGCCTTGTTTTGCAGACGGTGAGACAGGTTAGTGACCGCCGCCACTGTCTCTATGCAGGACCTCAACGTGTAGTGGTTGGCCTCGATATCATTTTGAGTAGCCATCACTTGCTCCACTGATAGTGTGGGAAGACTCGGTTGAGTAAGAACCGGGGTACTTGGCCCAGAGGAGCTCGATGGACCATTAAAATCTGGAAAAAAAGAGAGAGGGCAGGAAGAAGAGGCCATTTTCTGGGCAACAGAGTGTTATAACAGCGTGTTACAGAGTATCTCTCTCAGAAAACGAAGCGTTTTTTCAGAGTTTTTTCAGCAGGTTTTTGTCTCAGCCTCAGCCTCAGCCTCAGCCTCCGTCTTGGTTAAATAGCCAAGGCAGTCACGCGCAACGCGTGCCTCTTGACGCCAGACGACAAAATGGGCGCGCAAGCCAAGGCAGTCACGCACATCGCCATAATGTCTGGCACACCTTTTTATGGATTGGGCACGCCTTTTGATGGCACGCCTTTTGATAGATTGGGCACGCCTTTTGAGGGTGCAACTTTTATGGGTCCGGCAAGACTCTGTAAACTATCCTGACATTGATTCTGGTTAGCTCCTACATGGATCCGACAAGACTCGGTAAACTGTTCCGACATTGATTCCAGTTAGCTCCTACATGGGTCCGACAAGACTCGGTAAACTGTCCTGACATTGATTCCGACAAGACTCGGTAAACTGTCCCGACATTGATTCCGGTTAGCTCCTACATGGGTCCGACAAGACTCGGTAAACTGTCCCGACATTGATTCCGGTTAGCTCCTACATGGGTCCGACAAGACTCGGTAAACTGTCACAACATTGTCTACTACAACGGTCCGACATGACCTCGTAAACTGTATTCTACATCGGTGCGACATGACCCCATAAAGTGTCTTCACCAACGGTCTGACCCGACCATCCAGTGTCTCCTATCCATTTTTTATTTGTCAGTTTATTTAACATCTACAACGTAGCTTGAGGGGGAGTGTTGGTAATCAATCTAGTTGTATGCTTGGCCTCATGGCCAACAAGCTAGTTGTATGCTTGGCCTCATGGCCTCATGTTTTGTATGCTTGGCCTCATGGCCTCATGTTTTGCTTTAATAATTAGGTTAGTATAATAATTAGTATGCTTTAATAATTATGTTTTTCTCTTTTGGCTTGTAAGCTTGTAACTTCTCCTATATAAGGAGCCCCTCACCATTTGTAATAGATACACAATACATCAATAAACATACAATTCTCTTTCTGTATTTCTCTATACATTAATTATTTTAACACTCTGTTTGGATAGATGGATTTTGAAATTGAATTTTCTTGTTGATGCAGGAAAGGGAGGAATCTCACGGCAAGTACTTGTTGCCATCATTGTTTCAATTGGGGGCTCTGTATTGCTTATTATTATAGGATTCTGTTTCATATGTAGGAGCACGAAGAAGAAACATGATGCTGTTGAATCAGATATTGGTATGACTAAAAAAATAAAAATAAAAACTTGTTTCCTGTCTTCTCTTGTTTTCAAATTCATTACATTTAGTTTTTTTGTTGTGTCAAGTTGCCACGAACAACTTCTCTGATAATAACAAAATTGGTCAAGGTGGAATAAAATTACATCAGTACATCCCTTTTGTCAGTTTGCATCCAACCTCAATACCCTCTTCTCAACTCTTTCCTTCAATTCCACCACCACCATCAATGGCTTCTCCAACTCCATAGTCTACAGCCTCTTCCTCTGCTGCGATGTTTCCACCGCAGTCTGTCAAGACACTGTAACCACTGCCACTACAAAAGTAGTCCAATGTTGTTCCATGACGAAGCTTGCCATGATTTGGTACGATGAATGTTGCCATTCTCATATATTTTTGAAGTACACATTTTCAAATAATTTAAACATTAAAGATTAAAATGACACAAAACTCAGGATTTAAAGACCAAAAATGCAATTAATCTATGAGATTATTAAGTGCATTTCTTAATAAGTGGCGACACACTAAAATGAAACCATATTCGTGATACTAACACATGACACCATCCGGAGTGATAATCAAAGCCATTGAATTAGTTTCTTTGATAGAATTTTTAATTTTTAAACTTTTTAAATGAATTAAGATTTTTTTAACAATAAATTAATTTCATGATCAAATATAGCATTAATTAAAAAGTCCCACCACAAAATTAAATGACAACTATCCCCAACAAGGGAATCAACTAGCAAATCTTTGATAATTATACACATATTATTTAGAATATAAATAATAAAATATTTTTTTAATATTTTAAAATTTTACATTAATTGCTGATGAATAATTTATAATGATTTAAAACAAATAGATGATTTTACATTGAGCACTTACCTGATAATTATAATAAATATGTATACATGTTTAATAGTCGGCAATTTATCACATCTTGACCCTCAAATTTGATTTCTGCATTAGCTTTATGCTAATTATTAATGATAGCTCTAAATGTTGTCAATACAAATTAAAATATTTAAAATTTCAATACATATTTTACATATCTCATAATAATTTCTTTATATTTTACATATTTTAATACATTATATATATTTCAATATTTTAAAATATTTGTTACTCTTTGCGATTGCATTTATTTCTCACATTATGGGAGTTTTAGTAATTTGTTGGGCGGATTTGAACCTAATAAGTTTTGTTAACTTTCTAACTATTATGATCTAAGAGTTTGTTGGGCTGTCTTACACTTAGGGCTAGTTTGGCATAATCTAAATAAGTCAAAAAGTCAAAAAGTCACTATCTTATTTAAGTCATATCATCTTATTTAAATCACATCACCTCTCTAACACATCACATCAAACCTAACCCAAACCCATCAATAAGTCAAAAAGTGCACTTTTTTAGAACATCCCAAACCAACCCTTAGTAGACTTAGGCCAAGTTTGGCTATCCTAAATAAGTACACACTTTTTATCTTTTTTCTATCACATTATCTCTCTACTTTTCTGCACATCTTTTCGTAAAAAGACAAAAACAATACTTATTTAGGTCATCCCAAACAACCCCTTAGTTTGTTTAATAATATAATACCTCTCATACATATAATTATTCTTCTATTAATTAATAAATAAATTTAAAAAAAAAAAACAATAACAATAACATCACTTAAGACTCTTTTTAATATTTCTCATTAAGGCTAAGTTTGGGAATACTAAATAAGTGCACTTTTTGATATTTTTTATAAAATATGAGTTTGGTTTGGATTGAATTTGAAGTGATGTATTAGAGAAGTAATGTAACTTAAATAAAATAATGTGATTTAAATAAAATAATAACTTTTTAACTTTTTCTAAACATTTCAAACGTGGCCTAAATATTATCATGGTTCTCATGAATCTTACCCGAATACGACTTTACAATTTAAAATTTAGACCAGAGTTCTATAGTCCAATGAGCCAATGATAACTGCTTACGTCAGTGCAAGAAAAATTCCGAACTCTCACATCACCAATCCACAATCCCACATGTGTCCCCATCAAAAGTCTTCGATTCTCACCTTATTTTACGATACAAACAAACCTGATTCAAAAGTCTTCACCAGCCAAAATAAATGTGATCATTTAACATAACTTTTTTCCTAATTTCATAGATAATTTTCTTAGCACGAGTATTATTGTTATTCAAATTTAAAAATTAGATTTACTTTTTAAATTTAATGATCAATCAATCAATTATTCTCATGTGTTATTTATGTCTCTTATATATTTTTTAATTATCAATTAATCGTCTTACTTACTGTACGGGGGCGAAATATCCACGACTCTCCGTACACCTTGAACGTCGAGCTTCTGGTAACGGCGTCTGACTCTGCAACATAAGAATGGTGAGCTGCCCGGCGGTGGTGTGCCGGAGAAACCCTCCGACGCTCAAGTCAGTTCAGTGAGCAAGAAGACAAAGGGAAGAGAGAGAGAATTTGTGAGAGTGAATTCGCATACCAGAAATGTTCGCCTTCCCCTCTCTATATCTAGGCTGCCCATGCGGCTCCCAGATTGTGCGCGCACTACCTCTGCTGTCCTTCCCTGGACAGGTGGCAGTGCTCGCCTCCCACCACCTTACACGTGTAAAGGTCCTGTCCTCCTTCCAGTACGTGCAGAACTGCCTAACGGTATTGAGGTGTTCGTGGAGCAGATGTCCTCTCCTTCACACCATTGGCCCAGGTGGCACCCTTGACCGAGGTACCATGACCGGCCAAACATTTCTGGAAAATTACCATCACACAACCGTGCTATATCCCGCCGGTTTATGACTTGGAACCAGGAGAGAACTTAATTGCGAATGCCGAGCTACCCTCGTCCGGTCCATCGCGACTGACCGGTTGCGAGGCATGCCGGCCTACAACCGTTTCATCTCCAATCTCGGACACGCGCGACCGCTTCGCCATGGCTGGGCGGTTAGTGGCATGCCGGCCAGGCCGCATCCCCGGCGTAGCCCGGTCAGTCCTTCAGCTCGGTTGAATCTCCGCTATAAACTTCGCCCGACCTAGTTTGGTCCCCAGAAGTTACCGGTTGACCTAGTCAACCGAACAAGGCAGATTGCTCAGCCGTTGCCTTGCCCAATTAACTCGGCGCCACGTAGACTGTAACGCCGGGCGTTACTCCTGCTCGGCCGTACTAACAGATTGAAATCTCCCCACTCAATTGCCCCTTAAACCCATCCGAGCTATCGTGATTGGGTTTACCTTGCCCGAGCAAAGGTTGGGTCGCACCCTTGCCAGGCCGAGCTTTGTTGGGAAGTATTCGTTGTCGAGTGGCAGCCAAATCGGAGATATCCCCGTCGCCGAGCTATCTCAAACAAGGATACAATAGTGGCCGAGTTGTCTCAATCAGGGACACATCAGTCGCCGAGCTATTGCAATTGCCCGGCGGTCACTCTGCAGTCACATCAAATGTCGTACAGCCGTACTGCAGCAGTATTCTCAGTGCCACGCGTCATCACCTTATTGGGTCGTGCAGACAGCTGTCTGGCACGCGCGAAGTTCAAACGGCTGCGCCGTTTGGCGCTCCGCTCCTCACCATTAAACCCTATACGAAGGGTCAAAACCCTTCTCACTTTCTTTCTCCTCTCCAAGCCCAAAAAACCCTAACTCCTCTCTGCCATTGTTGCTGTTGCCCCTTCCCTGCCCCTGCGTTCGTTGCAGTCAAGCCTTCGAGGTCTACCTCCTATTTCTAGTAAGCTCTTCTTCCTCCCTCATGCATTTTTACTCCCGTTTTTAAGCTTGTTCATCGTTTTTGTTCAATGCACCATTGTTTTTGCGTGTTGGTTTTGTTGCTTTTTTCCTTGCTTTAGTGTTTCACACCCTAGGAGAATGGAAACGGAGAGAAGATGGGGCCCTCGTGCCCCCGTTTTTCAATAGGTTGATTGAATAGGCCATGAACTTAGGAAGAACACTACGAACACGATGAAAACTGGGCAGAACCGAGCAAAACGCTCATTTAGATCCGATGGGAGGGTTTAAACCGAGCAAAAAGCTGTTTGTGACTTTGCACTGCTGTCACAACCGAGCTGTATGCACCATAGATCGGCTGATAGGTTTACCCGGGCTAAAGACCTGAAATCAGAAGCCAATTCCTTGATCTGGGCTCGACCGAGCAAAAACCTCCATTAGAATCCAACCGATCAAAACTCCTAGACCGAGTAGGAACCAGCATCAAAAAGAGGAAGGCTAAATCAGCCATCCTGATGGGCCGAGGAAGGGGAGGCCGGCCAAACAACTAGAACCTTCTAGAGCTATTTCCATTGAGGGCCGAGCAATATATGCCGTGCTAACCCTTGGATATCTTTTTCAACATGCAGAACAAGTAGGACCGACCATTCCAGCATCATCGTTCGTGGAGCTCAAAGTCCGAGCAACCACTACAAAATTTTGACCGAGGTACCGTAGAGTAAATATAGCCGAGATAGATGGGAAAATACCGATTTAGGGTTAGCTCGCCCGGGGCAATGGCGGAATTTCGAGAAGAATTCAACATCCCTGAAGACGTAGTCTTAGAGCTCGGCAAGAAGGGAGAAACACCATGGGGCGATCTAGAACGGTGCCCCTTCACCGTGGTATCAATAATAGAGGGCGGACTTCGTTTCCCGGTCCAACCCCTGATCTGCGAATTTTTGAGGCAGACAGGGCTTTGCCCAACCCAGGTTTCCAACAACACCTATAAAATAATAAACGGCGTCGCCGAGCTGAACCGACGGCACGGTCTCGATCTCGGCCTCGCGGAAATTTTTCACCAATACAGCCTCAGTTCAAATAAGGGTGGGTTTTGCTACTACCTTAAAGTAAAGAAGGGCCGAGCAAAACTCATCGAAGGCAACCCGGACAAAGAGTCCAATGATGATGACTTTTTGTGGGTGTCCGGTCGCTATGAAGACCTAGAGGCACCCATACCGGGCTGGCAAATTAGGAAACACTTCGGTAGAGCAGGTAAGGAGCCCGGCTGACCGTTCCATTATCTTTCTTCTCTTAATTGCTCTTCATTGCACCGGTCTAACACTTGACCCTTTTTGCAGATAAGAATTTGGCCGCGCGTTACAACCGACCAAACCAGGAGGCAATCAGAGTGTTGTTGCGCATACCTGCAGAAGAGAGAGAATCGCTAGACTTGCTCGGTTTTGAGCAAACGTACAACTACCAAGCACCGCGCAAAGGCAGGGTCACAGATTTTCTGCGCGAACCAACACCCGAACCAGATCCAAATTTGCCGCCGGTCAGACTCATCCCAACTACCGCCGAGCAAGAGATGGCCAAGATCCGAGCCATTAAGTCGATGATCACCGGGGACGAAGGCGAGTCCCAGCAACAAGAAGTAACCGGGGGAACGTCTTCCATCCCCGCTGGACAAAAAGAGGGGGCGGTGCTCGCCCTGGCCAGCGCACAACCGGCTGGCCGTCTAAAGAAGAAACAAAGGAGGGAGACGGCCGAGCAAGGCCTTGTGGACGAAGATTCCACTGGGGTCGCCTCTGGTGAGCTCGGCGACCAGACCGAGCAACTTCTTGCCCGAAAGTCCAAGGGCAAGGGCCCTGCTGCCCCCCCGGTCTGGGCGCCAGAGTTCGTCAACAAGGGCCGACCAGTTTCCCCCTCCGATTCTGTCGCCAAGGACAAGGATATCTCGCTCGGTTTCAACTTGACCAGGGGATTGATCCTGCCCAGTGACATGAAGAAGCATGAGGAGCTGGCCGACCTCAAGGTCCTCCGCTCAGCGGCAGAATCTATTGTGCTGGTAAATTCAACATCTTTTCTTGAACTTTCTGTTCGGTTTTTCTGCTCGGCTTTTAGATACTAATAATCTGATCTATTTTGCAGGCCGCACAAAAGAACTATCTTGCCCACGAGCGGATGGTTGCAGTTCGGAAGAGTCTCCGAGACGCCATCACCGAGAACAAAGTGCTCCAGGCCGAGATAGACATGCTGAAGGCCGAGCAGGTGGTTGTCAAGGACGAGCGGGACGAACTGCGCCAGAAGCTTGACCGGGCAGACGAGGACAAGAAGAAGGCCGAGAAGAAGGCGAAAGCTCAGTACCTCGCCGAGCTCCGAAAGCTGAGGGATGCCAACAAGGAAGCCATGGACAAGGCGGTCGATGAGGCGGAGGACCGTGGGTATAAGCAGGGGGAGAAGACTTATGAGCGCCAAGTCCGGGCTACCAAGGACATCTTTTTCCAGTGCGGCTGGAAAGCCGCCGTGGAAAAAGTTGGCCTTGGCCAGGATTCGGAGATGTTCATCAATCCCCCCTCTGCTTATATCCCGGTCTACATGCTAGCCTACTCCCAAGCCGAGCAGAACCGTCTGATAGCGGAGGCGAGGAACGAGGCAGAGGAAGAAGCCGCCGCCGAGAAAGAAGCCGAGCAAACTCCACCCGAAGCATCCCACAATGCTGAGGATGAAGCGATTGATCGGGAGGTCGTCTCGGTGGAAGGCACAGACGACGATGCCGAGGACATCCTGCCCGAGCAAACCCTGCCGAGCGCCGAGCTGACGGAGGAGGCCGACCAAGACCTTGGCCTGGACTGAAGATGGCTCCTTTCACCTTTCTTTGTACTTTTTTATTTCTTGTTTTCCTTTCTTTTTTGCTATGTAACCGGGCAAGGCCCCTCCATGTATTAAATTCCCTATCAATGAAATATGAACTTTTTGCCCGCACAACTGTTGTTCTTGATCGGCTTTTGTATGTTTGAATTTTCTCTGCCAAATTTTGTTTCAACTCTTTGATCGGCTGAACCGCGCAAACAATATGTCTTCACGTAACCCTGCAATCCCTTTTATTTCCAAATAGGATGACATTTAGGATTTGGCCGAGCAAAATCTGCTCGGCCCCACTTTGCTGGCAATGATTATCCGGCCGAGCAAAAACTCGCACGTCATTTTGCAGTTTGTTCAATTTGCCATTACTTCTTTTCGGCCGAGCAAATTCAGCTCGGCCTTGCAATTGCTGGAAAAGACATCAACGTTGCCATTTCCCTCGAGCAAAATCAGCTCGGTTCCCATATTGGGCAATTCACCAATATGCTACGTTGGCCGAGCTAAATCCGCTCGGCTACGACATTGGGCAATTCACCAATGTTTCAGTCAGGTTGGTCATGCCGCCAACATTCCCACCGGGCGAGCAAAACCAGCTCGGCTTGAATGCGCATTGTTCCATGCGCAACTGTTTGCGCGGTCTGCTCCCATTCCGAGGAAAACAGCCCGGTTCTCTTCAGGTACAAAGATGTAATACAAAAAACAATGCAATACAGCAACAACAATAGGACTAGCTTTCATTACATAAACATTGCAAAGGCAATGCTATCTTTTTACAGGTAGTGCTGAAAGGCTAAAGGTCTAAAAAAAAGCTAAACAAGAGCAAGTAGCTTAACAAGAGCAAATTACATCTTAAAAGTAAAAGACCTTAAGGTTGGCAGCGTTCCAAGGTCGGGGGACAGCTTTGCCGTCCAAATCTTCCAGATGGTATGCCCCCTTGCCAGCTAGGCCAACCACCTTGTACGGTCCTTCCCAGTTTGCACCAAGTTTTCCTTCGCCAGGGACCACCGTGTTGCCAAGCACCTTCCTCAGGACCCAATCTCTAATTTTGAACAGCCTGGGATGCACTGTCTTGTTGTATTTTTTAGAGAGTTCCTGCTGATAAGCCGCCAGGTGAATTAGCGCACGCTCTCTTCTTTCTTCAGCAAGGTCTAACTCCAATGCCACAACTTCATTGTTCGAGTTTGGCTGGAAACTCTCCGAGCGGATGGTTGGCATGCCAATTTCCAGTGGGATGACAGCCTCCATGCCATAGGCTAGAGCGAACGGTGTTTCCCCGGTCGATCGTCTCGGTGTAGTGCGGTATGCCCATAACACATTAGGGAGCTCTTCAACCCACTTACCCTTAGCTTTCTCAAGCCGTCCAGGATGGTCTTGTTGGAGGCCTCTGCTTGACCATTTGACTGGGGATAGGCCGGCGTCGAATTGTAGAATTCAATCTTCAACTCCTCGCAAAACCCGCGAAAGAGTTTCCCATCGAATTGAGTACCATTGTCTGAGATTAAGGCTCTGAGAATACCAAAGCGAGTGATCACATTCCTCCAGAAAAATTTCTTCACATCATTCTCCTTGATAGTTGCTAGTGGCTCTGCCTCCACCCACTTGGTGAAATAGTCAGTGGCGGCAATGAAAAACTTGCGATTGCCCGGTGCAACTGGGAGCGGTCCAACAATATCCAATCCCCAAAGCGCGAACGGCCAAGGACTTGTGAGAGAGAGCAATTCTCTCGCTGGCTGGTGGATCTGGTGAGCAAATTTCTGACATTTCTCACACCTGCGAACATATTTCTGCGCGTCCGCCTGCATGCATGGCCACCAATAGCCCTGCGAGATTGCTCGGTATGCTAAAGATCTGCCCCCAGTATGGCTGCCGCAGATGCCCTCATGAATTTCATAGAGGAAGGCTTCCACCTTAGAGGGGTGGACACACTTTAAATATGGCCCCGTGAAAGATTTTTTGTACAAGGCGCCGGAAGGTGAGAGCCAAAACCGCTCTGACTTTGCACGGATCTTGTGGGCCGCCTTCTTTTCTTCTGGCAAAGTTCGGTTTTTCAAAAAGGCGATGATGGGGTCCATCCAGGAAGGTCCCAAGTCGGTGTAGAGTACCTCAGCCGCCTCTACTTCCTCAATGCTTGGCCGAGGTAAGAATTCAATCATCAAGGGATTGGGAAAGGTTGTCTGAGTGGAAGCGAGACTAGCCAGTTCATCGGTCGTGCTATTTCCTTCTCGGTTGATCTGTTCGACCCTTATCGCAGAGAACTTCTTGATCTCTTCTCGGACCAACGCTTGATACTTGGCCATTCTTTCATCCTTGGCCTCATACTCCCCTGAGACTTGATTGACCACTAGCTTGGAGTCGCTGAACACCATAAGAGCTGTGACCCTCAGTCTCAATGCACTTCTCAGCCCGGCAAGGAGAGCCTCATACTCTGCTTCATTGTTGGAAGCTGGGAAGCCGAGCGTAATTGCTTGCTCTATGACGAGCCCATCCGGTGAGGCTAGCACAATTCCTAGCCCGGCCCCATGTCTGTTGGAGGCCCCATCAACGAAGAGCTTCCACATTTCGCCAATGAACAGCTTCCAGCAATCGGAGGGATTCTGAGAACTTCTTAAATCCAAGTCCCTGGTTGGTTCAATCTGGACTCTTACCTTATCCTGGTTGGTCTCGCCTGCCATCGAACCGTCGACCTTAGGTTGATCGGTTGTATTCTGCTCTGCTTCCTGAGGCGAGCTAACACTTGTTGCCAAAACCATGGGTTGAGCTAAATCCGCATCAACCACATCAACCGGGCAAACAGGGTGTGTTCCCGGGGCAAATTCCGCCACAAAATCTGCGAGTGCTTGTGCCTTAATCGCGGTGCGCGGTCTGAACTTGATGTCATACTGCCCCAATTCCACGGCCCACTTCAGGATTCTCCCCGTGAAGTCTGCCTTCTCGAAAAGCACCTTAAGCGGAAACTCGGTCAACACAACTATTGTATGGGCGTGGAAATAATGTGCCAGCTTTCTTGACGCCATCATCAGGGCCAACGCCAACTTCTCCAAGGGGAGGTACCTCGTCTCAGCTGGAAGCAGGGTCTTGCTAACATAAAAGATCGGTAGGTGCTGGACGCCCTCAGCGCGAACCAATACCGCGCTCACCGCGTGTTGAGAAACAGCCAAATAAAGGAACAACTCTTCGCCCGGCTGAGGAGTGACCAGAATAGGCGCCGAGGAAAGATAAACCTTCAAGTCGGCCAGCACACGGTCGCACTCATCATCCCAGAAGAATTTGGACTTCAAGGTCTTAAAGAAGGGCCTGCAACGATCCGAAGACCGGCTGATGAATCTATTCAGCGCGGCTGCCATCCCGGCAAGATGTTGCACGTCCTTTGTGGAGTTAGGGCGCTCCAATTCTTGTATGGCTTTGATCTGCGATGGGTCAGCCTCAATTCCCCGGTTTGTGACTAGAAAACCCAGGAACTTCCCAGTGCCAACTCCAAAGGCGCATTTGGAGGCGTTCAGACGAAGCTTGTGGCACCTGAGTATGGCGAACATTTCTGCTAGGTCGGCAAGGTGCTGAGACTTCTCTTTACTCTTCACCACCATGTCGTCTATATAGGCTTCCATAGTGCGGCCCAAGAGAGGAGCGAACATTTTTGTCACCATCCGCTGGAAGGTTGCCCCGGCGTTCTTCAGTCCGAATGGCATGACCTTGTAGCAGTATAAGCCTCTGGGGGTGGTGAAGGACGTGATCTCCCTGTCTGGCTTGTACATGGCTATTTGATGATAACCGCGATACGCATCCAAGAAGCTAAACCTCTGATGGCCAGCGGTTGAGTCCACCAACTGGTCGATTCGAGGGAGAGGGAAGCTATCTTTTGGGCATGCGCGGTTGACAGTCTTGTAATCCACGCAGACTCGCCATTTGCCATTTTTCTTTGGAACCACCACCGTATTAGAAATCCACCGGGGGTATTGCACTTCTTCTATCGCTCCCGCTTCCAACAAGTTCTTTACTTCCTCTGCCACCACCTCAGCATGGTGCAAGGCGGAGCGCCGCGTTCTTTGTATGACTGGCCGTGCATTGGGGAAGACATTCAACTGGTGGCAAATGAAACTTGGGTCAACGCCAGGCATATCGTAAGGCGTCCACGCAAAAGCTTCCAAGTTGGAAACCAAAAAGTTTACATATTCGGACCGCTCGGCACTGGACAACGACGATCCCAAAAGGAAGAACTTAGTGGAATCATTCTCATCAATGCGCACCTCTACCAAATCTTCGACCGATTTTTCCTCGGCCTTTCTTCCCACATCTTCAAGGACCTCCTTGCCCTCAGGCCCCTCGATCATCTGGACAAACCCCTTGGCTGCTCGGCTGCCATTTACCGCAACGAAGCACTGTTTCGCCATCACTTGATCTCCCCAAACTTCTTCTATTTGCCCGTTTGATGCCGGAAAACGCATGACTTGGTGAAAGGTTGAAGCGACCGCTTGCATGGCGTGCAACCAGCCCCGGCCCAGAATCAAGTTGTAAGTTGACGGAACCTTGAGCACCCAGAACTCCACTTGCTTTACAACTGACCCCGCTTTGACCGGTAAAATAATCTTCCCAATCGGCCACTCTGGCTGTGAATTGAAGCCGACCAAAGGGGATGTCGCTGGTGCCAAGTCTTTGTCTTCCAACTTCATTTGCTTAAATGCGTCATAATACATGATCTCGACCGAACTTCCCTGGTCGATCAAAATTCTTCTGATTTCAAAGTCCTTGACGCGTAGGGTCACCACCAAGGCATCGTTGTGCGGCATTTGAACCCTTTCTAAATCTTTCGTTGAGAACGTGAGGACGTCTTTCTCTTCGGTTTTCCCCTTCTTCACAGCGGGCTGAACAGAGAGCACTTCCCTCATGTGCTCGGCCTTCTTGATCATCCCTCTAAGCTCGCAGACCCTCGCTGGTTCAACGATGCCATGAATGACGTTGATCACTCCCTGCGGGGGCGCTTCTAAGGCGGCCATTCCGTTTGGCTCGGTTTGACCGGTTGGCGCGGCCTTGACTCCCCCATCAATATATTGGTCAAGATGTCCCGCTGCTACCAACTCCTCCAGATGCTGTTTGAGCGGCAAACAATCCTCCGTTCGGTGCCCCCGTTCTTCATGGAAGGTGCAGCGGTACTTTGGATTGAAGCCGCGCTGCGTACTCCCCAACTTGGCTGGCCAACGGACAAAAGGCTCTCCACGGATCTCGCTTAGAATGCGATAGATGGGGATTTTAAAGACCGTAGTAATCCCTGTCCGTGCCTTTAGTTTCCTTTTGGCATCTTCTGCTGCGTCGCGGGGTGCATCAGCTCGGTCACTTCTGCGGCCTTTGTTTCTATCATTTTGGCCGGTCCCTTGGTGATGATCTTTTGATCGGTTACTAGGGCGGTTTTCCTCCTGCCCGACCGAATGAACTTTCCCCGCTGGTCGTCTGTCCCCCACGACCGGATTATCCTTCTCGGTCGCTGAGGCGGCATCCTCTTCCACGCGAATGTGTTCATTGATCCGTTGCATCAAAGATTCCATGGTGGTCGGCTGATGCATCGTGAGTGAGTCTCTCAGCCTATGTCCGACCGGGAGACCTCTCTTGTATTGAGTGATGGCCAGGTTGGTAGGGCAGTCGAGAATTTCGTTGTAGGTTTCCCAATACTTTGCGTTGTATGCCTTTAATGAGCTTCCCGACTCCATCTTGACGCCTAAGAGATGGTCTACCTCCTTCGGCGTTCGTGTGTTTGTCTTGAATCTGGTGACGAAGGCTTCCGCCAGCTGCTGCCACCCCTCGATACTCCCCTCCGGGAGCCTCTCGAACCACTTCAAGCCCAACTCTCCAAAGCTTGCTGGGAACATGAGACACATCAAGGCGTCGTTCCGTCGGTGGCCAGCCATTACTTGCCGGTAATGACTCACATGCATGTACGGATCCGTCTTGCCGTCGTACAGAGTGAACTTTGGCTGGTGGAATCCGGCAGGGAGTGGGGTGCTCTCGATCTCTGGTGACAATGGAGTGGCTGTAAGTCTCGCCAGCTCCTTGTCCATCAGAGCATTGGCTATCAACCTGGGCGCTGGCATCGCCACCTCTTCACTGCAATGGACTGGAGCGCTCAACCTCTGGAGCGCCGGCACCCTCTGAGCTTCCCGACGGCGCGCTCTCTCCTCCAACACGTCCCTGAGATCCCTGGAACGGGAGGAGGCAGAGTATCGCGACGTCGAGGACGGGCGCGAGGGGCGATAGGTGCTGTCGCATGTGATAGACCTGTCCTCTCGCTGGTCAGAGTCTCCAACCCCATAGTTCCTGGTGATTGAGATTGAATGGGCTCTCCTCCGGCGGCGACTGCTAGAACGAGGGGAGGGGGTGCGCTCACTGAGGTTGCCCTCTCCAGCAACACCCTTCCCCCTCACTTGACGCTTCAGAAGCTCCATCTCCGCCGCCATCCTCCGAATGAGGGCTTCTTGGTCCTTGAGTTTGTGCTCTAGGCGTTCCTCGCTGGACTCCCACCGGCGACGGCGGCCCTCTGGACTCCGCGAGCGATCTGAACTCCTCCCACGTTTGTCGCGTGCTCCTCGCGATGAAGTTTCTAGGCCCGCCATGGCTGGGACATTTGGAAGGCCCTCTCCCCTTCGGACATATTCCGGAGTCGCACCATCGACGACGGACAGCGGAACTTCTTCGTTGTTGGCCATGGAAATGGCTGGACAAGCTCGAAGAACTAAGGTTGATTATCAATTTTTCCCACAGACGGCGCCAATTGTACGGGGGCGAAATATCCACGACTCTTCGTACACCTTGAACGTCGAGCTTCTTGTAACGGCGTCTGACTCTGCAACACAAGAATGGTGAGCTGCCCGGCGGTGGTGTGCCGGAGAAACCCTCCGACGCTCAAGTCAGTTCAGTGAGCAAGAAGACAAAGGGAAGAGAGAGAGAATTTGTGAGAGTGAATTCGCATACCAGAAATGTTCGCCTTCCCCTCTCTATATCTAGGCTGCCCACGCGGCTCCCAGATTGTGCGCGCACTACCTCTGCTGTCCTTCCCTGGACAGGTGGCAGTGCTCGCCTCCCACCACCTTACACGTGTAAAGGTCCTGTCCTCCTTCCAGTACGTGCAGAACTGCCTAACTGTATTGAGGTGTTCGTGGAGCAGATGTCCTCTCCTTCACACCATTGGCCCAGGTGGCACCCTTGACCGAGTTACCATGACCGGCCAAACATTTCTGGAAAATTACCATCACACAACCGTGCTATATCCCGCCGGTTTATGACTTGGAACCAGGAGAGAACTTAATTGCGAATGCCGAGCTACCCTCGTCCGGTCCATCGCGACTGACCGGTTGTGAGGCATGCCGGCCTACAACCGTTTCATCTCCAATCTCGGACACGCGCGACCGCTTCGCCATGGCTGGGCGGTTAGTGGCATGCCGGCCAGGCTGCATCCCCGGCGTAGCCTGGTCAGTCCTTCAGCTCGGTTGAATCTCCGCTATAAACTTCGCCCGACCTAGTTCGGTCCCCAGAAGTTACCGGTTGACCTAGTCAACCGAACAAGGCAGATTGCTCGGCCGTTGCCTTGCCCAATTAACTCGGCGCCGCGTAGACTGTAACGCCGGGCATTACTCCTGCTCGGCCGTACTAACAGATTGAAATCTCCCCACTCACTTACACATCATTGAGTTTGGAAAGTAAATTTTAAAAAATAAATTTATATATCATTTTTCTTTTTAATGTTGTTTAAGATTCAAGGTTGAGAGAATCCAATTTTATTCGTTTGGAACTATAATATTACTAGCACATCACCTGTGCTACGCATGAGATAAAATAATAAATTATTTATTAAAAATACAATAATTATATTTAATTTTTTTTATATTTTGTCTCATAAATAAAATTTTATATATAAATTTAAGTGTTTTGCTTCAAATGTTTCTTTACTATAATATATAGTATATAGATAGATTAAAATTGGGAATTTTTGGTGAAAAGCTCCTCCCATTGAGCCTTTTTTGTATGAAGACCACATAATGAAATACTAATTCCAAAAGTCCCTCAAATAAAAAAAAATGATGAAAAGATTAAAATACCATTCCATATAAATGGGCAAATATCAAACGATGGAACTGTTTGTCTCCCTCACTCTGTTTCATTGCTTGAACTCATTGCTCTGAAAACAAATAACAGAAGTACACAATAACAGAGTAAAATTTTACTATCATTGTATCAAAAAAAAAAAAAAAAAGAAGACACAACACATAACACCAGAGTAAAATTTTATTTTCATTTTATCAAACAAAAACAGAGCACAAATCAGAATAAAATTTTACTCTTATTCTGTCAAACAAAAACAGAGGACATACTAGAGAAAAAAATAGAGAAATAAAGAGATAGAGAGAGCACATATATTTCCTTAGATCTAGTTCAAACCAGAGTAAAATTTTACTATCCAAAAAACAGAGCATGATAAGGAGATAAAGAGAAAAAAAATGGAGAGAATATAGATTTGAGATGATACATCTCAAATCTAAGGTCGTCAATCTCAGATTTGAGGTCTTAGACGCTAAGAATGACGATGGTGGTTGTCCGTGGTACAGTGGCATCGAATGACGCTGGTGGTTGAGATGGTGGTGGTGAAACGGTAGTGGCGGTGGCGGTGGCAATGGCGGTAACGAACGGCGCCGGTGGTTGAGACGGTGTTAGTGGAGACGGTGGAAGTAATAGAAATAATGGTAGTCGTGGTAGTGGAGATGGTGATGGTGGTGGTGGTGTAGACAGTGGTGGTGGAGAAAGCTCTTGAAAAGAGATAGAGAAAGAAAGAGCTGAGAGAGAGATGACGAACTGATGGAGAGAAATAAAAGAAAGATAAAGAGTGTGTATGTAAAGGGATAAATTTGTCACATAAAATATAAATATGAAAATTTTTGTCTTTCTTATAAGATTTTTTTATTTTGGAGGAGTTTATGAGCCAAAAAATTATAGCTTATCATTTTCAAGAAAAATGGGCTCTATAAAAGAGTTATGGCCAAAAATCCCTTGAAATTGTTGTATTAACGATTAATAATTAAAATTATGCTTTGTTACAAAAAAAATGATATAATTCTAATATTTTATTGTTTTAGAATAAAAAATATATGAATTTAAAAAAATTATCATATTGGTTTTTGAAAGGGAAATAATTAAAGCAATTTTAAAAATTTAATAAGTAAAAAAGAATCATCGTAACATGTAAAACCGCTAAAATCACAATTAAATCAGCAAATCATTCAAACTAAAAACGGTTTAGCTTAATCAGTTATGTCAAAAGATCAACTAGCTTACACAAAAATTAATTAATTAAAAATTTTAAATTTTATTTTATTAAAATTTAAACTGTCACTAAATATGAAAAGCAATCTATTAATTTAAATTTAAAATCAATACCATATAAATTAAAATTATAATAATCTATCTCATAATTTATAAATTCTAAATACAAATTTAAAATTATCATAATTATCTCATAATTTTTGTATTAAGGAGCAGTAAGAGTGATATTGAGATTATCGATATATCTATATATTTTATAAAAGAATACTTTTAAAGAGAGATCTAATGAGAGTTTCAAAATCCTACACAAAATTATTTTTAAATTCAAAACCTCTATATGAGATTGTAAAATAAAAGTTAAATGCAAACTAGTCAATGGGGATTTTCTTAATTGTTTAAAATTAAAAAAATTAAAAAAATTAGTATGAGATATTGATCATAAGGCTTCTCATTAAAGATCTTCTTTTGCTTAGATAAATGGGAGCATAAGATTCACTTTATGTAAGTGAAACAATTCACTTTTTCCTTATTTTGTCGATGTGGAATTATAAAGTAAAAATTAAATGAAAGCTAGCCAATGGAGATTTTCTTAATTGTTTAAAAGTTAACAATTGCTTCGGTGGAAAGTTTATTTTGAATCAAGTAATCTCAATCGTTTAATCTTTAATTAGGTCAATCTTTAATTTATTTCGAATCAAACAAATTTAATCAACATATTTTGATAAAATCGCTAAAATTGCAGTTAAACCGGCAAATTAGTCAAATTGAAAACGGTTCACCCTATTGGTTAGGTCAAAGGACCATCTAATTTATACAAAAATTAATTAATTAAAATTTTTAAATTTTATTTTAATTTTAAAATTTAAACTGTCTTAAACTGAAACATACACAACACTATAATATTAAATGGGAGCATAAGATTTATATAGTAAAACAACTCATTTTTTCTTCTTTTTCCTAATGGGAGATTGTAAAATAAAAGTTAATAGTTGTTTGGACAAGAAGTTCATTTATAATTAAGCAATCTCAATCATTCCATGTTTAATATGGTCAATCTAAGCTTATTTCAAATCTAACAAATTTAAGCAATATATTTTGATAAAATAGCTAAATAAGCGGTTAAACTAGTGAATCAATCAAATTGAAAATGATTTAGCCTGATCGGTTAAGTCAAAAGACCAAGCAATTTATAAAAAAATTAATTAATTAAAACTTTTAAATTTTATTTTAAAATTTAAACCATTTTGAACTGAAACATGCACAATACTAAATAAAAGTATAAGATTCACTTTATATAAGTGAAATAACTCACTTTTTTTTTTTCTTGATGTGGGAATATAATTATTTTAAAGTTAAATATTATGAGAGTTTCAAAATCTCATACAAAATTATTTTTAAAATCAAAACATCTATATGAGATTATAAAATAAAAGTTAAATGGAAGCTAACCTATAGAGATTTTCTTAATTGTTTAAAATTAAAAAAATATTAAAAAAATGATATTAATTATAAGACTTCTCACTAAAAATCTCCTTTTGCTTATATAAATAGGAGAAAAAGATTCACTTTATATATGTGAAACAATTCACTTTTTCCTTTTTTTTCCCGATATGGGATTATAAAATAAAAGTTAAATGGAAGCTAACCAATGTAAATTTTCTTAATTGTTTAAAATTAAGAAAATTTAATAATTTATATAAATTGAAGTATAAGATTCACTTTATATAAATGAAACAATTCACTATTTCCTTTTTTTTCCCGACGTGGGATTGCAAAATAAAAAGTAAATGGTAGCTAGCCACTGAGAAATTTCTTAATTGTTTAAAATTAAGAAATTCAATAATTTTAGAATGAGGGTTTGAAGCTTCTATAAGGTTTCTCCCTCAAAACCTCCTTTGTAAGATTCAATTTATATAAGTGAAACAACTCACTTTTTCTTTCTTTTTTCAATGTGGGATTGTAACACTTTATTTAAGTGAAACAACTCATTTTTTCTTTCTTTTCTTGATGTGGGATTGTAATTATTTTAAAATTAACTATTATTTTTAAAATCAAAACGTCTATGTGGGATTACAAAATAAAAGTTAAATGGATGCTAGTTAATAAGGATTATCTTAATTGTTTAAAATTAAGAAAATAAAAAAAATGAGTTTGAGATATTGGTTAAAATCAATATATTTTGATAAAATGGCTAAAATTGCGGTTAAATCAATGAATGAATCAAATCAAAAATGATTTAGCCTAATCGAGTAGGTCATAATTAATTAATTAAAAGTTTTAAAATTTAAATTATATTGAATTGAAACATGCACAACACTATAATATTAAAAAACACAGATTGGGACCTCGAGAGGGAGTCCCCCGAATCCCCACAATTGCCACTTTAAGTATAAAAAAAAAAAAAAAAAAAAAGAAAAAAAAAAAAGAAAACAGTTTTCCAAAAAAGGAAATTAGGGGGATTAGGGGGATTGTTTTTAGGGGGACAAATCATTTTTGAATATTAAATGAGATGGGAGTATAAGATTCATTTTATATGAGTAAAACAACTTTTTTTTTCTTCTTATTTTCCCGATGTAAGATTATTCAAAAAAAAGCTAGTCAATGTAGATTTTCTTAATTGTTTAAAATTACGAAAATTAAGAAAATTAGTATGAGATATTGAAAATCTCACAAGGCTCTTCACTAAATGGGATGAAAGTATAAGATTTACTTTATATGAGTAAAACAACTCATTTTTTTCCCCTTCTTTTCTCGATGTGGGATTATCAAATAAAAGTTAGCCAATTGAGATTTTTTTAATTGTTTAAAATTAAGAAAATTAAAAAAATTAGTATGAGATATTAAAACTTTCACAAGACTCCCCGTTAAAAATATCATTTTTCTTATATAATATATAGGTAGAATAGTAACAAAATTAATAAATTGTAACTTGAAATTTCATTTAATTGGTACCCACTTTCTCGATAACACTAGTTTCTAAGTTCTTAAATTTCATTTAATTGAGGTGGTAGACCATGATTGGTGGTCCTAAACCTAATTTCCTCAGCCAAAAAGACTAGGAATCAGGCTTAAAAATTCATGTGCAGTGAAAATTAAATTGATATTCAAACTTAAAAATTTATAATGTATTAAGAATTAGTTTATATGATAGGGATTAAATTGATGAAATGTGGTGTCATGAGTGAAATTAATTTAAACTATTAATTCATATTTCTCTATAAATTTAGTATAAATAACTCTAGGCTTTTGTTATATTGCTCGCGATATCTGAACCTAACTTTTATCAATTAAACCCCCCTCAAAAAAAAAAAAAAAAAAAAAAAAAAATTTCTCAAGAGAGGCTGTAAAATGTTGATTACCATGAACTCATCCTTCAATATCGCCACATTTCTTTTGTTTGTTTGCTCAGCCTCAGAATCAAAGCAACCCCAACTTTCCTATATTCCTATATTCTTATTGCCCAAATCAAAGCCCAGCACATACCAATCCAACCTCAACACCCTCTTCTCAACTCTTTCCTCCAATTCCACCACTTCCACTAATGGCTTCTCCAACTTCACCGCCGGCCTCAACCAGTCTGACATAGTCTACGGCCTCTTCCTCTGCCGCGGCGATGTTTCCACCATCGTTTATCAAGACTGCGTAACCACTGTTACTACAGAAGTAGTCCAACGTTGTCCTAAGTCCAAGGTTGCCATGGTGTGGCACAATGAGTGCATGTTGCGATACTCAAATCAGACCATCTTCTCTATTGCCGATGAGTCATTTTGGGTAATTCTGAGAAATACGCAAAGCGTAACGAACACAACCAGTTTTAGAGAAGTCTTGGGAGGTGTAATGGATGATATAGCCACACGGGTTTCGAATGGTGGGTTTGTTAAGAAGTTTGCAATGAGTTGAGCGAATTTGGGGATTAAGATGGAGCTAGAGAGAGAAAAAGAGGGTAAACCTATCTAAGCAAAGGAAATAGATCTGCGCTGGCGGAGCACCAAGAAAATCAAGCGACGACGGGAGGACGGGTCACTGGAGGAGATTGAAGATGATGGAGGTGGTTCCTTTGGCATGGACTTTGGGGAAGCTTGTGAGATATCTCACACCAACTCGAGGCTGCCTGGTTTGTCTTTCATGGAGGCCCTCACTAATGACAACACCAAGCTTTGGTACCAGGGCGACAGTGACGATGAGAAAGCTACCCTACACGAGGCGGCTGACACCCAGATGGTCCTTGATTGCCCTAGAATCACAATCCCACCTGAAGAACGGTCAACCCTTCGAGCTCCATGGCGTAAGGCCCTCATAGTCAAAGTTCTAGGGCGTGTCGTCGGATATTGTCTATTGACACAAAGGATGAAGCAGATTTGGCGGCTTCAACAATTTATTGATGTAGTTCATGTAGGTGAGGGCTACTATTTGGTTCGATTTGCATATATGGCAGATTATCTCCATGTTCTGTTGGATGGACCATGGTTTATTCTTGGGCATTATCTAACAGTCAGTAAATGGCGCCCAGATTTTCGCCCACTTGCCAATGAACTACCGTCTACCATGGTTTGGATTCAATTTTCGAGTGTGCCAATTGAATACTTTAATGAAAACTTATTACTTAGATTAGGTAGTTTGGTTGGTCGAGCTATCAAAACGGATAAGCTTACAGTGGATGCATCGAGAGGGAGATTTGGTAGGGTCTGTGTTAAGCTTAACCTCAATGATGCTCTGGTTTCCAACGTGGGTATCAACAATGTGGAATTTGCTGTTGAATATGAAGGTTTACACCTTATTTGCTTTGAATGTGGGAAATATGGACACAAACAAGAGGGGTGCCAATCATTAATGCCAACTATGGTGATGGAAGTTGGGAATAATACTGTGCCCGGAGCGCCGGCTGTTGACTTCTTGCACATCAGCGTCGAGTCAGGGAAAAAGTTTGGACCATGGATGCTTGCCCAATCACGTTCTCGGGGTATAGTCGGCCGCACGCGTCATACGAGTTCTAACAAAATGGATAATCCCTCATTCACTAGTAATGGTAGGAGGAGGACAGCGGGTCCAGCTAGTGCATATTTAAACATACAAAAGGGTAAGGCTGTGGTGCCCTGTGGTAATATGGGTAATCGATTTTCAGCTGTAGTGGATGACCGTGGTAATGCCTTCATTGATCAAGTTGGGCCGACGCCTTCTTTGGATACAACAGGGTTGGGCCCTTTTTCTTTGGGTTGTGCTGCCAATGTTGGGCCTTCTACTGGACAAGCCTCCCGATCCATCCCTCTAACCTTTCAAGCTCACTCCAAAAAGCCTCTTTCTTAAAGCCCACGATGTAAAATACCTGACCCCCATCTGCAGGTTACCTCTAGTCCAAATAAAGCCCCCAACCACCTAAGCCCCACCCAAAATTTAGCTCCCTTCAATCCTTCCCCATCTTTACAAGACTTTCCCCCCCTCCGATCCTTCATGGCAGGAGGTTCAAGAACTAGGAGAGAGAGTCAAGATGGCCACTCTTTGGCAGCCTAACCTGCCACCCTACCTCCTATCCCTCTCACTCCTTCCCTACCTGTTGATCAGATGGTCACTACAGTTCCTGGTCGACCACCAGACATCTTGTCCAACTCTAGTCACTCTTTACTCTTCAATCGATGTGACCCAGCTGATGGCGCAAGCTGCCCACCATAAATAGTGCAATATCGAGATGCTTCTTACTCGACTCTTGATGAGCATGGGTCTGTTGTAGTAGCTATGGCAACACGGGTTGACCGACCTGGGTCAACCGAGATGGTTATATGATACGGCCTTTGGCCCTTCCTTTTTTGGTCAACTCCATGAAGACTCTTGTTTGGAATTGTAGGGGAGCTGGTAATGATGCTACGTTTAGGACGATATGTGAACTTGCTAGGTCTCATGACCCTGTTATTTTGGTTCTACTTGAGACTCGTATTACAAGCAATAAAGCAAAACGTATAATTCGACGAACTCGACTTTCAAATATGGCAGTAGTTGAAGCTACGGGTTTTGCTGGTGGTATTTAGTTGTTCTGGTGTGCTGATTTAGTGGAAGTGGAAGTTTTACCCCCCATCCCCAAGCTCTCAGTGTCATTATTCAGAGAAAGAATGAAGCAGATTGGCTTTTCACAGCTTTGTATACTAGTCCAAACTTTACTTCTAATTCAGAATTATGGAATTATCTTATGGATGTTGCTCATGGTCTTTCCTTTCCTTGGCTTATTGCGGGCAATTTCAATGAAATAAGTTCCAATTCTGAGAAACAAGGAGGAGTACCCTCCACCCAATGGCGCCTCTCGCAATTCATTCAAGTTATGGATGGATGCCATTTGACTGACTTGGGGTTTTTGTGACCCAAATTCACTTGGACCAATGGCCGTCATGGCCTAGCGAATATTAAAGAAAGACTTGATAGAGCTCTTTGTAATGACCAGTGGCACACCCTCTTTCATGAAGCTTGGGTCCAACACCTTCCCGGGGTTAATTCTAATCATTGTCCACTTCTTATTTCACTTATTGGGGTTGTCCCTCACCCTTTGAGAAGAAACGTAGCGTCGAGGGAGAGGCCGGTTCAGAAGATAGTCCTGCTGACAAAAGGCCTCGCTTAGAAGAGTCGGACGTGGTTGCTCTTTTCATTGTTTAGCCAAAGATCAAAGACATGCTGATTTACTCTGACGCATCCATCATTACCGACCCAGCGGTAGCCTTGAGTCTGGCGGCTTCAATCTCCCTACCAGCTAATAAGGCATCCTTTCATGCCGTGACGGATTTGGTGGCCGTAGCCCTATCTGCGCAGTCGGCCCTTTTGGTTGGTAAACTTGACTTGTTTTGATTTTGGTTGCCTATGGCATCTAACGATCCCAACTCGTTTTGCAGACAGTCAGCAGGATCGCTGACTTGAGCCGCCGCCTACACGATGCCCTTGAGAGGATTGATCATTTGTAGTTAGAAGTGGGCGATCAAAAGAGCAGGGCCGAGTTTGAGATGATGAGAGCCGCAATGGAGACTACGCGAGCCGAAGCCAAAGTAGAAAGGGCTCGAACTGCTGATCATCTTCGTTCTGATGCCGAAGATAGGGCGAACGCGAGCAAAGAATCGCTTAGGCTAGCCGATGAGGCGCTTAACAAGATGGAGACTGAATTAGCAGAGTTGAAGGTGGCCAAGGAAAAGGCAAAATCTAAGGTTTCTGCCGCATTCGAAGCAGGAAAAGGCGCCGCCTTCAAGGAATACGTAGATGAAGTCCCCAAGTTTGAAAATCGGGGGTTCAAACATGGGTGGCTTAAGGCCCTTGATGCCGCTGGGGTTACATTGGCCTTGCCAATTCCTTATGAGCAGGTGGACGTTGAGTCACTTGAGTCTGACCCTGAGAATTGATCTGGGAGTCATTTGAATTTTATGAAATGCTTTCCCTTTTGATGTATGTTTTTGTTTTAAGGACTTTTGTTGGTTCCGAGTAGTTTTCATATATAAATTGGTTACCGTCTGTGCTCAATTTATTAATGAAAATTATCTTGTCATTTCACTCCTACTTATGTGCAGTTTGTGATGTTATGTTGGTGAAGAAATTTTGCCTTTCACTACTTTAGATAAAATGATTACTCCGTTGAGCTTTCTACGATTGAATATCTTGGCAATATTGACTTATCATTCGTATGCTGAATAGTTCATGGGTATTATGCTGATGAACCGATTCATGGGCCAGCTGGGTCACTTAATCCGAATAGATTGATTAATCTGCCCTTGCCCCAAGCGGTGCATGATCATGCGGGTGCCGGATGAGACGAACTTAGGAGTTTTGAAGTCGATTCATGGGCCGGCTGGGGCACTTAAGCCGAATATATTGATAAATCTATCTGCCCTTGCCCCAGGCGGTGCATGATCGTTCGGGTGCCGGATGAGACAAACTTAGGAGTTTTGAAGTCGATTCATGGGCCGGCTGGGGCACTTAAGCCGAATATATTGATAAATCTATCTGCCCTTGCCCCAGGCGGTGCATGATCGTTCGGGCGCCAGATGAGACGAACTTAGGAGTTTTGAAGTCGATTCATTGGCCGGCTGGGGCACTTAAGTCGAATATATTGATAAATCTATCTGCCCTTGCCCTAAGCGGTGTATGATCGTTCGGGCGCCGGATGAGATGAACTTAGGAGTTTTGAAGTCGATTCATGAGCCGGCTGGGGCACTTAAGCCGAATATATTGATAAATCTATCTGCTCTTGCCCTTGCCCCAGGTGGGTCGATCTAGTCGGCGCCGGGCGATTGAGGTTTTCACAATTAATGAGATTGCCTTGAGGGTGCTGCCTCTGTAAAGGATAAATGATTAAAGGTATAACTTTTATGAGCACAGTAAACAATTGACTCCAGCTTTTGAAGGTACCGTGTGAATGTCGAACAGACTTTTCTTTAACAGTAGAGGGGAAGCGAGGACGCTAGCTGAGCTGGGTGGAGACATGAATCGAGGTGGTGACCCTTCGCGCACAGGGAGTAGGAGTTCCAGGGATCGAGAGAGGCGTTAGTCTCCTCGACGTTGAAGCAGGTCGCCCAGGCGGGACAAGCAGTCGCAGGGCAAATCTTTTGAACCTCGAGTCGAGAGGGGATCTGAAGCGAATTCGTACCCATTAAGCTTTGCAGTATTTGTGGGGAATAGACCCATGACAGAGGCGGACTCGATCGTTCGAGACCCAAATGTGGCGGTCGAGTTTGCTCGACAAATTTTTCCTCCTGAGGTTAAGTAATCAATGGTAGGTTGACAGGACTACGAAGTATTTCGTGAAGGTATTCACGGGGCGGTGAAGGGGCTTTACATTGCCTATGAAATCAGCATGCGGTTGCGCGCTGCCTGCTGAGAAATAGAGAAGAAGGAGGAACGTATTCGAAGTTTGGAGGCTCATGCGGAGGCGGCTGAGCCCGAGTTAAGGAAGACCAAGGCGGCTTAGGCACAACCCATCGGGCAGGGAAACCCAATCGTGGAAGAAAGGGTTTCCAGTCGGCTCATCAGTACCGCGCTTGCCGATCATGAGACGGTGAGTATGTTCGCAATGGAGACCGCGAATGGAAGGGCCTATGAGAAAGGTTTTCATGAAGGGCGAAAAGTTGGAATCGAAAAGACCAAGGAGAAACTTGCCGAAGAAGTTTGCTGATGTGAAAATCGTGGATTTAGGCACGGTTGGATCAAGGCATCTCAAGCCGCAGAAGCTCTTTGAGCGTCGGGCATTGATTCGACATCGCCACTCTACCACAGTAAACATTTTCCGTTTTCCACTTTTGAAGTCGAGAAGACTGAGGATGAGGGTGACGCTGTATAAGTATACTTATTGTAAGGTTGAAACGCAGATCACGTTCAAAATTATGTAATTTATTGTTTGTTTGATTGAATAAAAGACGTTCTATTATAAATATTTCGTTGCAGTTTGTATTCAGTATGTACGTGTTTCGTTTTATTGTATACATGTTTGAATGAATGTATAAACGTTGATCGGTCCGAGTATCTGTTAAGTGTCCAGTGATACGCCAGTTTATAGGCAGGGTCGACCCATACGTGATAGCCGTTTATTCCTGAATGAGGCCATTGTAACTTGAGAAAGTCGAAAACCAGTGGGTAGAGTGGCTGCGGCAAATTCAACTCGGCTCTTGGTCAGTGCATGTGCTTCAAAAAGTAGTTTGGATAACTAGGCCATGGCGAATGTCAACTGACGTTTGTCTCATGGAGTTTAGCGTTAATGAAATCGCCTCGGGATTGGGGCCTCGAGATCGCTGCCAGTATTGAAAATAAAAGGAGTGGGCGCTTCACGCAGATAAACAATCACTTATTATGTGAGGTGAGATAAGTGGGGATGTTAGTTACAGAGGCTCGGAGTTCAGCCGAGATTGGCGTTGGAATGGAGTGCGGCAGAGGACCCATGGGAGGTAGGGCGTCCAAAAGTTGGCATGAATCTTCAAGTCGTCGAAGCAGATCACCCCAAAAGGAAAGGCAACGACCGTTGGGTTTATCCTTCCTTGTCCTGGATCTTTGCCTTGACATTGTCAATGGTATTAGGGGAAGTTTGGCAATGTGCAAGTCATGGGCTTGGGCACAGTTGGCTCAAGGCATTGCAGACGGTGGAGGACTGCCGGGTGACGGGAGTTAATTCGGCGCTGCCGCTTTACCAATGCGTCTTTTTCCCTTTTTAGCTTTTGAGGTTGAAAATGGGTTTTGTAATGCTCAAATGCGGGTTGCATTTATGTAACAACTGTTTGATCAAATAGAAAGCTTTATTTCAAACATTTGCGCCTTATTCTGAATTTTTTATATGCTTAGTTAAGCACCTTATTTCGGATGTTGGCGTGTTTTGTTTTGTTTTGTTTTGTTCGTGCTAAAGGGTACTTCGAATACGGAGGTCTGATCTGCCCTAGGGTGTTATGCGCTAGAGGCGCTGCGAATTCGGAGTCTTAATCGGCCCAAAGACATTTTGCGCCGATGGGGCTCCATAACCGGCGTTTCATATGTGGAGAACTGATGAAGTGTTGCCCTCGAATATAGTTCGATCGGCTTAGTTTAGGCCGATAAGTAGCGGCCTGGCTTGAAAACATGGCCGATCAGATTAATCAAAGCAATAAATCTGTTTGAGCGCTTCGAATCCGGAGTTTTAATCGGCCCTAAGGTGTCATGCACCAAAGGGCGCTCCGAATCCGGAGACTTAACGTGGCCAATCGTGATATCCACGAAGGGCGCTCCGAATCCGGAGACTTAATCGGCCCTAAGGTGTCATGTACCAAAGGGGGCTCCGAATCCAGAGGCTTAATCGGCCCTAAGGTGTCATGCACCAAAGGAGGCTCCAAGTCCAGAGACTTAATGTGGCCAATCGTCATATCCACGAAGGGCGCTCTAAATTCGGAGACTTAATCGGCCTTAAGGTGTCGTGCACCAAAGGGGGCTCCGAATCCGGAGACTTAATGTGGCCAATCGTGATATCCACGAAGGGCGCTCCAAATCCGGAGGCTTAATTGGCCCTAATGTGTCATGCACCAAAGGGGGCTTCGAATCCGAAGACTTAATGTGGCCAATCATGATATCTACGAAGGGCGCTCCGAATCCGGAGACTTAATGTGGCCAATCGTGATATCCACGACGGGCGCTCCGAATCCGGAGGCTTAATCGGCCTTAAGGTGTCATGCACCAAAGGGGGCTCCAAATCCAGAGACTTAATGTGGCCAATCGTGATATCCACGAAGGGCGCTCCGAATCCGAAGACTTAATGTGGCCAATCGTGATATCTACGAAGGGCGCTCCGAATCCGGAGGCTTAATCGGCCCTAAGGTGTCATGCACCCAAGGGGGCTCCGAATTCGGAGACTTAATGTGGCCAATCGTGAGATCCACGAAGGGCGCTCTGAATCCGGAGACATAATGTGGCCAATCGTGATATCCACAAAGAGCGCTCCGAATTCGGAGACTTAATGTGGCCAATCGTGATATCCACAAAGGGCGCTCCTAATTTGGAGGCTTAATCGGCCCTTAGGTGTCATGCACCAAAGGGGGCTCCGAATCCGGAGACTTAATGTGGCCAATCGTGAGATCCACAAAGGGCGCTCCGAATCCGGAGACTTAATGTAGCCAATCGTGATATCTACGAAGGGCGCTCCGAATCCAGAGGCTTAATCGGCCCTAAGGTGTCATGCAGCAAAGGGGGCTCTGAATCCGGAGACTTAATCGGCCCTAAGGTGTCATGCAGCAAAGGGGGCTCCGAATCCGGAGACTTAATGTGGCTAATCGTGATATCCACGAAGGGCGCTCCAAATCCGGAGACTTAATCAGCCCTAAGGTGTCATGCACCAAAGGGGGCTCCGAATCCGGAGACTTAATGTGGCTAATCGTGATATCCACGAAGGGCGCTCCAAATCCGGAGACTTAATCAGCCCTAAGGTGTCATGCACCAAAGGGGGCTCCGAATCTGAAGACTTAATGTGGCCAATCATGATATCCACGAAGGGCGCTCCGAATCCGGAGACTTAATCAGCCCTAAGGTGTCATGCACCAAAGGGGGCTCCGAATCCGGAGACTTAATCAGCCCTAAGGTGTCATGCACCGAAAGGGGCTCCGAATCTGGAGACTTAATCGGCCCTAAGGTGTCATACACCAAAGGGGGCTCCGAATCCGGAGACTTAATGTGGCCAATCGTGATATCCACAAAGGGCGCTCTGAATCTGGAGACTTAATTTTCCCTAAGGTGTCATGCACCAAAAGGGGGGCTTTGAATCATCGACATGACGAGCGCTACAATGGGGTTTAAGAAATGAATTGAGCAATGAAGAAAAATGGTTTGCATTGCATAAGTGATATATATACAAGTATCAAAGCCCACATGTCGAGTCAGTGATAGGGTTTTCATAAAATCTCTGCTTGTGCTGATTGCGGGGAGCCACGGATTTCTTCAATGCCATGGGCTGTCGGGAAGCGCACAAGTTGATAATAAATGCTTGGAACAGCCTTCATAATATGTAACCAGGTTCGCCCCATGATGACATTATATGGCGAAGGGAGCTTTACGACCAGGAATTCTACTTTGACCATTCTGGAGCCCACTCGAACAGGTAGTATGATCTTCCCTAACGGGTACTCAGGATTCGTATTAAAGCCGAACAATGGGTGAGACGCCGGAAACAGATCTGACTCGTTGAAGCCGAGTTTGATGAAAGTTTTGTAATACATAACCTCTGAAGTACTCCCTGGCTCTATGAGAATGCGTTCAATGGTGAACCGATTTACTCGTAATTTGATGACCAACGGATCGATGTGGGAAGCTGTTGTGCTGCTAAGATCGGAGTCATTGAAAGTAATTGTCGGAGCTTCTCTGGGCCATTCGGTCGGAATACGTTGCTTTTGGGGGATTGGATGCGATTCAATTGTGTGCACGGTTGGGAATGCAGGCAGGCTGTAGATTATATGGATCACGCCAAGTGGAGGTGAGTCCTGCCTCAAGGCTAGTGCCTTAATTGGCTTTCCCTTTCTCACGTACTGTTGCAGTCGGCCGTCTTGCACCAGTTCTTCCAGGTGATCCTTTAATGCGTAACAACTCTCAGTTTCGTGGCCGTGATCTTTGTGATACTCGCACCGCCTATCCCTTCTTTGCGTGTCAGGTGGCCCCACTATCTTTGACGGCCATTTGAAGAATGGAAGGTGTTGGACTTTGGTCATTATTGCAATGATTGGTTCTGACAACTCTGTGTACTTCTTGTCGGCACACCTCGAGCGCTTGCAGTTGACTTGCAGTTGTTCATTCGTCCAGTGAGAGCATTAATCGCTTAATCGGTGAGAGTCCCGTCTTTTGTCTCGTTTAGCGCGTTGCTGTGGCTCGGGGCTCGGAGGTGGCACGAAACTTATTAGTTGAGCAATTTCAGGGGGGGCCGTTTTGTTGGACATTTGTCCGGCTTTTATTCTCAAGGCATCATCTTCCATTTTGCAATACTCTTCAACTTTCTTCATCAACGCCCAGACTGTTTTGGGGGGTCTTCTGGTCAGGGAATTGCGAAGAGCATTGTCAGGATGTAGTCCCATTTTGAAGGCGGTGATGGCCATGGAGTCGTTGCAAGCATTGTCGATGAGGTTGAAGCACTCCCAATAGCGCCGAATACGCTCTGAGCGTTTCTCCTGACTGGATCTGCATAGCCTAGAGAGAGTCGGCCTGTTTCGGCTGTACCTCGTTGGTGATGAACCTAGCCCTGAAGGATTTCTGTAATTGATGGAAGCTTTTGATCGAAGCCGGCTCCAGCTTGTAATACCACCTGACAGCTAATGGCCCCAGGCTGCTGGGGAATATTCGGCACATGAGGGCTTCGTTGTCTGCATGCAATGTCATGGCTTTCTTGTAGTGACGGATATGATCAGTGGGGTCTGATTTTTCGTCGTAAAGAGTGAATGACGGAGCTTTGAACTTCTTGGGCAGGGCCGCCCTTGCAATCCGTCGGACAAAAGGATCGTGCTGGTCCTCTTCGTCTGAACTGCTTCTTCTGTGCTTGTTTCTTGTATGTGGACTCTTTTCGGAGGAGCTGGAAGTTTTGGATCGTCCCTTCTTATTGAGCTCCGTGGGTAATGAGTTGGAGTCGCTATTGGTATCCTTTGGTCGGGCTCGAGGTCGTTGTCCACCTGCTCTCGGAGGTCGTTCGGGATCTTGGAGCACGGCTTCTCTGGATTTTGCTACTTCCAGGGCCAAATCTTGACGGAGACGTTCATTTTCAGTGATCATGTTCTCCAGCCTTTGTTCATTCTGCTTTGCTTGTTCCATGATTGCTTGCATTGTCTCTTGTGCTGAAATCGTTGGTGAGTTGAAGTTCAAGGCGCGTCTTGCGGCGATGGTTTTCTTTCTGAGCATATTTGCTGGAGTGAGGTCATCTCTCTGTGCGGTCTCGTCAGTGGCTATCGGAGGATCTTCAGTCATGCCTGCCATGAATGTATTTGAGTATTCCCACAGACGGCGTCAATTGTGGAGAAGTGGTTTGGAAATACTCTTCAGATCCTGGGAGATGCTAGTGATCCTCAGCTAGTCACCTTAAAAGATACAAACACTCCGGTCGGGGGTGCCGGAATTAGCACTCCGACGGACAAGTCAGTTCAGACACTCAGGATAGCTTGTTTACTAAGTTAAGTGAAGTGATTCTTACATACCTTTCTCAATCTATTGTTCCTGTATTTATACCTGTTCCTTTCGATCCTCAAGGCCAAGGCCTACTTTTTAATCATTGTCCTTTCTCTTATTCGGCTCTAAGGATCTACACTTATTCGGCACATATATTATATTTGGCTTCCCATTCTCGTAGGATACAGCCGATTAATATCAGTCTTCTAAGGTACGCACCTTCTGGTTTTGCCATTATTCGGCTCCCACAGTATTGAGTTGATCAAACAAAAAAGAAGAATTCTAGGTATGTAAAGCAGCAGTTCCCACATCATTTGATACACAAATATATGGTGTACAATGTTGTTGTTGTGTTGCAAAATATTACGTCAATTGATGAATAATTATGGGATCAAATGTGATCACTACACTATTACTTAAGCCGTATTTGTTTTATGAATTTAGGGTGAGATTTGAAAATAAAAGGAGAAAATGTGTGTAAAATGTAGGTAAATTATAGTTATATTTTATTCACATTTCACCTACCTTTCTTTTTCTATTTCCAAATCACTTATTAAATTTATGAACCAAACACAATCTTAAAGTGAAAAATTTTATAGACAAACATTGCTATCTATTTATGGACTTTTCTTAAGTGTGCAACCCACTTACGGTTGCACACCATATGCAACCTCACAAAAGGTGTAAGTGTAAGGTGTAAGTGTAAGTATAAGGTGTAAATGTAAGGTATAAGTGTAAGGTGTAAGTGAGTTGCACACCATATGCAACCTCAAAAAAGTTGTAAGTATAAGGTGTAATTTTAAGTATAAGGTGTAGGTGTAAGTGTAAGGTGTAAGGTGTAAGGTGTAAGTTGCACACCATAACAAGACCCTCTATTTATTTCTATTTGGTTTGTTGATCATATTTTTAATTGTGTTAAATTGTATCTAATTGTTGCCTTGTTGATTTGTAAAAAAATTCTTTCAACTTGTAGTTAGACAAAGGTTCATAATTTTATTGAAGTAAAACAAAAAAAAACAAAAAAATGCGCTTTTTTTTATAAAAAAAAAAATTAGGGACATTTATTTATAAATCTCTTTTTACTTACTTTTGTGTCACTTAATCTAAACTATTTTCTTATATTTCAATAAGTCATATGGGTGATATAGTTATTAATATACCCTTAATAATAATATTGATATTAATAGTGTGAATGTTCCGTAATATGAATGTTCACATTATCAAATTGCTAAACATTTAAAAAATATTTTTAAGGGTAAAATTATTCATAAGTTACCTTAGAAATGATAATTAGGATTTAATGTATCAAATGTTTAAATAATAAGACTTATTAAATACAACAATATGTTATGAACTAATTGAGATATAACTATTTAAAAAAAGATTTTCTAATAAATTTCAAAATATATATATTCATGATAAAAATAAAAAATAAATAAACATTAGATCTTGCTTAAAGGCTCCCTTATCGTAGTTAGGCTCGGAAAAAACCAAATTACTCCCGTTAAATCTGATTTTTGACAATAAACTCCCTAGTGTAGTATAAATTATAAATCACTGACCTACTCAAAATTTTGACAATTTCTAAAAGAATGTTTTTGAGAATTCATTTATTTCAACTAAATCAACAATTTTCGTTGACAACTCATCCTCGTGCAATAAGTAGTAAATTTATGGAAGTTAGTTTATGTAATTTTTATTTATTTGTTATTTTTTTGTGGAAGAAGTGGCACTCGGGTCCAATCTGATAGCATGAACCAGCACAAATACAAGCTTGGATTTGCTCAAGTTTAAGATCTTAATTTTATGGATGAAGTTGGTGTATTGTGTGATTTAAATAGGTTAATAATTTGAATCGTTCATTTCATAAGATAACTTATAAAAATATTTATGTAAAAAATTAGATTGATCAAACTTGATAATTACCTGATCAAATCATATCTATATTATAATATATAAACGGTTAATTTTTAAAAATATGTAAATGGTATTGATAAAAATAATCTAATAGTACAACAATTGAAGTTGAATCAATTTGATTTTTTATATAGATAATTTTCTTAATTAGATATGAAAAATCTAAAATTCCCGATATATTGATTTGTGACTAAGTTTCAATTTTAAGCAACAAATAACAATCTCAATCAAACGATTAAAAACAAATCAACACACCAATTTAACGCGGAAAAATCAAAATTGAAGCGCCTCCAATTGTGATAAAAATAAAATAAAAAAATCACAAGCTAAAACTATAAAACAATCCACTATAAACTCAAAAAAGAATCAGACATGTGTACTCTCAATTACCTAGTGAATCCACGCCCGAATTGAACCGATCCCAATGTGCCTCTTCTACCACTGTCTTCACCTCAGAATTGTCTTGCTTAACGTTGAATCCACAACGCTGATGTCGAATTTATGATGATAAGCCACTCCAGAATCCACCAAAGTTGCAAACCCAAATTTTCCAAAATCCACAGAAGAATAACTTTTTCTTTTGTGAATAAAAGAAAACAAACAAACCCCTTGATGATATTCATATAAAGTTCATAGATCCATTGATCACTCTTAAATCATCAGGGATACACTCATAAAGCGCCCTCCAATATAAAACACATTTTTTCTTTCTCTCTGAAAATCTTGATGGTTCAAATCCTAAAACGAGCAAACAGTGCACATTACAATAAATTGGATCGCGAAGATCTTTCAAGCGCATACTTCACCGAACGAGTGGTGTGAGTAAAGGCGATACAAAACATATAGATTGACCGCTCGAGAGCAACATTCATTTCTCGAACGGTAAAACTTATTTCCCAGAAGGTCAGATGCTTTGCAAAATACTGGATGATCATTTCCTCCGCTAGCTCGAGCACACAAATGACCGCTCGAGCGGTCAAACAATTTCGACTGCATTTTTGTTTTTTGCTTTGGGGTACTGTCCTTCAACTCCGCTTGAGCATTGCCCCAGACCCGCCATGGGGTGTTGCCTCCTGAACCCCCTCAAGTTGACCGAGTAGTTTGATCTCCATACATAATCAGTGAAGTGGCAAATAAAAGCACAATTCGAGTTAGATTAGCATTTAAACATCTACATCTTTATTGAAACATAAGAGCGAATAAAATTATATTTAAAATAAATTTTTTCAAATAGAATTGTCAATTATAAAAATCTAAGAAGATGTATAATATAAATAATTTAAATTAATTTGATAATAAACCAATTACAACTGAAATTAAAATTTTCAACTTTAATAAATACGAACTCCACACAGACGTACCACCATCAGAGTTTGGATCCCCTCCTTGAGAAGCCTTCTCCATATCCTACTTGCAACGGCTGAGATCAACCATTGCACATCCAACGGCTGATAAAAAGGAAAAAAGAAATTGAAATTTTGGTGAATTCCCGCCCAAACAAAACACAGCTCAGAGGTTATACAGATACAGAGATTATGCGCACTCTCACACAGCCTACACTCACCCCTTCTCCTCTGTCGAACTCACCCTCACTGGCGACCCACTCTCGACGCCTTTGTAGATCTGATGACGGTAACCCACTATCAAATCGATACAGATTCTGTCTGCTTGGCTACTTGGCAAACCAAAGTCGTCACGTTCTTCTCCCCTACCTCACCAAACCTGTCGCATCGGCAGACCCTCTCTATAGCACTCCCCAAACGGAACCCATTGGTTTGCCCTCATTCTATCTACCCTCACATTGCAAACCAGATGTTAGTCTTCTTCATTGCCTCTGTCTCTGTAATTTATTATTTGAGCTTCAACTGAACTTAGTCTGATAAGTTTGCCTCTGTCCTCAAGATTATTTGTTAATTGACAAGATTATTTGAGCTCAAACATATATACAATACCGTCCAACTGAACCCATTATTTTAGCTTCAAACTGAACCCATTTGTCTCTGTCTAACAAAAAATTAACAACCTCATTATTTGCATTGCCCTCATTTTTTGTTAATCATAAATTAGCAAATAATGAGGTTGTTAACAATGAGGAGAAATGGGTTAAACAAATTGCTAATTTGCTAAATGGGTTAAGCTAATTTTCTGTTAAGCTAAACCAATTGTTAAGCTCAAATGTCTCTAATAAAGCAATTTTAGTTTGAAGCTCAAACTGACATGATTATTTGACAAAATAATGTCTCTAATAATTGATAAGATTATTTGTCTCTATCTGTGTAATGGATTATTGATAGGGTAAACTACCAGTAGGTCCTACTTTTGAGACTTATTACCCACTAAGTCCTATTGATAAATTTATTAAGTGATAAAGATAAATTTATCAGTCTTTTATTTTTATGAATAATTTTATAGTGATAAATTTATCAGTCTCTTTGTTTTTATGAATAAATTTATAGTGATAAATTTATCAATCTCTTATTTTTATAGTGTTAAATTTATTAGTTAGGACCTGTAGATAAATAAGTCTAGTTAATAGGACTGATTGGTAAGTACCCCTTATTGATTATGTTTGATTGAGCTTGAAACATATTCTCTTCCCAAAAATGTGTGTTTGGAATTTTTTAAAACTGAACTTAGTCTCTATGTTTTTATGTCTAGAATTATTTTTCAAACTGAAATTATGTTTTTTTGTGTCTAAAATAAAGATTTAATTTATGTAGCTGAGATTTTATTTATGTAGGTTTTCAGTTACATTTTGATATGGATATGGAACATGAGAATGATTGTGCTTAGAAGGCAAAACAGGGAATGACATTTGATTCTGAACAATGTGCGCATGATTTTTATAATACATATGGAGGAAGAATGGGGTTTAGCATAAGAAGGGATTATTGTAGGAAGAACAAGTTCACTAGCCAACTTATTTGTAGACTTTTGGTTTACAACAAGGAGGGATTTCGAAAGGTTGACAAGCGAGACCCATTGGCAAAAAACCCTAGAGCTGAAACTAGGACTGGTTGTGAGGTTCGACTTTATATTAAATTAGATGAGGCAATTAGGAAATTTGTTGTGACTAATTTCAAAGAAAAACACAACCATGATCTTGTATCACCCAAGTGTGTCCAGATGTTGCCGTCACAAAAAAGATATCGACTACCCAAGCAATTGAGTTAGATTTGGTGGCACAATCTAGTCTTCGTTTAGGCTAATCTTTTGAACTCATGGGTAAGGAAGCTGGTGGAAGGCAATGTCTTGGGTTTACGAAATTAGATCAAAAAAATTATTTGAGAACCAAAAGACAACAAAGTTTAGCATACGGGGAAGTAGGTAATGTGTTGCACTACTTTAAAGAAAAATCTGTGCAGAATCCTTCTTTTTTTAATGCTTTTCAATTAGATAATGAGGAGCAAATAATGAATATGTTTTGGGCCGATGCACAAATGATAATGAATTATGCCCAATTTGGTGATGTTGTCACATTTGATACGACTTACAAGTTAAACAAAGAACATAGACCCTTTGCATCTTTTGTGGGATTCAACCATCATAGGGAAACAGTTATATTTGGTGCAGCCTTGTTCTATGATGAGACCGCCGAATTGTTTGTATGGTTGTTTCAAAATTTTCTAGAGGCTATGTCAAGAAAGGCACCAAAAACTTTGTTCACCAACCAAGATGCTGCAATGGCTAAAGCCATACCCATTGTTATGCCTGACACAAGTCACTGATTGTGTACTTGGCATTTGATGCAAAATGCATTAAAATATGTTAATTGTCTATTCCAAGATAAGGGGGGGGTAAAGGGTGTACTAAATAAATTCTTGTTTGACATTGAAGATGCAAATCAATGGAAGTTAGAGTGGGCAGAAATGCTTGATAAATATGATGCGCATGAAAACCATTGGTTGAAATTGACTTTTGCGGTGAAAGAAAAATGAGGATGGCCATATGTTAGATTAACATGGGCTGCGAGAATGAGTATCACACAACTTAATGAATCTTTTAATGCTTTTTTGAAGGATTACATTCATTCTGATTTTAATTTAAATGAATTCTTCATGCATTTCAAAAGGGTACTTTATGAGAAGCGATATAAGGAGTTAGAAGCAGGATATGCTTTGTGCCAAAGGTTGCTAAAGGTGAAAGTGACAATAAGAATGTTAATTCAAATGGGTAATGCGTACACAAAAAAGATTTTTGAGGAATTTCAAAACAAGTATTTTCGATCCATTGAATCCAATATAGAAGTAATTGAATATGGCGAGGCTAGTACCATTTACACAATTGTTGATGTTAGCAATAATCATGCAAGGAAAGTGAAGATGGAGAGAGATGGCTCTTTGGGTTGTAATTGTACCAAGTTTGAAAGGGAAGGAATTTTGTGTTGTCACTCATTGAAGGTTATTAGAAACATATTGAAGATGAAAGAGGTTCTTCCATAATATATTTTAAAGAGGTGGACGAAACAAGCAAGAGCCAAAACTGTTAAAGACATTATAGGAAATGACATTCAAGTAGATGTGAAATTCCAACAAGCCTTGTGGTATAAGACATTGATGACTGCATTTAGAGCAAATACATGTAGAGTTGCAGAAACTGCAGAAACTTATGAGTTTTCTATTGCACAGCTTGCTACATTAGGTACAAATGTTGAACGCAAATTAAGTGCTCATTTTGGTGTTGAAAATGAAGTAAGTAATGATGCTGCAACCCATAGCTTTGAAGTGGATGGTGAAGATGTGAATCATGTTGTGCAACCAAAAGGATTGAAGAAAAATGTGGCAACTAGTAAAGGCAAAAGGAGGGTAAAAGGTGGATTCGAAGCGGCGTTGGTAGTAAACTCCAAAAAAAAATCTCGTGCTAACAGCCTGGCTTCTTCAAAATCTATTACAAGTCCAACAGTTGTACCTTCTCTATTATCTGTTGGAGGAGAGATCTATGTTCATCAACATGTTCCTCCTCTTCAACCTCTTCCTCCTCTTCATCCTCTTCCTCCATCTTCGGCCATGGATGGTAATTCTATTCCTCTGCCATTGATGTATCCCACATATCATGTGAGTGTTAGTTTAACATTGTATTTTTGTGTGGATATAATATGTGACTCAAACCATGATTGCGAAAATTAATATATGGCATTGTTGTAGGCAAACAATTTGGGGGAGATGCATGTAGTGCCAAATTCTTTGCCAAATTCAACGCCTCAACGTTGTTCTGCTCAACTAACATTCCAGTCACTACTTCAAGGTTCATTGGGATATGACATTGGGTTTCAGTATTCTCAAATAGTCCAATGTGTAGTCAGGTTCGTCTTTCATGTCTTTTTAATTTTTAGTTGCTCAAAATTCTAGTTTTTTTGTTGCTGAAAATTATGTTTAGAGTAGGTATTTACTTGCTGCAAAATTCTGGAAAAGCATGTATATAAGCTGACTTTGTTGTTGTTTGTGATGCTGAAAATTCTGTGGTTTTTGTTCCTGAAAATTATGTTTAATCACATGTATCTACTTACTGAAAATTCTGGAAAAAGCACATATATAGTTGCTGACTTTGCTACTGTTTGTCATATTGAAAATTATGTGGTTTTTGTTGCTGAAAATTATGTTTAGAGCATGCATATAGTTGCTGAAAATTCTGGAAAAAACATGTATATACTTGCTGAATTTGCTATTGTTTGTTTAATTTGTACTTGCTGGAAATTCTGTGTTGGCATATGCTGAAAATTATCTTTACAACATGTAGTTACTTGCTGAAAATTCTGGAAAAAACATGTATTTAGCTCATTCATATAGTTGTTGAAAATTCTGTCTTTTTCCGTTTTAGGCTATCAACAGGCAGAAAGTGGTGGAACACACCGGAAATAGAAGTCCTACCAGCTGAAACTATGAAGCAAACTACTGCAAACTGATGCTGAAACTGAAACTTGAAAGTGATGTTGCTGCTGTCGTTGCTGAAATTGGGCTATAATGTGTTACTGCTGTAATGTTAATGGCTTGTATTTACACTTGCCGTTAATGTTAATGGCTTGTAGGTGATGTTGATGGTAATGGCTTGTATTTACACTTGATGTTAAGGGCTTGTAAGTGATGTTGATGTTAATGGCATGTATTTACACTTGATGTTAATGGATTGTAAGTGATGTTGATGGTAATGGCTTGTACTTACACTTGATGTTAACTTGTGTTCTTCAAGAGTTGCTTGTGTTTAGTGAACTTTTTGACTTTGTGTTTTGTGCTTTGTGTAGATAACTTGTGTGCTTGTGTACATAATTTGGTAGCGTGGATAATAACTTGTGTGCTTGGTAGATAACTTGTCATGGTAAGATTGATGCATTTGTAATAATCAAGTCCATAACTACATTCATCAAATTTCCATTCATGAAAACCAAAACACCATCATTGCATCTATAATCATTAAATCCATAACTACATTCGTCAAATTCCATTGATGAAAACCATCTAAAATCATTGCATCTATAATCATTAAATCCATAACTACATTCATCAAATTCCATTGATGAAAACCATCTAAAATCATTGCATCTATTATCATCAAATCCATAACTAGATTCATCAAACTTCCATTCATGCAAACCATCGAAAATCATTGCATATATTCATCAAAGCCAAAATGTTAATAATACATCCGTTAAGTTCCATTAAATCCATAATAACATTGGTCAAATTTTTCGAAAGCCAAACAAACAATAAGTTACATCATAAAGTACAAAATTATAGAAAATACAATCAAATACACCATCGCCTTCAAATTATTTTCCACCCTTCGAAGCCTTCGACCATAGTCATCATGTTCATTTTCCACGTCATACAACCTCCTCCTTAACTCGTTAAAGTCTTCTACTGTAAAACCATCACAAGCTCTAGTGTTGGAATAGATTGTGGACATAACATCTTCATCATCTTCATCCACGAACTTGAAGAAATTGCAATTGGAAGTTTCAGTCTACAATGCATGCCAATTAGTTAGTCGAATAACACAAATTAATTTGTCACTACTTACATATTTAATATTTCCAATACATACTTACATATTTTGATGGACAAACCAAGAACAAATGCCCTTTATTTCCATTCTCATTGGTTCTTACAATATGTATGGCAGCTTTTCTTCCATAATTGCACAGGCTCGGTTTTAATCTTATGTTGCTATTGTTAGTAGAAGAAGAAACCATTTCTAAATCTACATATACAATACAAACAATCTCAAACCAATAGGTGGTGCAAGCTTTCATGTGTCTTTCACTCTATGGAGGGAGACAACCTATTCTACTAGCTAAAACAATTATGTTTAGCTCTATTAAAAGTAGTTAAGGATTTCAAGATAAGTGTAGAATCAGCAACACTGTGTGTACATCAATTGAATTTCAGCTTGAAGTGTAGTTCAGCATTGAAGTGTAGTTCAGCTTGAAAACAGAATCAGCAAAAGTGTGGTTAAGAATGCAGTTCAGCAGTGAAGTGTGGTTAACTTGGTGCTAATGGAAGTTGTTCTATACTTCATTTCAGCAGTGAAGTGTAATTTTCATAAGGAACAAAGTCAACATGTGGCTTAAACTTGCGTTAAAAAGTTGATTTCTACAACTAGTTTGGGATTGAGATAAGTGTTACCATTTCTACAACTAGTTGATTTCTACTACTTGGCTTAAACTTTCTTAAACTTGCTTAAACTTAAGTCAAAATGGTTCCCATTTCCAAGTCCAAACTAGTTTCAAATGATCACCCATATGTGCCTTCAGGAAGATGTCTAACCATATTTCCATGACCAACACTAACACAGTTTGTATATGATCATTTATATGATATGAACAAGCTATTATGCATTCATATCCTATCAGTGCTCCATATCATAGGAACAAGCTATTATGCATTAAAATTCTCTGTAATTTTTATGTCTACATTATTTTGGCAATGTAGGTACATTTGAGAATGAGTTACAAGGTTGAGAATGAGTTACAAACACACTCTGTCTACATAATTTTTCTGTCTGCATTATTTGGCAATGTAGGTAATTTTTCTTTCTACATTATTATTTTTTTTTGTTTGGCTTGTTGCAAAGGTCAACCAACAGAAACTCCAAACCCACTCTATTAGTCACAACCTCAATTGTATAGCATTACTCATAAAACAATGTTGGTTATTAATTTTTTTTTTTTTTTGATGATGTGATGATCCAACCTCAAGTCCATTGGTCCACATTGTCACTTGAGTAGTAAACATCAACACTGTTCAAGTGGTATTCATATTGTTCAAATTTGAGACAATTAAGTAATGAGCTAAAAAATAAAATAAAAACAGGGTGCATATTTCACGAATTGGCTACTGATTTAGCAAAAATTGGCTACTGATTCATCAAAAACAGGGAGCATATTTCATTCATTGGCTCACTACAAGAAAAAGCAGAATTGGCGACTAAAAATAAAATTTTCGTCGCTGAAAGTAGCAAAATTGGCGACTAAAATGGAATTAGTAGCCAAAAGTGAAGACTTTGGCGACTAAAATAGTTTAGTAGCCAAATGTGTAGTTATTGGCGACGAAAAATCAGTTTAGTCGCTGATTATATGGGTTTTAGTGACTAAAAAATTTTAGTAGCCAAAAGTAAAGGTTTTTGGCGACTAAAAAAATTTAGTAGCCAAAAGTATAGGTTTTGGTAACTAAAAAATAGTTTGGTCGCTGATTATACGTGTTTTACCAACAAAAATAAATTTTGTAGCCAAAAGTGAAGCTTTTTGGCTACTAAAAAAAATTTAGTAGTTAAAAGTGTACAATTGGCGACTAAAATTCAGTTTAGTCGCCAAAAGTGGTTATTTTTAGGCAGGAATTAATTTTTTTAGCGACTAAAAAATAATTAGTAGCCAAAACTATAGAATTGGTGACTAAAAAACAGATTTAGTCGCCAAAAGTGTTCTCATTTTTTTTTAGTAAATAATTTATTTTTTACATAAATTATATTGAATAAAAATAATTATGTTTATATATATAGTTTTATATTAATACGGGTCAATATAGTATATAAATAATATATGTTGCATATATATTCATGTGGTGTTGTAGTGGCATAGTGGAGAGAGTGTGTTGCTAAAGGTTTAGAATGTGGAAGGTTGGTGGTTCAAATCTTAGAAGAAGCAAAGAAGTTAGTATTTTTTTTTTTTCACGGAACAACCTTTGGCGACTAAAATTATTGGTCGCCAAAAGTGTTTCTTTTGGCGACTAGACGGTTTAGTCGGCGATTCATTGACTATTGGCGACTAAAAGATTAGTCGCTAAATGTATAATTTTAAAAAATGTAATTGACTAGTGACCAAAACTTTGGTCGCTAAAGACCTGTTTTTTGCCGACTAAAACGTTTTTAGTCGCCAATACCTTCCCCGACCGTGTTTTCGTGACAAAACCGGCGACTAAAAAATTTAGTCGGGGAAACAAAAAAGTCGACTTTTGGCAACTAAAAATGGACTTTTGGCGACTAAAAATTTAGTCGCCAAAAGTGTTTTTTCTTGTAATGGCTACTGATTTATCAAAAAATGGCTGTTGCTTCATAAAAAACAGGGACCATATTTCATGAATTGGCTACTAATTCATCAAAAATTGCCTACTACAGCAAATGCAGCAGCTAATACTGATGTTAATGTTAATGGCTACCGATTTATCAAAAATTGCTTGTTAATGGCTACTGATGTTAAAATTGATTTATTAACAGAAGCCATTAAAATTGATTTATCCTATAACTACTGATGTTAATGTTAATGGCTTGTATTTAGGAAATTTAAGACAGAAAATTACAGAAGTAATTACATATGGAGAGAGATGGAAAGAAGAAGAAGAAGAAGAAGAAGAAGAAGAAACCCAAATCAAAGCCCTAAATTTTTAGCCGTTAGAATCTCAAATCAAAGCCCTAATTTTGAAATTCCAAATCTAAAAGCCCTAAATTTTTTCAGACGTTTCAAAGCTCTAAATTTTTAGCTGTTGGGATCCCAAATCAAAGCCCTAATTTTGAAATTCCAAATCTAAAAGCCCTAAATTTTTTCAGACGTTCACAAAACCCTAACTTCTCAATCTCAATTCCAAACCCAAATATCAATCTCAATTAGACAACCCTAACTTCTTAATTTCAGACGTTCAAAGACCTACCTGGTTCGTCAAGAAATTTCTTTGCTCAACCGATGGTGGTCGTCGCGATGGAGCTCAAGTTCATGAAGTGTAGAATATTAGGGCTGGAGCGGTGGAGCTATGGTTGTCGTGGGGTTACGAGTGGGTTCGCCGTTTGGATCGCCGTCAGGACTGGTCACCGGTTCGTCGGTGAGGGTGGGTTCGATGGACAAGCATGGGTGACTGTGAGGCTGAGTAAAAGTGAAAGTGAGAGTGAGAGTGAATGTATAACCTCTGAGCTGTGTTTTGTTTGGGCGAGAATTCACCAAAATTTCAATTTCTTTTATTTTTATTTTTTTTTATTAGTCGTTAGATGTGCAATGGCTGATCTCAACCGTTACAAATAGAATATGGAGGAGGCTTCTCAAAGTGGGGATCTGGACTCACCACCGTCAAGTTGCTCCCTTTTGATCCAATTAAATTGTCTTCTTAAAAGTACACCCACGCATGCGTACGGATAAACTTAAACTATTCAACTCGGTGGAGGATATTTTCCAATCAATCAATGAGGGATCTAAGGGGTGAGGAGGCGCGGTGGTAAATAATTTTTTTGCATGTAAATAGATGTATATTATATGTATCTTTTATTATTATGATTAGTTTTAACAATAAAATTTATTACATTAGTCTTGCTTGGCAAAGGTTAAAATAGCCAATTTTAGACTAAAATCACCAATTTTAAGTTAAAATCTACAAAATAGACTTAAAATAGCTAATAAAATAAAATGTCACATTAAATTCATAATCATTTCACTTTTTCTCTCACAAACATCACATCTAACTACAAAAAAATTCTAATCATCTTTCTAAATACAAAAATTTTAGTCTACTAAAATAGCCAAAAATTAAAATAACCTACTAAAATAAACAAGTTCCCAAACAAGGTTATTTATATTAAGTGTTTAGAAAAAAATAAAAAATATATATATTTATCATTGATAGAAAGTAATGCCTCGTGATAACATACAAAAATTTCTCTAATTTTAGACCTAAACCGTAATATATTTTTGTGCACGAATTCTATCTACAAATTTTAGTGATTATAAAATGTCAAATGCAGACGTGACATTGATTGCATGTACGAATTAAGAATTTAAGTTCTGAAACGTTAAAAGTATACGGAAATTTTTAACGGAAAAATATTATAAAATTTTAAATTTTGATTTATATTCGCATAATAAAATAAAATAATATTATTATTAATCGGAAATTTTTTATAAACATAATTAAGAAAAAAATAAAATTTGACATATTTCTTTGTCCACATTTACTTAACAAAAATATTAACTATTATTATGTTTTCATCAATTAAAGTTAATTATTAAAAAAATATTGTAATCATCATTTTTTATAATATATATAAAAACATTTATGATAGGGTCAATATCTAAACTTTAAGTAATATATTTTTCAATAAATATGATCATTTAGTTTGTTACAAAATTATCTTCTATCTTATTACTATCTTATTACTAGTTTAGTTTTGAAAAGTTTTATAATTGAAAGTGTATCCGTTTGGTTTAGTTTAAGAATTATACTTTGAGTGTGGAATTGTGTTTTGAATTTTGAGTTTTTGAATCATGATTTAAAAGGAGAAAACTTATTTGGTTATGAGTTTTGAAAATAATTTTGGAATGATTTGTAATTTTTTTTGTTTTGATTGATTCATGTATAGAATGTGAGAGAGAGAAAAAATGATTGATTGATTGATTAATAATAATAAATGAAAAAAAAAAAAAGAGAAGAGAGGAGTTTTGAAAGTAATTTTGAGTTATATTTTAAAAATATGTTTGGTTAATATGTTGCATCCAAATCATAATTTAAAAACAAAAACGAATTTTGAATAGTAAACCAAAAGCTAACATATGTTTTTATGAGTATAATGATAATCCGTTTTAATAAGTGGTATTAAATTTTATGAACTTCTTTATATGAATGACATGTTGAACGGTTGTTTTGGAAAAGTAGGCTAAAAGCTATTTCTTTTTTCTTTTTCTTTTTTTTTTTTGAAAAAATGTAAAAAAGTAGAGAGCTAATATGATTCAAACAAGGTTAAGAGCTAAAAAGCTACTTTTTAACCTCTTTACCAAAAGAGGCCTAAACAATATTTTTATTTTTAGACAATATTCCTATTTTTAGAGAATTAACAAATGAGAATGAATGCAAAATAAGATGCATAAGTGAATTAAAGTGTAATTTGTAAAAAAAAGAAAAAAAAAAGAAAACATAAATGACATATAAACATAAAATAAGAATAGTAATAAATAAAAACAAATAAAATAATATAAGTAACTCTAAATAATATAGAAATAAAAAACATAATATAGCTAACAAATAAAATATATCAATATTTTTATAAAACTTGATTTAGAAACTATTTTTTAAATTTTGTAATGTGAATAATTTTGAGGGTGCGAATTATTGAAATTTTGAAAGTGTGATGTACTACAGTTTAAAATTTTGGACGTACGATAGCAAAGGAATTTTTGTATGTTAATAAAGTATCATGTGGCACTATCTTTCACCAATCACAAATATCACATGGCATATATCATATCTGCATTCAAAAATTACTCCTAAAATTGAAATAGAATTACACAATTTTAAGATGTGTTTAAAAAAGGGCGGCAAAATTCATCTAACCTCCTGTGGTATGATTTGATAGATTTTTACCCATTATCTTTTAAAAATAGTCATATGCCTTTCATGTGATTTTAGATTAAAATGCAACTGTTAACTATACATGTGAAATGACTGTAATACCCTCAAACGTTATATTTTTTATTATTTTCTTTCTCTATCATTTCTCATACACATAATTTATAATATCTAGTATTAATTCAATTAAATCACAAGTAATTATAAATTCTTAATTATTTATTTTAAATAATAACTTTTTAATTTAATTTTAATTTAATTATATTTTATATCACAATTAATCCTAAATTCTTAATTATTTATTATAATTTCTAACATGTTAATCTAATTTTAATTTAATTACATTTTAGATCAATTTTAATTATTTTTTATTTTTTATTTTATTTTATTATATTTTATACTTTAGATCAATTCTTAGTTATATTTTAGTTTACTTAACATATTAATTTAATTTTATGTTTGGAGAAAATAGAGGTAAAATTGTATTTTTATTGTATTAATTTCATTGTAATTTTTTTAGTAAACAAAACCAATTCTTAAAAATGGTATGTGTGATATAACTTCTGTTAGTTTAGATAGAAAAACTAATAGTAGCAGCTTTCAGAAATATATATATATATATATGTATGTATATTTTAAAAAATCAATAATTACACAATAATACAAAAATATAATGAATTTTTGTTTTTTTTTTATATTTTTTGTATTTAGTAAATTTTTAAAAACAAATTTCAAAATATTATACTTTTTAAGTATATTTAAAAATTAAAAAAAATTAGTTAAAATATTAAAAAAATTCAGTGAAAACAAAAAAATAATAAAAAAAGTACGGAATTTTTTTTTTTTTTTCAATTTTATGAAAAGTGAATCCTGAAACCAAACAAGCTTATTATTTTGTCCTTATGAGTAACAATCCTTGTCGACCATTTTATTGTTTATGGACTTTAGAATTTTTTTCCCCATTTTCAAAATTTGAAAATATTTAATGAAATTTGTTTGTTTGGGCAAAAAACATTTTCAAATAGAAAATATTTTCTACGGAATTTTTTTTTCCAGAAACTGTTTCCTAAAGATTTTTTTATATAATTTTTTTATTTATGTTTGGTGATGGTGGTGGTGAAATGAAGGTGGAATAGGAGGTGGTGGTGGCATTATGGTGGGGCAATGGCAATAGTGATAGCAATGATGCTGGTGGCATAGTGATGGTGGCACGGTGGTAGAGGTGAGAATGGCAATGGTAATGTGGTGATATTAGTAAGATTTTAATCCAGAAAACGTTTACCTCCTTTTAAAAGTAAAAAATATTTTTTGCCATATAAGCTTGTTTTCTATTAACCATAAAAAAATATTTTCCGTTAACTTTCATTTTCTATTATACTAAACAACAGAAAATACATAAAATATTTTTCAGAAAATATTTTCTGTCTAAACAAATGGAGCGTAGGAGCATAAGTAATAGTTGAGCTCACATTATTATTGTTATTATTACCAATTTATCTCATAACTATAGATTATTTTCTAAAATTTAGTGAAATTGACTTGTAATTGTTGATTATTTATTAAATTTGATCTCTTTCTTTTTTCCTTTTTTCCTTTCTCTCTTTTTTTTTTTTTGGTTGCTGGAATCAAACTATTATTGGGGGATTATATAATCAAATTGAGCTACTACAATTATTGATTTGTAAGAACAAAATTGAATAGAATTTGTGTTGTACATTATTATATGATGGATCTGGGGGTGCGGTGGGTTTGGTTGCACACCAAAAAATTTTAAAAATTATGTATATTATATTATAAATTAATAAGATAATTTTAAATTGTAGTATATCGTACCTTCAAAATTTTAATAGTTCGCACACTCCAAATTATTCACATTACAAAATTTTAGAACAGTTTCTAAATCAAGTTTTATGAAATATGTATCTATTATATTTGTTTTCTATATTATTTGTTTTATTTTTATATTGTTTAGAGTTACTCATATTCTTTTATTTATAACTATTCTTGTTTTTATTCATATATATTTTATGTTTTTTTTTTCTTTAATAAATCACACTTTAATTTGCTTATCCAACTTATTTTGCATTCATTCATGGTTGTTAATTCTCTAGAAATAGGAATATTGTCTGAAAATAAAAATATTCCCTACTTCTTAAAAATAAGTTCATAAAATTTAATATTGCTTATTAAAATGGATTATTATTATACTCTGTTGGCTATATATTTTGTATAAGCCAATTACAATTCAAGGCGTGGCAGAATAAGGGTAATATGGGAAGACTATTCAAGTCTTCAATCGTGATCATACACGTGGCAGTTAGTATTGGTTCTTACAAGATCTGTGTAGCACTGAATCAGCAAAGAAATGTAAAGTGATGTGGCTTCAACGGTTACTCACATTCAAATTCAAAATCAGCAGGGAAGCCTAACTACAGGTAATGGCATAGTGGAGCTAACTATAAGGCAACATGATCAGCGATCATAGAGGAGCGATTCGACGGTTAGAAGTGCAGTTCAATGGTCATCCTTGAGAAGTATAGAAAGCCCCATAAAAGCCCCAGAAAAAGCCCCAGACTCAGATCCAGAAAACCAGTTTTGTTTTACTTTATTTCCTTTCCAATTTTACATTTCCTGTTCTTTGTATTTTTGTACTTTAAAATTCCTGCACTGCACTTCGTTTATAGAAGTAGTTTCAAGTAAATTGTTGTTGTAAACCTCTACGAGGCTGAATTGGATCATTGCAAGCCTTTCGTTTTACTTAATAAAATACTGCAATTGTTCTTCATTTAATCATTGTCAGTTTATTCCTCCTAAGTAAAGCCACCAGTAAAAGTCCTCTTCATTGAGTCTGAAAGAACTAAAACATAATCGTCTGATAATTGGTTAGCAATTAACATTCTGTAAGGACTGATTGATCCTTGCTGGCACGCTCACAATTACAAAAATAACCTTCGAAAGCCAAAAAAGCCAACATATATTTTTGGCACGCCTAGTGGGACTAATTGAAATGGCTAGACGTAGGAGACAAAGAGAAAATGAACGCTTGGAAGAAGGTGTGGAAGGAGAGGTAGAAATACCTAATCTAGAGGATAATGTGATAACATATCTTGTGGAAACACCCATTTTATCAGAACCTATGGTCGAACAGACCAGCACTTCGGAACAAGTACCACATGTTCATAATATTGGACGAGACTAAGGAATTGGACCATCTACTGTTCCATTTACTTAGCCAATGAATCCATGAGGTGACCTAGTAGATGCTATGTGACAGCAGTTAATGAACACAATGGAGAGATGGGCAACATCCTTTTTGGATTGAATGAATGCTCATCAACCAACTAATGCAAGGCATATAGAGGAAAATTTGAATGTCCCTCAGCAAAGATTGGCTAGAGACAAACAGCCTATGCAAGTTAATGGACATTTTAATGGTCAAACTAGTAATCCAAACTATGAAAGACCATCACCTCAGTCTTGGTATGAACCTATTTTGAGGCCTATAGTAGGTCAAAATGCCTCATTGCTTAACAGTGAAGCCATGCAAATTGGTAGATTTGGTCCAGTACAAGAAAATGGCATAAGGATGGTTCCAAATGCCATGGTCGAAGCCATACCTGGTACGAGGGGGTTCACTAATCCTTTGTTCGAATTTATACCCGCGGTATTGGAAGGTTTTCCTGCAACTGGAAGAGACACAACACCTGTTCCAGCACCTTTCGCAGGTCCTTTTGTAGGACAGGCTCAAAGAGGTTATTCATACCCTCAACAGCAGCCAGCACCACAGGGACAACCAGTCCCGAATATACCACCCTATGGACCAAGAGGATCCCAAGCACAAGGTTGTCCACCAAATCCTGTGTTTGTTCCTCCAGTAGTGGTTCAACAGGCACAAAATATGGTCTCTAGGGACCAAATTGATGACATTGTTAGAGAGATGTGTGAACCAATGGCTCGGGGGGTTCAGATTCCTATGTACAGGAAACCGTACCTAGAATGGGTAGACAGGGTACATGAATACCCAAGAGGTTTCAGGATACTAGATTTTGCCCTTTTTTTATGGGAATGGAAACCAATCAACAGTTGAGCATATTGCTAGGTTCGCGGCTCAGTGCGGTGAATTTACCAATAATGACTATATGACATTAAGATTATTCCCAAATTCTCTAACTGGGGGAGCATTTGTATGGTATATTAACCTTACACCTGGCTCTATCCAAACTTGGCAAGAAATGGAAGAGGTATTTCATGCCCAATTTTTCTAAACAGAGCTAGAGGTTTCCATGGCAGACTTGGCAAGATTGAGTCAAAGGCCTGATAAGAAAGCTACTCAGTTTATTGCCAGATTTAAAAGAGCACGAAATAAATGTAGGATCATCTTACCAGAGCCTGAATTTGTGAGATTGGCTCAAAATGGTCTAGAGTTTAGGCTTTGAAAGAAGTTTGACTCAACTGAGTTTAGAGACTTAGTGGAATTAACCTATAAGGTGTCTAGGTATGAAGTATTACTAGAAGAAGAACAAGATTGAAGTAATGCATCATACAAGACGTATTATAGAGATCCTAATTATGAGATTGATGTAGCAGAGATTGTAAGGAAAGAACCTGTAATCTGTGAAGCATTAATTCATAAAGACACAACAATTGACCAGCAGTTTAAAAAGAAAGACCTTCATAGGAAATACTCTTTCGATTTAACAAAGGCAGATGACATTTTTGATCGTTTGCTTGCTAGAAATTTCCTGAAATTGCCAAAAGGAGTCAAAATTCTGTCTCCAGATGAACTTAAAGGAAAAATGTATTGTAAATGGCATAATTCTTCGTCTCAATCAACTAAAAAACTACATTGTTTTTCGAGACAAGATCCAAGAGCAGATTCGAAAGGGGAGTTTAAAATTCCCAACTAAAGCAGAAAAGACCATGGGGATTGATACTAATCCATTCCCAGAAATTGGAGAGGTGGCAGCCGATGTTATCACGACAGACTTCCAGAACTTATCCTTGAAAGAATTGGAAGAAGTCAATATGTAGATGCGTGTTGCCAGCCAGACAGCTGTCAAGAAAGACACTGGAAATCTACCAGCTATTGGACAAGGTTTCTCAAACCAGAGGGAAGGCTATAATGAAGAAGCACTGGATAACGATTCTTTAAAAGCAACTGTCATGCAAAGAATGTGTCCCAGATGCAGGCTGAGCTACAAGTGGTTGAAAGAGCTTCCAATTGATGGGAAGCAATATTACAAGGATGTGCAGAGGCGTCCTAAACCAACCAGTGCTTATAACAAAAGGCCATATCTAACTAGCATTAGGTAGCAGCCATTGATGGCTGAGCCAACAGTCACTAGAATGGATTCTAAAGGCAAGAGGCCTTTACATGAGTCCAGACCACCTAATTATTACAGAATGGAGAACAGTCATCCTGAAAGGAAACCGAAGAAGGGTTCGGTTTAAGGGATCAAAGCCAGAGATTGGCCTACTAGACCAGCCTCATGCAGAGCGAAAAGTAGCCACCTTCATCAAAGGCCTGAGTTAGGTCCAAAACAGGAAGTTAGGGCCAAGCAGTGGCCTTCACAGCCAGCTTCGAAGATGGCTTCGAATGAAGAAAGAAACTATTCAACAGCTGGGTCAGTAGGTTCGTGGGTACCTGGAGTTCCAAATTGGTTTGTCATGCAGAACAAACCTAAAGAGATGTCTATCCAAAGAAATGTTGTTGGGAACCTAGGTAGGATGGTCAAAACTCCTTTGGTGGCTCCAAACAATTGGGTATTGCTTAAGCATTTGAAAACCAAAGAACGAAATATGGTCCTAGTGATTTCTAGGTCCCAAAGAAGGAAGATCCAACGAAGGTACACACAGTACCAGAAGGATCTAAAAGAAGGTGGAGAAAGTTCTTCATTGGTTCAATTAAAGAGTGAGGCAGAAGGAGAAGAAGATTCAAAGTTAGACCATAATCTGAAATCAACTCTTCCAGACAAAATGAGTTGTAGCAGGGAGCAGTTGGCCAAAGTTCATTCCGAACTAAAGGCCAAGGAAAGATCCAGCTTGGTAGGATTGGAAAAAGCTTTGATGGAAAGTGATAGTGAGATAGAAGATGAAGTCATCCCAGGCTAAACGAAATGGATGGTTGAGGAAGAAATGTTTGAAGCCTTCATGGCTGAACATACATTTTTGGTCGAAAAACCAACAGAAACAGACCATTCGAAGGAAGTTACTAATACAGAAGTGCCAGAATGCAGCATGGAAGACGCTTCTAAAGTAATTGAACAAGTTGACCAAGAGGGAAAGCAGGTACAGCCAGTCGTCCAATTTGGCTCGTTCCCTCCGGTGTCAGTGAATATGGTGCTTATATTACCACAGGAGTTTCAAGCTAAAAATGAAAACCAAGGTCAGGAGGTTGACCCAATTCTAGTCTCCAATGAAGACTCACTAGTAAGTACGGTGCAAGACGAATCCGAAGTAGCCACACCAATGAAAACTGAAAACGAGAGTGAGGAAGCGGTAAGTATTAACCTCTCATACCCTTTTGAGTATCTCATGACGTCCATGACACAGCATGTCAAACCTTTGTATATCAAGGCCTTCTTCGATGGAATACAGATGAATCGGGTGCTGGTGGATAACGGGGCAGCAGTAAACCTGCTTCCAAAATCTTCGTTGAAGAAATTAGGAAAGAAGAACCCCAGACTAATCCCAACTAGTACATCCATTGCTGGTTTCACTGGGGACAAACAGATGGCCTAAGGTATTTTGCCCATCAACCTGAGTGTGGGAACCAAGGACTGCATGACAGCATTCTTCGTTATCGACAGCAATACTAAGTATAATGCTTTACTTGGAAGAGATTGGATTCACACCAACAAATGTGTGCCTTCCTCTTTACATCAGAAAATCATGATGGCCTTGTGCAATGGAGAGACGGAGGAGATCAATGTAGATCATCAACCCTTGATAGCTTGTGCAGATTTCGTAGAGGCCAAATTATATACTGAAGGAGTGGCACCATTCAGTATACTGAGAAAACCTGATGGATTAGCCGACGTGACGGCTGATGAGGAATTTGCACATCTAAAGCACTTGGTCCAGGAGAGTACTGATGAAGAGTTTGTTGTTAAGGATGACAATGATGCCTGGTTGTAGGCAAAGAGATGAAACCCAAGAAGCCAGGTCTTTGGCTTTAATTAAGTTCTCAGCATTTGATGTAAAATCAATAGTCCAGAAAGTGCAAGTGCAATAGAAAGAAGCCATGATGATTGGTTGTAAGAAGGAACAACAACAGGTCAAATGCTTAGCCCTGGATAAATACTCTGCTTTGGATATTGAAATAAAAATCCAAGAGATACAGGAGGAGGATGCCTTGTGGACAGACTTTGTTTATGAGGAGAAGGGTAAGGATGTCAGACCAAAGAAACTGGGAGTAGAACAAAGCAAGGAGATTGCTTCGAAGTCAGAAGGAATCAAAGAAGGAGCATCAGTAAGTTCTCAGATACAAGACCCCTTAGAAGAAGTAAATCTAGAGGAAGGTTCTATACAACAGCCCACCTATATAAGTGCTTGGTTAAATGCTCTTGATAGGGACTAGTTGTTGGTTGTTTTGAAGAAATATAAAGATTGTTTTGCATGGTCTTATAATGAACTACCAGGATTGGATAGATCATTAGTGGAACATAGGCTTCCTATGAGGCCTAATTTCAAGCCATACAAGCAAAAACCAAGAAGAATGAGTCCAGAAGTGATCTAAAAAGTTAAGGAAGAAATTCTTAGACTCCTCAAGGTAGGCTTTATTAGGACAGCCAGGTACGTTGAATGGCTATCCAATATTGTGCCTGTAGTTAAGAAGAATGGTAAAATGAGGGTATGCATCGATTTCAGAAACTTGAATCTAGCAACTCCAAAAGATGAGTATCCTATGCCTATAGTGGATTTGTTGGTAGACAGTTCAGTAGGGCATGAAGTTTTATCAATGATGGATGGGCATATTGGTTATAACCAAATCTGTATTGCAGAGAAGGATATCTACAAGACAGCATTCAGATGTCCTGGAATATTGGCACATTCGAATGGGTCAAAATGCCATTTGGCCTGAAGAATGTTGGAGCTACATATTAGAGGGCTATGAACACTATCTTTCATGATCTCATTGGAGGGTATTTAGAGTGTTATATTGATGATATTGTGGTGAAATCCCAATCCATGGAGGAACATTTGTTTCACCTAGAAGCATCTTTCGAAAGAATGAGAAAGTTTAAGTTGAAACTTAATCATCTTAAATGTGCTTTTTGTGTATCATTTGGAAATTTCTTGGGCTATGTAGTACACAAGAAAGGAATACAGATTGACCAGAATAAAGCCAAAGCCATCATTGAAGACAGACCTCCATTAAGTAAGAAAGAATTACAAAAGTTCCTTGGATAGGTTAATTTCCTTCGAAGATTCATTTCTAATACTGTAGGAAAAACTAAAGTATTTTCTTCCTTGTTAAGCCTAAAAGATGAAGAGGCGTTTGTGTGGACAACAAAGCATCAAACTGCTTTCGAAGGAATCAAAACCTACTTGGCCAACCCTCCAGTGCTGATGCCACCAAAGGGTGATAAGCCCTTGAAATTGTACATAGTTGTAGCCCCAAGACAATGAAGAAGGAAAGGAGCAAGCTGTTTATTACCTTAGTAGGTTTCTAAATTCTTGTGAATGTAAATACTCAGTTGTAGAAAAGCTACGCCTTGCATTGTATTTTGCTGCAATGAGATTAAGATACTATCTTTTGCCTACAACTGTCTTGGTAATTGCAACCACAGATTTGGTTAAATAAATGTTATCTAGACCCATGTTGAGGAGAAGAATTGGCAAATGGATACTAGCTTTATCAGAATTTCATCTAGAATATGTTCCCCAAAAGACAGTAAAAGGACAAGTTTTAGCTAATTTTTTGGCAGACCATCCATGTCAAACAGAAAGCCAAGAGATAATGGAACTTGGTATGGCTAGTGTTGAACCATGGCAAATGTGGTTCGATGGATCAAAAGCCAATGGTCTAATTGGAATTGGTGTAGTAATTAAGTGACCACAAGGAGTAGAAACCATGCATGGCTTCAGAGTGGATGAAATTACTTATTCTAATAATCAAGCTGAATATGAAGCCTTAATAATGGGACTGGAAATACTTATTGGATTACAAGCTCATGCAGTTGACATATTTGGAGATTCTCAATTGGTAGTTAACCAAGTGAAAGGGATTTTCAAATGTTAAAGTATAAGCATGTTGCCATACTATGTTGTTGCATTACATCTGCTTTCTTAATTTTAGATAGCAAATGTAACTCATGTCCCAAGATTCTTGAATAATAAAGCTAATGATGTGGCTCAAAAAGATTCGAATTTCAAGAGAAGAGATAATACTCAAAGGGACATAAGCCAAACAACATATCAGAAATTAATACCACCCTTAAATAAAAGGAATGTGGTCTTGGAAGTCAATCATAATGACTTACAAGAACAAGATTGGAGGCATCTAATAATACAGTATCTGGCTGGCCCATCATCGAAGGACAGCAGAAAAATTAAATTGCAGTCTATGCAATACATGATGTATGGTAATGCTCTCTACAAAAGGGGAAGATGGGTTATTGTTGGAATGTTTAGGCCCAAAGAAAGTATTGACAGCTATGGCTGAGGTTCATGAAGGCATCTGTGGTGCTCATCAGCCCGGTGTGAAGATGAGATGGCTCCTTCGAAGGCATTCCTACTATTGGCCAACTATCCTTAAAGACTGCATAGAATATGCAAGAGGTTGCTAGGCATGCCAAAAGCATGGCACAATAAGGCACGTGCCCATAACTGACCTGCATGCAGTTGTGAAGCGTTGGCCATTTAGAGGATGGATCATGGATATGATGGGGAAAATACACCCACCCTCTTCGAAGCATCATTGTTTCATCTTAGTGGCCACTAATTACTTCACTAAGTGGGTCGAAGCTAAGCCATACAAGGCTGTAGACCAGACTGAAGTCATTGGATTCATTAAGGAATTAATCCATAGATTTGGTATCCCACAGACTATAACTGTTGATAATGGGACTGTATTTGATGGGAAGATGATAAAGTCTTTTGTGGCAGAGTTTGAAATTAGCCTTGTTAATTCCATCCCTTATTATGCACAAGCCAATGGTCAAGCTGAATCATCCAATAAGTCTCTGAAAAAAAGAATACAGAAAGTTGTGGAAGACAATTCTAGGGTTGACATAACTTATTGTTGGATGTATTGTGGGCTTATAGAACTTCTCAATGGTTAAGCACAGGAATCACTCCTTATGCCTTAGTATATGGGCATGATACAGTGCTACCTGTGGAAATTAATGTTAAGTCCTTGAGGGTAAGATACCAAGACCAGTTAGATCTTGAGCAATACCATCAGAGTATGTGCTTGGAGTTAGAAAGTATAGATGAAGCTAAAATTCTAGCATTAAATAGCATTCTTTTCGAAAAGAAGATAGCAGCCAAAAACTATAATAAAAAAGTCAAACACATTGGCTTTGATGAAGGTGATTTGGTTTGGAAGACAATACTCCCAATAGGAATTAAAAGCCATAAGTTTGGAAAATGGTCACCTAACTGGGAAGGACCATATCAAGTTCATAGAGTCCTGCCTTTTGGAGCATACCATTTGAGGAATTTGAATGGATATGTACATCCCAAAAAGATTAATGGCAGATATTTGAAGCATTATTATCCAACCATGTGGGAAACACAAGGAATATAATAAGTGCTAAATAAAAGAACATGAGAACACTTCAATGATAAATAAAAATTTATTTCATAAAGAGTCAAATACGTGTAGCCATAGATTGGCTCAAAAGTCAGTACAATGTTTAAATTGTTCTTTTACAATAGATGCTCTATTCTTGAGGGATGGAAACAGTTGAATGGCTGTAGTCATCTTTTGCTTTCGATCAACTAGCTCTTGATTAGTGATTTGCAGCTTGGTAGTAGTCTGATCCAAAGCTTGGTTAACTGCTGATAATTCTTCCTTAAGATGAGCCTTCTTCTCCAATAGTTGAGCTCGAAATTGGGAGATAGAGGAATGTTGTTCTTTCAATTCTGACACCTCAGTGTGTACTTTGGAAACAAAGCTCTGATCCCTCACCAATTTCTCCTCCGCAGCTTTGGCAGCATGGCAAATATTGATGTAAAAATCAATGGTGGCTGCTGCCTGAGATAAATAACTGGAGACAGCCATGCCAGATTGCTCAACAACCTTGCAACACTGGAGGAAGCCATCTTTAATTATAGACCTTTGTAAGGCTTTGAAAGGAATCCTCGAAAAAGATGCCAGCAGCTCCAGACAGCTGTCTATGTCTATCGAAGGCAATGAAGTTTTACCATTGGAGGAAAAGCTCTCAAAAATCTCTAGCAGAGAATCAGCTAGAACTAATGGCTCAGTCTCATGGCTAGTTAGTGGAGAGGTAGAAGGTATGTAAAAAACACTAGCTAGTCTAGCCTAAAAATGTCCATCTCATCCATTGACATGGAAGGTGTAGAAAGAGCTCTGGTAGAAGGAAGAAATAACTGCATAGGAATTAGAGAAGAAGATGGAGTATCCTTAGTAGTCTCTATGGTTTTTACTGCCAGTTGGTCAAGAGAAGAAGGACTGGAGCTAGGTAGAGACAATGGACCATGAGTTGGACAGCTACTAGTACCTTCTCTACAGGAACCAGCTACCATCAAAGATGAAGTGTCAGCTAGAATTTCCTTAGGAGGGGGAGGAAAAGCAAGGCTCGAAAGAGAATTAAATTGAGAAAAATCAAAAGACAAATGAGGGAGATATGGTGTTAAGCCAGAAGGAAAAGGAGCAGGGATACTTGGCCTCAAGGAGAGTACGGAGAATATAGGCCTAGGAAGTGGGAGTATTATCTGAATAGACTTCATATTTTACAATTGATCAACTTCAACTGAAACTGATAGAGTCTTTATTGGAAGAATAAGCAAAGTAGTGGTTGCTGCAAAAGAAGAAATACAAAACAATGTTAAGCCTCAGCATTGAGAATTTGAGAAAGATGAATAGAAGTACGAAGGAGCTTACTGGTTTCAGAAGTAATGGCTATGATTGGGAAGCTGCGAAGAGTATAGTGTCCAGCAGCTTGCTGTTTTCTTGTAACCTCTTTCTGGAGTGCATCAGCGGCGGCGGCTTCATCCCTGAGCATTTGTTGCTACGTCCTCTTCTCAGCCATTTGGAATACAATAAGCTCTTTGGAATGCTCTGCTTGCACTGCTTTAGCAGATACTTCGTGGATAGGATCTCCAGTGAAGTCAGCAAGAGAGACAATCATCTTCTTTCTTCTTTTTAAGGGTGTTTCTTGCTTTTGTTCTGCCTCTTCTTCTTCTGCTGCCTTAACCCCAGGTGCTTCCTTTTCAGGATCAAGTAAAAGCTTCCTTTCCTTTTGTTGCTGTTTGCTCCTGAGAAGGTTTAAAGCTTGGACCTTTTGGGGAGAATCTCCCTGTGAGGCACCCGTACCACCTTAAAAAAGAAGAACTAGAGGTAAGGCTAAAAGCATTATAAGAAGAAGAAAAAAAGAAATAAGGGTATATACCTTTCTTCAAGGCAGCTCGAGTAACTCTAGGAGGAGTTAAGGTAGTAGGAATAGACTGTGTGGTGGCAGGCATAGGAACTAAAGTGGTAGGAGCAGTGGAAGAAGTGACAACTCCAGCCCCTTTGGGCTTGGCTTGGGGCACATCCAGCACCATTAATAAGTCTTAAGGAGGAATGGCCAAGTATGCCTCCATATTGGTCACCCACCAGTTTTGGCACATTTTCAATAGGTTACCTTGAGGAATGAAAGGGATATACTCAAACTCAATCAAGTCCTGTATAAATTTAGAAATTGCTTCTTTTAGTCTGGATCTTCGAACCTTTAAATCCCTGCTGGTAAGACTTAAATTGGTGTTGCTGCAGAGAGGTATTGGGACCTCTTGTGAGAGGCCAAATTGCCTAGCAAATTGAGCAAGACACTTGTAAGCTCTGGGGTTCATAGTCCCAATGAATAACTCTCTGGGGATCAGAATGGAGGCCCATATGTTCTTGTGATGAGGTGAAGCACAGAACCTGTCACTTAGAAAGTTTTTCAACCAAGATGGGCCAATGGTAGTAGGTTCGAAGGGACGAAAGTTGTAAGAAGGTAGGAAAGCTGGAAGTTGGTAGAAGAAAGAGAAGTAAAAAGCAAAGGTAGAAGGATAGAATGAAGCGTTGGCTAGCCTCATGCCATGAGTAGTAGGGTTTGGCTCAAAAAATTTAAGGCATTTAGCTTGTAGCTCAGTAAAATAAGCAAAAAGCCAAAGATGAAGTATCCAAAATGGACCCCCTTGATTGGCATCAAAGGGTTTCTCACAAAAAAGAGAACATGCTCTATATACGTGATCTAGAACGTATGGAGCTAAGGCCACATTTTTCTATAAAACAAGGGCTTTGGCAAGAGGGGCGAATTCGGGCATGTTTCTTTGAGAAGAGGTGCAAAAAAGGAATTTGCAAAGCCAATATAGTATGAAAGAAAAGAATTCCCTATCAGTCACAGGGCCCTCCCTTCTATTCTCAGCCTTGACAAAGTCACTATAGGATGAGTTAATAGAGGAGAGGGAAAAAGGAGTTGGTAGGTCAGGGTAATCTGGTTCAATGGGGGTTCTAATGGGGGACAATCCTAATAGATGGCAGATATCAAGAATAGTAGGGGCCATCATCCCACATCTGAATTGAAAGAAATTAAAGGCAGAATTCCAAAAGCAAAGAGCAGCAGGTATTAAGAAAGGGTCCTCTGAGATAGTGAACCTGGATAGTTGGAAGGCGTTGAAAAGGCAGAGCTCTTGAAGGTCCAGAGTCCTATCAGGGACAACCCGATCATACCATTCTTGCCACTCTAGTCTCACCATGGGCCAACAACGGTGAGGGCAGTTCATCCTCCAATTTCCCCAGTCAAGACCACCTTCGTAAAGGAGACAATGGTCTTCTAGATGTGGATATAAAGCTGGAAGCTCAGTAAGAATCTCCTTGAAGATGGGCCCAAGCACATAGTCTTGCTGCTTATGACGACGATGAATGAAGATGCGTCCGTCAATAGCGCTTTTCTCACCAACCTTGTACTTCTCACATTCGGCGTCAATAATCCTTTTCAGGGTTACAGACGGGCTCGCACGCTCTACGACTGGTATTTTCAACGAAGAAGAGGCCATTGATAGAAAGCTTTTTCAGAGGACGAAGTTAGGAAAGAGAGAAGTGGAAGGTCGGTAGAGAGAAAGGGTTTGTGCGATAGACAAATAGGTGAATTCCGAGCATGAAATAAAAGGGTTTTAAAACTTTTGTGTCTGAAAATATACCTGGTCGTGTGACACGGACGGAATTCACAAAAAGTACTAAAAATACAGATGCGAAAAGTTTCCCTCAATATTGATAGTTTTGGAGGGAAACATATCTCAAATACTGATATCAGCTTCGAAATACAGCATTTGGCTTCGAAGCCAAATTTTGGCACCGAGATCCGATAACAAATAGCTTCGAAGGCAAGGAGCTGACTTCGAAGCACATCCCATACCTAAGGATGCAAGAAAGCTCAAGAATTTGTATACCTCAACAGGATTGAAAGCCTGTTTTAGGATTTCTTAGTGAGAATAAATCCTTCGAAGCAAAACTTGAGATCCTTTAAGGATGGAAATTGTTGTTCGAAGTATCAAAACCAATAGTTGGTTTGAAGATTGCTTTTCGGATTAAAGCAGTGCAACCCTCTAGGGGGGCTTCCATATTTTTGAGAGTATGAACTGTTGTTTGAAGCAAAAATGGTCAATTTAAAACTGATTGATCGTACTAACCATAACCATATGTTGGATTCGAAGCAAGGTTGTTAAATTCGAAGCACTGATTCTAAATAGAAACCAGCAAAATTTGTCAATTATATTCCATGAATTGGAAAAGGTCATGTTGGTTTTTTTAGTGTTTCATTTGAGATGATTGAATCTAGATTCGAAGGATGAGATTGTTGAGTTCGAAGCCCTAAATTTGCTTATAAAGGCAAATGAAGATAAAGTCAAACCATGCCAAAAAAAGAGAAAAGTCTTGTTGTATTGAAACAAAAGCAATTACATCAAAGGGCCCTCTTTAGGTACAAATTTGAGTTCATAAAAGTAAGTAATAGAATAAACAACAAGATCATGGAATTTAGTCCAGCTATGGTCAATAAATTTCTGTTCCTTTTTTATTCTATCCTTTATTTTCTCCAGGCTTGGCTGCTGAAGTTGATGTGCTCTTACTTGATAAAAGAGTTCTTCAGCCTTTATTTTGAACGCTGTTTCTTTTAACCCTTGTTCCAGCTCGTCCATATCCAAGTCATCCCAGTACGCAGAGTCTTTATTCTTAAAGTCATCATGTTCTTCGATGAGGTTCTCTACTTTGTACTGGGTATGAACTCGAAGGGATGAAAGTTAGTTCAAAGATTAGGTGGTGGCCACAGAAGTCTGGTGCCAATGGAGAAACAACGGGAGTTGGTCCAAAAACATTTGGAGTTCTGCTTGGGCGATGGGGTTGAGGACGTGACCCCGAGTCATAATATCACAAGCCCATCGAAGGTTCTTGAGAAAAACATCGTCTTCAAGAACATTGAAAGACAAGTGAGAAAAGGCCGCAAGCAGAAGTTGGGCTTGCTTTCGCTGAGCTAGAGTAGGGGAAGGTAGAGGCTTATAAGGAGGAAAAACCTTGTTCGTAGAGAGGGTAAGCCCCAGTCTCTCTGTCCAGCAGGGATTTTGCGGAGGAGGAGGTATAGAGGCTTACATTTCGAAAGAAGGAGGAAATTAAGGGGTATTAACACAATCAAGCCAATCAGAAGAGCAAAGCCTCGCCTTCTGGGCTAGGAACGATGGGTTATACCCTTGTGTCTCTTTTAGGCGTCGGGTAGCTTGTACTATCTTTATAGGCATAGAGGATGTGTACCATGCTACAAGCAGATTGTCCTCTAAACTGCGTTGGCAGTCGATGGACACGTAAGGATAAACCACCAAACTTCGAGCATCATAAGGGAATTCTAAAGGATTAGTGAACTCGACAAAGTGGTGATTAACTCATTCCCTTAACTCACATGCCTCAGGTTCCGACCAGCTTCTCCAACCAGAAGCCCCAGAGGAAGAAGAAGCAACAGTCTCATCCCATGCAGAAGATTGTGGATGAGAAGAAGAACTTCCCATGTCCATATTTGTAAATTTCTGAATCAAAGAATTGTGGACAGTGTGTTCGTAGTCCAAGGGTTGATAATTTGCAAAAGCTTCCATGATTTGAATATAAAAAGGTGGGTAAATGTGGCTAATCAATGCATGAAGGTTCTTTCGAGGAAGAACAAACATCATCAGATGATTCTTTGTATACTTGATCAATAGAAGAGAGAATTGGTTTGGCCATAAAAGATGTATCAGTCTGTTCGAATACTAAAATAGTGGGGATGTTCAAAAGATTGAAAGAGAATTTAATGCAAATGATGAATGACGGTTGCATTTCTAGAAAAATGCAAAGCCCATGCATGTTCTAAGACGTGGATAAAAGACCTTGATCCACTAATATCACCAAGTATTGGGTATATTAGTGCGAGGGGTAATGTTGGCTACATATTTTGTATAAGCCAATTACAATTCAACGCGTGGCAGAATAAGGGTAATATGGGAAGATTATTCAAGTCTTCAATCGTGATTGTACACGTGGCAGTTAGTATTGGTTCTTACAAGATCTGCGTAGCACTGGATCAGCAAAGAGATGCAAAGTGATGAGGCTTCAACGGTTACTCACATTCAAATTCAAAATCATGAGGGAAGCCTAACTGCAGGTAATGGCATAGTGGAGCTAACTATAAGGCAACATGATCAGCGATCATGGAGGAGCGATTCGACGGTTAGAAGTGCAGTTGGATGGTCATCATTGAGAAGTATAAATAGCAGAAAAAGCCCCAGAAAAAGCTCCAGACTCAGATCCAGAAAACCAGTTTTATTCTACTTTATTTTCTTTCCAATTTTACATTTCCTGTTCTTTGTATTTATATACTTTAAAATTCCTGCACTACACTTCGTTCATAGGAGTAGTTTCAAGTAAATTGTTGTTGTAAACCTTTACGAGACTGAATTGGATCATTGCAAGTCTTTCGTTTTACTTAATGAATATTGCAATTGTTCTTCATTTAATCATTGTCAGTTTATTCCTTCTAAGTAAAGCCACCAGTAAAAGTCCTCTTTTGTTAAGGCTGAAAGAACTAAAATACAATCGTCTGATAATTGGTTAGCAATTAACATTCTGTAAGGACTGATTGATCCTTGCTGGCACGCTCACAATTACAAAAATAACCTTCGAAAGCCAAAAAAGCCAACATACTCATAAAAACATAGAATTTCAATTATAAAACTTTTCAAAACTAAACTAAGTAATAAGATAGAAAATAATTTTCTGACAAGTTAAATGATCATATTTATTGAGAACAATATTACTTAAGATTTTGATGTCGAGTCTATCATAAATGTTTATATATATATATATATATTATGAAATGTGGTAATTACAATATTTTCAAATAGTTAACTTTAGTAGACGGAGACATAATAATAGTTAATATTTTTATTAAGTTAATGTGGACAAAAGAAATATGTCTAATTATATTTTTGTACTTAATTATATCGACAAAGAATGTTCGATTAATATAGTATTATTATTTTTTTTATAGTGGTATAAATTAAAATTTTATATTTTATATTGAATTTTTTCATTAAAAAGCTATATCTATTTTTGCTAGGAGTGTAAAAATGGTCGGCAGCCCGTGGACAGCTCGAAGCCTACCCGCGGTCCGGGGTGGGCCAGGCCCGTTTAGGCCCATTTGGGCCCAAGCCCAGCCCGAGACACTGGGCTAGAGCCTGGGCCATCACTTTGAAGCCTAGCTCGGCCCGTGGGCCTACTTACGACCCACTCAAGGCTCAGCCCATCCGAGGCGCAGTGTTTTTTTTTAGTGAAAAATAATAAAATTTTGATAGAAAAAATAAAAAAACAAAAAAATTTATTCAAGCCCGCCCAAGCCCAAGACTAGGCCCACTGGCATGCCCAAGGCCCGAATACCCCTTGGACTGTGGGCCAGCCCGCCCCGAATTTTGACAGGAGCCCACGAGGCCCCACATGGGCTAGCTCGAGCTAGGCCGAGGCGGGCCAAATTTAAATTCTTGATTTTTGCCTCCCAAATCTTGAATCGTAGATCTGTCCCTAATGCACATGCCATAAAAAATAACTCAAGCTCAATCAGTTGATCAGAATGGAGTGAGATAATACAGGAGGAGACAAACTATTAAGCACTAGTTTGGGAAGTTGGGTTGGGTGAGTTGGGGTTAAAATAGTCACAAAAAAGATAAAGTATGTTTTTAGTTCTAGGTTAAAAAATGTCACATCTAAACCATAATCATTTCAATTTTTCTCTCACAAAAGTCAAAAAAATCAAAAAGTTTATCTCAAACGAGACTTTTTAACTCTAAACCAAAATAGTCAAAAAAAAATTAAAAAAACCGATCCACATCCCAAATGAACCCTAAAATACCCATTTCCACACGAGGTCTCTGTTATGACCCCCTGATGTGTTACATGTTGTGCCTAAAATGACACTGTTTCACTATCTACATTTTTTTTTTCTTCAGATGTAATTCTCACTGTTTACATGTTATAGTTGTGTTAAAAATAATTTGTGATATTTTTGTTTACTATTTTTGAGGTAAACTAATATATATATAAAAGTTAATGTAATATAATTTTATGTTTACATATATGTGTGGAAGGCTAAATATTCTCTATAGGGAAAACGAAGATGAGTTGTTCCTTCCTATGCTCTGTAAAAAGACACCAAGTTGTCAGCAATCACTCTCAACTAGATTAGGTCAGGAGGACCCTCCGACGGTCAATCAGAACAGTGATTGGACATATTATATTAAAAAGAAAGATCGAACTATTTTCCTCCCCATTTTTTATTTTTGGTTCTCTCTTTTAAGTGCTAATATCATATGTTTTGGCTGTTGGATGACCATTTTAATCCAATGGTCTCTAATGCCATCAGACCTTGGTCAACCAAGTGGTCAAGTTGCCTTGATTTGTCATCGTTAGATTATTTCACTCTGGGTGGCTTAGATTAGTTCGGATATTTTATGTCCAATTGCTAATACTTAGACTGTCGGATCTTGCTCATCGAACAGTCGTCTCATTTGGATGCTCTGATCCTGAATCCTTATCTCTGACAATCTTGATCTCCATCGTTGATTGTACATGGATCCAAGGACACTCATTCATTTTGCGGATGTCCCTCTGAGAGGCAATTTTATTTTGACTTTGGTCATGTGCTACTGTCTCTTCATCCGATGGACATTATTGGGCTCTTTCTTTACCTTGGGCTACATTTGGCTGGACTAAATGCTTTAGGCCATTCATTTATGTCCTTTGGCTTTTGAGGTTGAGGTTAAATGCTTTTATTTTTACCTCTCCACAACTACCCTCCTTTGGTGATTCCCTATGGCGAATTGCTGAAGGTGCCATAGCCGAACTTAATTGGGATCTGGACTGAATATCTTTAGTTGTGACACGCATCTTTGGAGTGTATATTAAATGATGACGCTCGTCATTTCACCTTTCAATGTGCTGTTTCGCTAATGACATACTCATTGAGGAGCTGTCTTTCTCTTTTCATCTTCTAGCGTATCAGATCCCCAAGACCTTTTATGAGTTTCTATGTCTTTTGCCTGAAGCTTTCACTCTGTAATTGTTGTGAGTCTCCTTTCCTTTTCTTCTTGCGATTTTAGTTTTCAATTGCTCCCTTCTCTGTTAAGTTCTTTGTTTTCGAAATGAATTGTTTGAGGCGCTTCTTTAAATCTGATGAGAGTATTGCAAAGTTTAGAACTCTATACAGCATACCTGTAGATGTTGTTGTCTATCTCTCCACCTCTGCTGATAGTAGATCAGAGGGATTTGATAAGGGAATTCCTCTTCCTATGATAACCATATTTGAAGGAGGGGTTAGATTCCCCCTTCATCCCCTCCTCAAAGAGGTATTTCATTTTTATGGGATACCTCATTCTCAATTCTTCCCCAATTTTTTTAGGGTAGTCATGGGGGTAGTGGCTTTGAATGACATCCTAGGAATTAACTTAGGTCTTTCAGAAATAAGATATTGTTATAATTTCGTTCCCATCACTAAGGAAATATCAAAGTTCTATTTCAAACCCAGATCGGCAAAGCGTCAACTTGTTCAAATGCTTCCCGATTCTGTTAAGGGCGTAAATGATATATTTGTAATAGTAGAGGGGAATTGGGAGGTCCCCTACAGAGTTGATCGGGTCCGAACTATTCCCATGGTCACTGGCCGCTCAGGTTATACTTTGTCTTTTTTTCTTTTTTCCTATGAAGTCTTTTATTATATCTTCAATTTAACTAATGTTTGTGTGTCCTCACTTACAGCTCTTGAGGTTTTCTCCCATCTAAGCGAGTGAGAACATCAAGGAAATTTCCCTTTTCTCCAACAAGCCCGGTCATATAAAGGGTCCCTCGAGCAGCAAGGACAAGGTTGGGCTGCACACTTGTTACCTCGTCCCTTATTACGGGACCATGATTGCAACAAACAACATACACCTCAGCTTCGACGAAGGCTTCGACTTTTATATTCTACCTCATTTGTAGGAAGATAGCGAGGAGGTTACACCTGAAGAAGAACCTCAAGAAGAATCATCCAGTTCAAAAGCCACAATTTCAGATACCATGCCCGCGAAGAACTTTTTTGAGATCGCAGCAGCCAAAAAACGTGAAAGGGCTGTGGGTGTAACTTTTGCTTCCTAGACATCCTCTGATCCTGCTGCCACTGATCGGCTCAACACTCGTCGATCGTAGTGGTAGAAGACTTATCCCCGTCTCCTGTCGTGGTTTCTACTAACTTTGTTCCACCACCATCTCCCATAGATCGGGCAAGTGGCCTACTGATCAATCGGCCAAAATACGGAAGAATAGCCGTTTTGACCATTCTGTAATTGCTGCTACGTCATCTCCAGCGTTTACTTTTGATATTGTAATTACAGCTTCCCCGATCACGTTCATGTCTACCCTAATGTTGTGTTTGGTTGAGGGATTTGAGGAGGGATTTGGAAAGGAAAAGGGAAAAGGTGTGTGAAACTAGGTGAAATGTAAGTATATTTTATTTACATTTCACCTAACTTTTCTCTTTCCCTTTCCAAATCCCTCCGCAAATCCTCCAACCAAACACAGCGTAAAAGATCGGAAGTTGACGAATGCAGATACGACCATGGGGAATGCTGAAGTACCTACTGCGATAGTTCGCAGCTCAATCTTGCCCGTAAACATTGCTCGATTAGCCGAACAGTCAGATGTTGCTATCTTCTCTTAGGCTCTGCACTTGTCTTAGCAATGCGTTCCTATTTTCTCTTCTCTTTACTTTGTTATGCTCTTTTGTTGTTTTCCTGCCTTTAGAACAAACTTTGTTGTTGTGCAGGGTTTGTTTTCTATTTATGAGGCTATGGTTCACCATAACAGACTGATTAGGACTGCAAACAAGATGAAGGCATCCAGTGATTGGCACGGCGAGAAGATCGAAGAGTTGGAGCTTCGTATAGCAGCTGTAGAAGAGAAAGTGGCGGAGGCTGAGCAAAAACTCTAAACCATGGACTTGGTGTTGAATTCTTTCGAAAAATAGATCAGCTCTTTGAAGGAGGAGAATGAACAACTTGCTAATGTTTTCGCCACTTCAAAGGAAAGCCTAGCGGATGCAGTCAAGGCGGCAAAGGATAAGGGGTGTAGCGATGCCACTGCCATTTATGAAGTGTAGTTTGCCAAGCTCCTAAACATGTTGTTCGAAGATGGCTGGACGTCGGTGCTCGAGGCTACGAATATTCCAGTGGACTCCGATTTGAGGAAGGACATTCCTTATCTACACCCTGAAATGGTCAAAAAACAAATGAGGCTACCGAAGGAGTTAAAGCCTGACATTCTGAAGAAAAGTGATCATGATCTTTTCTATTTTTTTTTTTTTTTTTTTTTTTGTAAATGGAAAAACTTTGTTGTTCGGATTATATGAATATTATTGTTCAGATTTTATGAATGTCGACATCATGCTATGGATTATGCCTCTTGCTACTTCCAGCTATAACTTTATTATTATTATTATTGTTGTTGTTGTTGTTGTTGTTATTTTATTTTATTTTATTATTTTTTTTTGGGTTACTTGTGATTGTGTTTGAACATTAGAATATTTTTATGGAAGGATTGCCATAAATCCTATTCTTGCTTTTAGCAAGATATTTGCATTCATTATAGTATATGCACTATCTATTCTTTGTTCTAAGCAGGATTTTGGCATAGCTTGTAAGCTGATGTGCTATCCCTCATGTAGTTTTTGTAGAGGGATTGTCATAGATTCATTCCTTGCTCCAAGCAAGAGATCGACGTTATTCTGAGCCGAAGTACTATCCTTGGGATAGTTGTTTTAGGGGAATCATCATTGATCCATTCCTTGCTCAAAGCAAGAGATATTCTGAGCCGAAGTACTATCCCTGGGATAGTTTTTGTAGAGGATCATCATAGATCCATTCATTGCTCCAAGCAAGAGATCAACATTATTCCGAGCCGAAATACTATCCCTGGGATAGTTTTTATAGAGGATCATCATAGATCCATTCCTTGCTCAAAGCAAGAGGTCGACATTATTCTGAGCCAACGTTTTGTGATATAGGGTTTGTTTTTTGGAGGCTCTTGATTTTGGCGCGCTGATGTCATTTGGACATGAGTTGGAAGCTCGAAACGTTTATCAGTACTCAGTATTAAATGCGATGGCACGCTTATTCAAATGAAGCAACATGTGTATCAGAAGGATGCGTCGTTTACCCATCCTTTGCACAAATCATTTGCATTGATATTTGGGACTTATTTCTCGACAGCTATTTCGACCAAAATTCATCTAGTGCTGCTACCTGTTCTTATTCCATCGTTCAAATCTTCCTTCCTGGGTCTCCTCTTCCTTACAGTGAAAGTGTTTTTGCATTTCTTTTTCGTATTAATCTCCTTTAGATTTGTGTTGAAAATGGAAAAGTACGCTTATTTGCTTAGTAGCCTAGAGGGCATTGCCCATTTTCCCTCAACTTGTGGCATTCCTACTAATGTAAACATAGAACCCCCTCGCCCTAATGAAAATTTCTTATACCCAAGTGACGACAGGATCCCGTGGTTAGTATTTGTCATTGTAGATGGTGGGGTTAGGTTTTCCCCATACCCTTGCCTTCGTAAGATATTGTCTTATTATAGAGTTCCTCCATTTTTGTTGACTATGAATTTTTTCACAATCGTAAACTGGATGCTTGCCCTAAATAACATGTTAAACCTAGACCTCGGCTTAAAGGAACTGCAATACTGCTACAGTCTCTATCAAACACCTTCGGGGGCGTTTTTCTCCGCCTCTAAGCACCGTGATAGGGATAGGTCGCTTGTTCGGCTACTTCCTGAAACTTTCACAATAGAGACTGAAGATTTAGTTATGGTTTCAAGTAGTTGGGAATTTTCATCTCTTTTTTTCACCGAGGGTGCTGCTACTGTGCCTTGAGTATTGGGTGCTGGTGAGTGTTGATGATTCTTGCGAGTGATCGCTTATTTTGTTTTGTCGTTTGTTTGTGTTTATATGTACTGTGCTAATTGTATTTTTCATGCCTATAGATCATTGATCCATAAATACAGAGTGTCATAATGAGTCTTGGGGCATGAATTTGCCAGTGTTACAGACAGTTTGGAGGTGCACTACAGCTACTTCAAAACTGGCCAAAGTGCTAACAGATCAATTTCTCACGAGGGTGACTGTTGTTTCATTACCCCTCCTGATAGATTTTTCGTTATACTGACCATATATGTTGATGTAGATCGTTAATCAGTTCATGGAGGCTGGAGTTTGATTGACTAGGGAACGTGATCAGCAAGATAAAGAAAGGCGAAAAATAGAGAAAGAGAGAAAATGAATAGCTGAAGAAAGAAAGTAGATGGCGACCAAAAAAAACCATCAACGAGAAGAATTATCACGGGCTGATAGTAGAATTGCAACGGCTGAGCCAAGCCAAATATCCATTGAAGAAAACTTTGAGGCTGTAACTCGTCGACTCGATAAATTAAGGCCGGGCCATGAAGCTCTAAAGGCTACCATGGAAGCGATGAAGAGCTAGAGAGAGATAGAGATAAAATTGAATACCGAAGCCACCTGGAGCGAAGCGAACACTGCCTACCTCTAAAAGATGAATAAATTGGAGAATTTTTTTCTAAGGGAGGGTTGGATATCAGCGATGAAAAAGCTGGAAGTGGCCGAATAGTTAGATTTATATTCCTAAGTTCCACTCGTGAATCCCAAAGTCCTGATTCCCCCTGAATTGGATAGTTTATAAAGATATAGATGAATCAATAGTTCATTTTTGTTTTCCTTCCCCCTTTGTTGTTGTTGTTGTTGTTTTTTTTTTTTTTTTTTTTTTTTTTGGTTGTAAAATCTCAGTGCACTAGAAATCGTATCTTTCAGAAATATATAATGCAACCATGGTTATTCATTACTCTTTATATCTAAGCTTTATTACATAATTACTACAAGGTTAATGGTAATATTTTCTCAAATGCATTGCATTCCATGGCCTTGGGAATACATTCCTCCGTTGATCAGCAATTTCGTATGCTCCTTTCCCGGCCAGATTAGTGATTTGATATGGTTCATTCCAATTTGGTTCAAGTTTTCCATCGGTAGTTTTGCGTTCGTTTGGGAGGACCTTCTTTAAAACCAATTCGCCAATCACATAGCGCCGACACTTCACTCACTTATTGTACGCCCTAGCTATTTCCAGTTGGTATCGTGCTAACTTGACTAACGCTTGTTCACATTTCTCTTCGGCGAGGTCAAGTTCCTTTGAAACCAAGTCCTCGTTTGTGCCGACCTCCACTAAATAAGATTGTCTAATTGGGAAATCAATCTCTAGAGGAATGACAACCTCCATCCCCGAACGCGAAGGAAAATGGTGTTTCACTGGTTGCGCGATGAGGTATAGTTTGATAAAACCAGAAGGCCATTAGGAGCTCTTTGGCCCATCTCTTTTTTGATGCTTCTAGCTGCTTCTTAATCCCGTTCAAGATAGCTTTATTTGAAGCCTTTGTTTGATTTCATATTGGTTACATAAATCCTTGTATATCCGACAATCAAACTGTGTGCCGTTATTGGACACTAGTGCTCTTGAAATTTTGAACCTGGTAATGATGTTGCGCCACAGGAATTTCCTGATATCAGTATCCCTAATACTGGCCAAAGGTTCGGCCTCAATCCATTTTGTGAAATGATCAGTTACTACGATCAACCACTTCATATTTCCTGGTGCCTTCAGTAATGGTTCGACCAGATCCAATCCCCGTTGTGCGAATGGCGAAGGACTAGTAACGGGATTAAGTTCTTCGGACGGTTGTCGTATGATCGGAGCATACCTTTGGTACACTGAGTAGCATTGTACGAATTGCTGGGCATCATGCTGCATACACGGTCACCAATACCCTTGGGTATGGGCTTGATGTGCTAGTAATCTACCCCTGGAGTGAGCTCCGTATGATCCTACATGTATTTATTCCAGTATGCTTGTTGCCTCATCGGGGTGAATACACTTGAGATAGGGACAAGAATAAGACCTCTTGAATAAATGTTTCAAATCATTTAGCCAAAAGCACATAGCTCGGAGTCGAATCCGATGGGCCTCTTTTTTGTCAACGGGTAGCATACCATCAGATATGTATCAAATAAGAGGGGGCATCCATCTTTTGCCTTGTTGGATCGGACATACATTTTCCCTTGTGATGCCAGGAGACGATATGGTTCTGACCTCTATCACTCGACAGTCTGTTTGATTAATTGATGTGGCTAGGTTGGCTAATGCGTTGGCATGACTGTTTTAGTCAAGCCCAATTTGCTGAATCTCGAATGAAGAAAATTGTTTGGTTGCGGCCTTGGCCACAACCAGATATTTTATCATTCTTTTATCCCGGGCTGTGTATTCGTGCTCATTTGCTGAACGATCAATTGTGAGTCACACTGAACACTTATGGCATCAGCTCTTAACATCCTTGCGATGTTGAGACCATTGATGAGAGCTTCGTATTCCAATTCATTGTTGGTGGTAGAGAAGCCTATCCGAGCAAAGGGTTCTATTGCCTCTTTGTTGGGTGTGACTGGCACAAAGCCTATTCATGTATCTTTGATGTTCGAGGCCCCATCGCAGCACAATGTCCACCCTACATCAATTAAAGGTGTTTTCCCAGCGTCTCTGCCTTTCTTTGGGAAAAATTATGCTTTGAAGTCTGCCAGTGTCTGTGCCTTAATTGCATTCCTTAGTTTGAACTAAATATCATATTGCCTGAGCTCAACTGCCTTTTTGGAAATACGACTTGATAAATTGGGCTTATGTAATATTCTCTTAAGTGGAAACTCCAAGTAAACAACAATGGGATGGCCCAAGAAATAACGCCACAGTTTTCTAGATGAAACAACTAGTGCCAGAAGGAGTTTTTCTAATGGTAAATATCTGGTTTCTGCATCAAGTAATGTGTTACTTATGTAGAATACCGGTGTTTGCCCACCTGAAGAATCCTTGACGAGTGTCGAGCTAACAACATGGTCGAATACTGCTAAGTACACGTATAACGTTTCTCCGACGTCGGGGCTAGTGAGCAAAAGTGGTTTGGCCAGATAAGCTTTTAACTCTTGTAGCGCGAGGTTACACTCTAGGGTCCATTCGAATCGAGAGTTTTTCTTGGTCAACTGGAAGAATGGTCGGCAACGGTCCGATGACTGATTGATGAATTTGTTGAGTGCTGCCACCATTCTAATGAGTGTCTAGATTCCTTTTACGGATATGGGGGGTGTCAAATTGAGCAAGGCCTGAATCTAATCAGGGTTGGCTTCTATGCCTCGATGAGTAATGATGTATCCAAGAAACTTTCCGAATCCAACTCCGAAAGCACATTTTGTTGCATTGAACATCATCCTATATTTTCAGAGCACTCCAAATATTTCGCGAAGATCATCTAGATGATGCTTTGCTTCTTTTGATTTGACTACCATATCATCAATGTATATTTCAAGATTCCGACCGATCTGCTTATTGAACGTTTTCGTGACCAACCGTTAATAAATAGCCCTAGCATTTTTTAACCCGAAAGACATGACCTTGTAATAGAACAACCCAACGGAAGTAATGAAGGACGCTTTCTCCTCATCTTCTAGGTGCATGGTTATCTGGTGATACCCTCTGTATACGTCTAGGAAGCTCATTCTTTCATGCCCAAATGTCGCATCTACTAGCTGGTCAATTTTTGTTAAAGGGAAACTATCATTTGGATATGCATTATTCAGATTGGTAAAATCCACATATACTCGCCACTTTTCGTTCTTCCTCTTAACGACAACTATGTTGGACAACCATTCTAGATACTGAACTTTGTGAATGGTACTTACTTCAAGTAGCTTGGAGACTTCCTCTTTGACGGCTTCCACATGTTGAGGTGCCGATCTTCTATTTTTCTGTATCACTAGCCGTGAGTTTGGGCTCACATTTAGCTTGTGGCTCATCACCCATGGGTCGATACCTTTCATCTCATATGGAGTCCATGCGAAGATGTCCCCATGATGAAATAGGAAATCAACCAATTGTTGTTTTTTTTTTTTTGACAGTGAGATTCTTTCTTATGAGGAAGAATCTCTCTTCATCAGTAGGATCGATTTGCACCTTCTCAAGATCTTCGGCACTCTTGTCTCCGGGCTGGGGCTCTACCTCCTCTTTTGATTTGCATGTCCGAACTTTCTGTATTTGAGGCCTTGTTGATGATACTTCCATGCATTGTTTTTCCATCATCTGGTCTCCCCTTATTGTCTATATTTTATTTTTATTTTTCCAAGAAGTGCAGGACTTGATGAAAAGTGAACGAGATGGCCCTCATTTGATGCGGCCAAGTTCTTTCCATTATGACATTATACAAGGAGGGTACATTAACTACTTGGAATTTAACTTGTCGAATCGTTCCTTCAACTCTTACGGGTAAAAAAATTCTCCCTAAGGGAAATATTGGACTTGAATTGAAGCCATAGAGTGGGGAATCAGCTGAGAGTAGGGCTTCAAGAGCCAATTTTATCTTTTTGAAAAGTCTATAGTACATTATCTCTGTCGAGCTCCTTTAATCTATCAAGATTCTCTTAACAGTAAATTCCCCAATCTGTAGTGTCACTATTAGGGAGTCGTTGTAAGGGTGATGAACCCCATGCCAGATCTTCGTCAAAGAAAGTGATTTTTATTGACAAGCGCATTCTTTTTGTGAATACCCCTAATAAGAACATTATCTCTTTGCGAGGCATAAACATTACTTCTTGACTCATACGCCTCTTCGTAGGAATGGAGTAGATCATGTTGATAGTTGTCGTTGGTTGTATTTCTCCCTTTTTTGTCTCTTCCCTTCTTCTTCTGATCTGTGGATGAGTTAATATAGGATTGTAGGTGCCCACTTTGCACCAATTTTTCCAGAAATTGCTTCAATGCCTTGCAATCTTCTGTGAGGTGTCCGTAATCCTTGTGGTAGGAACAACGTAGTCTTCGGTTCCAAAGAGACGGATCATCGATCATCTTGGAAGGCCAAGAAAAGTAGGATTCATTCTGGATTTTCGCCATTAGACGATATATTGGCTTGGTGAAAGTGGTAATGATTGCTCAGAAGGATATTTCTTAACTTTCGGTTGATCGGCAATTGCATTTGACTCCTCTCTTTTGCCGTCAGAAGACTTATTCTCATTCCTTCTTAGAGCCTTTATTGGTAACCGAGCAGGTTTTGGTTTTTCGGCGCCTCGTATGTCATCTTCGATTTTGCAATACTGCTCTACTCATCACATTAAACTCCCCATATCGGTGGGTGGTTTCTGTGTTAAGGATTGTCAGAGCTTACTCTCAGGTTGTAATCCTAACTTGAATGAAGCAACTGCTAGTTGCTCGTTGCAATTATCGATCTCGTTATATGCCACCCAATATTTGCTGGCATATTCCTATAGTCTCTTCGTGTCGTCTTTTTTCATTGTGAGGAGCACATCCACTTCCTTGGCTTGTCGGCTATTAGTGATAAAGCATGAGACAAACGCTTGCTGCAATTGTGCCCAATCGCCAATGGATTGAGCTTCTAACTTATTGTACACCATCGCAACGCCATCTCTTTCAAACTCAAAGAGAAAATTCGACACATGATCGAACCGTTGTTGCTCCATAATTTCATGGCCCGAGTATAATGCTGGATGTGGCTAGTCGGATCTCCTTTTCCATCGTATAAGTTGAACTTTGGTGGGGTGAACCTCTTCGGTGGGTCTGCACAATCTATTGCTTAGGAAAACAGAGAAGTTAGATCTTCTGTGAAGAACTTTCGTCGGACGGGTTTAGGATTGTCCCCTGTCCGATTGTCAAGCTAACTTCTCAAGTCATTCTTTTGATAGTCCTGAGAATCTTCTCCTCGGGTGACCTGACGTTTTTTCTGCGTTCGATTGGGATTGTTGCTAGCTATTTGGCTAGCGGTCTGATGAAGATTGGGTCATCTATGGTTGTTGGTAGCCCTTGCTTATGCGACAGGCCTACCTCAAGCCAAGTGTAGTTCTTCCTTGAGGGATTCGACTTGTGCCACCAGCCGTTCTACGAGTCGAGTTTGTTGCTTTTCGTCATTCAAAGGGGAAATCATTCTGGCCGAGTTTTCCGATACACCCTAGGAGTCATGGTTGAAATTTTCACTGGCCATATTCCCGATCAGCAAATTTTAGGGGTCACTTGGTATCTCTTCTAGAGTTGGATGGGTACTCATTTTTTCTCGAGTTTTCCATAGACGGCGCCAATTGTGGAAGGGTGACTATTCTCCATAGGGAAAGCTAGATAAGCTGCTCCTTCCTATGCTCTGCAAGAAGAGGCCAAGTCATCGACGATTACTCCTGACTAGATTAGGTCGGGAGGACCCTTCGACGGTCAAATCAGAATAGTGTTTGGGCTTATTATATTTAAAAGAAAAATTGAACTATTTTCATCCCCATTTGTTATTTATGGTTCTCCTTTTTATAGTTCTAATACCTTATGTTTTGGCCATTGGATGACCATTTTGATCCAATGGTCTCGCATGCCATCAGACCTTGGTCGGGCAAGTGGTCAAGTTGCCTTGAGTTATCATCGTCAAATTATTTCACTCTGGGTGGCTTAGATTAATTCGGATATTTTATGCCCAATTGCTAATACTTTGACCGTCAGGTCTTGCTCATCGGACGGTTGTCTCGTTTGGATGCTCTAATCTCGAATCCTTATATCTGACAATCTTGATCTCCATCGTTGATTGTACACGAATCCAAGCACACTTTTTATTTTGTGGATCTCCTTCTAAGAGATGATTTTATTTTGACTTTGGTCACGTGGTGTTGTCTCTTCATCCGATGGACATTATTGGGCTCCTTCTTTATCCTGGGCATTTGGCTGGACTAAATGTTTTGGGCAAGTCATTCCTATCCTTGGGCTTTTGAGGTTGAGGTTAAATGCTTTTAATTTTACCCCTCCACAATATGCATACATATAAATAAACTAATTTAAATTATCACTCATATTAATTTGAGGTTATTTTAATTCAAGGATATTATGATATGGCTAAATTTTTTATTTCATTTTATGTAATCTTATTTTCAATATGTGACAAATATCCCTTGACATTGTTAAACTATTTATGTGTATTTCTATATATATATACATATAAAATTATTTTAAAAGTATCGCTACAAGAAAAATCACCTTTGGCGACTAAATTTTTAGTCGCCAAAGGTCCACTTTTAGTCGCTGAAAGTCGCGTTTTTGGTTTTCCCGACAAAAAATTTTAGTCGCTGCTTTTGTCGCCAATAATTGGTCGCGGGAGGTATTGGCGACTAAACCTGTTTTAGTCGGCAAAAATGACATCTTCAGCGACCAATAATTTAGTCGCCATTTGTGTTTTACACTTTTCAAAATCACACATTTACCGACTAATAATTTAGTCGCAAATGCTCAACCAAATGCCGACTAAACCTGTTAGTCGCCAAAATAACAACTTTTGGCGACTAAACTTTTTGTCGCCAAAAGGTGTTTCGTAAAAAAAAATTTTCCCACTTTTTTTGCTATTTCTGAGTTTCGAACCATAGACCTCCAACATTTCACACCCTTAGCCACACACTCCCTCCACTATGCCACTACACATCACATGAATATATATGAAATATATATTATTTATATAGTATATTATCCGGTATTAATACAAAACAATATTTATAAATAAAATTATTTTTATTAAATATAATTTATGTAAAAAATAAATGATTTATTAAAAAAAAAATTGGCCCACTTTTGGCGACTAAAATAATTTTTAGTCGCCAATGCTATAAATTTCGGCTACTAATTATTTTTTGTCGCAAAAAAATAAAGTTCCGTCTAAAAATAAAGCAGTTTTGGCGACTAAATCTGGTTTTAGTCGCCAAAAACGTCCCCTTTTGGGTACTAAACCTGTTTTAGTCGGCAATACACAGTTTTTAGCTACTAATTATTTTTTTTGTAGCCAAAAACCTGCACATTCAGCGACTAAAATGTGTTTAGTCGGCAAAACAGATATAATCGGCGACTAAATGTATTTTAGTCGCCAAAAACTGTGACTTTAGGCTACTAAACAATCTTCAGTCGCTAAAAACCCTACAATTGGCGACTAAACTGCCTTTTAGTCGGTAAAAAGCTTATCTTTGGCGACTAAAATAGTTTAGTCGGCAAAAGTACTGAATTTTGGCGACTAATTCCATTTTAGTCGCCAATTGGCCTACTTTCAGCGACAAAAACTGTAATTTTGGTCGCCAAAAGTGATTTCTGTTGTAGTGTATGTTGTGACATTGACAAAAAATATACGTTAAATTAATATAAGTGATAATTTAAATTAATTAATTTATATATGTTTATGTATATGTACACAAAATTATATTATATCTACTTTTTTCTTTTTTCTTTTTTTTTAAACTATGATATTTTAGCTAGTTTTCAACCTAACTATAATTTATTTTTGTTAAGTAAAATCCAAAAAATAGTATTTTAGTGATTAAAAATAACAAAAAAAATTATTTTAGATATTTTTTGTATACCTACATTAATTTAATGATTAAAATAATATTTTTTTTTCAATTTTACTTAACAAAAATAGATACATATTTAGATTGAAAATAAATTAAAAAATTATGATTTAATTCGACAAGATTAAAAATTAAAAATTTATTATGTACAAGGCTAAACTCTAATTTTTTTATATTATAATTTTTATTTATTTTTAATTATTTAACTCTGAAAATAATAAATAAAAATGTTACACATGATTTTCAAACACCATGCATACAACACTGTGAGAACATGATATTAAAAAAACCAAAAACAAGATAGATGGTGAAACTGTACCATTGCAGGCACAGCACAGCAGGAAACAACAGGGGGGTCACAGCAGACCCCAGATCCAGTTCCACACGACGCGCAATAATTAGTGCTATTCATGAAACTACTTTATCTAGACTTTTTTTTTTTTTGTGGTTAGAATTTTAGCTAGTCTTTTGAATAGTCTACCAGACGATTTTTTTCTTAAATTTGACTATTAATGGTTACGAAATTCAACACCGTTCAAAACATGTGCATCCTATGCATTATGCTACGTATTTTTTGATATATATTATTTATTTTTACGATAGTTATTAAATATTTTTTTAATAGAATTATAATAATTTGTGATTCACAAATGAAATTACGTATTTTGTGACAATTTTATAAATTATTTTATTTGAACATTTTTTAACAAAAATATGTAACATTAACACAAAAATACGTAACATTAACATAAAATGTGTATTTTAATTTTTGAATCACAAATTATCGTAATTCTACTAAAAAAAAAACATTATATTTGTCACTAAAATGTGTATCTTAATTTTCGAATCACAAATTTCTCGAATATTAGATGGGATCAAATGATATACACTTTTTAAAAGATGTGTACCATAGATAATAGTTTTTTTTTTTTATTCAACAGAATGGATATGTAGATAGGCAATATTCCATAACATAGCCGTTAGGTAGTATTGCCTCTTAATACCTACAACACATCTACAAGGAACCTCACCAAACTTACGTTGGGGCTGAAACAAAGGCTCCCTGCATGTTTAGAACGCTAAGAATTATATTTAATCCCAACAAGAGATTATGGAGATTCGAACCTAAATTTTGAGTAAGAAATTTAAAAGTCTTACCATTGAACCAATCCGTGATGGTATCATAGATAATAATTAACAGTACTGGGGGATAACATAACTTGCTAAATTTGATTGTTAATATCTCATTTACTATAGTCGCCTTCAGAAGGCGCCATTTTAGTTATTAGAAAATACTATAGGCTCCGAATTTTTTATCAAATAAATGATATCCATGTAAGACATTTAATTATATATTTAATAAAAAATTTAGTATTCCTAATATTACCTTGGTTTATTTTCAACCTACCACATTTCCTCTTAATAACTGCTACAAACCAATAAATCAGTGTTGCTTCCTTGACTCGTCTCAATCTCAAAAACAAGTCAGTCGGAGCTTTTGCAACAACTTCCATCTTAACCACTCATTTTCTGGACGAAAATTATTTTATTCCACGACAAATTAATATAGTCCTCAAATAATATATAGTATTATTTACCTTATATTTCTGATATTAAAAAAGAAAAATTAGAATATATTGGGTGAGTTTCCTCTATCTCTTGTCTCCCAACTTTTTAAGAATGTTAGGTTACTATTGTTCTCAGCTACGTAACACCTCATGCACTGTGGGTGTTTGGATTATATTTTTTTATTATTTATTTTTAGTAAAAAGTTTTTAAAATTCTTTAAAAAATTTACATTTTTAGATTTTACTCGATTAGATGGACTGAAAAATTAAAAAAGAAAAAAAAAAATTAAAACAAAGTCAAGAAAGGACCCCAAAAAAGTCAAAAGTAGCTCGGGTTTTTTTTGGGGTTAATTTTTTTTTTTTTTAATTTCTTTAGATTCATTTATACAAGACCATCCTGAAAAAAAAAAAAAAAAACACAACACAACGTAATTTCAAAAAATAAAAAATAAATTTTTTAACTGTATGCCAAACACTCCACAAGATGATTGAGGACTATTTAATAATTACTCTTTGTTCAAACACCTAAAAAGTTATCTTGTCAAATGTGAAAACAAAATACATTTCTTTGGTTAAAATAGTGGGGGAGTCCATTTTAAAAATTAGGGATTTTTTTTCTAAATCATTTTATTTTTCTATGAACAAATATTCATAATGATTAAAGAATGTCATGAGATTTATGCATTTCACAATTCTCAGATAATTAAAAAATTGTGAATGTTTTACAATAGTAAAATTTAGGAAGAAAAGAGATCCTTAACACATTTAAAACGTAGGATCATATTATTTTAACCAATAAAGAGATGAGTGTTTTGTTTACCGCAAACAAAACAGCCTTTCCTCACTATATTTGGAGTAATTATTTTGTCTTTTAGAAAATTTCATGTTAACAGTATATCTAACCAATAACAGTGTGCTTAATAACTATTTGAAACAAAAAATTAAAAATAATGAATATATGACACAATACCATTGAACAGGCACACTACCAAATAATCTTTCTAATTAATGGAATGATTTATGCTTGGGAGTTCTAATTGAGCATTCCTAATCCATCCCTAATGATGTAGAATAGATCCCATTCCTCACTCCTCATCATTCCTCTCTCTATCTCTCTCTATCCTCTTTCTCTTCCACCTCATTAGAGATCAAAATTGGGGTAATAAATTAGGGAGATGTAGCATCACTCAATGAATTTAAAATAAAAAAATAAAAAAGCTCTATATTTTTAAATTCTATTCTTCTAGATGAATCGCACAAATTAAAAAATTATGTAAAAAATTCAACTAAATACAAATAATAATAGGGTGAAGTACCAATAAATCTCAAATTGTGATCTTATAAACTGTTTGATCCTCAATTTTTTTTTTATGGACCCGAAGGTCTCATTTTAGTGTGAATTACATAAAGAGCTAAACATAAACACACGTATGTTATGTGTTGAGGGATAAATGTTAGTTTTCTCATTATGTTGAAATTATTAAACGTAACACTTTAAAAAAAAATTCTTAGCGTATTTTTCCCAAATGTAACACTCCAATGGAAAACGCTAAAAAATTTCTTGGTGTACTTTTCTCAAATGTCACAATATATCATTCCACAAAAACTCTTTAATGTATTTTTTTCAAACGTAACACTCCAATCAATGTAACTGTTGGCTTATTTTTCCTACGAAGGAAAATATTATAAATGCGAGCGTGCCAGCAAGGATTGAAAAATCCTTACAGATTAAATTCAAGCCAATTATCAAGCGATTGTGTTGACGGTTCTTTCGCCTCAACGAAGAGGACTTCAAAATTGCCAAAGTGTAGAGAAAAGAAAAATTAAAAGAAGAAAGGGAGATGGAGAAAGACGATTGAATGAACAATCAAAGTAATAATTACTTACCTCTACTCCTATGCTTTGAAAAGGAAATACATGAAATGCTTCGAAATGAAATTGCTAAAAATAAATGCTTCGAAATATAAATCTATGTTAAACTACTCCTAAGATAAGGAAAATGACAGGAAATATTGAAATCAATTGTCTTTGATTTAAGTTCTGGTTTCTTTACAATGTAGCCATGAATGGATATTTATAGGCAAATATTTGTAGGAAAAAACTTCCAGCAATAACTACCCAATAACCACCTAAAACTACCCACTATTCCATCTTCATTCTTGTCTGGCCATGTGTCCTTCCACTCATCCACTTTGTCCTTCATATTCTCCATCATCTTTATAACTTCTTTTAACTTCCAAATGAATAAGAGAATGCCACGTGTCCTGCAATTATATAAATAATAAAAATTGCAGATTTATGGTGCTAACATTACCCCCCGCGCCCCTTAAAAATGATGTTTATTTGAATTTTTGAAGGGCCGAACCAAGAGCATGATTAATCTAAGCAATAAAATGCTTCAAATAATATCAACAAAGTGCTTCGAATGATGTAATAGCATCAATGAAGTGCTTCGAATGAGTATGAAATTATGACTAGATGCCTTGAATGCTAGCTATTATGGACTAATAACAAGCTTCGAAGGTGGTATAAAGGACCAAAATCATTTTTCGAAGGTTGAAAGTGCCGACAAAGGACAAATTACATCCTTAGAAATATTCGGCAAAGCTTCGAAGGTTCATAACCACCATTATTGTTTCTTCGAAGCTATTAATGTAAGATGGAGTGCTTCGAAGCTTACAAAATTATGACAAAAGGGCCTTCGAAGCAACTTTTGGCCAATATTGTGGTTATTCAAATTTTGTATGTTCTGGTTCATACATAATTAATGAATATATTAATTTTGTGCTTCGAACCAATTATTAATTCTTCGAAGATACCAAAAACTGTTGTTCTTCGAACCAACTTATCATGCCAAAAATAGGCATTATTCGACAACTAATTAATTGTCATTTTACATATATTTGAAGAGATGTACACATTTCGAAAGTTTTCAAAGCTTTATACAGTTTCGAAGGTGAAGTAATCAACCTTTGAAATAACTCTTGATGTTTCGAATGTATCTTCAAAACTTTATACAGCTTCGAAGGTGAAGTAATCAACATTCGAAACAACTCTTGATGCTTCGGATGTATCTTTGATGCTTTGATTGTGTACATACAAACAACTGGCCATTAATTTGAAAAGATAAGCCATTTTCAACCATTTATTTAAATGCACAGGCTTTTTCTAGCCAAGTTCATGCATTTTAAATGGTCATCCCTTGTTCTTAGTGTTTTGAACTCATAAGAACAATTTGTTAATTTTATTAGCCACATCATCAGAATTATATTTTGATGTGAACCACAAATCCAAAAAGGATTTTGAACACCAAAAGTCATGGTATAGTGTGACCATGAAAATTCATACTTTTTTACATTTTGAAAAATGTCAAAAATTTTGAATTCATGAACAGTGGCTTGTTCATTATTCTTGACCATATTTGGTTTAAAAACATGACTTTCGTCGAATTGATTTTCATAATTCTTTGGCAAAGTGGGTTGTTTTTCCATGTTAGCCATTAATGGCTTATGAAAATCACTCATAAATATGTTATTTTCATGACTTGACTCTCTAAAATTTGGATTTTGGACCCCTCGAGTCATACATGGAACATCATTTTTAGCCAAATTTGGCTCAAGAACATGCTCTTTCGTTATGTTAATTTCATAACTTGGCTCTTTAAAAACGGACTCTTGAACCCCCCGAGCCATTGATGAAATCAACTCTTTGCTTTTGCTATTTTCAACCATGGAAAAATTCTGAAAAAATTCACCAATTCCGGCCATTAAAGCCTCAGTTAAAGACTTGATAGTGAAAGTTGATAACTCATCATTCCATTGGCGAATTTCCATATCAAGTTGATGAATTTCTCCAATTAAATGGTGTCTTTTTTCTTCCACCAAATAATATTGTAATGGATGAAAGTTTATTTCATCAAGAAAATGGATCTCTTCTTGAAGATCCAAAATTTTTCTTTCACGCCAATATATTTCGAATTGACAAGTTCGAATGGCGAAATCCAAATTGTTTGTTATTTCTTACACTTGGCTGTCCCACCCGGTGTGTAAAAAAATGTTGGCTTATTTTTCCTACGAAGGAAAATATTATAAATGCGAGCGTGCCAGTAAGGATTGAAAAATCCTTACAGATTAAATTCAAGCCAATTATCAAGCGATTGTGTTGACGGTTCTTTCGCCTCAACGAAGAGGACTTCAAAATTGTCAAAGTGTAGAGAAAAGAAAAATTAAAAGAAGAAAGGGAAATGAAAAAAGACGATTGAATGAACAATCAAAGTAATAATTACTTACCTCTACTCCTATGCTTTGAAAAGGAAATACATGAAATGCTTCGAAATGAAATTGCTAAAAATAAATGCTTCGAAATATAAATCTATGTTAAACTACTCCTAAGATAAGGAAAATGACAGGAAATATTGAAATCAATTGTCTTTGATTTAAGTTCTGGTTCCTTTACAATGTAGCCATGAATGGCTATTTATAGACAAATATTTGTAGGAAAAAACTTCCAGAAATAACAACCTAATAACCACCTAAAACTATCCACTTTTCCATCTTCATTCCCACAATGCCACATATTCCTCCATGTCTTCGTAACTTCCTTTAACCTCCAATTAATGCTCCATGTTCCCCACTTTATTCTCCAACATCTTTTTCATATTTCATAACTTCTCATAACCTCCAAATGAGTAAGAGGATGCCACATGTCCTGCAATTATATAAATAATAAACAATAATAAAAATTACAGATTTATGGTGCTAACATTACCCCCCGCGGCCCTTAAAAATGATGTTTATTTGAATTTTTGAAGGGCCGAACCAAGCACATGATTAATCTAAGCAATAAAATGCTTCGAATAATACCAACAAAGTGCTTCGAATGATGTAATAGCACCAATGAAGTGCTTCGAATGAATATGAAATTATGACTAGATGCCTCGAATGCTAGCTATTATGGACTAGTAACAAGCTTCGAAGGTGGTACAAAGAACCAAAATCATCTTTCGAAAGCTGAAAGTGCCGACAAAGGATAAATTACATCCTTGGAAATATTCGGCAAAGCTTCGAAGGTTTACAACCACCATTATTGTTTCTTCGAAGCTGTTAATGCAAGATGGAGTGCTTCGAAGCTTGCAAAATTATGGCAAAAGGGTCTTCGAAGCAACTTTTGGCCAACATTGTGGTTATTCAAATTTTGTATGTTCTGGTTCGTACATAATTAATGAAAATATTAATTTTGTGCTTCGAACCAATTGTTAATTCTTCGAAGACACCAAAAACTGTTGTTCTTCGAACCAACTTATCATGCCAAAAATAGGCATTATTCGACAACTAATTAATTGTCATTTTACATATATTTGAAGAGATGTACACATTTCGAAAGTTTTCAAAGCTTTATACAGTTTCAAAGGTGAAGTAATCAACCTTCGAAATAACTCTTGATGTTTCGAATGTATCTTCAAAACTTTATACAGCTTCGAAGGTGAAGTAATCAACCTTCGAAACAACTCTTGATGCTTCGAATGTATCTTTGATGCTTTGATTGTGTACATACAAACAACTGGCCATTAATTTGAAAAGATAAGCCATTTTCAATCACTTATTTAAATGCACAGGCTTTTTCTAGCCAAGTTCATGCATTTTAAATGGTCATCCCTTGTTCTTAGTGTTTTGAACTCATAAGAACAATTTGTTAATTTTATTAGCCACATCATCAGAATTATATTTTGATGTGAACCACAAATCCAAAAAGGATTTTGAACACCAAAAGTCATGGTATAGTGTGACCATGAAAATTCATACTTTTTTACATTTTGAAAAATGTCAAAAATTTTGAATTCATGAACAGTGGCTTGTTCATTATTCTTGACCATGTTTGGTTTAAAAACATGACTTTCGTCGAATTGATTTTCATAATTCTTTGGCAAAGTGGGTTGTTTTTCCATGTTAGCCATTAATGGCTTATGAAAATCCCCCATAAAAATGTTATTTTCATGACTCGACTCTCTAAAAATTGGTTTTTGGACCCCCCGAGTCTTGTATGAAACATCATTCTTAGCCAAATTTGGCTCAAAAATATGTTCTTTCGTTATGTTAATTTCATAATTTGGCTCTTTAAAAACGGACTCTTGAACCCCCCGAGCCACTGATGAAATCAACTTTTTGCTTTTACTATTTTCAACCATGGAAAAATTCTGAAAAAATTCACTAATTCCGGCCATTAAGGCCTCAGTTAAAGACTTGATAGTGAGAGTTGATAACTCATCATTCCATTGGCGAATTTCCATATCAAGTTGATGAATTTCTCCAATTAAATGGTGTCTTTTTTCTTCTACCAAATAATATTGTAATCGATGAAAGTTTATTTCATCAAGAAAATGGATCTCTTCTTGAAGATCCAAAATTTTTCTTTCACGCCAATATATTTCGAATTGACAAGTTCGAATGGCGAAATCCAAATTGTTTGTCATTTCTTACACTTGGCTGTCCCACTGGGCGTGCCAAAAAATGTTGGCTTATTTTTCCTACGAAGGAAACACTACTAAAAACTTGACTTTTTGCGACGGTCTCAAACGTCGCAAAAGGTCCATATATCGTCGCAAAAGACTTTTTGCGACGGAGCAGCGACGGAAAATGGGGGGTGGCGGAAAGGGGCGTGACAAAAAGTATTTGCGACGGTTACAAACCGTCGCATTCTTGTTGCGACGGATAATCAACAGTTTTTGCGACGGTTTCGGCCGACACAAAAAAAGGGGGAAAAATGACATTTTTAGTGACGATGTTGATTGCCGTCGCAAAAAACTTTTTTTTGCGATGGTATTTGCCGTCGCAAAAGGTATTATTAGCGACGGTCTAAAACGTCGCCAAAAAAGTAGTATTAACTTAATACCGTATTGGCAACAAATTAAACCGTCGCAAAAGATTTATTTGCGACAGTTGAAACCGTCGCAAAAGATTGGAACTAATATGTATATGCGACAGGTTAACCCGTCGCTAATAAAATTTAAAAAAAAATGAGAATTACATTAGCGACGGTTTATTATTGTCGCAATAAAATTATTTTTCATAAAATCATATTTTATTAAATATTTCCTATACAAATTATAATATTTTTAAAAATACATCCACATCCGCATCCGCATCCACATCCACATCCACATCCACATCCACATTCAAAAAATCATATACCAAGAATAATATATGTACCTTGTAACAATTGTCAATCAAATATTATTTACAAAAATATATAAATAACCTCTAACAATACTAATAATTTTTGAAATTCAAGAGCTCAAATTTGTAGTGTCGACAATAGAAATAAAAAAATAAAAACAGATATAATGTAGCTTGTTTTGATATCAATAGTAAGCTCCCATATCGATATGTGAAGATATCACGTACTCAAAAGGTTTGCATCTGCAAAAAGAAACAAAAAAGAAAAAAAAATCATCATTTACAACATAATTATTTTCAAGCTTACAGAAAATGTAAAACATTTGATATTTTTTTTCAATAAATAAATAAGATTGTAAACTCTAATATGGATATGCGAAGATATCATCACGTACTCAAAAGGGTTGCACCTGCAAAAAAAAACCAAAAAAAAAAAAAATCATTTAAAATATAATTAATTTCAAGCTTACAGAAAATGTAAAACATTTGATATTTACTTCAATAAATAAATAAATAAGATTGTAACATATACATGAATCGAGCGCCACACAATGTATCTTCCCATAGCTTCTCCAACTGTTCTTAGACATCGGGATGTTGTTTCCAAAATAGCGCTCGGCTTGTTCACTTTTAAAACAAAAACTTTGCAAAATCCAAGGCCAATTGGAACTCTATCAATTTCACACAACGGATCAACACTAATAAGAAGTCCCTCCGCCAATTGAACTCTTGGTATTACAGAACTCTCTAAAGAAACTTTAATTACATCCCACAATAATGATGATAATACTATTAAAAATAGGCAATGATTGTACACATTGAGCTATAATCTATAACAATAATTGAATAAACACAAAAAGAGTTTGTAAAGAAGTTTTGATCGAGTTCCGTCTTCTCCTATAAGACATGTGTGTCAAATATGTTGCGCGTGTCAAGTTTCGTTGACATCCGAACCCGTTTGAGCATTTTAATGTGTCAACCGGTTTAGAGTTATTAAGTAACAAGTTTTCATTAACGAAAATTAGGCTCTAGATTCAAAACCGGGAATCGATTTCGAGTTCCGCCTTATCCTACAAGTCATGTTTGGCTAGTATGTTGTGTGTGTGAAGTTTCGTTGACATCCGAACCCGTTTGAGCATTTTAGTGTGTCAACCGGTTTAGTTAATAAGTAACAAGTTTTTATAAACGGAAATTAGGCTCTAGATTCAAAACCGGGAATCGGTTTCGAGTTCCGTTTTCTCCTACAAGTCATGTGTACCTAGTATGTTGTGCGTGTCAAGTTTCGTTGACATCCGAACCCATTTGAGCATTTTAGTGTGTCAACCGGTTTAGAGTTATTAATTAACAAGTTTTCATTAATGGAAATTAGGCTCTAGATTGAAAACTGGGAATCGGTTTTGAGTTCCGTCTTATCCTGCAAGTCATGTGTGCCTAGTATGTTGTGCATGTCAAGTTTTGTTGACATCCGAACCCGTTTGAGCATTTTAGTGTGTCAACCAATTTGAAAAATAGTCATTAAGTAATAAGTTTTCATTAACGGAAATTAGGCTCTAGATTTAAAACCGGGAATCGGTTTCGAGTCCTGTTTTCTCCTACAAGTCATGGGTGCCTAGTATGTTGTGCGTGTCAAGTTTCGTTGACATCCGAACCCGTTTGAGCATTTTAGTGTGTCAACCAATTTCAAAAAGAGTCATTAAGTAATAAGTTTTCATTAATGGAAATTAGGCTCTAGATTCAAAACCGGGAATCAGTTTCGAGTCCCGTCTTCTCCTACAAGTCATGTGTGCCTAGTATGTTGTGTGTGTCAAGTTTCGTTGACATCCGAACCCGTTTGAGCATTTTAGAGTGTCAACTGGTTTAGAGTTATTAATTAACAAGTTTTCATTAACGGAAATTAGGCTCTAGATTGAAAACCAAGAATCGGTTTTGAGTTCCGTCTTATCCTGCAAGTCATGTGCGCCTAGTATGTTGTGCTTGTCAAGTTTCGTTGACATCTGAACCCGTTTGAGCATTTTAGTGTGTCAACCGGTTTGAAAAAGAGTTATTAAGTAACAAGTTTTCACTAACGGAAATTAGGCTCTAGATTGAAAACTGGGAATCGGTTTTGAGTTCTGTCTGATCCTACAAGTCATGTGTGCCTAGTATGTTGTGCGTGTCAAGTTTCGTTGACATATGAACCCGTTTGAGCATTTTAGTGTGTCAACTAGTTTGAAAAAGAGTTATTAAGTAACAAGTTTTCATAAACGGAAATTAGGCTCTAGATTAAAAACTGGGAATCGGTTTCAAGTTCCGTCTTATCCTATAAGTCATGTGTGCCTAATATGCTGTGCGTGTCAAGTTTCGTTTACATCCGAACCCGTTTGAGCATTTTAGTGTGTCAACCGGTTTAGAGTTATTAAGTAACAAGTTTTCATTAACGGAAATTAGGCTCTAGATTGAAAACCGGGAATCGGTTTTGAGTTCCGTCTTATCTTGCAAGTCATGTGTGCCTAGTATGTTGTGCGTGTCAAGTTTCGTTGACATCCGAACCCGTTTGAGCATTTTAGCGCGTCATCCGGTTTGAAAAAGAGTTATTAAGTAATAAGTTTTCATTAACGGAAATTAGGCTCTAGATTCAAAACCGGGGATCGGTTTCGAGTCCTGTCTTCTTCTACAAGTCATGTGTGCCTAGTATGGTGTGCGTGTCAAGTTTCGTTGACATTCGAACCCGTTTGAGCATTTTAGTGCGTCATCCGGTTTGAAAAAGAGTCATTAAGTAATAAGTTTTCATTAACGGAAATTAGGCTCTAGATTCAAAACCGGGGATCGGTTTCGAGTCCCGTCTTCTTCTACAAGTCATGTGTGCCTAGAATGGTGTGCGTGTCAAGTTTCGTTGACATCCGAACCCGTTTGAGCATTTTAGTGCGTCATCCGGTTTGAAAAGGAGTCATTAAGTAATAAGTTTTCATTAACGGAAATTAGGCTCTAGATTCAAAACCGGGGATCGGTTTCGAGTCCCGTCTTCTCCTACAAGTCATGTGTGCCTAGTATGTTGTGCGTGTCAGGATGGCTGTGTGTTTGTGAGTTCATCCTGGGGGGGTAAACCTGAGGGCTGCTCAATTTTGTGATGCCAGTATGTTTAGTCTTGTGGAAGGTCTGCTGGAGTATGTTGGGTTTGTGGAAGGTCTGCTACAGAATGGTAGAGAGGTGTTTGTGCTCTTGTTTTTTGTCTGTGCCTTCTACGCCCATCTGTCTGCGCTCAGGTCTGCCTAGAAAAAGTCTGGTATGGTTCAAGCTTGTTTGCCTCTCTGGTTTTTCTGGTTTTGGATCCTAATCTGTGTTACACAATTCTAGTATGCCCCCCCCTGTTGATGCAAGCTTGTTTGGCCTTCAACCTTGTGGTGTTTATTTTTTTTCTCTCTTTTTTCTTGTTGGTTTCTCACCAACTTTCGGTGGTGCTAGCAAATGATTGGGTATCCTCCTCGGTGCCAACCTAGTTGGGATTGGGGGGCGTACTTTGATGCTTTCTGCACCTCTTTCCTTTATTGATGTTTTTTCATATTTATTGTACGTTCTCTCATCAATAAAGTTCTTTTTTGCTGATAAAAAAAAAAGATGGTTATGATCTATTAGATAAACCTCCAGACAGCCCTTTCTAAGGCAAAATAAGGCCTTGTCATGCATTTGAGCAAACTAAAGTGTATTTTGCATTTGATCAAACCTAGCAACTAAACCAACTAAATTAAATCTCAACTGCAGCAGTATACAAAAATTTTCAAGAATCCGGAAGGGTCTTTGAGTCGGGCAGCAGCTCTTCAGTCTGCTCTCATAAAAGAGCGGAGAGAAGTAAGGGAACAGCAGCAAAGAACAATGCTTGACTCTATCCCGAAAGATCTCAATCGTCCGTGGGAAGACCCAATGCCAGAGACAGATGAGAGGCATCTTGCACAGGAGCTTAGGGGAGTTGGTTTATCAGCATATGACATGCCCGATTGGAAAAAGGATGCTTTTGGGAACTCAGCAATACCATGCCCTTACAGTTCCTGAACTCACCCAGCAGATGTGGGATGCCAAGAACATGATGTGTGCTGCAGATCCTAGTCATGGCCGCTACCTCACAGCATCAGCCATGTTTCGTGGCAAAATGAGCACCAAGGAGGTCGATGAGCAAATGATTAATGTACAGAACAAGAACTCATCATACTTTGTTGAGTGGATCCCAAACAATGTTAAGTCCACTGTTTGTGACATCCCGCAGACGAGTCTGAAGATGGTTTCAACCTTTATTGGAAACTCTACTTCAATCCAAGAAATGTTCAGGAGGGTCAGTGAGCAATTCACAGCTATGTTCCGTACGAAGGCTTTCTTGCATTAGTACACTGGAGAGGGAATGGATGAGATGGAGTTCACAGAAGCTGAGAGCAACATGAATGATTTGGTCTCTGAGTACCAGCAGTATCAGGATGCAACTGCTGATGAGGAAGGGGAGTATGAAAAGGAAGAGGGTTATGAGGAGGATGCTTAAAGACACAGCACTGCCATCTGAAATAGGGGTGTTTGGTAAATGAAATTGTGATTTTGTTGTGTTTGAATATTTCTAGTATGTGGGATTGCTTTGTTTCAATGTTGGATCCCAGTCTTTGGGTCTGCTCTTTGCTTTAGCAGCAGTAGACAACTACGGAAAACAGAACTGGTGCCTTGAAATCCAACAGAAACAGCAGCCTCATAAACCAGCAACCTGAACTGGTGCCTTGAAACCAGCAGAAACAGCAACCTTATCCACAACTAACCTACTACTAGCAGGCTAATTTTCTAATTTTTCAACTATTGCTAGAAACTAACAATTAGATACACTTTTTTTTTTAATGAAAATTCCGCTCAAAAAAAAAAAAAAAAAAAAAGAATTTTGTGGTAACAATTAAAAGTAAACATGGTTTTTTGATGCACCAAAAAGTCAAAAAGCCTTATCAAATGTACCCATCTTCCTAATAGGACTTTTAGCTAACAGTCACAAAACAAAAAAAAAAAAAAAAAAAAAAAAGTTCAATCCAATAATTGAAACCAGCAGATGCCTCATTTCCTCAAGGAAACCTAACTAGCACAAAAACACTCCTCAAAACCTGACTACCAGCCCACCATAGCAGTCCACCAAAATCAATCAGCAAGACTTGCAGCCCTCCACTACCTATACAAAACTAGCACACAACAGTGCCCAAACTGACCAGGTAGAAACAACACCAGCAGGAACACCCAGAGGACAGAGGAAGAGCAGAGGAGAGCAGAGCTTAGACCAGGTATCTATTTCTAGAGCTGCTTTTTAATTTGACAAAAACTGAGTAAGAAATACAGGACTAAGACAGCCTTAGAAACCATCAACCAGTCTATCACAAATTTTACAACAATCAAAGAATAATAAATGGTCAATCAAAAGACAGATATCTAGGTAGAATACAACAAATCTTTATCCTCAAGTCATTATTTGTTGAACCTTGACATAAATAATCAACAACAATCATGCTTTTCTAACATGCACAAACAATTGAAACTATTAGAGGCCAGAAGCTCATGGTTATAATTTTAGGTCAATTGAAACACTAATATAACTACCCAAGATGTTGATAGGTCATCTTTCCACAACCTAAGTCCTCATCTTTACCAACCAAGAATTAAACAACCGTAAAGTGTCAAAGTTCACATTACCTAGTCCAGCAAGAAGTGTTTAAATCTAAGAGAACTCCTTGCAGTTATTTTTCAATTGTGTGTCAATACTAGCTGCCTCATTCTTTACTTTGCTGAAGTGACTTAACTATAATTAGGTATGTGTTGGGTGTTGGTATTGTTGCATCACTAATTTTAAAATTTATCTTCAAACATGATAACATAGCAGAAACATTATAACATAAGCTTTGGGCGATCAAGAGGCTTTGGGTATACGTGGTTTTTAAAATTTGTCACTTATAATTTAGTCATTTGAGAAGGACCAAAGTTATTGGCAATGTAAGGTTACGTCAAGTTTGACATAAAATAACTTGAGTTTACACTTAATCTGGATTTAAAATACTCATTGTTCTCCTCTACCATGAGCTCCATTGACAACTCCTATTCCAACAATGACTATGACTTCAAAATAAAAACCTTAACTTTGATTACTAAGACTACCCTAGACCTAATAAAGACCATATATAGCAACTCATTAAGATGACTTACAATTAGAACCCATAGATTAACACCAGTGCCTATATCCTAAATGCTACCAGCCTACCATTGACATTAAATAAACAACAGTAGTCAAACACTAAGTTGGCACAAGAATCCAATGCAGGGAAAACTAAAATAATTGTAAATCATCAGTGGAAACTCTTCAGAGCTACATAAACTCATTGAGAAATAAGTGTTTCAAATATTATGAATATATTACTAGTTTAGACATTGTCAAGTGTCCTCCAAAAAATTGCAGTTCAAAAGTTTTAGCCAACGCTTAACATTTAGAAATCCAAGTTTGTAGCTGGTTTATCCTTAGGAAGAAGGAACCACATCAAAACGAAAAAACTGACAAAAAAACTTTTTAAAAACACTTGCAATCCAAAATATTTTTTAAAACATTGTCTCAATGCACTGAGAACTGCATTAATATATGTAAATCTACACCTAGAACAATGTAGGGGTGATATAACAATACATGACAACACTAAGTCACTTGTACAAAATTATGAGTATTATTGGCACGTTATTGTCTCTTTTGAGGTTTCATTTCTTAATTGTGCATTTACATCTCTTTTGAAACTTCCTAAAATTTAATTTCAAATGTTGCATCATGGTTCAAAAAATTGGTCGGTTCGTATCGGTTTTTATCCTCTCCAATTTGGAACAGATGGTGCCACTGATGAGAACAAAGCTTGCACACTGACATGTCATATATATATAAGCAATTATTTTTCAATTGTGTGTCAATACTAGCTGCCTCATTCTTTACTTTGCTGAAGTGACTTAACTATAATTAGGTATGTGGTGGGTGTTGGTATTGTTGCATCACTAATTTTAAAATTTATCTTCAAACATGATAACATAGCAGAAACATGATAACATAAGCTTTGGGTGATCAAGAGGCTTTGGGTATACGTGGTTTTTAAAATTTGTCACTTATAATTTAGTCATTTGAGAAGCACCAAAGTTATTGGCAATGTAAGGTTATGTCAAGTTTGACATAAAATAACTTGAGTTTCTGCTTAATCTGGATTAAAAATACTCATTGTTCTCCTCTACCATGAGCTCCATTGACAACTCCTATTCCAACAATGACTATGACTTCAAAATAAAAACCTTAACTTTGATTACTAAGACTACCCTAGACCTAATAAAGACCATATATAGCAACTCATTAAGATGACTTATAATTAGAACCCATAGACTAACACCAGTGCCTATATCCTAAAAATCTAAAACTACCAAAATATCCTCGACTTCAAAAACTGGATAAAGCATAAATAAAAATGGTCATCAAGGAATCTTATAAAAAAAGTGGCCATCAAAAAACTGAGAATCATACAAGCACCACACATCTGGTGTGCGGAAGAATGGAAACATATTGAAACTACTGACTTTGAATAATCATAAAGCAAGGCCCTAAATGCTACCAGCCTACCATTGACATTAAATAAACAACAGTAGTCAAACACTAAGTTGGCACAAGAATCCAATGCAGGGAAAACTAAAATAATTGTAAATCATCAGTGGAAACTCTTCAGAGCTACATAAACTCATTGAGAAATAAGTGTTTCAAATATTATGAATATATTACTAGTTTAGACATTGTCAAGTGTCCTCCCAAAAATTGCAGTTCAAAAGTTTTAGCCAACGCTTAACATTTAGAAATCCAAGTTTGTAGCTGGTTTATCCTTAGGAAGAAGGAACCACATCAAAACGAAAAAACTGACAAAAAAACTTTTTAAAAACACTTGCAATCCAAAATATTTTTTAAAACATTGTCTCAATGCACTGAGAACTGCATTAATATATGTAAATCTACACCTAGAACAATGTAGGGGTGATATAACAATACATGACAAGTCACTTGTACAAAATTATGAGTATTATTGGTACATTATTGTCTCTTTTGAGGTTTCATTTCTTAATTGTGCATTTACATCTCTTTTGAAACTTCCTAAAATTTACTTTCAAATGTTGCATCATGGTTCAAAAAACTGGTCGGCTCGTATCGGTTTTTATCCTCTCCAATTTGGAACAGACGGTGCCACTTATGAGAACAAAGCTTGCACACTGACATGTCATATATATATAAGCAATTATTTTTCAATTGTGTGTCAATACTAGCTGCCTCATTCTTTACTTTGCTGAAGTGACTTAACTATAATTAGGTATGTGTTGGGTCTTGGTATTGTTGCAGCACTAATTTTAAAATTTATCTTCAAACATGATAACATAGCAGAAACATGATAACATAAGCTTTGGGCGATCAAGAGGCTTTGGGTATACGTGGTTTTTAAAATTTGAGACTCCATATAAGTCCTACGAATCCAAACAATGTTCTCCAATCCAAACTAGACTGGAAGGGATTCGAATCTTCTACCAAAAGGTGAAGAGGCAACTTTCACTGTGATTTTATTACACAATTACATTATAATTTCTCCTACTTGAAATGTCAGTGCCCAAGGGTTTACTAGTGGAAAAAGATCATTTTGGATTAATAATCAAATATCAAAATCAAATAGTGGAAGTAGAATTATATTTTTTGCAACCACCGGCACCGATAGTGATGCTCACTAGTCACCGCTTCACAAACATTTCCACTCGTTTTCTTTCTCAAAAACCACAAACCACAAAAAAGACATATATATATATACACACATCCAATTTTCGCACAAATCAAACACACACCAAAACAAAATCAATTTTCGCACAAATCAAACACAATCACAAAATCAATTTTGGCACAAATCAAACACACACACCAACAAATTCATGAATTGATGAGCAGGGAGAAACAAACGATAGAAGGGCAGAGGAGAGCAGAGGAAAGCAAAGGAAGGCTATACCTGGATGCCGGAGGAAGAACCAGAGAGACGCTGTTGTTGCCGCTGCTACAGACGCTGTTGTTACCGCTGCAAGAGAGACAGAACGACGTACGACTGGGTGAGAGGGAGAGTATGCGTGAGCAAGAGCAACAGGAAAGAAGAGGGTTGGTTACCTAGACGCTGCTGCTGCCGGTGCAAGAATGATAGATGACGACTGGGTGAGAGGGAGGGAGAGAGAGCAGTGAGATTAGGGCTTTTTTTTTTTGTTTGTTCTGAAGAGATGACAAATAATTTGGGAATATCGGGAAAGAGGGAGAGTGGGAGAGGGGATTTTGGCGCGAAATTAGGAGTTTTTATTTGCGACGATTTTAAAGCCGTCGCAAATGAAAGAAAAAAGGTAAACTTTTGCGACGGATTGGCAAAATTGCGTCGCAAAACAGGAAAAAAAAATTAAAATCAAAAAATTTTTGCCACGTTTAACTTGCCGTCGCATATAACCTTATTTTTTGCCACGGTCTAACTTTTTCCGTCGCAAAAATTGTAAACTTTTGCGACGGCACTTAAACTGTCGCAAAAAGCAAGCTTTTGCGACGGCACTTAAACCGTCGCAAAAGGTTCCGTGGCTAAAGCTCCCTTTTCTAGTAGTGAAAATATTATAAATGCGAGCGTGCCAGCAAGGATTGAAAAATCCTTACAGATTAAATTCAAGCCAATTATCAAGCGATTGTGTTGACGGTTCTTTCGCCTCAACGAAGAGGACTTCAAAATTGCCAAAGTGTAGAGAAAAGAAAAATTAAAAGAAGAAAGGGAGATGGAGAAAGACGATTGAATGAACAATCAAAGTAATAATTACTTATCTCTACTCCTATGCTTTGAAAAGGAAATACATGAAATGCTTCGAAATGAAATTGCTGAAAATAAATGCTTCGAAATATAAATCTATGTTAAACTACTCCTAAGATAAGGAAAATGACAAGAAATATTGAAATCAATTGTCTTTGATTTAAGTTCTGGTTTCTTTACAATGTAGCCATGAATGGCTATTTATAGGCAAATATTTGTAGAAAAAAACTTCCAGCAATAACTACCCAATAACCACCTAAAACTACCCACTCTTCCATCTTCATTTTTTGTCTGGCCATGTGTCCTTCCACTCATCCACTTTGTCCTTCATATTCTCCATCATCTTTATAACTTTTTTTAACTTCCAAATGAATAAGAGAATGCCACGTGTCCTGCAATTATAAAAATTGCAGATTTATGGTGCTAACAGTAACACTAAAAAATTTCTTAGTGTACTTTTTTCAAATATAACACGCTAATGTAATATACCAAAAAACTCTTTAATGTACATTCATCAAATGTAAAAACGTAACATTTCAAAAGAACTTCTTAGTGTACTTTTCCCAAATGTAACACTCCAATCAATGTAATGAACAAAAACTTTTTAGTTTACTTTTTCCAAAAAACTTCTTACTATACTTTTTCTAAACGTAACACTCCAATCAATGTAATAAACAAAGACTTTTTAGTGTATCTTTCTAAACATAACTCTAATGTAATACGCTAAAAAACTTATTAGTGTAATTTTCTCAAACTTATTAGCGTAACATTCCCAAAAAACTATTTAATGTATTTTTTTCAAATATAACATTTTAATCAATGTGATATACAAAAATTTCTTAGTGTACTTTTTTCAAACGTAGCACTCTAATATAACACTCTAATGTAACACAGAAAGCACACTAATAGAAATATAGATTTTTAAGCTCGACAACTAACATTTCAGCCACCAATCTCTCAAAAAAGAATCTTGCGCCTGACATTTCCATTCCCGTTCCAAAAACGAATCAGAAAATTAGAAAAATAAATCACAAAAGGGCATTCACTTAAACTCAAATAACACCAAATCAAATAAATATAACTTTTCAAAATAAAAAGGATTAATTGGTTCATAAGAAAACTTTTAGAACTAAATAGATTAACATTCTCTTGTATGATATTTATGGATAAATTTTTCATAATAATAATAATTATAATAATAATATGAGTTTTTTTATTCAACTCCCTAGAGAACATTTTTTATTAGTCTTTTTGTTTTAACAACATTTTTCATTAGTCGAAGGACAAAATTATATGTGTTAGTTTAAGGATTTATTTATTTATTTATTTTTTTTAAGACAAAATTACTCTTACTATAGTTTCATTACTCTACTACCTCTAATTGTCATTGCCATTGCCATTGCCACCTCTGGCTGCCAATCGCCACTTCCGGTTGCTAGTGACAACTTTCCGGTGACCACCGTAGGAACATTTTTCTAGTGATAATTTTCCAGCGACTCTCTAGCAATGAAATTTCACTGACTTAGCACAGTGAAAACTCTCTATGTTAATTTTTGGTGACTCTTATAAAGTGAAATTTCACAATGATATGTGAGTGAAATTTATATATTTTCCAAAACAAAATATTTTTTTAACTAATAATCAAAAGCACAATGAAATTTCTCTAAATTAGTGAAAGTCATAATCAAAGTCAATGAAATTTCAATAACTAATTCTAGCGAAAATCTAAAATCAATGAACCTAAAAGAAAAAAAAACACATACAGATTGAACAATATAACAAAATATCTATCAATTAACAACATATAAATCAACTAAATCTATTATCAAAATCAACATGTAACACAAACATAATGATGTTGGAGGAGAGAGAGAGAGAGAGAGAACAATAAAATCAATCGGATCTGAACTAAAAATGTCTGGACGACGGTGGATGGACAGTGTTGAAAAGAGAGAAAAATAGCAAACGATGAGATTAACCAAATTTGGACTGAACATGTGCGAATTGTAGTGGATGTCGGTTGGCAGTAGAAAAAGACGCGACGAATGCCAGTAGAACAACATTGGTGAATATGGTGACAATAGTAGAAGTGGTAGCGGTGATGGTTGATATGGTTGGGCGACGTTATGGATAAATTACAAATACACTCTTAAGATTTGCTTAAAATACCAATTGCTCCTTATGATTTTGAAAATTATAAATACTTCATTGTCAAAAAAAATTATTGAATAGAAGTAACATAAAAAGTAAATTTTCTAACTACTTTTCTATATAATAATAAAATTATATGAATTATTAATTAAAATATATTTCTGACATCATTAACATTATTAAATGATCTATTAATAAAGGGAAAATTTTGTTATGCAATTAAAAACTTAAAAGGACGTAATGTAATTTGCAGAATCACAGAAGTAAAATAAAAAAGTCTAGAGAAAAGTATAGGAATTTCTTACCATTTATATTGAAGTTTATCCTTATCTTCTTTGAATTTCAAATTCTAGGAATTTTAACTCGCTAGTCAATTGGGATGTATCCCTTAAAAATAAAACAATTCGATTTCTTTTTAGGGGAATTTACGTGTAGGTCTTAATAGGTAAACTTAATATCTAATAGGTCTTATGATAATTAATGATATTTTTCATCAACACTATTAAAAAATGTCATTACGTGTTAATTTTCAGAGATAATTTGAAAATTTTGTCACAAAAAAATTGTCATTAATTTTAAGTTTTAGCGACAGTTTAAAAAAATCAACATAAAAATCAGTCTCTAATTTTCAACTTTTAGTGACAGTTTGAAAAATTCATCACAGAAAAACGTCACTAATTGTGAATTTTAATTACAATTTATAAAAACCATGACAAAAAAAGTCACTAATTATCAATTTTTAGCAACGTATAAAAAATCATCACAAAAAAATATTTTTAGCGACGATTTTACTAGGACTTATTTTCAATAGGACTTTATGGGAATTAAGTCAAACTATTAGGATCTATTGGTAGTTTACCCTTCTTTTTATAATTTTTTGGATAAATTGCAAATATACTCCTAAGATTTGCTTAAAATATGAATTTCCCCAGTGATTCTAGAAATTATAAATACTTCATTGTTAATTTTTTTTTTTAATTTAATAGAAGTAACAGAAATTTTTTTTTTAAAACTAATCTTCTATACAACAATAAAATTATATGAATTATTAATTAAAATAGATTTATGACGTCATTAAAATTGTTTATTGATTTTATGATTTATTAATAAAAGAGGTCATTTGGTATGTGATTAGAAACTTAAAGGGACGGAATGTAATTTATAGAACTACGTCGGTAATTCATATTTTAAACAAATCTCAAGATGTGCATTTGTAATTTACTTTTTTTTAATACTTTTTTTTAATGTATTTAATGATTTTTTTTGTATTTTTTTATTTTTCGATCTTTATAAATTGGGACAATTATAAGTCAATGAAATAGATTTAAAAAAAATAAAAAAATAAAAAATTACGCAGACACGGCGGGTACAATTCAGACTTACACCCCCCATGTTTTACATTTTTTTTTTTTTCGTTTTGTAGCCTGCATTGTTATTCCCTTTTATAAATTTGGTGGACTTGGAACTTAGAAAAAAATTGACACAAATTAAAAATGAAAAAAACACAACACATTACACAAAATTATTGACAAAAAATGTCTCTTTTAGCTTGATCTCAAATTCATATTTTTGATCACCATGATGATCAACATGATGATCCCTTCCTTCAACATCCCCACAACCCTTTTTGTTCTTTCCTTTGTTTTCTTTCTCTTCCTCAGCGGCACCAAAGTTAGCTCGGATTCTCTCTTATATGTCTGCCCAAACACAACGACTTACAATCCCTACAGCACATACCAAACCAACCTCAACACCCTCTTATCTGTTCTCTCCTCTAATTCCACCACCACCACCAATGGCTTCTCCAACTTCACCGCTGGCATCAACCCCCCCGACATAGCCTACGGCCTCTTCCTTTGCCGTGGTGATGTTTCCACCGCTGTCTGTCAAGCCTGCGTCTCTGCTGCTACTAAAGAAGTAGTCCAAAAGTGTCCCAATTCGAAGGTTGCCACGATTTGGTACGAAGAGTGCATATTGCGATACTCGAACCAATCTATCTTCTCCCATGTGGATCAGACAATTGCACTTAGTTTGGTTAATGTGCAAAATGTAACAGAATTCAACCGATTTGTAGAAGTCTTGGGAAGTGTAATGGATGATATAGTTACCCGGGCTGCCTCTTCTTCTTCGGATAGTCGGTACGGCAAGAAGTTTGCAACTAAAGAAGCTAAATTTACACCGCTTCAAACAGTGTATGGGCTCGTACAGTGCACGCCGGACCTATCTAGTTCTGATTGCAATAATTGCCTTAGATTTGGTATCTCAAATTTGGCTAGTTGTTGTATGGGAAAGCAAGGTTTAAGATTTTGGTATCCAAGTTGCGTTGTCTGGTATGAGTTGCGCCCCTTCTATAACGCCACCGCCACCGCCACTGCACCACCGCTTTCACCAGTTCTTCCTCCTCCTCTAGGCCCTCCTACAAAAAATTTAGGTAAAATTAAACCCTACATCTTATTGGGCGTCATTAGTGATCAAAATTATTTATTTTGTAAGATTATTGAATAGATTACACGAATATTAAATGATTCATTAGATATCAATAATTAGATAATTGGAATGAAATTTGATTTAAATAATAGAAACTACTTTGTCTCCGGTCCACCAAAAAGATCGAACGCATGAGGCCTAAGGTAAAATCTTAAATTGAGCCCTTTTATACTATTTAAATTTAATAATAATTTTCAATATTTTATTTTCATGAAAAATTATTTTTCTTGTTTTTGTGATGTAAAATGATCTCATATTTTTTAAAATTGTTCAAACTTACACTCAATTGAAGAAATAATTAGATCTATTATATATATGTGAATAATTAATTTTAAGAGAGTTTTCAGTGGATTGCATTGTCTTGTCATTAATAATTTTCATCAAACTGTGTATTTTTTTTATACAAATTATATATATTTTAATATAAGAAGATAAATGACTTGAATGGGAGACATTTATAGAGTATTCCTACAATTTTTTATTTTATTTTATTTACTTCCGATATGTAATTTTTTAGATTCTTACAAAACTCTTGCGCTATGTTTGGATTATAAATTTGAATAAAATTTGAAAAGAAAAAGAAAAAGAAAAATAGAGAAAAATATTATCTTATATTTTATTCATATAGAACTTTTTTTTTTTCTTTTCTTTTTAAATCCCCACCAAAATCTATGACACACACAATCTTAAAATTTCTGCTGAGTCCCTTATTTACACTAAATTAAAAATCAATAAAACTGAACCATAGCATGTAATTTTTTTTGGTTCCTTAATTAATAAAATTGAAGGATTCAGTTTAATGATAAATTTTCTTTAACTATAGTTGATCCAAACCAAACCTGCTTATATCCTTAATAGAGACTGAAAAATTGAAGATTGAAAGAATTATGCTGAGGCTTATATATAAAAGCAGTAAGGACTTTTATTACCACATATGAGGCTTTTGTATACCTGAAGTCTGTAAATACACACATAAATTATGGGGCCTCTCATAAGGGTGAGGCCTAAGGCAGCAGCCTATATGGCCTAAAGGTAAGGCCAGCTTTGGCCGAACGTTCCAGTTCGGCCCACAGACCCAATACAAGTGCTATTTAGATGATTTGATATGTTGATATTTTAAATCTCTTTACATTGTTCATCAAAAACATAATAATAAATTGCAAGATCATTTGTTTTGGGTACGTAGATCATTTGTTTATTCCAAGTTTGTCTTCCAATCATGTTCTTGACTTTGAATTTCAAATTTATAGTTTTTCGTACTTGATTTTTAACTATAATCTGCTAAATCAACCATAATTTTCACAAGTGAGCTATTCTTTACTTGTGAACACTTCCAACAAAAACATTTCTATTTTTCTTGTTGATGCAGGAAATGGTGGAATCTCATCACAAGTACTCATTGCCATCATTGTCCCAATTGGAGTCTCTGTTTTGCTTTTCGTTGTATGCTTCTCCTTCCAAAGTAGTAAAACAAAGAAGAAATATGGTCCCAGTGCAGAGGATAGTGGTAAAGAAAAAAAAATTTCATCTTTTGTTTTAACCATTTATTCTTCTACAAATAAATCAACAAACCCTTTACATTTACCTCTTGATTTGTCTAGTTGGGACTGAAATTACAACAGTACAGTCCTTGCAATATGATTTGGGTACAGTTCAAGCTGCCACAAACAACTTTTCTAACCAAAACAAAATTGGTCAAGGTGGATTTGGACATGTCTACAAGGTTAGATGTCATTTGTAATTGTACATGATTTCAAAGACGTAAAATAGAGTAATACATGATTTGGACATAAACAAATTTTTTACTTGGTTTTCTTATAGTAGATACAAAGTAATAGGTTCCACAGCTATTTCTTACCATAAACTAATAAGCCTCAATAGTTTTATGTCTAGTGGTAAAAATTCATTTGTGTAAAACATTTTCTAAAGTAAAAAAGTTGAAAAATTATAAGTTCTAAAATTTTGGATCCAAAATTTAGTAAATGTCATATATTCTCAGGGTATACTTCCTAACGGATCAGAGATAGCAGTGAAAAGATTATCTCAAAACTCAGGGCAAGGTGCAGTAGAGTTCAGGAATGAAGCTGTATTAGTGGCCAAGCTTCAACATAGAAATCTAGTGAGGCTATTGGGATTTTGTTTGGAAGGAGAAGAAAAGATACTCATTTATGAATTTGTCCCCAACAAAAGCTTGGACTACTTACTATTCGGTTTGGCCCATTCGAACAACTCTAGTTCTTCATAATGTTTATTTTATTTTATTTCACACATGATGTCAATGAATATACATTCATTGTAGTTGAATTTATTGAGAAACTAACCTAGGCTAGTATTGCAATGCATGCTAAGAAAAGAAACCCATTTACACTCTATTTAGATTATAAATTTGGATTGGAAAATGAAAAAAAAAGAAGAAAAGAGCTTATATTTTATTCATTATTTTTCTTCTTTGTTTTAAATCTCTATCCAGATTTATGATTGAAACATAACCTTAATGCATTCCTCTGCTATTGTTTCCATCTCAACTTGAATAGCATTGACACATATCAAGCCCACATCTAATTCCTCACTGCTAATTTGAGCATATATTCTAATCAATGTGAAGATCCACAACAAGAAAAGTTGAATTGGTCAAAACGTTACAAGATTATAGGAGGAATAGCTCGAGGGATGCTTTATCTTCACGAAGATTCCCGACTTAGAATTATACATCGTGATCTCAAAGCTAGCAATATTCTATTAGATGAGGATATGAATGCAAAAATTTCAGATTTTGGAATGGCTAGGATCTTTGGTGTGGATCAGACTCAAGGAAATACAAGTCGAATTGTTGGGACATAGTAAGTTTTGTGTCACCTAATCCCATTAATTGCATTTTCTATATTTTGGATTAGTTAATTCTTTATGCAGTTTCAAGTAAAAGCATCATTCTTTTTCTTCAAATACCCCTTGGACTAGAATAAAATACAAGTGGGTTAATTACACTTTTACATTGATCTCTATAGTTTTTATTTAAACAAATAGAAATGGATTAATTACACTTTTACATTGATCTCTATAGCTTTAATTTAAGTAATTTAATCCCTACACTTTAATATTGTAGTTATATTACATTTGTTGTGGTAGAATGCATACGGTTTATACTTTTTAAAATACGCACACTGTAACAATTCCCATCTGTTTAGCTCCTTATAAAAGTAATCTTTGTTGGCACAATATTTTTTTATATTAAATCTTGACGCATTATGTCCTCAGTGGTTTAATATATGTGATTTTGTCCGCTAAAAATTTGTTTTAAGTAGAGTTTCTTGTAATATTCTGATTCTTTTGCTAAACTAGTGGTTAATGGTTTGCAGTGGTTACATGTCTCCAGAGTATGTAATGCATGGACAGTTCTCTGCAAAGTCTGATGTATTTAGTTTCGGTGTCTTAATTTTGGAGATCATAAGTGGCAAGAAGAACAATAGTTTTTACCAATCAAATTGTGCTGAAGACTTGCTAAGCTACGTGAGTGATTACATACTTTCTAACTACTATTTTCCTGCTTAGGGATAATATCATCACATCTACATGTTACATATAATGAATTATTGCAGGCTTGGAAACTATGGAGAGATGGAACACCTCTGAAATTGATGGATCCAAATTTGGAAGAGTCTTACTCAAGAGATGAGGTCACTAGATGCATCCATATAGGCTTGTTGTGTGTCCAAGAAAACATTAATACCAGGCCTTCCATGGCAACGATAGTTTTGATGCTTAGTAGTTACTCCATTACCCTATCAGTTCCTCAAGAACCAACATTCTTTGCTCCTAGAGTAATGGAGTCATATACACTAAAACGCCCATACTTGTATCAGCCTACGAGCAAGTCATTACCATGTTCTGTGAATGGAGTATCAATCACTGAACTAGACCCTCGATAATGTGAGAAATTAAGGCAATATCAAGGTTCAAAGATAGCTCAATGGCATGAGATGAAAATTAGTAGACTCAAAGTTGGACACGAAAGACATATTTCAACATATGAAAGATTCAAAATAAAATATAGGGCTCAGGTTCTCTCTAGTGCCCTAACCTCGACCCGAAATTCATATGGGGTCATTTTTTTGGAGGGAATTATTTGTTTTAGTTCTTTCTATGCTTTTGTTTTCTTCATAAGCTTTATTATTGAGAAAATTGTAACTGCACAAACTTTTATTGCTGGGTATAAATCTCTAACATAAGGTGGGATTATCCATTAACTATGAGTCTCACTTCATTCACGGAAATTGTTTATGATTTTATTATCGAATGTAATGTTGGAAAAATGGTTTGGAAACCATTAATAGGTGAATGAAAAATTGACTCCAAAGTGCACCGTTTGAGTACAGTTTTAAGACGAAATTTATTTAATTAAAAATTAAATTTATTTGTTATATTTTTGGGTCAAAATTGAACTAGATTAGATTTAAAATTCGAATATGTTTGAAAAACAGTCATATTTGTTTTTTGTACCTATTCCATGGAAGAGCTATGTTTCTTCATAGAAAAGAGATGTGCCTTTTTATTAAAAAGTCACCATGACCTTTCAAAGAGTCACCAATTCAGTTATATAAATAGACCCCCATTGCATTCATTAAACATGTAATTCATCTTGTGTTTATTTCCTTCTGCACTCTGCCTTTTCTGTAAGAGAATTTTGTACAGTAAACGTTCGCCAAACTTGCCGTTGTAGTGCTGCTTCTGCAAGGTTCGATCGTTGTATCCTAGGAGACGAATGTCTGATAAAAACTCGTGAGCACCATAGCAGACGAAGAATTTGTCTTAAGGAAATCGTGACCAACATAAACCTCGATAACATTTGGTTTTGTTTCTAGATTTTACAATATGTTTGTAAGTTTTCTACATCTGTAAGTATTTCTGGTTCTCTGTACATAGTTTGGTTTGGCTTTACCCAAATAATTGACATTACGTTCAACTTATTTTTTTAAAATATAATTTGGTAATATATTTGATGCAATGATTACGTGTTTCACACTATATATTATTCCAACTATCTTAATAAAACAAATTCCGTATTAATTCTGTTTTTTCTAGAATTAGTTTTCTATCTTTCCCCTTGTTCTAGTTAAATATAGATTTTATATTTTGTATTTTGATTTATTTTTGTGTACTGTTATTTTACTGTGTATATGATTAATCTACTGTGTACAGATTCTGTGGTACAAATTTAGTATTTTTTGATTAAAAATTAATTTTTTGCATATGATTCTCCTACATAATGTGTTCTCTATTTCTAGTAAAGCTCCTAGTCTTGTTTACTGTTTTTCCACTAGTAATAGAATTCATAAATATTATTGGTGGCTTTTACTCGGAATTATGTTTATGTAGAATTATGTTACTTCTTTATCTTTTGCACTACACTGGTTTAACAATAATTGTTGGAAGTGTTCGGGTATTTACTTTGTGGAGTTATATTATACAGTTTTCTTTTTATCAAATTAAAGATTTTTTTTTTTTTTTTTTTTTTTTTTTTTTTTTTTTTGAATCTATTAAGTCAGATTTGAGCATTTTATCAAACTGTGTACCTATATTTTAATGGGATGTATTTTTTTATTTTTATTTTTTTGGGTGCATATGGTATATTCATATCAATTTCTTGATGGCATTTATGGAAACTTGACTTTGGTTAAATAGATGCAACTCTTCATTAACTTTTTAACTTACCGAAAATATCTAACCGTTTATAGTAATTAGTGTTGGCCGTCAGTTTGTTTCTTGGGCCAAACAAACAATTCTGCTTTGCTCACATATCACGGTGTCAATGAAGAAAATTGTCTACAAATTTAATTTGGTTAATACATAATTTATTTCAGGTCTCATATGTATAAATTTATTATATAGAATAAAAGTTTGTTCTCTATGACATTCATATATATTCAAATATGTAGAGTATAGAGTTTGATTTTTTTGGTTTACAAAGTATATGTCAATTTGTGTACTCTCTTTGTTTGATATTCGTTAACAGTTTAGAATACTGTCTAATGCGTTTTAATTTGTATTGTCCATACTATGAGTCTATAGCGATCCTGAAGGATATAATTTGATGCAATATTGTCATTACTATAAGATACAAATTTGTTTATTCATATATAGTGTGTTGTTGACTCGATTTCGAATTGCATTAAATTATTTTGTTGTGAATATTTTCTGGATATTAAGGGTTCGGTTTTAACAAACAATTGTTCAGAGGCTTTCATTGTTGAAAGAGTGCGACTGTATGGGAACCATTTCAAATTCATGTATTTTGATTATTATTCGAACAGAATAGTTTTCTATACCTGTCTCCACCATTTCATGTCCTTTCCAATTCAGACAAAATCGGTTTCTGATTTTTTTGAATGGTTATGATACTACCTTTCCTTTTTATAAAGAGTAATGCTAAAGGCCCCAAAAGTTTTACCAAAATTTTTACCAAATGTCTTTGGTTAAAATTTTGTTAAAACTTTTGGGATCTCTAACATTTTTGTTTTATAAACTCTTTTAGTTTATAGATATTAAAACTTAATGATGTCTTCTCTATGTATGTATAGATGTCATTTCATGATATTATTAATTTACATAATTCATGTTGTTAGAAATGATAAACATTATGTTGTCTCTATTAATATTTATTTATCATATTATTGATATGGTTTACATAAGCGTATTAATTTTAGTATTTTCAATTACTTTGGAATGAGTTTTTATGATATCATGTTGCCATAAATTTTTATGAAATATTGGGTGATATCTGTTATTTTCTGACTAGTTCAAATACAGTGTTGGGTCTAGATTGTAAATAAAGTTTATTTAAAATGTTGTGAACTTTTAAATATATATATATATATATTATTTTTATTGGTTATATATATGTAGACACCCCATTTTTAACCGTCCTCAAGACTTGGACGTCATCGTTTGAACACTCGATGATCATCCATGCTTGTGTTCGTTTTGAGTTCCCGAAGGACTCGGCTGCGCGCCTTGCCTTAAGATCTCTCAACCTGACTGTTTTGTCCTTGGTTATGGACCAAGGGCTTGTGGTTTTTGCTTCTGATGGTATAGAGTAGCTTGTTAGCCATCCCTGAAACCCATCGGCTAAGGCATGATGCCACCGGCCATGTTCTATTATCATCGGCCAAATGTTTGGCCGATCGACACTATCTTTGGCCAGTCGGCACCTTGTTTTGGGCAATTGGTCATTTTTTCCAGCCGAACCCTTTCCGTCTGCTTTTGGCAGATATTTTGTGTCAGCTGGATTAGCTGGCATCCACAATTCACATCCTCCATATACGTGTATGGAAGGATTTGCTTCCATTGCTTAGCTTCTCTTAAAAGCTTTAGATTGGTTTTCTATAAGAGGGGAGCCTCCCCTCCATTTCCAGAGGTTCGGCAAAATAGATATAGAGTTTATCTCTCTCTCTCTCTCTTTCTTTCTCTCTCTCTCTCTCTCTCTCTCTCTCTCTCTCTCTATATTTGTGTGTGTGTTGGTGCCTTAAAAGTGTATTTTGTTCATACTTTTGCACTCTAGCACCTAGTGGAACACCATCCTTTGGTTGCTGAGGCATTAGAAAGTTGGTTTTAGAGTTCTTGGGCTGGTTTTGATCCAAGGGGGTGGCTGGAGTTATGTTCTTGAAGGTGTTCTTCAAGGGTGAGCAACTAACCTTTTGTTTCCCCATTTTGGCATGAGCTTTTAGACCTATTTGCATATTGTTTCAAGCTTAGCTATAAACTAAAAAAAGTTTTGTTTTTATATGCTTAAGATGATTGTTTAGGTCTCTTTTGTGTTTGGGGTTGTCTACCCCCTCTTAGGCTTTGTTTGGCCTTATTTTTGTGCCTCTTGTATGAGCTTCGGGACCACCTTGTTTTGGCCTTCTCACCACTGAAATCTAGAGGATTTTCAGTGGTGGAGAAGTGGTTTTGGAGCCTTGAACAGGAGAGGGACACCCCTCTCTCCTTATGTCTCATATGCTTGTGTTAATGGCTCATAATGTTAGCATGTTTATTTAGCATGTCTTGGTTCCATTTCAGCACTTTTTAGTGACTTTTAAGGCCTACCTTAACTCTATTCCATGTTGGTTTGATAGCATCTTGCATGCTTCACATACTTTTAGAGTAATCTTGCATGTTTACATAACATGCATCTTGTGTTTGGACCATCATTCTTGCACATTTTGGCTCAACTCAAAGGAGCTTTTAGTCATGTTTTACCATGTTTAAGCTTTGTTCGGTGTTGTTTGGATCACATGTGCAATGCTTTGTATAGCCACCATGCATTTTAGCTTGTAAGCTTTATGCCTTGAGTTCACTAGCATGATTTACTTGAGTCATTTCAGTGATTTGGCATCACTCGTGATATTATTTCAGTCCATATAGCATGCTTGCACACTTACACTTATCACTCCTTTGATGTTTTGAAGAGTTGATGCCTTATGCCTCATGAATGGACCATTGTGCATGCCTCCATGATTAGGCCTCTAGGATGCCATTTCAATGTGTTTTTGGCCTTGTTCTAACATTCCATAACTCTAATTTTGGTCGCTTAAATCATGGCATGTTTGGTTGTAATAGGTGTAGTGCAATTGCCCCTTTTGGCCTTGTATGTGTCTTGTTTTGTGCTCACCTTTCTAGCATGTTTTGGCCTTATCCCATACATGTTTTAGCTTCATTTTGGTCTGCCATGGGACTGTTTTGGGTCACCTTGGCCCTTTGGGGCTTAGTTGATGTGGCCATAGTGTGAGTCCCTTGGTAAACCTTAAGCTTCGAGCCTTCTTGCATGCTTTGCCCGACTTGTTTGAGTGGTTTGGCACCACTCCTTGCATGATTTTCGAGCTTATTGCATTGTCATATTCTCATGTTTATCACACCTCGCTCGTGTTTGAGGATTGTGCATTGTTGCCTAGCCTATGGATCAATGTGTGTATATGTGTGTTTCGCCTTTTCGGTGCCTTAATTCATCACTTTGGCCACTGTTTTGGTATGGCCGAGGCCTATCCATTTTTACTATAAGTCCATGGATCATGCGGTTTGTGTATTGTTATATGCTTATCGCATTGCATGTTGTTGCATACTTATTGTTGGTATCATTGTCGCATGCCTATCACATTATATGTTTGCATATCTAAGTTGCATAGTCATATTGCATACTTATGGTATATCATGTTGTTTACATGTTAGGTTGCATTGCATTGCATTTGCCGCACTCATGTTACTTTGCCTTGTATTCCCATATTGCATTGTACTTGGTCACATGCATTGCATTGTGTTTGGTTTGGGGTGTCAAACCAAACACAAGGATCAAGGGACGTTTCGTACTTGAAGTGACGAAACGTGCCACGTGCCTCAATCCTTGGTCGCCGACGCTCTTGATCTAACATGATGGAGTGTGAGGCATTCATGTGTTTTGTGCATCTATTTCACATTAATGTGCACACTTGGCTCCTTTGGCCATCATGCATCGAAATGCATGATTGATGGCCCGAGGGTCGTGAACCATACTCCTTTGAGTCTTAAACATGATAAGGAGGGTGGTGGTGCAAACATTGCCTTGAAAATGCATTGACATGCTCTGTTTTTCCTCTACTGCAGCAAAACAGCATTCTGCAGGAAGAGATGGCCGATCGGCCATCTTCAGTGCCGACCGGCTATGCATCGTTGGCCGAGGCCCCCCAAAAATTTTCGATGACCACTATTCCTTGGCCGATGGCCCTATCTCTTGGCCGGTGACCTCCCACAACACCCAAGGGGTGGTTAAGAAGCATCCTTGAGACTTGCGCAATTTTCAGAGTTGCAGAGCAGTGTAAACAGAGGCAACATTAGCATGGTGATAGATTTCCGAGCAAAGCCGAGCATGCATGCACTTGTCCCTCTTCCCGAGGCCTCTTTACTGCTTTAGTAGCTTAATTAATTTGTTTAATTAGTTAAGTGGTTTTGTAATTAATTAATTAGCTTGTTAGTTAGTTGATTTGTATTATTATTTCGTACCCTCCGTCGAGAGGGCGAATTTTGTAATAAGTGTGCGTGAGTGTGTGAATGTCTTCCAACCCCACATCTTTCTCCCTTTTACTTACCTACTTATGATGGTTAGCTCTAGGTCATGTTTCAATTAGCATTCCTACACTCGCATGTTTGCATCCATTCATCTGTATTGCAAGCACCGGGCTCGGCGCATCATACTAACTACATTGTATTTCAATTCCAAGTTGAATACATGATTATCAAGTTACATCTCATATGCCATTTTAGAATAGCCGAGCCTATTTCTAGTTGCATTTTGCATGTGTTGCATTAGCCATCTTAACATAGCTAGGATCATGCATTAATTTCTAACTAGCTATTGTTTTGGCTCAGAGTACTAGGTAAGCTTTTATGCTTTAGCATCTTGCATGCGTGTGAATTTTGCCATGTCAGCATGCTTACCATGAGGCTATGTGCTTATGTGATATAATTGTCTGAATGCCTGTGGGTGAAGGTTGGATTACTTGAATTGGAACAATTCATCAAATGCGAATTTTAAGCCCACTTGAGAGTGGCAAAATCATGTTTTCTTAAGCCCACTTGAGGGTGGCAAAATCCACGTCTTAGCCTACTTGCGAGTAGCACCTTCAAATCATTTGCAAACAAACATGAGATGTTTTGTTCCAATTTAGGCGATCCAGTCTATACTTGTGTGTTGTGCGCATCACATAGTAATTCTAGGCTAATAACCGAAATAAGAACGCATGTGTTTTCAAAAATAAGATATCATGTTAGTAAAGGCCGATCTTTTGATCGGGCGAGCAGGGGTGCTCATAGATGACCTTGCCCAATCGTACCCCAGTTCCCGAGCCGAGGCAACTTTGGTGATGATGGACACATGGCCTTAGGCGCGAGTTAGGGTTTCCTAAATTCCCCCAAAATAAAATATTTAGGTGGCGACTCTGTATCTGGCAAAGCAATCCATGTTTGGCACTTCTTTACAAAAATCAGTTTTCCAAAACGATTTGCCGGATTTGGACTCTTTGGTGATTTATCGGTCTTGCATTGCACTTCGCTAGACTAGATTTAGAACCGTGACAATTTGAGTCTAAACTGTAGCATGAGGCCCTCCAGGGCGCGTCTACAGTTTCTAGCATGAGGCCCTCCAGGGCGCGTCTACAGAACTTGACTGGAACTCATGATATCTTGTTTTTATTACACTTATGTGTCTCTTTGCATTGCATTTGCATTGGTGCGCCTAGGACACCGTATTTGCCGTATGTTATTCTTGAACGGTTTGCTGGAGGCCTGCTTTGAAAAGCGTGCCATAAGGCTAATCGGTTGCGGGCTCTGCCACGACAGGAACACAAACCCTGATTTTTACTGGGGCACCCTTTTTGACCATTCGACCTAGTGTATATCAGAATCCGTAGTGACTATTCCAAGCTAGGACAGGTTGCTTACCCGATTATAGGTTGTATGAAATCACTGTGTGTGTAGTGAAACCCTAGCCCTTGACAAAATAGGACAGGGAAACCCTACCGCAATATAGGGGCGTTTTGGCTCTCACTTGCTTGTTATGTGCTTTTAGAGTTGGCCTCTACAAGAATGCACGTATCAGTTTGCAAGTCTAGGTATTAGGCCTGCGGGCTTCTGCATCAGTTTTGGGGGATCAGTTTTACCTACGGGTATCAGATTCAAATTTAGGACAGTGATTTGGGAACAGTGATCAGTGGTTGAGAACAGTTCGTCCAGCTTGTATTTTGCCAACTATGTGTTGTCTTTACTTAAGCCGTTATGCTGTCCGTTTTTATGTTCATCGTTTCCTTATTATGCTTTATTTATCTTTTTGCAAGGTAGTTTAGCACAATTGCATCCGACCAGATAGATATCCCCCAAGCACTCTGGTTTAGAGGTCGTAGACTTAATCGATCTAGCGATCTGATAGACGGACAAGCAGTGTTCCTTTCTTTACCCTCGGTTACCAGACGGAGGTCGAAAAAGCGCAGTGTGTCGGTACAACGGTCACCAGATCAGTGGTCTACCCCACCAGTGAACAGTCAAGCTGAGGTCTCAGTTTTTACTACAGGGACAGATATATCGGTTATTCAACTAGATCAGCACAATATGGCAAGTATGGAGGAGATAATGCGTCAGTTCCAGGAAAGTATGAGAACCATGCAGCAGGACGCTGCCTGTCAAGCAGAATTTGCCAAACAACAGGCCGAGGTCATGGCCCAACAGGTAGAATTAATTACCAGGCTACAACAGCAAACTAGAGCGTCCGCTTCACACCAAGCTCCTCCCTCACCAAGAATTCCAATACTCGGGGAGACAGCAAATGTCCAGGATGATACAGACATTCTAACGGGGCCAGCTCCACCCCCAATCCTACCTCAGCTGTCTAAGACACCCACACCCACCAACGTACCAGATTCTTCCTTTGAGTTCGAGGTGGACCCCACAGCTCTAAAAGTGAGCAAGCTAGAAAAACTATTCAAGAAGTCTCAAGGCATGAAGTCCATTCCGGATATTGAGGATGGGTACACCGACTCAGCTGTGACTCTCCCGAATCAGTTTAAAATGTTGCACATAGACCGTTTTGACGGGTCTGGGGATCCTATGGTGCATTTACGGTTGTTTTCGGATATACTGAGGCTAATGGGCCTTTCCAGATTGCAAAAGCTTTCCCTGTTTGGCCAGACCTTGTCGAGTGTAGCGGCCATTTGGTATGCAAAATTGGAGGACTCCGTTAAGAGGAACTGGGATGAGATGGCTGAGGCCTTTGTAGTGCAATACTCCTACAATACACAGATCGAGGTCACAACTCGTGATCTCGAGACAGCTAGACAGGAGCCTAAGGAGAGCTTCTCTAATTTTGTGACCCGGTGGAGGGCTAAGGCCTCGATGATGACCATCAGGCCTGTTGACAAGGATCAGATTCTAATGGTTGTGCGTAACCTCCAGCCCAAGCTCATGCAGAAGATGATCGTTCTCGCCTTCCCCACCTTTGCAGATTTACATGAGATAGGGGTGCAGATCGAGGACGCGATGAAACAGAGCCTAATTGATCATGAGAGAGAGCAGCCCAGGAGGGCATTCAACCACAGTACGAATGTAGGCACAAGCAGTGCTGCAGCTGCTAGATCTTCAGATGTAGGTATGGTCACCACTACTACCACCCCAAGACCCTTGCTGCTACACCGTTCACCGGCGTGTCCGTAAGTAGCTCACAAACAACCAAATTCCCACCCCGAGGCCAGACAACCTTTACCCCACTATACATGTCTTTGTCCAAGGCTTTGGGGGTTTTGATTAAGAGAGGGCACTTGAAGCCCCTAGAGCCGCGGCCACTACCAGATAGACTCCCTGCTTTCCATAACCCAGCTAAGTACTGCGCCTTTCAGCAACAGCATGGTCATGACACCGACCAGTGCTTTCGATTGCGTCATGAGATTCAGGATCTCATTGATAACAGGGTGATCGTGCCTCCGGAGAAACCAAATGTCACAACCAACCCTTTCCCACCACACAACCAAGCTCCACCTCCTAAACGCATCAATCTAATCCAAACTGGGGTTGTGTCATACGACCCTAGTATATATATCACCCCTTCTCGCCTACCCAAGCTGGAGGTGTTCATTCCTGACAGCACTGACTTGTGTATGTTGGATATCTCTCAAACCCAACCTAAAATGGTGGTAGTGGTTATCGAAGATAGAAGTGGGTTGATTGTAGAGGCAGATGAGAATGCGAATACAGAGCCGGAGGGGGCTGCGAGCTTCATGTACAACCCGAGCAGTTACATCACACCAGCAGATCAGCCTGAGCCAAGAGTGGAATTGCCAGTGAGGGTAGAAATTTGCATAGTCCGGGAGGATGGACTTAATCAGGGGCTAGATGACCTAGTGGATCTGGAAGAAGACATTGCTAATCTTTAGTTTTTTAACGAACAAGATCCGGGAGATGTGACAGTCAACTGGTTTCATCAGGAAGGGTCAGCAGAGGCTATGGGTTGGCTCAGCGATAAGCCAGATATTATTGAGCCGTCTCCACTAGAACAGAGTATGTCAGGGACAAGGACTTCAGCTGTGGCCGGAAGGGCCGGGAATCAGTTTATACCGCCAGAGAGCACCAGTGTAAAGAATTTTGCTCAGAATACGGGCAGTTTGGGTACAGAAGATACTAAACAGTAGGCTGTACTGAAGCAGTTCGAAAGGGAAAGGATCGAGGATTCTGAGAGGGCTAGAAAAGCCGAAGCCCCTGTGGAGACGGAAAGTGCGGTGTGCACAGGAACAGAACGTGCTGTGAGAACAGAAACGGAAGGTGCTATGGGCACAAGAATAGTTGTAACGGAGCCGGACATGTGTCTGTCAGCTGCCGATGGTATGTGGTGGGAAGACGACGACCTATGTCTTGCCCACACAGATGAAGACTGGGGACAAGACCAGCTGGATGATACCTTGTACGTGGGAGAGGTTGACCACATGACTAGGAGCGGGCGGTATTTCAAGCCCCCGCACTTAGACCAACCAGAGGCATCCGGGAAGGACAAAGAGGTAGAGAAGCAGAAGGAAAAGTTACTCGAAGAGGAAGTTGTGCTGAAATAGCTGAAAAAAATACAAGCAGACATCTCTATCTGGGGACTGCTTATGGCTTCAAGAGTTCACAGGTAGGCTGTCCTTTCTACAATGGACAAAGCCAAACTCTCGATAGGCACTACACCTGAACAATTGGTAGGGCTGGTCTTTCCGAGAGGAGTTTTCCCAACGTTGACCTTTTCTGACAAGGAGTTATCGCTTGAGGGCGCAAACCACAACAAACTGCTCTACATCTCTGTGGAGTGTAGAAACAAATGGATACCAGTGGTACTTGTCGACACAGGGTCCGCTATTAACGTGTGCCCGTCGAGGACGGCATATGCAATCGGGTTGAAGCTCGCGGACTTTGTGCCAACTGCCCAGGTGATAAGGGCCTACGACAATACAAGCAGAGAAGTGGTGGGGACCGTGAAGATTCAGACTCAAGTTGGTCCAGGACAGCACGAGATTGACTTTCATGTATTGGACATTCCCGCAACCTTTAATTTACTCCTAGGACGGCCGTGGCTGCACCAGGTGAAGGCAGTCTCTTCCATTTTGCACCAGATGTTGAATACCCCCACGGGAAGGGGGTGGCTATAGTTTTTGGAAATTCGTCGATCGATCCGCTGCCAGAGGTGTCTACATCGGTTTTGGAAATCGAGCATGGCACGGAGGATGTGTTCCTATCAAGATTTACCCTAGCCGAGGCCCGGGTTGTTCAGAACAGTATGGCTGTTGATGAGGGGTTGTATGTCAGTGCGCAGTCAGTGTACCTCATGAACAAGCTCCAGCACATCCCTGGGATGGGACTAGGAAGAAGTGGCCAAAAGGGCATTGTTGTGTCTGCCGAAGTACCGCATAACCCGCACACCTTTGGCTTGGGGTATCTGTCCACCAAAGAGGACTAGGTGAGGAAAGGCAAAGAAATGGCTGGGAGAGCCAGAGCCAAGCAGATTGGGAAGCAGTTTGAGTTGATGCATCGGCCTATTCAGGGTACCCTGAACGGACACTTTGTCCGGGAGGGGGAGGACTTCCCATTCTGCGGCTTCCCAAAACCATGGTTGAATGCAGAGAACAGGTGCCTGCCGAGGTTTGAGATCTTCTTCGACTTGCAGTTGTCTGGGGATCATGTTGCCGAGGAGCAGACAGACCCATCAGCTGAGGTTGAGCATTGTAAGGAAATGGATTCCGAGAGCACTGAGATTGAAATGGGGGTAGCACTGGCTTGTCTACTTTCAGATCCTCCGATCATCCATGAGTGCTTGGGGGATGACCTCTCAGTGTCTATGATCGGGAATGAAACGGCTGCGGGTCCATATTCAAACATTTTGGATGCATCCATCGCACCCTCCCTCGTCTGGCAGTACGAGGAGGGATTCTTATCGAGCAGCACCGGGTCAGGTAGTGAGCCGGAATCTGATTCCACCGAGTCTAATGAGTCGGAATCAGGTTCTAGCTTGTCTAAGTCTGAGTCCGGTATTCCTGGGGGTGACAACCCGGATGCCACAGTCCTATCTAGGTCATCTTTTTCTTTCTCTTTTGAGTCTGTTGTAACAGAAGAATCAGATGGACTGGATGAAGTACTTAATGAGAATGGAATGGCTGTGGCTTTTGAGTATTTTTCTGTGCCTTTGATTTATTGTATTAATTAGGACTTTCAAAATTTTGATGAAAACGACGAGGAAGAAATTCCCCTAGTTTTGAAATATTTGCTTGAACAAGAGCAGGAGAGGTCTGTAAAACTGATGGTTGATGAAATCACTCAAATTAATGTTGGTACTGAGAAGGACCCGCGGCTGGTCCAGATCGGGTCCACGTTGTCTTCGGAGGAGCGCAAGCGCTTAGTCGCTTTATTAAAAGATTTCAAAGATGTTTTCACGTTGTCCTACGAAGACATGCCTAGAATCGATCCTGAGATTGTACAGCACCGGATCCCTCTTGACCCAGAGGCCCGACTTGTTAAGCAGAAGCTCAGAAGGATCTGCCCGGACTGGGCCCTCAAGATCAAAGAAGAGGTTACCAAGCAAATTGACACAGGGTTCCTATTGGTATCTGAATACCCAACTTGGTTGGCCAATATAGTTCAAGTACCAAAGAAGGATGGCAGGATTCGGGTATGTGTGGATTTCAGAGATTTGAACAAAGCCAGTCCGAAGGACGACTTTCCTCTGCCGCATATCGACGAATTAGTGGACTTCACTGCGGGGCATGCATTGCTCTCATTCATGGATGGCTTTTCAGGGTACAATCAGATTGTGATGGCACCCGAAGACCGAGAAAAGACTGCTTTCATCACCCCGTGGGGGACCTATTATGATAGGGTGATGCCATTTGGGCTGAAGAATGCTGGAGCTACATATCAACGGGCTGCAACCAAGATATTGCACGCCATGATCCACAAAGAGGTTGAGGTGTACGTGGACGACATGATTGTCAAGTCTAAGGAAAGAGAGGGCCACTACACCGCCTTGCAAAAGTTCTTCCAAAGAATCAGAGAATTCTGATTGCGGCTGAATCCTCAGAAATGTATGTTTGGTGTTACAACAGGGAAAATGCTGGGGCATCGAAGTCGACCCTTCCAAAATCAAGGCCATCTTAGAAATGCCCCCACTAAGGATTGAAAAGGAGGTGCGAGGCTTTCCGGGTAAAGTGCAATTCATAAGATGGCTTATTACAAAATTAACCTTGACTTGTGAACCACTCTTTGGTCTCCTGAAGAAAGGAAAGAAGTTCCAATGGGATGGCCGATGCCAAGCTGCTTTGGAACAAATCAAGCAATATTTACAGAACCCACCTGTGTGGTCACCACCTGAGTCGGGGAAACCGTTGATTTTGTATCTTTCAGTGACTGAGACTACAATGGGCTGCATACTTGCACAAGAGTCTGAGGACAGAGTGGAAAGAGCTATCTACTACCTGAGCAAGAAGATGCTGGAATACGAGACCCGTTACACTTCGCTGGAGAAAGCTTGTCTGGCCTTGGTATGGGCTACCAGGAAGCTGCGGCACTACCTGTTAGCTCACTCTGTAATGTTGGTTTCGAGATTAGATCTCATCAAATATCTCTTCGAGAAACCGGCACTTACGAGTAGGCTAGCCCGTTGGTTGCTTCTATTTTCCGAATTCGATCTGAAATATGTGACGCACAAGTCAGTAAAGGGGAGAGCGGTAACGGAGTTCCTAGTCGATCACCCAGTCGAAGGGGATGAAGTAGTTGAGTACTTATTCCCAGACGGGGCCATTCTGCATGTCGAAGAAGAGTTTTGGACGATGTACTTTGACGGAGCGTCAAACCAATATGGGTACGGGATAGGGGTGTTACTGATAGCACCCGACAATTCCCGCATCCCTCTAGCATTTAAACTCCATTTCAAAGTCTCAAACAATGAAGCAGAATATGAGGCATGCATTGCTGGTTTGGAGGCCGCCCTGGAACTAGGCGCAAAACGGTTGGACGTCATCGGGGACTCGAACCTTGTTGTATCCCAGGCTAAGGGAGATTGGAAAGTCAAAGAGGAAAAGATGAGAATCTACCACCAGACCTTGGACTTGCTGATCCCTCGGTTTGAGAAGCTGAACTTCGCTCATCTACTAAGAGAGAACAACAGGTTCGCAGATTCACTAGCAACTCTATCTTCTCTGATAGACATCCCTTTTGGAGTCTGAATGCGTCCAATCATCATTGAACAAAAATTTGTGCCGGCCTACGAGCTGATTGCTACCATAGATGAGGCACAAGATGAGAATCCCTGGTATTACGATGTTTGGAACTTCTTGTAGAAAGAATCATATCCACCTGAGGCAAATGCCAAGGATAAAAGGGAAATTCGAAGAATGGCTGCTCAGTTCATCGTCTGCGGAGGAAAACTGTATAAGAGATGTCATTTGGGGATGCATAAACTGTGTGTTGATGCTAAAGAGTCGAAGCCTCTGATGGAGGCCATCCATGGAGGAGAGTGCGGGGCACACATGAATGGGGTGATGCTAGCCCAGAAAATTCTCAGACAGGGTTACTACTGGTCCACTATGGAAGAGGATTGTATTGGCTTTTGTAGACGTCCTCGAATGTCCCAGGGGAAAACCCCCGTTTTGTTCATTTGGGCTCATTACAGTTCAGACTCAAATTGTCACAGTCCTGTATCTAATCTCGCAGAGTGCAATGCAAGACCGACGAATCATCAAAGAGTCCAAATCTGGCAAATCGTTTTGGAAAACAGATTTTTAGAAAGAAGTGCCAAACATGGACTGCTTTGCCAGATACAGAGTCGCCACCTAAATATTTTTATGGGGAAATTTAGGAAACCCTGACTTGTTGCCTAAGGCCACGTGTCTGTCATCACCAAAGTTGCCTCGGCTCGGGAACTTGGGTACGATTGGGGAAGGTTAGCTATGAGCACCCCCGCTCGCCCGATCAAAGATCGGCCTCTACTAACCATGATATCGTTTTTTTTGAAAACATTATGCATTCTTATTCTGGTTAATTAGCCTAGAATTACTACATGATGCGCACAGCAAAACAAGTATAGACTAGATCGCCTAATTTGGAACAAAACATCACATATCCGTTTATTTTGAAAATGGATTGAAATTTGCTACTCTCGAGTAGGTTAAAACACGGGTTTCGACGAATTGTTCCAACTCAAACAACCCAACCTTCACCCACAAGCATTCAAGCAGTTATATAATGTAAACAGTTACCCTCATGGTAAGCATGCTATCATGGCAGTCACTCACACACATGCAAGGATGCTAAAGCATAAAAGCTTACCTAGTACTCCGAGCCAAAACAAAAGCTAGTTAGTAATCAAATGCATGATCCTAGCTCATGTTAAGATGGTTAATGCAACACATGCAAAAATGCAACTAGAAATAGGCTCGGCTATTCTAAGATGGCATATGAGATGCAACAGATAGCATGTATTCAACTTGGAATTGAAAATACAATGCAGTTAGTATGATGCGCTAAGCCCGGTGCATGCAATACAAATGAATGATGTAAACATGCTATCATAAGTATGCTAATTGAAATATGCCTTAAATCTAACCATTGTAAGCGGTTAAATAAAAGGAAAAATAAATGGGGATTGGAAGACATGCATCACACACACGCACGCTTATTACAAATTCACCCTCTCTCGAAGGGACTGAAAAAATAATATAGGCCAAATGAATAATTAACTAATTACAAAAACTCTAATCAAATAACAAATTAATTGCAAAACAAAATCTAAGTACGAAAACTTAAAAGGCCGCCGCAGCTAGGCCCCAGAATGATGGGATGATGTATGCTCAGTTTGCCGCGCTCGGAAACTCGTTGCCATGCCACTTGTTGCCTCTGTTTGCACTGTTTCATGCCTTTGAAGACTGCAAAAGTCCTAAGGATGCTTCAGAATCACTCCCTGATCACTGTGGGATGTCACTGGCCAAGAAAAGTGGTCACCGGCCATAGAAAAGTGGTCATTGACCACAAATGAAGCTCTCAGCTAGAAATTTGTAGTCGGTTGGCACTCAATGTGGTCGGTCGACCATCCATTCCTGCAGAACCCTGTTTGACAGCAGTAGAGGACAGACAAGGCATGGCAATACATTTTCAAAGCAATGTTTGCATAACCAACCTCCCTATCATGTTATGAGCTCAAGGGAGCATGGTTCTCGACCCTTAGACCATCAATCACGCATTTTAATGCATGATGGCCAAAGAAGCCAAGTGTGCAACTCAATATGGAATGAAATGCACAAAACACATAAAGGGCCCCAACATCTATCATGATTGATCAAGAGGCAAGGGATGCACACACAATGCAATGCAACCTAGGCAAGCCAGCAAGCATGCAAATAACTCAAGTGTGCAACAAATCTAATGCAACATGAGCATGTTAGCATGCAATATGCAATAGGCATACAACCTAAACATGTGGACATGTATAGCATGCAACAACATGCAAAATGAAACAAGCATGCAACAACATGGTGAGATGGACTTACACTAACATGGGTAGCTCTCAAGCATGCCAAAATCAGTGGCCAATGGGATGCAACAACACATGGAAACATACATACAAGCATGCATGCACAAAGGCCTATCATCTAAGGCATAAAAGAAGCAACTTTTAAACACATTTAAAAGAGACTATTATGGGAAAATGGCAAGCACACTAACCTCTGAAATTATATGAAAGATGATGCCAAATCAACTAATCAAGACAAGCATAGCATGTTAATGGACTCAATGCTCAAAGCTAACAAGCAAGATTGAACCATAGCTATACAAAGCAAGTCATGCATGACCAAGACAACCAAAATCAGACCTCAAGCATGTCAAAACATAGACAAAAGCTTCTTGAAGCCAAGCCAAAAGCATGCTAAAATGACATGTTAAGGCATGATGCATACTAGGCTATTTCATGGGATTGCATGGCTAGTGTATGGAGCATGCAAAGACTAACCAAACCAAACCTAGACAGAGGTATGACATGGTAAAACAAGCCCAAGAACATGCTGAAATGGACACAACATAGGCTAGAATGACATGCTACTTCATGAAGCATACAAAGCTAGTGTGTGTGATTTACACTACAAGTGTGTTAACCATGCAAGAGCCGACCAAACCAACCCAAAAAAGATCTGAGGCATGTCAAAATAGTACCAAAAACCTCTTGAGATGGCCCCAAAAACAAGCTAAAAGACATGCTCAAACATGAGGCACTCAAAGCTAGTTTGCAAAATTTACACTACAGGTGTATAAACCATGCATAGAATGACCAAGATAGGAAAAAATAGTGGCATATGATAAAAAAGTAACCACAAATACCAGCTAAGACATGGCCAACATGAACTTAACAAAGGTGCTCACATATGAGGCAAATATGACAAGTATTGAAGACAACAAGGAGAGGGGATGGCCCTCTCCTTCTTAGGACCTCAAAACACCATCCCCACCACTGAAATCCGTCTGGATTTCAATGGTGAGAGGGCCAATACAAGGTGGTTCCGAAGCTCAACAAAGAAGGCTCAAAAAGAGGCCAAACAAGGCCTAAGAGGGGGTGGACGACCCCCAACACCAAAATGACCTTAAACAAACTTCAAAAGCATGCAAATACAATTTTTTTTTTTTTTTTTTTCAGTTTATGATGAAGCCCAAATATGCTTATAAGTAAGGCTAAAATATGGAACAAAATAAAGCCTAAAAAGGGAGAAAGTGTGCTCACCCTTGTAGCTCAGCAAAACAGCCACTTCTCTGGACCAAAACCAGCTCCTTAAGCCCTCTCAAGACCTTCCAAGAACCTTAGGTTGATGGTGGAAGGGTTAGGCTATGAGGTGGTGTGCAAAGGGCCAAGAACATTCACTCTTCTAAGCCTAAATGTAGAGATGCAAAGAGAGATATGTGTATAAGCCTTAGACAAATTTTTTGGAACCCTTGCAATAGAGAGGGAGGGCTTCCTCTTATAGAGAAACAAGAGGGTTCAAGCTTCTTGGAGAAGCTAAAAAAAAAGGTCCAAAAGGTTCAAGCTTCCTCAAGAAGCTAAAAACCAAGGGTTTAAAAGGTTCAAGCTTCCTCAAGAAACTAAAACAAGGGTTCAAAAGGTTCAAGCTTCCTCAAGAAGCTAAAACCAAGGGTTCAAAAGGTTCAAGCTTCCTCAAGAAGCTAAAACAAGGATTCAAAAGGTTCAAGCTTCCTCAAGAAGCTAGAAACCAAGGGTTCAAAAGGTTCAAGCTTCCTCAAAAAGCTAAAACAAGGGTTCCAAAGGTTCAAGCTTCCTTAAGAAGCTAAAAACCAAGGGTTCAAAAGGTTCAAGCTTCCTCAAGAAGCTAAAACAAGGGTTCAAAAGGGTCAAGTTCCCTCAAGAAAAGGTCTCGGCCAGAAAAAGTGGCCGATTGATAGAAACAATGGCCGGCCGACCAAAAACATTGCCGATCAGCCAACACTTTTGGCCGGTAGCAAGAAAACAGGGCCGGTGGCCTCAAGCCATGGCCGGTGATGTGTGGGGATGGCCAACAAGCCATTCCCTGCCCTCAGAAGCAAAAATACAAGTGTTTGGTGCACAAACAAGCACAAAACAAATAAGTCGAGAGGTCTTGAGGCAAGGCGCGTGGCCAAAACCTCCGAGAACTCAAGACGAACACGAACAGGGATGATCATCGAGTATTCAAACGATGACGTCCAAGTCTTAAGGACGGTCAAAAATGGGGTGCCTACAACTTTGTTCGGCGTTGTCACAAATGTCAGATCCATGCAAACCGCATGAACATTCCACCATCGAAGCTGTATAACATGACTTCGCCATGGCCATTTTTTAGTCTGGGGGATTGATGTGATCGGGGCTATTACTCCAAAAGGGTCCAACGGGCATGAGTTCATTCTGGTTGCGATAGACTATTTCACCAAGTGGGTTGAGGCCCAATCTTATGCGGTGTTAAAGGCTTCACATGTTGCAAAGTTCATCAGCAACAACATCATCTGTCGCTATGGGGTCCCGAACGAGATCATTTCAGATAATGGTTCCCACTTCAAGAAAAAAGTGATCGACTTGTTGGACAAGTACAACGTGGCTTTTCACAAGTCATCTACATATTGGTCGCAGACCAACGGAGCAGTTGAGGCCGCCAACAAGAACATCAAACACATTTTGCAGAAAATGGTGGAAACCTACCGGGACTGGCTAGATAAGTTTCCATTTGCTTTGTGGGGCTACCAGACTTCAATTAGAACTTCTACTGGGGCGACTCCGTATTCATTACTCTATGGGATGGAGGCCGTTCTACCTATCGAAATTGAGGTTCCGTCACTACGAGTACTGGCTGAGTGTCAGATAGCCGAGGCAGATTGGCAGCAGGGCCGATTCGAAGAACTCATGCTCTTTGACGAGAGCAGGCTGAAAGCACTGTACCATGTTCAGGGTTATCAACACAAAATCGCTAGGGCATTTAACAAGAAGGTTAAGTCCAGGAATTTGAAAGAAGGAGATTTGGTGCTCAAAGACAACTGAGCTCCCATCCACGACCCTAGGGGCAAGTTCAGACCTAATTGGACTAGTCCTTACATCATCAAGTCTATCTGGTCGGGTGGAGCTGTCGTTCTGATGGACCTAGATGGCCTAGAGTTCTCACAACCGATCAACAAGGACAAGTAGAAGAAATACTTTCCCTGAGCGGCTCGCTAGGATGAAAACCCAAAAGGGCGACCTAGGCAAAAGTTAGAGCATGAAAAATTTGAAACTATAAAAACTGAGCTCGCAAGGTTGAAAATCGGCAAAGGGCAGCCTTGGCAAAAGTTAGAGCGCAAAAGGAGAGCGTAAATACTCGAGTGAACCCGAGCCGAACTACGTAAGGCTTGATTCCCATCTTTGGGATACGTAGGCAACTTCATCTTGAAGTCCAGCCATAAACACTTCCCCAATCAACTTTGTCCATGTGATCATGTTTGGTCATCTTCGTCTATTCTGCATTCAAGAGCTCGCTTGTGATCTCTAGTACAATGCTATTTAGACTAGGGGCAACTTTCCAATTGATGGAATCAGGGGTTGTGCATCTCAGTGACAGATCTCGGGCGTGTCCAGTTTTGATCCATATTGAAAATGGTTTTGAAAAGTTTTAATAAAAGTTGATTTTGCTCAAATTAATCTTTTTACAACTTAGACCATTTTTTGACCAATCGGAAAATTTTCAGTACCACAACCTTCAATTTTATTGATTTCAATACAAAGTTCTCCTACTCTTGAATACAAATTGAAGTTGCTTTTTCATTACATTCATAAAGGAAACCTGAAAGTTCTGATTAAAAGCAAATAAATCCAGGCATAGTCAGGTGTTCCTGCGTCCCCTCCCAGAGCTGGTCGAAGCCTCTAATGCCAAGATGGGCCCAACTTGTGCCTCTTCATTGAACCAATCTATGCACTCGTCAGAAAGGATATAGCTGAAAGCAGGAGCGGGGGCCAGAAGCTCTCTCGTCCTCCACGCCGTGGCATACCGAGCTAGCTGCGTGCCTCGGACCAGAAATGTGGCATGATACTCAATCCCCTCTTCCGGGCAGGTCTGATCATGTCCGAACTAGCACCGGATCTGGAACAAAAAGTAAATGACATAGTGTATCATGCCAATCAACTGAATCCCGGGCTGACGGGTCATGCTGTAACTCATTGCCGGTAGATTGAGCCAGGGGTAGCGCCAAGTAATACAGTCTACGGACAAATTGCACATCCAGTTGTACCACCATCCCTCATCAGGGGCATCGACTAGACGTCGTCAGAAGAAATAGCCGCGAACTGAATATGCTGGACATGAGTCCACCACTCTCAACTTGTCCTTCAACCATACCTGTGGCGGGATGAAAAATGAGAGATTAAAGAATAGAGAGGTGTGTGTGCGTTGAAACAAAAAGTAAGAAAAGGGTTTTGAGAGAAAAACCGAGCCTGAAGACTGAGTGATGTGAGAAATATAAGTAAGATGGGGTGGGAAACACTACCTACAATAGTAGTGGGCTCCCTACAAACCTAGCCGTCTCCTGGTGATGAAAAGCATCCAGTCCCATCAATGTTTTGGCTAGCGTCATGGCAATGCAGCTTTTGCCCTCTTTCAAGCCCTCGGTAACCTCAATCAAACGAGTCCTAAACCCACCGGAGCCTGGGGCGAACAAGAAATGGGACAACATACACAGGCACAGTGTGTGTCACCGATAACCCTGCCAGCGATGGTCGCTGCGGTCATCGGCATCAGAAAACCGGCCAAGCAAGCTTGGAATGTCTAGCTCTCAGTCGCGAATCAATGATCGAGCGTCATGCAAAGTAAGGCCGCACATCCGTCCTAAGGCTTGGACATGGCCGAAGCGGAATTGAGGCAAGATTTCTTCATTACGCTCAAATTCCATTAAAGCTTGGAAATCCTCGAAAGTAGGGCACATCTCTTGTTCGCCGAAGCTGAAGACATGTTTCACCGGATTCCAAAATCTCACCGCGGCATAGAGGAACGGAAAACGCAGCGGGGTGCGACCCAACGTGAATAGTGCATTTATGCCGAAACTCTGAAAATTCAACTTATTCGAGCCATCTAAGTTGGCGATCCAAGTTGTGAGATTTTGGGCAAGAAACTCTTCCATTTCTTGCAAAGCAGTGTTGAAATGAAGAAAATTACGAAGTTGAGGCTTTTGTAGAAGATAAGGTGTTGAGTGGAAGACAAGTGTCAATATTCTGGTGGTTCTTGCCATTTTTGGCCGATCGGCCAAAAAGAGTGCCGGCCGACCACCATTTTTGGCCGATTGGCTAGTAATGATGGCCGATGGCCATTTCTTGTGGCCGATGACCTCTCCCTTTGGGCAATGGCCTTCTTTCTTATCCTCAGAGCTGTCCATTTTCTGAGGATGTTGAGAACTTGTGACTGGTTCCACTTCCAGTGCCTCTGGTGATGATTTTGCGAAGTCACGCCTATTTGCTTATCGAGTTGTTGTACATTTGCTTATCGAGTTATATCTCGTGTTCTTGAGTCCTTGTTTTGCTTATCGAGTTGTAGTTACATTTGGTTAGCTTGTCTAGCTCTTTGTTTTGCTTATCGAGTTGTTTTGTTGTTAGTTAGATCACTACCTGATCAATGCAATTCGAGTGTGTGGTTTTCAAAACAAAGTTCAATCTCATTTACATTGTTGTGTAATACGATGTGATGCGATGCATAAAACGTACAAATGCAACACTTTTTTCAACAAAAAGCTTGTTTCATTCTATCATCTTTTCAAGTACTTAGTTTTAAAAAAACCTGCCTGCGGCAGTACAATGTGCTCAAACTACCAGTAAAAAGAAAAGTAAAACAAAAAGGGAAAGCAACAAAATGACTGAACAAAGCTAAAAAGAGAAAAGCAGCAAATGTCTAGATCAACATCAATGGTCTCAAGCACGGGAATCTGTCCGGGTCCTTTTCCTGGACGAAGGTCCAGCAGCATCGTCGTCGGCTCCGACGTCTGAGTCCGAGCCCAAGCCATACCCAGTCTCATCCTCATATGAATCCACCTCTGCCTCAGACTCATCGTCGTCTGGAATCGGTGCCCGTGAGCTGCTCCTAACATGAGTACGCCCGACTTTGGTGCGGAGGTGTACTGTGGTCCCTTGCCCTGCTCCTCGAGCAGGTACAGAAGGCCCAGTTGGAGCACCTCTCGCAGCCGGAATCTGGAATGGGGCCTGAAAAGAACAAGTGACAAATGCATCAGTTATGCTATGCAAAACAGCGTATAAATACCGAATGCAGTGTATGAGTACAGTGTATGAATGCTATGAGTACCGTATCAACGTTGTGAGCAGTATATAGGTTATAGTGTATCAATGCCGTGAGTGGTACGTGAGTGCTGTGTATCGAATGCCTTACCGACTGTGGAACATCAGATTAGTATGGAACATATTATGCAAAGTTTGAGACTATGGTTGAAGGAACTTACCAGGATGCCGTAGATGATCAACAGGTCCAGGCTCCGCTGCAGCATCCCCATCACCGAGGCAGTCAGCTCCAGAGACTGGTGAGTGTACTCGATCGAAGCCTGCGAAAGTGTTGAAGGCATTAGTATTTTGCAAGATATCAAATGAATTGAAATGACTGTATAGAATGCAAAGTATAGCGGTGCATACTGGGGTTGAACCGTAAATTCTAGTAAGCTCATGATCAGTCGGAGGAGGAGCGATGGGTATCTGATAAGTCTCCCCACCCTACCCTCGGCATGTCATCATGGTAGGTAGTGCTGGCCACTCAGCTCCCCGCCCTTTTCAGGACCCACTCCTGCCACGGGCCCGAGCCGTCCTCGGTGCTCCTGCTTCGGCCGCTGGTGCTGTAGGTTTCTCTCTCTCAACTCGGCGAGCACCGGTCAGAGATGGCAACAGATAGGCCTGGATAAACTCGGTGTAGTCGCCCTCCTCTCGAAAGCGCCCCCAGTCCTAGCCGATCTTATAGTCCCTCATCTCCACTAGGGTATACTGCTCGGTATGCCTCATGTGGGTAAGAGGCACCTCCGTGACTACATGCTCTGGTAAGCCCAAGGTCTGGCGCAAGAAGCACTCGCCCAGATACTAAGCCCGACAGACCGGGCCTTCCAGCAGAATCCTGAATCGCACAGTCTCCTGAGCGCCCTCATACCGATCCCTCACCACGTCTGGCAACGGAGCCCAGGGCTGCTAGGTGATCTATAAATGATATAAAGTTTGTTATCTACTGTCATTGAAAGAATAATGTAAAGTGAAGCTTAAATGAACTATGAATTCTAAAATACCTCTGCAGTGGTACTGGTGTCGAAATATCGGCGAAAGAATATGAAAGGCTCCCATGGCCTCCGCTCGCATCTCACGTCGAAGCGGTGAGAGAATGGAACACCAAGGGGATCTCCTCATCTGGCACTGGGGCAAGTCTCAAGAACTAGGCATATACCCACAACTGCAGAATGTAACAGAGCGAACATCAGTATGCTTATCAGATAAAGCAGAATGTAGAATAAAGCAGAAATCACAAGACCGTGTGTTATGCAGTGTATTGTGCAGAGTGTACAGTGTGCAGTATACAGTCAGTGTAAAGAAGATTATATGTGTGCCGTGTGTGCAGTGTACAACCAGTGTGAAGCAGACTACATGTGTGCAGTGTATAGAGTACAGATAATGTAAAGCAGAAATGTAAAACAGAAAAAAGAAGATGTACCTCCCAAGCTCGCCAGTAGCCTTCGAGCAACTGTCTGCTGCATCAAGATGATGAGCTCATATATTCATAAAGCGTGGCCAGGCCTGCGCTACCCCAGTCATAGCGGCGGATCCTGGTCACATCCACCAGCGCGCTCAGCAGGTAGAGAGCGACAGTGTTCGCCTGGTCAGTGAAGAGCGTGGTCCCCAGTAGGAACATGATGAAGCCACGAGCATACTGCTCCTCCTTCTCCCGGGTAGTAGGCGCCTGGATTCGAAAGTGATCCTCGAACCATAAGTACCTTACAAACCCTGGTCGGGCAAGAGGTGGCTGAGTGCCAAGCAAGTATAGTTGAGCGGCGTCCCACTCGTCCATATCTGTATCAAAGGGGATCGGATCGCCCCCCACTCCACTGCCTGTGATCATGGAAAAGTCAAAGGAAGTCATCGTCATCTCCCCTGTGGCGGAAAGGTGGAAGGAGTCGGTGGTGTCCCATCACCTCTCCACCAAAGCAGCAAGAATGGGCCTGCTCGCAGTGAGGCGCGAGAGTCCCATGTAGAAAGTGCCAAAGCTGGCCTGGTCGACGATGCGGCAGACCGCATCGGGCAGCTCCATGTACCATCCCCGGGCGACGGTATTCCCATACCCCCGGAAGGCATGGGAATCTCCCTGTGATAAAAAAATAAGCAGATGCGATGCAGTATTAGATATGCAGTGTCTGAATGTGTTCAGAGTTGATAAAAATGCAGTGTGTGTGCATGTGCTCGAGATTATACAGATATTGGATGTTGGGTGTGCTCACAGTTGAACTACGGCATGTGATGTATCAGTGTATCTGGTTTAAGCAGTTAAAGAACAAGATTGACTATCGTAGTTATATGTTCTACATTGCGGAAAATGAAACAGAGGGAGAGCGTACCTCAGAAGCGCCGTAGGACAGGTGTGACTCCGGCTCCCGCAATAGAAGCTCCGATGGCGCACCCCTTGCATAGCTCCTAAAATGGCGGATGCCATCGGGAGGCAACACATGTATCGCCGGTCTGTAGGTCGCCGGATCAAACAGCCGGATGCGAAGAGGGAGGAGCTCCACCTCGGGGTCCACATCCATCTCCGGGGGAGTCCCGCCTCGTGGAACGTCATCCGCCATCTCAAAAGAAGTGTGAAAATGGCCGAGAATGTCAAAAATGGGCGAGAATGTAAAAAGTCAACCCAAAAGTCAACCCCGAGAGGGTGAAAAATGGGAGGAAAGGTCGAAGTGTGAAAAAGGCACGGAAACTGAGTAAACTCAGGGGGAAATAAGCCCCAAGTAGTGGAAACCAAGAAAGGGAGCACCGAAACCAAGATTTGTTTGGTTCAAAGTGTGCGAAACGGGAAGGGTTTCGCGAATCGAACAACGAAAATGGCTCAAAAACTCGGTAAAAACTCAAATCGAAGGTTGGGAAATCACCTAGAGAGAGAGATGAGGGATTTTCGAGCTAGGGTAAAGTGAAAATATAAGGTTTGGAACCTTATATTTAAAGACCCAAGGTGAATTGTCGAATCTGCCCCGAAACCGTCATTTTTGGCTGATCGGCCAAATCGTTAGCCGATCGGCTAAATATTTGGCCGATTACTTCATTTCATGGCCAATGGATGGCCGGTGGCCTCCTCTTGTGGCCGATGCACCTCTCACACCCTTGTTGGGGTCAGTTATGTTATTTGGAGCCTTCATCCCTCAAGACAGTGCAAAAAAGTGCACTTTTGAAGCTTAATCGGCCTCTGCGTTAACCTGGAACCGTGTCTTTTGTGTGCGATGCTCGGTACATGCAAGGTGTATCCTTTTCGTATCTTTTTGTATCTTGCGAGATTCGAAAATTGCTTTGAATATATCACATTACAATGTTTTGTCACGTTTGTCATAAGCGTAATGGGCTATACGCTGTTTCACTCTTGCATTGAACATACTTTGTCACGGAAGTTACTTGCATTGTTCTGCACGTTTATTTGCACTGTTACGCATTTCTTTAAGTTGCCCTGTTGCGCATTTCTTTAATTTGCGCTGTTACGCATGTTTTACTTGTGCTGTTACGCATGTTCCATTTGCGCTGTCACGCATGTTACTTGCATTGTTATGCACGTTTATTTGCGCTATTACGCATATTTTACTTGCGCTGTTACGCATGTTCCATTTGCACTGTCACGTATGTTACTTGCATTGTTATGCACATTTATTTGCGTTGTTACGCGTGTCTTGCTTGTGCTGTTGCGCATTCCTTTAATTTACGCTGTTACGCATGTTTTGCTTGTGCTGTTACGCACTTCATCTACTTGCGCTGTTACGCATGTTACTTGCATTGTTATGTACCCCTCACTTGTGCTGTCGCGCATGTTGCTCGCATTGTTATGCGCACACTTAGGTCACATTGTTATGCACCCCTCACTTGCGCTATCGCGCATGTTGCTCGCATTGTTATGCGTACACTTAGGTCGCATTGTTATGCACTCCTCACTGGCGTTGTTACGCATGTTTTACTTGCATTGTCATGCTTGCTTCAATTGCATTGTCATGCACCCCCCTTCCCTTTTTTTTACTCGCACTGTTACGCATGTTCTATTTACATTGTCATGCTCGTTTTACTTGCATTGTTATGTGTACACTTAGGTTGCATTGTCATGCCCCAGTAGATGTCCCCCGAACGCCCCGGGGAGGGTGCGACTCCCCCCCGTTCCGTTCGCTTGGCGGGTCTACTACAATTCAAGGACTCGAATGTCACGGTTCTTAATCTTGAACCAAAGAGTCCAAATCCGGCAAATCGTTTTGAGAAAACAGATTTTTTGAAAGAAGTGCCAAACATGGACTGCCTTGCCAGATACAGAGTTGCCACCTAAATATTTTTAAAATGGGGGAATTTAGGAAACGCTGACTCGGTGCCAAAGGCCACGTGTCCGTCATCACCAAAGTTGCCTCGGTTTGGGAACTTTGGTACGATTGGAGAAGGACAGCTATGAGCATCCCCTCTCGCCCGATCCGAAGATCGGCCTCTACTAACCATGATATCCAATTTTGAAAACATTATGTATTCTTATTCCGGTTATTAGCCTAGAATTACTATGTTATGCGCACAGCAAAGAAGTATAGACCAAATCGCCTAAATTGGAATAAAACATTACATGTTTGTTTTGAAAATGGTTTGCTACTCGCAAGTAGGCTAAAATGCAGATTTTGCCATCTTCAAGTGGGCTTTAGAAAAGATGGTTTTGCCACTGTCTAGTGGGCTTAAAACTCACAGTTTTAATGCATTATCCCAATATAAGCAACTCGACCTCCATCCACAGGCATTCAAGCAGTTATATCACATAAGCAGCTAGCCTCATAGTAATCATGCTATTATGGCAACACTCACACGCATGCGGTATGCTAAAGTGTAAAAACTTACCTAGCATTCCAAGCCAAAATAGAAACTAGTTAGTAATCATATGCATGATCCTAGTTCATGTTAAAAATGGCTAATGCCACACATGCAAAGATGTAATCTAAACATGGCATGTGGAATGCTACAAGTAATATGTATTCAATTTGGAATTGAAGCACGATGCAGTTTGTATGATGTGCCGAGCCCGATGCATGTAAGACAAATGTATGGATGCACACATGCACAACATAAGGTATGCTAATTTAAATATGCCCTAATCTACCATCATAAGTAGGTAAATAAAAGGGAAGAAAGACGTGGGGTTGGAAGACATACACACACTCACGCACACTTATTACAAATATGCCCTCACTCGGAGGGGACCAAAAGAATATACAGTCCAAATAACAAATTGCTAAATTAATTATTGCATAATTTCTAATTAATTAACAAATTGAATGCAGAAAGGAGATGGCCACAGCCTCGCTTCGGGCTGCGCTAATGATGCATACTCGAGTCCGACTCGCCTAGAAAACCCGCACCATGCCACTGCTGCCTCTGTTTACACTGCCCTGCCTCTCCAAAGACTGCCAAAGTCCTGGGACATGTTCCTTACACACTATAGAATACCATCGGCTGGAGGAAATGCCCGTCGGCCATGAGGAATGTCCATCGGCTGCTGATAAAGCTATCGGCCATTCATAAATGGCCGGTCGGCACTGTATGTTGCCGGTCGGCAAAAACTTCCTGCAGAAAACAGTTTTGACAGCAACAGAGGACAGGCAGTGTATGGCATGGAATTTCAAGCAAATGTGTGCATGGACACACTCCCTATCATGCAATGGACTCAAGGGAGCATGGCCCTCGACCCCCGGGCCATCAATCATGCATTTCAATGCATGATGGCCCAAAAGCCAAGTTAGAAACTTTGATATCAAATGAAATACAAGCACAAAACACATCAAAGAGCCCCAACCTCTATCATGATTAATCAAGAGGCAAGGGATGCATGATTAATGAAATGCAACCTAGGCATAGAGGCTAAGTATGCAACATGAACATGCAAATGAACAATGTATGCTAGGCGCGCAACCTAAACATGCAACAACACACAAGTATGCAACAACACACAAGGTGAGCATGCATCGACATGCAAAGGATGGTCTTACACTAACTTGGACAGCTCTCTACTAGGTCCAAAACAGTGGCCATAATGAGGCAAGTAAGGCAACACAATACATGGAATGCATGCACAATGCATTAACCAAACCTAAGGCACAAAAATGCAACTCTACCAAAGCATGGCAAGGGATGCAAGATGGCATACAAGCATGTGAATTTCGGTGCTGGAACACGATGCCAAATGGTCCCAAAACAGGGAAATATGTCACCCAATGCATGCTATAGGCCCCGAAACCCAAGATTAGGCACATGAAATGACTTACATCCATACAAAGCATGCATAATTTGAACATGGAGCATGAAGAAAGAAGCAAGACAGCCCTAAAAAAAGCATTTTTACAGTTCAAAGCATGGCCAAACAGTGAGCATAGATAGGGAAAAATCAGCATGCAAAAATGGCTCCGCAAGAGGGGTAGTGAGGCAAGTCACAGCTGCTGGTCTCAAAAACAGGAGGCCCCTTCTACAATGTTGGAGAGGGGCCAAAAATATGATGTTTTACAGTTTATGACAAGCCCCAAAAACAGATACAAGTATGGCCAAAGCATCATGCAAAATGAGGCCACCAAGAGGGCTATAACATGAAGTATACCAAGGATGTCTCAAACAGCCCTAGACCCTTAATGAAACATGAAGAGGGGGTCATTTTATGGCCATTTTGAGTTCGGACCAGAGTCCAAAAACAGCAGCTTCATAAGCTAATAAATCATGCAAAAATGGGGACCAAAGAGGGGTACAATGGCAAGTGATACATGGAGGTCCAAAACAATGGTAAGCCCCTCTTCAATGTTGAAGAAGGGATCAAAATAAGCCTATTCTCAGTTTACATCATGCTCCAAAAAAGATTACTCATAGGCCAAAAATACTACTCAAGAAAATGGCATACAAAGGGATAATGAAGGAAGTGCAAGATGGGGGTCCCAAACAGGATAAGACCCTTAATGAAAGATGAAATAAAGCTCAAAAAAATGACACTTTCAGTTTTGGTCGGAGCTCAAATGTGCAAGAAAATATGGCTTAGATATGAACCAAGAAAATGCTAGTTTAGGGGAAAAGTGTGCTTACCCTTGTAGACCAATAAACCAGCAGGTCTTAATCCAAGGAAATGAGCTCCTAGCCTCTGCAAATGGCCTCCAATGTACTGAAATGAAGTGTAGAGGTGTGGTGCTATGGATTGGTGAGGAAATGGCCCAAGAACAAGGGTATTTGATGGTTGAATGAGAGAGATATGGAGAGGGAGGTGAGATCTCTGGTTTTTGCTCAAAGATCCCAACCCTTTACAATGGAGGAGGAGAGCTCCTTATATAGAAAAATGGAGAGCCTCTAAGCTTATAAGACAAGCTAAAGAGAAAGGTTCAAGGGGAACAAGAGGGCCAAGGCTTATTAAGGAAGCCAAGACAGCTGGTAGGCTTTTTGAGGAAGCCAAGACAAGGGGTCAAGGCTTCCTCAAGAAGCCATGAGCAAAGGGTCCAAAAAAAAGGGGGCAAAGGCTCCAAATAGGCACACATATGCACGGGGAGCTGGGTCTGTGCATCCCAGCTGGCACAGCTGGCATGCACCATGCCTGCAAGAGTCAAAAGGGTCAAATCGGCCATGAAAAGAGGTCATCGGCCAAATAAATTCCCGGTCGGCACAATAAATTGCCGACCTGCAATTTGTACTGGCCGGTCGGCTAAATAGATTGCCGATGGGTGGCTGATGAGGTCAAAAAGTGCCGGTGGATATCCAGATTGAAGCCCCGGAAGTTAGCTTTCCAATGGCGCAAACCTTGCATTAAAATTCCTTTTGTGGGAAAAGTTATGCCCTTTTTGGTGAAGCCGCCCAGACTCGATCCAACCGGGATGATGCCCAACTTCAACCAATCATACCTCCCCCACTCGGACTTGGTTTTGAGAGATTCTTGAGTGAAAAATGAAGCCCCGGAAATATTCTTTCCAATGGTTATGGCCTCATAGCTTAACTCCAAGTGTATAGATAGATGAGCTTGATTTAGCGAGGACTGATCGACTCTCTTCTACGCAGATTCATGCCGAACCTCTTCTCTAACTTGTTTTCTCCCCTCTTCTCCTCTTCCCTTCAACTTCAAACCCCGAAGTAAGGTGTTTTGAAAGATTTTTCAAAGATTTCATCTCTCTTTCATTCATCTCCACTTTGTCCTTGCTCAGTTTACCGAAAAAGCGCACCATTTACTGAAATGCGAGCGTCGGAACATCGTGGGAATTTTATTTCAAAAATGTTTTGAAAGAGAGGGTTTTAAGGTCTCAAAACCATCCAAAATAATTTTGGTTCAAAATGGGGTGTGAAGTTGAGATTCGCCTCTCTCCTTGCCGAAGAAACTAAACCTGTGCCCTGCACACCTTTCTCCACCAAGTAAACCATCAGTAGTGCCCAAGTCTTGTGGGTGGTCAAAAATGGGGTGTCTACAGTTGCCCCTCTTTGGCAGAACTCGTAAGTCATAACAATGACGGGAGTGAGTGTCAAAGCCCAGAGACGACCCATTTTTGACGAGGCCGAAGGCTTGGACAAACAAAAATACAAATGAATAAGTGGTTGTGCCCGCAGGTTGTCTACGTATCCCTTTGTAAGGAATCAAACCAGCGTAGTTCATCAGCGGGATGCAAACGATATGCAGGAAGACTTTGATAATTGGACTTATACGCTATGCGAAGCCGGTTTGAAAATCCAAGATTTATGCAAAAACGGAGTGTGCACAAAACAATGTGATGCAGAGTGAATGCACAAAACAATGCTAAGGAGATGCACAAAATAGTGTGAAACAGATTGGAATGCACAAGATAGTGCTAACAAGATGCACAAAACAGTGCAATGCAAGAGTGAATGCACGAAACAGTGCTATACAGGTGCACAAGAGAGTGCGATGTGGCATAGATGCACAAAACAGTGCGATGCGCAAAATAGCGCGAATGAAATGTAATGCACCAACAAGTGCAGGTAAGGTGCGTAAGAAAGCGCGATGCAAGTTCAAAGCGAAAGATACAAGCATTTTCCTTTATGCAAGATGAGAGTATGTAATGCAATGCACAGGATAGTGCGATAAAATGCACGTGCAATGCAAGTAAAATGCTCAAAATAGTGCGATGCACAAAATAGCACGAGTGAAACAATGTAATGTACAAAACAGTGCGATGCGCAAGAAAGCGCGAAAGTGAATTGCACAGAACAGTGTGATACGCTAAACAGCGCGAGTGTAATGGAATGCACAAGATAGTGCGAGTGAGATATAGCATGTAAGTGCACAAGATAGTGCGATGCGCAAGAAAGCGCGAGTGCACAAGACAGTACGATGCGCTAAATAGCGCGATGCGTTAGACAACGCGAGTGCACAAGACAGTGCGAATGCACAAGATAGTGCGATGTGCTAAACAGCGCGATGCGTTAGACAACGCGAGTGCACAAGATAGTGCGAATGCACAAGGTAGTGCGATGCACTAAACAGCGCAATGCGTTAGACAACGCGAGTGCACAAGACAGTGCGAATGCACAAGGTAGTGCGATGCGCTAAACAGCGCGATACGTTAGACAACACGAGTGCACAAGACAGTGTGAATGCACAAGATAGTGCGATGAAATGCATCTTCTATGCAAGTATGGGGGCATTTTCCATGCAATTTTGAAAGCAAGCATATTTTATGCATGAATCATAACGATGCGCGGCACACATGCAACAACAGTGTATATAAAAGTTCATATTCTATGCAATAGAGGAGCATCAAATATGTACTCTGGTGTCTCCGATTTACCTCTCAGAGGGTTTTGCAACACACTCAGCTCGAAAAGGGTATACCCTGTTCATATTGGCAAGAGATAACATCTGCTGCTGCTTTAATTTCCATTCTGACTTGAAGCAGGCTTACACTTAAGGTAGAGGCGCACTCATACTTCGGTAGCATTGACAAGGCTTGAAGAGGTACATCCGGAGTACAATCACGGAATTTGCTGAAGGTGAAACACACTCAGATGCTTCAATTTTCCCTCTTTTCTTTTGCTTGGCAGTCCGGAACCATTATAGCTTCAGATAAGTCCTGGTTCTACTGTTCTCACACGACCTGGGTTGAACCCTGCAGTTTTTGAAAGAACAAATTTCTTTTTGCACAAATGTGGAGAATGGCACAGCACTCTGAGCACAAAACTATTTTATTTTTGAAATCGAGAGATGAGTTTTCGACCAGATATTGAGCCTACAACTGAACACAGCAAAACGACTCAACAAGGAAATAAAAGGCACACAACCTAGACACATCGAGACACGCTCGGAACGACTCAAAGCAAGAATTGAGACAAACAAAACAAAAGACACGACACACAGACGTATTACAAAGACGAGAGACCTCTCAATACACGAGGAGCCAATTTCTCCGGGTATTATTTCCCACCCTTTCTCATTTGTGATTCTCACATCACTCGGCCCTCAGGCTCGGTTTTTCTCTCAAAAACCCTTTTGCTCACCTTTTCTCTCATCGCACATCTCTCTATTCTTCAATCTCTCATTTTTCATCCCTCCCCTGGGTGGTTGGTGGATAAACAAGAAGTTGCGGGCTCTTGCCCCTAGCATTCAGATAGATTCTTCGTTTGTTCACAACAGTGAGATTCTTCCACAGAGGGGCTGCGCTACGATTGGGTGTGTAGCAAATCTGTGGCTGACATTGGTTGATGATGCCCTGCTGGGGAGTTTGGACGTGGTTAGATCTGTCCAGATGAGGGAATGGAATATCTGGCCCCATTCCAGTGCGTGCTTCGCACTTGGCTTGATACCTCGTTGTTTGGAGGATGAGAGAGCTTTCTGCCTTTTGTTGTTGACTTCAGTTGTGCCCTCTTCTGGCAGGTAGAGTGCCCTTCTTGGGGAGTATGTTGACAATGGGGAAAAGATAGGAAGCCTGACTCAACTATGCCCCTAGTTCATCATTTTGACCATTTTTTTTATTTTTGAGCTTTTGCTAAAGTAATTTTGACCGACATGAGAGTTAGATTAACATGTTTGTTCGATTTTTGATTCGAAAATCATGCAAGTTAGGTTATGAGCACTAAAAAATTTCCTTTTTCGGGTCCAAGAAATGGTCCAGTTTTTGAAAAAGATGGAACAATTTTCGAGAAAATAGTCAACTTCAGTAAAAATTCTCAAAAATTATTTTTGCAAACGGCCACTGCTGGGCAAGCATGAAACCTACTCTCGAGATGCACCACCTCGGATCTGAAGGAAAATTGCCCCTTGCTTGAAGAGAGCTGCATGGCAACGGAAAGTTGTCCCTTGTTTGAATGGTACCGCGGTGTATTGAATGGCAACGGAAAGTTGCCCCTTGTTTGAATGGCACCGCAGCGCATTGTAGGCAGTCCTCAGAGTGATGAACACAACCAAACCCTCGGATACAGTGAAGACAAAGACCAGAACCATCACCTGGACATAATCAAATTTGAAGTGTTTTGTGGCTGGACTTCAAAATGAAGTTGCCTACGTATCCCAAAGATGGGAATCAAGCCTTACGTAGTTCGGGGTTAAGGTACACTCGGGTATTAACCTCTCCTTTTTATGCTCTAACTTTTGCCAAGGCGCCTGTTGCAGGTTTTCGACCTTGCAAGCTTTGTTCTTCTTTCTTTTCAATTTTTTCATTTTTTCATTTTTTTTTCCTTTTCTTCTTCTTCTTTTTTTTTTTTTTTTTTTTTTTGCATTTTTCTTTTTTGTATATTTTTTGCATTTTTTTTTCTTTTTTTTTTCTTCTTTTCTTTTTTTTTGTAGTTTTCTCTTGCCCTAACTTTTGCCTGGGTCACCCTTCCGGGTTTTCGGCCCAGCGAGCCTCTCAAAGGGTAAAAGTGTAACAAGTCCATGCCAAATGGTTTTGAGATTGAAGCCCTCTGTATCCAGGAGAGTGGCTGTTATATTGATTTGCAGAAAGATCCACCTTTGGCTCTTCGAGCACATCGGATATTTTTTGGCCCCTAGTTCGAGGGATGCTTCTGATCTAGCTTTGCAAGCTTCTTTTGACGACATCTGATCCTCTTGATCTGACTTTGGTGCCTCTTGTTTGAGGGCTGCTTCAAATCTGGCCACACATGCCTCCCATCATGATTGTCCTTTGAACATTCTGAATCCAAGTTCAAGATTTGAAAGCAAAGGGGTTGAGTCTCGAGGCCGAGAGCGATCCTAAGCTGCACAATCTCAAGAGCGATTCCACCCATGTCTTCGCAGGACCGCGCAAAAACATTTTTTTTTTTTTGAAAGTTTTTAAGAAAGCGACAAATCGCTCGCGCTGAAGACAGTGTAGGACCAATCTGGATCAAAGCTAGGGTCATTCTCAGTACTCACACTAACAAGCATGATTTCATTCATTAAGGGCTTAGCACGCCTCTCTTTCTCTCAATTTGATCAAAGTTTTGCAAATCCCGAGGAATTCCTCCCTCTTTGTTTTCACCGCAGCGTTCAAAAAGGTTTTGAAAAACTTAGGTCAATGCAATAATTTCATGGCACAGAAAAGACAGAGTTCTTAGTCAAATACTGCCATCTCATTTAGAATTTCTGGCACAACTGGCACACGGCAGAAGCAAACACAAGAGTGTGAAAATCACTGCTGTTCCATTCAGATCTATTGGCATAACTGGCTCCAAGGCAGAAACAGACTCGAAAGGAAGCAAAAAGACAAACACAAAACAAGCAAGTGATGTCTGAGGTAACACCCCCGAAATCACCCGACTCTAACAAAACAGGACTGACTCGATACAAGAAGACAGACCCTGACTGACTCAGTATGAAAAGACTGGCTCAATACAAAATGACAAGACTGACCCAATACCTAAGTCAGAAAGTACAAAACTAGCATTCGTAAATGCTAAAAGCAGTGCGTGCCAAACGCCACATCCGGAGTAAATTGAGTGCCGCCCGCAGGTGGTTCATCCCCTGATCACATATTCGTACTATCCCCCAAGTTCACTGATCCAGTGGTGATAGACTTTACTGAGCTGGTGCGGCAATGACCTTGTTGTCAAACAAATCTTGTATTTCATGGCGAAGACGGAAACACTTATTGGTGACATGGCCGACCTGCTGATGAAAGGCACAGTACTTGGCCGAATCATGGGAGGAAGGAAGTCTATTTGGCAGTGGTCACAGCTCCAGGGGTTTCAGGTACCCCTTTTTAATCAGGACCCTCAAGGCCGCTGATAGAGACATGTTCAGTGGGGTGAATACCCTCTGGCCCCGAGGTAGATAGTCCGATGTTCGGGGGTTTGAAGAAGATGCGCCAACAAAGAGGTCGGCAGGTGCTAGCCGGGTTTGCTAATCTTTTTCGAGAGTAGGGTTAGAGCTGAAAGGAACATTCCTGACATGACGACCCTTCTCCCAGCTTGCCCCTTGATTCAAACTGCCCCCGACTTGAGTGGCGAAAGTGTCATCCACAGTTTTTGCCATAACTGCGAGGACTTGCTCTTCGTTCAATCCCTCAGCTTTCAAAGCCTCAACAGCCAACTGAAGATGTTCATGGGGACTAATGCTTGCCCCTGCCTTGCTCTTATCGCTGGCCTCCACTTTGCTAAGAGATTGGCCTTCTCCCAATGCAGCCCGTCCCAAGGTTAAGGAGCCTTTTGACATGAACTCCCTAGTATGTGATGCGGTTGATGACGGAGCCAAAACTCCAAAGGCCAGATCTGCCACAGTTCTCTAAAGATCTTCGATCATCCTCATTAGCTTAGAAGTAGTGGGTTCATGGGTTTGAGATGATTGGGGTTCAGATGCACCCATCATGCATAAGTCTAGGCTCTCTAGGATAAACACCTTTGGTTTGGGCAAATGGGCTGGGGTGATATATACGCTGGGGTCGTAAGGGACGGCCATTGTGTGGATTAGATTGAGATGTGGATGAGGTATTTGGTCATTGGGGTCTGAAGGTGGAGCTATCGTTTGGTTGTCAATGAGATTTTGGATCTCATGACGAAGGTGGTAGCAACGGTCGGTGCCATGACCGCGCTGCTGATGGTACATACAGTACTTGGAAGGGTTATGTCTGGCTGGGAGTGGGTTTGGAAGGGGTTGGGGTTCTAGGAGTTCTAGGTGCCCTTCTTCTCGCAGCTTTTTCAAAGCTTGAGAGAGACTCATGTAAAGAGGATGGAATTTTCGGGTTTGGGGCAGAGTTGAAGTGGTTGGTTTTTGGCCATTGAGGGAGGTGGTGATAGTACCTACTTCTGAGCATTTTACAGCTGTGCTACCATCAGTAGTAGCATTGGGACTGCGAGCAACATTCCTCTTCAAAGGCTCATTATCTTCTGCAAAGATCCCTTGTTTGATGGCATCCTCGATTTGAACCCCCATTTCATGACGGGCTGGAAAGGTAAACAGAGGTAGAACGACCATCTTTTGCAACAACTTGCCATGCAGATTCCGAACAATCATCCTGATCTGATCTTTGTCGGAAGGTTTTGTAGTCATCATTGAGGCCTTTGCTCTCCATCTCGTCACGAACTCTGAGAAACCCTCCTTTGGCCCTTGGCGGGTGACTTCAAGATCACGAGTGGTGACCTCAATCTGTGTGTTGTAGGAGTATTGATCACTGAAGGCCTCAGCCATCTCTTTCCAGTTCTGTTTCACAGAGTTCTCCAATTTCGCATACCAGATTGCGGCTATCCCAGACAGGGTTCGGCCGAATAGTGACAATTTCTGGGCTGTGGTCAAACCCATTGGTCTCAGAATATCAGAAAACAGGTGGAGGTGCACCGTTGGGTCTCCAGAACCATCGAATCGATCAATATGTGGCATCTTGAACCGATCCGGTAACGTCACCATTGAGTCGGTATAACCATCATCTATATCAGGAATAGAGTGAGCCCCCTGAGACTTTTTGAACAATTTCTCAAGCTTGCTCACTTTCAACGCTGTGGGGTCCGTCTTGAACTCAAAGGGGGAGTCTGGCAAGTTGATGGGTGTTTTAGATAGCTGGGGTAGAACCGGGGCGAAGCCGGCCCTGTTGGAATGTCCGTATCTGCCTGGACATCTGGTGTCTCCTCGGGTATCGGAACCCTTGGCGGGGGAGGAGCCTGGTGTGAAGTAGATACTCCAGTTTGCTGCTCTAGCCTAGCAATTGTCTCTACCTATTGGGCTATGACCATAGCCTGTTGCTTGGCGAATTCCGCTTGACGGACAACGTCTTGCTGCATGGCTTTCATACCATCCTGGAGTTGGCGCACCATCTCTTCCAGACTCGACATATTGTCCTGGTCTAACGGAGCAACTGGTATATCTGTGCCTGCTGTAAGTTCGGAAATCTCTACCCAACTGCTCAAAGATCACTGATCTGGTAGCTGTGGTACTGGTGGTCTATATCTGACTAGCCTTCTCTGGCCCTGATTACCCTTGAACTGAGCCTCTGACTTGACAAAGTCTATCAGCACAAATCCAATGTACCCGGGGGATAGTGGAGCCTTCTGAAGCTATAGTTCCAAGACTACTTAGCAAAAGAGAAAACAGACAGCATCTCAGCTCAACTTCACTGGAACGGATATGAGCAAAGCTGAACGACTGTATTCTATTACTGATCACTGTTCCCCGAAATCACTGCCCTAAATCTGAATCTGATACCCGCAGATATAACTGATTCTCAAAAACACTGATACTAGTGCCCTCAGGCCGGATACCCAGACTCCCAAACTGGTATATGCATTTCCTGTAGAGATACACTCTAAAAGCACATAGCAAGTAAAAGAGAGCCAAAACACCCCTATGTTGGGGTAGGGTTTCCCTGTCCTATTCTGTCAGGAGCTAGGGTTTCACTACACACGCTGCGGTTTCAAACAACCTAACATTGGGTAAGCAACCTGTCCTAGTTTGGAATGGTCACTATGGATTCTGAATATGCACTAGGTCGAATGGTCGAAAGGTGCCTCGGTAAAACCGGGGTTTGTGTTCCCATACTGGCAGAGCCCGCAACCTGTCAGCCTTATGGTCATGCCTTGACGAGACAAGCCTCCGGCAAACCGCTCAGGAATAGCATATGGCAAACACGGTGTCCTAGGCGCACCAATGCACATGCAATGCAAAGAAACACATAGATGAAATCAAAACAGGATATCACGAGTTCGAGTCAAGCTCTCTAAATCCCCAGCGGAGTCGCCAGAAACTGTAGACGTCCCCCGAACGCCCCAGGGAGGGTGCGACTCCCCCCCGTTCCGTTCGCTTGGCGGGTCTACTACAGTTCAAGGACTCAAATGTCACGGTTCTTAATCTTGAACCAAAGAGTCCAAATCCGGCAAATCGTTTTGAGAAAACATATCTTTTGAAAGAAGTGCCAAACATGGACTGCCTTGCTAGATACAGAGTCGCCACCTAAATATTTTTAAAATGGGGAAATTTAGGAAACCCTGACTCAGTGCCAAAGGCCACGTGTCCGTCATCACCAAAGTTGCCTCGACTCGGGAACTTGGGTACGATTGGGGAAGGTCAGCTATGAGCACCTCCTCTTGCCCGATCCGAAGATCGGCCTCTACTAACCATGATATCCAATTTTGAAAACATTATGTATTTTTATTCTAGTTATTAGCCTAGAATTACTATGTTATGCGCACAGCAAAGAAATATAGACCAAATCGCCTAAATTGGAATAAAACATTACATGTTTGTTTTGAAAATGGTTTGCTACTCGCAAGTAGGCTAAAATGCAGATTTTGCCATCTTCAAGTGGGCTTTAGAAAAGATGGTTTTGCCACTGTCTAGTGGGCTTAAAACTCACAATTTTAATGCATTATCCCAATTTAAGCAACTCGACCTCCATCCACAGGCATTCAAATAGTTATATCACATAAGCAGCTAGCCTCATGGTAATTATGCTATTATGGAAACACTCACACGCATGAGGTATGCTAAAGTGTAAAAACTTACCTAGTATTCCAAGCCAAACCAGAAACTAGTTAGTAATCATATGCATGATCCTAGTTCATGTTAAAAATGGCTAATGCCACACATGCAAAGATGCAATCTAGACAGGCTCGGCTATCCTAAACATGGCATGTGAAATGCTACAAGTAACATGTATTCAATTTGGAATTGAAGCACGATGCAGTTTGTATGATGTGCCGAGCCCGATGCATGTAAGACAAATGTATGGATGCACACATGCACAACATAAGGTATGCTAATTTAAATATGCCCTAATCTACCATCATAAGCAGGTAAATAAAAGGGAAGAAAGACGTGGGGTTGGAAGACATACACACACTCACGCACACTTATTACAAATATGCCCTCACTCGGAGGGACCAAAAGAATATACAGTCCAAATAACAAATTGCTAAATTAATTATTGCATAATTTCTAATTAATTAACAAATTGAATGCAGAAAGGAGGTGGCCACAACCCTGTCTCGGGATGCGCGAATGATGCATGCTCGAGTCTGACTTGCCCGGAAAACCCGCACCATGCCACTGCTGCCTCTGTTTACACTGCCCTGCCTCTCCAAAGACTGCCAAAGTCCTGGGACATGTTCCTTACACACTGTCGAATAACATCGGCTGGAGGAAATGCCCACCGGCCATGAGGAATGTCCATCGGCTGCTGATGAAGCTATCGGCCATTCATAAATGGCCGGTCGGCACTGTATGTTGCCGGTCGGTAGAAACTTCCTGCAGAAAACAGTTTTGACAGCAACAGAGGACAGGCAGTGTATGGCATGGAATTTCAAGCAAATGTGTGCATGGACACACTCCCTATCATGCAATGGACTCAAGAGAGCATGGCCCTCAACCCCTGGGCCATCAATCACGCATTTCAATGCATGATGGCCCAAAAGCCAAGTTAGCAACTTTGATATCAAATGAAATGCAAGCACAAAACACATCAAAGAGCCCCAACCTCTATCATGATTAATCAAGAGGCAAGGGATGCATGCTTAATGAAATGCAACCTAGGCATAGAGGCTAAGTATGCAACATGAACATGCAAATGAACAATGTATGCTAGGCGCGCAACCTAAACATGCAACAACACACAAGTATGCAACAACACACAAGGTGAGCATGCACCGACATGCAAAGGATGGTCTTACACTAACTTGGACAGCTCTCTACTAGGTCCGTAACAGTGGCCATAATGAGGCAAGTAAGGCAACACAATACATGGAATGCATGGACAATGCATTAACCAAACCTAAGGCACAAAAATGCAACTCTACCAAAGCATGGCAAGGGATGCAAGATGTCATACAAGCATGTGAATTTTGGCGCTGGAACACAATGCCAAATGGTCCCAAAACAGGGAAATATGTCACCCAATGCATGCTATAGGCCCCGAAACCCAAGATTAGGCATATGAAATGACTTACATCCATACAAAGCATGCATAATTTGAACATGGTGCATGAAGAAAGAAGCAAGACAGCCCTAAAACAAGCATTTTTACATCAAAGCATGGCCAAACAGTGAGCATAGATAGGGCAAAATCAGCAAGCAAAAATGGCTCCGCAAGAGGGGTAATGAGGCAAGTCACAGCTGCTGGTCTCAAACACAGGAGGCCCCTTCTATAATGTTGTAGAGGGGATAAAAATATGATGTTTTACAGTTTATGACAAGCCCCAAAAACAGATACAAGTATGGCCAATGCATCATGCAAAATGAGGCCACCAAGAGGGCTATAACATGAAGTATACCAAGGATGTCTCAAAAAGCCATAGACCCTTAATGAAACATGAATAGGGGTTCATTTTAGGGCCATTTTTAGTTTGGACCAGAGTCCAAAAACAGCAGCTTCATAAGCTAATAAATCATGCAAAAATGGGGACCAAAGAGGGGTACAATGGCAAGTGATACATGGAGGTCCCAAACAATGGTGAGCCCTTCTTAAATGTTGAATAAGGGATCAAAATAATCCTATTCTCAGTTTATATCATGCTCCAAAACAGATTACTCGTAGGCCAAAAATACTACTCAAGAAAATGGCATACAAAGGGATAATGAAGGAAGTACAAGATGGGGGTCCCAAACAGGATAAGACCCTTAATGAAAGATGAAATAGAGCTCAAAAAAATAACACTTTAAGTTTTGGTCGGAGCTCAAATGTGCAAGAAAATATGGCTTAGATATGAACCAAGAAAATGCTAGTTTAGGGGAAAAGTGTGCTTACCCTTGTAGACCAATAAACCAGCAGGTTTTGATCCAAGGAAATGAGCTCCTAGCCTCTTCAAATGGCCTCCAATGTACTGAAATGAAGTGTAGAGGTGTGGTGCTATGGATTGGTGAGGAAATGGCTCAAGAACAAGGGTATTTGATGGCTGAATGAGAGAGATATGGAGAGGGAGGTGAGATATATCAGATATATTTCTATATATCTCTGGTTTTTGCTCAAAAATCCCAACCCTTTACAATGGAGGAGGAGAGCTCCTTATATAGACAAATGGAGAGGCTCTAAGCTTATAAGACAAGCTAAAGAGAAAGGTTCAAGGGGAGCAACAGGGCCAAGGGTTATTAAGGAAGCCAAGATAGCTGGTAGGCTTCTTGAGGAAGCCAAGACAAGGGGTCAAGGCTTCCTCAAGAAGCCATGAGCAAAGGGTCCAAAAAAAAGGGGGCAAAGGCTCCAAATAGGCACACATATGCACGGGGAGCTGGGTCTGTGCATCCCAGCTGGCACAGCTAGCATGCACCATGCCTGCAAGAGTCAAAAGGGTCAAATCGGCCATGAAAAGAGGTCATCGGCCAAATAAATTGCCGGTCGGCACAATAAATTGCCGACCTGCAATTTGTACAGGCCGGTCGGCTAAATAGATTGCCGATGGGTGGCTGATGAGGTCAAAAAGTACTAGTGGATGTCCAAATTGAAGGCTCGGAAGTTAGCTTTCCAATGGCGCAAACCTTGCATTAAAATTTCTTCTGTGGAAAAAGTTATGCCCTTTTTGGTAAAGCCGCGCAAACTCGATCCAACCGGGATGATGCCCAACTTCAACCAATCATACCTCCCCCACCCGGACTTGGTTTTGAGAGATTCTTGAGTGAAAAATGAAGCCCTAGAAGTATTCTTTCCAATGGTTGTGGCCTCATAGCTTAACTCCAAGTGTATAGATAGATGAGCTTGATTTAGCGAGGACTGCTCGACTCTCTTCTACTTGGATTCATGCCGAACCTCTTCTCCAACTTATTTTCTCCCCTGTTCTCCTCTTCCCTTCAACTTCAAACCCCGAAGTAAGGTGTTTTGAAAGATTTTTCAAAGATTTCATCTCTCTTTCATTCATCTCCACTTTGTCCTTGCTCGGTTTTCTGAAAAGCGCACCATTTACCGAAATGTGAGCGTCGGAACATCGTGGGAATTTTATTTCAAAAACATTTTGAAAGAGAGGGTTTTAAGGTCTCAAAACCATCCAAAATAATTTTGGTTCAAAATGGGGTGTGAAGTTGAGATTCGCCTCTCTCCTTGCCAAAGAAACTGAACCTGCGCCCTGCACACCTTTCTCCACCAAGTAAACCATCAGTAGTGCCCAAGTCTTCTGGGTGGTCAAAAATGGTGTGTCTACAGCCCCCATCACTCGCGTTGTTACGTATGTTTTATTTGCATTGTCATGCTTTATTCCAAAGTTGCATTGTTATGCACAATTACTCGTGTTGTCACGCGTGTTGTTTGCGTTGTCACGCACACTTGTTGCATTGTCATGCACCCCTTACTTGCGTTGTCGCACACTTTTCACTTGCATTGCTATGCATGCTCCTAACGATTCTACCTGTTAAGTTTCTTTCTTTTGCAGGTACGATATTGTATGTACGGTTCATTTGAAGCTGGCAAGACCAGACGAACCGAACGGTATTGTATTCTCCGTGTGAGACGTAGTGAGAATTGTATAATTCTCTTACATCCTTTCTACATGGAATGCGGTTTGATGGTTATTGGCTTGCTTAGACTGTTGCATGTTATGCTTCATTACAGCTCTCTTTGCATGATCATGAGTTAGGTTCGGCATCGTGCATGTCATTTGCATCTTGCCCCCGCTTGCGGGTGCATCTCTTCGTTATCTTATATGCTTGTCTAAGTCTTCGGCCTTGTCAAAAATGGGTCGTCTCTGGGCTTTGACATTCACTCCCGTCATTTTTTATGACTTTCGAGTTCTGTCAAAGAGGGGCAACTGTAGACACCCCATTTTTGACCTTCTTCAAGACTTGGACGTCATTGTTTGAACACTCGATGATCATCCATGCTCGTGTTTGTTTTGAGTTCCCGAAGGACTCGGCTGTGCGCCTTGCCTTAAGATATCTCAACCTAACTGTTTTGTCCTTGGTTATGGACCAAGGGCTTGTGGTTTTTGCTTCTGATGGTATAGAGTGGCTTGTTAACCATCCCTGAAACCCATCGGCTAAGGCATGATGCCACCGGCCATGTTCTATTATCATCGGCCAAATGTTTAGCCGATCAGCACTATTTTTGGCCGGTCGGCACCTTGTTTTGGGCAATCGGCCATTTTTTCCGGCCGAACCCTTTCCGCTTGCTTTTAGCAGATATTTTGTGCCAGCTGAATTAGCTAGCATCCATAATTCACACCCTCCATACACATGTATGGAGGGATTTGCTTCCATTGCGTAGCTTCACTTAGAAGCTTTAGATTGGTTTTCTATAAGAGGGGAGCCTCCCCTCCCTTTCTAGAGGTTCAGCAAAATAGATATAGAGTTCATATATCCCTCTCTCTCTCTATATCTCTCTCTATATTTGTGTGTGTGTTGGTGCCTTAAAAGTGTATTTTGTTCATACTTTTGCACTCTAGCACCTAGTGGAACACCATCCTTTGGTTGTTGAGGCATTAGGAAGTTGGTTTTAGAGTTCTTGGGCTAGTTTTGATCCAAGGGGGGTGGCTGGAGTTGTGCTCTTGAAGGTGTTCTTCAAGGGTGAGCAACTAACCTTTTGTTTCCCCATTTTGGCATGAGCTTTTAGACCTATTTGCATATTGTTTCAAGCTTAGCTATAAACTAAAAAAAGTTCTGTTTTTATATGCTTAAGATGACTGTGTTAAGGTCTCTTTTGTGTTTGGGGTTGTCTACCCCCTCTTAGGCCTTGTTTGGCCTTATTTTTGTGGTTCTTGTGTGAGCTTCGGGACCACCTTGTTTTGGCCTTCTCACCACTGACATCCAGAGGATTTTTAGTGGTGGAGAAGTGGTTTTGGAGCCTTGAATAAGAGAGGGACACCCCCCTCTCCTTATGTCTCATATGCTTGTGTTAATGGCTCATAATGTTAGCATGTTTACTTAGCATGTCTTGGTTCCATTTCAGCACTTTTTAGTGACTTTTAGGACCTGCCTTAACTCTATTCCATGTTGGTTTGATAGCATCTTGCATGCTTCACATACTTGTAGAGTAATCTTGCATGTTTGCATAACATGCATCTTGTGTTTGGACCATCATTCTTGCACATTTTGGCTCAACTCAAAGGAGCTTTTAGTCATGTTTTACCATGTTTAAGCTCTGTCCAGTGTTGTTTGGATCACATGTGCAATGCTTTGTATAGCCACCATGCATTTTAGCTTGTAAGCTTTATGCCTTGAGTTCACTAGCATGATTTACTTGGTCATTTCAGTGATTTGGCATCACTTGTGATATTATTTTAGTCCATATAGCATGCTTGCACACTTACACTTATCACTCCTTTGATGTTTTGAAGAGTTGATGCCTTATGCCTCATGAATGGACCATTGTGCATGCCTCCATGATTAGGCCTCTAGGATGCCATTTCAATGTGTTTTTCGCCTTGTTCTAACATTTCATAACTTCAATTTTGGTCGCTTAAATCATGCCATGTTTGGTTGTAATAGGTGTAGTGCAATTGCCCCTTTTGGCCTTGTATGTGTCTTGTTTTGTGCTCACCTTCCTAGCATGTTTTGGCCTTATTCCATACATGTTTTAGCTTTGTTTTGGTCTGCCTTGGGACTGTTTTGGGTCACCTTGGCCCTTTGTGGCTTCGTTGATGTGGCCATAGTGTGATTCCCTTGGTAAACCTTAAGCTTCGAGCCTTCTTGCATGCTTTGCCCGAATTGTTTGAGTGGTTTGGCACCACTCCTTGCATGATTTCAGAGCTTATTGCATTGTCATATTCTCATGTTTATCAGACCTCGCTCGTGTTTGAGGATTGTGCATTGTTGCCTAGGCTATGGATCAATGTGTGTATATGTGTGTTTCGCCTTTTCGGTGCCTTAATTCATCACTTTGGCCACTGTTTTGGTATGGCCGAGGCCTATCCATTTTTACTATAAGTCCATGGATCATGCGGTTTGTGTATTGTTATATGCTTATCGCATTGCATGTTGTTGCATACTTATTGTTGGTATCATTGTCGCATGCCTATCACATTATATGTTTGCTTATCTAAGTTGCATAGTCATATTGCATACTTATGGTATATCATGTTGTTTACATGTTAGGTTGCATTGCATTGCATTTGCCGCACTCATGTTACTTTGCCTTGTATTCCCATATTGCATGGTACTTGGTCGCATGTATTGCATTGTGTTTGGTTTGGGGTGTCAAACCAAATACAAGGATTGAGGGACGTTTCGTACTTGAAGTGACGAAACGTGCCTCAATCCTTGGTCGCCGACGCTCTTGATCTAACATGATGGAGTGTGAGGCATTCATGTGTTTTGTGCATCCATTTCACATTAATGTGCACACTTGGCTCTTTTGGCCATCATGCATCGAAATGTATGATTAATGGCTCGAGGGTCGAGAACCATACTCCTTTGAGTTTTAAACATGATAAGAAGGGTGGTAGTGCAAACATTGCCTTGAAAATGCATTGTCATGCTCTGTTTGTCCTCTGCTGCAGCAAAACAACATTCTGCAGGAAGAGATGGTCGGTCGGCCATCTTCAGTGCCGACCGGCTATGCATCGTTGGCCGAGGCCCCCCAAAAATGGTGGACGACCACTATTCCTTGGCCGATGGCCCTATCTCTTGGCCGGTGACCTCCCACAACACCCAAGGAGTGGTTAAGAAGCATCCTTGAGACTTGCACAATTTTCAGAGATGCAGAGCAATGTAAAAAGAGGTAGCATTAGCATGGTGATAGATTTTCGAGCGAAGCCGAGCATGCATGCACTTGTCCCTCTTCCCAAGGCCTCTTACTGCTTTAGTAGCTTAATTAATTTGTTTAATTAGTTAAGTGGTTTTGTAATTAATTAATTAGCTTGTTAGTTAGTTGATTTGTATTATTTTTTCGGACTCTCCATCAAGAGGGTAAATTTTGTAATAACTGTGCGTGAGTGTGTGAATGTCTTCCAACCCCACGTCTTTCTCCCTTTTACTTACCTGCTTATGATGGTTAGTTCTAGGTCATGTTTTAATTAGCATTCCTACACTCACATGTTTGCATCCATTCATCTGTATTGCATGCACCGGGCTCGGCTCATCATACTAACTGTATTGTATTTCAATTTCAAGTTGAATACATGATTATCAAGTTACATCTCATATGCCATTTTAGAATAGCCGAGCCTATTTCTAGTTGCATGTGTTGCATTAGCCATCTTAACATAGCTAGGATCATGCATTGATTTCTAACTAGTTATTGTTTTGGTTCGGAGTACTAGGTAAGCTTTTATGCTTTAGCATCTTGCATGCGTGTGAATGTTGCCATGATAGCATGCTTACCATGAGGCTATGTGCTTATGTGATATAACTGCCTGAATGCCTGTGGGTGAAGGTTGGACTGCTTGAATTGGAACAATTCATCAAATGCGAATTTTAAGCCCACTTGAGAGTGGCAAAATCATGTTTTCTTAAGCCCACTTGAGGGTGGCAAAATCCACGTCTTAGCCTACTTGCAAGTAGCACCTTCAAACCATTTGCAAACAAACATGAGATGTCTTGTTCGAATTTAGGCGATCCAGTCTATACTTGTGTGTTGTGCGCATCACATAGTAATTCTAGGCTAATAACCGGAATAAGAACTCATGTGTTTTCAAAAATAAGATATCATGTTAGTAAAGGCCGATCCTTTGATCGGGCGAGCGGGAGTGCTCATAGATGACCTTCCCCAATCGTACCCAAGTTATCGAGCCGAGGCAACTTTGGTGATGACGGACACGTGGCCTTAGGCGCGAGTCAGGGTTTCCTAAATTTCCCCAAAATAAAATATTTAGGTGGCGACTTTGTATCTGGCAAAGCAGTCCATGTTTGGCACGTCTTTACAAAATCAATTTTCCAAAACGATTTGCCGGATTTGGACTCTTTGGTGATTTATCGGTCGTACATTGCACTTTGCGAGACTAGATTCAGAACCGTGACAATTTGAGTCCGAACTGTAGCATGAGGCCCTCCAGGGCGCGTCTACAATATATATATATATATAAAATAATGGCTTCTGAAATTAGAAATACTAGTTCTGATACTACTATTGTTCCTACTTCGACTCCTGTTCATGCAACAGTTCTGCTTAACCATGGCGAGAAACCGAAAAAGTTTAATGGAGCAAAGTTTAAAAGATGGCAACAAAAAAATGTTATTCTATATCACAACTTTAAATCTGGCAAGGTTCATCTATGAAGATGCTCCCGTTTTAAGTAAAAATGAGGCTGATCAGCAAATGATTGCTGTAGTGGAAGCATGGAAGAATGTTGATTTCTTGTGTATAAACTATATCCTTAATGGGCTGGACAACACTTTGTATAATGTGTATAGTCCATTGAAGACGACAAAAGAATTATGAGAATCTTTGGACAAAAAGTATAAGACAGAAGATGTTGGCGTAGAGAAATTTAATGCTGGTAAATTTCTTGAATACTTAATGGTAAAGTCTAAAATCGTCATCAGTCAAGTACAAGAACTTTAAGTGATATTTCATGGCATTTACGCTAAAGGAATGATTCTAAATGAGTCTTTCCAAGTGGCTGCTATCATTGAGAAGCTACTACCGTCATGGAAAGCTTTCAAAAATTATCTGAAGCATAGACGCAAAGAAATGTCGCTTGAAGACTTGATTGTAAGGTTAAGGATAGAAGAAGACAATCAGGCTTTTGAGAAGAAAGTAGGGGATTATCTTATGGAGGCTAGGGCTAATGTGGCGGAACAATCACAGGCAGAACAATCACAGATAACAAAGAAAAGAAAGCTTATTGGAAATGGACCTAATGGTGGTGATAATAAGAGGTTCAATGGAAAATGCTACAATTAGGGTATACAAAGGCACTATGCTAAGGATTGTCGCTGACCGCATAAGGGCAATGAGAACTCCAGTAAAAGGTCTTTTTAGGCCATCTTTTGGATGAAGTCTTTGAATTAAATCTATGTTGTTAAGCGAAAATAATTATAGTCTATTTTTGACAATGAACAGATACTCTACATATAGTTCTGTACTTTAGTTATTGGTTTTTAATAATATCATCTTCTTTATTCATATTTTGTGATATGAAATGATATGATTGTGATGTTATCACATAATTGTGACTTGTGTAGTCATAATTATTTTGAATCTTCTATTTCATAAATTTGCTTTGAAATTTTATGATTCAAGCACACCATAGTCAATAAATGATGGATATTATATACTAATTTATATCAGAATTGTGGAGGTGTATTGATATTTTCGTATGGTAATATCTCAATAAGAAAATTAATTTTTCTTAGAGTACTTAAAATATGGGGGTGTTTGGAGGATTTTACTAAAGAAACGGTTTCGATAGTCCACGAAAAATTACGAAAAATTTCAATTCTTTCTATAGGACAAAGTTGGAGTAAAAGAAAAAATTCTTTCATTAGCTCCTAAAGAACACCTATATCATTTGATTTGAAAATGGGAGTGACATAGAGTAACGATAAGTCTCGATGTAATCAAAGACTTAATGTCGTGGACATTTGCTTTTAGTTGTGAATATTGTCTAAGGATAATATAGTGGATCTACTAACTACTTAATGATATATAATTGAGAAGGTCAAACGAAAAATAACAGCCGCTAAACAAAAGGTTTGACCAAAGAGAAAATGAGGGAAAGTTCATCGAGAGGAATGTGATTAGAGTTTATTAATTTCAAGTCGCCCAACCTAGTTGATTGGAGATCCCAAGATATAGCTTCAAAGGGACAATCGAATTATGGATGACTCACCAAAAATCACTAAGAGAGTCTATCTCCTATCCATTCCTATAATGAGAGGGATATCTGCAACATGTGTTGTATGATGAGGACTTAGGGTAAGCTATGTTTTTAATGATCACTTATATCTTGAAAAACCTAGAGGGGTATCTTTCAAGAGGAGTATTTAAGAGACTCAAAATAAGGATCACCTATATGAGTGTGAAGGGGCCACTTCTATGAGAATTGATAAGGCTAAAATATTAAAAGCACTCATAAAATACCAAGATATGCCCAAGGCCAAAACGGGCACAACTGTGAGAATTAAGCTGTGTCTGAAGATATTCTGTGTGAATTCTATTGTCTTGGGTTACACAAACGGCTAAACAGGTCAAGGCATCACGTCCATTGATTAGCTAGTAAATCCGATAGTCTTTCACTAGGGAAGGTTCAAAGCCAAAAGCTACATATCCCCATTCAGAATATTTCCATTGAATTCTCTTTGAGTCTACATTGAGTCTTGCATACTTTTTCGTCATTTCATTCATGTAGGGGATTGTTGGAAAAATAGTTTGGAAACCATTAATAGGTGAATGAGAAATTGACTCCAAAGTGCACCATTTGAGTATAGTTTTAAGACAAAATTTATCTAATTTAAAATTAAATTTATTTGTTATATTTTTGGGTTCAAAATTAAACTAGATTAAATTTAAAATTTGAATTTGTTTGAAAGAACAGTCATATTTGTTCTTTGTACCTATTCCATGGAAGAGTTATGTTTCTGATAGAAAAGAGATGTGCCTTTTCATTGAAAAGTCACCATGACCTTTCGAAGAGCCACCAATTCACATATATAAATAAAACCCTATTGCATTCATTAAACATGTAATTCATCTTGTGTTACTTTCCTTTTGCACTCTGTCTTTTCTGTAAGAGAATTCTACACGGTGAAGGTTTGCCAGACTTGCCGTGGTAGTGCTGCTTCTGCAAGATTCGATCATTGTATCCTGTGAGAAGAATGTCCGATAAAAACTAGTGAGCACCATAGCGGAGGACGAATTTGTCTTAAGGAAATTATGTCTAACACAAACCTCGATAACATTTGGTTTTGTTTGAAGATTTTATAATCTGTTTGTAAGTTTTCTACATCTATGAGTATTTTTGGTTATATTTTGGTTTGGTTTTACCCAAATAATTAACATTATTTTTAAATTATTTTTTTTATATATATAATTTGGTAATATATTTGATGCAATGATTACGTGTTTCACACTGTACATATAAGAGATTGTTCTAACATATAATACATATATAAGAACGATTTATTGAGGTTGATTGGGATGCTAATATTGTCTCATTTCCCCTTAAACTCAAGGATGGATCTAGGGGGGAAGGGGCAACCGCACTCCTAAAAGAATTGAAAAATATAATATAATATACTAGAAAATTTAAAATAATTTAAAATTATAAGAGTTTGTATCCTCAAATATACTTTGGCACCCCAACAGTGATAATTCTGAATTCGTTCCACTCAAACATGGAACCATGGACTTCTTACCATAGCAGTAGGTCGCATTATAATTAAAGCAATAATGGAGGAAGAACATGGCTAACTTATAGCGTTTCTAGTTTAGACTTTATCCATTTTGTATTCTGGACTCGGATTTCATAACCTTGTATTGATGTTCATGTCTTTTCCCCCCTTATTCTTCCTTAAATTTGGCTTTGGGATTGTTGTGGTTATGTTTGGAACAGGTTGTTGCTTGTTTTCCCAACTCTTGTTGCCCAGAATTTTTCTCTTCCGCTCGATTGGCACTTCTTGCGCTCAAGCGGGCTTTGCAAACTCTCAGTATTTTTGCTGACCTACAAAATACTAGAAAAGTGCATTCTACGTTTTTGCGGTGTTTCCTACGCTCAAGCAGATGTGCGCTCAAGCAGACATTCTTACGCTCGAGCGATGTTCTTTTATCTGCAAAACTACTAGATGTGTGTATTCTGCGCTCAAGCGGGTGTGCGCTCAAGCAGACATTCTTACGCTCGAGTGATGTTCTTCTATGTGCAAAACTACTAGATGTGTGTATTCTACGCTCAAGAGCGGCCATTTCTTGCGCTTAAGCAAAACAACTTATTATGTCTGACGCTCGAGCATCGACTCTTGTGCTCGAGCGGATTGTGCGTATATCAGTTCACGGTAGCCTTATTTTACATAACTTTTTCATCTCTTTTTTCTCCAAAACCCTAGATCGGGACTCTCTCTCTATAAAACTCACATTCTCTCTACATTTCCACCTAGATCTGTTGGTTGCTCTACCCGTGGGCCTTCATTAAAAAGATAGAGCGTCTTTAGAGCTCTGTTTTGATCTGAGTAGAAATTGATTTCGGCGTCTTTAAAGTTCCTCCATTGTTGCTTTGGTCATCTAAGCTTGAGGTAAGGACTCTCTACACTATTTATGAGTTTTAACTTGATTATTTCTTGATATGTAGGAAACATTGGGTTTTTAGATGATTTTGACAAACCTAGGGTTTATGGTTTCAATTCTAAAGAAGGGCTTTATAGTGGATGCCTTAGAAAAGGTCATGGGGATGGACATGACATTGGGTTATGTTAAAATGGTTGATTTTTGGTGATTAAGACGAGATTGGGAAAAGATGAGTTTTGCCCGAAAATGGTCAAGTAATTATTTTGCATAAATGATGAAAGTGGAAATGAGAATATGAAATTAGATGAATGTTTATATAAATGGTGAAGTTGGATGTGTATCACCTCCCACCTATGGAAATTTGAATAATTTATCTGTTGAGAGCAATGTATATCTGTTTAGAAATATCTTTTTTAGGCTATCAATGGAGGATAGCTATGATTGTTGTAGAAGTTGCATGTTGATTAGGTAAATTAAAACTAATCTCTTATTGATTGTCATTGAATATGATTATGTTTAATATATTATACATGTATGATGTTTGGGAAGAGAAAGGGGATATACTCCATGATTGGGAGGAGAAAATGGGTGGACTCCATTAAACTAAGTTGGTATGCACGTCCAAGGTGAAAGTCCCAAAAATATTGTGTATATATAGGTGCCAATTCTAGCGGACGAAATTTTCGTAAAATGGCAAATTGAAGTGTTTATATGTAATACTTGTGTGGTAAGAAAACCACTGAGCTGTAGTCTCAGTTGGGTTGTCTGGTTAACAATGGATATGACTCATGAAATGAGTTGTATAAAATGGATTGGGGTATAATACTTGACGTAATATGGTTTTGAAAAGAGAGTTGCAAACGAGTTTATCTGTGAGCATCGGTCATGTGTATCATGTTTATAACCTTGTTAAATTTCATATATTATGCTAGATTGTTTTTGCTAGGCTTTGGCTTACCCTATTTGGTAAAACCATTTTCAGGTGGCACTGATATGCCTCCGTCGTGGCAGCAACTTAGGAGGATTGTAGAGCTGAGAGCTCATTTTTGTTTATTTTGTATTTACTTTTGTATAAGCCTAGGGCTTTATTTGTATTGAGCTTTTGACTCTTTTGTTGTAACCAAGTATCGTCTTGGAAAGTTGTAAGCTCGTAAGGCATTTATTTCATTAATCCTTTAGTTTGGTACCACATGCTATAGATTTAGGGTAGAGCTTGTGAATGTGTGCTACATGTGCCCTTTTTATAAATGGACTCTGATTAATGAAAGTCTAATACTCTGTTTATGTCATTTTGTATTAGTCTTTACTGTTGAATTATTGTATTATTTTCGAGGTGTTACAACTTTGTATCAAAGCATACCAAGTTTGAATACTTTGGGTACGTGAGAAGTGGTTAGTACCACAATGGGTTTGTCTCGCTTGTTAGAGACTCAAGTACGAATGATATGTGCTTATATGATAACATGTTTATGTGATTATATGGGTATGAGATTGAATTTCTAGAATGTTGATTAAGCTTACGTGTTTCTAGAAGTCCTATTAGAAGGGCACTTGATCATTGCTACTTCTAACCAGAACTCTAGCAACGTCGCAGGACGGTCATTATCCGGGAATAAAATGCATGTGTCTACATGACTATGTGCTCATGTAGAGTGAATTACTATTGTCCACTGCATTAGGACGTGAGTGAGTTAGCTTCAGCACATTTGTAAATGTGCTAATCTCTTTTGTTACCTTCATTAGGATGTCAGGACGTGGACGCGGCGGTGGTACGCGTGGTAGGCCTAGGAGGCATGAAGTGCCTTTGTCGGATGAAATTCTGGCATATAAATAAGGGGTTGGTCAGGCCAATGTGGCTGAACCAATTGGTTAACAGGCCATCGGCTTCTTAGCCCACGAAATGGCTAGAGCATTGCGAGAGTCTATGGATATTCTCAGAGCTAAAAATCAAGTCCAGGCCCAAGGAGTTGAGACAGGGTCGTCTTTCTTGAAACGGGAGTTTTTCTGGTCGAATCTGGTTAAGTTTGTAGGTGATCCTAAGGAGCCACTAAAGGCAGATGAGTGGTTAGAACAGAGAGTGAAAATGTTCAAGATGCTTGGCATCAAGGACGACCAGTTGCGAGTGACCTTGGCATCCTTCTAGCTGAAGAGAGATGCAGGTCAATGGTGGAAGTATACGCATGGGCGTATTGGGGTAACTTGGGAGGCTTTTGTCAGCGCCTTTCAAAACAAGTTTCTACCTCCTATGATTAGGGAGAAGTTTAGAGACCAGTTTTCCAAACTAGTATAGTTGAACACACCGATGGCCGAGTTTGAGACCACGTTCACTAGCCTCTCCAGGTTTTCACCGAAGTTAGTGGCAACAGAAGAACGCCATTGTTTGGAGTTTGAGAAAAGATTGAGGACTGGACTAATGTTCAAAGTAGCCAGTTCGATGATTAGAGATTATAGATACCTTGTGGAGGCGACGGCTCATCCTGAGACCGTGATGCAGATGGAGGAGGAGAGAATGAGGGGCTCTAAGAGAAGTTAGGATGTGTAGGGGAACAGTAAAAGGTAGAAGGGTTCTAACCCACAGCCGTCCCAGGGAGCTCAGTCGGGGTCTACTTCTCCAGTGCCTAGTCCGAGTTATGGGAGAGTTGGTCAGGGACACATTACTTATTTCAAATGTGGTCAGTTGGGCCACAAGTCTTCGACTTGCTCGCAGAGAGAAGGAGGGCAACGGTCTACACTATCTTCGGCTCGTTCTTAGAGCCAGAGTCAGAAGAGAGGCCAACCGCTCACTTGTTATTAGTGTGGGCAGGCAGGGCACATGAAGAGATTTTTCCCTCAGTTGGGTGGCACACCTGGTGTGTCTGGTTCGAGATAGACACAGAGCCACCAGCCGGCACAGTCAACTCAAGCCTCAAAGGCCAATTAGGGAACCTCTTCGGCTCAGTCAGTGCAGTAGGCCTATGCTCCAAAGGGAGAGTAGGTAGATCAGAGGCCAACAAGGCATGTGTATGCTGTTATCACGCCAAATCTAGTACCAGCACCTTCAGTAATGAGAGGTATCTTTTTATTTTGCAATTCAGTTGCTACTGTGTTGATTGATACGGGTGCATCCCACTCATTCATTTCGTCTGCATTTGCATCGATTTTGAGATTAGAGTTGGCTCAGTTAGCATCTCCTATCTATGTAGAGTTACCTATTGGTGGTGAGGTTGTTTTGAAGCAAGGGCGTCGGGGTTGTGACATAGAGGTTGCCGATCGCCAACTTTCTTTTGCATTTGTATTGATTGATATGTCTAGCTTTGATGTTATTTTGGGTGTGGACAGGTTGTCTTCTTATCCGGCTGTTATAGGTTGCTACCATCAGAGAGTTACTGTATGTACCTTGAGCGGTGATTGCTTTTACTTTTTAGGGGACTGGGTGGATAGAGTCTTATCACCGGTATATAATCCACCTGGGAGGAGTGAGCTTAGTTGCCTTCTTCCTAACTTCCTGGGTATTGAGTGTGATGAAGATCGAGTTAAGTTGCCAAGGGTAGTTTGTAGATACACAGATGTTTTTCAGGATGATCTTACCAGTTTACCACCTCATCAAGAGATCGAATTCTCTATTGACTTAGTGCCTGGTACGACACCGATTTCTATGGCACCATATAGATTTGCACCTGCCAAGTTAAGTGAGTTGAAGATTCAACTCCAGGAATTGTTAGATAAGGGTTTCATCCACCCTAGTACTTTGCTGTGAGGAGCACTGACTCTTTTTGCCAAAAAGAAACATGGTGCTTTGCGACTTTGTATAGATTATCAGAAGTTGAACTGGGTAACTATCAAGAACAAGTACCCAATGCCTCATATAGATGATTTATTTGATCAGTTGAAGGTGTCTTGTTGCTTTTCTAAGATAGACCTGAGATCGGGTTATCACCAATTGAGAGTGAGGGAGGAGGACATCCCAAAAATGGCATTCCGTACGCGGTATGGCCATTACGAGTTTCTAGTAATGCCCTTTAGGCTAACCAATGCACCAGTTGTGTTATGGACTTGATGAACCGAATCTTTCATGAGTTCCTAGATCGTTTTGTGGTCGTTTTTTGTGGATGACATCTTGATTTACTCACCCTCTGAGGAGGAACACTTGCAGGTAGTACTTTTGTTACTTAGAGCCCACAAACTGTACGCTAAGTTTGGGAAGTATGAATTCTGGCTGAGAAAAGTTAAGTTCTTAGGCCATGCGGTATCCAAGAAGGGGTGACTATAGATTCATCCAAGATAGAGGTAGTCCAAGATTGGGAACAACTTAAGAATGCTTTTGAGATTCGTAGTTTCTTGGGGTTGGCCTGGTATTACCATCGGTTTGTGAAGGATTTCTCTAGATTAGCCTCGTCATTGACTAGACTAATGAGGAAGGGAGTTAAGTTTGTATGGAATGAGATTTGTGAGAAGTCTTTCCAAAATCCTAAGGTTAGACTTACTACTAACCCAGTATTAATTATTCCAGAGAGGGTTTAGGCTATTCAGTATACTGTGATGCCTCACGGGAAGGTTTGGGTTGTGTTTTGATGCAAGAGGAGAATATAGTAGCCTATGGCTCACGGTGGTTGAAAACACATGAGAGGAACTACCCTACTCACGACCTAGAGTTAGCGGCGGTGATCTTTGCCCTGAAAATTTTGAGGCATTATCTATATGGCGAGAAGTTTGAAGTGTTTTCTGATCACAAAAGTCTGAAGTATTTATTTATACAGAAAGACTTAAAATTAAGGCAGAGGAGGTGGATGGAGTTCATAGACGATTATGACTTTGAGTTATAATATCACCTGGGAAAGGCAAATTTTGTGGCTGATGCCTTGAGTACGAAATCAATTAACAGTGTAGCTTGTATTGCCATCCGGGAATAGGAGATATTGGGTGCTATTGGGTAGTTTAACTTGTATCTTGGCGAGTCTATTGAGTCTGCCGCTTTGTTTTCGGTAGTTGTGCAACCCACACTTGTGAACTAAGTAATAGAAGCATAGAAGGGTGAGCTTGAGGCAAAATCCCTTCGGGAGAAGATCTCTACTGAGAAGGTAGAAAGAGCCTTGAATTTGTATCCCGACTTGAGTATGAGATACCATGACCGTTTGTTTGTACCGGAGTCTTGCCGAGAGGAAGTACTCTGAGAGTTTCACTATTCACACCTTGGGGTGCATCCGGGAGGCACAAAGATGTATCACGATCTTAGTTGCCAGTTTTGGTGAAGGGGTATGAAGAAGGATGTAGCCGTGTTTCTATCGAGGTGCCTTGCCAACAAGTGAAGGCCAAGCATTAAAGGCCAGCGGGTTTGTAGCAATCCTTGCCTATAGCCGAGTGGAAGTTGGAGCATGTCACAATGAATTTTGTTGTGGGCCTTCCAAGGACTCAATGGGGGTAGTGATGCCATTTGGGTGGTGGTTGACCGATTGACTAAGTTGGCACACTTTATACCAATGCACGTAAGTGACTCGGTAGATTTTCTTGCTAATCTGTATATTAGGGACATAGTGAGGTTGCACGGGGTCCCAGTGATGATTGTATTGGATAGAGATCCGTATTTTACGGCTCGGTTATGGCAAAGCCTACAGAGTGCCTTGGGCACTAAATTGACTTTTAGCACCATGTATCATCTTCAGACTGATGGGTAGTTCGAGCGTACTATTCAGATCCTTTAGGATATGCTTCGGGGTCATATACTTGACTTTAAAGGTTTGTAGGAGAGGCACTTGCCCTTAGTGGAGTTTCCCTATAACAATAGCTTCTAGTTGAGTATCGGTATAACACCGTTTGAAGCCTTGTATGACCAACCGCGTAGATCTTCTGTGTGTTGGGTCGAGGTGGGTGATACACAAATATTGGGCCCCCAGAGTTAGTTCGAGAAACGACAAAGAATGTTGCACTTATCCGTAAGAGGTTAGCAACAGTCTAGAGTCGCTAGAAAAGTTATGTCGACCATAGGAGGAGGCCCATATCCTTTGAGTTGAGAGATCATGTCTTCTTGAAGATATCACCTAAGAGGGGTTTGATGAGGTTTGGGAAGAGTGGGAAGTTATCCTCTCAATTTATTGGGCCTTTTGAGATCCTTGAGCGGATTGGAGAGGTAGCTTACCTTTTGGCCTTGCCACCATAACTTTTTGGGATTCATGATGTGTTTCATATTAGCAATCTTAGGAAGTATGAACTGGATCCATCGCACGTGTTGGATTGGACCGACCTAAAGGTGGATGAGGATGCCTCGTATGAGGAGAGACGGGTGAGAGTCTTGGATACCAGGGAACAATTCTTGCAAGGCAAGATGATTCCTTTGGTGAAAGTATTGTGGAAACATCACGGGATTGTGGAAGCAACTTGGGAACATAAGCTGGAAGTCCGTGAGAAGTATCCGGTTTGTTTGTTAGTATTTGAACATGTATTGTACTATTGTTATGTTAATGAAATATGTAAACATTATATATGTTTTGGATATATGAGAACATTGTATATATGTTGTGTATGTCTTGGAAAAATGAACTTGTTGTAAACATTGTAAATGTTTTGGGAAATGTGGATCTTACTTTCAATTTTGGAACTTGTGTATCGAGTTGATAAGACGGAATGACCGGAAAGTGGGTCACGATGATGGAATGAAATGGTTATCATTGTAGTAAATGGGTTTTAACTTAATTTTAAAACTTGATTTGAAATTTCGAGGACGAAATTCCTTGAGGGGGGGGGAGGGGGAGGTTATAGTGTTTCTGGTTTAGACTCTATCCATTTTGTATTCTAAACTTGGGTTTCATAACCTTATATGATTGTTCATGTCTTTTCCCCTTTATTCTTCCTTAAATTTGGCTTTGGGATTGTTGTGGTTGTGTTTAGAACAGGTTGGTTGTTCATTTAGAATTTTTCTCTTCCGCTCGAGCGACACTTCTTGTGCTCAAGCGGGCTTTGTAAGCTCTTAGTATTTTTGCAGACTTGCAAAATACTAGAAGAGTGTATTCTACACTTTCGCGGCATTGTCTACGCTCGAGCGAGTGTGTGCTCGAGCGACCATTCTTACACTCAAGCGATATTCTTCTATCTGCAAAACTACTAGATGTGTGTATTCTATGCTCGAGCGGCCATTTCTTGCGCTTGAGCGGAACAACTTATTGTGTCTGATGCTCGAGTGTCAACTCTTGCGTTCGAGTGGACTGTGCGTATATCAGTTCGTAGTAGCCTCATTTTTTTTTATCTCTTTTTCCCCAAAAACCGTAGATCGGAACTCTTTTCTCTCTAAAAATCACATTCTCTCTACATTTCCACCTAGATCCGTTGGTTGCTCTACCCGCGGGCCTTTGTTAAAAAGGTAAAGTGTCTCTAGAGCTCTGTTTTGATCTGAATAGAAGTTGATTTTGGCGTCTTTGAAGTTCCTCCGTTGTTGCTTTGGTCATCTAAGCTTGAGGTAGGGACTCTCTACACTCTCTATGAGTTTTACCTTGATTATTTCTTGATATGTGGGAATCATTGGGTTTTGAGGTGATTTTGACAAACCTAGGGTTTGGGGTTTCAATTCTAAAGAAGGGTTTTATAGTGGATGTCTTAGAAAATGTAACGCCCCGAAAATAATCCCGACGTGTATAATACATCTAGCACATTCATTAATTAAATGACAGTAATCCTTCCATCTTTACATGGTTAATAAACGAGTTTATACAAAGTTTCACACGCAAATTATACATTCATTGGTAAGAACACACATGAATCTATAACATGTGAAGCATATAGTCTCAAAATAAATAAAATGCCCGTATGGGCTACAACTTCCAAGGCTTAAGCCTGGTAATACAAAAGTGGCCTCTCGAACCCATACGAAAATAGCCCTTGGCTAGCAATTAATTCACAACAAAATAGAGATATATACTCTTCACAAATTATCCACGCCCTCAACTTGGCAGGATCACCACGTCCTTTCTTGCACCAAAATCTCATAGGGGTGAGCATAAAGCCCAGTAAAGAATTCTTATAAAGTATATACAGTTATGCAAACTCTCAATGAAAAATGCAAATGTCAATGCCATGTGATGCCATTTTTAGAAATAATTTCATTTCATGTCTCCTTGATGATCATCATGTTTCAATAAAAGTTTGCAATCTCAACAATTTATGAACTTCCAATTTTAATCAATAGGGGTGGTAAATACGACTCAGGTAATTCCTAGGTTAGTGTTTGCAAGTAGGCTCTACGAGCACTACCAATACCCCACTTTACCGGTTGCTAACCGGAAAGGAAGTGGTACCTCCTTCGCACGTGTTTTCGGTCTTTCACCCCAGACACTCAGGCCAACTTATCAATCTCATCTACACCTCCTAACCGGACTTACCAACGTATTTACTCCATACTCATTTCCGTTGTTTTCATTACCATATATATATTTCCTTTCTTGAAGTAAATGATTCCAATCTAAAACACAATGCATAATAATTAATTCAATGAGTATGCAATGCAATGAAAAATCCATGCCTCATAGCATTTCTCCAGTTTCAAATAGCTCGACAACAATACCAAACAAATACATCTCTCATTTCCTCTCTTCTATGTTATTTCGCAAAATAACCGTATGTCATCAACACACAACAACAATTCCTTATCATGCACAATTCTTAACAATTTAGTCTCTTCAAGACTACATGTGATGTTTTCAACATTAATCTCCAATGTTTATGATTCTCACAATCCATAGTGCACAACAATTTGTCATCTCACAACCATATATCATCATGTATTTAACAATAGTTTTTAAAACAAATTCTCTATTTCGATATACCAATAAAATTGCCATTTTACAAACCACATCATGAAGCTTACACTCATCTATTCTTTTAGCACAAGAAGAGTAAAAACACCATAGACATTTCCATACTTTCCAAAATCCCCAATTTCTAGGGTTTTTCATCATACATCAAATATTTCCATTTCCTTGGTGAAACCCTACCAAAATCATTTTTCTTGAGTTTAAAAAAAAAGGAAATAACCCTAGAATTAACAAAAGGGCTGAGATTTAAACCCATTCTCAAAACTCTCAACATTTTAGGTCTCAAAATAAAAATCAACATAAGATTTCAAGAAAAGCTTTTAAATCAACATCATTATAGCAAAACATGTATATATAATTCAAGAAATCCCTACCTCAAAGTTTTTGGAGAAGATGAGAGAAAAAACTCTAAAATCAAAAGATGAGAAATACTTGATTTTCCACCACACAAAATGAAGCTCTAGCCTTTGATCTCCAAGATTAATGATAGGAGATGACTCTACACCTAAGGGATTGCAAGGAAAACCAAAGAGTTTTGGTGTTTAGTGAGGGGTTTTAGAGAGAATGAGGAGAAAAATAATGTTTAGAGTAAGAGGGAAATGCCCAAAATGTGATACACACTCGGCCAAAAAGAGAAAAAAAATAGAGGTTCGGACTTCCCTGATTGCCGCACGTGCAGAGCCCATCTCCGCACGTGCGGCCCTCATCCCCGTACGTGCGGTGGTTCTCCCGCACCTCAGACCGCACCTGTCTTTTAGGCAGTGTGCAACTTTCCCAACTCATCATCTCCTGCACGTGTGGCCCCATCCCACATGTGTGGCCCTGGGCTCTTGCACATGCGGCCCTGGCCCAGCAGCTCATAAATATGTTCATTCACTCCCAGACACTCCGGACTCGGCCGTGCACCCTCCAAAGCAAGAGAAAAGTCAACATCAAAATAAACAAGAACAAGAACTTATTTGAGAAAGGCTTCCAGACATCGCGGACCCAATGAAAAAAAAAAAAAAAAAAGTGAAGTGACGCAAAAAGGAAACCGGGCATCACAGAAAAGGTTATGGGGATGGACATGACCTTGGTTTACGTTAAAATGGTTGATTTTTGGTGATTGAGATGAGATTTGGAAAAAGGAGAGTTTTGCACTAAAATGGCCAAGTAATTATTTTGCATAAATAATGAAATTGGAAATGGGAATATGAAATTAGATGAATGTTTATATAAATGGTAAAATTGGATATGTATCACCTCCCACCTATGGAAATTTGAATAATTTATTTGTTGAGATGATTGTATATCTATTTAAAAATATCTATTTTGGGCTATCAGTGGAGGATAGCTATGATTGTTGTGGAAGTTGCATGAGGATTATGTAAATTGAAACTAATCTCTTATTGATTGTCATTGAATATGACTGTGTTTAATACATTGTATATATATGGTGTTTGGGAGGAGAAATGAGAAGTACTCCATGTTTGGGAGGAGAAAGGGTTAGACTCTATTGAATTAAGTTGGTCTACGCGTCTAGGGTAAATGTCCCGAAAACATTGTATATACATGGGTGCCGATTCCAACGGACGAAATTTTCGTAAAATGGCAAATTGAAGTGTTTGTATATAATGGTTGTATGATAAGAAGACCACTGAGTTGTAGTCGTAGTTGGGTTGTTTGGTTAACAATGGATATGACTCATGAATTGAGAAGATATGAAATGACATGAAACAAGTTGATATAAAATGGATTGGGGTATAATACTTGACATAATATGGTTTTAGAAAGAGAGATGCAAACGAGTTTATCTTTGAGCATCGGTCATGTGTATCATGTTTATAACTTTGTTAAATTTCATATATTGTGCTAGATTGTTTCTGTTGGGTTTTGGCTCACCCTATTTGGGAAAACCTTTTTTAGGTGGTGGTGATATACCTCTGCCAAGGTAATAGCTTGGGAGGATTGTAGAGCTGAGAGCTCACTTTCATTTTATATATATATATATTTACTTTTGTACAAACTTAGAGCTTTATTGTATTGAACTTTTGACTCGTTTTGTTATAACTAAGTATCGTCTTGGAAAGTCGTAAGCCGATAGAGTATTTATTTCATTGATCCTTTAGTTTAGTACCACATGCTATAGATTTAGGGTAGAGGTTATGAATGTATTGTATGTACCCCTTTTGTAAATGGATTCTGATTAATAAAAGTCTATTACTCTATTTATGTCATTTTGTATTAGTCTTTACTGTTGAATTATTATATTATTTTCAAAGAACTACATAACTAACAGAGAAAGAACTTGGCTCCTTTTTAAAAAATAAAATTCGAATAATACAAAATTTCACTTAAATCATGTAATAATGGTGTGTTTTAAATGAAAAAAAATGATTTATGAACAAAATATTCATTCTTGAAACTCAATAATGTGATGATGAAAATATTTTAAAATTATAAGTCAAAATGATAAAAAATAAAAATAAAAATAAAATTAATTAGAGATAATAGGTCACGTCAAACTGCGTCATTTTATATGTAAATTTTATGAAAATTCTATTTAAGTATCAATATTGTATTTGAAAATACAAGTGTCAATCATCTTGCTTGGTCTAGAGTTTTTTTTTTTTTTTTTTAAATTAAATTTAGTTTTTTTATTATTTTTTAATGATTTTTTAAAAATATTTTAAGAATTTTTTTATTTTTTTATTTTTAGATACACCTAATCTAGATGCATTTAAAAAGTAATTGTTTGTATAAAACAAATTCAATAAATAACAAGAGTACCAAAATGCACTGAATTTTTATATTTTTTGGTATGCTTGTGTAATTATTGATTTTTTTCACAAATATTTTACTTTTTAGGTGCATAACTAAAGATTTTTTTAGTCGTAACAAAAATAATAAGTCACAACTAAATATCATTTATGACATAACCGAAAACTTCTTCAGCTGTAATCAAAATAATAATTGTAATAACTAATATCACAATGAGTCATAATTAAATCATAATTAAGAATAATCACCAAACATCATTTGAGATATAACCAAAGACCTCTCGATCATAACCAAAAATAAAAATCATAATAACCAAAGACCTCTCGATCATAACCAAAAATAAAAATCATAATGAGTCATAAAGAAATTATAATTAATACTGTAATGGGTTGTTACCAAAGATGATAATTGAACATATGATACCCACCCCAAAGAAGGGTGTGGATTATATATGCATGCTATTTATTTTTATTGAAAAGCAAAAAATGTTATGTATCATGAATTTGTGTCTCAATTTGTATACCAAAAACAAAGTGGATGGTGTAGATTATAATTGGCGAGATATAAATCACACTTAGAATACTTGTAATCCATTGAATATTTTTTCTAAGTACTTAGGTTGAAAAGAAGCGAAGTCCCTTTTAAAAAGGGAGAAATTATAAATCAATGATGCAGTAAAAAAATAATTACGGTAGATAAAATGTAACTCTCACATACAAAAATAATTTATACCAAGCACAAAAAGGACTTATATCATGTACACAAGAAATTTACGTCGCCATAAAAATATATATAATATTTTCACCGTCCACTTATAATCTATGGTATGTTGGAAAAATAATTACATTATATAGAATGCAACCCTGACATATAAATGAGTTACACCAAGTTAAAAAAAATAAATAAATAAACAAACAAGCAAACTTATACCCTACACACACAATTTACACCGCCATAAGAATCTATGTAATTCTCACGTACATGAATGACCTACAACAAGTACACACACAAAATAATAATATAAAACTTGCACTATGGATTTAAGAAATTTACACCATCATAAAAATCTATTGATGGAAGACAATTTTGACATACAAAACTTACACCATACATACACAAAATTTATGCCGTTATAAAAATAAAATAAAAAATTTCACTGTCTCATTCATTTGTAATTTCATTTTCATGACGGCAAGCAAGTTTAGAAGCAAGTGAATTTTGACTTACTTTTTGAAAAATTATTAATTAGTCTAGGATATGACGGGACTATATCCTCATCAATTACAAATTTGATATTTTTTTCATTCTTTAATTACTCAATATAAAATTATAAATTTTGTCTTTTCTATCAATGCTAAAAAGAAAAAAAAAAAAAAAAAAATCAATTGGACGTGCCCGGACCGACCAATAAATTCTCCTACGACTTTTCTGCGATGTACAATACTGAACTCCGTTTGTTTTGCCAATGCGAGGAAACTTCCAAACTATCATGATTCATGCCACCATTCCACTCCTGACTCCGTTTGTTTTGCCAATGCGAGGAAACTACCAAACTACCATGGTTCATGCCACCATTCCACTCCAATCCCGTCAAAAGCCTTTGTTTGCAATAAATTACTTTAATCATTTTTAATTTTTTAGTTAAAATATTAATTAAAAAAATTAATATATTTAGAATAATTTTTTAATTTTTTACAAAAAAAATATATAAAAAGTAAAGAGAAAAATAAATTTTTGACTTTTTAATATAAGTTGTTAGCTTTTTAAATTTTTAATAACCTTTTGACTTTTAAACTAAAAAATAATATTGTCAAACGAGACTTAATATATTATTTATTTTACTTTTTAAGCTAAGATAGCGGCTAAGAGCATTTTCTAATGCAGCTATTAAAGAAGTTATTAAAGTTATAATTTCGCAAGAGTGATAAAAAAAAAATAAAAAATAAATAAATAAATAAAAAAAGGGTTACTATTCTTCTTATCAATGATAGTAGATGTCATTTCTGTTTTCAAATTTGACATGTTGAATAGCAGGTCCCAAACATGCTACATTAGCAAATATTAATAGATTTTTTTACTTTACATTCAGTTGAAAAAACAGAATTCATTCAGTAAAAAGTCTCCCAAATTTCAGAATCAAATCCAAATTTCATAATCAAATCCAAATTTCAAATAAGTTGCGAAATTCACAAATTTTAGAAATAACGGAAAAAAATTTAGAACAAATCACACAAATTTCAGAATCAATTTAGAATAAATCAAACCGAAAAAATTAATGAAGAATCAATTTCTTAAATTTCAGAATTTTAAAATCACACAAATTTCAAAATCAATTTTAGAATCACACAAACAAATCACACAAATTTCAATTTCAAAATCACACAAATTTCAAAATCCATTTTACAAATTTATATAAATTTCATAAATGAATTTAGATGGCAAATACCTGGATCGACCTCTAGGACTTCTTCTTTATCGACTTGTAAGGCTCGTTCCCAAACCAATCGAGCTCCATCGAAGTCCAAACAATAATGTTCACCTAAACACTGGAGTTCCATTGAGAGAGAGAGAGAGAGAGAAGATCGGTTTCGGAGATCGAAGATCGGTGATCGGTTTGAGGACAACGAGAGAAAAATGCTCTTGAGATGAAAGACAGAGAAAGAGACATAGGCAGAGAGAAAACACACCATCTCAGCCGACTAGATTGAGAACAGAGAGAGAAAGAGAGAGAGAGAGAGAGAGAGAGAGGGAGAGAGATGCTCTTGAGATCAAAGAGAGATATAGAGAGAGATAGAGGGACACCATCTCTGCCAACTAGTTTGAAGACAGAGAGAGAGATAGAGAGAAAGATAGTATACTGGTTTTGGAGATCGAATAAAATTGTTCGATAATCAGTGATTGATTTGAGGACAGAGAGAGAAACACTCTTGAGCTCAAAGACGGAGACAGAAAGAGGAAGAAGACACTATCTCTCAGTCGACTGGTTTGAAGAGCCAGAAGAGAGAGAGAGAGAGAGAGAGAGAGAGAGAGAGGGCTTTTGTCTTGAAAATAATAAACATTCATTCTAGAGGATGATCTTAATCGTTGGATTGTTATGTAATCAACAGCTGAGATCTTGTTTAGTAATCAACCGCCAAGATCAGTCCAAGTATGCTATTTTGTTCATTAAAAATAAATAAATAAATAAAAACACAAGTGAAACAAAACCATAATGGCTATACTTAAACGGTCACATTTTTGAAAATTCTCAACAGCTACATTTTGGGAGGGGAGGGGGGAAGGGGAAAAAGGGGTCATATTTTATAATTTTATAAATACAAACCCTTTTTCTCAATTTCATTTCACAACAAACCTCCCAAATTACATTTTTATTTATAGTTTTTTCACATAATCACGATGAGAGGTTCATCAAAAACAAAAAGAAGAAAATCATTCACCATTGCTGAAAATGTGGCACTTTGTGTCACATTTCTGAAGATCCAATTGTTGGCGATTCGCAATCTTATGGTCACTTTTGGGAAAGAATTTATGAAAGTTATTGCTCACTTCAGAATAATCAGTCAAGAACATAAGTGTCTATCCAATCTCCTATGGATAACTGCATTCTCTTGAAAACGATAATAGTCGAAGTGTTGGTAATAATCTAACTGTTGATAATAATCCAATTGGCGAGGGTAGTGTCTTTGCAAGGGGTAAAAGGCATATGGGTAGGAAACCTACAAAAGAATTGCTTCAGAAAAGTGAAGCTGTTCAAGCTAAAGTCCACAAATATAAAAATTTGTTGGAGACATATAACCAACACCTTGCTGAGAAGGAAATAAAAAAAAGCTGAAGGAGAAGAAAAAAGTATTCAAGCGATGCAGGAGACGAAAGAATTGGAGATCAAAAAAGAAGAACATTTGCAGGAGATGAGAGAACTTGAGATCAAAAAGGAAGAACGTTTGATAATGATTATGAACGTTTTTCATTTGGACCCTCAAACGAAAGCGTATTATATATTGTGCAAAAATGAGATTTTCGTCTAGTGGTCCGCACATGTTAGCAACCCAAATTACTATTTTCCCTTGCCTCCATGATGAATAATTACGGAAAAATGTATTATTTATTTATTTATTTTGTAATGTCATTTATTTGTTATTTATTTTTCAATGTAATTTTGAGTATTTTTAATGTTTCAATGTAATTTTCTTTTTGCAATGTATTGTTGACTATTTTTTAGTATAATTTTAATTTTTCAATGTTATTATGAAAAATTAAATATATTATTGAAATGAAGGCAAAAAAGTTGCAAATGAAGACAATTTTATTAAAATAAAAAGACATTACATAACAGTAAGTGTCATTAAAAAGATAAAATAAAACTTAATCTTACTCTCCAGATCGAAACCACAAGTGTTCAATTAGATCATTACGAATTGCACTATGGGTTTCAGTAAATCTAATCCTTTGGCAATTCAGCATAAATTCAACATACTCCTGATTTGGATAACGTGACACTTGACATGGAGTATTAGTGCTATCAGTTTCTAATAGTACTGCACTGCATTCATTTTCTGGAGTATTACATTTGTCTTCAATGATCATATTGTGCAAAATAATACATGTTTTCATGATGTAGTACAGATCCTCATCACTCCAACCTCTTGCCGGAACTTTAACAATATTAAAACGTGCTTGAAGTACTCCAAATGCCCTTTCAATATCCTTTCGACATGCCTTTTGTATCCTTGCAAATAGTTGTCTCTTTAAACATTGAGGTTGAGATATTGTTTTCAAAATCGTTGCCCAACAAGGATGGATACCGTCAGCAAAATAATATCCCACAGTGTATGCGTGATTATTGATGTAGTTAGCAGCAGGGGCACGTCCTCTATTTAATTCAGAAAATAAAAGCGACCTGTCAAGAGCAGTAATATCATTCAAAAAGCTAGGCATGCCAAAGAAAGCATGCCAAATCCACAAGTTATAGGGAGCGACTGCCTCGAGTACAACTGTTTGTTTGTGGTAGTGTCCAATGTAAGCATCGACTTGGGCGGTTGGACATTTATCCCAATGCCAGTGCATACAATCCAAACTTCCTAACATTCCAGGAAACACACGTTGCTCTTCTACTTGCAATAATCTGAAGACATTTGACTCATTTGCGGATCTTAAGTAAATTCCTTCATAAATAGCAACAATCGTTTTGGTAAAGAAATTCAAGGCGGCAATTGCAATAGTTTCACCGATTCTAATGTACTCGTCTACAGCATTAGCAGGTATGCCGTATTGTAGGATCTAAAGTACAGTAGTCATCTTCTGTACACCGGATAATCCAAGAGCACTAGTGGCATCATGGGTTTGGATGCAGTACTCATTGACTTGTTGAATATCATGTAAGATACTACGAAATAATGATCGCCTCATTCGAAAACGTTTTCGAAAGTATTCTTCTAGGTAGACAAGATTATTTGCAAAGTAATCTCTATAAATTTGTTCATCACCTTTGACCCTCTCACGATTAATGTATCGACGACCACTTGTGGAACCAACATGTCTGCTTGGTTGGTTTGGGGTTTATGCTGTATTCTTTGTTATTGAACTGTTAACAGTTGCATCATCATTATATCATCATCAGATGATGATGATTCATAAAAATCTCCATTGAAGAAGGCTTTAGTGAAATTGTTCATTGTGGGTAGGTGAATATAAAAATTATAGAAAATTTTGTGGATGGTTATAGAGTGTTTAGAAGATATGAAATTTGTGGGTAAGTGAATATGAAAATTATTAAAAACCTTGTATTATAATTTATAAAGAAAATTGTGGGTGAATGAATGATGAGTAGTTGTTGGTAAGTGAATGGTGCTTAATAATGGATGGTTGTTGGGTAAGTAGTTGTTAGTGAATGAATGTTGTGCGAATGATGGATGATTGTTGGTGGGTGGTTGCTGGTAAATGAATACTGGGTGAATAATGGATGGTTGTTGGTCGGTAGTTGGTGATTGTTTATTTTTTAATGTAGTTAATAAATTTTTTAGTGGTATTTTTTTGGTGGGGTGAATTATATTTAAATTAATTTTTGGAAATTTTTTAATTTTTTTTTCATCTTTTATATTTGTCTTGTCGGGTATAATGTAAATATATATATATATATTTTACGAACAGTTGAAAAAAGGTCACAAAAGACAAAAAATAAACAAGAAAAAAAAATACTAAAAAACCTATATTCAAACAATACTTACAAATTTTGAGGGAAAGTTGGTTGAGATTTGCCAAAATAGCATGTGACCATTGGAGCACCATTGCTATAATTTGGCAAAATAGCACTATTCATTGCCAAATTATAACAATGGCAATGCTATTTTAGCAAACACTATTGGAGATGCTCTATAAAAAAGGCGTTCCAACGATAAATTCACTTTTTTAGCCATTCAAATACTTTGTTCATAAGAACAAGTGTTTCACAAACCAAACCTCTCTCTCTCTCTCTCTTTCTCTCTCTCTCTCTCTCTCTCTCTCATCTTGTTTATTATTGCCTGTTGGTCTCTCTCATCTTCTTTGTCACCGTCTCATCATCATCATCATCATCAGAAGCCAGATCTTCCCTATATACTAATTCAGTCGTGCTGTTGAGCCATGTTGATCCAACGCCGACTTGTGACCGTTGTTGTTGGTGGTGCTCCGATGTTTTTTTGATGAACTCCGATATGCATCTCTATAGGTCATCATGCTCCTTTCTTGAACCGTCCGACAAAGATTGAACTAGCTGTTTTGATTGTCGCCACCACTACCAACACAGATCTTGTGAGGCCCTAACCTTTGTAAAACCTATTAAGTCCTTGACTTTTGAATTCTTTTAATAATGACCCTCAAATCCTTATTTGTCTTCAATTTTAGTTATAGAGCCGAACATGCGTGCCAACCAAAAACTCGAAAACCATGATTGAACCCAGAGCTCAAGAATCATTTCCAAAACCCTAATAATAATTAAATTGATTTTCTAATTATATTTTACACACAAAAATCTTAGGTTTTCGGTTCTTAATATGATTCACCATTTAAGCCAAAATAAAGAAATTTTAACCGATTCGAATTTTTAAATCCTAATTAAATTAAATACTACACTTAATTAAATGTTCAAATTCACAAACTAAGATTTTAGCCCTCATATTTTTCTTGAATCACATTTTGACCCCAAACTAGTACCATTATATAAATATTTATACCTTAAATTTATTTTGTATACAAATATCTTCCAATTAGATACCGTTTGTACACAAAAATCAAGGAAAAATCCCCTCAACTCCACTCGACATGGGCCGGCCACCCCCTTGAATATACATATATTTACTTTGGAGACAAATTGCTTGATTTTAGGAAGAATATTTGACCAAGATACAAATGCATTATGTATATGTCTTGTACTTGTAACCAAGTTAGTTTACTTAAGCCCTGACCCTAACTAGATCATGTTTTGGTATACAATTAGGTTTCATAATCATCTTATATTCCATTGAATTCAAACTAAATTCAAAATATCCAATCAATTTCTAACCAAAGGGCACTTTGGACTTTTCACACCAATTTTGCTATAAATACACCAATTCTCTTTACACTTTTGAGCACAAAACACACTTACCCACTTACATATTCAGCTAAGAGGAAAGAGAGTGCAAGAGAGTGAGCTTGGTGAAGGAAAGGAGAGAGAGAAGGTTTTGTTAGCAATTCAACCAAGCCTCAAGTAAGCCACATTACCATCTCTCCTTCTAGTTCCTTTTTCAAATACATGTTATTAGAGGTTTAAAATCATATTTTTAGATTGTTGTAATGGTGTTCATGTGTACAAAGTTGATGAGTTGGGCTTTGATCATTCTTTTACTCATATTTTCCCTTAATAGATGCAAAACTACCTATTTCTTCCCATATCTCACATTATTTACAAAAGCACACCTTCTTTCTAAAAATCTAAGTTATTGATACATTATTTGGTATGTTTTCATCACAAAAAGAAGTGAAAAATTTCCCTTAGTTGGCCTCTTTTCTCATCTATCTTCTTATTTTGAGTATTATGCGTGAAAACCCAATTTTCACAACCAACTTTCAAAAATTCTAGAAACATGTAGAAAAATCTCCTAAACCTAAATTTTATGTCAAAAACTTCCTTAAAGAGTCAGATTTCAAGGAAAATTGATTTCATTAAAAAAATAGTGAGCGGTTTGCAAGAAATTCCAATTTTCGTAACGGTCAACGAATTTGGACAGCACTGGAGTGCTTCTTAAATAACTAAAAATCTAGAAAATACATTCCATTTTTGAAAAGTGTTCTGAAAACTAGATAAAATTCTCTACGAACCATAGAAAGTCCTAGTTTGGAAAATTTTGAAATGGTCCTTTTGAGTTTAATCTTTAAATGGTACTGAATCTAGAAATTTAGTTTTGTATTGGTATTCTAAGCTGTTGTCTTCATGAATATACTTATTAGCATATGATCATGTCTTGGTATGTTATTGCATGTGTTATAGTTATGTTCCTTATCTTCTTCATTTGATGACGCTCATGCTTATGTGGATATTACTATATTGTTAAGTTATTCTAATTTTAATTTAAGACATCTAACTCAATGGAAACCTTAATTGGGGTGGTATTGGATTTTCGATCACTTGAATAATGAAGAGATGATAATGTGTTATGTATAGATTGATGGAATGTGCTCCCTAATTAAAGGTTAAGTCTTCCACAAGCAGTTATTGCGTAAACCCTAGAATGGAATGGACAGATTCGAACTCTTTGCGGTGATTTGATTTGGTGAGATAAGGTTGGGTCTAGATGAGACATTCAGGAGGATAAACTTTTTTTTTTTTTTTTGGGTAAGGATAAGGTTGGATTCAAGATGATAAAAAAAAAAAATAAATTTCTTTTCGCCGTCCCTTTTGAGGTTCACTGATGGCGCTCTGCAATATGTAACCGTTGCAGGCATCCGTGGTAAGTTTTGCAAAGAAGCAAAAAAGGGAGTTTCGAATAATCCAGTGTCCAATTCTTGCGGTTGTGAGGATGAAATCTCCTTGGGAAATTTCTAGATTACTAACATCTAACCTTGTAATCTTTTATTATTGAATGATTATCATGCTTCATTATTTGCTTGATATAATTGCAATGATGTATTGGATTCGGAAAAAAAGACGAGGCGTGTGTGCGTTTATTGGGCATTCAAAACTCATGGCATTTCATGCTAGTTATTGAGGACTATTAGACCGGTCGAAGGCAAAGCTGAAGTATTTGAAGACGTACGGACACCCTATGAGAGTTAGGAACTAGTTTGTAAACACATTTGAGATTGTAAGTGATTAATTTTTTATTGTATTTAAGACACGATTTTGTAATTATTCTATATATCATTTGTAATCTATCATTATACTTCATCAACTCATGTAGGCCTTTCGTTAATACCCTGCAAAGATCTATCACAAAAGGTAGCTTTGCTATCTAAGGTGGTCAGACTCAGAAAGGAGACTATATTGACTCCTCCGACCTTCTTGGAATCTTATTTGGTTATTAACCAAATGACACATTAGTGATGCTTTCTTACTCTTTTAACCTTAGATAAATCCTGTATTTATTTGTTAATATATTCTCTGATTTTCCCGATTTTTAGGGCGTTGCAAATCTAAGATCGTCGACTACATAGATCTCAGATCTCAGATCTAAGCGTGGAGTATGGTTTTTCTAGTGTGAAAAATCTGAGATCGTCGTTGTACGGGGAGCAAATATTCAGGCAAGCCCGTACTCCTTTCTTCCAAGCTACTGTCTGTCCGATCGACCTACGAGCACAACGACAATGAGTTATCCGGCAGTGTGTGGCCAGAAAACCCCTCCGACGCTCAAGTTAGAACACACACAAGGGATAGATAGAGAGAAGGGAGGGTGTTTAGAGTTTGTGTATATCTCACCAAATGATTGTGTCCTCAGCATGGGGGGCGCAGACATGCTTATATACCTTCTACACCCTAAATCTACTCCCACTAGTCTCTCAACACGTGGTGCTACTATCCCATCTGTTAGCACAAATCTTGCTAAACACCACCTAACCAAACTGCTAGCCCACTCTACTGGGAGCTTGGCAGCCGGGCTGAAGCTTCTCGGCTATCAACGGCCATACTGTACAGCTAGCCAGAGCGCTCCACTCGCCGTACTCAATGACAATCGAGCTCAGTTGCATCCCGGTCATAGCCGAGCTCGGGACAGCTTGTGCTGGTTTAACCGTCGGCTTTCCTGCCGAGCTAACTCTTGAACCGTGGAACATCCACGCCTTTCCTGGCGCCGGACATCTCACTTGACCGGCTTCTATACCATGAAGCCAAGTAGCTCATTCCAACCATGCCTCGCCTTAACCAAGCAAATCCTTTCTGGACAGGGCTGCGCTACCTCGGTCCAATCTTGTTCGGCCCAAATCTGTCCGGCCGTTACCACGGCCCAATCCAGATCATAAATCTCCCTCTCAATTAACCCTTAATTCCGTTCACGCAAGCGTGACTGGGATTACCTATTCTGACCGGGGTAACACTTCCTCGATCCTCGATTTGTAATACGGTGACCGGGCTAGTTGACATGCCTGTCTTCAAAACTTGCCCAGTCGATGCCTCGATGCACCATCCTGTCTCTTTAGTACTGACGCCGCCGTCAATAGGGACATGTGTCGTGCGTTGATTGGCCTCAAGCAACCAAATATCACGTCCGTTCAGATTCAAATTTTTGGCGGTCCTCCTCCCTTATATACGCCATTTCCTTCCTCATTTCGTCTTTACTGATTTTCCTTCATCCTTGCTAATCCGGAGCTCCTATCCTTCCCTTCTTGCCATTACTGAATTTGTGTTCAAGGAAGAAGCCACTACCCTCCACTGGTAAGTTCGTCAACCCCTTTTATTGTTATTTCACTTGGTATTACGCATATTAGGGCACTACACCTGTAGGTTTGAGGACATAGGCACCCAAAATCGTCCCTAACCCTTCACTCTCCTTGCTGTTCTTCATTTTCTCTAATGAACACTGAAGATCTGGGGCGGACCGGGCTCCAGGTCTTCCTTTGATCCAAAAAACCATTAAGACCGAGAAAATGACCAGTTTGTCCCAACCTTAGCAGAAACCGAGGTAGCCAGAGGACTCGGCCACTCAACCGAGCTAACACCTGGTCCGCTTGAGCGACCGAGCTCCTTGGTTAGCCTTAACAACCGAGGTGGTTTGGCACTCTTTATGACCGAGCTAAAGTCAAGCTCGTTTTGTGCGACCGCGCTCCCACTTACAGTTGACATCCTTTTCCTGCAGAGTCCAAGGGGACCACTGACCAGATACCGAGGCTCTCAAAGACCGAGCAGCCATCAAAACACCAATCTGCCAAACCACTTCAGCCGAGCTAAACCAGCCGGTTACACATGGGGCGCTTCCGCTTCCTTGTTGATACTCTGGCTGCCCTGGCCGTGTTCCGGAAGGAATACGGTATCCCGGCCAATGTTCACTTAGAGCTCGCTGAGATTGAGACAACCCCTTGGGGCAGATTAGACCAGTGCCCCTTCACCGTGCTGTGTATAATTGAAGAAGGCCTCCGCTTCCCGGTCAACCCACTGACGACCGAATTCCTACGCCGCATCGGGCTAGCACCCACCCAAGTCTCAACCAACACCTACTGAATAATCAATGGCATGCACGAGCTAAATAACCGGCCAGGCACAAACTTAGGTTTAGCCGAGATACTGCGACAATATACCCTTGGGCACACCTGCGATGGCATCGCCTATTACTTAAAGATTAGGCCGGGCAAAGAAAAAATAGTGACCGGTACCCCAGATAAAGACTTGCATGATGACGACTTCTTCTGGGTGTCCGGCAACTATGAAACAGCCAACGTACCGGGCTGGTTCATTAGCAAGAATTTCGGTGAAACATGTAAGCCGTGCTAACCTGCTCAGTCAATTGCTTTTCTTCAATGTTCTGTACTTAGCCATTTTTCTGCTTTCCTTTGCAGCGATCCATGCCTTACAAGCCAACTACCGCTACCCTAACAAAGAAGCCATCCAGACCGTGCTCCACTACCGCCACGGGGATTGTAACGAGCTGCTCGACTACACTCCCACATACAGATACTCAGCTCCACGCCGGAGTAAGGTCACAGACTTTCTCCGTGCTCCATCGCCTCCTCCAGACCCAACACTACCGGACGTGTCCCTAATCCGGTTAACCGAAGAAGAAGAGATGGCAAAACGAAGTCGTATCAAGAACCTCCTCACAGCAACTTCCGCCGAGATATCGAGCGTTATCACCTGCTCTCCAGCTGTTGGTTAATCCAGTGGGGCCATGGTTGCGCTTGCGTCTCCAGCTGCCAGGCAACCCAGCCAAGACAACCGTCGGGCTGGCAAAAGGCCTCGCGCAGACCCCTCAACCGAGCTGGTTGAAAAGCTGACTACCGAGCAACCAGCCATCACGGTGGACCCGACACCGGCATGGCGACCGCAGCTCAAACACCGTGGTAAGGAGATCCCGGCAACAGCTTACATGAAGGGCAACAAAGAACATCTTCTCGCCTTTGACCTCTCCAAGGCCCTTCTCCTACTGAGCGACGTAGTCGGCAGCGACCATGTTCCAGACACTCGGTTGGTGAAGTCGGCCGTGAAGTCCATGACCAGGGTAAGAGTCTCAAACTTCTACTCAAATTTTCACAAGTGTTTGCACGGTTTCCTCTCTGATCAATCTTTCTTCTTGCAGGCCATCCAGAAGTAGCACTTGGTCATGGAGCGAATTCATCGACTGTGGCAGAAAGCGAATGACACTGCCAGCCAACTTCAAAGCCTTTAAACCGAGCTTGGGTGGGCCAAGTCTTCCCTTCAAATTGCAAATGCTGACAATGCGAAGTTGCTCGGCCAGCGTGGCTTTGCCGAGCAAGAGAGGGATGCACTCCGGGCCGAGCTAGATGCGCTCAAACAATCCCGGGAGAAGGAGCTGGAGGACGCCAATAATGCCAGCTTCAAAGAGGCCGAAGAGAGCTACACCAAGCAGGTGCACGCCACCCAAGATATCTACTTCAAGGCGGGTTGGAAGACTGCTTGTGAACAACTCGGCCAAGGACCCGGGACCGACATATTTGGCGCTCCCCCAGTTGTCTTCTTGCCGACATACCTGATTCCTTATGCCAACGACGTCTTTAGTGCACTACAGGCTGAGGCTGAGGCCGAGGCAGAAGGCGAAGAAGAAACCGAGGAAAATGCTGAGGTGGGAAACCGCCAAGAGCAGCCCCGATCAAACCGAGCCCGGCGTCCAAGACCAAACACCAACGGTCAACCTGGAGGCATCTGAGGACGAATTCGCTCACATTTCCTCCTTAGTCTAGTTTTCTTTTGTCTGAATATGTAATCGGGCTAAGATCCCCACCGTTTGAACTTATCTTTTCCATCAATGAAAAAAAGTTCTATTTTCATCAAGTATTTGTACGGTCTTTAAGTGAAATAACTTCAACTAAACAAAATACCTCCGCAAGACTAATCAGCTTGCTTAAATTATTTAACCGGAAAAGACACGTGTCTCTTCTTTATTCACAAATTAACCGGAGTAAAACATCTCGGTTTAAATAACAAGTTGGAGCAAGTCATCGACTTAACTAATCGGATTAAATCATCTCGGTTTGAAAATCAGAGTTGAGCATATCATCAACTTGTTAAATCGGAGAAAACATCTCGGTTTGAACATTAGAGTTGAGCGTGTCATCAACTCGTTCAACCGGAGTAAATCATCTCGGTCAAAATCTTAGAGTTGAGCAAATCATCAACTCATTAAACCGGAATAAATCATCTCGATAAAAATCTTAGAGTTGAGCAAATTATCAACTCGTTCAACAAGAGTAAACATCTCGGTTGGAAAATCAGAGTTGAGCATATCATCAACTCGTTCAACCAGAGTAAACATCTCGGTTGGAAAATCAGAGTTGAGCATATCATCAACTCATTTAACCGGAGTAAACATCTTGGTTGCAAACTAACAGTTAATTAACCGGACTAGACATCTTAGTTTTACACAGTTGAGCAAATCATCAACTCAATTAACCGGAGTAAACATCTCGGTTTTGATCTCAGAGTTGAGCAGATCATCAACTCATTCAACCGGAGTAAATCATCTCGGTTGGAAAATCAGAGTTGCGCATATCATCAACTCGCTCAACCGGAATAAACATCTTGGTTGGAACCTCATAATTCAAAAGCAACAATTAAAATGCTAAGGCGAAGAGGAGACACTTCTATATATTGACAAAAAGAATATTACATTCTGAAGTGTAAGGCAAAAAATTCCTTTGCACAAAAAGAAAAGAAAAGCTAAAAATAATACAGTTTGAGGTTGGCCGCATTCCATGGCCGGGGTATTCCTCTACCCTCCAGGTCCTCCAAGTGGTATGCCCCCTTGCCCGCCAGACAGGTTATCTTTTAGGGTCCTTCCCAGTTTGCCTCTAGTTTGCCTTCTCCTAGCACCAGGGTGTTGCCCATGACCTTCCTCAAGACCCAGTCGCCTACTTTGAACGGTCTGGGGTGCACTGTCTTGTTGTATTTTCTAGAAAGCTCTTGTTGGTAGGCGGCCACATGGATGAGAGCCTTTTCCTGACGTTCTTCCACTAGGTCCAATTCCAAGGCGATGGCTTCGGCATTCAGCTCGGGCTCAAAGCTTTCACTTCTGAGGGTGGGCATTCCAACTTCGAAAGGTATGACCGCCTCCATGCCATATGCCAAGGCAAAAGGAGTTTTCCCGGTAGATCGCCGCAGGGTGGTTCGGTATGCCCAAAGGACACTGGGAAGTTCCTCGGCCCATTTTTCCTTGGCTTTCTCAAGCCTTTTCTTTAACCCATCAAGAATGGTCTTGTTTGATGCTTCGGCTTGACCGTTGGACTGCAGATAAGCCGGAGTGGAGTTGTAGAATTCATTCTTCAAATCTTCACAAAATCCCCTGAATAGGCGACCGTCGAACTGGGTTCCGTTATCAGAGATCAGAGTTTTGGAGATGCCAAACTGCGTGACCACATTTTGCCAGACAAACAGTTTGATGTCTTTTTCCTTGATTGTCGCCAAAGGCTCAGCTTCAACCCATTTGGTGAAGTAGTCTGTGGCCGCGATGAAGAACTTCCGGTTGCCTGGTGCCGTTGAGAGTGGTCTCACTATATCTAGCCCTCACATCGCAAAAGGCCAAGGGCTAGTGAGGGGGAAAAGTTCCCTGGCCGGCTGGTGGATCTGGTGGGCAAACTTCTGGCACTTCTCACATTTGCGAACATACTTCTGTGCGTCGGCCTGCATCCACGGCCACCAGTAGCCTTGCGAAATAGCTCGGTAGGCCAGAGATCTGCCCCCTATGTGACTGCCGCAGATGCCTTCGTGAATTTCGTACAGGAAGGCTTCCACGTTGTTTGGATGCACGCACTTTAAATACGGACCGGTGAAAGACTTCTTGTATAAAGCGCCGGATGGAGAGAGCCAAAATCGCTCTGACTTCACCCGGACTTTATGTGCTACCTTCTTGTCTGCTAGAAGGGTCCGCTCTCTGAGAAAGAGGATAATAGGGTCTATCCAAGAAGGACCTAGCTCGGCGCAGAGTACTTCTGTCTGCTTGGCTTCCTCAATGCTGGGCCTCGGAAGGAATTCAATCAAGAGAGGGTTGGGAGAAGTGCTATCAACCATGGAAGCAAGGCCAGCCAACTCATCTGCTCGGCCGTTTTCTTCTCGGCCAACCTGTTGGACCCTTATTGCCTAGAAGCGCTTGATGTGGTCTCTAACCAGAGCTTGGTACTTCATCATTCTGTCATCCTTAGCATCATAAACCCTAGAAACTTGGTTAACCACAAGTTGGGAATCACTGTAAACCATTAGCTCAGACGCGTGCATCTGAAGTGCGCTCTTGAGTCTGGCCAGAAGCGCCTCGTACTCGGCCTCGTTGTTTGATGCAGGAAAACCAAGGGTGATAGAATGTTCGATAGTCAATCCATCTTGCAATATCAGGACTATGCCCAGTCCGGCACCGTAGCGGTTAGAAGCCCCATCTACAAAAAGTTTCCACATTTCCCCTACAAAGAGCTTCCAACATTCTGATGGGTCTTGGGAGGCCTGATGGTTGATGTTACCACGGCTGCTCGGCTGTTCGGCTTCGAGTTCTATGATGAGCGGTTCCACTTCAGCCCCCCTTGGCGATTCGGCGCCAGACTCAGCAAGCTGACTCATAATGCCCAAGTCCGTAGGCGAATCACCGAGTTGCGGTATTATGCCGGCTGCAGGTGATACCCAACTCCGTCATTACATCACCAAGCTGGGGTATCGTGCTAACTAAAGGTTCTTCGGTAGGGCGTGCAAGTTCCGCGTCGCCGACATCGCCGAGCTGTGCTATTTTGGTCGAGTCCATATTCACCTCCTAATTTGCCGCGGCAATATCCACTGGGCATATCGGATGAGTACCAGGTGTGAATTCAGCAACAAAGTCGGCCAATGTCTAGGCTTTGATGGCAGTTCGCGGCTGGAACTTAACCTCAAATTGGCCCAATTCGACTGCCCACTTGAGGATCCGACCGAAGAAATCCGCCCGTTCGAACAAAGGTTTTAAGGGGAAGTCGGTCAGAACGATGATTGTGTGGGCATGGAAATAATGCGCCAACTTCCTGGAGGCCATCATTAAAGCCAATGCAAGCTTCTCCAGCGGCAAGTATCTCGACTCTGCCAGTAGCATGGTTTTGCTGACGTAGAAAATTGGAAGATGTTTGATTCCCTCGAACCGGACAAGCACTGCACTGACTGCATGTTGAGAAACAACCAGATAAAGGTAGAGCTCCTCGCCGGGCTTCGGGGTAACCAACAATGGCGCTGAAGACAAATACTCCTTGAGCTCGGCCAAAGCCCAGTCACACTCTTCATCCTAGGAGAACTTTGATTTCAAAGCTTGAAAAAAGGGGCGGCAGCGATCTGATGACCGGCTTATAAATTGATTAAACGCGGCAGCCATTCTGGCCAGATGCTGCACGTCCTTAGCTGAGCTAGGCTGCTTTAATTCTTGCACGGCTCTAATTTGTGTGGGGTCTGCCTCGATGCCTCGGTTTGTGACTAGGAAGCCCAGAAATTTTCCGGATCCCACACCGAAGGCACACTTGGACGCATTCAAGCGTAGCTTGTGTTTTTTGAGGATGGCGAACATCTTGGCCAAGTCGGACAAATGGTCTCCTTGATGCCGGCTCTTAACCACCATATCATCAATATAAGCCTCCATTGTCCGGCCTAACAAGAGAGCGAACATCTTGGTCACCATTCTTTGGAAAGTGGCCCCAGCGTTCTTTAAACCAAAAGGCATGACCCTGTAGCAAAAAAGTCCCTTTGGAGTCGTGAAGGAGGTGATCTCTTGGTCGGGCCCATGCATGGCAATCTGATGGTAGCCGCAGTAGGCATCCAAGAAACTGAGCCTGTTATGTCCAGCCATTAAGTCCACAAGCTGGTTAATTCTAGGCAGAGGGAAGCTGTCTTTTGGGCAAGCTCGGTAGACGGCCTTATAGTCGACACAAACTCTCCACTTCCCATTCTTCTTTGGTACAACAACTGTGTTTGAAATCCACCAAGGGTAGTACACTTCCTGAATTGCTCGTGCCTTAAGCAAGTTCCTCATTTCCTCTGCAACTATCTCGGCGTGATGCAACGCCGATCTCCTTGTTCGCTGAATGACCGGCTTGGCTTCGGGGAAGACGTTGAGGTGATGACAAATAAAACTTGGATCGAGGCCGAGCATGTCGTAAGGCGACCATGCGAAGACTTCGATATTGGCCATCAAAAACTCAACCATCTCGGTTCTTTCTTGGGCGGTAAGGCTTGAGCCGAGCAAGAAGAACTTGTTCGGACTCTCTATATCAATTCGTACTTCCACCAATTCCTCGACGACTTTGTCCTCGGCCTTACTGCCCACATCGTCAAGGACTCCCCAGCCCTCCGGTCCCTCTATCATTTGGACGAAGCCTTTGGCAGCTCGGCTCCCGTTCACTGCCACGAAGCATTGCTTTGACATGACTTGATCGCCCCAGATCTCCTTGATTGCCCCCATAGCCGAGGGGAATCTCATCACCTGATGGTAGGTCGACGCTACGGCTTGCATAGCGTGAAGCCATCCCCTTCCAAGGATCAAGTTATAAGTAGATGGCACCCCCAACACCCAGAACTCCACTTGCTTGACCATGGATCCCGTTTTGACTGGCAGAATAATTTTTTCCAAAGGCCATTATGGTTGCTAGTTGAAACCGACCAGCGGCGAAGTCGCCGGAGCCAAGTCTGTGTCTCGGAGTTTGAGCTGTTTAAAGGCGTCGTAGTACATGATCCCGACCAAGCTTCCCTGATCGATCAAGATGCGCTTGACATCAAAGTCCTTGACGCGGAGTGTCACTACTAAGGCATCGTTGTGCAGTATCTGAATGAGCTCCAAATCCCTTGTAGAGAAACTAATCACGTCTTTTTCTTCGGTCTTCCCCCTCTTGATGGCAGGCTGGACTGACAAAACTTCCCTCATGTGTTCTGCTTTCTTAATCATGCCACGGAGCTCACACACACGCGCCGGCTCCATAATGCCGTGTATGACATTAACAACTCCTTGTGGGGGCGTGTCAAAGTCACCCGGTGCACGCTGATCAACCGGGGCTTGATGTGCCTTTACGCCCCTATCAATGTAAAGGTCCAAGTGTCTAGCTGCGACTAGCTCTTCCAAGTGTTTCCTCAAAGGCAAACAGTCCTCTGTCCGGTGGCCGCGCTCCCGGTGAAACGTGCAACGGTACCGCGGATTGAAGCCCTTCTGTGCGTCGCCTAACTTAGCAGGAAACCGGACATAATCCTCGTCATGGATTTCACTAAGTATGCAATAAATTGGAATCTTAAATACCATGGTGATGCTTGTCCTGGTCTTCAACCTTCTGTTTGCATCAGCTACGTCATCCCGGGGGTAGTCATCTCGGTCATTTCGACGACCCCTACCCCAGTTTTTGCGATTTGAGCCACGGTCTGATTCCTCAGCGCGATCGTTTGAACGATTGGCTTCTTGTCCGACCGCGTGTACCTTGCCAGCCGACCTCTTATCTGTTGCTACCGGAGTTGCCTTTGCGGTAGATGCTGCCGTATCATCCTCTACTCGGATGTACTCATTGATGCGCTGCATTAGCTAGCCCATGGACGTTGGCTGGTGCATTGTAAGCGAGTCCCGCAGTCTACGTCTGACCGGGAGACCACGTTTATACTGTGTGATTGTAAGGTTGACGGGGCAATCCAGGATCTCGTTGAAGGTTTCCCAGTATCTGGAGTTGTATGCCTTGAGCGTGTCACTCGACTCCATCTTGACACTGAGAAGGTGGTCAACTTCCTTTGGCGTCTTGGTGTTGGTTTTGAAGCGTGTCACAAAGGCTTCTGCCAACTGATGCCACTTTTCTATGCTCCCCTCCGGTAGCCTCTCAAACCATTTCAAACCCAGCTCACCCAAACTCGACGGGAAGATAAGGCATATAAGGGCATCATTTCTCCTATGTCTGGCCATGACCTGTCGGAAGTGGCTTACATGCATATAGGGATCGGTCTTTCCATCATAGAGCGTGAACTTTGGCTGGTGGAACCCTGCCGAAAGCGGTGTTGTTTCTATCTCCAGGGAGAAAGGGGTGGCGCTCAGCCTTGCCAAGTTTGTGTCTAAAAGGAGAGGCGCAGCTGGGCGGGGTGGAGGCATTCTGACCTCTTCACTGGCGTGTCCTCCATAGGACAACCCCTAGAACGCTGGCACTCTCTGAGCTTCCCGCCGGCGAGCCCGTTCCCTCAAGACTGGCTGCAAGTCCTCCGAGCAAGCTGAATAGGAATACCTCGACGTCGTCTCCGGACATGAGGGTTGATAAGTGCTGTCTTGCGCGCTGGACCTCTATACATGCGCGTCGGAATCTCCAACCTTGTAACTTCTGGTGATAGAAATGGATGGAGTGTGTCGCTGGCTCTGACTGCTTGAACGGCGGTGTTGGATGCGCTCACTGTGGTCTCCCACTCCAGCTACACCCTTCCCTTTGACATCCCTCTTAAGATCCTCCATCTCCGCCGCCATTCTCCGGATGATGGCGTCTTGGTCCTTGAGCTTGTGCTCCAAACACCGGGCGTGCGATTCTCTCCACCGCTGGTGTCCATCTGGACTCCGTGAGTGACCATAGCTCCTTCCGCACTTATCCCGCGCATCTTGCGTGTGTCCTCTAGGAGAAGTCTCCAGGTCTGCCATAGGAGGGATGGCGGGATGTCCTTCTCTCCGTCTACCTGACTTTGGGGTAACTCTGTCGATGGCAGACAACGGAATATAGCCGTTGTTCGCCATGGAGGGCAATCAGATGAGCCTGGAAGACAAGGTTTTGTCTGTCAACTTCTCATAGACGGCGCCAATTGTACGGGGAGCAAATATTCAGGCAAGCCCGTACTCCTTTCTTCCAAGCTACTGTCTGTCTGAGCTACCCGGCGGTGTGTGGCCGGAAAACCCCTCCGACGCTCAAGTTAGAACACACACAGGGGATAGATAGAGAGAAGGGAGGGTGTTTAGAGTTTGTGTATATCTCACCAAATGATCGTGTCCTCAGCATGGGGGCCGCAGACATGCTTATATACCTTCTGCGCCCCAAATCTACTCCCACTAGTCTCTCAACACGTGGTGCTGCTATCCCATCTATCAGTACAAATCTTGCTAAACACCACCTAACCAAACTGCTAGCCCACTCTACTAGGAGCTCGGCAGCCGGACTGAAGCTTCTCGGCTATCAATGGCCATACTGTACAGCTAGCCAGAGCGCTCCGCTCACCGTACTCAATGATGACCGAGCTCGGTTGCATCCCGGTCATAGCCGAGCTCGGGACAGCTCATGCTGGTTTAACCGTCAGCTTTCTTGTCGAGCTAACTCTTGAACCGTGGAACATCCACGCCTTTCCTGGCGCCGGACATCTCACTTGACCGGCTTCTATACCATAAAGCCAAGTAGCTCAGTCCAACTACGCCTCGCCTTAACCAAGCAAATCCTTTCTGGACAGGGCCGCGCTACCTCGGCCCAATCTTGTTCGGCCCAAATCTGTCCGGCCATTACCACGGCCCAATCCAGATCATAAATCTCCTTCTCAGTCGGCTACACAGATCTCAGATCTAAGTGTAAAGTATAGTTTTCCTAGTGAAAAAATCTTAGATCTAATATCTGAAACTCACCAACACGTACACATACACACACACACACTCACACACCTATATATATATACAAAGATCTCATTGCTCTCTCTCTCTCTCTCTCTCTCTCTCTTCCTCTCTCTTCATCATCAATCTTCAATCTTCCAGTTAATCATTCTTGGACATCATTAAAGAAATTGTCTTTATTTCAAGTATGGTTACTTATGGATTTTATTTACAATCTTGATCTCTTATTTTGAGTCCTGAGTTCGATTTCTTTAAAGTTTCCGATTCATTTGTGCTGAAAGAAAGCTAGGATTCACAAGATGTCGCCGATTTGTTGAAATCCATCTCTTTAATAGATAATAGTGAATGGAAAAAAAAAAAAAAAACAAAAACAAAACAAAAAAAAAAACAAAACAAAACAAAAAATTTGACCTCAGATCTTTTGTTTTTTTTTTTTTTTTAATTATTTATTATCACATCTCAAATCATTGTTGAAAATATGACATAAATGACCTCTTATGATACAGATCTGTTAAAAATGCCACTGCTATTTCAACAGATAGATCTAGATCTGTTGTTGATTGTTGTTGCTATTGATGATGATGATAATGATGATGATGATTGTAGACACCTCATTTTTGACCAACCTTAAGACTAAGACGTCACTGATTGAGCGCTTGGTGATGTTGCATATTGTGCTCGTTCTGAGGTTACGGAGTCATGGCTGCGAGTCTTGCCTCTGAACTTCCAAACTCTTTTGTGCCTTGCCTCGGTTTGCGAACCAGGCCCTATTTTCTCTATTTTCTCTTCCCGAAGGGAGGGAGAGGTCTCGTAGATCACCTCTCAGTGGCCGTAGGCTACGTTTCATGGTCGTAGACCATTTTTTTTCCCATTTGGAACCCAGTTTCCGGTTTTCAGAGCCGTCGGCCGTGTGTCTCAATTCGGGACCGCTTAACTACCTCTGTTTGCTCCGGTTTTTGGCACACACCTTGTTTCCTCCCTTTTGAGGGACACTATGGCCGGAGAGACCAACTTCGTGGTCGAACGCCACTTCCAGTGCCTAACAGCCTGTTTTTGAGGCCCCGAACTGCGTGTTTTGACCCCCGAACCTTCGTTTTGTATCCGTCTTGGTCCATTTTTGGCAGGGACCTTATTTTCATTGTTAGAAAGATTGCAGGAGGATGGGAGGCTAGCAATTTTTTTCTAAAAAACCAGTTTTATTTCTTCATCGCTCTTTATCGCCCGTTTTCTTCATTAGGAAGCTGGTGTTTCCCACTCCCGGGCCACTTTTTCTAACTTTCCACCACATCATTGTGTTGTACACACCTGGGAGGCCACCAATATGGGTAGGCCAGCCAGCAATTGTTCTTGATCCTTTTGAACCCCTCTAAAAAGCTGATTTTTCTCTCTCCTGGTTCACATTTTCTAGGTTTTGACCATACAGCTGTGTTGCACTCATCTGGGAGGCCACCTTTTAAGGGTGGCCGACCAGCAATTCTTTTGACCCTTTTGACCCCTGGTCGGCCGACCAGGGGAGGTGGCCGACCGGCCACTTGGCCCTTTTGAACTTGGCCGGCCATGTTTCTCTCTCCTGGTGCATTCCAGCTGTGCTAACTGTTTTGCACCAGACCCTCTGTCCGAGGGTCTGTCCTTTTGGGGCGATATTTGAATTGGTTTTCCCCCCTTTTTCTTTAGCCTCTCTCCCTCTATATAACCACCACCCCACCTCATTTTATAAGGGTTAGAAAAATCAACTGGGGCTTTGATACATACACTCCTATATCTATCTACTCCAAGCCTCCAAACACCTTGATTCTTGGCCATTTTACCCTACACCTCATAGCCTACCACCCCCACACTCCATTCCAGTAACTTGGAGGCCATTTACAGAGGTTGAAAGCTCAAAATCTTGGACCGAAAGCTCAGAATCTTGGACCAAAAGCTGCTGGAGGTCAGCTCTTCAAGGGTGAGTCCCTATTTTTCCCATTTTTGCACCATTTTGCTCTATATCTTAGCCCCTTTTGCTTGCATTTTTGGGCTTCGACCTGAACTGGAAATAGTCTTATTTTGAGCTCATCTTCATGTTTGATCTTGGACTTTTTCCTGTTTAAGGTCTTCTACTCCCCCTTTGTGCTTTATCTCTCTTTTAGGGCTTATCTTGCATGATACATTAGCCTTATTTTTTAGCATTTTTGGGCTTCGAGCCAAACTGTAAAGTGCTTTATTTTGAGCCCCTCTTCAACTTTGTTGAAGGGATCTGTGCTGTTTGAGGCAATCTACTACCCCTTGTCCTCTATCTCTCTTTTAGGGTTATTTTTGTGTCATGTATTAACCCTACTTGTGAATATTTTTGAGGCTTGATTTAAAATGGAAAAAGCCTTGTTTTGACCTCCTATTTAAGTTTGTTTGAGGTCACTTTTCTGTTTGGAGTCATCTCTTTCCTTGCATGGTTCATTTCCACATGCTTTGAGCCATGCATTTGAGCATTTGCATAAGTTTTTGTTTTGGCCTATTAGCTACTGAAATCTAGTGGATTTTCAGTGGCTTTGATGAGGATTTGAGCTTTGAAATCATAGAGGGGTGACCCTCTCACCCCTCATTCTCTTTACTAGCATGCTTGGCCATCCAAAGGGACTCTATTTTTCATGCATAGAAGTCATGTTTCAGGCCTTATCCTGAGGGTTTTGAGGTCTTCCTTGGCTCTATCTGAGGCCCTCTTGGCCATATTTTATGTCTATGATGCACGTGTAGAGCAACCCCATTCAAGGCCTCTCAAAGAGGCCTTTATTTGCATGTTTTCTAGACCCATTTCAGAGCCAATTTGTTGTGTTTTAGGGCTGTCATAGTCCATTTCTAGATGTGGTTTTGCTATGCTTCATGTCTATCTTCTATGTGCTTAATAACTCCTTGCATGGCCCTCTAAAGGAGCTCATCATTCTTGCACATGTTGGCTGCATTTTAGTGATTATTTGGGCATATTTTCACATGTTTTGTTCATTGATTTTTGCTGGTTTGATGAGATCTCACACGCTTCACATACATGCCATGTAAACCATGTTTGCTAGTCAAAGTTGCATGCTATTTTAGTCCATCATGCTAGCATCTTTTAGTCATGCTTTGAACTATAAATGTTCATGTTTTGGGACTGCCTTGGCTCTGTCTTTGTGCTTCATAGTCAAATAATGCATGCTTTGTATAGCTATAAGTCAATACATGTGCCTAGTTTTGAGTTTCGGGACTCATCTCATGCATCGGGTGCCATGTTTCCATGTTTCGGGGCCATTTAGCATCATGTTTCAGTGCCGGAAATTATGTGCTTGTATGCCATATTTCATGCCTTGCCATGCCTTGTTAGAGTGGCATTTGGTGCCTTAGATTCAGTCCTCGGTTTGCATGCATGTGTGCACGAATTTCGATAGTCTAATTTTCATCTCACAGCCACTGATGTGAGTGCGGCTGAGGTCCACTCATATTGGTGTAAGTCCATCGTGCATTGTCCCATTCTATTTCATAAGCATTGCGTATGTTAGGTTTTATGTTAGAGCATTGTGTATGCCATGTTACATCGTGTATTGTGTATGCCATTTCATAGCATCGTGCATGCTAGGTTACATGTTAGGATTGCATTCATGCATGTCATGCATGTTGCATTGGGTTTGGGGTAGGAGTTAGCCCGAGCACGGGAAACGAGGGACGTTTTGTACTCCTAGTGACGGAACGCGTCTCAATTCCCGGTCCCCGACACTCCGGATTAACCATGATGGAGTCTAGGCCTTATTATGTTTTCATGTGCATTCATTTCATATTAAGTCGTACAATTTGACTCCTCGGCCATCATGCATCGAGATGCGTGATTGGTGGCACGAGGATCGAGGTGCATACATATGTGAAAATACTTTACCATGCCCTTTTCTTGCTCTCTGTTGCAGCAAATCAGAAACCGGCAGTCTTTTGGAGTTTCGCACAATATCTCGAGCTTAAATGTAAACAGAGGCTAATCGGGGCATCGCAATGGATTCCCGCGCAAGGCAACTCAAGCATGCTTCATTCATCCAAAGCAGAGCTGAGGCAGTCCATAGGCTTGCATGCCAATTTACTGCTTTCCTAGATTAATTTGTTAATTAATTAGGGTTTTGTACTTATTCGGACTGTATTATTTATTTGGGACTGTATTATTTATTCGGACCCTCCGAGCGAGGGCAATGTTGTAATAAGTGTGTGTGCGTGTGATGTATGTCTTCCAACCTCACGTCTTTCTCCCTTTTATTTACCAGTTTATGATGGTTAGATTAGGGCATATTTCAATTAGCATACAGTATGATAGCATGCTTGCATTCATTCATCTGTTTTGCATCCACCGGGCTCGGCACATCATATTCACTGTATTGTACTTCAATTCCGAGTTGAATACATGTTAGCTGTAGCATTTCATATGCCATGTTTAGAATAGCCGAGCCTATCTTAGTTGCATTTTGCATGTGTTGCATTAGGCATTTCTATATAGTTAGGATCATGCATGGATTTCTAACATAGCTTCTGTTTTGGCTTGGAGTACTCGGTAAGTTTTATGCTTTAGCATCCTTGCATGCGTGTGAGTGACTGCCATGATAGCATGCTTACCATGAGGCTATGTGCTTATGTGATATAACTGCCTGAATGCCTATGGGTGAAGGTTGGGTTATTTGGATTGGAACAATTCATCCACTGCGAGTCTTAAGCCCACTAGATAGTGGCAAAACCATGATTTCTAAGGCCACCTAAGGGTGGCAAAATCCGCATTTTAAGCCTACTTGCGAGTAGCAAACCACTTTAAAAAATAAACATGAAATATTTTGTTCCAATTCAGGCGATCCAGTCTATACTTGTATGATGTGCACATCACGTAGTAACTCTAGGCTAATAACCGGAATAAGAACGCATGATGCTTTCAAAACTAGATATCATGGTTAGTAGAGGCTGATCTTTGATCGGGCGAGCGGGGGTGCTCACGAAGTGACCTTCCCCAATCGTACCCAAGTTCCCGAGCCGAGACAACTCTGGTGATGACGGACACGTGGCCTTAGGCACGAGTCAGGGTTTCCTAAATTTTCCAAAATAAAATATTTAGGTGGCCACTTTGTATCTGGCAAAGCAGTCCATGTTTGGCACTTCTTTCAAAAATTTGTTTTCTCAAAACGATTTGCCGGATTTGGACTCTTTGGTTCAGATTGAGAACCGTGACAATTCGAGTCCGAACTGTAGTGAGCCCAAAATGAATGGAACGGGGGACTCATCCCTCCCGGGGTGTTCGGGGACGTCTACAATGATGATCATGATAATGATATAAATGTATATATGATTGTTGTTGATGATCATTAACAGGTAGAATAAACAAATAAGATCTGTGTATATATTTAAATTGATTTGTGTGTTGAATTTAAACAGGTACGAAAATTAGAACTAGAATGTCAAATAAATAAGAAAAATAGGACAATAATTTCAACATACATAGTTTTAGAATTTCAACAGATCGAAAAAATCAAAACAACAATTTTAATTAGAACAAGAATTTTAACAAAGATTAAGCAGATAAAAAAATCAACAACTAGAATTCAGAGAAAAAAAAATGAACATATAAGAAAATTTGGATAAATAGATTTAAATAGATGAGAGAAAAAATTGAACAGATAATAAAATTTGGATAGATATTTGAATAGACACTACAGGAAATTGCACTTTTGTCGACAAAAAATTTAGTCAGCAACAGTTTTCCGCGACAAAATTTTTTGGTCGCCAATGGAGGGTCAGGAAAAATAATTAGCGACTAAAATATTTTTGGTCGGGAAAAAAGTTTTACTTGCCGACTAAATTTTTGGTCGCTAAATATATATTTACCGCAACTAAACCATTTTGTAGCTAAAACAGTTTAGTCGCCAAAAGTGATACTTTCCTAACTAAATATGTTAGTCACCAATTGTCACATTCCACAACGAAACATACCAGTCGCCAATTGTTACATTCCACATCGAAACATGCTAGTTGCCAAAGGTCACATGCCACGACCAAACATATTAGTCGCCAAAAATAATATTTGCACAACCATTATTTTAGTCGGCAATAGACCTATTAGTGACCAAACCCTTTGGTAGCAATATGCTAAATCAATGCTGACCAATACATTTTTTACTCTCCAAAAATGTCACTTTTGGTGACTAAATTCCTTTTAGTCGCCAAATTTGATCGCTAAAAATGTAAATTATTGTAGTGAGATCAAGGGAAAAAATTGAACAGATAGATATAAATTTGAACATATAGTCAATGAAAAGTCAACAGATAAAAAAAAGTTAGGAGATAATTTAAGGAATAAAATTAGAAACAAAATATCATTCTAAAACAACAAAAGGATTTTTCATCAAACTATTTCATAAAGGGTGGATCTCTCATCAATAAATAATATCCACTGGACTTAATGCCTTATATCCTCATTAGATTGGATTTAGGGTAACTTACTAATAGGTCCTAATAAGTGGGCTTATTGTCCAATAGATTCTATGATAATTAATGACATTTTCCATTAAACACTATTAAAAAAACGTTATTAATTGTTAATTTTCAACAACAATTTAAAAAATTGTCACAAAAAATGTTACTAATTATAAATTTTAGTGACAATTTAAAAAATCATCACAAAAAAATATCACTAATTTTTAACTTTCAACGATTGTTTGAAAAATTCATCATAGAAACATGTCACTAATTATAAGTTTTAGCGAAAATTTATAAAATCATGACCCAAAAAAAAAAAAAAAACTCACTAATTGTCAATTTTTAGCAATATATGTAAAAAAATCGTCATAAAAAATTATTTTTAGTGACGATTTTATTATGATTTATTTTTCATAGGATTTGATAGAAATTAAGTCAAACTATTAGGACCTATTGGTAATTTACCTTTAGATTTATCACCAATTTGCTCAATAATCTTTTTTTTTTAAAACTGAATATAAAAAAATTATTTCAAACCTTCAAAAAAACTCTAACAATTGTATACACAGTGATGTGGCATGATATGTGTCAATTTTTAATTTGTTACACATCAATAATATGCGGTCCAACTCTCTTATCACATCATTGTAAGTGAATTTGTAAATCTAAAAGTGTGGGCCTTTAACATCACTCATTCATATATTAGCAATTAAATTAAAATGCATATTAATGTCTCTTCATAAACTCAAACTTGAAATTTCACTCAGCTTAACACCTAAATCCTACCTCCACGACCACTTGGACTATTGTCCAGAGATCCTCTCTCTCTATATTTGAACACTATATTAAATTATTTGTTTATTTTATATCACTAAATCACATAATAAAGTATTATTTAATTAATAATTATTTCTAAATAATAAAAAAAAACTAATTATAAATATCCATATAAAAGATGGTATAAAACAATAACCAAAAAAAAAAAAAAAAACCTTTGATCATAGATATATACAATTTGGATTCAATTTTCTCTTAAGTTTAAATTTAAATTTGACTATTACATTCGGATATGTAAAGCTAAAATTTTGTTCATATGCTATTCATAAAGAAAGTTATACTCCTTCCGTTCTAAAATAATAATCCTTTTTATGAAATATAATTTTTTTTTTGATAGTACAATTATTATATTTTAAAAATATTAATTTTCTAAAATCAACCTTTGATAGTATATTTTTTTTAGAATATCAATTATCATAATTATACTTTCTATGTTATTAATAAATTTAAAAAAAATAAAATAATAAATTTATATCATTTTATTTCTTAATTTTTATAAAAAAAAATTAATATTTTGAGATAATAAAAAATAAAATAAAAAATTAATATTTTAAAACCAAGGAATATTAATTTCTTCTCTTTTTCAACCTCTCGAAACACTGACCCGGGCTACGAAGAATTCAACGTGGCTTTATGGTGATAGACTATCTCATTAAGTCATCGCCGTCGGATTTATGGCAATGGATTCCATTCCATCCCCAACCCCCCCCTCCCCGGCACGCGCGCGCGCATAAGGATCCTCTAGAGTAACTCTCTAGCGTGATCTCCTAAAGTGGATGATCGGACGGCTTATATTAGTCCTCACCAAAACGACATCGTTTTGGTGAGTATATTGAAAAAATAAAAAAATAAAAAAAAATGAGATTTTCCGATTTCAAAATTCCCCCCAAGCTGAAGAATATCATTCGAGCGGGAAGAAGTAGACCCGCGAAAGAAGGAGAGAGGGAAGAAGAGTTAGAGAACAGGTCGCCCCGCCGTGCATCCCGTCGCCCCACCGTCACAGTCGCCCCGCTGTCGCTGCCGTCGCATCCCGTTGAACTTCATAGAACAGAACAGGTACAAAGATCTTCTCTTTCCATAAATCTATGTATGTATATATGTATATATGTCAACAGTGGTGAATGATGTAGAATGTATCTGAGCTATTTGTGTTGTTATCATCAACTGCAACCTGCAAAACCAGTACAAGATAGTAGGACCCATGTCAAGATTTGTAAAAAAATAGCTCAGATATGTATATATGTCATATATTGTTTTTTTAAATTGTATTTTATGCCCGTATCTTTACTATAAGATGTTTGGTCTGCATTGTGGGACTTCAACCTTGCACCTAACAAACTTCCAAATTTGTTTATCTTCCAGATTTCATTTTAGTTTATTTTTAGTTTATCTCATTCCAAAATGTCCAGTGTTTTTTAGTTTATCTGCAGATTTGATTTGATTAATTTTTATTTTTATTTTTATTTTTTGTTTGCAATTACTGGAAGTTTCTTGATCTGTCTAAATTGAAAATGATTACCCTTAAATTAAAGCTTTGGTGATATATAGTTGATGAGAAGTAACCTCACAGTTGAAAATCAATTATTAATTTAGGAAGTGTCTATTGTGCTTGTTTTTCCTTTTGTCAATTTGGTTTCTAATTAAATGTGAGGAAGAAGAAGAAACTTAAAATGCTTATTATTAGAGTATTTTCTATTTAAGGCCCAAGGAAATACAAATAAAACTAAGCATATGATCAGTCTTTTTAGTTTTGTTGCACTTATTTTCCTTTCAACTCTTATTTAGCAAACATGGGATTTCAGATTATAGAAAGTGACTAGTTAGAAATATGGAAAGGTAGCTGATGCTTTACTAGTGAATTTATCTATTTCATTTCTTATTTGGCCTGATATGGTCTAGTAATTATTGATCATAAGAGAGTAAAAATTATTAATTAGTAGAATTGTTCCTTGTTTCTTTATATATATTCAGGTGGTACGTTTGTTATTCGTTAATTATCTTATTCAGTTTGTATACAGTTTTTATGCTAATATTGAGCACTTCTTTATTTTTTTAAGTGACTTGGCACATTGATATGGAACCTAACAATCACGAGAATGACGGGGGTGAGGGTGATTAGAAGCCTAGAGTTCGCATGACATTTGATACAGAACAAGAAGCATAAGATTTCTATAATACTTATGGAGGAAGGTTGGGGTTTAGTATTAGAAGGGGTTATGTAAACAACAGCAAAGAGGGGCAAATCACTTCAAGGCAATTTGTTTGTAATAAGGAGGGATTTCGGGTTGTCGACAAGCGAGATCCATTAACAAAAAATCCTAGGCAGGAAGTAAGGACTGGTTGTCAAGCCCGACTTGTCATTAAGTGAGATAGGAATATGCAGAAATTTTTTGTTAGTGATTTTGTTGAACAACATAATCATATCTTTGTACCAACAGAATGTACGCATATGTTACCATCCCAAAGGAAGATATCTGCATCACAGGCAACCGAAATAGATTTAGCTGAAAAATCTGGAATCTGTCTTAATGCTGCATTTGAGCTCATGAGTAATGAAGTTGGTGGAAAGGAGTCGCTTGGGTTCACAAAACTGGACCAAAAAAATTATTTGAGAACGAAGAGGCAAAACAGTTTAGCATATGGGGAGGCAGGTAGCATTTTGCAATATTTTCGTGACAAATCATTGGAGAATCCATCTTTTTTTTACTCGGTCCAATTAGATAACGAGGAGCAGATTACAAACATATTTTGGGCCGATGCTCAGATGATCATAGATTATGGGCAATTTGGTGATGTTGTGACTTTCGACACTACTTACAAGTTAAATAGTGCACATAGACCATTTGCGTCTTTTGTTGGATTTAACCATCATAGGGAAACTGTGATATTCGGTGCAGCTTTGATGTATGATGAGACCGCCGATTCTTTTGTATGGCTTTTTAGAAGATTCTTGGAGGCAATGTCAAGTAAGGCTCCAAAAACAATTTTTACGGATCAAGATGCTGCAATGGCTAAGGCCATACCTATTGTCATGCCTAACACAACCCACCGCCTTTGCACTTGGTATTTGATGCAAAATGCATTAAGGCATGCAAATTCTATCTTCAAGGATAAGGCGGTGAAGGATAAGGGGATGAAGAGTGTTTTATCCATGTTTATGTACGACATTGAGGATGAGAAAGAGTTTACGTTAAAATGGGAGGAAATGCTGGACAAGTATGAAGTAAGAGATAATCATTGGTTGAAGTTAACATTTGGGGTGAAGGAAAAATGGGGTTGGCCATATGTTAGAAATGCATGGGGTGCGGGCATGAGTAGCACCCAACTTAGTGAATCCTTTAATGCTTTCTTGAAGGATTTCATTCAGTCTGATCATAACTTAATGCAATTTTTCATGCATTTTGATCGAGTTCTGTCTGAGAAGAGGTACAAAGAGTTACAAGCCGAATATGCTCTATGCCAAAAGTTGCCAAGGGTGAATATTAAAGTGAAGATTATGGAGCAAGCTGCAGATGTTTACACAAATAAAATTTTTGAAGAATTTCAGGATGAGTATGTCAAGTCCCTTGAAGTAAACATTGAAGAAATTGAAAATGATGGTGAGAGTACCGTTTATACGGTTCTTGATAGTGATGGTATAAAGGTGAGGAAGGTGAGGCAGGAGTGTGATGATTCAGTCACTTGCAGTTGTAGGAAGTTTGAAATGAAGGGCATTTTGTGTAGTCATTGTTTGAAGATCCTTAGAGAAAGACTCAAATTCAAAGAGATTCCTTCACAATATATTCTGAAGAGATGGACTAAAAAAGCAAGATCTGAAAATGTGAAAGATAGGTGTGGGCATGATATTCAGGTTGATGTAAGATTGCATCAAACTTCACGTTATAGGTCATTGATGGCAATATTCAGATCAGTAGCGTGTAGAGCTTCTGAAACATATAATTTGACGGTCAAGAAAGCGGATGAATTAATTGCAGACATTGAAACCATGTTAAGCGCAAAATTCAATATGCCTTGTTCAGATACTATTCAAGAAGAAAGCCCCCCCCCCGAAAGCTTTGAAGTGGATGGTATAGCGGATAAAAATGTAGTTCAAGAAAAAGGAATCAAGAGAAGAGAGTGCACTAGCAAGGGACGAAGGCGGATAAAAGGTGGTTTGGAGCTTGCATTGGCAAAGAAAAATAAAACAAGTTCACATAATACTTCTCAAACTTCCATGTCTGTTACTCCTCAAACTCCTCCCTTATTTTCGACAAGTGCTCCTGAAGCACCTCCCTTATTTCCTCAGTCGGCTCCTTTATTTTCAAGTGCTCCTCAACTTCCTCCATTCTCGCTGAATGTTCCTGAAGTTAGAGCTTCTTCGTCTCAATTTATGTATCCTGCCTACGATGTAAGTTAGTTTAATAAGAAGTTTTAGTAGAGATTTGTAGATGACTATTATCATTTTAAATTGATATGTGTTTGTTATTGTTGCAGCCAAGTTTTCTTCATCACAATATGCATTTTTCCATGCCATCGATGTATTCCGTCCATGGAACCTATCAAGTATTGCTTAACAATGCAAGTAGTTATCACTTGCAAGCCTCAAATAGTCCCGCATGTAGTGAAGTAATTCATTTTTCACCTTTCCTCTTTTATTTTGTCATTCATTCATTTAAAGTTCCAATTTATTTTATGGTTCCTTTGATGTAATATTATTTTATTTTTTTTTGTAGGTACTATATGGTCGTGGGCGTGGGTGTGGGCGTGGGCGTGGGCATATGGATCACACGTCAACATCTTAGCATTATTTTGTTTTGGGGATTTTTGTGAATTTTTTGTTGGATATGTAATATTGAAAACCTTTCATGAAACTATTGCTAAAATGTTGCTGTAATGGAGTTGAAATTTTACTGAATTTGTTGCTGAAAATTTGCTGAAATAGAGTTGAAATGTTGTTGAAATAGAGTTAAACTGTTGCAGATTTTTTGCTTGAATAATGCTCAAATGTTGCTGAAATAGAGTTGATGAAATGTTGCTGAAATTGTTGCTGAAATGTTTCTGTAATGGAGTTAAAATGTTGCTGAAATTGTTGCAGAAAATTTGCTGAAATAGAGTTGAAATGTTGCTGAAATAGAGTTAAACTGTTGCAGATTTTTTGCTTCAATAATGCTGAAATGTTGCTGAAATAGAGTTGATGGAATGTTGCTGAAATTGTTGCGGAAAATTTGCTGAAATGGAGTTAAAATGTTGCTGAATTTGTTGCTGAAAATTTGCTGTAATGTTGCTGAAATGTTGCTGAAATAGTCTTAAAATGTTGCAGATTTTTTTGCTGAAATAGCCTTAAACTGATTGCAGCTTTGACGGATTTAAATTCTGCTTTTATAATGCTTAAATTCTTACTTAAATTCTGTCTGGATGATGCAAGGCAATACAAATTTTTGCTTAAATACTTGACAGAATTTTTGCTTCAATTCTGTTTGCAGATTTAAATTCTGTGTGGATGATTCAAGGCAAGACTTAGCATAAGCTTTTATAAATGCTGCATATTTTTAAACTGTTGCAGATTTTAAAATTCTGCTTTGGGAAGGAAGTTAAATTCTGTGTGGATGATGCAAGGCAAGACTTACCCTACAACATTTCAACATTTTCAATAGATTTTAGAAACCTGTTATTCAACATTCAACATTTTCAACATTTCAACATTCAACATTATTCAAAATTTCAGAAACCTGTTATACAACATTCAACATTTTCAAACCATCACATATAATATACATTGTTAAGCAACCAACATAATTCAATAGATTTCACAAACTGTTCATTCAACATTTCATCTCAAACAAACCTGTTACACACTTGTTTTTGCAAACCTTCAGATTTTTAAGCACCAAAAAAAAATTACAAAACAAGTAGAAAAGTAGATTACATTCATAGCATGTTCCAAAACCTAATAAATGAGTCATTTACATGATAAAGTACAAGAATATACAAAATACAATGACATAAATCATTGCCTTGAAGATCTTCTCAATCCTTTGAAGCCTTCTATCATGCTCACCAAGCCTTGTCCTTAGATCATTAATTTCTTCTGTTCTTGAATCTGTCCGAGGTCCAGCATTGGCACGGATTGATGAGGTAATGTCGTCGCCGTCGTCGTCATCATGTGCGAACCACCTGAAGTAATTGCAGTGGTCGTTCAAAGTCTACAATGGACAAGAATCAATTAATCAATAAAGGACAAATGAAATTTGTAAAAAGTAACAGATTCATTTATATAACAGGTACTTACATATTTTCTTGGGCAAACAAAATAGACACGTCCTTCATTTCCATTCGCATTGGTTTGTACAATACGCACGGAAGCTATTCTTCCACAATTACAAAACCTTGGCTTTAATCTTAAGTTCATATTATCAATAGAAGATGAAGCCATTTTTTTTTTTTCTACATAAAAAACAAGTTATTAGCAAAAGTGTGTGAGCAAATTCATTTTCTCATGTGACGGATTAATAGTTTCGACTCTAGACTAAACTACAAATTCAGCCAAACAAATGCCATATTGGAGGAAAAAATCTCAAATAGGGATCCCACATGTCTTCTAATCTAATCAGAACTCTCATTGTGCTTGGTTCTTAAATTTTAGATATAATTTTTAGAAAATTTTAAAATTTTTGTTTGGTTATCTAAAAAATAAAAAATAAAAAATAAAAAAAATAGAATTTTCATTTTTTGGATGCACTTGAGAAATTGAGAAATTTGACATGAAATGATTAGATGAACATAAAGTGATTAGATGTAAATGTGAAAAGTGTTGAGGGAAGATCATTTTTTGACATAAAGAAATTTGACATTTTTTGGATGCACTCTCATTGTGCTTGGGGAGGAATTTGTTGAGGGAATAGAAATGAGATGGGAAAAGTGTATGAAGTAGCAGTTAAATTTAATTCACTTTTTATTTCCCATTTCTTTTCTCTTCATACACCTCTACCCAAGTCTATGATCCAAATACAGTGTTAAAGTTTCTTCATGGATAAGCTCTCTGGGTGGAGCTTGAAAAGAAGAGTATCCATCATCGTGTTACTTTCATTTTAATGTCCTGTTTTCTCAAGGGAAACAATCTCCCTTGAAGCTGATACAATGTCATTCTTTGATTAGTTTCAAATGGAACGTAATTCAGACCATGATTGCGCGCCATGTTATCTATTGAAATTGACTGGTTTTCGGTTTTGTTTGATTTCAAATTTTTAGGGCTATCATGGGCAGTGTTAGCAAGTACGTGCTGAACAATGCTGCTTGTCCTATTACAGTCGTGAAGTCGTGAAGAATGTAGATCATGAATGACTGCAATGCAGTATCCTGCTGGGATTTCTAGTATGAACTTGTATCAATTGGCCGTATTGATTGTAATTTATCTTCGAGTTTGAATTTAAGTCGCCGTGTGTGTGTAATGTATGTTGTGTAATCTAAATCTTCGCCATGTGGCAGTGTTATGGACTTACAGTTTGCTGTAATCCAGAGGCCAAGAAGGAATAGTGTTATTTGGGCCAGGTTAGAAAGTTGAGCAGAGCTATGAAGAGTTCATTTAACAGCTAATGGACTAGAACAAATAGTGAAACTGAGGTAGGATTGGGCGTAATCTGTGTACAGTTCGAAGGAGCAAATTATCAAACAGTTGGTGTGTGAGCATTCCAACTGAGTGAGTAAGACAACAATGTTGGTGTTTCCCTTCTTTTTCTTCGTTTTCCAGGTAACCAAACAGAGGGTAACGAAACAAAGAACAAACTCATATACCAATTTTTCAAAGATTATTGAGTGTAAAATCTACAAGCAAAACTGAAATAAGATTGAAATACATATATATCTACACACATATATGTGTATAAAGGGTGCAAATCAATGATTTAAGCAATACATGAAATAGAAAACCCTAACTTGTTGGTAGACAAGAATAGAACAGAGAGAGAGAGAGAGAGAGAGAGAGAGAGAGAGAGAGAGAGAGAGAGAGAATGAGATGAGAAACCGAAGCTTACGGCAGGACAGTGGCGACTGAGACGGTGGGGCGACGGGATGCACGACGGAGCAGCCTCTCTAACTCTTCTTCCCTCTCCTTCTTTCTCGACTCTGCTTCTTCTCGCTCGTCTGATATACCTCTTCAACCTGGAAGGAATTTTGAAATCGAAAAAATGTTTTTTTTTTTTTTTGAAAATCCTCACCAAAACGACGTCGTTTTGGTGAGGCTTAAGCACAGCCGTCCAATCATCCACTTTAGGAGATCACTCTAGAGAGTTACTCTAGAGGATCCTTACGCCCCCCTGCCACGCGGTTCCTCACCATCTCTACATTAAAAATATTAAAAATTTCAAAAATTTTATTAAAATGTTTATCAAATATATATAAGACCTATATAGGATATATATGCTGTGAGTCTCATATTTATGTAAAATATTTGATAAAATTTTGATAAAATTTTTAAAATTTCTAACATTATTCTTTATATATAGACTATCTTCTTCGAATGAAAAATTTTATGATACAGGTCTCATTTTGAAATGTGTACTGTATGCCTCCATTACTATCTTAGTAACCTTTTGTCATTATTATTATTATTATTTTTTGTAATTTTACTTATAATTTGATTATGACTGATTTTTAAAAATTATTTAATTATACATTATGTAATATTTGATTATTATTATTTGTTTAGTTACGACTCAAAAAATCTAATTATAACATTCATAATAAATAATATCATAAATATCATAACTTGCATATATGTACCGTAGTTTGGCTTTGTTCAATTTTAGAATAAATTTTTCAAAACTCGAACCTAAAACTTATTTGGTTTAGGATTTTCATAAAATTGATTTTGTTTGGTATTCACAAATTAGCCAAATAATTTTTCATGTTTTAGATGTATATGATCTAGATAGATCTAAACAGTAAACAAAATGTAAAAAATGCAAAAATAAATTTAATAAATACATAAAATATTAAAATTGTATTAATTTTTAAACCTGGTCAATTTTTGTGTGTGTGTATGTATTTTTCATTATTTAGTAATTTTGTAAAAAGTCACATTTAAATATGAAATGTTGTAAATGTATGTGAATTGAGTAAATATAACACCAAAAAAAAAAAGTGTTAAAATTTTTAAAACGTTTACCAAAAATAAAAAAATAGAAGTGAAACTTTGCTCTATAAATTAGATTCAATACATCTAAAAAATAAATTTAGATTAAGTATATGAAAGAAGTAAATAAATTTGACTATAATATTACAGAAAAAAATTGACTACAAGATAAAAAAATGCAAAACTCGAAAAAAACCTCAAAAATTAATTTTAAAAACTCATAACCAAACAAATTTTAAATTCAATTTTCTAAAAATTATTTTCAAAATTTATAGCCAAATAAATTTCAATTTTCAATTTTTTTCTTTCTTTTTTGAAACTCAAAACTAATTTTAAAACTGAAGCAAATGCAGCGTATATATTTAACTGAACATGAGAGACAATTGATTTTTTTATATTTAATTTTTGAAGAGGAAAAGAAAAATAATGGCATAATAGTTATTATAACTGTTCTTATGGATATTTTAGAAAAGCAAAATTATGTGACACAAACTCCAAGAACAATGTTAGCTTTATAATTGTATAAAATTAAATATATACGTGTAGTAAATATTTTAATATTATAATGTATTATAAATTATATTGTGTGTTTGAACTTTTCTTTTCGACCAAATTTTCAAGTTTGCTTGCCCACCAAAAAAACATGCCCACCAAGTTTCCAAGTTTGCTTGCCTACTAAGAAAACTTGCTCAAGTTTCCTCTTCTCCAAGAAACCCTTTTCTTGCCCACCAAGTCCTCTTGCCTATAAATTGAGCATTTCACCTCTCTTGTTTGTACCTCACAAAAAACTAACTCAAGAGAGAGAGAAATCTGGAGTTTAAAAAAAAAAAAAAAAAAGGTTTTGTTGTTGTGATAGATTATCAGACAAAGAAATAAATAGGGTATGTGATGAAACTTTGGGTTCAACCAATTGTACACTATTAGTGAATCATACGACTTATTCAGATTGTTGTATCTTGGGGGAAACAAGTCAAGGTTTTTTCTGCTGCACCAGTGTGAGACTTTGCCTAATCATAGAGGGCTTGAATTTTTTTAAAAAGAGCGAATTCCCGTGCCTCATCCCTTTTAATAATTATTGTAATTTTTATTATTTGTATTTTTTGGTATTTGATTTGTAATTATCAGCAACAATTTTAAGGAGATTCAAACAGTAAAATTCATGGAGCTAGAAATGGAGAAGCCCAACAAGAATACCGGCGATCTCAACAAGCCTTTCTAGTTCAAGGGAGCCCATTTCAAGAGATGAAAGGGCGAGGTGCTTTTCTACTTCAGTCTCTTCAAGGTGGCATATATCCTGATCGAGAAAAATCCAAACAAAGTCTCTATTAAAGAGATGACCAACGAGGAGTATGCCGCTCATCTTGAAAATTTTGAGAAATACAACACAGATGAGTATAAATGTCGATATTATCTTTTGAATTGTCTTTTAGATCAATTTTATGAATATTGTGATACTACTTACACCACTGTCAAGAAAATTTGAAAAACCTTGTAGAATAAATATAACACTGAAGAGGCAAGTGCTAAAAAAATATGCTGCAAGCCGTTTTTTCTGCTATCAGATGATAGATGGAAAATCAGTGGTGGAGCAAGTTCAAGTTTTTCAAATGCTAGTGGCTGAAGTTAGATCCGAAGGCATCAAAATTGGAGACAATCTTGTTGTGTCAGGTATTATTGATAAACTACCATCATCTTGGAGGGAGTTTCAGAAGCTAATGTATCACAAGCAAAAAAAGACGTCTTTTGAGACTCTAATCACACGAATTTGGGTAGAGGAGAAAGCACGAGTACAAGATGCGTTTATGACACAAGAGCATTCCACTGCAAAGGTAAATTTAACATCTAGAAATACTTTATCTAAAGGTAGATTTCATCAAAATAGTTACTTGAAGCCAGTTACGAAAATTTAGAAAAATATTGGAAGACCACAAAATAAAAATTACCCGAGGCAAAAGAAATGGAACCAAGAACCTCTTTCATAAGATCTGACAAATGTGACACGTTTCATGTATAGCAAAAGTGGATATATTGCTCAAACTTGCAAATTTCGGAAACAACAGTCTCGACCACAGGCTAATGTTATCGAGAAACCATTTGTGGCTATGATTATAGATATTTTTATGGTTTGATCTGTGGAAGGGTGGTGAGTAGACTCTGGTGCCAATAGGCATGTCTGCTATGATAAAGATTAGTTCAAATATTTTACTCATTTTAATGAGGAGAAAACTGTTATGCTTGGTAACTCTAGTTTAACCAAGGTGCTCGGATGTGAGGATGTTGAGCTAAAATTTACCTCTGGACGTGTGCTTATTTTAAAAGATGTGTTGTACACACTATCCATGAGGAAAAATTTGATATCGAGTTATTTGCTCAACAAAGCTCGTTTCAATCAGACTGCTGAATCTGACCAATATGTAATCACTAAAAAATGCATATTTGTATGAAAAGGATATGCATGTGATGAAATGTTTAAATTAAATGTTGAAAATAAGAAAGCATATGTTTCTGTTTGCATGCTGTCTTCTATGAATTTTTGTCATGCTCGTTTGTGTCATATTAATAGTCGATATGTGGGAGTCATGAGTAGTTTAAGATTAATTCCCAGACTAGCAAATAATTTTGAAAAATGTGAAGTTTGTAGTCAAGAAAAAATAACTAAAAAGCCTCATAAACGTGTGGTGAGAAACACTGAATTGCTAGAATTAATTCACATTGATTTATGTGAATTTAAAGGAATTTTAACAGATGGTGGAAATAGATATTTTATCACTTTTATTGATGATTTTTCAAAATACACTTATATATACTTATTGAAAAATAAAAGTGATGCTTTTGAAAAAATTAAAGAATTCCTTCTTGAAGTTGAAAATCAATTCGGTAAAAAGATTAAAAGATATATAAGTAATAGAGGCCGGGAGTATGAATTTTTTGGATTCAACTTGTTTGCTCAGTCTTTGGGAATAATCCATGAAACTACTCCACCATATTCACCTACATCTAATGGTGTAGCAGAAAGGAAAAATATAACTTTAACTGATTTAATAAATGCTATACTAATTGAAGTAGATGCTCCTTCAAATTTGTGGGGAGAAGCAATTTTAACTACATGTTATGTTATGAATAGAGTGTCACATAAAAAAATAAAAGTTACACCTTTTGAGTTGTGGAAAGGGCATAAGTCAAATTTGAGATATTTGAGGGTTTGGGGTTGTCTAGCTTTTGTTAGACTTGTGAACCTTAAAATACCTAAATTAGATGGGAAAGCTGCCACTTGTGCTTTTCTTGGATATGCAACAAATAGTACAGCCTATAGATTTTTTTATATTGAAAATAAAATAATTTTTGAATCAGGTGATGCAATTTTTAATGAAGAAAAATTTCCTTTTAAATCTAAAAATGGTGGGGGTCAAAATTATCAAGAAAATATTTTATTAGAAATTGGTTCCTCTACTCCTCTTTTACAAAACCAAAACACTGTAGTTTTTTAACCTAGAAGCAGTAAAAGAACTAGATTAGAAAAAGATTTTGGCCCTAATTATCATGTTTTTAATATGGAAGAAACTCCATTAACTTTACAAAAAGCTTTAGCATCTCTTGACTCTGGTTTTTGGAACGAGGCTGCAAATGATGAGATTGAATCATTATTATCCAATAAAACTTAGGTATTAGTAGATTTACCACCAGTTCATAAAACTATTGGTTGTAAATGGGTTTTGAGCGAAAAAGCTTAAACCGGATAGAACTATTGATAAATATAAAGTAAGGCTTGTTGCAAAAGGTTTTAACTAACAAGCAGATCTTGACTTTTTTGATACATTTGCTCCGGTTACTAGAGTTACATCCATTAGATTATTAATTGCAGTGGTTGCAATTCATGATCTAAAAATTCATCAAATGGATGTTAAAACAACCTTTTTAAATTGAGACCTAGATGAAGAAATCTATATGGATCAACTTGTAGGTTTTGTGAAACTCGGTCAAGAAAGCAAAGTGTGCAAGCTAGTTAAATACCTATATGGCTTAAAACAGGTCCCTAAACAATGGCATGAGAAATTTGATTCATGCATGATTGAGAATGGCTATAAAACTAATGAATGTGATAAATGTATCTACTATGAATCTGTAGAAAATTCACAAGTCATTATTAGTCTCTATGTGGATGATTTGCTTATATTTTGCTCTAATTTGCATATCATCATGGAAACTAAAAGTATGCTTAGTGGCCATTTTGATATAAAAGATCTTGATGAGGCTAATTATATTTTGGGAATGAAAATTACCAAAACTTGTGATGTATTTCTTGATCAGTCGCATTATGTTGAGAAAATTTTGAGAAAATATAATTTTTATAAGTGCAAGCTTGTTCTTACTCCTTTTGATCCTCATGTGTATTTATGTCCTACTGAAAATGATGATGATGTAATTAATCAAAAGGAATATGCTAGTATGATTGGTAGCTTGCATTATACGACTGACTGTACTAGACCTGACATTGCCTATGTAGTTAGAGTACTTTACAGGTTTACTAGCAAGCCTAGCAGTGATCACTGACTAGCCATTGAACGGATTATGAAATATTTATCTGGTACCATAAAATATGGCTTGTTTTATAATAAGTATCCTGCAGTACTTGAAGGTTATAGTGATGCCGATTGGAATACCTTGTCAAGTGATTCATTATTAAGCACTAGTTAGTTATTTACCTGGGGAGGTAGTGCTATAAGTTGGAAATCGAAAAAACGAACTATTATTGCTAATTCAACAATGAAGGCTGAACTTATTACTTTAGCAACAACTAGTGAAGAAGCAAATTGGTTAAGAGATTTGTTAAATGAAATCTCTTGTTGGGAAAAACCGATTCCACCAATATTGATTCATTGTGGTAGCACCTGAGCAATTGGTCGAGTTAATAACCATTATTATAACGGTAAATCCAGACCTATCAAAAGAAAACATACTACTGTGAGATCTTATATGAATAATGGCATCATAAATGTGGATTATATTAAATCTGGTGATAATCTTACAGATCCATTAACTAATGCCTTAACAAGAGATATAGTCTGGAATACATAGAGGGGGATGAGGTTGAGGCCCATTGAATATAGTAGGAGCCTTGTATGAGGATACTTAACCCAGGGACTAGAGATCCTGTAACTAGGTTCAATAAGAAAAACGATCATATGATGGCCGTGAGAAATCCACTAAATTAATTTTTACCCATCCCTATGATGTAAGTGCATTTGTCTTGTAACGTTGTAGAGGTTGAGTTATTTAAAAAAAAAAATCTTAATGAATTTCTGTAACTTTTATTGAGTGGGGTGTTATAGTTATAGGAGCACCCTTGACAGAATGCACTCATGTGAGTGTGGTAATGGGGCCACTACCTATGAGATTTGGGCTAATTTTCAAACTCATTCATGAATTCTGGGATCGCACAAAGCCGTAATATGCTAGCTATTAAAGCTTATGTGAACACTTGGAATATTATATGTGTGCAATAATTATTTATTTCCCTTAAGCAGTCATAGTTCAATGCTAAGCATACTATTGATTCTAGAGTAGATATTATTGTTTTACTAATGGAAGTTCAATGCAGAGCACACCTACCATGATACATAATATTCTTCTTTGCCTAATAATCTCAGATTTTGTTACATATAATATTAAAATTGGTGGGGGTATGTCAGCATATATTTTAATATTATAATATGTTATAGATTATATTGTGTGCTCGAGCTTTTCTTTCCTACCAAGTTTCCAAGTTTGCTTGCCCACCAAAAAAACTTGCTCACCAAGTTTCCTCTCCTCCAAGAAACCCTTTTCTTGCCCACCTCATTGCCTATAAATTGAGCCTTTTACCTCTTTTGTTTGTAGCTCACAAAAAACTAACTCAAGGGAGAGAGAAATTTGGAGTTTAAAAAAGAAGAAGAAGAAGAAGAAGAAGAAGAAGGTGGTTTTGTTGTTGTATGAGATTATCAGGCAAAGAAATAAAGGGTGTACGTGATAAAGTTTTGGGTTCAACCAATTGTGCAGTATTGGTGAACCATATGACTTAGTTGGGTTATTGTATCTTGGGGGAGGACAAGTTAAGGTTTTTCTTGCTGCACTGGTGTGAGGGTTTGCCTAACCGCAACCGCAGAGGGCTTGAATCTCTTTAAGAGAGAGAATTTCCAGTGCCTCAGCCCTTTCAATAATTATTGTAATTTTTTTGTTTATATTTTTCTAGTGTTTTATTTGTAATTATCACCAACATACACATATATAAAAGTTGTTTGGTGAAATTTATTTGAATTATATATATATATATATATTTTTTAATTTTGAAAGTTTGAATCAGACTATTTAGTATAATTTATACTTATAGTTTCGGGAAACACTGTGGTACACATAAGTACTTGTTACGTATTTTTGTAATAGAAGTTATGACAATTTATAATTCAAAAATAAATTTACGCATTTTGTGATAGTGTTACGTATGTTTATAATAATGTTACACATTTTTTATTCAAACATTTTCTAACAACAAAATACGGAACATTACAACATGTGTAATTTGATTTCTCAACCACAAATTATCGTAACTCTTATTAGGAAAATATGTAACATTTATCACAAAAATACATAACACACAACAAAAAACACATAAAAATGTGCATATGGTACACACAAAAAAGATTTAAATAAGTTAAACAATAATTATTGTCTAGAAGATAAGAAATGTTGTTGTTGTTGTAGGTTTTCTTTTTTAAATTTTTTTTATCAATTTTTAAATGACATAAATCAACACCAAACAGGCTTATAAATGGACAAATTCCATTTTAGTTATTTCTAATTTATTTTATGTGCAGTTTACTCCATAAAATTTGACAACATTTGTATAACATTTTGCAATTTATGGACTAAAGTCTACGGACTATACCAAATGATTTATGCAAAAAGAACAACATTTTTGTACATAATTAATTTCATTGTGTAAAATACATGTATTTTTGTTATTTTTCAAGACTCAAATACAATTTACTTTTCATACTTTACTTTGGGCACAATTTTTCTCAAGACAATTAAATAGTATATCCAAGACGTGTATTTTACCTTAATATTAATAATTTAAGCAAATGCTTTTCGGTGCAATTTGACTTAGGGCATCTCCAACAGTTCACCAGAAATTTCATCAAATTTGAGTAAAAAAAGACGAATTTCTCAATCTGATATCAGTCACTCCAACGGTGAATACTGTAGTTTTCATCAAACACAGTGGACGTTCGAGAAGACAACCGGTCAATCGACCGAAAAGAGATAAAGTGTGAATTTGCTTTTGCAGCATTCTTGGAGACTTTGTCAGACTTTTCTTTTTCCACAGAGAATGAATGGTGTTTGCCTTTGATCATTTCAGTAGATTTTGGATAATGGATATCAATTCCTATGGCACAAATCACAAAGCCATTTGGTTTCTAAAACTAATTGGCCATGCATCTAAGCATTTGGCACAAATCAAAAAACATTTGGTTTCAACAAACACTTGGAGGTCATGTTCAAGGGTATGAAAACACAAACATCCTCAAGAGCAACGACAATAACAACAACAACAACAACAAGAATTACAAGAAACTCACTTTGGTGATTGATTGTAGAGAGCTTTTGAAAGGTGCAACAATGGTGATGAAAGGTCTCCATCAAGACATGGGTGATGGAAACATGCAATGTACAAAACCACCCTTACAAAACAATACACCATGTGGGATATGCACTTTTACCTCTAACAAAAGCTTGGAAAACTAGTCTCCTTTTTTCTCATAGCCGTCTTCCCTTGTTCTTCCTCATCTTCATCTCTGTCCTTCAGATCTGACTTTGATGGTGGATCCACATCGATTCTCTCTGTTCGACCCAACCACCCATTCACTCGGTATTACCTATTTTTGTGGGAATTGTTAAAATAATCGGATGATCGAAGGATAACCAATTGGTCATCTGGTGTGTCAGATCACCAGTTGTCCTGTATAGTAAGGCCAAGTTTGGGAACACTCCAAAAAGTTAAAAAGTCAAAAAGTTACTCAAAAAGTTAAAAAGTTATCACTATTCATCAAAAGTCAACAATTACGGCTGCACAACTCCCAATTCTAATTTTTCCCTACAAACTAATTTTTACAATTTTTTATTACACATTTTTTCATAAAAAGTCAAAAAGTTAACCCAAACATTCATATTTTCAACCTCAACTTTTTAGTCTAAAAAGATAAAAAGTACAATTATTTAGGACACCCCAAACAACCCCTAAATTGGTGAAAGGTATCCATATTCTTAATTTGGTGAAACATTTATTATTTTTTCAATTTCATACAAGTTTAGTAAAACTATTGAAATATAAAAAGAGATTTTTTTTACCAAATTTAAATTTGATAACGAACCTAAGAGTTGGAGATGATGTACAAATTACGGGAAAAAACGATTTGCTTATATTAAAATAATGGGTTCAAATGCACGTGGACTAAATTAATAATATTTTAAATCATAAATCATAGAGTTCTATTTTTAGGTCCGCCTACACCACATAGGTTTGAAAGTAAGGGCGGCTTGTCGACAGATTTTTTTAGTGCTTTTTTAGGTTTTTTTCTTTTGGTTAAAATGTGAAATCAAAATAAATTAATTTATATATATATACATTTATGAAAAGTACTAAAAATAGAATATTTGTTTTTTTTTATTTGGTGTTTGTTAAATTTTTGTGACTTTTTTTAGTGTGTTTTTGATTTTTTAATTTTTTTTAGTATTTATTAAAATGTTATATATATATATTATTTTTGTAATTTTTTTCGCTGTACTATTATACAGTTATTTTTCCTAAACTAAGGGAATTATTACTCAGTAGGGCAGGAAAAAAAGAAAAATTCAATGGTAAATTTTATACACTTTGATAATTAAAATATTATACTTTTTTGTGTCTTCCTAATTTTTTTCACAGTACTATTGGAAAGTTATTTTCCCTATATTGGGAGGATTATTGTCTGGTGGGGATATAAAAAAAAAAAAAAAAATCAATGGTAAATTTCAGGTACTTATTTAGTAATTTCAAAATATGGACACGTGATATTTGATAGTATTATGATTGGTGGAGAAAGTGAATATGTGGGTATTATGTTTGGTGATTGGGGAATATTATGAGACATATTGTATGGTCATTGGTTAGGAATTACAAACACGTGGTACTCTAAAAATATTAAATAATTTATCATAAATTTTATACACTTTAATAATTAATAATTTATATTTTTATAATTTTTTTTCACTGTACCAATTATTTTCCCATATAAATTCAACCACCAAAAACCAAAAGTCTCTCTCTCTCTCTCTCATAAACAGTTTGATCACCATGATAACACCCTTCAATATCTCCAGAATATATCTGTTTCTCTGTATTGTTTTCTTGCTTAGCCTCAAAACCAAAGCAACCCCAACTTACCTTGCCATTCATTGCCCAAACACAACAACTTACACTCCCAACAGCACATACCAATCCAACCTCAACACCCTCTTCTCTTCCCTCTTCTCCAATTCCACCACCTGTTGGGTATATCTTCTTATTGGAGTGTGGGACCCAATTGGTTTTGGAAAAAGAGTTTTAATTGGGCTTGGTTTAGTATAATATATTTTTATATATTATATTTGTGGAGGCCCAATTCAATTTGGGTACCATTAGGGTTTGATTTCAAAATCCAAGATTTAATAATATATATTAAATATATATATTATTTTGGTTTTACATAAAAAGTGAATGGCGGCTGTATAAACATTTTTTTCGAAGTAGTGCTCTGTTTCAGTTTGGGAATCAATTCAGTGGCAGTTTATTAATTGGTTTGGTATTTGGATGCACAAAGACATATGTTTAACAGTGCGTGATCAAAATTTGTCTTCGGCTGGTGCTTTGGATTCGGTTGATTTGGGTTAATTATTTTGGGTCGTCTTCAACTCTGGTTCTGAAGATTTTGATTCTTCTATTTGGTGAGGTCTTTCCTCTTGTTTATTTGTGATTATTTGGAATTCACCTAAGGGTAGTTTTGTGAGACCATTAGTGTCTCGTTTGTAATCGTTTGGAACCTATTTGGTTAATAGTGGAATCGGATTTCGATCCCGTGGATGTACCTCACATTGAGGGAACCACGTAAAAATTCTTGTGTTGCCTTTGATTTAATTTTTCCGCATTAGTTTTTATTCCCATTAATTGATTTACTTGTGGGGAATTATCGATTTTCCCTAACAACTGGTATTAGAGCTTACGGTTTATTAGGGTTTATTTATTTGTGTAAATCAATAGAGGGGAATGTGGGTCGTATGTCTAGCTTCAATGGAAGTAATTGGGTAACTTGGAAAACTAAAATGGAGGACCTATTATTTTGTAAAGACTTGTATGGACCCATTGAGGGTGATAGTGGCAAACCTGCTGATATGAAAGATAATGAGTGGAAGAGGCTTAATCGAAAAGCCGTTGGTATTATCCGTCAATAGATTGATGACAGTGTGTTTCATCATGTTGCTACTGAAACTTCAGTACATGATTTATGGAAAAAATTAGAGAGTCTTTATGATAGAAAATCAGCCACAAATAAAGCCTTTCTGTTTCGTAAGTTGGTTAATTTAAAATATAAAGAGGGCAGCCCTATTCCGGAACATCTGAATGAAATAAAGAGTATTGTTAACCAACTTGCTTCTATGAAAATTATTTTTGATGATGAGTTGTAGGCTTTGATGCTACTTAGTTCCTTACCCGAAAGTTGGGAGACTTTGGTTGTGACAGTTAATAATTCGGCGCCTGATGGAGTTGTCACTATGAGTCAAGTCACTAGTAGCTTGTTGAATGAAGAAACTAGAAGAAAATCAGCCGGTTCCTCTCATTCAGAAGCATTTGTTGTGAGAGGCCGAAGCAAAACAAGGGGGAGGAGTAAGACTCCTCATGGTCGTGATCAAAGCCGTGACAAGTCAAGAGATAGTTCTTTTTCAAAGAAAGATGTTGAGTGTTATTATTGCCATGAGAAAGGGCACATAAAGCGAAAATGCCGAAAGCTCAAGAATAAAGAGAAAAGGCGTGACAAAAGTGTGGATAAGAAGCAAGAAGACACAACAGCAGTTACTACCGATGATATCATGGTCGTTTGTGAAGATGATTGTATCAATTTTGTGGGCCAAGAGAGTCATTGGGTGATTGATTCTAGTGCTTCTTTTCATGTGACTTCTCGAGTTGATTTCTTCACTACCTACACTGCAGGAGATTATGGTTTTGTTCGAATGGGTAATGAAGGTTTGTCCAAGATTATCGGCATGGGTGATGTTTGCTTGGAAACAAATTTGGGCTGCAAATTGTTGCTTAAAGATGTGAGGCATGTTCCTGACATTCGCCTTAATTTGATCTCTACTGGGAAGCTAGATGATGAAGGCTTCAACAACAAATTTGGTGATGGAATATGGAAGCTCACAAAGGGTTCTTTGGTGGTGGCTAAGTGCAAGAAGACTCATACACTTTATTCGATGCAAGGGAAAATTTGTAAAGGTGTTGTCAATGCACTTGAAGATGATACTTCTACCGAATTGTGGCACAAGCGGCTTGGCCACATGAGTGAAAATGGGCTACAAGTTTTGTTTAAGAAAGAGCTTCTACCCGGTTTGAAAGGTACACATCTTAAAACTTGTGTTCATTGTTTGGCGGGTAAACAACATAGAGTTTCTTTTCATAAAAATGTTGCTTTTAGAAAAGAAAAGGTTTTGGAGTTGATTCATTCAGATGTTTGTGGTCCTTTAAAAGTTAGAACACATGGTGGTGCACTTTATTTTGTTACTTTCATTGATGATTATTCAAGGAAAGTTTGGGCTTATCTACTAAAAACTAAAGATCAAGTTCTAGAAGTATTTAAGCATTTTCAGGCCATGGTTGAAAGAGAAACAGGGCAGAAATTGAAATGCATCCGAACAGACAATGGTGGTGAATACATTGGGCCATTTGATGAGTATTGTCGCAGCCAAGGTATTCGGCATCAAAAGACAGTTAAGAAGACTCCTCAACAAAATGGCGTTGCCGAGAGGATGAAACGCACCATTGTAGAAAGAACAAGGTGTTTGCTTTCACAAGCTAAATTGCCAAGACCCTTTTGGGGTGAGGCAATGAGTACAGCGGTTGACTTGATCAATTTATCTCCTTGCTATCCTTTGAATGGTGATGTTCCTGAAAGAGTTTGGACTGGCAAAGATGTGTCTTATGAGCACTTGAGAGTGTTTGGTTGCCGAGCTTTTGTTCACATTCCAAAGGATGAAAGGTCCAAGCTTGATAGTAAGTCAAGACAATGTATTTTTCTTGGCTATAGGCGTGATGAGTTCGGGTATAGATTATGGGATCCGGTCGACAAGAAAGTCATTCGAAGCCGTGATGTTGTGTTTCTTGAAGACCAAACAATTGAAGACTTTGGTAAAGGTGATCAACCGGAGCCAAAAACTAGTGATCTCATTGACATGGATCCATCTCCTTCATCTCCAGTTGATGATGAAAATGGGGGAGATGTGCAGCCACCTATTGAAGATGTGGAGGATGATGCTAATCCTAATGAAGTTGAGCCAGAAATTGAGGAAGAGCATCCAACTCAAGAACCGCCACCACAACTTGAGTTGAGAAAATCTACAAGGAACCGACAACCTTCAAGAAAGTATCCTCCCAACGAATTTGTGTTGATTTCTGATCAAGGGGAGTCGGAGAGCTATCAAGAAGCAATTGAGCATGTAAAGAAAGATGATTAGAAAAAGGCTATGGAAGAGGAGATGAATTCCTTACTTGAAAATCACACTTATGATTTAGTGAAGTTGCCTAAAGGGAGGAAAATTCTGAAAAATAAGTGGGTCTTCAAATTGAAGAATGATAGGAAGAATCTGAGGTACAAAGCACGTCTTGTAGTGAAAGGCTTTGGGCAAAAGAAAGGCATTGACTTTGACGAGATTTTCTCGCCGGTTGTGAAGATGTCTTCTATTCGGGTTGTACTTGGCATGGCTGCAAGTATGAACCTTGAAGTTGAGCAACTTGATGTGAAGACCGCATTTCTTCATGGTGATCTTGAAGAAGAAATTTACATGGAGCAACCAGAAGATTTTGTGGAGAAACGGAAAGAGAAATTTGTTTGCAAATTGAAGAAAAGTTTGTATGGCCTCAAGCAAGCTCCGCGGCAATGGTACAAAAAATTTGACTCTTTCATGATGAATAATGGCTTTTCTAAAACCACTTCGGACCATTGTGTGTTTGTGAAAAATTTCCCGAATGGCAAATTTATTATTCTTTTGCTTTTTGTTGATGACATGTTAATTGTGGGTCAAGATTCTACCATGATTAACAAGTTGAAGTTGGAGTTGAGCAAATCTTTTGCTATGAAAGATTTGGGGCCGGCAAAGCAAATACTTGGTATGAAAATTGTTCGTGATCGCAAAGAGGGACTGATTTGGTTGTCTCAAGAGAGCTACATTGAGAAAGTTCTTGAGAGGTTCAACATGAATAAAGCAAAGCCGGTTGGTTGTCCACTTGCAGGTCACTTCAAGCTTGGTTCGAATCAATGTCCTACAAGTGAGAAAGACAAAGAAGAGATGTTGAAAGTTCCTTATGCTTCAGCAGTTGGTTCTTTGATGTATGCCATGGTTTGTACAAGGCCGGATATTGCTCACGCCGTTGGTGTGGCGAGTCGTTTTCTCTCTAATCCGGGTAAAGAACATTGGGCAGCGGTAAAATGGATTCTAAGATATCTTCGAGGGACTTTGAAGGTGTGTTTGTGTTTTGGGGATGGTAAACCGATGCTTAATGGGTTCACAGATTCTGACATGGCTGGTGATGTTGATTCTAGGAAATCTACTTTGGGGTATTTGATGACTTTTGCAGGGGGAGCTGTGGCATGGCAATCTAAATTACAAAAATGTGTTGCTCTCTCAACTACCGAAGCTGAATTTATTGCCATTACAGAAGCTTGCAAAGAAGAGTTATGGTTGAAGAAATTTTTGTAAGAGTTGGGTTTGAAGCAAGAAATGTATGTGCTTTATTGTGATAGTCAAAGTGCTATTCACTTGAGTAAAAATTCTACCTTTCATTCGAGATCGAAACACATTGATGTCAGATATCATTGGATTCGTGATGTGTTAGATTCGAAATTGTTGCAACTCGAAAAGGTTCACACAGATGATAATATTTCAGATATGCTGACTAAGACTTTGTCGAGGGACAAACATTTAAAGTGTCGAACTTTGGCGGGTATGGTTGATCTCTCCACCTAAGTCGGTAGGGAGAGAATTGTTGGGTATACCTCCTTATTGGAGTGTGGGACCCAATTGGTTTTGGAAAAAGAGTTTTAATTGGACTTGGTTTAGTATAATATATTTTTATATATTATATTTGTGGAGGCCCAATTCAATTTGGGTACCATTAGGGTTTGATTTCAAAATCCAAGATTTAATAATATATATTAAATATATATATTATTTTGGTTTTACACAAAAAGTGAATGGCGGCTGTATAAACATTTTTTTTCGAAGTAGTGCTCTGTTTCGGCTTGGGAATCAAATCAGTGGCAGTTTATTAATTGGTTTGGTATTTGGATGCACAAAGAAATATGTTTAACAGTGCGTGATCAAAATTTGTCTTCGGCTGGTGCATTGGATTCGGTTGATTTGGATTAATTATTTTGGGTCGTCTTTAACTCTGGTTCTGAAGATTTTGATTCTTCTATTTGCTGAGGTCTTTCCTCTTGTTTATTTGTGATTATTTGGAATTCACCTAAGGGTGGTTTTGTGAGACCATTAGTGTCTCGTTTGTAATCGTTTGGAACCTATTTGGTTGATAGTGGAATCGGATTTCGATCCCGTGGATGTACCTCACATTGAGGGAACCACGTAAAAATTCTTGTGTTGCCTTTGATTTAATTTTTCCGCATTAATTTTTATTCCCATTAATTGATTTACTTGTGGGGAATCATCGATTTTCCCTAACACCACCTCCATCAGTGGCTTCTGCAACTCCACCGCTGGCCTTAACCCCCCAGAGATAGCCTATGGTCTCTTCCTCTGCCGCGGCGATGTCTCCACCGCTGTCTGTCAGGACTGCGTCTACTTTGCTACTACAAATGTAGTACAAAAATGTCCAAATTCGAAGGTTGTCACGATTTGGTACGATGAGTGCATGTTACGATACTCGAACCAATCTATCTTCTCCATTTCCGATCAATCAGTTTGGGTAATTTCAAATGTTAAACAGAACATAACAGAGATAACACGGTTCAGAGAGGTATTGGGAGGTGTAATGGATGACATAGCAACTCAGGCTTCGAATGGTGGGTCTGTTAAGAAGTTCGCGACGAGTCAAGCTAATTTCTCATCACTTCAAACGCTGTACGGGTTAGCACAATGCACTCCGGACTTGACTGTTTCGGATTGCAATACTTGTCTTCGAAATGGTATTTCGAATTTTCCGAGTTGCTATGATGGAAATCAGGGTGCGAGGATTCTGTTTCCGAGTTGTAATGTTAGGTATGAGTTCTACCCTTTTTACGTCTCTTCCACTGCGCCGCCACCTTTGCCCGCCCTCCATCCTGGAACCAGTCTAGGTAAACTCCAAACTAAGTCATACAGATCATTTGATAAATTTATAGTCAAATTCAAATTCAACAGATGGTTTAATAGATTGAGAACTGAATCAAACCAAACAAAAAGCTTTCTGTCATAGTCAGATGACGTTGATTACATCCGACATATTGCTAGATTGAGTTTCCAAATCAAACCAAATCACATCAAACTAAGTATTTTGTCTCAATCAAGTGGGGTCGACACATGAATCATTTTATCAATTAGATTTTCATATTAGGATTCATGTTCGTTAAGTGATTTCAATTTTACTTGTTTGATGTCAGGCTATCTAAACACAATCCTCCTCCTCATCTAAATTTGAAATCAGCCGTATATTAAACACAAATAGAGTTTGAATAAGAATAATATCTAACACAAATAAATAAAATAAAATAAAATAAAAAATACAAGATTTAACAAATCATGCCTACTTCCCCGAATATGATAATTAAATTTCGAATCATTCATAATTTTCAAATGGAGATACTATTGGCTAATGAATCAATTTTATTTATTTATTTTGGCAAGAAATGGAGGAATCTCATCTCAAGTACTTGTTGTCATCATCATTGTTCCTATTGGGGTCTCTGTTTTGCTCTTCATCATAGGCTTCTGTTTCATCACTAGGAAAGCAAAGAAAAAATATGATTCTGTTGAAGAAGATACTAGTAAGAACCATTAAAAAAAATTGTCTTCATCTTGTTTTAACCATTATTGGTCCTGTGAGAGATATAAAAATTCATTACATTCACCTTTTGATTTGCCCAGCTGGGAATGAAATCAGCAAAACTGAGTCCTTGCAATATGATTTGAGTAAAGTTCAAGCTGCCACAAACAACTTCTCTGCTGAAAACAAAATTGACGAAGGTGGATTTGGTCTTGTCTACAAGGTAAGATTGCACCTGATTTCGATAATGGAATTAAATATTCTTGCATTTACTGATTTCCAAATTCGGATCCAATATTTCAATGGATGCCATATATATTCTCAGGGAAAACTTTTCAATGGACAAGAAATAGCTGTGAAGCGGCTATCTCGTACCTCAGGGCAAGGCGTAGAACAATTCAAGAATGAGGTTGTGTTGGTAGCCAAACTTCAACATAGAAATCTAGTGAGATTATTGGGATATTGTTTGGGAGGAGAAGAAAAGATACTCATTTATGAATTCGTGCCCAATAAAAGCCTTGACTACTTTTTATTCGGTTTGGCAAATCTGAACAACTCTAGCTCTTAATAATGCTTTTTATTTTGTTTCATATGAGCGTATATTATCTAAATTTCATACACATTGCTGAAAAAAATCAATAACACGAACACATTTACTGATAAATGCGCAGATCCACAAGAAAAAGAGAGGTTGGATTGGTTGAAATGTTACAAGATTATAGGAGGAATAGCTCGAGGGATGCTTTATCTTCATGAAGATTCTCGGTTTAGAATTATACACCATGATCTCAAAGCCAGCAATGTTCTGTTAGATGGCAATTTCAATGCTAAAATTTCAGATTTTGGCTTGGCAAGGATTTTCGGTGTGGATCAAACTCAGGGAAATACAAGTCAAGTCGTTGGAACATAGTAAGTTTGTCCATAATTTTAATAAAGGAATACATAATTTATGCAATCTCAAGTAAAGCATAATTCAAATTACCAAATTAGCTTCCTAATGATACTAGTCCTTTTGGTGGACTACACTTAATTGAATTTTGGTGCATTATGTCCTCAATGGTTTCATACATAATTTAATCCAAAAAGAGGTTTTATACAGTGTTCTTGTTATCTTCATATTCTATTGTTATGGTACTCATATACAGCGGTTATATGTCTCCTGAGTATGCAATGCGTGGACAATTCTCTGTGAAGTTCAATGTATTTAGCTTCGGTGTCTTAGTTTTGGAAATCATAAGCTGCAAGAAGATCAATACCTTTTACGAATCTGAATGTGCTGATGACCTTCTTAGCTATGTGAGTAGTAACAATAGATTCTAATTATTATTTTCCTTCTCAGTGACGTCGTGATCACATTAACAAGTCATATATAATGAAATTTTGTAGGCTTGGAAACTTTGGAGGGAAAAAACACCCTTGGAATTAATGGATCCAACTTTGAAAGGGTCTTATTCAAGAAATGAAGTCATTAAATGCATCCATATCGGCTTGTTGTGTGTCCAAGAAGATCCGGATGACAGACCCTCTATGGCAACGATAGTTCTGATGCTGAATAGTTATTCTACTACTCTCCCACTTCCTCAACAACCTGCATTTTTCGCTCATAGCAAAATAAGAAAAATGTGAAAAGGCTCAAAGTTAGATCAATCTAAAAGCCAGTCAGTGTCACTATCTATGAATGAAGTGTCAATGACTGAATCAGACATAAGATAATGCAAGAAGTCTAGAGACCATATCAAGATTCAAAGATAGCTCTATTGTGTGAGATGAATATGAATAAGCTCAAACTTGGATATGAATGATAAATTTTCAATGTTGAAACATTCAAATCTCTCAAATATATTTCCCAAGAATGCATCTATATAATTACGAGCATAGGCAAATTTTATAATTCCTCACTCAAAGTTTGAGTTCATGTCTCCATAACCCATTGTTGGGGTTAAACATACTTTTTAACACCCAAAGCAAGTTGGGGCCTTAGTTTTGGTCCCAATATAGGTGTGATGGGGTTCTCTGCAGTTGCATTGTAGGTGTTAAAGGGTAATATTTTCTAGCGGATATGTGAAGTAGTTTATTTACATATCCATTTTGTGAAGAAAAAAAAAAACAACTGTATTGGTTAGAAAAAGTGTACTTTCAATGACATGGTCAAACACAACCAAATATTGAACATATCTAAAACTCAACACTACTACAAAAATAGTTAAAGATCACACTTTGACAAAAAAAAAAAAAAGATCTCACTTTTATTGGAAGTGTGATAAAAAAAATTAGATTGCTATTTTAATCACACTTAATTTGATTGAGTGTGATAGTATTTATTTTTTATGTCACTTTTCAATTAAGTGTGATTATATATATATATTTTTAATCACACTTTCTAATTAAAGTGTGATTATATATACACTACTACTTTTTAATCACACTTTTTAAACAAGTGTGATTATATATATATTTTTTAATCACACATTCTAATTAAAGTGTGATTATTTATATATTTTTTAATCACACATTCTAATTAAAGTGTGATTATATATACACTACTACTTTTTAATCACACTTTTTAAATAAGTGTGATTATATATATATATATATATATTTTTTAACCACACATTCTAATTAAAGTGTGATTATATATACACTACTACTTTTTAATCACACTTTTTAAATAAGTGTGATTATATATATATATATATATTTTTAACCACACATTCTAATTAAAGTGTGATTATTTATATATTTTTTAATCATATCTTCTAATTAAAGTGTGATTATATATACACTATTACTTTTTAATCACACTTTTTAAATAAGTGTGATTATATATATATTTTAATCACACATTTTAATTAAAGTGTGATTATATATACATTACTACTTTTTAATCACACTTTTTAAATAAGTGTGATTATATATATATATTTTTTAATCACACATTTTAATTAAAGTGTGATTATATATACATTACTACTTTTTAATCACACTTTTTAAATAAGTGTAATTATATATATATATATATAATCACACTCCCTAAATAGGTGTGATTGTATAAAATATTTCAATTTGATTTTTATATAAAATATACAATTCCTAAATCCGTGCCTCTATTTTGAGTTTTTATTTTTTTACCACCCAACACTAGCAACCACCCGCCACCATTTTCCACCACCGTCTTCCGCCACCACCACCTACCATCCACCCCTCACCACCACCTGCCACCACCACTCACCACCCACCTGCCGCCACCACCCACCACCCGGCTGCCGCCACCACTACCCACCAGCCACCCACCAGCCACCACCACCCACTTGCCACCACCACCACCACCGCTACCACCACCCACCACTCACCTGCCATCTACCGGCCACCACCCGCCACTACCATCCACCGCCTGCCACCACCACTCGCCACCTACTTGCCACCACCACTCACCACCCACCTGCCACCACCATCCACCACCTGCCACCACTAGCTACCCACCACCACTAGCCACTTGCCACCTGCCGCCACCACCCACCACTCGCCGCCACCACCCACCACCCGCCACTACCATCCACCGCCTACCACCACCACCACCCGCCACCTACTTGCCACCACCACTCACCACCCACCTGCCACCACCATCCACCACCTACCACCACCAGCTACCCCCCACCACCAGCCACTTGCCACCACCACTACCACCACCACCACCACCCACTCGCTACCACCCGCCACCGTCACCCACCCATCACCACTACTACCCGCCACCACCACCACCACCACCACCACCATCCACTCGCTACCACCCGCCATCGTCACCCACCCACCCACTCACCCGCCACCACCGCCCATCCGCCACCCACCTACCACCACCACCACCACCACTACCCACTCGCTACCACCCACCACCCGTCACCTACCCACCACCACCACCCGCCACCGCCACCACCACCACCGCCATTACCCACTCGCTACCACTTACCACCCGCCACTATCACCCATCACCCACCGTCACTACTTTTCACCGTCGTCTTCCGCCGCCACTTGCCATTTCTTACTCTTTTTTATATTTTTAAATTTTTTAAACATTTTGTTAATTACCAATCATTTTGCCACTCCGCCTCTACGACTATCATTACTACCACCATCACCACCACTCCCCTACCACCATTAGTACTACCATTACCTCTTATCCACCACCACTACTCTATTTCCTCTACCACTACCACAACTTCACCACTAATCTCATTCGCTATCACCACCACCACCACTATCACCTCTTATCCACCACCTTCACCACTACTGCCGCTCCCTATCCTCTACCACAAAAATTAGTTCCTAATTTTTAGTAACAAAAAAAAAAAAAATGGGTTGCAGAAAAATATTTTTCATTGATGACAAAAAATTAACTTTATTTTAATAGAAAATATTTTTTATTCAAAATGCAAAAATAATAATAATAATTTTTTATTCATTAAAATAAAAATGAAACAAATAAATTTTCAACCTTAATAACTAAAAGAAAACGAAAAATAAAAAAACAAAAATTTCATTAACTATAAAAAAAATTCTCTTCTCTTTCTCTCTCTCACTCATCACTCTTCTCTGTCTGTCTCTCTTTCTCTCTGTGTCTCTCGTCCATCTCTCTTCTCTTTATTTCTCTGTCATTCTCTCGTTTATATCTTTTCGCTCTTTTTCTCTATTTTTCTTTGTCTATCTCTTTTCACCCATTGTTTCCTCTCTCTTCTCTTTCTCTCTATTACTCATCACTCTTCTCTCTCTCTCTGTCTGTCTGTCTATCAGTCTCTCTCCCCTCTTTCTCTGTGTGTCTCTCACTCATCTATCTCTTCTCTTATACCTTTTCTCTCTCTATCTCTTTCGCTTATCTCTCTTCTCTCTTCTCTCTATCTCTCTCGCTCATCTCTCTTCTCTCTCTGTCTCTCTCGCTCATCTCTCTTCTCTCTGTCTCTCTCGTTCATATCTCTTATTTCTCTGTCTTTTTTCTATGTCCCACTCTCTATCTCTCTCTCTGTCTCTCTCTCACTCATCACTCTTCTCTGTCTGTCTGTCTGTCTGTCTTTGTCTCTTTCTCACAGACAGTGATGCAAAAAGTCAAAGCGTCAAACTTCAAAGCTATCCCCCATTTTTTCATCCATTTTCTTCATCTCTCTCTTCTCTTTCTCTCTCTTACTCATCACTCTCCACTCTTTGTGTGTGTGTGTGTGTGTGTCTGTATATTTGTCTCTCTCTCTGTGTGTCTCTCACTCATATATCTCTTCTCTCATCTCTTTTCTTTCTCTGTCTCTGTCGTTCATCTCTCTTCTCTTTATCTATCTCATCAATTTCTCTTCTCTCTATCTCTCTCATCTCTCATATTTCTCTGTCTTTCTTGTTCATTTCTCTTCTTTCTATCTTTCTCTCTGTTTCTCTCATTCATCTCTTTTCTCTTTATGTCCCTCTCGTTCATCTCTCTTCTCTTTATCTCTCTCTGTCTCTCTCGTCCATCTCTCTTGTCTCTCTGTCTCTTTTCTATCTCTCACTCTCTAACTCTTTCTCTTTCTCTTTCTCTCTCTCTCTCTCTCTCTCTCTCACTCTCTTTCTCCCACTATGTTTGCGTTACTCACTCTCTCCCTCCCGTCTTCTCTATTTACTGAGCTCCCTCTCGATTTATCGATCCACTACAAGAAAATGCACTTTTAGCGCACCACTTTGTCTCTCTCTCGCTCATCACTCTCTCTCTCTCTCTTTCTCCTCTATCTGTCTTGCACTCATCTCTCTCTCTCACCACCCACCTCTTCTACCACCTTCACTACTACTGCAAACGCCATTCCACCACCACCACTACTTCCACTGTCGCCACTTCACCTCTACGACTACCATGACTACTACCATCGCCACCACTCCACTGCCACTACCACTACCACTACCACCACTGCTACCACCACCACCACTACTACTACTACTACTACTACTACTACTACTACTACTACTACTACTACTACTACTATTACCTCCCATCTACTACCGCCATTCCATCTCCCATACCACTACCATAACTTTATCACTAATCTCCTTCGCCACCACCACCACCTCCTCTTATCCACCACCTTCACCACAACTGTCGCTTCCTCTCCTGTACTACAAAAAATTTGTTTGATTATGATTTTTTAATAGAGTGTTGAATTGTATGTGGAATTAAGTTTTGAAAGTTTGATGTGACATGTGAAATAAGAAAATTTGTTTGGTGATGAGTTTTCAAAATAGTTTTCAAAACTTAATTCAACCTATAATTGATAATCAAACACACAACTCATAACTCGATATCCGTATTTTTGATCAACAGTCATAACCAAACTATTTTTAAAATACTCAAATAAAAAAAATGTTTTTTTTTTCAATTAATTGTTTTTAAGTAATTTTTTTTTGAATATTTTTTTTTCAAATCATTTTTTTTTCAAACAACTTCTATGTCAATTATTTTCTGTCAATTAATTTTTTTGTTAATTAATTTTTTTAACTTGTATAAATATTAGAAATATTTAAAAAATTAAAATATCAAAAATATTTTAAAAATTAAATATTCAAAATATTCAAAAAATCAAAATATTAAAAATATTCCGAAAATCTAAACCAAACAAAACCTTAATTTCCCCCATTTTTTTCCCGTCTTTCCCTCCTTTTTTTTCATTTCCTTTCAAGTTTGTAGAGCTCTAAGTTTTGAAACAACACACACACACACTCTCTCTCTCTCTCTCTCTCTCTCTCTCTCTCTCTCTCTCACACACACACACACACACACACACACACACACACACACACTCACGGAGGCGAGCGGCGATCGGCGATCTCACTACTTTTCTGTTCTTGGGTTTGATCTTTAATCCTTATATAAATTCCTTTAATCCTTTTTCACTGTTCTGTAGCTGATCTCACTACTTCACTATTCTTGAGTTTGATCTAATATCTGGTGTTCCTGGAGTGACGAAGACAGAGAGGTTGGGTACACTCAGGGCTATCTTCACAACCCTAGCTACAATGATGTCTGTTCTGGGACCACGAATCACTCGGAGGTCGTTAGGGTTCAGTATGATCCCAAGGAGTGTAGTTACGAGTCCTTGCTTGATGTTTTTTGGGCCAGACATGACCCTACTCCGCTTAATCGTCATGTGGGTATGTTTAATTTTGGGTTTTAATCGATGAATTTGTGATTTGATTGTTGAATTTTGATGGGTTTTGATTGAATTGCTATGAAATTGAGTTGAATTGGTGTTTGATTCTTGTATCTCTGCTTATATGGTGAATTGGCGATTGTTTCATGGGTGAACACACACGCTCAAATTAATGGCTTATTGGTTTCCCAATTGTTAGGATAAGGATTATTCATTGTATTTTGTAGCTAGATGCTTGAATTTTGGGGGCTTTTGATGGACAATGACAGGGTTTGATTTTTTTATGGCTTTTTGTTGATTTCATATAGAGAAAGAGTATTTTTTTAAGGACTTGGTTGTACTCAGTGCGTGTGTTCATTATTGATTTCATATGGAGAAAGAGTGAGTTTTTAACGACTTGGTGTCCTCGGTTCGTGAGTGTTCACTATTGGCTTCAGGCATGAATGATGACCTTCCGTTTGGCACTAATTATTCTTCATATTTAGTTATTGATTTGTCATTGAAATCTATGGTTTTTGTTTTTTTATTATATATAATTATTAGTCACAATTGGGTTTGTGTAATTGTTATTGTTAATCCTCAAGAAATGGATAAGAGAAGATTTTATTTATTTAGTTTCATTTTCTTTTCCCAAGATCCAAACACTGTATGTTTGGCTAAATGGGTTTTTAAGATTTTGATTCTATTGCTGTATAGAATGCTTGAAAAGAGGAGTTTGAGCTATATAGATGGCCCAGTTCCAGTGCCTCTAGACGATTCATTCCTGGTGGAAAACGTACAAAGGATCTGCGTTTGTGACACAGGTTCGTGTTTATTTTGTACAAATTTTAGGGTATCTGTTGTTCCTGTTTTTGGGATCTGATATTTCATTGTTGGTTGTTGTAGATGAATGGGTGGAGAACCATGATATTCTTCTCTTCTAGCAAGTCAAACCCAGTGTGCATGTGTTCCAGGTGATCTGTTTTTCTTATGGTGTATTGAGTGTAATTATTTTAAAAAAAAAAATCCATTTAGGATGTGGAAATAGCATTGATTCTTTCAACATGGTGGATTTCTCTGTGAAACATAGACACGGATACATGATGGGGATAAGGGTATGACTCGATAGGAATACGTTGATATGAAGAATTCTAAAAAAAGTCAGGAAAAATGTAGTCTACATGTTAGGTATTTGGAAATTATGAAGAAAAATGTAGTGTACATGTAGTGTACATGTTAGGTATTTGCTTGGCAACTTTTTACCTTTTGTATCAAGACTTATCTTGAGGGAGGAGGAAGGGTCTTGATTGTGACAAAACTCGAAACATACCTCATATGTGCAAATTAAACAATCCCTTGGGTTATTTTTACCAAATGAGGTCAGAATATGATTAATCTAAATCTGTGATTTGCTCATCAAAAAAATTAATGGTGAAGGTAAATTTAGTATCGAATCAAAACTTTCGACTCTGTTAATTGAGAAATCGAAATAAATCATTTGCTATTGTTTAATTTTGTTGATTTGATGTAGATGAGAGGTTTAAGTGATGTTTTAAAAAGTTTTATAAAGACTTGTGGAATCCACTGGAGAATAAAGTGAAGAAAAAAAAACATAAAAAGCTACTCTAAAAAATGCATCTCCTCTTAATTTTTATTACAAACATGTATTATTATTAATCTTCTAATACTGTTTGTACTAAATTGACAGCCCAATGATTGGGTGCCACGTGTGCATGTAACAAAAAATGTGTAATTTTAGCAGAATCTTTGGTGACAAATTTTGGGAAGAAGGTTACAATGATGGAATTCTAATTTGACCAAATCCCAAGGGCTTAGCGACAATAGCACGTGTCTCCTTCTCTTTCCTTTAATGATATATGCAGATATATATATATATATATATATCTATCTAATAAAGCAGGACTGATTTTGAAAATGTGTTAAAATGTGTAAGAGATACAATTCATTTGAGACTAGCATAATTAAGTTACATAACATGCTGTGAGACTAGCAAGGCCTGTATGAGATTAGCTTTTAAACTTAAGAATAGAATGTAATTATTTTTGAATTTGAGATACTTCTACTTATCTTAGAGTAGTGCTATTGTATATCATTTTCCTTTATCTTATTGTTGGATTCCCTCTTCTTTAAAAAATAAATAAATAAACAAAAAAATAGAAGTCAGTTTTGACACTATGTCAATGTGTACTGCAGCCATAATATGGGATCATGTACTAAGTTTCATCTTCCAATGATTAGAGTAATTGAACTAATTCATAGAAAAATATGTGGCCATGGTTGTGCATTATAGTTTTAGGAAAGAGGCGCAAGCATGTTATGACAATTGAAATTGGGTTAGTTTCTCGATCTCTTTTATAGCAGTTAATATTTTAACGTCTCTTCATAAACTCAAACCTAATGAGTTTCTCGATCTCTTTTTTGCCATGTAATGAGTTTTCTCCAAATATTGTTCTTTTTTTAATCAACAATGGGGAGCCCGAGAGACCATTGATAGTCAATGTTGGACGACTAGGAGTTGAGAAGAGTTTGGACTTACTCAAAAGGTAAGCACACTGTCAGTATTTTTTCCTTTTCACTCAATTCTCGTGATCTTTGTGATTTCCTATTTTGCTCGTATCATGAATGATATTGAAGAACTGATGAAGAATTTTTCGTTTGGGTTGGCTAAGCACACTGTCAGAATTTTTTGTAATTGTATAAATTTACAAGCAATTTCCAACAACGAAAAAATAATTGAAAAATGAAATGAAAAATTGCCATTTTTAGACATGGGCATTTTGTAATAAGTGATACTGCTGCTTGGATTTTGTACAAGGTACCTGAAAAGGTTGTGTCAAAGCCTTGCCCACATGGTGTTTGATTTTTGTTCTGTCTAAGATTTTTGACAAGCTTTATGTGATTTGAGCTGCTAGTAATTTGGAATTTATTTTCTGAATTGCATATGCTAGGCAATCAACATAGTTATTTACATGGTATTTTCTTAATTATGTCTATTAGATTGAAGAAGATAGTCACTAAATTCCTTTAGCAAGTGGGTTTTCAAGGATTTTGCTTGTAGTGTTGTAAATGGGAAAACACTTGTGGACCGAAGATGCTGATGAGCAAATTGCGAATAATCAGTCGGGCTGCGTGCGGGGTGTCCTTCATGCTCTTGACTATCATCACTGGCATTACAATGTTAAGAAGCTGCTACCCCACAAGAAGCATAATGGACCAAGACATGTGAAAGGTAGGCAATATGAATTTGCACCGTGCTTTCTTCTTCTTGGTGATTATGGATGACATACAGGGTTAGAAGTCCAGACTTGGTGCTCTATTTATTATTTTGGTCTTTGTAGAACCTTTGAGTGTACACACAATGCTTGTGCAAAGATACATAGTTTATGAACGAAGATGATTAATAGAGTTTTAAATTTCTAAATCAGTTTCACATGACAATTTTTAAACTTACCAATTGTTGTAGGCATTTTTGAAAAATGAAATAGGCGTGACAGAGAAAGTGTTCACATCAACTGACTTATACACTTTATATAATAATATAGTATAGATAGTGTATATATATACATATGCCAATCAAAAGACATAGAAGTACTTACATGAATGTATATGCGTGGAGATGTGTATATAAATCTTTTATGTTATTGTAACCATCATGTCATTATTTTGTTCAGGGTCAGGGAGGTATTCATATTTGTTGGAACCTTGGTGGTGGGCTGGGATGATAACTAGTAAGTACCATTAATTTGTTTTGCTTGGCTTCAAAGCTCCTCGTTGTTGTTGTTTGGTAATTTTTTTTTCCCCATATTTTTTTGCTTTGTGCTATTTTGAATCTTTTAGTTAAAAGATTGCAGTGTTAGGACATAAATTTAATCTTTTGCTTTAAAAGATACATCAGAATGTTCTCTCTTACAGCATGAAAAATATTGTTCATGCTTTATATTTGGCCTACCTACCAACCTAAATCTTTTGAATTTGGGTGTTTATAATATGGATGGTCCTTTATTGACAACTTGTGCATCAATATTTTTTAATCTTAGATTTTTCTGGGCAGTCCACTAAATTGTGTATTTATTTGTTGATTTGTGTTTAGAAAAAATTGATTGGTGTGGAAGTTGAAAATTTTCTCTCAATTATTGCTTTTCCATAACTGTGGTAACAAGTTTTGTTGATTAGGTGTGCTCTCATTTTCATTTTATTTTTGAACAGGGTGTTAGGAATATTAATTAGTGTCAACAACATATATATACACATAATCCTCGTTTTAATGATGCAATTGGGAGTTTCTAAACCCACCACACACCCGCCATGTTCATCTCTACACCTATATTCACAAATTTTTCTTCGTAACATACAAGATATACAATGCATATAGTAAGTGTAGAGAGAAAATAAGCGAGTGTATGTAGAAGCTCCAATGAATTCTTTTCATAAATGCAGCCTCTGCTTCTCCAAAACCTGCTGCTGCTGGTGATAGTAACTGCAATGTATGTACTCTCTCCCCCCCCCCCCCCCCACCAAAAAAAAAAGAGTAAATTCTTGAGTTTTTATTTATTTATTTATTTATTTATTTATGGGTACCTAGAATTATGGTTCAACAGTAATAATAATATATCTTCACAAAAAGATCGTACACAAGCTGTATTGAGATTTATCATTTTTAAATACTGTGCTCATTAGTGACCTCCTAATTACAATGTCATTGACACTGAGCTGCTATGGCATCTAATTGTTAACAGGGAAGTTACTTCCAAAAGGATTAAGATCAAGCAGAAATAATTAATGTTCCTATTTTGGTTTGCTGAATTAACTTTTTAGTTTATTCATATGCATCAGTGATTTCTTGATTAATTTGTGTTTTTATTTTTCAGGTCATAAATTTTTTGGAGAGATGCAAAATATGGTCCAAGAATTAAAGAACTTAGTTTTTTAAGTTTTTTCATTTTTTAATATATGTAAGCACAGTTAATTTTTTTTATTTATTTCCTTTGTATATACTTTTGAATATTTAATTTTTATTTATGAAATATATGACGTTATTCTATTCAATATGTGGTTATGATTCAAAATATAGTATATAGTGTGTATTACATTCTTCAAATGCGCATACAAAAATAATATTGATTATTTTTCAAATATGTCGAATCCTTTTTTTATTACAGATTTTATTAGTTATTTATCACACTTAAAAGGTGTGATCTAAATGTTATTAATCACACTTAAAAAGTGTGATTAAAAATGATCATTTTTAATCACACTTTCAAAGATCACACTTAAAATGTGTGATCTAAATGTTATTAATCACACTTAAAAAGTGTGATTAAAAATGACCCTTTTTAATCACACTTTCAAAGATCACACTTAAAAGGTGTGATCTAAATATTTTTAATCACACTTAAAAGGTGTGATCTAAATGTTATTAAGCACACTTAAAAAGTGTGATTAAAAATGACCATTTTTAATCACACTCCCAAAGACCACACTTTAATAAAACTTAAAAGGTGTGATTAAATAACATACATCACACCAAAAAAGTGTGATCTTTATCTGTTTTTGTAGTAGTGCAAACATTTGGGTTTGAATAGGGTGTAAATTTGGCCCGGCCCAGCCCAAGTCGGGCCTTGCAAGCTTCTGCCAAAATTCTGACTGAGCCGAGTTGGCCCACGGGCTAGAAAAATAGGCCCAAGCCTATGTCCAGGGGATATTTGAACTTGTGGCGGGGTGGGCCAGTGGGCCTGGGCTCAGGCTTGGGCGGGCTTGAACAAATTTTTTTTTTCCAACCAAAATTCTATTATTTTCCACTAAAAACGACATCGGGTTGACCTTCAAAATGATGGTCCAGGCCAAGGCCTAGGGTCTCGGGCTGGACTTGGGTCCAAACGGGTCAAGCCCACCCCGAGCTGCAGGCCATTTTTACACTCCTATGTTTGAATGGTAGTCACTTTCATGGTGGCATGTGTTTGTCTCACATCGGAATTTTACATTGGATCTTCTAAAAGGCTTCATTTTTACTTTTGTTTGGGTGAGAGTGTGTATTGGTTGATTGGGAATAGTGGTTGATCATAAAATTCTGCTCTTGGAAGCTGTTATTTTTTTATTTATTTTTTATTTTTTATTCTTCCCATAAAACAACAAATACTATTTTCCTAAATGCAACTTTATGTGCAACAAAACTAATTAGAAACTCTCTTGGGCCAATTCCCTAGGCGTAGCATAGTTGGTTAAGAGGTTAGCTTCAAGCAGCTTCATCGCACTTGGTATGGGTTCAATGCTCCCCCGTTATACGAGTCATGACTTAAACGGAGCTTGTTTTGGAAAGTCGGGCCAAGTTCCCAAGTTATAGTCTCCTAACTCAAAACGGACAACAGGACACGCTGGTGATCTCTGCAACGGCCGCTCCCTTGGACCTGCGGGCAAATAGGAGGATTTTCCTATAACCAAATAAAATAAAATAAAATAAAATAATTAGAAAAAGAGAAATTAGTCATGAGATTGGATATATTTTTTATGAGTTTGAATCAGTCATCAGAAAAACAATAAGACCAATAGTCTTTTTTGAAAATTATATTGAATGCACAAGGTACCTTTTCGTAAAGAGAAAAATTATTTGAGAAATGTTTTATGTATTCAGAATCAAATTAATACAACTCAAATATTATAAATGAAATTAAAAGATGTTATATGTAATGCTCTAAAATAATAATAACAATCCATCTGATGATATTCCATAAACAAGCAGAAACTTAAATAATATTGATTTTTCATTGATATTCTTTTATCGTACAAAAGATGACATATGCATGTATACATTCATAAATCTTAGATTTTGAATTATAGCATATGATATGTGTGAATGAACTGGAACAAAAGAAAATAAAATAAGTTAATGCTTTACTGGCTACGTCTTTCCAAGTCTATGCTTGGGAACAACAAAATGAGTTAAACTCCATATATATAAAGCCCAAAGTTTGTACAACATGTATTTACATAAATAAAAAAAGAAGCTCTCGGCTCCAAAATCCTCCCAAGCTACATCCTTGGTGGAGACATATTATCAGCACCTGAAAGTTGGTTTTCACATAAGGTGAGCTAAAGCCTAGTAGAGAATGTCTTAACACACTGTATGATGCTTAGAAAATCATATGGTGAATGCATATGCATGCCATTTACCAAAATGTTACACTTCCTCTTTCAAAACAATGCAATGCCATAGTTATATATCAATTCATAAAACAATACTTTTTACATCAGCAAACAAGGTAGTGGATACATAACATTGGGAATATTTAGGTACGTGTCTGCTAGTAGGCTATCCAAGAACTACCAAAGCTATTACCGGTACTAACCGGAAGGATTAGCACCTAACCGCGCGAGTTTCTAGATTTTCACCAAGGACACACAGGCCATCATAATAAAACCACAACTACACCCCTTAACCAGATTCATCACAGTATCCACCCATTTTTTTAAAAAACAATACATTTTCAATGTTTATGTATGAAACAATGTTCAATGCAAGATGTATGAGTAGTTGGTTTCAATTAACGTAATCCTTATGCAATTTCTACAACAATCAAGCTATCCTCCACCAATAGCCTAAAACATATATCTTTACTCAACAGATAAATTTCCAACAACAAGTATAATTTCAAAATCTCAAAATGAGAGTGATAATAAATATCCAACTCCACCCTGTAGACACCCCATTTTTGACCGCCCTCAAGACTTGGGCGTTACTGATGGTTTACTTGGTGGAGAAAGGTGTGTAGGGCAAAGGTTCAATTTCTTCGGCAATGAGAGAGTCAAATCCTAACTTCATCCCCCTTTTGGATCAAAACAATCTTGATCAAAAGATTTTAGATCTTAAAACCCTCTCTTTCAAAATGTTTTGAAAATAAAGTTTCTACAATGTTCCGACGCTCACATTTTGTCAAATAATGCGCTTTTCGATAAACCAAGCAAGGACAAAGTGGAAATTAATGGAAGAGAGATGAAATCTTTGAAAAATATTTCAAAACACCTTACTTAAGGGTTTGAAGTTGAAGAAAAGAGGAGAAGAGGGGAGAAACCAAGTTGGAGAAATAGTTCGGCAAGGATCCGGGTAGGAGAGAGAGTCGAGCAGCCCTCGCTGAATCGGGCTTATTCATTTGCATACTTGGATTTTAGCTATGAGGCCATCACTGTTGGAAAGCTTACTTCCGGGGCTTCATTTTGCATTCAAGAATCTCTTAAAGCCAAGTCCGGATGGGGGAGATATGATTGGTTGAAGTAGGGGATTAATCCGGTTGGATCGAATCTGCGTGGCTTCACCAAAACGGGCATAACTTTTTGCATAGGAGGAATTTTAATGCAAGGTTTATGCCATTGGAAAGCCAACTTCTGGGGCTTCAATCTAGACACCTACCAACCACTTTTTGGCCTTGGCAACCACCCACCGGCCATCAATTTAGCCTGCCGGCCAAATAAGTAACAGGCCAACCATTTATTGTAGCCGGCTGACCATATATTTGGCCGATTGTCTCCTTTTCTGGCCGATACCACCTTTTTGATTCTTGCAGGCATGATGCCATCCAGCTGTGTTAGCTGGGGTGCACAGACCCTGCCCCCATACGCGTGTGTGGCTGTTTTGGCCCCTTTGCACCCTTTTTGATCGAAACTTCCTCTAGAAGATTGCACCCTTTGCCTAAGCTTCTTGAGGAAGCTTGACCCTTTGTCTTAGCTTCTTTAAGAAGCTTGAACCTTTGGGTTAGCTTCTCTTGGAAGCTTGGCCCCTTTGACCCTTCTTTTATTAGCTTCTTTAAGAAGCTTGGAGCCATTCCCTTGTCTATATAAGGAGAGCTCTCTTCTCCTTTGAAGGGTTCAGCAAAACCAGAGCAAAATACATATATATATATCTGACATACACTTTCTCTCTCTATATCTCCCTCTCTCTCTTCATTGTGTGTGTGTTTAAGGGCCAAAAGGGTGATTTCTTCTTAGTTTTGCACTAAGACACACACTACTACACCATACTTTGACTTTGGGAGGTATTGAGGGTTTGTTCTTGAGGTTTTGGATTGATTTTGATCAGAAGAAGGGGGCTGCACTTGCTGTTCTTCAAGGGTTCTGCAAGCGTAACACTTTTGCTTTATATTTCCCAATCTTGCACTAGTCTTTAACCTATCTTGCTTACTGTTTTAGACTTTGTGTATAACTGAAAAGAGTCTTATATTTGCATGCTTAAGATACTTCATTAAGGTTGTTTTGGTGTTGGGGGTCGACCTCCCCCTCTTAGGCCTTGTTTGGCTCTTTTTGTGCTCTCTTTGTTAAGTTTTGGTTACTTTGGTGTATTGGCCTTCTCACCACTGAAATCCAAAGGATTTTTAGTGGTGAAGAAGGGGTTTTGAGATCTTTCATATGGGAGGGACACCCCTCTCCCTTTGTCTCTCTTTTGTTTGCATTTTTGGCTCATAAGGGTACCATGCATGATTAGTTGTTCTTTGCTCCATTTCAGAGGTTTTTGGGGGTTATTTGGGCATATCTTACCTCTGTTTTTGGCCGGATTAAAGGTCCCTTGCATGCATAGTATACTTGCTTTGTATTCCCCCATTTTGCCTAGAAGTGCATCTTGCCATTAGACCATCATGCTTGCACATTTTTGCCTAGCTTTGTAAAGCTTTTAGTCATATTTTTCCATGCTTGAGGTCTGTTGGGTGTTGATTTGGTCATGCATTTCATGCTTTGTATAGCCCCTTTGCATTCTAGCATGTTGGCATCGGGTGTGTGAGTCGTGAGCATGCTTGAGTTGGGTTGTTTCAGTGATTTGGAGTCATTTCACATGCCATTTTAGTTCCTAATCCATGCTTGTGTGCTTACATTCATCATCACTTTCTTGCCTTGAAGGGTTGTTCTTTTGTGCCTTGAAAAGGGTCATAGTGCATGCCTTGTGTTTAAGTCATTTGGGGCTGCCATATCAGTGGGTTTTGGGGCATATTTTGATGCATGGGAACTCTGTTTTTGGTTGTTTAGTTCATGCCATGAGTGGTTAGGGTAGGTGTTGAGCAATGCTCTCCTTTGTGGCCTTGAATGCCTTCCATTTTGTATCTATTCCCTAGCATGTTTTGGCACCATCTTTTGCATGCTTTTCAGAGTTTAACATGAGTGTTTATTGTCCAAGTATATTGCCTTTAGGTATGCTTAGAGTGGTCCCCTTCCATGCTTAGATGATGGGCCTTGGTGTGTGCATGCTTGCATGCATAATTTGTGCCCTCTTGCATCATCTTTAGGCCACTGTTTTGGGCGGGGCTGAGGTCCTCTCATTTCAGTATAAGTCCATCTTTGCATACTTTGCATGCTTGCATGTTGCATTATATTGATTGTATGCTTACATTGTATCATTTTCACATGTTTACATGTTGTTTAGCTAATGGAATTACAGTCTTGTTGTATGCTTGATATGTCCATATTGCATTAGTCCAGCTTGCATGGTTAGAAAGTATCATGTTGCATTACCTTAGCATGTTCATATTGCCTTGTATGAGTTGCATCACTTTGCATTGTATATGGCACACATTGCATTACATTTTGCTTGGTTTGGGGTGTCAAACCAAGTATGAGGATTGAGAAGTGTTCGTACTCGAAGTGACGAAACACGTCTCAATCCTCAGTCGCCAATACCCTTGACCTCAACATGATAGGGCATTGGCACTCATTTGTTTTGGTGCATGCATTTACATTGAATGGCGAACTTGGCCTCTTAGGCCATCATGCATCGAAATGCGCAATTGATGGCCCGAGGGTCAAGGGCCACACTCCCTTGAGTCCATAACATGATTGGGAGAGTGGCTATGCACAAATTTTCTTGAAAATTCCATGCCATACACTGTTTGCCCTCTACTGCTGTCAACTGTAGGATTCTGCAGGAATCAATGCCCGACTGGCCATCTATAGTGCCGACCAGCAACCAATGTCCAGCCGATGACACAATCTTTGGCCGATAAGCCCATTTCCATGGCTGGTGACCTTTTGTTCTGGCCGGTGGCACTCCACAGCACTCAGAAGGAGGTTAAAAATAGGTCTGGAGACTTTCGTAATTTTCAGAGGAGCAAGGCAGTGTAAACAGAGGCAACAATGGCATGGTGCGGGTTTCCGGGCGAGACGAATTCGAGCATGCATCATCCACGCATTCCGAGGCAGGGCTACGGCCACCTTCCCTTTGCATTTAATTCATTATTTAAATTAGAAGTTCTGTAATAATTAATTTAGTATTATTTATTCGGACTGTAATATTTATTCGGACCCTCCCAGCAAAGGCAATTGTGTAATAAGTGTGCGTGAGTGTGTGTTGTCTTCCAACCCCACGTCTTTCTTCCCTTTTATTTACTAGCTTTCGATGGTTAGTTTAGGGCATGTTTCAATTAGCATACTTATAATAGCATGTTTGCATACATACATTTGTCTTGCATACACCGGGCTCGGCACATCATGCTAACTGCATTGTATTTTAATTCCAAATTGAATACATGTTATCTGTTGCATTTCACATGCCATGTTTAGAATAGTCGAGCCTGTTTAGATAGCATCTTTGCATGTGTTGCATTAGCCATTTTAAATAAGAACTAGGATCATGCATATGATTACTAACTAGTTTCTGTTTTGGCATGGAGTACTAGGTAAGCTTTTATGTTTTAGCATGCCACATGTGTGTGAATGTTGCCATGATAGTATGCTTACCATGAGGCTATGTGCTTATGTGATATATCTGCCTGAATGCCTGTGGGTGGAGGTCGAATTACCCGAATTAGAATAACGCATTAAACTGTGAGTTTTAAGCCCACTAGATAGTGGCAAAACCATCTTTTCGAAGCCCACCTGAAGGTGGAAAAACCTGCATTTTTAGCCTACTTACGAGTAGCAAACCGCTTTCAAAAACAAACATGAAATGTTTTGTTCCAATTCAGGCGATTCAGTCTATACTTGTATACTGCGCGCATCACATAGTAAATCTAAGCTAATAACCGGAACAAGAACGCATAACGTTTTCAAAACTATATATCATGGTTAGTAGAGGCCGATCTTTGGATCGGGCGAGAGGGGGTGCTCATAGCTGACTTTCCCCAATCGTACCCAAGTTCCCAAGCCGAGGCAACTTTGGTGATGACGAACACGTGGCCTTAGGCAAACGAGTCAGGGTTTCCTAAATTCCCCCAAAATAAAATATTTAGGTGGCGACTCTGTATCTGGCAAAGCAGTCCATGTTTGGCACTTCTTTTCTAAAAATCTGTTTTCTCAAAATGATTTGCCGGATTTGGACTCTTTGGTTCAGATTAAGAACCGTGACAATTCGAGTCCGAACTGTGGGGTGAGGCCCTCACGCGGGGCGCGTCCACACACTCTCATCATCAACAGATACATTCATTTTATCTTTTCAACACCGAACATCTTTCCTTTTTGTTCAAAGGTCAAACATCAATGATTTCAATAAAACAACTTTTACTTTCAAAACCCATTTTCTTGGAGAAATACTTAATAATTCAACCCAACTTAACAATACACTCATTCTCGCAACATTTCTTAAGAACTCATTTGAAAACCCTTATTTTATATTTCAAAAACCCAACTCTAAATCAAACCCCCAACTCCCAAATCACAACACTAGACAAGGAGCACATAACTAAGTTAAGAATCATACAAGAAGATTGAAGAAGTCCCAACCTCAAGAGTAGAAGAAGAAAGAAACAAGAGATGACTCTAGGTAGAGTCGACAATGGAAGTTTCACCAATTTAAATGTTCTCCTTAACGAGCTCTACCTTTTACTCCAAAGCACTAGGGTAGTGAGATCAACGGATTTGGGTGTATTTGAGGTGTTTAGACAAGAACTAGAGAAAGTTAAGAAATCGGGTTTTGTGGTGTTTTAGAGAGAGAGAGAGAGGGAGAGAGAAAGTAAAAAGTGACAGAAAAAGGCTTTTTCCCGATCTAATATACGCACAGATCGCTTGGAGTGACCGACCCACTAATCGAGCATCAGACACAAGAAAGTGAAGCCGCTCGAGCGACCAAAACATGGCTTGAGCGCCTAATGACCTCCTTTTAGAAGTTTTGCAGACTGTAGAAAACCGCTCGAGTGAAGAAAGGACCACTCGAGCGAAAATCACTCCATTACCAGAAGTTTTGCAAACCTACAAAAGTACTAGGAGAACCCAAAGATTGCTTGAGTGACTAAAACATTGCTTGAGCGACCAGGAAAAGAAATAGACAGTAATCCTTTGAGAACCTAACTCCCAACCTATTCACGACACAACCAACAATTTCAAACAACCAAACTCAACAACAACAAGATAAGGAGTATAGACCACGATAAGGAACATTGGATCCCAAATCCAATAACATGAAAGGGTTGGGTCTAACCCAAGCCGTTATATTATACATTACTAAATTGACAGAATTTAAACATTGAAAACGAAATTGAAAGACATATATACATTATGAACTAAATTGATACAATTTAGATATTAATGATAAAAAAAAAAAAAAAAAAAAAACACACACACACACACACAAGATTTATACTTTAATAATTAAAAATGCAATTAACCCATAAAATTATTAAGTAAATTTCTTAACAAGTGGAGACACGCATAACATTTATGATAAAATAAAGAACAATATTAGGTTTCTTGAAAAAAATATATTATAAAAAGTTTCATGGAGTTTTAAGAAATAATCTAGTGTGGTAGGTAACCAAAAAAAAAAAGAAGAGCGGCTTACCTTAATGTAAGTATGTTTTAATTTAAGTATTACTTTGCAAATAGTATAGACTCAACTTTGTCTTATAATGCCCTACAATTAATAGATTGTAACTTAGTATATGTGATTATATAACATAAAATAAAACACTACAAAATAATCCTAAATTAAAATTTTTTATGAAAATTTTCATAATATATGTTTTAGAGTTAATTACGTAAAAATCCTATTTACAAATGTTATGGTAGCTCAGGTCTTATATAAGATTTTTTTAAACCAGTAAATCTTATTTAGTAAAACTGAAAATATTATAAAGTTTTTTCTAATTTTTAAAATGAAGAATATTATCGATTTTACATAATAATGTTTCAAATAATTGTTTCACTAACTGATATTAAAAAAAAAAAAAAAAAAAAACAGAGCATGAGATTAAATGCTTTTGCCTTTCTACTCATTGGTTTGATTCAACTATCCAATAAAACTGAGAACATTATCAGTTTTTTTTTTTCCAATTTTAAAATTGAGAATATTATCAATTTTTTCATTTTTTAAAAGCTATATTTATTTATTTATTTATTTTTTAAGTTTTGCACATCAATATTCCATCATCATGCTCCTTTATAGACACAAAATTTTAAGTTTTGCACACCAAAAAAAAAAAAAAATCATTTTTTAAAATTATTATTATTATTATTATTATTATTATTTTCTTACACATAATTTTTTTTTTTTCAATTTGAAAGTTGATGCTTTAAAGTTTTGAAAATTAAAATAAATGTCAAATCATCATGTTCCTTTATAGATAATCATAAATGATGAACAATCATTGCTTGAAGGCCAATTTTGACTATTAAAAATTTAATGAGACTTGAAAGTCTAAAAAATCTTAATTAAGACCTAATGGAGTATAAGTTCATAAATTAAAACTTATGTATAAATACCCTTTTATTTTATAATGCATAGCATTACTTTTAAATAAATAAGACCCTGCGTGAAGCCAACATATGTGTGCACTAATAACTATACAATTTATATATTTTTAACTTTCACATGAATTAATTTTTAGATGAATTAAAATTTTTTTCTTCATAAAATAAAGGAAAAATTGGTGATAAATCTAATCTAGTGAGGGTATAAGGCATTAGATCTACTGCATATTTTTGTTGGTGAGAGATGTAACACCCCATACACATAATTCCCATTGAACAAATAATAAAACATTCTTCACATAAACACATAACACACTTGCACTCAAATATTTCTCTGTCTCATTCAACTGCAGATTTTGTTTACAAAATTTCAAAATATGGATCTTGGTTTAGTAAGCTAGAGAAGATTACAAAGTCATTACATTATGACATGTAATACAAAAGAACAAAACTCAAAATAATATTAGAAAACTAGTTCCATCATTACATTACAACTTCAAGTTCACAAAAGTTTAGATTTTTGAAAAGAGGAAGTCTTTTTTCTTCGTCTTCATTGACGGTTTTGGAGCTCTTCATTTCCTAAAATGTTAGTAAATAGGAATGAGCAATTGCCTAGTAAAGAATAACTTTAACTAAGTATATAAACATTTGATTTAAATATGCATGACCTTTATTAATTCCTAAGAATCTATATTTATTTTGAAAATTGTACACAACGCACAATTCAACATTCAACCTCCACATTTTTCTGTCCTCACACAAATGGCCTGTGGATGCCTCAAACCTTTCCACTTTCGTCGTCCTCACATGAATCGGCCAATGGACACCTCATAACATTCCCACATTTGTCGCCCTCACACAAACCAGGCAAGTGGGCACCTCAAACACGTTCCTACATTCGTCGTCCCCACATGAATTGGGCAAGTGGGCACCACAAACACATTCCAATACATTAACATTTTACACACAACAACCACAAGAATTCTCAAATTTTACTTATTAATTATCCATTTCATCAAAATCAAGAACAATCCCTTATGATTCATATAAAAATTTGGGGCCTTTCTTTTCAAATATTTATTTTCCTTGATTCCAAGTATGTTTACTCGTTATTTCATAGTTGATTCTACAATCCACCATCAAATACACACAAACACTTTATCACACAAGTCCATATATATAGATATATATATACATACATCATTCGTCTCAATAGTTTCATACATCATAAGATTCACACCTAGTTAGACCAAAATATAAATATACAAGGGAAAAGGTATTCCTACCTCAAGGTTGTACGACAAGAGATAAAGGTCCACTCGATGAGCTTCTGAAATATGACAATCTATTTGGTTCAAATGTAGCTGTTGGTGTGGGTAACAACTTTAATAAAGACCCAAAGATTGATTCTTGTCCTTATTAGATGAAATCTAGGGTTTTCTAGCTAGGGTTTTGGAAAGAGGGCTGTTAGAGAGAAAAGAAGTGTGAGAGAAATGAATTAGAAAAGTGTTTGGATCGCAATATAACTCTGTTGTCTCGACTAGACCGCTCGAGTGAACTTTCCATTGCTCAAGTGAAGTGCCAAAATACAAACGAACTGCTCGAGCGAACTTTCCACCTCTCAAGCGGTAAACACAAGATCTCAGAAGTTTTGTAGAACTACAGTGAAAATACTAGAAGCTCGCATTTTATGCTCGAGCGGTCTCGCCTGAAAACTTGCAAGATATTGGGAGTTGCAAATCTCCGCTCGTGTGACCAAATGACCGTTCGAGCGATCACCCAAAAATAACTGTTACAGCCTACCCTCCTTGAGAAATTTCGTTCCCAAAATTTCGTAATTCCTGCTAAAATAACTCCAACAATTTCCAAGAAAGATAAATATCACAATAACAATAATCTCAATCGTCACCACTTCTCAATCAAAAAAGAAATCAAAGTTAATTTGAAATAATAGCATAGAAATTGAGATTTCTCTCATTTACCTCCTTTTACAACCTCCCTTACCATAATCTAAGAGTAACAAACAAGAAAGTTTACATATCATTAAATACATCCAGGTATTTCTCACAAACCTCAGTTTCTCGTTCCTTAGTGGCCTCTTCCACCCTGTAGTGATGCCATAACACTTTAACTAAAGGAATGATTTTGCTTCTCAAAACTTGTTCCTAGGCGTCCAAGATCTTCATCGGTCTCTCTTCATATGAAGCAGTCTCGTCCACCTCTAAATTTATCCAATCTAAGACATGGGAAAGATCAGGTTCATACTTGTGAAGCGTGGAGACATGAAACACATCGTGTACTCCGGATAATTGCGGTGGCAATACAAGGTGGTAAGGTACCTCTCCCACCCGTTCTAATATGTCAAAGGGGCCAATGAATCTTGGTGACAATTTTTCACTTCTCTCAAATTTTGTTAAACCTTTTCTAGGTGATATCTTCAAAAACACATGATCAACCACATCAAAAGATAGGGGTTTTCTTATTCGATTTGCATAGCTCTTTTGTCGACTCTGAGCCATAACTAACCGTTTCCGATTGAAAGATATTTTCTCAGTGGTCTCATGAACCAATTGTAGTCTAAGCATAGGTGAATCCCCCACCTCGATCCAACACACCGGTGACCTACATGGTCACCCATACAAAGCTTCAAAAGGTGCCATCCCAATAATAGCTTGATAACAATTATTATAAGCGAATTCCGCTAGAGGTAGGTGTCTCTCCCAAGAACCTTTTAAATCTAGTACACAAACCCTCAACATATCTTCTGAGATTTGGATAGTGCACTCGGACTGTCCGTCGGTTTGTGGGTGGTAAATGCTGCTAAAAGTTAATTAAGTGCCCACAACAGTTTGTAGGCTTTGCTACAATCGTGTAGTAAAACGAAGGTCTTGATCTGAGACAATACTCACCGGAACCCCATGAAGCAGGACAATCTCTTTATCATAAAGTTCTACCAGGTAATCAACTAAGTCTCCTATGCACGTAGCAAGAAAATAAGCCGACTTAATTAATCGATCCTCCACCACCCAAACTACGTCATTACCCCTTTGTGTTCTAGGGAGGCTCGAATCAAAGTCCAAAGTGATATGTTCCTACTTCCATTCCATGATAAGCAAAGATTGTAATAACATGGTGGGTCATTGATGCTCTTCCTTGACTTGCTGACAACTTAAACAATTGGACACAAAAAAAGCCACATCCCGCTTCATACCTCTTCACCAAAATTGTTGGCTAAGGTCATGGTACAATTTTGTGCCCCCTTAGATGTACTGCAAGATGGGAGTGGTGAAATTATAGAAGTACCTCGTCTCTATACGATTCAGGTACAAAAAGGCGGTCTAGATACTGGACCTTAGAATTGGAATCCACCCTCAAACCCTTTTCCTAATTCCCTTGTGCAATTTTCTCCTTAATTGCTTCAAATTTCAATTTACTCCATTGTGCCTTTATAACCTAAGTAACAAGTGTCGGTTGTGCAAAGACGAAAAACAAAGTAGCATGCTCGGAAGATTCACTATGATGCAAATCAAATTCACCCAAATCACCCAACATTTTCCATTCCCTAATTGCAAGATTAGTAATGGTACTCACACATTTTCTACTCAAAGTGTTAGCCACCACATTGGCTTTTCGAGGATGGTAGTGTAATTTAAAATCATAATCCTCTAAAAATTTCATCCACCTTCTTTGATGTAAATTCAAATCCTTTTGGGAAAATGTGTATTTAAGACTTTTCTAATATGAGAACACCTCGAATTTGTCCCTATACAAGTAATGTCTCCACAGTTTTAGAGCAAAAATAACTGCAGCTAACTCTAAATCATGAGTCGGGTAATTTCTTTCGTGGGTTTTCAATTGGCGCGAACCATACGTCACTACCTTACCTTCTTGCATCAAAACACATCCCAAACCTTCCCTAGAGGCATCACAGTACATAGTGTAACCCAAACCTCTTTATGGGATGACTAAAATTGGTGCAGTGGTCAATCTAGCCTTTAGCCCTAAGAAAGATTTCTCACATGATTCATTCCAAACAAACTTCACTCCTTTTCTTGTTAGCCTAGTCAACAGAGAAGCTAATATGGAGAAGTCTTTCACAAACTGTCTATAGTAACCGGCAAGACCTAAGAAACTGTGGATCTCAAATGCGTTCTTAGGTCGCTTCCAATTCTATATCGCCTCAATCTTCAAAGAATCTATGACAATCCCATCCTTAGAAGCAACGTGGCCCAAGAATTTCACCTCGGAGAGCCAGAACTTGCATTTCTCATACTTAGTATACAACCTGTGCTCCCTAAGTAATTGCAACACAATGCGAAGGTGCACCGCATGTTCTTTCTCAGAGGGTGAATATATAAGAATATCATTTACAAGGATTACCATGAACTTGTCAAGATATTCTAGGAAAACTGGATTCATAAAGTCCATAAAGGTGGTAGGAGCATTGGTTAAACTGAACGGCATCACAAGGAATTCATAATGGCTATATTGAGTATGAAAGGTCGTCTTCGGAATATCTTTTTCTTTCACACGTAATTGATGGTAACCCGATCTTAGATTTATCTTTGAGAAACACTGAGAACCCTTAAGTTGGTTGAAAAGATCATCTATTCTAGGCAACAGGTACTTATTCTTAGCCGTGGCCCTATTCAGCTTACGGTAATTAATACATAGCCTTAATGAACCATCATTCTTCTTCGAAAAAAGAGTTGGTGCTCCACAGGGTGAAGTACTAGGGCATATAAAACCTTTTTCTAATAACTCTTGTAATTGCTCTTTTAAAACCAGCAACTCTGTCGGCGAATCTATAAGCTAACATAAAAATGGCTGTCGTACCCAACACTAGGTCTATAGAAAACTTAACCTCACGATGAGGTGGTAGCTCGGTGAGGTCCTTTCGAAAGATATCTAAAAATTCACAAATCACCCTAGGGAATACCCTTCGCGCTTCACTGTTCCCATCATTCATTAGAGTTGCAAGAAGAGAAATCAATTTGCCTTGACTACAAAAGTCACATGACGGCGTGTAGACACCCCATTTTTGGCCGCCGGCAAAGCTCGAGTGCTTTGCTCGGTGCACTCGATGATGAAAGTGGTGTTGTGCATGGTTCGAGGTCTCAACGAAGAGGCCATGTTTAAGCTTTGAAATAATCCCAAACCTCTCATGTTCCCATTGTTTATAACCTAGAAATCTATTTTTACACATTGTACACCCTGTGTTGAGTCTGACGTAGAAAAACAAGGGATCACATTGAGGGCCGGTCGTGCCTCATTGAGGGCCGGCCGCGGCTATTGATGGCCGATCGTGTCTTAGTAGCGAGAAACACTGGTCTAGGCGGGAGCTCACCAACTGTCCATTTTTGAAGATATTTATGACATCTCTTGCTCAAATTCTATAAAAACGAAGTTATATCTGTATTTTGAGGGTTGAAGAATTTCTAAAAAGCCTATACACTTTCTTGAAAGCTCCTTCTTCTTTCGCAAGCAACCTTTGAGCAAGCTTACCACCTTGAACCTATATCCATACACCATATACACCTTCACACCTTAGCTTAGAAACCTTGGTTGAGCCTTGAGCATCACAATTCAAGCTTAAGAGTATGTTTTGGACTTAGTTTGATTCACAAACAAAGAGCTACCTTTGTCAAGAGGTATAAGCTTGCTATTTTCTCTCTTTCTTTCATTTTTATCATTTACTATCAAGTTCTTGTATGTTTGTGTTGTTTTGATTCTCTTCCAAGTGTAGCTTGGGTTTGATTCTCTTCCAAGTGTAGCTCAAACCCTTGCTTTTACACCCTTTTCTTTGCTTTCTAAATTGTTTTTCACAGTTTAAAAAAGGCTAAAAATCATGCTTTGAGGTTTCAAAAGTGGAGGGGTTAGCCACCCCTCCTTGTTCTTACTTACTAGCCTTGTTTTCTCTCTTTGTTGTTTAGCTTTTTAGGCACTTTTCATGCACTTTGAGCCACTATTTTTCATCTATTAAGGGTTGTTTAGGGCTGTCCTAGGTTTTTTAATTAGTTCATGCTTTGATTAGTTTGATTATTATCTCATAAGTTTGCATACATAGCTTGTTGAGTATTGTTCTTGGCCTTTCTTCGTCTAATTTCCATGTTTAAGAACCTCATTTTAATAATCAGCTTGCCATTCATTTCTTTCATTTGAGAATTGTTTCAATCGGTTGACGGTTATTCAAAACATGAACTAGAGATCTATGCTTAATGGCTTAATCTCTATGGAGGTTCATTGTCAACAGCATAGTCTTGTTTTCATGTTGAGAATCACCTCCTGTTTCACATATTTCTCACTTAGTGGACGTAATCTTTAGCGGACGTAACAATTATCTTGGACTTAATGGATTGAAGGATGTCAAAGTCTAATGAATTTGGCTTAAAATGAACTAACCCATATAAAGAAAATGAGTTGTATTGCTTGGGCTCGGCTAGACGTTATGTTGAATCTATTGTGCCAAGGGTTGTCTTACATCAATTCATGATGTTTTGATGAACCTTGAAGCATCTCTACCTCTCTCTTTGAGTTCACCCTATGATAGGAGGGAGGGGTGGTTGTTGTTCATTGCATTTATTGAATTTTGTTCAAATTGTATCCAAAATCATCAAGCAATTAACTTTCTCATTGATGGTTTTGGAAACAATTCCAACCTTCTCTCGAAGCTTTCCCATGATAAAGAAGTGGGAGAGGGACAAACAAAATTTAGAATAACTCTGTCTGCACTATTTTCACTTCAGAGCACAAAACATGATTTTGCATAAAATTAAGGCACGACCGACCTTATTTAGGCCTGGCCGGGCTTCATTGAGGGTCGGTGACCATCAATGTTTGGTCAGCATTATGTTTTGCAAAAAACATAGGGCAGTGGCTGAAGGTGAAATAGAGCAACTAGGCAGATAGAGCAGTTCTTGGACCCTGTGCATGCAACCCTTGTGCATGCTTGCTTACATCAATGTTGTAGATTAATGCTCCAAGTATTGTTGTAATTGTTATTATTATTGTTAATTATTAGTGTTGTAATTATTATTATTGTTTATTTGTAATTGTTATAGCTAGTTTGTTTCTCATTATTATCCTTGTTGAAAATAGAGTAGTTAGCTAGTTAATTCTTTACTTATTTATTCATTCGGATTTGTAATAATGAGTTTAATTCGGACTTTTGGACCTTGATTCAGACCCTCTTATATGAGGGCCAAGATGTAATAAGTTGTATGTCTTCTAACCCCACGTCATTATCCGTTTTACTTATTTGCTTACGATGGTTAGTATAGAACATCATTTTTTTAAATTATCATTCTTATGCTTTGCATACATTGCCTTGCATGCATCCAAGGTTCATCTCATCATGCTAACCCAATATCAATGTTCAAATTCATTGCTTGAATATGTGATTTATCGCATGTCTTGAATGAAATCATTTTCCACGCTCATAGTCGAGCCTACAAATTACATAATGTATGCGTTGCATTAGGCATATTGTATTAGTTAGGAGCATGCATATTTTCTAATTATTTTACTTTGTTTTGGCTTGGAGTACTAGGTGAGCAATTTCGAGTTTTAGCATCTTGCATCGAATGTTTGTGTTGCCATGCCAAGCATATTTCCATGAGGCTAATTGCTTAATTGATATACCTGTTTAAATGCCGGTGGGTGAAGGCTAATTGCCAAAATTGGAACAAATTGATTATTGTACAAACTCACCTTTTCAAGTGACGAGTATCAAAAATAATTTTCAAACAAACATGAAATCAAAGCGTTCCAACTTTTACAAATTAGTCTATACTTATGTTCGTCACATAATAATGTTAGTCTATAATCAGAACAAGAGCATATAACGTAAATAAAAATTACATCATGATTAGTAGAGGCCGATCTTTGATCGGGCGAGTGCGGTGCTCAATTCATGACCTTTCCCTCTCATACCTAAGTTCCCGAGCTGAGACACTTTGGTGATGACGAACTAATGGCCTTTGGTGCGAGTCTTAGGTTTCCTAAATTTCTCAAAAATATTTAGGTGGCGACTCTGAAATCTGGCAAAGCAATCCATTTTTGCCATTTGATTCAAACATCGATTTACCAAAAGAATGGCCAAATTTGGACTCTTTTTGTATTTTCACTGTTTCACATTGCACTTTGTGAAATCAAATTCATAACCACAGGAGTCCGAACTGTGGGGCTAGTCGTACCCGAAAGTAGCACGAAAAGTCAAGCCACATGGCGTTAAAAGTCTATCTATTTTATCCCACATAACATAAAAACAGTCACCTCTAGCAGTACACACGTTAACTCTCCCATGATAATAATCTGTTATAGTACGATAAGAGGACAACCAGTCCATACCGAGGATGACATCAAAACTTGTCATATCTAACAACACCAAACTAAAAGGAAGTCAGCGGTCAACAACTTCAATCACACACCTGCGACACCCATATTTCAATACCATCTTACCTCCAACCAGTGATTCTACCATGAGAGAAGATTTTGATGGTTTAGCCTCTAACCCCAACATAGATGTAAATGCAGATGCTATAAATGAATGAGATGCCTCCGTATCTATCAACACATTGGCCCAAGTATTATATATAAGATATACCTCACATCACCATTGGCCCGATCGACTGTTCAGATGCGGTAACAGCATAGACTCTCCCTTGGGATCTCTTTGCTCACCCCTCTGATGATAGGCATGTTGTATGGACTGTTCGGAGGTAGCCCTATGAATAGCTCTAGACGCCTGTCCAAATTGAATTGGCTGATGAGTCTGCCACTGGCTCTATCCTACCTGAAACCCCGAAACACTAGCCGTTCCGGCAAATTGGGGACAAAACTTTTTCATATGACCCAGCTGACTGCACTGATAACAAATGGGCAATTGACCTCCACCCAAGATTTGATTCTGAAGGTGAGTGGAAGGCTGACCCTGCTCACTACATCGATAACAAGTGATTCCACTTTGTCTCGTACTATCAATACTCTTTCTCGACATAGGATTTGATGACACGGCCGGTAACGGTGATAGATGAGAGGATGTAGAGCTCTTTGACTTTTTGGACACCATAGAACCCCCTCGAGATTCAGTAAACCCTTGTCTCTTAAGCCGCCTCCTCTTCTCATCACCTTCAAGCATGATCTTAATATGTGTCACGGACTCCACCAACCTATTATAATCCCGAATCATATTTCCCATCACTTTTATCAACCTTCCCGACCTTAGCCTCTTCTCAAACTCTAGATCCCTATGCTCTTCTGTAGCCACCAAGTAGGGTGGAAAATGAGATAGGATCGTAAAAGTAGCCTCAAACTCAGCCACTATGGAATCGGATTGTTCAAGCTCCTCAAACTCTCTCATCAAGTGTTCCCTCGTAGTTAAAGGAAGGTATTTTTATGAAAGGCATGAGAAAACACCTCCCAAGTATGTTCAATTTGACCTTTGGCATATTTCTATCATTGACTGGCATCCCTCTTCAATTGGTAACTAGTGAGCACCACCCGAAGTTCACCATCCCGCATATCTAAAATCTCAAAAGATTTAGTGATTTGCTCAAGCCACTCATCCACCTTTAACGGTTCAACACCCCTAAGAAATTTAGTAGGATTTGAACGGAAAAATTCCTTTTTAGGAATGAAATTCTAGTATTCCTTTCAATAATTCTAGCAGTTTGCTTGGCTCTAAGAATATCCATTGACTCCCTAAGAGCCCCAGCCATCTCTCGAGCAAGCAACCCCATAGTATCATGGCTCGGTGGAGCAGCCACATTGTTTTGACCCACTTTTTCTTTTTAAGAAGGGATCTCTAGTTGAGCCAAGATATCTCGATCACCTTGACGAGGTTTGCCGCGACCCCTACCACGTCCAGACAGCCTATATAAGAGTAGATGTGGACAAGATTAACTCAAAATTCATATACTAGTTCATCACTTCTCCTCAAGTCTCAATCTCATTCTCAACACATAAACATGTAAACAAACAGAACACATACGGATCCCTCTCCCAAGATATCAACTCAATCCACGATGTTCAAGGATTTCCTAGTGGAAAAAACATTGATCAGATACCTTTCCAAAGGGACTTCGATGAATGTGGTGGACACAAGTCATATCCTAGGGGATTGACCTCATACACACCTAATCACATAAATACATAATCAAATAAAATCATCAACCCCTCATCCTAGCATGACAACACAAGATGACAAGGTCACTTCCTATGAGCTCCAAGTATTCAACCCGGTTTGCTTTGATACCAAATTTGTAACACCCCATATACATAATTCCCATTGAACAAATATTAGAACATTCTCCACATAAACACATAACACACTTCCACTCAATTATTATTTTTTTTTCTCATTGAACTACAGATTTTGTTTACAAAATTTCAAAATATGGATCTCGGTTCAGTGAGCTATAAAAGATTACAAAGCCATTACATTATGACATGTAATACAAAAGTACAAAACTCAAAATAATAGTAGAAAATGAGTTCCATCATTACATTACAACTTCAAGTTCACAAAAGTTTAGATTTTTGAAGAGAGGAAGTCTTTTTTCTTCGTTTTCATTGATGGTTTTGGTGCTCTTCATTTCCTGAAAGGTTAGTAAATAGGAATGAGCAATCGCCCAGTAGAGAATAACTTTAACCAAGTATATAGACATTTGATTTAAATATGCATGACCTTTATTAATGCCCAAGAATCCATATTTATTTTAAAAAATTTACACAACACAGAATTCAACATTCAACCTCCACATTTTTTCGTCCTCACACAAACGACCTGTGGATGCCTCAAACCTTTCCACTTTCGTCATCCTCACATGAACCGGCCAATGGACACCTCATAACATTCCCACATTCATCGCTTTCACACGAACCAGACAAGTGGGCATCTCAAACACATTCTTACGTTTGTCGTGCCCAAACGAACTGGGCAAGTGGACACCTCAAACACATTCCAGTACATTAACAATTTATACACAACACCAACAATCACAAGCATTTTCAAATTTTACTTATCAATTATCCATTTCATCAAAATCAAGAATAATCCCTTCGGATTCATATAAAAATTTGTGGCCTTTCCTTTCAAATATTTCTTTTCCTTGATTCCAAGTATGTTTACTCACTATTTCATAGTTGATTCTACAATTCACCATCAATTACACACAAACACTTTATCACACAACTCCATATATATATAAAGAGATATATATATACATACATCATTCATCTCAATAGTTCCATACATCATGAGATTCACACCTATTTAGACCAAAATATAAATATACAAGGGTAAAGGTATTCATATCTCAAGGTTGTACTACAAGAGATAAAGGTCCACTTGATAAGCTTCCAAAATACTACGATCTATTTGGTTCAAAACGTAACTCTTTGCATGGGTAACAACATTAATAAAGGCCCAAAGATCGATTCTTACCCTTACTAGATAAAATCTAAAGTTTTGGAAAGAGGGCTATTAGAGAGAGAATGAGTGTGAGATAAATGAATTAGAAAAGTGTTTGGATCGCAATATAACTCTATTGTCCTGACAAGACTGCTTGAGCAAACTTTCTATTGCTCAAGCGAAGTGCCAAAATACAAAAGGACCACTCGAGCAAACTTTCCATTGCTCGAGCAGTAAACATAAGGTCTTAGAAGTTTTGCAGAACTATAGTGAAAATACTAGGAGCTCGCATTTTATGCTCGAGCGACCATTTGTTCGCTCGAATGGTCTCACCTATAAACTTGCGAGATATTGGAGCTGCAAATTTCTACTTGAGTGACTAAATGACCGCTTGAGCAATCACCTAAAAATAACTGTTACAAGAGATCCACATTTTGTGAAATAGTTTGGTGAGAAATTCTGAAGGACATTTACTTTCCAATTTTACCCCTTAACTTGTTTTATTTGTTTGACATTTTGTTAACTATCTGTCAAATTTATATCTATTTGTTCAAATTAGATTTTATTTATTCAATTTTTTTTTGTCTATCTGTTCAAATATTATATCTATTTATTCAAATTTATATTTATTTGTCAATTTTTTTGACTTTTTGTTTAATTTTTTCCCATACCTGTTCAATTTTTCCCCTTAAATTCCATCTATATATTCAAATTGATATCTATTTGTTCAAATTTTTGACTATCCAATCAATTTTTCCTCCTATCTACTTATTTGTTCATTTTTTTTTTCTATCTGTTCAATTTTTACCCTAAATTCTATTTGTCTGTATCTGTTGTAATTCCTATCTATTGAAATTATCTATCAGATTATTTTCTTATCTGTTCAATTTTTTTTCTATCTATTCAAATATTTCTTCTCTCTCTGTTTGTTACAATTTCTTTCATAATCAACAAATAATAACAACAACAACCACAAAATAATCAACAATACCTATATGTTGCAATCCCTTTCATTATCATCAACAAAACAAAAAAAAATAAAAATAAAAACAAGAACAATTTCGTCAAAATTTGAACATATATGAAAAAAATCAAAAAAAAAAAAAAAAGTTCCACTACTACATACACACAAAATTTTTGAATAAATCTGAGGTCAAGTTGAAGCAAATTTCAGGCGATTTCTAAGAGCTTGATTAGATTGCCATCGTGAAAGTCCTTTCTAACAAAGATCAAGACCAAATTTGGATTTATACAAACACATCTATAGAAACACATATGCATTCTCACACACACACACACACACACACACACACACACACACACATACACAGGTAAATTACACCGATACCCCTTGAGGTTTGGTTCAATTACATCCCATCCACTAATGTTTTGGAAATTACATTCCCACTCTTGTGGTTAATAGTCATTTCGCAAAGCCCTCTGCTTATATAAAAGACAACAACTCCTAGTAGAAAGATAGAGAAAATTACATTGGAAAAAAAAAATAAAGTAAAGGAAAGGAAAAATAAAAAATAAAAAACAAAGGAAGTATAGAAAAGTAAGAAAAAAGAGAGTGTATGAGTTAAATGTCTTTATTCTGTCTAAATAATTACAATGACATAAGGTTAGTGTAATTTGCCAAACATCAGGGGGTAATACGTATTAAACCCAAACCTTAGGTGGTGTAAGTGTAATTTACCCTATATATATAACACATGTAAACTCTAGATCTAAGATACAAATACACAAGCACACAAATCTCAGACCTGAGGCCGCTGCGGCAAGGGAGAGAACACACATACACACACAAACGCATACACACATATAGAGAGGGAAATGAAGGGATATATATATATATATATACATATACACAGATCTGTGTGTATTGTCGGAGTCGTGCACCATCATATTGGAGCGACAACGGCAAATGAGAAGATTGGTGGAGAAAGGAGATCGAAGACGACCTCGGCGACGATGAAAAGACTACAGCAATCGGCGGCAGCAGCGTAGAAGACAGAGAGAGAGAGAGAGAGAGATGATGGAAGAGAACATATCACGATTACTGCCTACGGTAAGATTGCTCGATACCGACAATGAGGTTGTTGGCTAGTGGCGGGGGACGAGGTCTCGCCGCTCTCTCATTCTTCATTAATTTCTCTCTCTCTAGGTTTTTATCACGATTACTGCCTACGGTAAGATCGCTCGATACCGACAATGGGGTTGTTGGCTAGTGGCGGGGGACGAGGTCTCGCCACTCTCTCATTCTTCATTAATTTCTCTGTCTCTAGGTTTTTAAATCTCTCTCTTTCATTTGCTTCGCGTGATTGGTTGTGGGTAGTTTGGTCATTTTGCCTAAATGTGCCCTTATGAACATAATGTTTTAATGCCTGAATTTTTGGGCAAAAAAAAAGTAAAAGTAGATTTATCACCCGCGCGTCCTAAAATGAATTCGTTTAACCAATAAATTAATTTCTTTTAGTCATGATCATATAAAGCCTTAATTAAAAAAAAAAGAAAAAAAACAAAAAATTATTATTCATTCTAGAGCAATGCTCTACACCTGCCATTAATTGTCTTAAAGGAAAATAAATAATAGCAATAAAAAATTTAAAGTTTGACACTTGTAACAAAATAACACTTAAAATTTTATATTATCAATTTAAAGTCAAAACTTTCAATTTGTTTTAAATCTAAACAATTTGATTATTTTCATTAAGTAAAATAGATGAAAAGTGAATATTTAAGTCATTAAACTCAATGAAAAATAGTATTTTAGAAATTTTATGTATATCTATATTGAATTTAGTAACTAAAATAATTTTTTCATCGGTTTTACTTAACAAAAATATGAGAATGATTTAGATTGAAAATAAATCAAAAGATTAAAGTTTAAATTGACAAAATTTAAAATTCAAGATTTATTTTGTTAAAAACTCAAACTATAGGATTTTTATTTTATTTTATTTTTTGGTTGTAATTGTCCCATTTTTTTTATGAGAAAAATACAAGACAATAGTAGTACTTTGGGAAAAAGAAATCATGAAAAAAAAATTTTAATTTTAATTATTAAATTTATTAAATTTATCATTAATTTGTAAGTTTTTTTAAGGAAAAATTACTCATAAATCTCGGTTTGGGAAATGTTGTTCCGTTTGGTCCTAGAAGTTTTCTTTCAAACCATTTGGTCCTTTTTATTTTTGGTATGTTCGCATTTGTTGATTTAGGGGTTATAGAGTTATTTGTTTGCCTTTTGTATTTGATTTCTTTTTTGATGTTAGCATTAAGCTCGTTAGGTACATTATTGGGTTTTTATTTTTGGTTCAAATTTGGGGAGTGATTTGTGAGATTTGTTGATGTTACTTCTGTTGTGTATGGTGGGGTTGATGTGGAATTTCCATTGTTTGGTGGAAAAAGTTCTGTAGTGTGGTAATTTTTTTTTTTTTTTTGGTTGTTGCTTTTGGGTAGGGTTTTGACGTGCTCTGTGGCTTGGTGAAGGTGAGGTTTATATGTATATTGTTGTTGGTTTATTTTGTTTTGTTTGTGGTTTCATTTTTGGAATTCAAGTGCGTGGGAACCTAATTTCATGTTTGGTAGTGTCACGTTGCCTTTTTTACTGATGTTTTTTTTTTTTTTTTGTGTGTGTGTGTGTGTGTGTGTGTGTGTGTATGTGTTCGTGTGTGTGTGTGTGAAAATGCATGGTGTCATCTCATGGAGCCGATGGTGGTTGTTCTGGTAGTCCGGCGGTGATGTCTGTTAATGTAACGCTCACAATGTTATGCACGTTTTTCTATTTTTCTTTGGGGGGGTTGTAGTGTGTTATTTGATGGAGCAAATGACGGTCATTATGGTAGTGTGACTGTAGGTATGGAGTTTATAGTATTGTTGTTGTGTACTTAGGTACAGACCAACATGATTGTTCATCTTAATCAATCATCCACTTTTGCATAGTTGGTTGATGGTGTATGTAGGAAGTTTGATTGTTTGGTGCCGGGGGTTGTTTATTTCTTGTTCAACATTCTTGGATACAATGGGTTCAAGGTTGATTGTGACAATGATGTTCAAAACATGTTGTTTGCAAAGCCGTTGGGCATGGATTGTATTGATGTGCGCATTCAAACAAGGGGCAATGGGTCTGGCATTGATTGTGGAGTGCTGGAGTCTCCCAATGTCGGTGGGTATGACACCACTAGGGGCCGGATGTGCGGTATGGAAGACCAGTCGAATTTGTTGCCATCATATTGTTCTCATAAATTGAAGATGTTTTTGTCTGTTGGGTGGGCTTACAACATTAAACATGTTGGCCAGTCTTTTTGGGGCTGCGCACATGAATTTCAAGTTTGTAAGTATGCCATCGAATGTGGGTTTCAGTTTAAGTACATAAATAATGACTCCATATGGATCACAGCTGTGTGTAAGTTTGTGATGTCAACTAGGTGTTCGTGGTTGGTTCATGAAAGGGTGGCAACGTTGAATGGGGTGTTTAGGTTGAAAAGGTTTAATAGCTTACATTCTTGTGGTGCTACTGTACGGACGTACAAGAACCCGCATATAGGTTTAAACTTGGTGTTCAATGTCATTGAGGATTGTGTGCATGAATAGCCACTCACTTGCCCAACGAACGTAGTGTGCATGAACAGCCGCTCACCCACCCAACGAATGTGGTGTTCGATATGAAAAATGATTATAGATTGGACATTAGTTACCGAGTCACCTGGTTGGGGGTGAAAAAAGCGAAGGGTGAAGTATATGAAGACCATTCCATGTCGTTCGACCAACTCAGGTGATATTGTAATACGATTATGGAGAACAATCTACACAGCTACATCAATTTGGATTTCAATCAACAAATTGGCAGGTTCATGAGGTATTTTATTTATTCTCGCGCATGCATAGATGGGTTTAACCATTGCCGACCGCTGTTGTTTCTCGATGGTACATTTTTGAATGAAAGGTTTAAGGAGAATTTGATTATGGCTACAACTAAGGATAACAACCAAGGTATTTGTCAAATTGGTGTTACATTTTTGTTTTCAATTTTGCTACACTGTCACAGTTGGCACATAGTAACAAATATGGGTTACATTGGCTTCTCACTATTAACACCCAATTGTGAGTGCCACAATTCACGTCCGGAATGTATATTTCTGAAATACGATGTAAGCAGGTTTGTTCCTGGTCATATTTACCATTGTGGACTCTGAAAATGCATGTAATTGGGAGTGGTTCTTGTGTCAATTTTTAGAAGTTGTGGACTACCAGAGGACATTGATGTTCGTGTCCAATCCTAATGCTGGCCTATTGTAGTCAATGCTTGCTATCTTTCCTTCAGCACATCACTCATTCTGCTTGTTACATCTTCAAATGAATTTAGGAGACCCGATGAAATATGTCAATGCAAATCACAAGATTAGGTTGATGCGCAAGGTATAAGAATGTGCGTATACGCCTATAACTGCATCTTTCAATCAAAAGATCGAGATATTAAAACAGTGTAGCCCTGTGGTTATTGGAAATTTCTTGAAGGATTTGCATCCAAAGAATTGGGCCAATGCTTATTTTAGGTATTAGTTGTTCATTTTAGATGTTCTCGTTATGTAACAACTGACACCCAAGTCTCGTACTGATAATTATTTTCCGTTTTACAATGGTAATAAGAATGGTGAAATGTAGTCTAATGCTGTCGAGACGTTCAATAATTGGATTGGGAAAGCTCGACATCTCCCCATTACTCAGCTAGTGGATGAAATTAGGGATCAAATCATGGAGCATATGGCAAAACGTAAAGCTAAATGTAATGTGTGGTTGGAGAGCTTTGCCCAAAGATGGAAATGTGTTTGGATTCGGCGTTTAAAATTAGCAGGTCGTGAATTGTTAGTCAAGCTGACAAAAATGTGTTTGAGGCTCGTTTGCACCCATCCATGTTGGTCGATGTTGGCGCGCGTACATGTTCATGTTTTCAGTGGCAATTGAACACTTTCCCATGTACTCATGCTATAGTTGCATTCCAGAATGACGGTAGAAACATATATGATTACATTGAGCCATTTTACCATGTTGGGGAGTTCAGGGCAGTGTATTCCGGTGCTATTCACCTAATTCCTACGGTCAGTAAACCCAAGTTCACAACTACGGATTACCTCATTGCACCGCCTATTGTTATGCGCCCACCATAAAGACCCACAAGGAAGCAAATTCCATCAGGGTGAGGTGGTGCTACGTATTCGATGTGGTCGTTGCGGAAAAATGGAAAATCATAACACGAAAATATGTAAGGAATCGATGTAGTGCATTGATAAATATGGTTAACGTCACTGTCGCGGCTTTTACCAATGAACGCCAGATATTTTACTATGTCATCGTGTGTGGTCAGTCTAATCCAAGATTATGAGATTTTAGATATTAATTATGTGTGTTTACTTAATTGGTTGAGCACACATTACTAAATAAATTATGTTTCAAATAGATACTCATCTTTTGAATTTTTAATGGGTTTACGAAATCATTATATTTTTGGGTTTTGCTAGTCATGCGACTAAGAATAAAAATCAGAAGTTTGCTTGCTACGTGTAAGTGTTATCAGCAATTAGTTTATCATACAATATGAGTTTATGGAGATATGCAATTGGGTAGGTGTTATAAGTACTCAGTTTATCATACAATATGAGCATATGGCAGCATGTAATTGGGGATGGTTCAAATATCACTGATTGATAGTGGTGTGACAGTGGTTTACATTAACAAACAACTCGGGCAATAGACGTCTCATGTAAAGCATATCAAAATGTGTATTACACCATTTTCGTGTTAAACTCTAACATCTCCAAAACTCTACACAAGACTCATTTTTTGGATTTTAATATGTTTACGAAATCATTATGTTTTTGGGTTTTGCCGATCATGCGACTAAGAATAAAAATCAAAATTTTGCTTGTTACATGTAAATGTTTAACAAACAACTCAGTCAATAGTCTTCGCATGTACAACATATCGAAATGTCTATTACACCATTTTCGTGTTAACCTCTAACATCCCTAAAACTTTACACAAAATTGAATCACGCACTTTATATAACATCTACAAACAATCAATCGTGCAAACATTTTTTCAATGTGCCTTCAAATAAAAGTGTAACAACATTGTCACCTTTTGGATCTGTAAAACATTTACTCGAATACACTCATATACCATGAACAATTTTTTTATTACCTCGCACTTTAACGTGATTTTGTGCGACAAAACATGACAACATTTGCAAGGAACATAGTTAATGTTCATCTAATTAAAGCACAAAAAAATTGGTCCAAAACACAACCAAGCATAACATTAATCTGTATCAAAAATAATGTTACTGTTCGCAAAAGCAAAAAACAAAATTCATGTCCACTTAGTGGGGGGATGTGCGACTTGGGGTCAAACAAACATCCTATGTGTTTCTCGTTCGCAAGCCTCTTTTTGGGTCATTTAGGAACATTTTCACCATTGCCCTGCATAAAACAGCCGGCTTCAGTCCATCCATTGTGTTGTCAACCTCGACTCTGTCAACATATTGACGGATAATAAAACAGACAAATATTGCACAGTCTAACCTGCAATGAAGAAAAGGACCAAGACCACGTCACTCTCATTTGAATTTAACAAATATTATCCCAAAGAATAATGCCAACTACAGTTACGACTCTAGATCCTGTTGCGGACATTCCAAAATTAGAACAAGTGTGCCATCAAAATCACCAGAAGGAACATTGTTGGTTGATACCCTTAGTTTCACGAAGTTGGTGTGGTGGTCGACCACCCATGTTTCTATTGAATCAATATACATATAAGATTTAGTGGCACTTCACGTAATGGAATTGTACACATATTAACATCATTCACTTAAACAACTGTAGGGATTTATGTGTGGGTTTACTAATCGTCAAGTTAATATGGTAAACAAGTACAATTTAAAGAAATTCACAGTACCGTTCACATGCTTACAACTTTTAACGCCTCGTTGTAGTGGTCATCTCGCATCCCTCGTCACTACCTTATGGAGTTGTAATGTTTCCACGCCTCGGTTTCCTTGTTGTGCACCATAATAGTCTAATAAGTAGCATAGTAGATCAGGAAATGGGTATACCTATGGCTCGCGCGGCTTTCATGTGCACGTTGAGGCATTTCGTCTGTGATAATGCACTTGCATTCTGCACCATTTTCTATCCATGTGTCAAACATTAACATATGCAAATAAAACAAAAAACCAATGAAGCCCATTTTTTTTAGTGGGTGGGAGGGTGTACAGTGTGTTTGAAATTGAAAGTAGCACACGCTACTACACAAATACGATGTTTCCACATTGTCGACTTTTTCCCCCACCCTATTCTGCAGGTCCATTAGCATCACAACATATATATCGATCACCTACACTGTGCACGACATTGTTGACAGCGTATATGAAAAACAACAAGTTAACATTGACCACATGCTCATATCTTCACATCACCCATAATTTACAAAGTACAATATAACATAATCATGTTCAATTTTATTGTTGCGATGCACATACATTCCCATGGATTGAGGTCTACCGAACCAAGTCCTAGACATCTGTAAAGTGCACTTGTATTCTGTTCTCATCACCATCTCATACTATGGTCTTGCAATGTCATAATCACCTTCATAAATTTTTAACAATACAGCTGGTATAGATATGCTATTGTATACCACACAAATACGTAATAAAAACATATTTTACCCATCCTTATCTAATTTGTACACAGTTTCAAGTCGCTTCTTCTCATCGTTGTTCAGTATGTTCCATACGGCGTGCTTCTTATTCATGCCAAACCCATTCCACGTCTTCCAATCCACATTGACATCATCAAAACTATAAATTACGCTAGGCACAGTCGACTTCGTCAATACCATTTTGCAACTTTGTTTGCCACGTCTAACAACCCATGAATACTCGTAGTTGGATAATTGGAACTCATGTTGTGGCTTACTTTTAACGCGCCTAACTAGCAAAGTCATCTTAGGTCTAAGACTGGATACAGATGTATTGTCCAGCCTCACGATTTCATCCTCGTCAACAACTACAACTTGGTCTACCAAAGGATACGCAACAAGGGAAATGTTGATGCTATCCGATCATTGCACAAGTGCAGTAACATGACGAGTCACGTGGTCAATACCTAAATCTTCAGTCTCATACATGTCAATAACACAATCATCCACGTGCTTAACAAATTTTTGCATTGTTGCCCGCAAAGTTGCAGGACATTGCGCATCCCGACTACTAGTCACATTGCCTGAACCAGTGCTCCTTTCCAATCAAGTGCCCAAGGGTGCATGCTGATTTGATCCACTATTTGCAACTATTTGTGTTACTTCATAAACCTCACGATCGTCCACGTGGTCCTCCAAATTAGTTATTGTTTCCCTCATTTGCCCAACCAGTGAGGTGAGGCGTTTGATTTCAGCATCCTTCGCCACGATTACACTATCAAAACCAATAATCAGGTATGTGGCTTGCGCTCGAAGCATCTCTTCCATGAAAGCAACCAAACTATCTAACTCATGTACCTGTTCAGACTTAACGCAAACTTCGACTTCAAATTCAGTGATTCTATGTATAGCCTTTTTAAATAGCTCTGTTGTGTAATTAGAATCGTTACTGGGGGGTGTCACTAGCCGGTGTACTTAATAGGTCTAACAGGTCCGAGAACAATACCGACCACACTTCTCTAGCTGCCAACATTTTTTTGCCCTCACTTTTCAAATTGTTCGACATTCTACTAGGTTCACTAACTGTATCGTCTATTGCGTTGAAGTCAACTACACCACCATTGGGCGAATCTGGCTTCCAACAATCAAAGCTCGGCTCCACGCCATCCACATTAGTCGTATTCACATCAGCACCATGCCCATCCCACACACCCACCAACTCCACCTCTAACAGTACCCCCCAAGGATGTTTTTCTACATTCACACACGGTGCCGCTTTTATAAAATAATGCTCAATGATGGTCCTATGCAACTTCTCACAGTTAACCTGTAACATTTACAAAACGAGACGCACATTAAGTTCGAATGATTTCAGTAAAATAATACATCTACGTTAAATAATGTGGCATACCTGGATGGAACCTTTAGTCGATAAGTCCACATTTTTCATGTTAATTAGTGCACCAATGTTCTATCTGCAAAATCTTGGTGACACGTTTCACCTCTCAGGTTCCACAATCATCATGTGCTCACAAAAAAGAACTTCAATCCACAACATTGTGCAAAATATTACCAAACTTCATACAAAAAAATTTAATGCGCATGTAAGGAGCGCTAAATTATGTTTGATTTCAGAAGAACGTACTAGTAACGCAACAACACAATCGGTAACCCACTCCAGTCTCGTGTGCAACTCATTCAATGAATCGATCACCATGCCACAGATTACTGAAGTCCAGTCATACGAACGTAATGTCTCTAACTTATCAATTACGGATACAAACGCCTAACCGATCGGCTCACCTGTTGTCGCAAAAAATAGTTCGGCACATATGTATAGACATAACAGCTTCGCAACATCCTCCTTGTCCCATTTGGTCTTGCCACGCATTGCCAAACAATAGGTCTTTAATGACTTTAGAAGAGATCCGACCAACGTTTGGACATTGTCTTTGTATGAAATCCAAAGTAGCCTTCACACCATGTGCCAAATCTAACTTCTCTTCCCCACATTAGACACCAAACAGCAGATGGATGTCATTGTTTCTTAAAGGCAGGCCACTTCTCCCAATGTAAAACTTCTCATCAATCAAGTTATTTGTCTATATAATTCTGCACACAATGGCATCACATTTCTTGTACATTTTCAGATCCAATTTGTGCACACAGATTGCCTTGATCATCGGCCAAAACAATGTCCTCTATAACTACCGAATGTGTTTAGAACTCAACTTTAACTCAAGCACAGTCTTTATTCCCCAACAATGTTTGAACGGTACATGAGCCTTGCTGGGTCAACTACAAGTTTTTTTTACACTAGCTGTTCTTTTTTTCTTCTTGAATGGAAGTTGTGTTTGTCTCTTAGGGCCCAGTCAGGTTGATATTTGGACTTATACATTTGAACAGGTTATTTGCGCACTTGCCTTTCATTTTGAGGACTGTTGTCCTGCACTACCTACAATAATTGTCACAACACCATATCAATCCAAGCGTAAACAAAATGGGAGCCAGCTAACAACACATCGACACACACATTGACACCACACCAAAGCAAATACTGTACATGTAAGAAGGACACATGCATGGATGTTAAAATCAGAAACATTAATCAACATTTGTAGTCATTAACACTTTATTCAAACAACATAAACAACCTCACCTAACAAGGGGGGCCCAAATGTTCTCAAAAACAATGACCAAACCGATGAATTACACACTAGCGAAATTGCACCTCACAAGAGGAAATACCAACAGTGTCACACTTTATGTTACATCGTTTTCATTATCACTACACATTACGCCCATGATGCAAACACATCATTTAAAAAGTTACACAACCCAATGTAGAAGCATGTACAAAATATACATTTCACAGACGTAGGGGAATGCAAACATTATCAACCAATGTTGTAACTAACATTCAATGTCATCAACACCATAAACAAACTCAAAAAACTAGAGACACAATGACCAAACCAACCTAATAAATGACAGGGACATCTAACCAACAAGGGTCTCATCCCTATGTTTCAATCACACAACACACCCAACACCACGTATGCAATTGACATCGTATAGAATGACATGCACAACATGTGGATGAAACTCGTATCGACATGAACATCAGAACTCCAACATACCAACATAACTCTTATCCGAATGTAACACAAAAAAAAAAAAAAAAAAAAAAAAGAAAAAAAAAAAAGAGAAGAAGCTAAACTACACAGCATCAACCAGGAAACATTACAAGCCCACAATACAATTACCACAGACCAACATGCCAAACGGAGTTTTCAACATTACAACAATACAAGTATACAACACAAATAATCCAATGTTACTAACCCACACTTACACAACACAGCACATTGCAAAAACACCATCACAAACAAATACCTAGAGTCATTGTTCAACAACACAATCGTCGACCAATGTGGAAATCAGGATGTGAACAAGCCAGCAATATGTCGTCGACGTCAACTACAACGTTAATCAATTGAGCGCAGCATCGAACCAACACTAGTGGCACACTTCGGGGAAAAAGGTTTTGTATTTCTGGGGTTTCTAATGCACCCTAATGTTAAATTGGGTCAATCGACACGCACTATCCAATGTTACCAAATTTGGATGTGGAACAAATTGGCAAAATTTCCTCAACCCAACATTGCAAAAAAAAAAAAGAACCTTCCATCTTTATCCCCATCGGTTTGATCAGAAATGAGGAAAACCAAAAAACTCTACAGTAATCTACTTTGGATACAAATGTAAATTTCACATCGATGAAAACCCACATATATCCCTATTTTCTAACACTGAAACTGATACGTCTCTTACCTGTCTGGTTACGAACCGCCACCGAAGCCAAGGCTTGCCGTCTAAGAGGACACCTTCCCTTGCCCCCAGTTTCACAGGGGGTGGGTCAATGTCAAAAAGGAGAGTGCTGGGGAAGTTGGAAACGGAGGCTTTTAGCACTTCTGACATTTTGGGGACTCCTTTGGTGAAGGCCAACCGAAGAGCCTTATGGATGTGAAGTTGGAGATAGGAGCCTCTGTCCCTTATGCTACTACTGTCGAACCCTTTGCTTCGGTTGCTACAAGGGCGAAGAAGAGGAGGAGGGAGACCAGCAAGGCAGTGATTGGAGAGGCTTCTGAAGATCCTGTTGAGGATGAGTCATTTGAGAAGTGAGAGCCGCCAATGTTACATCAGGGCAGGCCTATTTCTACTTCTGATTCAATTATTGCTTCTGGGGACTTTGCTTTTGACCTGACCAAGACCTTGTTAATGCCAATGGACATGGCAGATCACAACAAGCCCCGTGATATTCTAGTTCTGAAGGGGACCCTTCAAATAATGACTGCTATAAGTGTTTTTGGGATTCGCTTGGTGTTATTTTACTGTTTTCCTTCTTTTGATATCTTTGTTATCTGCTGTAGTGTATTCAGAGGATGCACCTTTCGATCACCAGAGTTGAGGAACTGGAGAAGGCCGTGTTGGAGGCCACCATGAATGCTGAAAGACTAACAGTGAATTTGGAAGTTGAGAAGGAGGGACGCATGATTGCAGAGAGGGAGGTATTCCGTCTGAACAAGGTTACTACCTCGGCTAAGAAGTCCAAGGAAGTTGCCATTGGGGTACAGGCCCAACTTGAAGGGAATGTGGTAGAGCTGGAGACAGTGATTGCAGTGATGGCCACTGAACGTTCTGCTTTGGAGGCTAAGTACTGGTAGCAGGGTTGGGATGAAGCTGGGGCTGCTTACAAAGAAGAGGTGCTGGTGTTGCGGGATAAACTCTTTCTGAAGGGTTAGTCAAGTGCTCTGGCTGCTGCTTAGATTCTTAAAGGGTCTCCCTTGTTTCAAGAAATTACTGTTCCCTCAAGGTCCTTGGGTCTGAAGACTGCTTCTACCCGTGCAATTCTTCCAGCTAAGACTTCCCCAGGAACTGATTCTATAGCCAAGACTCTAGAAAGCGACATTGCCAATGATACAGTGAACGCTGAAGGGGGTGGAACCCTGGAGACTAAAGCTGTGGGAGATATTGTTAAGGAGGCTTTTACTTCTCAAGAAGTTGGAGCTACCTCTACTTTCCCTCCCTAAGATGGCCTAGAAAAGATTATAGATGCTGCTCTTGAAGTTCCTTATATTGATGAAAGTTGAAGTCATCTTTGGAATGATTTGAAGGTTTTTGGTTTTTCTCTCTCTTTTGTTTTTCTGCTGTACTAGGGCTCGGTCTTCCTGACGAGTTGCTACTTCAAGTTGGTCAAGACATTTTTTCTTTCTTCTTGGTACTGTTTCGTGGGGCCAGTTGTGCCTTAAATAGAACTTCACTTCTGATATTGCAGTTTAATATGTTTTGTTTTCATGTTTGCATTTGTTCATACTGTTTGCCCCCGATCGAGCATTGTTGGGTCCATGGGGTCGAATAAATGCTCGGTCTTCATGGTTGCACTGATTGTTGTAATTTGAATTAGAGTAACTTACTTAGGTCTGGATTGACTTTAAGAAAAAAACAATTGTTTTCCCCACCTAGAGCTAAGTAAGATTGGTACTGAAGATCTCGCTCACTGGGAGAACTGCTTAAGTTGGTGTTGATTGTTGATAGTATGATTGCCAATGAATGGGACAAATAGATGTAGAGGAAATATGTCATACTCAGGTCCAGGTTGGTACCAAGAAAACAATTGTTTGCTGTTGCATGGAGCTGAGTAAGACTACTGTTGAAAGTGTGATCGCTGAAGGGTTTACCCAAGTCTGTCCCATCTTTGTTTGGGGTGCAGTAGTACTGGGGTGTTGATGTGATGACACTTAAGAAAGTCTGTGATTGCCAAAAAAAAGTTCAAATTTTTTTTAGGGTGGTTTCCACCAAGCAATTCCACTTGGTTAAGGTCCATTTTGGTGGCCAAACATGACTCCACCAAGCAATCCCACTTGGCATGTTTGAGTGCAGACCAAAACTAAATTCCGTTTGGTCATTCCGAAACTTTTTCCGTGTGGTTAAAACCAAAGCTAAATCTGTTTGGTAAACACCAAAGCTAAGTCCGTTTGGTAAACACCAAAGCTAATTCCATTTGGTAAACACCAAAGCTAATTCCGTTTATTTTGAAATGTGTCCCTTGGGCTTAAGTTATAGAGTCAAAGTTAAGTAATAATCTGCCATGACCACAAAGCGTATACAAATACTTGGAAATGAAAGTTCAAAGAAATGGGGAGGCATTCTCATTAAGTGAAAGAAAGATGCTGTTACACTTGAGAGATACATGTCAGGTTGAGTCTATTGATAGTATTTTTTGAGGTTTGCTACATTCCAAGGCCAAGGTATAGCCTTGCCCCTAATATCCTCCAAGTAGTATGCTCCGTTTCTAGCGACAAGTGTAACCTTATATGGGCCTTCCCAGTTAGGTCCTAATTTTCCTTCGCCAAGCACCCTTTTGTGATCTATAACTTTCCTCAAAACCAGTTCTCTAGGTGTGAATTGCCTTGGGAAAACTTTTTGGTTGAAACTCTTGATGAGCTGTTGCTAATATGCTACAAGTCTGATCAACGCTACTTCTCTTCGGCCCTCTGCCATACCCAGTGCTTGTGCAATAGTTTCCTCATTACTTGTACTTTCAAACAGCTCTGATCGGAGGGTTGGGAGACCAACTTCAAGTGGGATAACAGCCTCCATTCCATAAGTTAGAGAGTAAGATGTTTCCCCCGTTGAGAGTCGTGCCATGGTTCGGTAAGCCCATAACACGTGGGGTAACTCTTCAACCTACTTTCTTTTCGCACTTTCGAGCCACTTCTTTACTCCATTGATGATGGTTTTGTTTGACGCTTCTGCCTGCCCATTACTCTGTGGGTAGCCCGGAGGGGAGTTTCAATATTCAATCTTGAGGTCGGCACAAAATTTTTTGAAGATCTTTTCGTCAAACTGTGTTCCATTATCTGTAATCAGTACTCGCGGGATGCCGAAACGGACTACGATGTTCCTCATGACAAACCGCTTTGTGTCTGCTTCTTTGATGCTTGCCAGTGCTTCAACCTCAACCCACTTGGTGAAATAGTCAATTGCAGCAATGAAGAATCGTCTGTTCCTAGTGCCTCCTACCAAAGGTCCAACAATATCTAGACCCCACTGGGCAAAGGGCCACGGGCTGGTGAGTGGAGTATGAGTCTTGGCTAGTTAATGAATTAGTGGGGCAAACCTTTGACATTTGTCACACTTTTGAACATATTGTTGTGCATCTTGCTACATCCGTAGCCACCAGTACCCGTGAGTGAGGGCTCGGTGCGCCAATGACCTTCCACCAACGTGGCATCCACAAATCCCATCATGAATTTCATAAAGAACATCTTTGACTAGATTTGGATGCACATACAACAGATAAGGACCAAGATAGGAGCATCGATATAGCTTCCCAGATGGTGAGACCCAAAACCGTGCTGATCTATGTCGAATTTTGTTAGCCTCCTTCTTATCTTCGGAGAGAGTGCCAAATTTCAAAAAAAAAAAAGTATTGGATCTATCCAGCTTAGCTCTGGGTTACTGTAGAGCACTGGAGATGCAATGCTTGGTTATGGCACAAACTCAACCCAAACTTTTCTAGCATCTTTGGTGTGTACTAATGAGCCGAGGCAGGCCAAAGCATCAATGTGGCTGTTTCTGTCCCAACTGATTCGTTCCACTCATATGGATTAGAATTTTTTAAGTAGATCCCTTGCCTTGTCTGCATACATGGCAATTCTTTTATCTCGTGTTTCATAGATCCCAGTGAGCTGGTTAACAACCAACTGAGAATCGCTGAAAACCAGAAGTTGCTCTGCACTAAAATGTTCGGCACTGCGTAAACTAGCTAACAATGCTTCATACTCCGCTTCATTATTAGAAACCTTCTAACCAAGCCTAAAAGCTTGCTCCCAGATAAATCCTTCTGGTGACATAAGTATTACCCCTGCTCTTGAGCCTTGATTATTGGATGATCTGTCGACATGGAGCTGCCAGATATTTCCAATAAAGAGTTTCCATGCTTCTAAAGCGCATTTCTTTCCTAGTTCGGTAGTGCGTGGCACATGTACCGAGTTGGAGTTTTCACGCTCGGTGCTTTGGGTGAGAGCAAATTCGGCGACAAAATCCGCCAAGACCTGGGCCTTTATTGTTGTTTTGGGTTGATATCAAATGTCAAACTCACCAAGTTCAATTGTCCATTTCGCTGTTTGGCTAGAGAAATCAGCTCGGCTGAAGATAGATCTGAAGGGGAATTCAGTGAGAACATTGATGGTGTGACCCTAAAAGTAATGTTGCAGCTTCCTTGAGGCGATGAGTAGTGCGTAAGCTAGCTTTTCCAAGGGTAGGTACCGTGTTTTGATATCTAGTAGAGTCTTGCTAACGTAGTATATTGGCCTTTATTCCTTTTTAACCTCTCGAATCAATACCACATTTATGGCGTGATCTGAGACTACCAGATACAGGTATAGTTCTTCTTCCGGTTCTGGAGTGGACAGGAGAGGTGGTGTACTGAGATATTTTTTGAGGCCTTGCAATGCTTCAGTACATTCAGGACCCCATTCGAATGTAGCCTTTTTCCTTAGTAGCCAAAAGAAGGGCTTCATCCGATCTGAAGACTTGCTGATGAACTGATTCAGGGTGGCTGCCAGTTCAACCAGCTTCTGTAGCTCTTTAGCCTTTGTTGGCACCTCAAGCTCTTGTATTGCTTTGATTTGATCTAGATTTTCCTCGATTCCTCTGTGAGTCACCATATACCCCAAGAACTTCCTTGTTCCTACCCTGAAGGTGCATTTCGAGGCATTAAGGCGAAGCTGATGGTTTTTCAGGATACTAAATCCCAGGTCTGTAAGATGGTTTGTAGAGAGCTTTTTTTTTACTACCATATCATCTATGTAAGCTTCCATGGTTCTTTCGAGTTGATCCTTGAATATTTGAGTGATCATTCGTTGGTAGGTTGCCCTGGCATTCTTGAGGCCTAACGACATTACTTTGTAACAATAGGTGCCTCTTGGAATTATAAATGTTGTTTTCTCTTGATCTGGGCCGAACGATGGTATCTGGTGATAGCCATTATAAGCGTCCAGAAAACTCATATGCTCATGTCCCGCTATTGAGTCCATTAGTTGATTAATGCGGGGCAGATGAAAGCTATCCTTGGGACAAGCTCTGTAAAGGCAGGTAAAGTCAACACAAACTCTCCATTTTCTGTTCTTCATTTTTACTACAACTGTGTTGGACAGCCATTATGGGTACTGAACTTCTCGAATCGCCCCCGATGCTAGGAGTTTGTTGACCTCGGCAATTATTGCTGTGGTATGCTTAACTGAGGATCTTCGACTTTTCTGCATAATGGACCAAACGGAAGGGTTGATGTTGAGTTTATGGCAAGCAAAATCTGGATTCAACCTTGGAGTATCATACGCTGACCATGCAAATACCTCCATATTCTCTCTCAACAAATCTAGCAGTTGAAGTTTCTCATCAGCACCTAGCGAGGTACCGATAAGGAAATACTTTTTTCGATCGTCCTTCTTTACTAGGACTTTCTCCAAATCCTCTACTATCTTTTCCGCTGGGGTTCCTCCGACATCCTCCAAGACCGGTTGTTCGGCTACTTCAACTGTCTATATTCGATTGCAGAGTTGTTTAGTTTTCATAGTTGCTATGAAGCAATGTTTTGACATAACTTGGTCCCCTGAGATCTACTCTACTTCGTGTTCTGTTGGGAAGCGGATGAGCTAGTGGTAGGTTGAGGGAACTGCTTCCATTTGATGAATCCAAGGATGACCAAGTATTGCATTGTAGAGAGAAGGTGTATTAATAGCTAGGAATTTTATCTACAGGGTCTTTGTCCTGGCCACAACTGGCAACACTATCTTGCCAAGTGGCCATTTAGGCTGTGAATTAAAGCCGACCAACGGAGCTGCAGCCGGGGTGAGGTGTTGGTCAGAGAGACTGAGCTTCCTGAACAAGTCATAATACAATATATTTGCTACACTTCCCTGATCTACCAAGACTCATTTTACGTCAAATCATTTCCCAATTCCTACAGTTAAAATCAGTGCATCAGTATGTGGGTGTTGAATACCTTCTAAATCCTTTCTAGTAAATAAAACAGTGCATAAGGGGGGCTTAGTTACTGTATGTACCTTTTTCGGTGCGGGCCCTATTGACATGACCTGCTGAATTTGCATAGCTTTGGCGATTTCTTCCTGAAGTGCCTCGTTGCGCTCGTGGCTGGTTGCTCCATGGATTACATTAATTACCAACCGATGACAATGCCTAATGTTCAGTTCTGGTAAAGGGTTTCCTTGTTTGGCCAGCACTTTATCTTGATCAATGTAGTCTCAGAAGTGTCCAGCGGCTACCAAGTCTTCCAGGTGTTGCTTCAATGCACTGCAATTCTATGTCATATGCCCCCTGTCTTGGTAATAGGTACATCTAAGCTTCTGATTGCGTCGAGCTGGATCTCCCAACATTTTTGGTGGCCAAATAAAGAATGGCTCTCTCTTGATCTTTTCCATAATACGACAGATTAGCTCTTTGAATACCGTCACAACTGCTTCATGGGATTTAGACTTGTCTACTTCATTCACTGTGATTCCTCGGTGTTCCTCTTGGTCCGCTTTTTTTTTGTGCCAAGCTATTTGTTCAATCGATGCTATTTTGATGGGGATCTGATCATCTTCAAGGTGTGCGTACTGCTTAATCCTAGTACGGAAGTCCTTTAGCGCTGTGGTTGGGCGCTTGGTAAGTGACTGTCTCAGCTTACTTTCTGGGCGCATATCATGTTTGAAAAACATTACGGCCATCTGTTCACTACAAACTTTTTCCTCCAGGTCATTATACTCCTCCCAATACCTTCTAGTATAATTACGAAGCGTTTCCTCTTGTTCTTTTCAGAGACCGAACAGTGTATCTGGCTCTTTTGGAATCTTAGTGTTGTAGACGAATCTAGCCAAGAACTCTTCAGAGAGCTACTTCCAGTCATAAATCAATCTGGGGAGGAGACGATTAAACCATTGAAGTCCGGATTCTCCCAAGTTGGATGGAAAGACTTTGCACATCAGTGTCTCGTCTCGGCTCAATAAGGACATCATCTACCGATAATGGCTGATATGTGTCAGTGGGTCTGACTTCCTATCGTATGATGTCAACTTTGGTGTAGTGAATTTCTTAGACGGTCTCATGGCTTCGATTTCCGGGGAGAATGGAGACGAGCCGATCCAGTGCTCGGTGCTCTCTCTGATGGATAGTTCAGTCAAGATGATCTCACTATTGCTCATTTTGTCTGTTGCCAATCAGCCAAGTACGGAGATCCTAAGAAGGGTATTTTGTTTGCTGGCTAGCTGTTTTCTGCCTCTTAGCCCTTCTCCGGCATGAACCACGAGTGTGGCTGCTCGTTGCCTCACTTTGTACCGGGATTGGCTGGCTTTGTTGCCTGGACTCATTTTTGGGAACCTTCTTCACTGGTGGTTCACGGGATGGGCTCCTCTGTTGCAGGCGAGAGGGCTCTGCGTCAGTCCTCTTCTCCATCGGGTTGTCCATCACCCTTTTAAGTTGTGCTTTCAGTTCCTGTATCTCCATTCCCATGGAATCAATGATTCGATCCCTGTAATCCTTCTCTAGTAAAAAATGATGAGAAGAACCTCCAGCGAAGGGCAGTCAATGCTTAATAGATTCGGGAGTCCAGTTGTTGTTTCCGGTTTGTTCTTCCAGTACTGTCGGGAGTGCCAAGCCTTTATCCTTTGTCTTCTCCGTTTGTGGAGTCAATGTCAAAGGAGGGATGTCCTCGATCTCCATCGCCGAAATCAAGTATAGAACTCAGAGATGAAGCTCTCCATACTCACCTCACCAATTGTGCATACCGTATACTGCACTTGATGATTGTGGATCGGAGCTTCGCACTTGATTAGACTATCTAGGAATTAAGACCCTGCAGCAATAAACAACGTTAGAGCTGTTTGGCTGGGGTTGGCTGGATAACCCCTCCGATGTGGGAGTAAGTAATCAGAGAAGATGAGAGGCACTCTCTAAGTGCAGAAAGTTATGTTTAGGTGAGTATGGTTCAGCTTAGGTCAGCTACCTTCAGTGTGAAGTCAGTGTAGTTTATATAGAACTCCTTGCTTGTTGCCCAAGATGGTTTCATGGAGCCCTCGTGCTGCAAAGTTTCCTTTAGCATTGCTCAAGGTCAGGGACCATCTGGTAGTTGTCAAGGGGTGTATATACTAATTGTAACCATGTTTGTAACAGATCACATTCCTTCGATCAACTGTTTTCGTGATTCTAGGGAGAGGGGACCAGCTGAGGTGGCACCCTCCATGTGCATGCATTCACAACTTCCACGCTTCTTTGTTGGGTTCTTCTGGCTCAGTACCATCATGCCTCAGCTCGGTCCTCTATGAGGTTGCTTGCAGAGATGGGCTGGCTCAGTAGGATATCTTTGTATGGGCTTGGCCCCTTTTAGGTTCGGTCCAAGGATCGGATCCTGCAGCTCGGCCCAGCCCAACTTCGTGGCTGGACTGACCTTTCTACTGCATGTTGGGACCAAGTGCTTGAGGACTTGGGTGGATTGTTGATGATGTAGTTGGGCTAATCTAACTGGCCCACTTGTTTACCCTGTTCCTTAGGACTTTAGTCTAATGGATTAGCCCAGCCCAAGGAATGAATCCGACCCTTTTTACATTTAGTCCCTTCAATAGATTATGTATATTCTCAGGGAATACTTCCGGGTTGGCAAGAGATAGCTGTGAACATGCTATCTCAAAACTCAAGGCAAGGTACATAACAGTTCAAGAATGAGGTTATGTTGGTAGCCAAGCTTCAACATAGAAATCTAGTGAGGTTACTTGGATTTTGCTTGGAAGGAGAAGAGAAGATACTCATTTATGAATTTGTGCCCAACAAAAGCCTAGACTACTTTCTATTTGGTTCGGCAAGCTTTTTAATAATACTTTTATCTGGCTTGATAATAACACATGATAGCCATGAGTGTACATTGTACAAATTGCATTCTTGCCCTTTTAGTTCCACTTCAAATTATACATATCGTGCTCACATCTTATTCCTCATTGCTAACTTAGAACATTTTTCTTTGCTAATCATTGTGCAAATCCACAAGAACAATAAAAGTTAGATTGGTCAAGATGTTACAAGATTATAAGAGGGATTGCTCAAGGAATGCTTTACTTTCATGAAGATTCTTGACTTAAAATTACACATCGTGATCTCAAAGTTAGTAATATTCTACTCGATGGGAATATGAACGCAAAAGTTTCAAATTTTGGAGTGGCTAGGATCATTGGCGTGAATTAAAGTCAAGGAAATACAAGTCGAATCGTTGGAACATAGTAAGTTTTGTGTCCCTATATGCAATGTATTTGCTTTTCTCTAATAAGACTAGGGAGCCTCCCCAATTTATCCAAAAATTTAACAACTGCCCACATGGCAACCTACCTCAAAGTGGAGGCTTTTTAGGAAAAAAATAACGTTCCAATTAATTAGGTTATTAATTTGTGTGGAGAAATGGTTTGGAAATACTCTTCTGATCCTGGGGGACGCTAGTGATCCTTTTCGAGTCACTTGAAAAGAAATAAACACTCCGGTCGAGGGTGCCAGAATTAGCACTCCAACGGTCAAGTTAGTCTTTACACTCAAGTTTACTTATATTCTCAGTTAAGTACAATAGTTCTCACATACCTTTCTCTGATGGGTGATCCCGTATTTATAGTATTTTCTTTGGGCCTTTGGGCTGGGCTCATCCTTGTTCCGTCACATGTACCTCTACTCGGCATCTGTTCTATTGGCTAGGATACTGATTATTTTAGTCGGCTCCACGATCGGCTGGGGTATATGCCGAATAGAGCTTGGCCACCGCGGTCTCCTTGCCGGCTGACAAGGCGACCTTTCGTGCCGAGCCGGACTCGGCAACGGCAGTATTAGCTGCTCAGTCGGCCCTTCTGGTACATGTTTATCCTTGGAATGTGACGATCTTTTGGCTTGCTGTAATAACCCGACCCTTGCATGCGCTTATGATATGTTTAAGTCTCTTATTATGTGCATGAAAATGCTTAATGAAACATTTTGTGATTATATCTGTTGGATAAGAAAAGCATATGTTACATTTAAAACATTTAGAACAGAAATTGGGAATCATAGAGGCATGATAATCCGAAATTGATGTTATATTTGAGATCAGCATAGTTTTTAGGTAATATTAAGCATTTTAGTGAAATTTCAATTTGGAATGTGTAAACTGATTCAATTTCGTCCTATTCCCCACCTATATATATATATATATAAATATGCATATTTGTGTCCCTTTATATAGATGTCTCTTTAAATGGTTGACTTAAACAAAAACTTTACATGAGGGAAGAGAGGAAATTTGGAGGAAGAGTTCTTTGAGAGGAGGAGTTCTTCAAGCTAGGGATTTGGGGGGAAACTAGAAGATTGTAAGGTTAAAACTCCAAGTATGTGAATTTTATGTGAATTAATTAATGATTATGCAAGCTAGGGTGTGTGTTGGTTTAATTGAAAGATGGTTTATCTTGAATTGGTTGGATTGGTTGAGAGTTAAATTGAGTTATAGGAAGAGCACTCTCATTTTATGCCTTATCTCTATCTATGACAACTCATTTGTGGGTTAAATGATTTGAATGAAGACATGCACATTTGAGAATCATATGGTGTGGATTCATGTGCTTAATTTATATTATGAAGTACAAAGAATTGAGTTTGAATGAAGACATGCACATTTGAGAATCATATGGTGTGGATTCATGTGCTTAATTTATATTATGAAGTACAAAGAATTGAGGAATCAATTTATATGCATTTGATATGAGTATAAGTTGCCCGTTTACATGATTTTTAGTCCATATTTTAGCAAGGAAAGAGTCTAATTTGAGCCTTGTGAAGGTGTACCTAAAGCTGAAATTGGTGTGAATTTCGGACTGTTTTTGGGCAAAATCGCCGCACGTGTGGGAGTCATGGCCGCACATATGGGAAGGCACTGCCACACGTGCGGGAGTCATGGCTGCACGTGTGGGAAAATGGTGATTTTTGGGTGTTAAACACTACTAGAAAGGCACGTGCAGGGCATCATTGCCGCACGTGCGGGAGGTTTTGCTGCACGTGCGGGGCTCACAGCCGCACGTGCGGCCCAAGCTGAAAAACATGGGATGCTCTGTTTTGCGTGCTGGACCCTCTAATATTGTCAGAACTTGTGTTTGATAATGTTTTGATATCTGTAAATTCAGACAAAGTAAAGTGAGTCAGAAAACGATTGAACAAAGAAAAGAGAACTAATTATAATCTTGCATGTGTGTAGGGCACGCTCCAGGAGAAACAAGTGCTCCGCCTCAATACTGTGAGTAACAATACTGTATTCATACGCGTTACTTCTCACTAATGGCTCTTATTAGCCTTCTGTTAACTACATATCAATTATGTTAACTCACATGAATGGTTGGAAGAATGTGTGAACTCTAATATAACTTGAGAACTCTGTGTAACACCGGAATTGGCATACTTTGAGGTTTCTGGGCCTTTGGCCTCTCTATGGATTCTGTGAAATCTGTCTGGGCTTAATGCCGTTTTGTTATTTCTGGGCCGATGGCCGTTCTGTTATATCTGGGCCTAAGGCCGTTCTAAAGGTGACACAACATTGGCTTAACCGTGTGAACTCTGAAGTACATATTATGTATCTTACTTTGAGCATACTATTATTCACTGAGCGTAGCTCACTCTATCTGTTTCTGTAGGTGCTCAACCAGGAGGTTAGTCCTAACCCTGATACCCGTCTCCCTTTTGTCAACCTAAGTAAAACCAGGCACTTGAAGATGCCCGTGCATTTAGTGAAGTTTTGTTGGGCTTTTGGGTTCGTACTCTCGTTGTCGATTATGGTTGGACTGTAAATAATATTTTTGTCATTCGTCTAATCCTAGGGCTAGATCTGTATGTATATATGTATGTAGCTAATGCTCGGATGCGTGTTTCTGTTTATTATTTTCCTGTTATGATATGCGTGATCCTGGCATGTCAATAGTAGCTCAATGGATATGTTTTGATGTTGTTCTTTGATATTCAATGCTTCCGTTCAGGCCCCCTATAAGGTTAATGCCCATGTCTGCATAGGTCATGCTCAAACTTTTAGGGGCAGGTTCTGGGCTGTGACACTTGCATTTGATGTTTCTTGGAATGTGACGATCCTTTGTTTTGCATACAGTTGGAAGGATCGCCGAATTAGGCCGACGCCATCGTGACGCTGTCAAAAGGATTGGCCGTTTGCAATTGGAAGTTGATGGCCAAAGGAGCAGGGCAGAGTTTGAGGAAATGAGAGCCGCAATGGAAAGTGCACAGGTGGAGGCTGAGAAGGAAAGGGCCAGGACTGCTAATCAACTCAGGTCTGACGCCGAGGAGAGCGCAAACGCGAGCGAGGAATCGCTCAAGTTAGCCAAGGAGGCACTTAAAAAACTGGAGGCCGAGTTGGAAGGGTTGAAGCAGGCCAAGGAAAAAGCCAAATCTGAGGCTTTCGCGGCGTTCGAGGCTGGGAAGAGCGCCGCCTTTAATGACTACGTAGAAGAAGTCCCCAAATTTGAGAATCGAGGATTCAGAAACGGCTGGCTCAAAGCCCTTGCTACCGCTGGAGTTACATTGGCCATGCCAATTCCATACGAGCAAGTGGACATTGAGCCGCTTGAGTCTGATCTTGAGACTTGATTTGGGTGATATTCTAATTTTGTTAGGCTTTACTCAATTTCAATGTATGTTTTTTTAGTTGACTTTTATCTTTTTGGATTTTCATATGTAAAATGTCCACTGCTAGTGCCCAATTTATGAATGAAAATTTTATATGCTCTTAGATTATTTCTCGTATTGTTTGCTGTATGAGTATATAGTTAGAAGAATCAGCAGTTACAACAAAATGTCAAGATTACGTGAGACGGCAAACTTAACAGCTGATTAAAATTAGGGATCTGATTTAATCATAAACAAATGAACTCATGGCTACTGTACAGATAAATCGATTCGTGGAACGGCTGGGGCATTCAAGCCGTCTAGATTGATGAATCTGCCCTTGCCCTAGCTGGTTTATGAACGTATAATGCCGAATAACACGTTACTTATGAATCTTGTACTGAAGAATCGATTCGTGGAACAGCTGGGGCACTCAACCGTCTAGATTGATGAATCTGCCCTTGCCCCAGCTGGTTCATGAACATATAACGCCGAATAACATGTTACTAATGATTATACTGAAGAATCGATTCGTGGAATGGCTGGGGCACTCAAGCCATCTAGATTGATGAACCTGCCCTTGCCCCACCTGGTTCATGAACGTAGAACGCCAAATAACATGTTACTTATGAATCTTGTACAGAAGAATCGATTCGTGGAACGGCTGGGGCACTCAAGCCGTCTAGATTGATGAATCTGCCCTTGCCCTAGCTGGTTCATGAACGTAGAACGCCGAATAACAGGTTACTTATGAATCTTGTACTGAAGAATCGACTCCTGGGACAGCTGGGGCACTCAAGCCGTCTAGATTGATGACTCTGCCCTTGCCCCAGCTGGTTCATGAACGTAGAACGCCGAATAACACGTTAATTATGAATCTTGTACTAAAGAATCGATTCGTGGAATGGCCGGGGCACTCAAGCCATCTAGATTGATGAATCTGCCCTTGCCCCAGCTAGTTCATGAACGTAGAACGCCGAATAACACGTTACTTATGAATCTTGTACTGAAGAATCGATTCGTGGAACGGCTGGGGCACTCAAGCCGTCTAGATTAATAAATCTGCTCTTGCCCCAGCTGGTGTATGATCGTGGAACGCTGAATACCACTGGTTGATGGGGCGATTGGGGCATGACTCAGTCGGCGCCGGGTTGTTGACGCTTCAATATTAATGAGATTGCCTCGGAGGTGCTGCCCTTGTAGGGAATAAATGGGCGTGTACTTCGTGAACGAGGGTCCTATTTATATGCTTAGTCAGCAACTCAGTCCAGCTCTTTGAGGAAGATTAAACAAGTGAGAATGTCAAATAAGCTTTTCTTCAACAATAGAGGTAAAGCAAAGACGCTAGCTAAGCTGGGAGGTGTCGTGAGTCGAAGCAATGAACCTTCACGCACGAGCAGTAGGACTTCGAGGGATCGGGAGAGACACCAATCTCCTCGTCATCGAAGTAGGTCGCCTCGGAGAGACAAACAGCCACAGCGTAAGTCTCCTCAACCCCATCTTGGAAGGGAATCCGACGCGACTCCTCGCCCATTAAGTTTCGCGGTCTTCGTGGGTAATAGACCAATGATAGAGGCGGATTCGATCATTCGAGATCCAAACGTGGCAGTCAAATTTGCTCGACAGATTTTTCCACCCAAAGTTCAACAGTCGATGGTAGGTCGGCCGGACTTCGAAGTGTTTTGTGAAGGCGTTCACGGGGCGGTGAGGGGACTGTACACGGCTTATGAGATTGGCACGCATCTCTGCGCCGCTCGCCGCGACATAGAATAGAGAGATCAACGCATTCGGAAGTTAGAAGCTCGCGCCGAGAAGGCCGAGCATGAACTAAGGAAAATCAAGTCTGTCGGGCCCCAATCAACCAGCCACCCCAACTCGGTTGTCGAAGAGAGAGTTACTCAAAGGCTGATTAGTGATGCGATCACCGATCGTAGTACGGCTAGCATGTTCATGATTGAGACTGCGAGAGCCGCAGCCTATGAAAAGGGCTTCCATGACGGCTGACTGGTCGGAATTCAGAAGACCAAAGAGAAACTCACCGAAGAAGTTTGTCGATGTAAAAATCTTAGCTTTAAGCACTGTTGGATCAAGGCATCTCAAGCCGCAGAAGCTCTGCAAGCGTCGGGCATTGATTCGGCATTGCCACTCTACCAACGTAATCATTTTCCGTTTTCCGTCTTTGAACTCGAGAAGAGTGAGGATGAGGGCGATGCCGTATAAAAATTCTATGTAATTATGTAATTATTGCCTGATTGAATAAAACGTCCTACTTTAAATGTTTCATTGTAATTTGCATTCGGCACACACGTGTTTGCATGTGTTTCATTGTATAAACATTGACCGGCCCGAGTCAACTAGGCATTTAATTCTGAATGGTTATATGCCGGCCTGTCATGAGAATTCATTAAATATATATTTGGCATACGTGTCATGCACGGTCAATGCGCCGATGAGGCTCCAAATTCGGAGGCTTTTATCAGCTCAAAGGCATCAAGCGCCGATGAGGCTCCGAATTCGAAGGCCTAATCGGCCCAAAGGTGTCATGTACCATGGGCTCCGAATCCGAAGTATGCCAGCCCATCTATAATTGTCGTTTATATAATCAGGCCATTTTAACTCCAAAAAAAAAACCCAAAATTAGTACATGGAGTGGCTGTAGCCAATATCAATTGGCATCCGTCTTTTGGAGTTCAGTGTTAATGAAATCGCCTTGGGGTCACTGTAAGGATTAGAAATAAATCGCCTCGGACTCTTCGCGCCAGTAACTTCACTTACTGTGTTTAGACTCGATTTAAAACAATTTTGTTGTGTGCGAACGCCAAATGGAGTTTTCTTCAACAGCAGAGGAGAAGCTCGAGTTCTGGCTGAGCTTGATATTGCAATGAATCGCTGCAGAGAACCCACCCGTGCGAGAGGTAGGGCATTCAAAGAACGGAAAAAATGTCAGCCTCCAAGTTGTCGTAGCAGATCACCCCGAAGGGAGAAACAGCAACGGGGAAATTTTCCGCAACCGTGACCGAGAAATGAGGTCGACGTAGCGCCACAACCATTGAGTTTTACTGTTTTCGTGCGGAATTCCTTTCTTGTCCTGGATCTTGGCCTTGACGTTGTCTATGGTGTCAAAGGTCTCCACCTCGAGGGTGATTGTCTCGCCGGTGTGAACATCGTGGATTCAAGAGCGGTCTGATCAAAGCATTTCAAGCTGCGGATGCTCTCTAAGCAGCGGGCGTTGATTCGGCACTGCCGCTGTACCAACATGACCACTTCCCCTTTTTCGCCTTCGAAGTTATGAAGGGTGACGAAGGCGACGCCCTATGAAAATAGATATTGTAATGCTCGAACGCGGATTGCATTTTTGTAATTATTGTTTAATCAAATAAAATGTTTTATTTTAAAAGTTTATCTCATTCTGAATTTTTATATGCTTAATGAAGCATCTTACTTCAAATGTTGGCACGTTTTGTTTTGTTCATGCAGTTGTGCCGGCCCAACTTACATTTCCCCGCTTTGATATGTAAATGTTTTTTCATTCTGGAGGGTGCTCCAAATTCGGAATATTACTCGGCCCTTGAGCGTCGCCCAGTCGGACACTATTTGGTCAGCCGAATTTGGAGGCTTTATCGGCCAAAGACGTCATGTGCCGATGGGGCTTTGAATCTAGAGGCTTTTTGTCCAATCATGATATCCACGAAGGGCGCTCCGAATCCGGAGGCTTTTTCGGTCCGAAGACATCATGCGCCGATGGAGCTCCGAATCCGAAGGCTTTTTGGCCAATCGTGATATCTATGAAGAGCGCTTCGAATCTGGAGGCTTTTTCAGCCCGAAGACATCATGCGCCGATGGAGCTCCGAATCCAGAGGCTTTCTGGCCAATCGTGATATCCACGAAGGGCGCTCCGAGACCAGAGGCTTTTTCGGCCCGAAAACATCATGTGCCGATAGGGCTCTGAATCTGGAGGCTTTTTAGCCAGTCGTGATATCTACGAAGGGCGCTCCGAATTCGGAGGCTTTTTCAGCCCGAAGACGTCATGCGCCGATGGGGCTCCGAATCCGGAGGCTTTTTGGCCAATCGTGATATCCACGAAAGGTGCTCCGAATCCGGAGGCTTTTTCGACCCAAAGACGTCATGGACCGATGGGGCTCTGAATCCGGAGGCTTTTTGGCCAATCGTGATATCTACGAAGGGCGCTCCGAATTCGAAGGCTTTTTCGGCCCAAAGACGTCATGCACCGATGGGGCTCCGAATCCGAAGGCTTTTCGTCGGAGCACTTTTTAACTAAATTTCGCAGTGAGTGGGACTACAACTTTTCAACAAGAACCCTTGCATTACAAAAGTGGAATGTGTACATGGCGAATCATTTAGAACTAAGATCATTCCCCACAAGTCGAGTTTAATGACAGAATTTTCGCAAGCGCGTCGAGTTCCCGGGCCGTGGCAGACTCTTTCCCGACATATTTCTGAGCTGATATGGAATTTATCTGATAATGGCCATCTCAGTTAGGACCTGATTTTCCATCAACCGGCTTCTTGTCATCCAGAGGCACCTTCAGGATCAACTCTCCCGGTGTGTAGCGGCGCAGCTGAATGCGTTGACTCTACGGCTTGGCAAGCTACTGCTGGTATCACCTAGGGCTTTCGTGGCTTTTCGCTAGGGAGCCGTCCAACACCGTCGAGGCTATTTCGATTCGGCACTTCCAGAAAGGAGATAGCATGCTTGTGTGGATTGCTGGGAACCACAGATTTGCTCAATGCCATGTTCGGTCAGGAAGCGTAGCAGCTGATGATAGGTGCTTGGCACGGCCTGAATAGTATGCAACCAAGTTCACCCCATGATGAGATTATACGGAGAAAGGAGCTTGACGACGAAGAATTCCACATCCACTGTTTGGGATCCCGCTCGAACAGGTAGTGTGATTTTCCCTAATGAGTACTTTGGATTTGCGATGAAGCCGAATAATAGATAAGGAGCCAAAGACAGGTCTGATTCGTTGAAGCCGAGTTTGATGAAGGTCTCGTAATACATAATCTCCGAAGTGCTCCCCTGGTCTATGAGGACGCGTTCAACGGTAAATCGGTTTACGTGTAGTTCAATGACCAATGGATCAATATGGAGGAGTGTTATGCCGATGAGATCGGAATCGTCGAAGATAATACTCGGAGCTTCGTGGGGCCGTTTCATTGGTGTGCGTTGCTTCTAGGGGCTAACTGAATTGCGTGTATGGTAAGAGGCATTGGAAGGCTGTATATCGTATTAATGACACCGAACAGAGGTGAATCCTGCCAAAGGGCAACTGTTTTGATTGCGCTCTTTCGGACATGTTGCTGGAGCCGACCATCTTGTACCAATTCCTCAAGGTGGTCTTTCAAAGCATAGCAACTGTTCGTATCATGACCGTGATCTTTGTGATATTCACACCGCCTATCCCGTCTTCCTGTGTCAAGAGGTCCCACCATTTTGGACGGCCATTTGAAAAATGGAAGGTGTTGGATTTTGGACATAACCGAGCTGATTGGCTCTGACATCTCCGTATATTTCTTGTCAGCGCACTTTGTGCGCCTACTATCAACTTGCAGTTGCTCGGTGTGAGCATTGATCACTTGATCAGCGAGAATCCCGTCTCTTGTCTCGTTTAGCCCGCTGTCGCGGTTCAGGGCTCTGAGGTGGCGCGGAACTTATTAGCTGAGCAATTTCAAGAGGGGCCGTTTTGTTGGCCATGTGTTCGGCTTTAACCCGCAAGACGTCATCTTCTACTTTGCAGTATTCCTCTACTTTCTTCATTAACCCCCAGGCTGTTTTGGGTGGTCTTCTAGTCAAGGAACTGCGAAGGGCACTATCTGGATGTAATCCCATTTTGAAGGCGGTGATGGCCATGTAGTCGTTGCAAGCGTCATCGACAAGATTAAAGCATTCCCAATATCGCGCCGAATATGCTCTTAGTGTTTCTCCTGGCAGGATTTGCATTGCCTAGAGAGAGTCGGCTTGTTTCGGCTGGACCTCGTTGGTGATGAACCTGGCCTTGAAGGATTTCTGTAATTGGTGGAAGGTTTTGATCGAAACTGGCTCTAGTTTATAATACCACCTGACAGCTAATGGTCCCAAATTACTGGGAAATATTTGGCACATGAGGGCCTCGTCATCTGCATGCAATGTCATGGCTTGCTTGTAGTGGCAGATGTGGTCAGTGGGGTCTGATTTACCGTCGTACAAAGTGAATGACGGTGCTTTGAATTTCTTGGGTAGCACTGCCTTTGCAATCCGTCGTACAAAAGGATCGTGTTGATCTTCATCTGAGCTGTTTCTTCTTCGCTTATGCCTTATACGGGGACTCTCTTCAGAAGAACTGGAAGTTTCAGATCGTCCCTTCTTCTTAGGCTTTGGGGATAATGAGTCGAAGTTGCTATCAGTATCTTGTTGTCGGGCTCGAGATCGTCGACCACCTGCCCTTACAGGTCGTTCCAGGCCTTGGAGTGCAGCTTGTTTGGACTTCGCCACCTCCATGGCCAAATCCTAACAGAGACGTTCGTTCTCTGCAATCATGTTCTCCAACCTTTGTTCGTTTTGCTTTGCTTGTTCCATGATTGCTTGCATTGCTTCATGCTCTAGAGTCGAGGGTGAGGCAAAGTTCAGAGCGTGTCTTACGAGGATGGTCTCCGGTCCAAGCATGTTTGATGGAGTGAGGTCGTCTCTCTGCGTGGTTTCATCAGTGACTATTGGAGGGTCTTCCGTTACGCCCGCCATGGATGTGTTTGAGTATTCCCACAGACGGCGCCAAATGTGGAGAAGTGACTTGTAAATACTCTTCTGATCTTGGGGGACGCTAGTGATCCTCTTCTAGTCACCTGAAAAGAAATAAACACTCCGGTCGGGGGTGCCGAAATTAGCACTCTGACGGTCAAGTCAGTCTTTACACTCAAGTTTACTTATATTCTCAGTTAAGTACAATAGTTCTCACATACCTTTCTCTGATAGGTGATCCCGTATTTATAGTATTTTTTTTAGGCCTTTAGGCTGGGCTCATCCTTGTTCCGTCACATGTACCTCCATTCAGCGTCTGTTCTATTGGCTGAGATACTGATTATTTTATTCAGCTCCTTGATCAGCTGGGATATATGCCGAATAGAGGTTACGTTTCAGACCGGACACGCTCATCCGTCCCTATGGATCTAATAATTTCCAGCTCCCACAATTTGTTATTACTATATAGAGACAAGTAAAGAAAATAGGTATGTATTTATCTATTTTTTTCTCAAAATGTCTTACGATTGTAGCATCATGATACACAACTAAAAAATAAAATAAAATAAATTCGTGCTCCAAAGATATATATATATATATATATATATTTGTTTGGTTGAGTTTTTAGAATTTGTGTTGTAATTTGTTTTTCTCCAAAAATTAGAAACTAGTTCGACAAAAAATAAAAAATAAAAATAAAATATAAAAAATAAAAAAAATTATTATTTAGCAAAAAAAGGAAAATCATATAAAAAGAATGAGTTTTTTATCTTTTATTTTTTTACCATACTAATTTCTAAAAAAATTTAGATTTTTTAGGTTTTTTTTTTTTTTGAAAACTCAAGCAAACAAATTGAATCAGAAATCTTGATATAGGTTCATTGAGTTTTCAATCAAAAGAAAAGAAAAAAAAAATGTTGATATTTAAAGATAAATTTATTCTTTTTGTAAATTGTTTGTGTGAAGCTTAACTTAATTAATTGGTAATCAGTAATTTATGTGAGGCTTTTTATTTATTTATTTATGTAGGTGAGTTTTATTAATAATCACTTATTTAGATTCATATAAATTTGTTCTCTAGATTGATAACTGAATTAATTGAATTATATTAAGGCTATATATGTTATTGTATATATATATCTATATATTTGTTTCCTTTTAAATAAAAACAACGTCCATGTTGAGATAAGTTGTCATGTGGGTAATTGATCAATTTTTTGGTAAATTAGAGAGGCTAGGTGGACTTATTGAACTTTAAATAATGAGTACAATAATCTCATATAAAGCATGCAATTTTTTTTTTTTTTCCTTTGCCAATTAAATTGTGGTTGCTTATTGCTCTCAATGGTTTCATGTCTTAATTTTTCGCATGCAAATTAATAAATAAATAAACACATTAGATATAGTTTCTTTTTTCTATATATATATATATATTATTGCCAAAACAATGATGTTGGTTACAGTGGTTACATGTTTCTAAAATATGTAATGCATGGAGAATTCTCCGTGAAGTCTAATGTGTTTAGTTTTGGTGTTTTAGTTTTGGAGATTATAAGTGGCAAGAAAAACAAGCTTTTACCAATCAGGATATACAAAGGACCTTTTAAACTATGTGAGTGATAGCTAAACCTTTTAACTATTATTTTCGACCTCAGTACCAAAATCATGACATCCACAAAATCATATATAATGAATTATTGCAAGCTTGGAAACTTTGGAGAAATAAAAGACCATTTGAATTGGTCGATTCTACTTTGGAAGGGTCATATTCAAGAAATGAAGTCATTAGATGCATTCATATTGGCTTCTTGTGTGGCAACGATTGTTGTAATGCTTAACAGTTACTCTTTTACTCTACTAATTCCTCAACAACCAGCATTCTTTATTCATAGTAGAATAGAGCCAGAAATAGGACAAGGCCTAGAGTTGGATCAGTTTACAAGCAAGTCAATATCCTGTAAATAAAATGTCAATTATTGAATTATATCCTAGATAATGTGTAAAGTCTAGGCCATATCAAGATTAAAGAATAGCTCCATATTGTGAGATGAATAAATTCAAACTTATAGACGAAGGGTATATTTCAATCTTTGTAAGATTCAAAACACTAAAAATTATAATTACAAATTAAATATATTATAGTGTGTTATATTTTATTGGATGACTTATTGTTAGATATAAAATATATTAAACCTTGTGCTTTTCTATAAAAAAATTTAAAAAAAAAAAAAAGATAATCCGTTCCCCTCAAACATGTCATTTATGTGTGGCATGTAATAGTTTGTTTCATAAAATTTAATATTTTAAAATTTTAAATTAAATGAGGATAAAAAATTTATCATTATATTAAAACAAATAAAAGATTTTGTACTTGGCATTAAACTGATAATTACAAGGGTTGAGTTTCTCTCAAGTTCATATATGAGTTTAAGAGAATTTGAGGGGCTCGTAAGGCACACCATAAGTCCATTTTTTAATAGTTTGAATAGTTTATTTTGTAGAATTCTTCGTGTATCTCATTCATAAAAAAAAATTAGGTCGATTAAATAAATGTGACATTTTCATTTTATCACATTTGTCTTCGAAAAAATAGATGATTAGTATGTTTTTGAAAATAAATTATTTATTATTTTTAAAGTAAATACAATAAAATGAAAATGTTACTGTAACAAGCCCGCGAGGGACCTCGCTACAGTTCGGACTCCCTTTTTGTGTCGCGATTCTAAATCTGAACCAAAGAGTCCAGATCTGGCAAATCGTTTTGAAGAAAAACAGATTTTGAAAAGTAGTGCCAAACATGAACTGCTTTGCCAGATTACAGAGTCGCCACCTAAATATTTTAAAAAGGGGAAATTTAGGAAACCCTGACTCGGTGCCGAAGGCCACGTGTCCGTCATCACCAAAGTGGTCTTGGCTCGGGAGCTTGGGTACGATCGGGGAAGGTCAGCTATGAGCACCCCCTTTCGCCCGGTCCGAAGACCGGCCTCTACTAACCGTGATATCTGATTTTGAAAACTTTATGCGTTCTTATTCCAATTATTAGCCTAGAATTACTATGTTATGCGCACAGCAAACAAAAGTATAGACTAGATCACCTAATTTGGAAATAAACATTGCATATTCGTTTTGTCTCGAAAAACGTGTTGTTTTCTTTTGCTACTCGCAAGTAGGCTAAAATACGGATTTTAATGAATTGTTCCAACTCAGGCAATCCAACCTCCACCCACAGGCATTCAAACAGTAATATCACATAAGCATTTAGCCGCATGGTAAGCACACTGTTATGACAACATTCACACGCATGTGGTATGCTAAAGCGTAAAATACTTACATCGTACTCCGTGCCAAAAACAATAACTCGGTTAGCAAACATGCATGACCTAGTTCATGTTAAGTGGCTAATGCAACACAGGCATAGATGCAATCTAGAGTAGGCTCGGCTAACCCTAAACATGGCACATGAGATGCAACAACTATCACGTATTCAATTTGGAATTGAAAGTACGATGCAGTTTGCATGATGTGCCGAGCCCGGTGCATGTAAACAAATACATGAATGCACGCATGCATAGCATAAGGTATGCTAAAATAAACGTGCCCTAATCTACCATCATAAGCAGGTAAATAAAAGGGATAGAAAGAAATGGGGGTTTGGAAGACATACACCCACTCACACACACTTATTACAAATTTGCCCTCGCTCGGAGGGACCGAAAGAATATACAAAACTGAATAACTAATTAACTACACAAGCTAATTAATTATTACAAATCAACTAAATTAATTAAATAAAATAATTAATCTAATTAAACAGTAAATCACCTCGGGATGAGGGCCAAATGCAGCGTGCGCTCGAGACTGGCTCGGAATCGCACTGTCATGCATGATTTGCCTCTGTTTCCTCTGCTCTCCTCCTCAGAAAATTGCCAAAGTCTCAGGAGTGCTTCTCAGGGCACTGGGGAGTACCACCGACTGGGGTAGAGCACCACCGGCTGAAGAAGGAGGCCACCGGCACTAGATGAAGCTATCGGCTGGCAATTGACTGCCGGTCGGCACTAAATAGTGCCGGCCGGCACTTAACACCTGCAGAACCTGCAACTCACAGCAGCAGAGGACAACAACATGCATGGCAATGTGATTCAAGGTATTTATGCACTATACACACCCCTTATCATGTTATTGACTCAAGGGGGCATGTGCCTCGATTCCCGGACCACCAATTGCGCATTTCCATGCATGATGGCCCTAAGAACCGAGTGCGCAACTTTGATTTCAAATGCATGCAAACCAAACAAACACACAAGGGTGCTAAACCTCTATCACACTCACTTCAAGAGGCTTAGCATGCATGTCAATGCAATGAAGCCCTAAGCATGTCAACTGGTATGCAATATGGCAATACAATGCAAACATGCAAGTAAGCATGCAAGGCGAGCATGCAAATCAAATGGAGGATGGACTTAGACATGAATTGGGCAACTCTAAAAAGGCTCAAAACAGTGGCCAAAATGTCTAGACAAGAGGGCCAAACATACATGCACACATGCATAAATTAAGGCACCTACACTTAAGCATAATAAACAACCCTCAAGCACACTTAAAGGGGCACAACGATGGACAATTAGCGTACATGAAAAGCTCTGAAAATCATGCTATGAAATGATGCCACATCATGTTAAGCGAGATAAACAAATGCATGCAACATAGGTTCCACACTTGAGGCAAGTCATGGAAGCATTGAACTACACTTATGCAAAACAAATATGGCATGCATTGAACAATCTAAAACAGAGTTTTAGCATGTTAAAACAAAGCCAAATGACTACTTAGATGGCATCTAAGAGGCTTAAGCACAAAGGCATGCAACATGACCAATACATGGAGCATTCAACACATGCTTTTAAAGCATTCAAGAGGCAACTAAGGTGAGCATACAAGCACACCAAAAGGTCTGAAATAACATGCTAAATGGTTCCAAACCATCAAAACGAGGTAAGCAACACATGCTACACATGCATACTCAAAGGCTAGCAAGCCTAAAATGCAAAGGGGCTATAAGATGCATGCCAAGATCAACCCAAATGACTATGGACAGAGCTAAAACATGTCAAAATAAGAATAAAACATTCATGAATCTAAGCCTAAAACATGCTAGAAATAAGGGCTTACAACCTAGGCATGTTAAGGGACTATTAGGCATTACAAAGCATCTATGCAAGGCATGCAAGGAGTGCTAAAACCAACTTAGAAACATGTTATATCATGGAAATATAAGCATGAAAAACAAACCCAACATGCTCAACACACAACCAAACATGGTGCTCCTTTGGAGGCCAAAATTTGCCCTTTTTAAGGACATCAAGGAGAGGGGATGGCCCTCTCCTTTTAGAGACTTCAAGGCACCATCTCCACCACTGAAATCCCTTAAGATTTCAGTGGTGGAGAGGCCCAAGTACCAAAGTCTCGGAGCTCTCACAAAATGGCCTAAAATGGGACCTTTTCAAGGCCTAAAGGGGGTCAAACTTCCCCAAAGTGCAAAACACTCTTGATAAACAATGAAGAGGGTTAAAAAATAGAACTTTTATGTGTTAATCACTAAGCACAAAAACAACTCTAAGCTAGGCAAAAATGGAATGCAAGAATGGGGAAAAAAGGGGCTAGTTGGCTCACCCTTGTAGACTTCTTCACCAAGCTTGATGTTGTTGCTTCCTTGAGCTCCAAACCAGTCAAAAATCTCAAGAACAAGCTCTAATCTTTGAGAACACCAAGAAAAGGTGAAAGACTAGGTGTCTTGGTGCAATAATGTGAACTAAAACACCTAGAACACAAAGGAAAAGAGAGAGATTGGATGTGTATCTATCCTAACCCTAAAAACCAGAGCTTGGTCTGTCTAAGAATGTCTAAAAATTGTGTAACCCTTTCAACCCTTGAGCCAAGAGAAGAAGCCTCTCCTTATAGGCAACCAAAGCTTACAAGTTAAGGCATCAAAGGGCTCATCCCTCCATACACGTGTATGGAGGGGAAACAAGCACCAGAAAGCTGTCTGAAAATATCTCCAAAAACAGTTGTAAAGTGGTCGGCAGGGCAAAATAGTCATTTTGCCAAAAAGAGTGCCGACCGGCACAAAACAGTGCCGGTGGAAACACCAACCAGCCGGTGGCCTCTAGCCACAGCCGGTGGTATGTGGGGATGCCTCAGAAGGCATTCCCTGCCCCTCAAAGGCAAGGCACAAGTGTTTGGTGCAAAACCAGACACAAAACAGTCAAGTTCGGAGGTCCTGAGGTAAGGCGCGTAGCCGAGAACTCTGGGAACTCCAAACAAACACAAACATGGATAATCACCGAGTGTTCAAGCGGTGATGTCCAAGTCTTGAGGACGGTCAAAAATGGGGTGTCTACAGTTACGGTCCTAATTTTTTTTCATAAATGATATACATGAAAGGTTTTACAAAATAAACAATTTGAATTATCAAAATGAATTATGGTTCCCTTAAATTTTAATATTTATATAGGTTTGATTCATGGGAGTCAACAATTTATTACATCTTAACCCCAAATTTGATACTTTTTAAATGTAAAATTGAAAATTTTAGCCCAGAGTTTGGACTAAGGCCCTGTTTGAAAATTGATTATTTTAATTAATTTTTTAACAAATATATATATATATATATAATGATATGATAATTTATAATAATTTTTTTTTGATTAAAATCTTAACTCTCCAAAGGGGCCTAAGATAGTCCGATAAGCCAATGAGAGGTGGTTAATATAACTCTGACCCCATTTGGTAGAGCTGTGGGAAAGTGATTATACCTTATAGTTTAACAATTTATAGCTTATAACTGTGAACATAAGCTGATTTTTGACTTATAAATTAAGTTTCTCCTCCCCTACTCAAAGAATAAGTTGATTTTTGACTTACAAAAAGTTATAAGCTGTATCGTTAAGTTAAACCAAATACAACAAAATAACTTAAATTAAGCTAAAAGCTGAAATAAACTGAAAATAAATCCTACCAAACAGGGCCTCTATGATTTTAGTGCAAGGAAAATTACATACTCGCACATCACCAATCCAGAGTCCCACTCGTGTCCCCAAGTATAACCTTATTTTACAAAAACAAACTAATATTATAAATTTAGACTTAATTATTTTGAAATTATTTAAGATTATCATTTTATGATTCAAATATATTTTATATATGAATTTTACATTATACAAATTCAATTTCATTCACACATTCTCATTCAGAGTAAATTCAAAATAGTTAAAGTAAGGTTCATAGACTTATTCAACCTGACTTCTACTTTGCTCCCATCAAAAGCTTTTAGTGGGTGGATTCTATTTTCATACATCAATTCTTCTCATTTCACTTATTTAATGAATTTTTTTTAAATATAATTGTATCTTAAAATAAAATACCATAATATAGATTCTATTTCCACACTCCAATTCTTCTCATTTTACTTATTTAATGATTTTTTTTAAAATATAATTTTATCTTAAAATATAATACTATAATAGCCTTATCTTCTTCCATCCAAATTTTAATTTTAAAACACTACAACAATCCTCGATTGCTAGCGCCAACTCTCTCCTTTGCTATCACCTCCCATTGCCTTTTTTCTCCTCCACCTACGACCACTTTCCATCATGAACTCTCACAAGTTTGCCACTGCAAACTATCCACTTTCAAGATTGAATGTGGAGATCTAAGATGGAAGGAAATGAGCTAAGAGTGGCGTTGGTGATAACAATGGAGGGCTAAGAGTGGTGGCGAAGGGGGGTGAATGGATGGAAGAAAAAAAAAATTTTAATTTTGAAATTGAAGATAAAGTAGAACATGTGTATTGAGAATTTTTTTCTCCTTTTTCTTTTTTTTTTTTTTTTTTGGATTGAAAAGATGTTCATTAAGTACATGTATTGAAGGGAATTAGTGTGTGAAAATAAAATTACTCATTCAACAACTATTCTTATTTTATTCTTTTTTTTTTCCTACAAAAAATGTTATATATCTAAAATTTGTATGTTAAAAATTGTTTTTAAAATGCAACATATAGTACAAATTTTAAATGAGTGTTGTACTCAAAATAAATGTGATATGTAATTTTCTAAATAATTTCATAGATATATTTTCTTGATATGCAACATTGTTGTTTTTTTGGACCAACCTAGAAAACTATTTTTTATTTTTATATGCTTAACCTAGAATATTATTATTATTATTATTATTATTATTATTATTATTATTATTATTATTATTATTATTTGTTATAGGAAAATCGTCCCACTCTCGCGCAGGTTCAACGCAACGCCTCTCGTTGAGATTACCAAGGTATCTTGTTTTCTATTCCAAGCAAGAGACTATAACCTGAGAACTTGCCCCGACTCCTAAGACAAGTTTTGTTTAAGTTAGGACTCGTGCAACTGGAAAGTATCGAACCTACACTAAGGGTGTGTTTGTTTGGACGGACTGCATAAGAGGAGATTGTAATCCATCGGACTATTAGTCTTGGGATACATTTTCTCCAGACTATTTAGTTAGACTGGATTTGTATCCTATGTTTGTTTAGTCATGGGATTATGTCTGGATTGGACTATTTTTAGCGAATCCAATGTTTGTTTGGAATATTATGGAGAAGGATAAATGCTAAAATGACTATTTTATCCTTTTCAATTATTTACTAAGTAATAGCAATATTAAACATAGCTTTAATATTTTAATTATTTTTAGCTAGATTAAATAAAATTTTATTTTATTTTATTTTTTGCACAATTAAATAAATTTATTTTTAAAAAATTAAATATCAATAAAAATATATGTTATTTTTTAATTAAAATTTTAAATAAAATTATTTTAAATAATAATAATAATTAAATAATGAAATAAAATAAAACATCTATTAAAATTTAAATAATGAAATTAAACAAAATATAAACAAAATTTTAAAATAAAACATCAATAAAATATTTATAAAAAATTATTTTAAAAAATTAAATAAATAAAATAAAAATTAAATAAAATTATTTTATTTTTAAATTGAGACATTTAAATTTTATTAAATTTTACTAAATATAATATATAATTAAATGCCAGAGAGCAAAAATGTAATTCTATTAGGTAATCCCATGGGATGAGTTATCCTATGGTTTCTATCCCCCCCCCCCCCCCCCCCAAAAAAATGAGATACCATAATCCCACAAGTATGGGACTAATAGTCCGGAGAGACTATTAGTCTCGAGCAAAACTTTTGAAACAAACAACGGGCGATTAGTCCATCTGGACTAATAGTCCAATCCCATGCCCAATCCTTCCAAAACAAACACCCCCTAAGTGTTGTGGTAACAACAACTTAAGATTTAACCTCCTAACTAATTGTGTTACACTCAAAAAATTAATCCAAATAATTTTGAACTTAGGACCTGGGGTCTTAACCCCTATAACAAAACTGGATTTTTACGGTTTCCCGACATACAGTAAATGTAAGTCGTGGTTTCTTACTTTTACGGCTTGCTTTTTTTGCATGTCGTAAATAATTTCCCAACCACGACGTGTCGATTGCATAGGTTGTGAATGCTAATAACGATAATTTTTTTACGGCTTGCAATATTAGCCGTAAATAATAAAACTTTCTATGATATGCATATCGGATACTGTTAATACATCAACTATACACGATACGCATACACCAACTGTTAAAAATATTGAACATTTCACGACGCACAAAAAGCCAGTCGTTAAAAATTACACTTTTCACTACACACAAAAAGCTAGCCATTTAAAGTAATACACTTTGTACGACACACAATTGTTGCCATGAAAGGTACGACCGAAAAAAAAAATAGCGCCGAATGAAAATTTCAAGCACCAAACCCTAAAATAAATTTTAAAAAAAAAAATCAAAAGACCCAACTCTTCAACCCCAACATCAATCTTAAAATAAAAAAAAAATAAAAAAAAAAAAAAACTCTTGACACACAGTGAAGAACAAATATGTTTTTGCCTTTTGTTTGATCTCTCTCTGCCATACTATCACTCTATCTCTCTGTGCTTGCATCATGTCCTTGCAAGAACATTAACCTCGAAAATACTCTCCAAACTCTCTCTCTCTCTCTCTCTCTCTCTCTCTCTCTCTCTCTCTCTCATACCCCAAACCCAAACCCAAACCCAAATTGCCATCAAGAGCTGCAAGAAGCAAAAGCCTTTTCAAGTTGAACACAATGCTGTGAAGCTATTGACTTAAACCTGATGTTCGACTTCTGATTCATCTATTCTAGGAGTAATCATAACAACTAGTGAAAAGAAGAAGAACGAATGAAGAAAGACGCAAAGAGAGAACTCTTAAGAAGAAAAGAACGAAGAGAGAGAGAGAGAGAAGTAACGATGAAGACAGAGAAGATTGTCGGAAGGAGGATGCCTGAAGGAGACAGAAGGGACATAGGCGTGCCACTCGACGAAGAACAAAGCTTCGACCAATCAGTCAGGTTTGGAAATTCAAACTAGGGCTTTGATTTAGAGATTTTCACTGAAAAGTTAGGGTTTTGATTGAGCAAATCAAAATTAGAATTGTGTTTTAGGTTGTGAAATTTTTTTTATTTTTATATTTAAATTTCTTGCATGTGAGTTGGGGAAAATATCTAAATTTGAATTGGAAAAATTAAAACCTGAATGTGAAATGTGAAATGTGAAATTAGGTTCTTGGGTTGAACACAAATTTTTTTTTCTAATTTGTCGATTCTAAAGAAATTGGGTTCTATTACAAATTTACGGTTCTATAGTTGTGTTTGTGTAAATAAATAAATAATTAATTTATGGAATCTAAAACTAGAGAATCCTACAGGAACTCCATTAGTATAAAATATATATATATATATACTTTCTTGAATTTATTATTATTATTATTATGATTATTATTAATTTGTTCAGAACCAGAGTTGGATTGTTGTTTTTACTTTGTTTAAAGTTTAGACAAAGAGCCAAAAAATGAATGACTATAAAAAATATGAGAATTTGAAAGTTTTACACTAACAATTGGTTTTGACTTCTGTTTTTGGTGCAGGATTCAAGGAAATATACAGGCATAGTGGAGGACTGATGTTGTGATTACGAGACAATTGACAATTTTAATGGACAAGTTTTACATCCTTTGCTCCAAGAGCTTGTCACAACTCCATTTTTTTCGATATTTCAAGGTCTGGTATGAATTGACTTTGGCTCAAAGTGGATGAATTTTATTTAATGAAATATGAGTTTCATTTAATTTTTGTTACTATCTCATTTTTATTTATTTTTTTCTAGTGGTGAATTTTATAAATTTTGTTGAAAGACTTCAATATTTGCATATTTGATTGATGTTTTTGTCTTGGGAAGAAAGAAAATTGTATTAATTGGAAGCTGAAATAGGGCAAGAAAAGTGAACCCATTTGGTTTTCTATTTTTCTTCATAATTTAACCAATCTCCCTAGGAATTCTCCAAGTTTGATACAATTCAAATCTATAACATGTTTATCCAATTGCACCATCCATTCCATTAGCCTTTACTATTATATGTTACCAAGTTAGAGCTAGAACTTATCTACCTAATGTAGTTATGTCTTGTACTAACACTTTATTTGTCTTGAATACACTCAATTCCCACTGTTAAAGGTATGTTGAAGTAATCTGTTAGAGCCAAGTAATCTATTGTATCCCTACCTTGTGACAAATTGGAACAAAAGAGTAGGATAGGATATTAAGCAGTAGTAGTAGTTCAGAAAATGAAAGTCAGAAAATTAAACAAGTGCAACACAAACCACAAAACTAATTTGGAAAAAAGAGAGAAAAGAAAAGGGTAGGTGATGTGATATAGAATACTTTAGTAACTATTTGTTCAATTCAATAAAGGAAAATGCTATTTTATCCTGACTTTTTTTTTTTTTTACAAATATAAGTTTGCCTTTAAGGTCATGTGGTTTTCTGGGATTTGTTAGTTCCACAATTTTTGTTTTTTAAAGTTGTTTTATGTCTTTTATTTATTAGCGCCTATGTGTGGTTATGCCGCTTTAGTGGTTTTTTTTTATTATTATTATTTTGATTGGTGGGTTTGTTGAATTTCGTGCTTCCTTGATTTGGTTCGAGTGTTTGGATGAAGTGTGGTGGATAAAATTTTCATAACAAAAAATCTGCTCTCTCTTTCTCTTCCCCTCACCCAGCTGCTTCTTCTTCTTCTTCTTCTTCTTCTTCTTCTTCTTCTTCTTCTCTCTCTCTCTCTCTCTCTCTCTCTCTCTCTCTCTCTCTCTCTCTACTTTTGCTTCTTTTACCTGACCAAGTCAAAGCTTTTCATCCTCTTCACTTTACTGCCTTGCTTTTTCTTTTTTTCTTTTTTTTCTTTTCCTACTTCGATAATTGTTGTTTTGGAAACTTGGATGTTCATATTATATATATATATATATATTGTTTAACGTTAGTATTTTAACATTGGATGCCCTTTTTTTGGTTTTTGAAATTCTTTAAATATTTGCTTAGTCCATTTCCAATCCTCACCTATACTTCTACTCAAAATTATGTTTTTATGCAGTTTTATATATTACGAATAACAATCTTTTTAATTAATAGCGTCTGAAATCTAACTCCTTTTTTATCATGCTTTTGCTACTATCAAAGTACATAATGAAGAGTGTTCCTGTGGTTGATCCAGGAGAAAGGAAGATTCCAATGCTGTGACAATCTGTTAAATTGATTAAGTTAATTTTTATTTTTAGCTAATGAAATCTTAGTTTCAAATTCACACCAATTCAGGGTACCAACATTCATGGCTTGAGAGTTTTGGGTAAGATTAATCTCTTCTAAACTATTCTATATTTTCTATTATGTTGGTGTGAATAGGTGGATGCTTTTGGTGTTGGCATCAGTAAGCACTCCAACTCATTGAAAGTGGCATGTTGAACTACTTAGCCTAAACAGAAATGAAAAGGGCAACAGATATGACGGAATGGCAGAGACCATTATGTTTATTTTCCTCATTTTTTAGTTGTTTTATTTTTCATTTTCCATTTAAGATACTTGTTATATGCTTGAGAGCTAAACTCTTATATAAACGTTTCTAGGTATTACATCCTTTTACTGAGAGCTTACTTTTGTGTGGTTTAGAAAGATTTGCAAAGTTTGCAAAAAGCTACCCCACAAACTCAAAAAGGTGATGTCCAAATTATGGGACTTAAGTGATGATGTGGGAGTCGAGTATTAGGGGATGTAAAGAGGCCGAATATTATTCTTAGAGAATCGAGATATATACATTGCATTCGGCCCTGTCTTATATAAATTTAGAGGTATACTAATCGTCCATAGAACCAGCTGAGCGAGGAGTCGAGTGGAGGTTGGTCAGCAATAGAAGGAGCCGAGTAAATAATTGCACGGTGGACTAAAGGTGGGCCCAACCCTGAGGCCTAGAGGAAAATATAAATAGAGGAACATCAACCAAAGAGAGGTATGTGAGAACAAGTAAGCTTAACTTAAGATAGAATTAACCAAGAGAGTATACACTGACTTATCCGTCAGAGTGCTAATTCTGGCACCCCCTACCGGAGTGTTCATTCCTTTTCAAGTTGCTAGCTGAAGAACTCGAACGTCCCATTGGATCCAAAGAGTATTTCCAAACTACTTCTCCACAATTGGCATCGTTTGTGGGAATACTCCAGCACATCCATGGTGGGCGTGACGGAAGATCCTTTGGCAGTCGCTGACAACCTTACGCCACGAGTCGATACGACTCCAAGCACCATGCTGGGACCAGAAAACATTACTGCACAAAGAGCCTTGAACTTTGATTCAGCTGATGAAACAATGCAAGTGATTATGGATCAGGCGAAACAAAATGAACAGAGGTTGGAGAACATGATGGCTGAGAACGAGCGCTTTCAACAGAATTTGGCCTTGGAGATGGCAAAATCTAAACAGGCCGCGCGCTAAGATCTGCCACGACCTCTAAGAAAAGATGGTCGATGACCTCGAGTTCGGAGACAAGATAGTGGCAGTGATTCTAACTCCTCATCCCTAGAACCCAAAAAGAAGGGGCAAGTCGAAGTCTCCAGTTCTTCTGAAGGAAGTCCGCGTGCACGGACTAAGAGAAGAAGAAATAATTCAGACGAAGAAGACCAACATGACCCCTTTGTGCGACGAATCACAAGGGCAGTACTACCCAAAAAGTTCAAGGCTCCATCGTTCACCCTATACGATCGAAAATCGGATCCCACTGACCATATCCGTCATTATAAGCAAGCCATGACGCTGCATGCAGACGATGAGGCTCTCATGTGCCAAATGTTTGAGAGCAGTTTGGGACCAATGGCTGTCAGATGGTATTATAAGTTGGAACCAACGACGATCAAGAGCTTCCATCAATTACAGAAATCCTTCAAGGCAAGATTCATCACCAATGAGGCCCAGCCGAAGCAAGCCAACTCTCTCTAGGCAATGCAAATCCAACCAGGGGAAACCTTACGAGCGTATTCGGTGCGCTATTGGGAATGCTTTAATCTTGTGGATGACGCCTACAACGACTCCATGGCCATCACCGCCTTTAAAATGGGGTTGCACCCTAATAGTGCCCTCCGCAGCTCCTTGACCAGAAGGCCCCCCCAAAACAGTTTGGTCGTTGATGAAGAAAGTCGAGGAATACTACAGAGCGGAAGATGACGCCCTGTGGGTTAAAGCCGGGCACAAGGCCGACAAGACGGCCTCTTCTGAGATCGTTCAACCGATAAATTCTGCACCATCGCGAAGCCCTGACCCGCGGAATCGAGCTAAACGAGACAGAAGACGGGATTTGCGCCGACCAAATGACTAATGTTCCCACCGAGCTAGTGAACAACTTCAAGTGGATAGCAGGTGCACAAGGTGCGCGGACAAGAAATATACTGAGTTGTCAGAGCCAATCAGCATGGTTATGTCTAAAGTTTAACACCTTCCGTTCTTCAAATGACCATAAAAAATTGTGGGACCTCCCAACACGAGGAGACGAGATAGGCGGTGCGAATATCACAAGAACCACGGCCATGATACCGAGAGTTGTTATGCGTTGAAGGATCACCTTGAGAAACTGGTACAAGACAGTCGGCTTAAGCAGTACGTCTGAAAAGACAACATAACCAAAACAATAGTTTTAAGGTAGGATTCACCTCCACTCGACGTAATCCATATGATATACAGCCTGCCGATAGCATCAGCAATTCATACAATTCAATCGAATCCTGACCCCCAAAAGCAAATCACACCAGCCAAATGGACCCATGAAGCTCCGAGTATTACCTTTGACGATTCTGATTTGATCGGCGTAACGCTCCTCCACATTGATCCATTGGTCATCGAACTACGCGTAAGCCGATTCATCGTTAAACGCGTTCTTATTGACCAGGAGAGTACTTTAGAAGTCATATACTACATGACCTTCATCAAACTTGGGTTTATCGAGTCAGATCTGTCTCCAACTCATTATCCGTTATTCGGCTTCAACGCTAATCCAGAATACCCGCTTGGCAAAATCACGCTACCAGTTCGAGCGAGCTCCCGAACAATAGATGTGGAATTCTTAGTTGTCAAGCTGCCTTCGTCGTATAATCTCATCAGGGGACGAACTTGGCTGCATGTCATGCACGCCGTACCAAGCACCTATCATCAATTGCTCTGCTTCCCGACTGAACGCGGCATTGAACAAATCCGTGGTTCCCAGAAATCGGCACAAGCATGTTATCTTCTTGCCGCAAAGACACCAAGATAGCTGGAAGTGAATTCTATTGAGGTGTCAGATCGAGAGTCTCAATGATGTTGGATGGCTTCCAAGTGAAAAGGCCACGGGAGCCCTGGATCGAGTTGAAATTGATGGGAATCCTGACAAGTTCTTCATGGTTAGCGCATCCTTGAATAAAATCGACAGGCAGCAGCTAATTACCTTCTTACTCGGCAACCTTGATGTATTTGCATGGTCACCGTATGAGATGCCGAGGGTAGATCCATCTGTTTCTCAGCACCGTTTAAATGTCGACCCCAAATGTAAGTCAATTATTCATAAAAGCCGGCGGTCAGCCGTAGAACACACTGCTGCCGTTGTTGAGGAAGTTGACTAGTTGCTTGATGCTAGGGCAATTTGGGAAGTGACCTATCCTACATGGTTGTTGAATACTGTGGTTGTAAAGAAGAAAAATGGGACTTGGCGTGTCTGTGTGGACTTCACGGACTTAAAAAAATTTTGCCCCAAGGATTGTTTTCCTCTCCCTAGAATTGACCAACTCGTAGACGCCACGGCTCTTCATCAACGTATGAGCTTTCTTGATGCCTACAGAGGCTACCACCAAATTGCAATGCATTTGGAGAACCAAGACAAAACTACATTCCTCACTCCAAGAGGAACTTATTGCTATAAGGTTATGCATTTTGGACTGAAGAGTGCATGGGTAACTTACCAAAGACTAGTCACTGTCATGTTCAAGGAGCAACTCGGTCGTACTATGGAAGTGTACATTGACGATATGGTGGTCAAATCCAAAGAAGAGCAAACTCATCTAACCGATCTGGAAGAGACATTCGGCATTTTACGTAAGTACAAAATGAAGCTGAACGCTTCCAAATGTGCATTTGGGATCGAATCCGGCAAATTCCTTGGCTACATTGTCAACCACCGAGGAATCGAAGCCAACCCGAGGCAAATCACAGCAATCCTGGAACTTGGCTCTCCTCGATCGGTGAAGGAGATTCCAAAGTTGATGGGGATGGCCGCCGCACTCAATAGGTTCATCAGTCGTTCCGCAGATCGCTGCCAACAATTCTTTCATACCCTACGGCAAGGTAAAGCTTTTGAATAGACCTTTGAGTGCGAAGCCACTTTCAACGGTCTAAAGACTTACCTTCGATTAGTTCCACTCTTGACAACACCTTCGGCAGGTGACCCACTTATTTTATATCTGGCAGTTTCCGACTGGGCCGTCAACACCGTACTATTAAAGGAAGAGCTTGGGAGCAACGGCCAGTGTATTATGTGAGCAAGGCAATGATTGACGCCAAAACACGTTACCTTCTGTTGGAAAAACTCATCCTAGCCCTCGTCATGGCAGCAAGAAAACTGATGTATTACTTTCAGGGGCATACCATCGAGGTACTAACGGACTACCCCCTCCGGTCAGTACTTCGTAGTGTAAAAGCATCAGGGCGCGTTTCAAAGTGGGCTCTTGAACTTGGCTAGTACAATATTCAGTTTCTAACTAGAATCTCAATCAAGGGGCAACTGCTTGCCAACTTTGTGGCCAAGTTCACTGGGGGTCTTGTTGACTTCAAGTCTGATCAAACTTAACCTACACCGAACTGGAGAATTTATGTTGGGGACATTTGGCAGTGGTACTGTGATGGCTCATCCAATCAACGCGGCAGTGGGGCGAGCGTAGTGATCATGGCTTCCAACGGGGCAATAATTGAGCAGGCTGTCAAACTCGGCTTTGAAGCATCGAACAATGAGGCCGAATACGAAGCATTGTTAACCGGCTTACGGAATGCACTTGTACTTGGTGCTCAGCGACTGCTTGTCTTCTGCGACTCAAAGCTGGTCATCAATCAATTGAAAGGGGAATACGCAGCTAAAAATGACCGAATGGCAGCTTACATGAAAACGGTGAATTCTTTACTGGCAAAATTCGACCATCATGAATTAAATCAAATAACTCGGGATCAGAACACACACGCCGACACCCTGACTTGCCTAGCCTCCGCCATCAACTCAGAAATTAAACAGACAATTGAGGTAGGATCATCCCTGAGCCGAGCTTTGCCTCCTCAGAGTCTGTTCAGATCAATGTCATAGAATCAGGTTCGAGTTGGATAGACCCTATCGCCGCATTCCTATCTTCTGAAACGGACAAGAAAGAAGTACATAAGTTGTGAAACAAAGCCCTGCGATATTACTTGGATCCGCAAGGAAAGCTCTACAACAAATCCCTTTCTGGTCTATACCTAGAATGCATTCATCCGGATAAAGTCGAGGAACTCTTGACTGAAAGTCATGAAGGTAGTTGTGGTGGTGCCTATTTTGGCGGACGCTCTTTGACTCATCGAGCTGTGACATAGGGATACTATTAGCCGACAATGAGAGATTACGCCGAGTGTTACGTCAAGAAATGCGAACAGTGCAAGAAGTTCTCCCCTTTAACCCATTTGCCTGCTGAAGAGTTGAGTTCTATAACCAGTCCTTGGTCATTCGCCTAATGGGGACTTGACATCGTCGGACCATTACCTCGTGCCCCAGGCAACAAGTAATTTTTGATTGCCATGACAAATTACTTCACGAAATGGGTCGAAGCAGAGGCACTAACGCACATTTGAGATACCGATGTGAAGCGTTTTGTATGGAGAAATATCATAACACAATTCAACATTCCAAGAGCACTTATCTCAGAAAACGACACCTAATTTGATTGCGGCGTCCACCGAGAATTGTGCAGCAAGTATGGTATTTGGCCTTATTTCTCCACCTCGGCTTATCCACAGAGAAATGGTCAAGCTGAAGCCTCCAACAAAGCCATTTTGGACAACATCAAGAAACGGTCGGAGAAATCTAAAGGAAAGTGGGTTGAAGAGCTCCCTAGTGTATTGTGGGTTCATCGCACTACACAAAGGCTATCAACTGGAGAAACGTCATTCGCCCTATGCTTTGGAACTTAGGCAATTATTCCCCTGGAGATTGGCTTACCCACTCTGAAAACGAAGGTCTTCGATTTGGGCCATAATGACATAATGCTAGCTTTGGATCTAACTCTGATTGAAGAACGACGAGACTGAGCCCTTGCATCTATGGCACGGTATCAGCAGTAGCTCGCTAAATCATATAATCAACGTGTGCAGTTGCAACGTTATGTACCTGGGGAACTGGTTCTGAAGAAAGTACTTCCTGCTACTAAGAACCCCGCCGACAGGAAGCTAGGTCCCAACTGGGACGGCCCCTATCAGATTGAGTCAATCGCCGACACAGGGGCTTATCGGCTCAAAGACATATCTGGGATGAGTCTGCCACGTACTTGGAATTCCACGCATTTGCGTAAATTCTATCAGTAACTCGACCTGTGGGGCATGATACTTGTTTTGAACGTTCACCATGTACAAATTTCACTTTCGCAATGCAAAGTCTCATATTTTCTCATTATGAAATTCAGTTCGTTAAAGCAAAAGCCTTCCAATTAAGCCTCCGAACACGGAGCCCCATAAGTGCATGTCACTTTTGGGCCGAATAAGTCTTCGGATTCAGAGCGCCCTTAGTAGATATCACGACTGGCCAAGTTATAAGCCTCCGAATTCGGAGCCCTATGAGTGCATGTCACTTTTGGGCCGAATAAGCCTCCGGATTTGGAGCACCCTTCATGGATATCACGATTGGCCAAGTTATAAGCCTCCAGATTCGGAGCGCCCTTCGTGGATATCACGATTAGCCAAGTTATAAGCCTTCAAATTTGGAGCCCCATGAGTGGATGTCATTATTGGGCCGAATAAGCCGTTGGATTCGGAGCGCCCTCCGTAGATAGCTAAGTTATAAGCCTCCAAATTTGGAGCCCCATGAGTGCATGTCACTATTAGGCCGAATAAACCTCTGGATTCAGAGCGCCCTTCGTGGATATCACGATTAGCCAAGTTATAAGCCTCCGAATTCGGAGCCCCATGAGTGCATGTCACTTTTGGGCCAAATAAGCCTCCGAATTCGGAGCGCCCTTCGTGGATATCACGATTGGCCAAGTTATAAGCCTCAGAATTCGGAGCCCCATGAGTGCATGTCACTTTTGGGCCAAATAAGCCTCCGAATTCGGAGCGCCCTTCGTGGATATCACAATTGGCCAAGTTATAAGCCTCTGAATTGAGAGCCCCATGAGTGCATGTCACTTTTGGGCCGAATAAGCCTCTGGATTCGGAGCGCCCTTCGTGGATATCACGATTGACCAAGTTATAAGCCTCCGAATTCGGAGCCCCATGAGTGCATGTCACTTTTGGGCCAAATAAGCCTCCTGGTTCGGAGCGCCCTTCGTGGATATCACGATTGACCAAGTTATAAGCCTTCGAATTCAGAGCCCCATGAATGCATGTCACTATTGGGCCGAATAGGCCTCCGGATTCGAAACGCCCTTCGTGGATATCACGATTGGCAAAGTTATGAGCCTCTGAATTCGAAGCCCCATGAGTGCATGTCACTTTTGGGCCAAATAAGCCTGCGGATTCGGAGCATTCTTCGTGGATATCACGATTGGCCAAGTTATAAGCCTCTGAATTCAAAGCCCTATGAGTGCATGTCACTTTTGGGCCGAATAAGCCTTCGGATTCGAAGCGCCTTCATGGATATCACGATTGGATATCACGATTGGCCAAGTTATAAGCCTTCGAATTCGAAGCCCCATGAGTGCATGTCACTTTTGGGCCGAATAAGCCTCCGGATTCAGAGCGCTCTTCATGAATATCATGATTGGCCAAGTTATAAGCCTTCGAACTCGGAGCCCTATGAGTGCATGCCACTTTTGGGCCGAATGAGCCTCCGAATTCCGAGCGCCCTTCGTGAATATCACGATTGGCCAAGTTATAAGCCTCCGAATTCGGAGCCCCATGAGTGCATGTCACTTTTAGGCCAAATAAGCCTTCTAATTCGGAGCGCTCTTCGTGGATATCACGATTGGCCAAGTTATAAGCCTCCGAACTCGGAGCCCCATGAGTGCATATCACTTTTGGGCCGAATAAGCCTCTGGGTTCAGAGCGCCCTTCGTGGATATCCCGATTGGCCAAGTTATAAACCTCCGAATTCGGAGCCCCATGAGTGCGTGTCACTATTGGGCCGAATAGGCCTCCGGATTTGAAACGCCCTTCGTGGATATCACGATTGGCAAAGTTATGAGCCTCCGAATTCGAAGCCCCATGAGTGCATGTCACTTTTGGGCCGAATAAGCCTCCGAATTCGGAGCGCCCTTCGTGGATATCACGATTGGCCAAGTTATAAGCCTCCGAACTCGGAGCCCCATGAGTGCATGTCACTTTTAGGCCGAATAAGCCTCCGAATTCGGAGCCCCATGAGTGCATGTCACTTCGGCGGGCGTTTCATGAGATAATTAACAAGCATAAACACAATTGACGAAAGATGAACGAGGATTGATAATATGCTTAAACGTAAACTGAAACAACATGCAAACATGTAAAATAATACGTTTTATTGAATTAGTTGATAAATACATAATTCGCTCCAAATCTACGATTAGAGCGATACAATATGTTTAATTTTATTCAGCATCCCCCTCGTCATCGCTCTTCTCAACTTCGAAGGCCGCAAAGGGAAAATGACGATCTTGATACAATGGCGACGCCGAATCAACGCATGTTACCCGGAGAGCCTCTGCGGCCTGGAGAGCCTTGATCCAACCGTGCTTAAATCCACGGTTCTCACATCGGTAGACCTCCTCGGCGAGCTTTTCCTTAGCCCTCTGTATCCCAACTTTCCGGTCATCGTGGAAGCCTTGCTCATAAGATCTAGTCTTTGCGGCCTCCATCGCAAACATGGTTGCCGTATCACGATAGGAAATTGCGTGACTTATGAGTCGTTGGGTCACCCTCTCCTCCACGATCGGGTTAGACTGGACGGCCAAATGTGTCTCTGCAGTTTTGGCCTTTTCTAGTTCACGCTCGGCCTTCTCCACGCAGGCTTCTAAGTTTCGAATGCGCTCATTCTTCTGCTCTATATCCCCCCCGTGCAGCACGCAGACGCATGCCGACTTCATAGGCGGTATACGGCCCTTTCACTGCTCCATGGATACCCTCCTGAAACACTTTGAAATCCTGTCGACTGACCATCGACTACTGGACTTCTGGTGGAAAAATCTGTTGAGCGAACTCAACTACCACATTTGGGTCGTGAACAATTGAATCCGCTTCCGTCATTTGTTTGTTCCCCACAAAAATTGCAAAACTCAATGGGCGCAGCGTCACGCCAGATTCGCCTCTCGATCGCGGTCGAGAAGAGTTTCCCCATTGTTGTTTTTCCCTTCTGGGAGACTTACTTCGACGACATGGGGACTGACTTTTTCCCGCTCCCTCGGCATCCTGCTTCCCGTGTGCATGGGCTCGCCACTTAGATTCATCTCTGTATCCAGCTCAACCAATGTCCTCCCTTCTCCTCTGCTGTTGAAGAATAATCTATTTGACATTCACACTTGTCTAACCTTCCTCAGCGGACTGGTTTGAGTAGTCTGAGCACACTAATGGGACCGACATGTACGAGACGCACCCCATTTATTCCTTACGGGTGTAGCACCCCCAAGGCGATCTCATTAATGCTAAACTTCAAAAGCCTCACGCCAATTCATGCATTGGCTAGGGCAAGGGCAAGGGCAGATTAATCAATCTAATCGGCCAAATAACTAAGCGTGGCACCGATCTACTCATGTACCACAGCCACTCCATGAACTAATTGCATTCGGCGTTCCAGTTCATACATTGGCTGAGGCAAAGGCAGATTCATTAATCTAACCGGCCAGACGACAAGGCCCTGAGCTGATTTTCTTATTCGGCTAAATTAAGGTTAAATTACTTAATTGTCAAGTTACACTGTTATCTAATCGGCAGCAATGCAATGGAATATTTAATTTACTTATCTCATGATCCTACGTCCTATCGGATCGATAGTTAGCATGCACAACAGACAGTAATCATTTTATCCAAAGTAGTGAAAAGCAAAACTCTTTATTAATATCAAAAATTGCGTACAGCTAATAGTGAAATGAAAAGGAAATTTTCATTAATAAATTGAGCGCAGATAGTAGCTAATTTATACATGAAAATTACCTTGAACTAACAGAAATCTGCTAAACAAAAATTACAATTGTTCATTAAAGATGCCTAACAAAAATCAGAATGTCACCCAAGTCAGTCTTCAGGGTCAGACGCTAGCAGCTCAACGTCCACCTGCTCGAACGGAATCGACTGGGCCAATGTCACATTCACAGCAGCAAGGGCTTTGAACCAGCCGTGTTTGAAGCCTTGATTCTCGAACTTGGGGACTTACTCCACATAGTTCTCCAACGCGGCGTCCTTCCCAACCTGGAACGCTTTGGTAAACTCAGAGTCGGCTTGCTCCTTTGCCTTCTTCGATTCTACCAAGTCAACTTCCAGCTTGGCAATCACCTCCTTGGCTAACTTGAGCGCGTCCTCGCTTGCATTTGCCCTTTTCTCAGCGGCCAATCTGAGCTGGTCAGAAACCCACGCCTTTTCGACCTAGACTTCAGCCCTTGAACTTTCTTCCGCCGCTCTTGCCACCTTGCGCTCGGCCTTTTGAGCGGCCTCCGTAGCCTTGCCCTTCTTGCTTTCAATCTCCGTCTTTAGAAACGCAATCTGTTTAATAGCATCGTGTTGACGGCGACCTATCTCGGCTATCCTTCCCGCTACCTGCAAAACACATAATACTAATAATATAGGCGGAAGGTGGCAGACAAGGATCAAGTCATATACCAGTATGGTCGACTGAGCAGCTAACGCTATCGTTATCAAGTCAGGTTCCACCTGAAAAGTTGCCTTGTCAGCCGGCAGTAAAATTGAGGAGGCCGTACTCAAGGCCACTGTCGGATCTTTAAGAGCCAATGCATCAGAGGAAATGGGCACGTTTTTTATCCTTGGTTGAACCACAAATGGCACAACCGAGTCCGACTTCTCTATGCGTGGCCGTTCGTCCACAACCAAGTTTGACTCTTCCATGCACGGCCGCTTGTCAGTTAGGAATCCCTCGGAGCCGACTTCGCTCTCGGCAGGACGTTTCTCCCCCCTCTGATTGCTACCTTGACTCAACCGTTCGGCTAGCCTCTCCTTCTTGACAGTCTCAATTTAAGCCGTTTCTTTCACAACAACTGGTGGAGAAGACTCAGTCATGGCAGCAGGTTTAGATCAGAGGGTCTCGGCCCTCCTCTAGGCGGCCATCCAGTCGGCATTTTTCTTCTTGGCAAGTTGCGTGAGTGATAACCCAGCCATATCTTTAGGGTACGCGCCAAGAAGGTCCCCTAAGTCTGTAAAGATGTCTTCGAAGGAGACGTTCCCGCAGCCAGAGGTGGACGGAGGGTTGGATGAATTGACGTTGGTTTCCTCAAAGGCCAACTTTAAAGACTCGTCTACCTCGGCTTCAGACTGGCTTGACTCCTTAGCGACCTCTTCGGCTACTTCCACCTGCTGTGAATCGGATGCCTTCAAACCAACTTGCCTCAAGTTTTTGAAGTCGGTTAAGATAAGGGCCGTAAGATACTCTTCACCCCTCGGAACTAGAATGTTGTCCGCCGCCAAAAACGTCGTATACGTCGGCTCGTATTGAAGAAGAATGTGGGCCGCCCTCCCTTATTTCTGAAGGCTTGAATGGCCGAAGTATTGGAGCGCGACTTTGATTTCCGCAAGAATGGAGTCGTCGGTTAAAACCAAAACTTTCTTCAAATTGTTTCTTATACAAGTAAAACCATAAGACCACGAAAATAAAGCCAAATACATATAAGGAAGATAAATGCAATGAGCTATAGTCTCCATCTAGGAATAGGATCTAGGCGGTCTTTGCCTTCGCCGAATTTCCAATTACCTCGGACAACGACCATGACATCATCAACTCGCTTGCCAGAGCTGGCAAGCATAGTCACTAATTGATGGTCGTTGTCCTTGGCCCTGAGGAAATAGCGCCTATGTCGGCCAGAAGACTTGGCCAAGGCATAACAATGCCAAATAGTAGGTATGCTGAGATTGATCCTAAGGCGACGGTTTAACTATAATCCCCCATTATGATTTGGAAGAAATTTACATTAGGTTGGGAAGGGATTAGACCCCAATGGCGAAGGACGGCCCTAAGAAATAGGTGAAGGGGGAAACGGACTCTGCCCTCAGCAATTGATAAAAGAGAGAAGACGATTGTGCTTTAATCATCCCTCTCCATATCAAGGGTGCTGTCTGTCACGAGCGATAGATGGACGTCATCGGGGATGGAAAAATGACATCGAAAGCTAGAGACTCGATCCGCAGAAAGGAGGTCTTTCAAATGCTTTTCCATTTTCGTCAATCTATGGAATACGCTAAATTGAAAACAAACAAGGAAATGGGATTCGAAATAAAGAGGAAGAGAACTTACAAGAGACGGAGAAGACAATGAAGAATGGACAGAGGTTGCAGAGGTGTATCGAAAGGTAGACCAAGAGCTTCAAGTATTCAAAAAATAGACACGCATTCGAAAAGACAACAAAATTTGAAATCATAATAATAAATGAAAGAAGTGTACGAAGGGGCGGGAAGTTATAATGATGACCGAAAAGCGTGTGCGTTCTGACACTCGCGTTGGAATGAGGTTAACCACCGAATTTCGGCTCTGACTTTTCAAGTTCGAAACCAAACACGCCAGCTAACTGTTGTTAGTGGCGTGTTTGGAGGGCAATTGTGGGAGCCGAGTATTAAGGGATGTAAAGAGGCCGAATATTATTCTTAAAGAATCGAGATATATACATTGCATTCGGCCCTGTCTTATATAAATTCAGAGGTATACTAATCGGCCATAGAACCAGTTGAGCGAGGAGTCGAGTGGAGGTTGGTCAGCAACAAAAGGAGCCAAGTAAATAATTGCACAGTGGACTAAAGGTAGGCCCAACCCTGAGGCCCAGAGGAAAATATAAATAGAGGAACATCAACCAAAGAGAGGTATGTGAGAACAAGTAAGCTTAACTTAAGATAGAAGTAACCAAGAGAGTATACACTGATTTATCCATCGGAGTGCTAATTCCGGCACCCCCGACCGGAGTGTTCATTCCTTTTTAGGTTGCTAGTTGAGGATCTTGAGCGTCTCATTGGATCCAAAGAGTATTTTCAAACTATTTCTCCACAGATGACTTTACCAAAATTATTAGCATGGGCCATTCTTTCAAAGGAGGAAGTAAGTCGGACAAGTAAAGATTGTAATTCATCTGCATTTCATAAAGAGGAATTAAGATATGTGCATTTTTTCATTAATTTAATTTATAGAGACATTTATGTCTCTTTACACAAGATGTTTTTGTTTGTTTATAATGGTCCTATATTTTGTGAAACCATGAAAAGCTTTCCCCTGTTTACTGTCCCTTAGGTGGTTTCTGGCTTTCCCAGTGTATTGAAAACCTTGACCTGTCTTACTTTGAGGTAATGAGACAGCCAAGTAGGTCAATTATAACATGGATAGGTTGATTGATGAGTTGTCAATAGCTTTAGCTTTTGTTCATCAAAATAAATGTTTCTCAATTTTTTATTTTTTATTTTTTTTGGTTTTTATTTTTTTTTTCCAATGATTTATCTTCGTCGGAAAACAGTTTAGATATAATGGTTGAATTGACAGAATCATTCTTGCATTTATATCTATGAAATCAGAGCAAATTTCACAGCAATATTGGCGGTGTTTGGGAAAGATTTTTTTTGTTTTTTTTTCACTAAAAGACAAATTGGTTACAAAACCAAAAAAAAAAAACAAATCCAAACAAAATATCACATCAAACCCCATAATTATTTCACTTTTTCTCTCACAAACATCACATCCAACCACAAAAAAATCAACAATCTTTCCAAACAGAAAAAAAAAATTTCTCCAATAATATCCTACAACTAAAAAAACCTACAAAAAAAAATCCACTTTCCAAACATCCACATTATTAAACTGATATTTTACTCACAATACCATAATCCTAGTTTATGCACCAAGAAGTGTAGTCCTTAGGACAGTAAGCCCCCCAAATAAGGATAGATCCCTATTTCTTTATAGAATATGGGATTATTTCCTTTATGTTATGGTATTGGATGAATTTTAGATTTTCTGTTAACTATTCCTACTTTTGTTGCAATTTGGGTTTTTTTTCCCTGCCGAATTATTCATTGGACCATTCAAGGTAATGGATTTTTATGGTCGCCTTTCTATGTGGCACATCAAAATGCATCATTCTTTCTCCATTTTATTTTTATTTGTTTTATATTTACATTAGTTTATTGACCCGATACGTTTGTTAGTGTAAATAAACCATAAGCAAAGTACAACTTTGAACTTTTCCAACTATAGAAGAAAAACTTGCACTGCTCTAGGAATTCAACTGCATCCTAATTTAAAATTTTGTACTAACAGCATTTAATTTCTTTGACATTGAGCCGTCTTTCTACGTTTTAAATAATATTTCAAATGTTGCAATTGTACCACCTTAGCTTGTGTAGAAACTCAGGAATGAGTGTTTATTTAAAACGGCAAAGCCAAATTTTGCAGAGTTGATTGAGTTGGTGAAGGTCAGAGTTGCTGTAACAACCCCGATCTATGATTAGCCTATAAACCATGATTAAGAATGCCTACTACGTAATTAAGATGAAATTCTAGTTAATTGCATGAATCATGTGTTATTTGCACTATATCTGTCTGTTATAGAGTCATTTGTTCAGAATTTTGTTTGTCTCTGTGAATTGAAGGCCTTATTGGCCACATAATACGAAATTGACTAAGATTACGTGGTATTTAGGATTTTTGGAAATTTTGGTAGGTTCAATTGAAACTCAATTTGGAACGAAATAGTTAGAATAAAATAATGCAAATTAATTATTTTAAGCTTAGAGTTAATTAAGTCCCTTACTTAGTCTATATAAGGCCAATATATTCTAGAATCAATTCATTCTTCATTTCTTTGAGCCTCAAAAATGTAGAGAGAGAGAGAGAGAGAGAGAGAGAGAGAGAGAGAGAGAGAGAGAGAGAGAATGTAGAATATTGAACTCAACATAGGAATTGTTGGAGGAATTGGGGAGATTAAGAGGAAGATCAAAGAATTGCTCAATTTTGGAAGAATTGAACCTCTACACTTGAGAATTCAAAGCTTGAGGTAGGAATTCTCTCCTTTAGTTGTGTAGTTGTAGCACTTAATGCGTGAATTCAAGAGATTAAAGTGGTTAAATAAGATAATTTAGCTTAAAGAGTAGAGTTTGGACCAACTCATGCATTGCATGCATAATTCATGAAGTTTTGAAGTTGTTTTCAAAGAATTTCCACATGCATGTTTATTTTTGGCCATGGTTTAAGAATTTGGCATGTTTTTGAACTAAACATCTCACTTGATCATGATTTGGAGGCATTAAATTCAATTTGTTGCATGCATGCTATGTTTTCATAGTTTCAAGTTGACTTTTGGAATAATTCACATGCTTTTGAGCCTTGATTTTGTGAAACGATCTTAATTCACAATATTTTACAAGTTTACATATGTTTCCTCAAGTTTTGGGCCTAAAAGGATGTGTTTTGTTGGTTTGAATTTGAGTTTTGAAGCTTGGAGAGCAATTTGAAAATTAGAGAATTATGCATCACTACTTGAGCGACGGAAGTTACGCTCGAGCGACCAAACTTATTTTCGATCCTCTGTTCGAGCGTAGGAAATTTTGCTCGATCATAAAATTCATGCGCCCAGAAGTTTTACAAAATTTTACAAACCGGTCGAGTGACCGAAGTTGTGCTCGAGTGGAGACCCTTTTTATTCACTCTTTGGCTCGAGCGTCTATCGAGCAAAAAAATCAAGCAACTAGTACTTTTGCAGACTTTGCAAACTGCTTAAGCGATCAATGTTGCACTCGAGCGGACTACCCTGTTTTTGAAAATTTAACAAATTGTTTCACCTCACATTTTGGCATCCTCATTGCATCTTAGACATTTCTAAGCCATGATTAAAAATAAAATGAGTTACGTACTTTCTGAGCCTGTGTTTTAGCGTGTATCTGTTATATGTTTGTGTAGGTCACACGCTATAGACAGTCTGGTTTATCTACTTAATCTGTTCTGTAATTGAAGCCATCTGTGAGTAATAACTCTGTAAAGTTATTTTTAAATTTAATTACTTTATGATGATACAAAATGATCAGTTTTCTAAAATACTATGCTTTGTATAAATGAATGATTGTCCCAAGTTTTTGAAATGTATTCGTGGCATTCTTAGTTTCAGATGACATTTGTTATCTATTCTGTTACGTCCCAATTATGGGCCAACTATACGTCTCATGAACCAACTGTTATGGATCCTTCTATATACGTCCCATTTATGGGCCAACTGTACATCTTATGAGCCAACTGTACTGTCTCCGTGCATGTGAGTCAACAGTATGCCTTCATGGCCGTCCCCTTATAAGTCAACTGTTTCTGTTAGTGCTAATGGATATACCATGTACGATTAATTGTAAACTCTGATTATGAATATGATTCTGATTCTGATTCTATTTCTACTATGAATACTGATTTTTGAACAAGTATATGGATTCATTTATGATATAAACTAAATTTTGTTTATGTATCTGTTATGGACAACATTCATTAAACCCTTTACCCTGTTATTATTCACTGGGCTCCAGCTCATTGTATTATTTTATGTATGTAGGTGAGCAGACGTGTGACCAGGTTTAGTAATGATTGCCTAGAATTGTATTTTGTTGGCCAACTTTCGTGCCTCCTGAGGAGGTTTCGGAAAAAGTCAAGTGGTCGGGTTTTGTGGACTAAGTGTAAGACTTTGTATTCTTTTCTTGAAATCTGAACAACTTCTTGTTTATCTATATATTGGGCTAAGTCCCATTCTAGTTTTATCTATATATGTAAGTGACGTAAAACTAATGTAAATATGACATCACATGTGTATAAATAAAGTTTTAAATTATCTGTCTCATGTATGTCTGCACAGCTCTATGGACACGTATTTTTGTAAGTTGCTTCTGCTAGCCCCTTAATTATATTTCATTCTGTACAGAGGCCTTTGGTAATCCAAGGATTACTGGCCGGTTACAATGCTAAACCTATTAGGGCGGGTTTGGGTCATGACAGTTGCTATGTGGGAAAAATCAAATTTGAAAGAGTTGAAATACTCAGTTCATGATTTAGTCTCTAATCTGGTGCAGGTATGCTATTGTGTGTAATAGGATGTTAACTTCGTTGCTGCTACTGCAGGAATGGAGTGAATCTAGTTGCTGCTGCTACTACTGGTAGGTGCTGTTTTGTTTTATTTTCCCTTGGTAGTGCTCAATTAATTCTACTTGATGCTGGTACTAGTTGTTGTTGATTGTTGCTGCTGCAGTTCAATTCTGCTACTGCTGTTGATGCTGATTGTTGCTGTTGTTTAATCCAGAGATGGGAAATAGAAGTATGAACTTGTAGTAGCTTGAAAATGCAGGGAATGGTAGATCTGGTGCTTGGCTGCTTGTATTTCTTGTTGTTTGCTATTTGGTTGTTTGTATTTTTTTTGGCTACTTGTATTTCTCTTTATCTTGCTCCTCTTTTGGTTGGTTTCTCACCAGCTTAGTGTTGTGGTAGAAAATGATTTCGGTGTGCAAGTTGGTGCCAACCTAGTTGGGATGAGTTTGCATACTCTTAACTCTCTGTGCACTCACCTCTCTTTCTTGATGTTTTAGTTGACCTTTTTCATTGTTCGAATCTTCTCATCAATAAAGTTTGTTTTGCTGATCAAAAAAAAAAATGTATATATATATAAAGTGATGAATGCTAGTTAAAGTTTAACATACATTCTATGTATTATGTATGTCTCATACATCCCAACTCCTAAAAACTACACATGCATTATACTTATTTTCCAGGTGGAGCTTCAAGAAGGTCCTTTGGATCAGTTCACACATGAGATGGAACCCTTCCTACACAAGCAAGGGATGCCTGTTAGGTTGAACAAAGGTTTGTGACTGATTTATTTTGTTTTATTCTCTTCAGTTTGCAAAGTATGTAGTGTGTGTGCGTGTGTATATCATTGACCTGGCTCATGCTGAGCAGGGGTGGTGGAGCTTGTTTCAGACTTTATTGTCTATGAAGAGGGGAAGCCATTATCCCCAGAGTCAGTTTGCATACTAGTTTGTTCTTAACTATTTTCTTAAATTTTGAATGTCATGTGACTAATAGGTTCCATCTCCTTATCATGTGAATTTTTTTTTGTATCCACACAAATAGATACTGTGTGTGCATGCGTGTGTAGGTTAAATCTTTTATGTGTACATTTAATAATTGAAGAGGTGCATAATACTCAAATTTGCTGATATGTTTGATTGAAAACAATGCCCTTTTGTTTTTGCTCCTTTATATTATTTCATTATATGAAACCACTGCATATTTCGCACGTGTTAGCTGCTTCAAGTACGATATTTTTTGTTTGTTAAATTTGTGTTATACTAACATTGGACTTTCAAGACATTATTAAGCTTTCGTGGCATGTGCACAGTTTTTTTATAAGTCGTTAGGGTAAGAGAAACTCAAATCTGATTTGACTGTTTTAATGCAATGTCTGCTTGGTACCAAAATGGCTACCTTCCGACAATATATAATATAGTAGTTTTTTAGCTCTTTCAGTCTAAGCAATTTTATTGATTGGAATAACAATGAACCTCTAAGTCAATTATATAGGCAGATTTTCTTCACAATACCATATAAATTATTGTAGACAAGTTGGTTCCTTCTAAATAATAGTTTCCCCCCCCCCTTCCTTTCTTGAGGTATTTTCAAGACCCATGCTTAATGGGATTTTTTTTTTTTTTCTCCCTTTAGTTTGTGTGTGCATACTATTAAAAAATTGGTGTACATGATGCTAGACGAAGTTCTAATAGAGCTAACCTTCATAATTAATTTGATTTTATGTTGTAGCATTACTATGGGTGAAAGGTTGTGCTTCTTGTTATTATTGTTTCTAAATAAAAGCCTCACTTTGCACTCTATGGGTGCTACTTCAAATAAAGATCATGTTTACAGTGAGTTTGGCTTTGATTGCTTTGCATTCATACATGCGTGTTCATTTTCATAATACCTTATGATCTATAGAAGAAAGGTTTTTTGACTCTTTAACACTTGCTAAATTTCATTTAATAAATATGGTGTTTCCATTTGTCTTTCTTGTACTCATTCTCGCAGATTGTGAGACTTCCAAGTCAAGCTACTAGGTTTTCCAAAGTGAGTGTTGAGTTAAGCCTCTTCCTTATTCCTTTGGCTGGCTCTTGAGGGGATGATATTTCGACATGGCCAGTAATAAGACAAAAGGCCCCTTAGCAGCGATTTTGAATTTAAGGATAGTTTTTGGTTGGTTTAGAACTTAATGATTTTTTTTTTTTTTTTTTGGATTATTTTGAACATTTTGGATGGTTTTGAACTTGGGGATAGTTCTTATTGTCTAGAAACATAATTTTTGAATGGTTTGGAATATATAAATCGTTTTTGGATGTTCAAAATTTATGGATAATTTTTTTTTTTATGTTTGAAATAATATTTTGGTGGTTGATTGATATATATATATATGTTTTTTTTTTATTGTACAAAACAGGTGAAATAAAACTTACTGAATTTTTTTTTTCTTAAAAAAATATACATATTCCACAACATGCAAAAAATACTGTAAAACTTGGGCTATCTATGGCAGGCAAAATAGGTCATTGTATTAAATATTCAATGACTAACAATGAATGTCATATTTTGTCTCTTGAATTAATGGCGTGCAAAAGTAATCGTAGAAAAATTAAACATGACATATAAGATGCACTGTTAAAAGTTTAGCATGCCATTGAAAGTGAATTACTTTTCATAACTAGTCATAATATAATGTTACCTTGCACGTCTTAAAATCATATACACGGTGTGCATTTGGCCGTAATTTATTTATTTTTTTATTTTTTTATTTTTTTTTTATTTTTATTTTTTTTGTAGCGTGATGCCTTTACAAAGTGCACTAATGCCTTTGATTAGAAAACTATTTCATTATTGAGGAAGTCCATTTTCATTGGTTTCAGAAACTATCCCATTATTAATGATTTTGGTCAATTATAGTAGTCAAAAGCATCTCCAATTGTTGTCTAACAGTATGGATAACTACATTATAGGTCACATGTATTGTTGGGAAATGTGTATAAAATATTAAAAAATATATATTAATTTTAATAAAAATATATTAAATTTAATAAAAAAATATTTTATACTTCTTCAATTTTTTTTATCATTTACTTATGCTTTATGAGCACTTTGCAGTAATGTTGGTACTTTTGCATTTATTAGTACAATCAATTTTCTCTCCGTCTTTCCACCTACTTATTTTTCTGGTTACCAACCACAATAATTTCACCACGTTCTAGAAATCTTATTTTCAAATTGAAAAACTATTTTTGATCATTTTTTTTTTTATCTTCAATGAATTTTTTACATTTTCAAAAAATTATGAAAACAAAATGACTAAAAAATATAAAAAGTAACTAAGACCCAAAAATATAAAAAATAAAAAAATTCAAAAATAATTTTAAAAAAATAAACCAAGCAACCAAATGATTTTTGATATTCTTTGTGAGCTGGTGTAGATAAACATTGTGCCAAATTTAACAAAAGATATATTGCTAAGCTAAAAAATAGCAAACCAAATAACAAATCATTGGAGAGCAAAAGGTTGAGCTCCATACTATTTTATAGCAACAGTATGCCAAATAAGCCATTAAAAAAAAAAAAAAAAAGTCATTGGGGAAGCTCTAACCCACTAAATTACTTCCGATTTCATTTCATAGGGACACTTTCTCAGGTTTTGTTTAGTTTGATTTTTCAAATTTTTTTTAGTTTGCTTTTTTAGAAACTGTTTTTGATCGATTTTCGTTTGTCTTTAGTTCACTTTTTCATATTTTAGATAATTTTTTCTTTTAAACTTTTTAGATCTACTTAATTTTGTTCGAGTTTTCATTCATTTTTAGTGAATTTTTTTTTTTTGTTGATATTTTAGTCCAAAAAATTTATATAAAAATTTGAATATATATATAATAGAAAAATCAAACCAAACAAAATCCAAGATCTCAAATCGGATTTAATTAAGTTGATTGACTATAATTGATTGAAACTATTAATTACGTAGTGGCTCCAAACCACTGAATAACTCCTCTTCCTAATGGGTATGACAATATTTTCCATTCTCCCTTACCTAATTTCCTCAAGATATCTAAATCTGATTTTTATCAATTAAATCCCCCAAAAGTATGCCCAAGGGGGCTCTGAAATTCAAAGTTTGATCACCATGAACTCATCCTTCAATATCTCCACATCCCTTTTGTTTCTTTGCATCCTAATTTGCTTCCTTATCCTGAGAAGCAACCCCAAGCCCAAATACAACACTTACATTCCTAGCGGCACATACCAATCCAACCTCAACACCCTCTTATCAACTCTTTCCTCTAATTCCACCACCACCACCATCAATGGCTTCTCCAACTCCATAATTGTCTACGGCCTCTTTCTCTGCCATGGCGATGTTTCCACCGCGGTCTATCAAGATTGTGCAAGCACTGCTACTTAAAAAGTAGTCTAATGTTGTTTCAAGACGAAGCTTGCCATGATTTGGTACAATGAATGTTACCATTCACACATATTTTTAAAGTACACATTTCGACATAATTTAAACATGGGTACTGGGGCCAAAAATCCAAAATTGAATTTTCTAAGTCTAAGGGTTCAGGCATTTATTTTCTTTGTCTAAAAGGGCAAACTCATACAAAAAAAACCAAACTACCCATGTATATGTATTATACAGTAGGTAAAGCAAAACAATAAACTCTCTCTCTCTCTCTCTCTCTCTCTCTCCTCTCTTCATCTCCGATTCCATCACCAACATGTCGTCGTCGCCATCATCCACTTCGTGCTGGTAAAAATTATGCTAACTCCCAATCGATAGGAATTAAACAACAATTTTAACTAAACAATCAAATAATAACAACCATGCAATTGTGGAATTGGTTCAAATGCCTCAAAAGAATGAGGACTTCTTTGGAACAACTAAAAGTCACAAAGTAAACAAAGCAAACAACAAATAATTCCAAGATAAAACTACTAAAGTTCATAAAAGTTCACAAGAATACGAATTCTAGAAGAAACTACTCCTAAACTAAGAAAGCTACTACAAGATTATGCTAAGTCTAAACTAGTTCTTTGTGTTGTTGTTGATGATTGTCCTCTCTCTCTCTCTCTCTCTTTGCAAATTTCTGACCTTTATACTTGTTCTTTCCCACGCCCCTATGATCTCCTCAATTTGTAACTGCTGCTGTGTAACTGTTGCAACTGCTTCCTGGCTTCTAGGCCTTCTAATCACATTAGACCTTCACTTCTATCTGTCAAACTACCCCTTCTTTAAGTTATCACGTACCTACAAGCCCTTCTCACCTTCTCTTGACAGAGAAAAAATCCCACTTTGTTCATGTTTCTTCTTAAAGAACTGCCCACTGAGTCCATGATCACTGTCAATAATTGCTCAATTACTAGCACTGCTTAATGCACATTTATTAATCTCTCTCATATCACTTACCCTCTTTCACAATTGTTGAATCCTCACTTGATTTTGCCACATGTCATATCCCAACTAGTCCACCTGTCGACAAGAACCAGCAAAAATAAGTGCAAACACTTTGCCATCAGCCTGCGATTGCCGACTTCCACAATTGTTCTTTCTCCTCCTCATCTCTCTCTCTTTTCTCCGATTTGAGACCCAAGCCCTAACCTAGTCCCAAATTCGCCATCCTAACCTTAGCCCCAACTTCGACGTCGTCTTCATAACTAATTGGCTACAATGTATCGTCTCCACACCACTGGATCTGTGTATATCTATACCGAATGTTCGTAGATCAGAGGTTTTCGAAGACATCACCAGTGACGGCGATGGTGCAAGAAATCTCTCTCTCTCTCTCTCTCTCTCTCTCTCTCTCTCTCTCTCTCTCTCTCTCCTCTCTTCTGGAAGCAATCTTAGGTCTCATGATTTTTATGATCGGCAGCTTGGTGCAATTCGGGCGATTGAGTTCGATCAAACCTTGGCTATGCAAGAGAAGACTAAGTGAAGACCCTAAATTGACAGATGGTAAGGATGCCAGTCCCAAGGAAAAGCTTAATGGTGGAGATAACGATGTTCTACAGATGGTGAGGCCCCAAATTTTATTACTTTTTTCTTCAGTTTTTTCTTTCTTCGGATTTGTTTTGTGGTATTTATGGCGTTTTGGTTGACTTTGTATTGAGAATGTAGATGTGTGATAATCTATTTTAAACTAATTATTGTTTTTACTTTGAATGCAGAGACTAAAACAAAATCATACTGTTGAAACCTGAAGATTTGAAGACCTCATATCTCTTTTCTTTTTTATTTTAGTTGTCCTTGTTGTTGTTATTATTGATGATGATGAATGTTGTTGTTGATGATGAAACAGGTCTGTAATGGCATCAAATTCACAGGTCTATAATACCTCTCTCTATCTGTGTATGTATAAGAATTTGAATAGATAAAGATAAAAAAAAAAATTAAATAAATTGAAAAAATTTAACAGATAAGAGATTAAAATTGGACAGATAAAAAATTTATACATAAAAATTTTGAACATATAGATGAAAAATTTGAACAGATAAAAAATAATTTGAATAGATAGTCAAAAAAAGTCAACAATAAATTAAGTGGTAAAATTAGAAATAAAATGTCCTTTTAAACAAGTAAAATGACTTCTCACCAAACTATTTTACAAATGATGGAATTCTCACCAATAAAAAAATAAACTGAATCTTATGCCTTAGACATCCTCTAAATTGGATTTATCACTAATTTTCTCTTTAAACAATTAAAAAATAAAATGACACAAAACTCACGATTTAAAGACCAAAAATGCAATTAACCCATAAAATTATTAAGTACATTTCTTAACAAGTGGAGACACTAAAATGAAATTTTGTTCGCGATGCTAACACATGACACAGCCTTGGCAGCCTGGCGAGATAATTGAAGTCGTTGAAAAGTTAGGATCAGTTTGGTTAAGTTTTAGAATTATGATTTGAGTATGAAGTTATGTTTTGAGTTTTGAGTTTTTGAATTATGATTTAAGAAAAGAAAATATGTTTGATTATAAGTTTTGAAAATAATTTTGAGATGAATTGTATTTTTTTTTTTTTTTGATTGATTGATGTATAGAATGTGAGAGGAGAGATGAGAGAGAAAAAATGATTGACTAATTTATTAATAATAATAAATAAATAAAGAGAAGAAAGCAGTTTTGAAAGTCATTTTGATTTGTATTTTAAATATTTGTTTAGTTATAAATTTTGGTTTAAATCTCAAATTAAACCAAACGCTACCTTAGTTTTTTTGATAGAATTTTTAGTTTTTAGACTTTTTAGGTGAATTAAGATTTTTTTAATAAAATAAAATCGTTTAACCAATAAATTAATTTCATGATCAAATAAAGCGTCACTTAAAAAAAATTTATTATTCATTATAGAGCAATGCTCTGCACCTGCCATTGATTGTGAGGTCTCTTAAAATAGATTAATTATTGGTATTAAGAATTATTGATCTCTTTACCGAAGACTATAGCTAGGTTGTGTGATCATGATTTCACCCTTCCGACAAGTATAATATTTAAATAATTATATTATGTAGAACCTTTCCTATATCATATGTATCTTAGGTCAAGTTTGGCATACACAAAATAATTTATCTTTTTATCTTTTTCTCATCACATCACTTCTCTATTTTTTTGCACATCTATTCGTAAAAAGACAAAAAATACACTTATTTAGGTCATCCTAAATAACTCCTATTCTCATGATATAAATAAAGATCAAAACAAAATCTCACCACAAAATTAAATGACAACTATCCCCAACAAGGGAATCAACTAGCAAATCTTTGACAATTTATACACATATTATTTTTTTAATATTTCAAAATTTTACATTAAATGATGATCAATAATTTATCATGACTTAAAACAAATGAAGGATTTTAAATTGAGCACATAACTGATACTTATAATAAATATGTATACATGCTTAATAGTCAGCAATTTATCACATCTTTACCCTCAAATTTGATATTTGTGCATTAAATTTGTGCTAACTATGAGTCTTGTTAATGACAACTCTAATGGTGTGTTTGGTTGGGGGATTTGAAAAGTGATTTGGAAATATAATAGGAAAAGGTATGTGAAACTAGATAAAATTTAGGTATATTTCGTTCAAATTTCACCTACATTTTCTATTTCCCTTTCCAAATCCCACTTCAAATCCCCTCACCAAACACAGCATAAAGGTTATTAGTAAAATTTAAAATATTTAAAATTTCAATACATATTTTACACATCTCACAATAATTATATATATATATATTTATATTTTACATATTTCAATACAATATATATATATATATTTGAATACATTTTAAAATATTTGATATCATTTGTAAATACATTTATTTCTCTCTTATTATATGAATTTGTAATAATTTGTGGGGGCGGACTTAAACTTAGTAAGCTTTGTTAACTTTCAAATTAATGTGAGATAATTATATGTAGATAGGGACTAGCATCATCGTTTGATGATTGTTTTTTAATATTTTCCATCAAATATTATTATTTTAATGAAGCATACATAATATTACTTTACAATTGAAAATTTTGGCCCAAAGTTTTGATTAGGATAGTCCAATATATATATATCTATATCTATATAATAAGCCAAGAGGGTTTTTGAAAATGTCTAAATGTATGAGAGATACATTTTAATAGCTGAGATTAATTCTAAACTTATATCAACGGTTGAGATCAATAGATCTCCCGCCGAAGACTTCTCTCCCTAAGCCTCATGTCTTTCGCACCTACCCACATCTGCCTCCCCACCTTCCCTTTCTCTCTCTCCCTCTCCCTCTCTCTGTTCTTGAATACATCTCTCTCTTTCACAGATACACCTCAGTTTGATTGATTGAAGAATTCCTCAGCACCAGACACAGAGAGAGAGAGAGAGAGAGAGTGTGTGCACAAACACACACGCTCCACTCTCAAAAGTCGTGCATTTTCAAATACCCACCTTCAAATTCAAACCTTCGATTCGCTCTCCCTTCAGATCCGTAGCGTTCCACTCCAATCCCACCCCAAATTCCGAATTCTTGCCGAAGAAAACCCCTGTTTCACCTCTCTCTCTCTCCCTCGCATTCGGTGGTTCTCTGCTTCTGTTACTTTCTCGGAGTCGTGTGAACAGGTATGGTGTGTCTTATTAGTTTTCATGATTCTCTTCTAAATTCTAGGGCTTATTTGGTTTCTGTTTTAGTCAACCAACACTCACCCCCTCAAGAATTCAAGTTTCTTTTTCAGTATGTGTACTTTTCTGATAATTGTTCGAATTAGTGAGAGAAAGCTGAAAGGTAAATTGGGTTTTTTTAGGATAGCAAGTATGATTTTTAGTTTGTAAAACTTTTTTCTTTTTTTTTTTAATTTGAACTCTGAAGCAATTGCTGCTCATTTATTGCTGTCAAACTAAATCCGTGAATTTGAGAGGCCCATTGAACTTTGTGGCTCATCGCATTCAACATTCCCTTTAAAATTTCGTGTCAGACCCCTTCAAGAATCAACATTAATACAGAACTCTCTCTCTCTCTCTCTCTCTCTCTCTCTCTCACATACCCTCAATCTTTATTGTTTTCAGGGATTTCAGTTGGTTTCTGGGATTTTCATCTTCAGTAACATCATAGCTTCATTCAATTGAAATGTGTGAAGAGAATAGTCCGAGTACAAATTAGAACAGGAGACACTCTATGAATTGAAGTTTATGGGTTCTTCTGGGTCTGCAATTCAATATGAATACTAGGTTATACAACATTTTTGCTTCTGGGTACTGAATAGTGAAGACCGAATTTGCTTTGATGGGTGTTCTTCTAATGAATTTGGTTTTTTTTTTTTCTTTTTTTTTTTTTTTTTTTAATATCAGCTGCTTATGACAAGGAAGGTTTCGACTAAATTTAGACGTTTTAGGCATTTTAATCGGATGTGTTTTGCTTATTTTTGAAGTAACTGGGTTTGATTTCTATTTGTTGCTCGAAATTGTGAAGTGGGAAATTTAGGGACCAAAATGTTGGAACCTGAGTTATGTTCTTCTCGGATTCTCTTACCTTTTTGGGAAGAAAGCGGGGATGAAGAGCTTTCTGTTCTTCCTAGGCACACCAAAGTTATTGTAACAGGAAACAACAGAACAAAGTCTGTCTTGGTGGGTTTACAAGGTGTTTTCAAGAAGGCTGTTGGTCTTGGTGGTTGGCATTGGCTGGTAATTTTCTTTTTTACCTTTACACCACTTGATCCTCTATTCATTTGACTTTAATCATATCATTGCTATTTTAAATTCTTTTGCCAAGTCACATTATTGTTATCTTTCTAGCTTTTTCAATTTCTAAGGCCTGTGGTGCTCTCTTGCCAGGTGCGATTCCTGAGTTTGAGCTCCTATTTCCCTTCTATTGAATGTAAAGAAATAGAAGTGGAAATCATCAAAATTTAAATTTTTGTTTTCTCACTAAACATCTGTATTATCAAACATATATCTATATAAAATGTATAAAATTTAAAATGTATAAAATGTATACAAAAAGTTTACTGCTAATTCTTTTCATTTTTTTGATATTTCCCCTATTTTGTTTCGCCATTAATCTTGAATTCTTCTTTCCTGCACATTAAAAATATGGAAACAGTTTCTCAGTATGTTGGAAGTAAAATTGTATACATTTGATTGTTCCCAAACCTTAGCTTTTCTTAGATAGTCAATAACTCCTACTTTTGATGTGTACAGGGAATACATAATAGCACTCAAATTGGCAAATTAAGGAAAATTTCAATTCTTTGCTTTGTTTTGTGGACCCTTGGGGGTCTCAAACAAGTTAGCACAAATAAAACAGAATTAAACTATAAACAAAAGAAATGAGGTTTAATGATAAAGCTGGATTTCAACCAGTAACAGAGAAAGGAATTTAATGTGGACATTGTTTTATCACTTTTCCTCCATGTTTGTGCATCTTTATTGCAGGATATCAAAACAGAAAATACATGAAACAAAAACACAACCATGCCATTGATTCCGATTCTCTCCTTTTTTTTAAAAAAAAAAAAAATTTATTAAATGAAACTATTATATAGATATACACTTAATTTTCTGACACAAGTTTACACACACACACACACACACACACAAAAAGCAATTCCTACATGTGCTAGCTATAATTGTCAGAATTCCTGTACGCTTGAAACTGGGAAATTATTGATTTATACAACTTAGAACATGACATCCATTGGTGTACACCTGAACTTACTGGAATTGGGTCAGAAACGATCCCTGGAGAGGGTCACTCTTTCTGCACAAGCTGCTCAACATCTCTAAGCTCCACTCCACTCCCTTGCCACTCATGTTCACTCTGAAACAATGCCTCAATCTGCTCCAGTGATTTTCCTTTTGTTTCAGGAAAGAGAGAAATCAGATTCTAAGAATTTTTTAAACTGAAATGGAGTACTTGGGTTTTTTAACTATTTTCATGTTGTTGCTCTGTAAAATATTCTCAGTCATTGATGTTGTGTAAACTTATATAGATTTGGTTTGGTGTGGATGTTTGCTATGTGGATTTTGATAAAAAAACACCATTTTCGTGTTGGCATGGGGTGCTCCAAAGGAAGAATGGAGAATTCTCTATACATGATTCCAATATGTATGTATATGTATGATTCCAAACCCCAAACCCATCTATATAATAAGGGAGCAGGGTTTTTGAAAATATATAAAATCTACCAGAGATGCATTTGATATTAATGGATAAGATGAATTTAAGTTTGTATCGATGGTTCAGATGAATGACGATTGCTGCCTAAATATACCCACATTTGACCCTTAAAAAGTAACAGAGTACTCATTTTGATTTTGATTTTTGTTTTTCTAAACCTTAAATTGATTTGTTAATTAGGTATTTTCTGGATATCATTTTTAGGTATTTGGATTGCTCTAAAACAATTCGGTTTCAAAGCATTTCGGTTTTAGAGCTCTCTGTATACACTGCTTCCATAGATCGGTGAGTGTTTTTGTGTTTTAGTTTTTGATAGTGACTTCAATTCCATTGTGGGTTTCGATTAGTTTGTAATTGTGTTTATGTATAGTTGATGTGATTCAAATTATGTTGATTTGTTTGTACCTAATTGTGTTTGTTATTGCCAGAAAAAAGAGAATTTTTATTGGGTTTTGAGTTTTAAGACTTAATAGAAGTAGTTTTGTTGGTGGGTTGGTGTCATTGGATTTGTTTGATGGAAACTTAGGAGTGCTTCTACATTTGGAGCTAATTTGGTGAGCTGGGTCTGAATTTGGAGGTGAATTAAGGAGTGGTGAGTGGTTGTCAAGCTTTGAAGAATAAGTTATTCTCTTACTTTCTCTCTCTATCCAACCCCGAACCCCCTATTCCTCTGTTTCTTTCTTTGAATTTATTTGGTCTAATGTTTAGTTTGGTGTGATTTTGATTGACTTTTGTTAGGTTGTTGTTGCCTCAAGCTGTTGCCTCAAGTTATTTGGTGTGATTTTGATTTTGCTATTGCCTCAATTTGATTCATGTTAATTTTGATTTTGATTTTGCCTCAATTTTAATTTTGATTTTGTTGTTGCCTCAATTTGATTTTGCTGTTGGCCTTAATTTAACTTCTCTCTTCTAATTTCTCTCTAAACTTGGGAATTTGATTCACGAAATTTTTTCTATTTCAACACAGTCAAGTTTCTTGAGGCAACAACAAAATCAAAATCACACCAAATAACTTCTCTCTTCTAATTTCTCTCTAAACTTTGGAATTTGATTCATGAAAATTTGTCTATTTCAACATAGTCAAGTTATTTATTTTTTTTTTGGTTAAAATAGTGTGGGTCTTTGTATATTAGATAAGTCTTTGTATGTTATTAAAATAGTATATTTGTTGTAGTTAACCAAAATAGTATATTTGTTGCCATTAATAATCTACAATATATTTGGGTTTTGATATATTGTTCACAGCTTTTTGAAATCTATATAAGTAACCAAACACCATAGAGAAAGGTTGATCATCATAGGATTTCTGAGAACCTAAGAAAAGGAGAAAAGAAAATGGGGAGAGAGAGAGAGAGAGAGAGAGAGAGAGAGAGGGGAAGGTGGGGAGGTGGGTATGCTTTTTGAATACTACTTAAATTGTAGAAACATACATACATCTGTATGTATGTTTTTTTGAATATATTTGGTGTTTGGTTACTTCTATTGAATATTTAGGGTTTGATTTCTATTGAATATATTGTTACAATTTTTATGATTTATTTTTTAAAAAAAATTATAGAGCTTAAAAAAAATGATTTGGAAAAAATATTTGACTACAATATATGGGTGTTAATTTTTTTAAAAATTTTATGAAAATGACGGAAATTACTTGGTATATGCGAAATAAATACATCTCAAGATTAGTTGGGATGTAATTTTGAATATGTTGGTGAGCTAAAAAGAAAAAATCAAAAAAAAAAAAAAAAAAAATTTGAGTTGTCACATTTAATTTATCAATATTCTATATCTTAACCAGTAGTTATATATAAATTCATTCTATTCTATATAAAGTGAGTGGGGGTAGATGGAGGAGTGTCTTGAGAAGGGGACTTCCTAAAGAATTTGTATGGGTTGATAACTTTTTAAGTATGAAATTGGTCCCTCTTTTTTATGAGTTTTATGGGTCTTCTTAAAGTGAAGAGCATGTCCTAGATTTATGTGTTTTTGTAGTTAGTATAGGAAAGGTAAAAAGAAAGTAGGGAAGGATTTGGAGGCAAAGGACATGTGAAATTGTTTTTTGGCAATGTTTTTTTTTTTTTTTTGGTGGACAAATTTAAACTCAAAATTTGAATTGAGTTCTGTTTAAAAAAAAATAGTAATCAAAGTAGTTTATGTTTTACTATTAAAATGTAATTTTTTCACAAGGCAAGTGAAAAAGAGAGAGAGAGAAGAGAGATAATAGGGGTGATGTTATTTGTTTAAAGACTGGGAAAATGAATTTTTTTTTTTAGCAAAACTTTGTTATCCATCTCGGTGACAAAGCCCACGAGACATATTCTTACAATAAATTATCTTTTTTAGTTTTTACTTTAATTTTATTGGGGTGCATTTATGGCCCAATAATTTAATTTTATTAGGGTGCATTTTTAGCAATGAATTTAATAAATTACATTTTAATTTAATAATTTTATATTCTGGTTGTGATTTCCAATTTTCCCTTTTCTCTGCAACATAAATGGTGGTCTCGCCATTGATCAACATCAAGCTCCATGACTGTCCACCCTCCCTCAGCTCCCACCCTCCCAATATGAGAGGTATTTTATTTCTTCAGTTCTTTGAGGCTTCAGTTTTAGGGCCAATTTTTGAATCAGTCTATATATATGAACTGGTTTCCAATTTTCTGGTTGTGGTTTCCAATTTTCCCTTTCTCTGTCTTCAATCAGTTCTTTGTCTGGTTTGTTTGATGTACACAGATTTCTCCACCATGACCACAGTAGCAGATTTGCCTCTTCCTTTTCGCAGGCACCCACACTCCTCACAACCATCTTTGCTCCTTCCTCCTTAGCGATCCTTTGTCGACATCTTGATCGCAACAACTGTAGCAACCCCACTCCACATCTCAACCATCGCACAGCTACCATCTTAGCCCCATGCAACATTGCGAAGGGTAAAAACATTTATTTATATACATGCTTCAGTTTGATCAAGATTTTTAACCGCATTCGCATGATTTTACTTAATCTAACTATTGTTCTCATATAGCAGAAAGCCCTAATTTTTCACACCCTGAAGTTTATGAACAGTTGAGCTCCATATATTTTGTAAATTGTTTCTATGTAGAAAAACTAAAAACTGCTTTGAGAAGTACATGACATGGAGGCTAAACTCCAAATTGAGATTGCCAGAGATAATTTCCCTCAATAGTAGTATTATGTAGCCAAGAAAACATTGTAAAATTTCATTATCTTATGCAAGTGATATACGCAAAAGTTATAAGTTGATGTGAGTCATGATCGATAAAGCATCATACTCCTATTTTTTTATTTTTTATTTTTTTTATGGAATCTGATCAGTGTTGTGGAATTAAAGGTCTGGCAAGAGTTTGAAAAAATAAATTATAAGAAATCAACAGGGCACTAACCGATCCCCAGGGAAGACTAAATTTTTTGCGAATTTAAGGGAGATTTCTTTTTCTTCTTTTTCTTTTTTCCTTCAGTTTGTGTATTGGATTTCAAATATTTTAGATTTGTGGATTATGCTAATTAGATTATACAACTATTTCTCTTTTGGTCTACAAAACATGCTAATGTGTTTTTATCTTTATTAGTTAAACATGCTGAAAGTCCAATTTTGTCATGGTTTGATTCTAGGCATGTAATTCTTTATCTTTGTATAGATGTTATGTTATTTTCTTGAGTCGAGTAATTCATGGTCTTCTTTGTTTTTTGTTAAAAGTAAATAAAATAAATAAAATTGACTGACTAAACGGGATTGAGCTTAGGTGTTAATATTATATCGTATGGAGTCGAGACAGTCTTTCCATTGATGTAGCAGAACTAGGATTTATTGAATTGTTCAGCTCTTTCGACCTTCATATTTGTTGTTTTGAAATTCTTTAGTTTTGATGCGCATTTTCTTTGGAAAAATTCACATTGATTGAAGTTTGTAATTTTTTTATTTACCAGTGTGAACTCTTCTAGATTGAGGCATGAGTTATAGTTATAAAGGTAAATTTGTTGGAGGTTTTGTAATTTTTTAGTTATTGAGCTTTGTTGGAGGTTTTATTTAATATGATTTGAATTTTTTGACTAGGGGATCATGTATATTTTTGGATCTGAATCAAAATATTATATTATATTGTTTTTTTATTTTTATTTTTATCATTTATATTTATTTTGTATTTTTTAACCTTTATAATTAACAATGTTTCCAGTTGGTTTGTTTTCTTGATGGGAACTCAAAGCAACATATTCATCCAAAAATGAATATTAAACACAAGGTAAACTTTAATTGCTTTTTGAATTTAATTATGTGTCGGTTTACAATCTTAAAAACTTCTTATCCATTATAACGTTGTTTAATCATGTTCCAATTAATAATGTAACTTTTCTTTTCTATGAAATACATGTCTCACATTCCTTTTTTTGGGTTTCCATTGAACAATACCCTCAATGAGTTAGAAGAGTGTAGGAATAACCTAAACTCTTACATTAGGAAAAAATACACAGATACTCTCCAGGTTTTGCTTTAAAGTTAATGATTTTGGTGTAAACTATTTTAATTTGTTGAGGTTTGATGGGTTTTGATTTCTGAAATTTGAAATGGATTTGATGGGTTTTATTCGCAGAAATCCGTAGAAATTCGAAGTTGTTTCGCTTGAGACATCACCCCCGGGAACAAGTTTTCCGGCTTAGGCGCTTTTCGGCACATCCCCATGAGTTTACTCTCTCTATCTCTTTTAGAAATGTGTATAGATATATGAATCTATAAACATATGAATTTGTGAGCAGAAATGGTATGCTCTCTCTATGTCTCTCTCTTATTTTGCTTTCTATGGATATCTATAAAAAGCCATGAAATTATTGTTGTATTTTTGTTATCAAAATCAGACCAAATTGAATAAAAGATTCTGCCATGAATACTTTCATCCCATGATTAATTAAACTTCCATCGGATTTTAGATTTTAGATTTAGATTTGAGATTTTTCAAACAACCCATTGTTTTTTCAATGTGTTGGGTTAGTTTTAGGTTTCTTTATCAGTTCAAATATTTAAAATTTCATTAGATTTTTAAACTTTCATCCCATAAATATGTCAAAAGTCCACCATAAATCAATAGTTTCATCATATTTTTATCAACCCATAAATCAATAGTTTGTACCAAAAAAATTATATCCTGTTTGGTTGGAAAGAAAGTGGGGGAAATTGGTTGTGCATTTGATGATGGCTGTGTTCCATTGTATTTTCAATGTGTTGGGTTAGTTTTATTTAGGTTTTCTATGCCATTTGTGGAATACTTCATAGTTTTACTTGGGTTTTTTCCTTGCTGCACTTGGTGCAGAAACTTTTATCTGATAAAATTTCTATCATGAACTCTTTCATCCCATAAATACTTAAACTTCCATCAGATTTTAGATTTTAAAATTTTCCAACTTTCCATTATTTTTCAATGTGTTGGGTTAGTTTTAGATTTTTTTTTAGGGAGATTTATCAATAAATCCCAAATGTTAAACTTATGAACCAATTGGTCTCATTTTTTTTCTAATAAACCATTTAGTCCTTGGATATTTTGAGGGACCTTAATGCCCTCATTTAGATGTTATTAGATGCATACTCTTTATGAGGGTGTGTCACGTGCCACACACAATTTGTCACGTAACACACACAATGGGTGTCACACATCAACAAAGTACACCAAAGCTATTTATGAGGGTGTGTCACTTGACACACAATATGTCACGCGATACACACAATGGGTGTCACACATCAACAAAATACACTAAGGCTTTTTATATTTTTGGCGTTGGAGTGTCACGCGACACACACAATGGGTGTCACGCATCAACAAAGCACACTAAGGCTCTCTATGCTTTTTGCCTTGGAGTGTCACGCGACACACACAATGGGTTACGTGACACACACCACAATGGGTGTCACATATCAACAAAGTACACTAAGGTTGTTTATACTTTTTGCCTTGGAGTGTCACGCGACACACACAATATGTCACGTGACACACACCACAATGGGTGTCACACATCAACAAAGTACACTAAGGCTCTTTATGCTTTTTGCCTTGGAGTGTCATGCGACACACACAATGGGTGTCACACATCAACAAAGTACACTAAGGCTCTTTATGTTTTTTGCCTTGGAATGATGTATGCCACGCGACACACACACGAAAGGGTATAATTGACCACTCAATGTTACTAAACAAAGGAAATAGGATCAACTGGTAAGATATTTCCCCAATAATAGGACTAATCAGAACAATAGAAATAACCTTAAGACCAATCGGTAAAACTGTTTGTGAGATAGGATTTATTGGTAAATATCCCTTTTTTTTATCAGTTTAAATATTTAAACTTTCATCAGATTTTTAAACTTTCATCTCATAAATATGTCAAGTATTCCACCATAAATCAGCCCATGAATTAGTATTCCACTATAATTTGTAATTTCATCATATTTTTATCAGCCCATGAATTAGTAGTTTGTACCCAAAAAAATTATGTCCTGTTTGGTTGGTAAGAAAGTGGGGGAAATAGTAAAGAAAGTAAAATTTGGGCTATATATATATATATATATTTTAGCTTTCTGAGAATGAAAAGAGAGTCTTCGTTTGAGAAGAAAGAAGAACGAGGGGATATCAGTTGGTAAGAGAGAGACAGTTTAGAAGATCAATGTTTTACAGTCTTTGGGGGAGAGACACTAAGTTAATAGAGAAGAGGAGAGAGAGTGGGTAAGAAAATTGAGAGATTGCAATTTGAGGAAGTGCAATTTATCTTGGGAAGATTTTTTTTATTAAAAATATAAAAAATGCTACATATTCTTAAAAAAATACAACTTTATGACTCTCACTCACCTATGATTGGTCCAGGAAGGAAAGAAAAAAAATAAAAATATATGATTGGTTTACATCATTTTGGGAGTCATGAAGGTTCCTAATTTTGGGGGTTCCTGAAGTTTATTTGGGTTACTAATAAATTGGTGTTTCATTTAAGTTTCATGTCTTCATTTAGGAATTTTTCTCCTTCCTGTGAATTCATTACCTATTCTTTGAAAAGAAATGAAAAAAACAAAAAACAAAAAACAAAAAATTTGAATACATTCCTTTATAATTTTGATTTATATTTTAATCTCATAATTAATTGTACCGTGCCTTCAGGCACGGACATACGCTAGTATATATATATTGTAGATAGGGACTAGCATCATCAGTTCTTATTTAATTATTATTATTATTTTTGTAGATAGGGACTAGCCTCATCAGTTCTTATGATTGTTTTTAATATTTCCCATTAAATATTATCATTCTAATGAATCACACCTAATACTACTTTACAATTGAAAATTTTGACCCAGAGTTTTGACCAGGATAGTCCAATGAGCCAATGACAAGTGCTTATGTTAGTGCAAGCAAAATTCGAAACTCTTACATCACCAATTCACAATCCCACTCGTGTCCCCATCAAAAGCCTTCAATTCTCACTTTATTTTACACAACAAACAAACCTGATTTCCACTGCGTTCCCATCTTTCAGCAGCCACCACCCCTACTGGAGAAGCCATCTCTGTACAGGCCTGATTCAGATTCAAATTTTGGGGACGAATTTATTAATTTGCAGTCGACTTTTTATGGAAATTTCGTTTTGTACTCCAATCGAAATTTAAGTTCATTTATGGCGTGTAGTTGAATTCTATTGATACTTTGGTAGTGGATCTTTTCATATAGGTTGGATCAAATCAGGCCTGCAATTGGTTATCCGAAACTTGGACCCATGGATGCAATAATAACAGTTTAGAACATTCTTTTCTTCGTTCAAAAAAAAGAGCTCTTCAGTAGCCAGTATTTTTTTCTCATTTTTCCTCGGAAAAATTATATTCATTCAAATGTTGTGTTTCAAAATTTATTTTAAAAATAAAGTATATAATATAAATTTAAAATAAATACATATAGATGGTACCAAAAATAAATATGATCTATTAATATAATTTTTTAAATAATTTCGTAGATAATTTTTTGTTGCGTAACATTATTGTTTAAGGTTTAGGTTTGAGGAAGTCCAATTTTATACCTTTGGAACTATCCTATTATTAATTATTTTAATTAATTATAGTCAACTAAATCAATAAATTACAATTCGATATTTCTTTTAATTGGATCCCACATGAGAATAATACCTTCTCTTCCTAATGGATATGGCAATACTTTTCATTCTCCCCTACCTAATTTCCTCAGTACCCTTAAAATAAAATATCATAATATCCTTATCTTCTTCCACCCAAATTTTAATTTTAAAACAGGACAACAATCCTCGATCGCCAGCGCCAACTCTCTCCTTTGCTATCACCTCCAAATGCATTTTTTCTCCTCCACCTACTACCACTTTTTACCATGAACTATATACTCTCACAAGTTCCCTGCTACAAACTGCCCACTTTCAAGGTTGAATGTGGAGATCTAAGATGGAAAGAAATGAGTTGAGTGGCGATGGTGATAACAATGGAGGGCTAAGAGTGGCGGTGAAGGAGGGGTGAATGGACGGAACAAAAATAAATAAAATTTTAAAATTAAAGATAAAGTAGAATATATGTGTATTGAGAATTTTTTTTGTTTTTTTTTTTTTAATATGTACTGAGAAGATGTTCATTAAGTATATGTATTGAAGGGAATTAATATGTGAAAATAGAATTATTCATTCAACAACCAATCTTATTTTTCTTATTTTCCTGCAAAAAATGTTATATATCTAAAATTTGTATCTCAAAATTTTTTTTTTTTTAAAAACGAAACGTATAGTACAAATTTTAAATGAGTGTGATATAGATTGTACTCAAAATAAATGTGATATACTAATGTAATTTTCTAAATAATTTCATAGATATTTTCTTGATAAAAAACAACCAACCCAGAAACCTATTTTATTTTTATTTTTATTTTTATATGCTTAATCCAGAAAACTATTTCATCACTTCCGTATTGAGGAAGTCCATTTTCATTGGTTTCAGAGACTATCCATTATTAATGATTTTGGTTAATCATAGTAGTCAAAAGCATCTCCAATTGTTGTCTAACTTAAGGATAATAAGGCAAATGCTAATGACTGTCCCATATATAAATGTGTATAAAATATTTTGAAAATATGTAAAAATATTAAAAAATGTATTGATTTTAACAAAAATGCATTAAATTTAGTAAAAAATATTTTATGTTTTTTTTTTTATTTTTTTTGTCATTTACTTGTACTTTATGAGCACTTGTTAGTTAGACATTGGGTAAATTACACTTTGCACCATTGTAATTTGCATCAAATCTCACTTTGGCCCCTATACATGAAATCATCACAGTCAACCCCCTGCACTTTGGGCCAAATCCCACTTTGATCCTTGCATATGAAATTGTGTGTATTTTTAGTAAAATCTCACTTTAGTCTCTACATAAGTGTCAATGTTCCATTTCTACAACTCAACTGTTTAAATCATTAAGATAATCTAGTCATGTAATAAAAATGTGACCACAACATGAGGGTAAAAAAAAAAAATCATCTACATTTTCTATCAATACACTTTATTCAAAAATTTACATCAAAATAGGACTGTATTAAACTAAAACAAAACACAGATTGTGAACAATTAAGAAGATGAATTAGGATTTTGCATAAATTGGAATCACGAAATTCTATTATTCACGGTAACGCAATCTTCTGTCTATTCATCTTTATTTCTCTTTGATTTCTTCGTCGCATTTTTTTTATTTATTTCAAAAGTTCTACTTTCTTGCATTTCCGTCCTAATTTTTACCATACGAACATATATATATATATAATTATATAATTGTAACGCCCCAATTTCCTATGCCCAAATGATAACACAACCATCATAGCTCTTTAAAAGAAAACAGAAATAATTCTCCACCCTTGCATTACATGATACAATTAGTTCCTCAATGCGATTATACGTTTAATCCAAAACCAAATAAATAAATAAATAGATACCCCCAAGGCTTTACAAGTTTCCAAGGCTTAGGCCTGGTTATACAAAATGGTTATTCAAACCCACAAAAATACAGCCCTTGGCTTACAAACAGAGTTACAGCAAAATGAGAGCCTTGTACTCTCAACACATATTTCCTTGTTTTTAGTTAGGCAGAATCACCGCATCTTTTCCTGTTCAAAAATCCTGTAGGGTGAGCATAAAGCCTAGTAGGAAATCCTTAACAAAGTATATACATTTTATACAAGTCTCAAGAGATGAAATGCACATGTCATGCTATATCATTTTTTTGAAAGTAAATCACATTTTCATCTTTTAAAAACCATCATGCTCAATGATGTCATGTAATTTTAATTATTCAAAACTTAACAATTTATTTCAAGTGTAGTAAATACGACTCTGGTAATCCTTAGGTCGGTATCTGCAAGTAAGCTATACAAGTACTACCAAATTGTCATTTTTATCGATATTAACCGGAAGGCTCGACACCTATCCGCGCGGGTTTTCGGTCTTTCATCCCGGACTCTCAAGCCAACTTATTCAATATCATCTACACCACCTATCAAGACTTACCAACGTGTTTACCCCAAAACCATTCCATAAAAACTTGCTTCTCAACATTCTTTTTTTAATGCAAGTTTTCAAATCAACTTTCAAAGTTTAATGTAATCAAATGAATTGATATGCCAATTTCACAAGATGAATATAAATACTTTTATTCCAATTCATCATCCAATGAATAACACAATTCCCTGTTCTCAAGTATCCTCAACAATTAGTCATTTCAAGACTATTTCAACATTTTGAACAATAATTTCCAAAATGATCAACAATTCTCATATTCCATGAAATTCATCATTTATATAAATATAAATAAGAAATTTTCCAAACATCCATTTATTTTGACACACAAAATAAATATAACAATATCATTCATAGATTTTCAATTTATTTTAAAAATCCCCAATTTTTAGGTTTTCTCACCAAAATTATACAACTCAAATCTTTTGAAAGAAAGTTTTTCAAAATCATCTTTTCTTCAATCAACGAAGATCAAAACCCATAAAATCATTTTAAAAGAATAAGAGACAAACCCACTTTCAAAATCGCTCAACTTCTTGAATCAACAATCAATTTTCAAAACTATCGAAGGATGATTTCGAAAATCATCTAGATCTTGCAAATATATATATATATATATATAACTCTAAGAAAATCCCTACCTCAAGTGCAGAAAACCCATGCAACAAGATGGAACTTCAAAAATGATGAAATAAAGTTCTTCTTGGATCAAAATAAAGCTCTTGAAGCACTCCGTCTTTTTCTCAAAGACACTAGGGTGAAGAACATAATGGATCTAGATGAAATCTTAGAGAGAATGTGAGTTTTTAGAGAGAGAGACTCAAGATTTGAGTTTTTGGAAAGTTTTAGAGAGGGAGAGAGAACTGAGAAAGTGATATGAAATATCAGATTCACGAGCTGATATAACATAGTCTGCTCAAGCGTGGAAAGCCCTGCTCGAGTGTCAGACACAACCTCCCACTTGAGCGCAGAAAGCTCCACTCGAGTGTCGAATACACTTTCCTAGTACTTTTGCAGATAGATCAAACTTCTGGAACTAAACATTCTCCACTCGAGCGCATAAACGGTCACTCGAGTGGACAAGCAACTTCGAATGTTGTGGGAGCCGAATAAGCGGATGAGTTAAAAGGGCTGTATTCTAGGAGTCAGAAACTGTTCGGCTCCGAGCTAATTAATTAAGATGCCGAATACATTGATATCGCCGAATAGACGGGGAGATGTACGTGGGAATAAACGAAAGGAAAATAGATAAAAGTTGGCTCTGGACCTGAGGTCCAGAGAATGAGTATAAATACAAGAGCTTCAGATATAGGAAGGTATGTAAGAATAACCTCACTTTAATTTAGAAAACAAGCTTTCTGGAGTATAGGAACTGACTTGCCCGTCGGAGTGCTAACCCCGGCACCCCTGACCAGAGTGTTTGTCTTTGCAGGTGACTAGCTGAGGATCAAGAGCGCTTCCCGAGATCTGAAGAGTATTTCCAAAACCACTTCCCCACAATTGGCGCCGTTTGTGGGAATACTCAAGTGCATCCATGGAAGGCGTGACTCAAGATCCCCCGATAGCCACCGACGCGATCACACGGCGAGTCGACCTCACTCCGGCAAATACGCTCGAGAAGGAAAACATCGTTGCAAGGCGTGCCTTGAATGTCGATTCACCAACGACTTCAGCACAGGAGACGATGCTCGCCATAATGCAATGAGCCAAACAGACCAAACACAGTTTAGACAACATCATCGCTGAAAACGAGCGCCTTCGCCGTGATCTGGCCGTGGAAATAGCAAAGTCCAAACAAACAGCGCGCCAGGTTCCTAACGGACCCCTAAGAGCAGGCGATCTACGGTCTCAAGACCGACAGCAGAACACCGACGCTCATTGCGCTTCAACTGATTACTTTGCGGAGCTAACAAAAGACGAACGTCTCCAGCGAAGTGTTCCGCATGATAACATCCATATGATATACAGCCTGCCGACAGCCCCGGCCGTACATGCGATCCAGCCCCTCCCAGGCCCTCAACAGCAACTCACGCCAGCAAAGCGACCACAAGAATCGCCAAGAATCACCTTCGACGACTCCGATTTGATCGGTGTAACACTCCCCTATATCGACCCATTGGTTGTCGCGCTACGCGTAAACCGGTTCACCGTCGAATGCGTTCTTATAGACCAGGGCAACACTTCGGAGGTTATGTATTATAAAACCTTCACGAAACTCGAATTCAACGAATCGGACCTGACTCTGGCCCCCTATCCACTGTTCAGCTTCAATGCCAATCCTGAATACCCACTGGGAAAGATCAGCCTGCCCGTTCGGGCGGGTTCCAGAATGGTAGATGTAGAATTCCTGGTTGTCCGGCTGCCATCACCGTACAATCTCATCATGGGGCGATCATGGTTGCATACCTTACAGGCCGTCCCAAGCACCTACCATCAATTGTTACGTTTCCCAACGGAACACGGCATTGAGCAGATCCGCGGCTCCCAAATATCGGCACAAGCATGTTACCTCCTGGGCGCCAAAATGCCAAAGGAATTGCAAGTAAACTCTATTGAGGTACCCAATTGTGAAATCCTGGACGATGTCGGGCGGCAGCCAAGCGAAAAGGCCACAGAAGGTTTAGACCGAGTTGACATCGATGGAAGCCCAGAAAAGTTCTTCATGATCGGCACCTCTTTAAGTCAAGCTGATAGACAGCAGCTGATCTCCTTTCTACTCGCCAACCTCGACGTCTTTGCGTGGACTTCGTACGAGATGCCGGGTATAGACCCATCAGTTTCACAACACCATCTGAACGTCGACCCCACATGTAAGCCGATCATTCAGAAAGGCCGTCGATCTGCCGCAAAGCACGCTGCTGCCGTTATCGAAGAGGTCGACAAACTGCTTGACGCCGGGGCAATTAGAGAAGTCACCTACCCCACGTGGCTCTCCAACACAGTGGTTGTGAAGAAGAAAAATGGAACTTGGCGAGTCTGCGTCGACTTCACGGATCTGAATAAAGCTTGCCCCAAGGACTGCTTTCCCCTACCTAGAATCGACCAACTCGTCGATGCAACGGCGCGCCACCAACGCATGAGTTTCCTCAATGCTTACAGAGGCTATCATCAGATCGCCCTGCATCCAGATGACCAGGACAAAACTGCATTCCTCACCCCAAGAGGAACCTACTGCTACAAAGTTATGCCTTTTGGACTGAAGAATGTAGGGGCAACTTACCAAAGACTGGTCACCGCTATGTTCAAAGAACACCTCGGCCATACTATGGAAGTCTACATCGACGATATGGTGGTCAAGTCCAAAGAAGAACGGGATCACATAACCGATCTAGAGAAGACATTCGACATCTTATGTAAATACAGAATGAAACTGAACGCCTCCAAGTGCGCGTTTGGAATCGGCTCCGGCAAATTCCTGGGATATATCGTCAACCACCGTGGAATCGAAGCCAATCCGAGGCAAGTCACAGCCATCTTGGAACTCGGTTCCCCCCGATCAGTGAAAGAAGTCCAAAAGTTGATGGGGATGGACGCCGCACTCAATAGATTCATCAATCGGTCAACAGACCGCTGCAGACATTTCTTCCAGATGCTACGTCAAGGCAAAGCTTTTGAATGGTCTGCCGAGTGCGAAGCAGCTTTCACCGAGCTTAAGACTTACCTCCGGTCAGTACCTCTCTTGACAACACCCGCTGCTGGTGACCCCCTCATTCTGTATCTGGCAGTCTCCGATAGGGCCGTCAGCGCCGTACTATTAAAAGAAGAGGAGGGGCAGCAACGGCCAGTGTATTACGTGAGCAAGGCAATGGTCGACGCTGAGACACGTTATCTCCCGCTGGAAAAACTCATCCTAGCCTTGGTCATGGCAGCAAGGAAACTAATGCACTACTTCCAGGGACATAGCATTGGGGTGATAACAGATTATCCCCTCCGATCAGTACTGCGGAGTGCAGAAGCATCAGAACGTGTTTCAAAATGGGCTTTTGAACTCGGCCAATATGATATCCAGTTTTTACCCAAAATAGCAATCAAGGGTCAGGTCCTGGCCGACTTTGTCGCCGAATTCACTGGCGGGCTTTTTGATCTTAAACCTGCCGACGTTCTCCCAAAGGCTGAAGTTCGATCAAAGCCGAACTGGAGAATTTATGTTGGGGATATTTGGCAGCTATACTGTCATGGATCGTCCAACCAACGGGGCTGCGGCGCAGGCATAGTAATCATGTCTCCCGATGGCGCAGTAATAGAGCAGGCCGTCAAGCTTGGCTTCGAAGTATCAAATAACGAGGCCGAGTATGAAGCCCTCTTAGCCGGTCTACGAAATGCACATATTCTCGGCGCCCGGCGATTGTTAGTATTTTGTGACTCAAAATTGGTAATCAACCAGCTAAAGGGGGAGTACGTTGCAAAAAACGACCGTATGGCGGCCTATATGAAAACGGCCAACTCCTTGCTAACGAAGTTTGACCATCACGAACTGAACCAAATAACACGTGATAAGAACACACATGTGGATGCCTTGGCATGCCTAGCTTCCGCCATCAATTCTGAGCTCAAACGGACCATTGAAGTAGGTTTCATCTCGGAGCCGAGTATCGGTCCTTCAGAGGAAGCCCACGTCAACGTTATAGAATCCGCATCAAGTTGGATGGACCCCATTGCCGGATTCCTCTCTTCCGAACAACTCCCAGAGGACAAAAAAGAAGCACACAAGCTGCGCAATAAGGCCCTGCGATACTATCTGGACCCACAAGGAGGGCTTTATAAAAAGTCCCTCACCGGTCCCTATTTGGAATGCGTACACTCGGATAAAGTAGAGGAACTTCTGACTGAGATACATGAGGGCAGTTGTGGTGCCCACTCTGGCAGACGCTCCCTGGCCCATCGAGCTATAACACAGGGGTATTATTGGCCAACAATGAGAGCTGACACGGAAAATTATGTTAAAAGATGCGAGCAATGCCAAAAGTTCTCGCCACTAACCCATTTGCCCGTCGAATAGTTGAATTCTATCACCAGTCCCTGGCCGTTTGCTCAATGGGGACTTGATATCGTAGGACCGTTGCCAAGGGCCCCAGGAAACAAGCGGTTCTTAATCGTAGCAACAGATTACTTCACAAAATGGGTCGACGCGGAGGCTTTGACACATATACGAGATGCCGACATAAAGCGCTTTGTATGGAGAAACATCATTACGCGATTCGGCATTCCAAGAGCGCTCATCTCAGACAATGGCACCCAGTTCGATTGTGGCGTATACCGAGAACTGTGCAGCAAATACGGTATCGTGCCTTACTTCTCTACACCCGCATATCCCCAGAGTAACGGTCAAGCCGAAGCCTTCAACAAAACCATCTTGGATGGCATCAAAAAGAGGCTGGAAAGAGCTAAAGGCAAATGGGTCGAAGAATTGCCGAGTGTACTGTGGGCGCGTCGCACAACACCGAGGAGGTCCACCGGAGAAACGCCGTTCGCTCTATGCTTCGGAACTCAAGCAATCTTACCCCTGGAAATCAGCCTCCCGACCTTGAAATCGCAAGCCTTTGACACAGGTCGAAATGACATAATACTCGCTCTGGACCTGGATCTAATCGAGGAACAAAGAGACCGCGCCCTAGCCTCCATGGCACGGTACCAGCAGCAGCTCGCTAAGTCGTACAATCAGCGAGTTCAGTTGCACCGTTACACCCCAGGAGAGCTAGTCCTGAAGAAAGTACTTCCAGCCAACCGAAGACCGTCCGACGGAAAGCTGGGTCCGAATTGGGACGGCCCGTATCAAGTAGACTCCATTGCTGGAACAGGGGCGTATCGGCTCTCGGACATGTCAGGGAGAAGCCTGCCACGGCCTTGGAATTCAACGCACTTACGAAAATTTTACCAATGATCCGATTTGTGGACTTGATACTTGTACAAATTCTGTTGTAATCCGAAAGTTTCTCGTTCTTTTTTATGCGTCAGCTCATACACTTCCTAAACGCCGAATAAAGTCTCCGGATTCGGAGCGCCCTTCATGGATGCCACGATTGGCTAAGTCTCCGGATTTGGAGCGCCCTTTGAGTGAATGACACCTAAGGGCCGAATAAGTCTCCGAATTCGGAGCGCCCTTCGTGGATACCACGATTGGCCCAATAAGTCTCCGGATTCGGAGCGCCCATCGTGGATACCACGATTGGCCCAATAAGTCTCCAGATTCAGAGCGCCCCTTTGAGTGAATGACACCTAAGGGCCAAATAAGTCTCCGGATTCGGAGCGCCCTTCGTGGATACCACGATTGGCCCAATAAGTCTCCGGATTCAGAGCGCCCTTTGAGTGAATGACACCTAAGGGCCGAATAAGTCTCCGGATTCGGAGCGCCCTTTGAGTGAATGACACCTAAGGGCCGAATAAGTCTCCGAATTCGGAGCGCCCTTCGTGGATACCACGATTGGCCCAATAAGTCTCCGGATTCGGAGCGCCCTTCGAGGATACAACGATTGGCCCAATAAGTCTCCGGATTCGGAGCGCCCTTTGAGTGAATGACACCTAAGGGCCGAATAAGTCTCCGAATTCGGAGCGCCCTTCATGGATACCACGATTGGCCTAATAAGTCTCCGGATTCGGAGCGCCCTTCGTGGATACCACGATTAGCCCAATAAGTCTCTGGATTCGGAGCGCTGACACCTAAGGGCCGAATAAGTCTCCGAATTCGGAGCGCCCTTTTAGTGAATGACACCTAAGGGCAGAATAAGTCTCCGAATTCGGAGCGCCCTTTGAGTAAATGACACCTAAGGGCCGAATAAGTCTCCGGATTCGGAGCGCCCTTCGGGGGGATCAGGATTTAATTGACCAACTATATGGTTCCTGCTTAGAGCCGTTCGACGCATATTCGAACGTTTACATCACACCATACAAAGCTGGCAATAAATCGAGATAAGGCGTTTAATTACGCACAAAACATTTCAAAAGCTGCTAATAAAGAAATTCTATTTATTGAAAAGCCGCCAAACATTTCAAGCATCTGATAGAGTAATTCTATTTATTTACAGCTAAGTCTGTTTCAACATTATGGCCCATTAAGTCGGCGTCTTCGTCGTCGCTTCTCTCAATTTCGAACTCGGGATACGGAAGGTAATGCCGATGATATAGAGGCAAAGCCGAATTTATGTCCACTTGCCCAAGAGCTTCCACGGTTTGAAGGGCCTTGATCCAGCCATGTTTGAAACCACGATTTTCGCATCGGCAGACTTCCTCAGCTAGGTTTGGTTTGGTCTTCTTGATCCCGGCGTTCAAGCCATCCTTATATCCTCTTTCATAACCCGAGGCCTCTCGGTTCGCTCTCCCCCCCACACTTTTCGCTTGACCGGCCACCACCGACTTGGCCGCTCGAACACCCTTCAGCTCGGGAAGCTCATTCTCGGCCTTTTTCGCGCGAGCCTCCAGACTTCGATTCCTTTCGTTGTTTTTCTCACTCTCGCGTCGGGCTTCGCGCAGACGCATCCCGACTTCATAAGCGCTATACAGCCCCTTGACAGCCCCATGTATGCCATCCCGAAATACTTCAAAATCTCGACGTCCGACCATCGACTGTTGGACTTCTAGCGGAAAAATCTGTCGAGCGAACTCGACTGCCACATCTGGGTCTTTAATTATAGAATCCGCCTCTGTCATTGGTTTATTCTTCACGAGAACCGCAAAATTCAACGGTCGTGGCGCCTCGTCAGGCTCAACTCACGGTCGGGGGCGTAGGGAATCTCCCCGTTGTCCGTCCTTTCGGGGTGATCTGCTTCGACGACTAGGGGGCCGCTATTTTTCCCGATCCATGGATGCCGTTTTTCCCGTGTGAATAGGCTCGCTCCTGCGATTCATTTTGACTTCTAAACCCAGCCAACGTTGGCCCCTGCCAGGTTTGGAACAAGCCTGAATGGAAATGAGTCAAAAAGTTGGCATAAGCTCGCCCATTTATTCTGAGGTACATGCAGCTCTCTCGAGGAAACGTCAGAAAGACTGAGCGCCAAACGTCGGATGCCCCTTATCCAGGCCACGACTGAGCCATCTGCTCATTCGGCTCCTCAGGCTCGCGACCTGACTAGGGCAAGGGCAGATTCATCAATCTAGTCGGCTATATTTTCAAACAACAACGCCGAATAATTTATGCCTTAGCCAAGCCACGACCGAGCCATCTGCTCATTCGGCTCCTCAGGCTCGCGCCCTGACTGGGGCAACGGCAGATGCATCAATCTAGTCGGCTATATTTTCAAACGACAACGCCGAATAATTTATGCCTTAGCCAGGCCACGATCGAGCCATCTGCTCATTCAGCTCCTCAGGCTCGCGACCTAACTAGGGCAAGGGCAGATTCATCAATCTAGTCGGCTATATTTTCAAACGACAACGCCGAATAATTTATGCCTTAGCCAGGCCACGACCGAGCCATCTGCTCATTCGGCTCCTCAAGCTCGCGCCCTGACTGGGGCAACAGCAGATGCATCAATCTCGTCTACTATATTTTCAAATGACAACGCCGAATAAATGAGCAAAATTGAGCACGACACATGACATTTTATATATGCAAAATAAATGAGCTACAAGCCCAGACAAAAATGTCTGACAACAATTGTAACAATACATGTGTGAAATCCCAAGGGTCAAATGCCCAGCTCAGCCTTCGGAATCGGTCTCCAACGGCTCGACATCCACTTGCTCATACGGCACCGGCGTAGTCACTAAAACTCCAGCTGCAGCAAGGGCTTTGCGCCAGCCATGTTTGAACCCCCTGTTTTCGAACCGAGGGACCTGGTCCGCATATTCAGCGAGCCCAGCATCTTTCCCGGCTTCGAATGCTTTGGAAGCAGCCGCCTTCATTTCAGCCAACTCAGACTCCAGGTTGGCAACCACCTTCTGGGACAATCTCAGTGCCGCTTCGCTCGCGTCCACCTTCTTCTCGACGTCCGCTCGGGATTGATCCGCAATGCTCTCAAAACCACATCCTCTGCCCTCTTCCTCTGGCCCTCCACTTGCTTTTGTAAGCGGTCAATAAGTTTGACGGCGTCGAGATGCTGACGTCCCATATCGGCTATCCTCCCGACGGTCTGCAAAGGAAGAACCCAAAAACATAACCTCAAAAGTACTCGGATAAAATGAACAAAAGTCAGAATACGTACCACAAGTGCCGATTGCGTGGCCAGTGCTGTCGCATTCAGATCTGGTTCCACCCGGAAAGCCTCCATATCAGACGGCAACAACACGGACGTAGCCACACCGAATGCGACTTTTGGATCTTTGAGCGCCGAAGCGTCAGATGGAACCGGCATATCCTTTACCATGGGACGAATGACAAAAGGAACAACCTTATCAGATCCCTCTAACCGAGGACACTTACCACCTTGTTCGTCTGAACCGGCCTTGAGGTCAGCAGAGCGTTTCTCTGCCTTCTCCCCAACTTTTTGGCCGACTTCCCCGGACAACGGAGATTCGACATTCTTACCTTTTTCCTTCTTTACAACCCCCAAGGCCTCTGATTTGACAACAGGGAGGGGGAGTCGAGATTCGGTGGTGGGCGGTATTTCAGACGATAGACCCTCCGCTCTTCGCCGTGCGGCTAACCTCTCCGCATTTGCCTTTTTGGTAAGCTTTGTCAGACTCAATCCGGCCATACCTGCTGAGTCTATGACGGAAAGATCCTCTAAGCGTTGAAGAGCGTCGTCAGAAGGAAGATCCCCTGGTCCCGATGTAAACGGAGGATCGGCAGAATCCAATACCTCTTTAGAGTCGGTCTTGGATTGGTCTGATTCGGCAATATCAGCTACCTCATTTCGCTCCGAATCGGACCCTTCAAAGCCTACTTGCCTCAAGTTTTTGAAATCGGACAGAATAAAAGCGGTAAGGGAATCTTCGCCCTTCAGAACCGGTATATTTTTCGCCGCCGAGAAGGTTGTGTACGTCGGCTCGTAACAAAGCAGAATGTAAGCCGCCCTCCCCTGTTTCTGAAGGCTTCGGCAGCCGAAATACCCGAGAGCAACCCTAATATCTGAAAGAACGGCGTCGTGGTTTGAAGATAGTACTTTTTTCAAACCCCTCCTTGCACAAGACAAAGCCGCAAGATTTCAATGAAATAGGTTTTACAATAAAAATGAACACATAACAAAAACAAGGAAATACTCGGTGACCTGGCTCGCCCCTCCGTCTGGGAATAGGGTCAACACAGTCCTCCCCTCCGCGAAATTCCCAATTACCCTGGACAACGACCATAACATCATCAACTTTTTTCCCCGAGCTGGAAAGTATAGTGATTAGTTGATGATCGGTGTCCTTAGCTCTAAGGAAATAACGCCCTTGCCGACCGGAAGACTTAGCCAATGCATAGCAATGCCGGATAGCCGGAATGCCAAGGTTAATTCCAAGGCGAAGATTCAACGCTACAATCCCCATTATAATTCTAAAGAAATTTACGTTAGGTTAGGAAGGGATTAAATCCCAACAGCAGAGCACAGCCCTTAGGAATGGGTGTAGAGGGAAGCGGACCCCACCCTCTGCGATTGACAAGAGAGGAAAGACGATCGTGGTTTCATCCCCCCTCTCCATGTCAAAGGTGCCGTCTGCCAAAAGTGATAGACGGACATCATCTGGAATAGAGAAATGGCGTCTAAAACCAGCAATTCGAGCTGATGAGAGGAGGTCTTTCAAATGTTTCGCCATACCCTACAATTGGCACAGACATGCCAAAGAATAAACTGAGAGTAGCTCTCGAAGCAAAGAGATGGATAACTTACAGAGGATGAAGAAAATATTGGAGGAGATAAAACTGCGAGAACGATCAAAAAAGCAACCCAGCGACCAGTATCACAGAATGCGAATCCGAAGGAACGCCAATCTTTAAAGATCGCAATGAATAGATACGTACGATGAGGCGGGAAGTCGGTACGACAACCAAAAGGAGGCGTATTTAAGCGCACGATTTGTAGGCCCACTTAGATGTACGCTTCGTAGGCCCGATCACCAAAATTTTGGTTCTGAGTATTCAAAATTCGGAACCAAGCACTCTAGCCAACATATGTTGGGGGAATGCTTGGGGGGCAATTGTGGGAACCGAATAAGCGGATGAGTTAAAAGGGCTGTATCCTAGGAGTCAGAAACTGTTCGGCTCCGAGCTAATTAATTAAGATGCCGAATACATTGATATCGCCGAATAGACGGGGAGATGTACGTGGGAATAAACGAAAGGAAAATAGATAAAAGTTGGCTCTGGACCCGAGGTCCAGAGAATGAGTATAAATACAAGAGCTTCAGATATAGAAAGGTATGTAAGAATAACCTCACTTTAATTTAGAAAACAAGCTTTCTGGAGTATAGGAACTGACTTGCCCGTCGGAGTGCTAACCCCGACACTCCCGACCGGAGTGTTTGTCTTTGCAGGTGACTAGCTGAGGATCAGGAGCGCTTCTCGGGATCTGAAGAGTATTTCCAAAACCACTTCCCCACAAATGCATTTTGCATTTTTGCTCGATCCCCGACATACTTAGTGAAGTGGCAAAACATGAAAAAATTAACTTTTTGATACAATCCTACAAGGCATAATTCGGGTTGGATTAGCATCTAAAGGTTTAGAGACATTACTTGTTTCAAAAACACCGCTACAACCAGATAAACAAAATAAGGGGAATATAGGGAAACTAAGATACGTAACACCATTCAAAACCATACCAACTCGAGCCTAGAACACCACAAAGAAACGGGTCAAAATCGGGATCGCTACAACCTTCCCCCCTTAAAGAATTTCATCCCCGAAATTTTAAATCAAACTACCCAAACAATGGGGTTTCTAGTGATCAAAACTACGCTATTTCATTTTCAAATCACAATATTAACTCTCAACCAAATTCCACCATTTTCACCATGGTTATCTCATTAACAACAACCTCCTAAATGCACATAAACATAAAATTTCCCGAAAAGTAATGGCAACTCTCAACAACCTTATGCTTGAAACAACAACGCACATATCAACACGTGGTTAACAACTTTAAATACGTTTTGTTAGACTTATTTATTTTGATGATTTATTTAATTATATTTTAATTTATTTGAAAGAGAAAAATAGAATCCAAAATTTATTTTGATGATTTATTTGAAAGAGAAAAATATAATCAAAATTTATTTGTCCCATTATTTCTCACCTAAACCTTTATCCTAAATGTTGTTAGAATGTATTTAATATTTAATTAAATCAGGAGTTCAAATAACCCAAAACAAAGGTTCAAACAGCCTAGCATAGCAGCAAGCCAAAAGGTTCAAAAGGTTCACGTGAAAGATATTCAAATTAGTAATGATGGAAGTACAACGGCTATAAAGGTTCAAAAGGCCAAAAGGAAGATATTCAAATTTGTAATGATGGAGTGAAAGATATTCAAATTGGTAATGATGGAAGTACAACAGCTATAAACGACTATAAATTCAAATGACTACAACGGCTATAAACGGCTATAAATTCAAATGAATACAACAGCTATAAACGGCTATAATTTTCATTATATATACCAAAGTCTCTAATGTAAACAAGTTACGACAAAAAAACCTGAAAATATTCTTTGATCTATAATCACTCACATCTATTCTCAGAAATTATATATTGAGCCTTATAGCTTTAAGTCCATCTTTCCTGTGTGAGATTTACAGAAAAATCAAAGCTTCATTTTATATATCTGTCTTTGAGAGATATTTATTGTAAGCTTTCATTGAAAGCAAAAATACCATTTCATCTTGTAAAAGTGTTGCAAACACTGTGTTCTTGAAATCTTGAGAGTGATTGTGAATCACCTAAGATTTGTAAGGGTTTGGGCTTGTGAAGTCTATGTAAAATCCGTAGAGGATTGCTCCATTTGTAAAGAGGTTGCGAGCACCCCTGTGAAGTTAGAAGATAGTGGAAAATCTCAAATGAAGCTTGAGGAGTGGATGTAGGCTTGGTTGAAGCCGAACCATTATAAATCTGTTTGTCTTATTTTCCCTAATCTCTTTACTTTCCTACTACTGCTATAGCTATCTAATATTCATGTGTTAATCATTTGATTTACCCTGTATGTTAGTTATATTTCATTGTTATTTTGCTTGATCATTTACTGCTAAGTTCATCATTGTGCTTATGAATAATTTGTTGTATTAGTAGTTAATTTTATTGGGGTATTATTAATTTTAATTTGTAGAAACCTAATTCACTCCCCCCCTCTTAGGTTGCTTTTTGGGTAATACGTTTCCCTCAACACTAGGGAATATTACAAAGAAAAGCAACTTAAGCATTTTCAAACAAATCCGGATATTTGGAGCGAACTTCCACCTCCTGTTCCCATGTTGCTTCTTCAACCCCATGGTGTCTCCACAACATCTTTACCAACGGTATAGTGTTGCCCTGTAGCACTTGCTCCCGGGTATATAATATTTGAACCAGTCGTTCTTTGTAAGAAGCATCCTCATCTACCTCCAAGTCAACCCAATCAAGCACATAAGAAGGGTCAGGTTTATACTTCCTAAGCATAGCTACATGAAATACATTGTGAACTCCTGAAAGTTGTGGAGGTAAAGCTAACCGGTATGCCATTTTCTCAATTCGCTCTAAGATCTCAAAAGGCCCAATAAACCTTGGAAATAATTTACCACTCTTACCAAATCTCATCAAACCCCGCCTTGGTGAGATTTTTAGAAATACATGGTCACCAACTTCAAAAGATAAAGGTTGTCTCCTCTTATCGGTGCAGCTCTTTTGTCGGCTTTGGGCCGTAACTAACCTCTTCCGAATGAGTACAACTTTTTCGGTTGTCTCTCTAACAATTTCCGGACCCAGTAACGGTGCATTACCCACTTTAGCCCAACAAACTAGTGATCTACAAGGTCGGCCATACAAGGCCTCAAATGGTGCCATCCCAATATTAGCTTTGTAACTATTGTTGTAAGCAAACTCAATCAATGGTAAGTGCCTTTCCCAAGGCCCCTTAAAATCAAGGACACAATCTCCAAACATGTCTTCCAAAATCTGAATGGTACGTTCCGACTGTCCATCAGTATGAGGATGATAAGCGGTGCTAAGAGTCAACTTAGTTCCCAACGCCTCTTGAAGGCTTTGCCATAACCGGGCAGTAAAACAAGGATCCCTATCCGACACAATAGTCACAAAGACTCCATGAAGTCGAACTATCTTTCTAATGTACAACTCTGTCAAGCATTCAATTGAGTCGCTGGTGCACATCGGAATGAAATGGGTAGACTTAGTCAACCTATCAACAATCACCCAAACGGCGTCATTGCCCCGTTATATTCTAGGAAGCCCAACTACAAAATCCATGGTAACATGCTCCCATTTCCATTCGGCTATCTATATTTATAATTATTTTCTTAACAATTGAAAAAAAAAAAAAAAAATTGCATCAGTTTTTTTTTTAGTAAATTACACTAACACCCCCTGAGGTTTCTATTTAATACAGATCACCCCATCACATTTGAAAAATTACATTCCCCTCCCTGAGGTTTGTAATCTCATTACAAGTTACTCCCTAGATTGCTGATGTTATGTCTTAAAATTTTCTAAATGACTATCTTGTCATTTTTCCCACCATTTATTCTTCCTATTATCATGATTACATTCTACAACATTTCATCATTAAATTCTACCTGAACATATTCTTATTGAGTGATGATATATAAACATAAATTTATACAGAATTTTCAAACACAATGATATAACTTAGTGGTGATCTTTCATTTTCAAACAAAACACCTATAAATATGATTTATATTTACAAAAATATCACAATATTTTTATGATATTTTTTGTATAAATTTTTATATATGAATATAATTTTTTATATTTATTTCTATCATTATATCTAGATTAGATCAATTTAATCTAGATATATTTAAAAAGTTTAAAATTTGTACACAAATTTTTTTTTAAAAAAATCATTGAATATAACAAAATAAGATAATGTATTGAATTTTTGTATTTATATATATATATATATATTTGTATTTGGTGAATTTAAAAAAAATAACAAAATATTATACTTCTTAAATATATCTAAATTAGGTGTATCTAAAAAATTAAAAAAAAATTACTTAAAATATTAAAAAAATAGTAAAATAAAAAAATATAAAAAAAAAACTCAATTTTTTGTGTGAGTTAAACCAAAGAAGATGATTGTTATTTTCCTTAAAATTATATGAACAAAATATATGTATTATTATATTATTTTATATGTATAAAGGTTAAGAGACAAATATATCATTTTAATCTAAGAAAGAGGGTAAGTGGTGTAATTTTTTAAATGTGAAGGAATATTTATATTAAATAGAACAAAAATGCTTGGAAGCACTAAAAATGGAGCAATAGAGGAGCTCTAATGAGCTGGCCTCCATTGATGTGATGACTGAGTCTGTTTTTTTATTTTTTTTATTTAAATTTTCAGTTCAATAGAACTAGTTAGTGCTTTGTTTTTTAGAGCTATGAATCAGCTCCGTAAATAGAAATCTCTTATACTGTGTTTGGTTGAGGGATTTTGGGAAGAATTTGGAAAAGGAAAGGGAAAATGCAGGTGAAATGTAAATAAAACATGCTTAATTTCACCTAATTTCACACATATTTTTTTTTTTTTATTTTCCAAATTCCTCTTCAAATTCTCAAACTAAACACAGCATTAGTGTAATTTACTTTTTTTTTTTTTTTTTTTTTTTTTTTTTTTTTTTTTAATGTGGATAGGGACTAGGGGCTAGCACCACTCGTGTTCCCATCAAAAGTCTTCAATTGTCACCTAATTTTGCACAACTAAACCTTATTGGCACTATGTTCCCATCAAAGTCTTCAGCAGCCAGGCTTTTTTTTTTTTTTTTTTTTCTGAAAAATTATATTCATTCAAATGTTGTGTTTCAAAAATTATTTTAAAAATAAAGTATATAACATAAATTTAAAATAAATACATATAGACTGTACTAAACATAAATATGATCTATTAATATAATTTTTAATTAATTCCATAGATAATATTTTGATGCATAACATTATTATTTAGGATTTAGGGTTGAAGAAATCTAATTTTATATGTTTGGAACTATCCTATTATTAATGATTCAATTAATTATAGTCAGCTAAATCAAGAAATTAAAATTCGAGATTTCATTTAATTGGATCCCACTTGAGAATAATACCTTCTCTTCCTAATGGATATGGCAATACTGTCCATTCTCCCCTACCTAATTTCCTCAACATATCTGAATCTGATTTTTATCAATTAAACGACCCAAAACTCTGCCCAAGGAGGCTCTACAATCCAGAGCTTGATCACCATGAACTCACCCTTCAATATCTCCACATCCCTTTTGTTTGTTTGCATTTTAATTTGCTTCCTTAGCCTCAGAATCAAAGCAACCCCAAATTACCTTGCCATTTATTGCCAGAACACAACAACTTACACTCCCAACAGCACATACCAAACCAACCTCAACACCCTCTTCTCTTCCCTCTCCTCCAATTCCACCTCCATCAACGGCTTCTCCAACTCCACCGCCGGACTCAACCCCCCCAACATAGTCTACGGCCTCTTCCTCTGTCGTGGCGATGTTTCCACCGCGGTCTGTCAAGATTGTGTAACCACTGCTACCAAAGAAGTAGTACAAAGGTGTCCCAATTCGAAAGTTGTCACGATTTGGTACGATGAGTGCATGTTGCGATACTCGAACCAGACCATCTTCTCTATTGCCGATGAGTTAATTGGGGTAACTCTGAGAAATACGCAGAACGTAACGAACATAAACAGTTTCAGAGAAGTCTTGGGAGGTGTAATGGATGATATATCCACACGGGCTTCGAATGGTGGGTCGGCTAAGAAGTTCGCGACAAGTCAAGCTAATTATTCATCTCTTCAAACGTTGTATGGATTAGCGCAGTGCACGCCGGACTTGACTGATTTGGATTGCAACAAATGTCTTCGAGATGGAATCTCGAATTTTCCGTGTTGCTGTGATGGAAATCAGGGAGCGAGGGTTCTGTTTCTGAGTTGTAATGTTAGGTATGAGTTCTACCCTTTCTACAACGTCACCGCCACTGCACTGCCACCGCCTCCACCTCCTCCTCCTCCTCCTCCTGCTGCTGCTGCAAGCAGTCCAGGTAAATTCAAAACAAGACATATATAGACTCTGTTTGGATAGATGGATTTTGAAATTGAGTTTTCTTGATGATGCAGGAAAGGGAGGAATGTCAACTCAAGTACTCGTCGCCATCGTTGTTTCAATTGGGGGCTTTATTTTACTTGTCATTTTAGGATTCTGTCTCATATGTAGGAAAAGGAAGAAGAAATATGATGTTATTGAATCAGATATGAGTAAGACTAACTATAAAATAAAACTTGTTTTCTCTGGTTGTCAAATTCATTAATTGTATTTACATTTTGATATGTCCAGTTGGGAATGAAATCTCAGCAGTACAGTCCTTGCAATTTGATTTGGCTACAATTCAAGTCGCCACAAACAACTTCTCTGATGATAACAAAATCGGTGAAGGTGGATTTGGATCCGTCTACAAGGTAAGGTGTTGGATTGTAAAATACAGAATCATTCAATAATATTAGAAGTTGCACAAATTTGGTTACAAAATTTCAGTGGATATCATATGTTGTCAGGGTATACTTTCCAATGGACAAGAAATCGCTGTGAAGAGGCTATCTCGAAACTCAGGACAAGGTGCAGAAGAGTTCAAGAATGAGGTTGTATTGGTAGCCAAGCTTCAACATAGAAATCTAGTGAGGTTACTCGGATTTTGATTGGAAGGAGAAGAGAAGATACTCATTTATGAATTTGTGCCCAACAAAAGCCTGGATTACTTTCTATTTGGTTTGCCAAAGCTTCTTAATAATACTTTTATTTAGCTAGATAATAACACATGATAGCCATCAGTGCACATTCTACAAATTGCTTTCTTCTGCTTTTAGTTCCATTCCAAAATGTTCACATCATGCTCACATTTAATTCATCATTGTTAGCTAGATAATAACACATGATAGCCATCAGTGCACATTCTACAAATTGCTTTCTTCTGCTTTTAGTTCCATTCCAAAATGTTCACATCATGCTCACATTTAATTCATCATTGTTAACTTAGAACATTCTGCGCCCCCCCCCCCCCCCCCCCCCCCCCCCCCCCCCCCCAAATGTGCAGATCCACAAGAACAAGAAAAGTTGGATTGGTCAAAACGTTACAAGATTATAGGAGGGATAGCTCGAGGGATGCTTTATCTTCATGAAGATTCTCGACTTAGAATTATACATCGTGATCTCAAAGTTAGCAATGTTCTGTTAGATGGGGATATGAACGCAAAAATTTCAGATTTTGGCATGGCTAGGATCTTTGGTGTGGATCAAACTCAAGGAAATACAAACCGAGTTGTTGGAACATAGTAAGTTTTGTGTCCCCACATGCAATGTATATATGTTCTCTTATTTGAAATAGTGAGTACAATCTTTATGCAATCTCAGGGAAAGCATGTATTTTTTTTTTTGAGTTAAATTGTTGAGCTAACTACTCTCAATGGTTTCATATGTAATTTTTTTTGCACACACACATACAAATAAAAAAGGCCTAAGATGCAATTTCTTCTTTTCTTATGATTATTACTTTTTTTGTTGCTAAAACAATGGTGTTGGCTTGCAGTGGTTATATGTCTCCAGAGTATGCAATGCATGGACAATTCTCAGTAAAGTCTGATGTATTTAGCTTTGGTGTCTTAGTTTTGGAGATTATAAGTGGCAAGAAAAATAATACATTTTACCAATCAGAATGTGCAGAGGACCTTCTAAGCTATGTGAGTGACAACTAAATTTTATGACTATTATTTTCGATCTCAGTAAAAAAGCATCATATCTACAAAGTCGTAAATAATGAATTGTTGCAGGCTTGGAAACTCTGGAGGGAGGAAAGACCGTTGGAATTAATAGATTCTACTTTGGAAGGGTCATATTCGAGGAATGAAGTCATTAGATGCATTCATATTGGCTTATTGTGCGTCCAAGAAGATCCAGATGCTAGACCTTCTATGGCAACAATTGTTGTAATGCTTAACAGTTACTCTGTTACTCTATCAATTCCTCAACAACCTGCATTCTTTGCTTGTAGTAGAACAAAGTCAAAAACAAGACAAGGCTTAGAATCGGATCAATCTACAAGCAAGTCAATATCATGGTCTGTGAATGAAACATCAATAACTGAATTATATCCCAGATAATGTGAAGTCTATGCCATATGAAGATTCAATAATAACTCTATATTGTGAAAGAAATAGTGTTTGATAATTCATTCCCTTCAAGTATGCCATTTATGTGTAGCATGTAATAGTGTGTTTGATAATGCAATCAAGTTTATTATTCATACTCAAATATATTTATTTTTTGTGATTTTAATTACAATAGTTACACAATGTTATTTTTTTTGTGCATATGTTGAAATTTTCTTTAGTGCTTTATGGGCCTTTTAAATTTTTTTAATTTCATATTTAAGTTTGAAAGAAATACAACTCTAATTATGATACTTAAATGACCCATCATTCATTTTTAATGCTTAAAACGAACTAATAAAATGGAGCATTTTAATTTTTGACTGACTTCTTCATTTTTATAAATTTACTCACAAAATTTTAAATTCTTCATTATTATGACCTTCATTACATCTATACGTGTTTAGTTCATGAGAGTCAACAATTTATTATATAACCCCAAATTTGATACGTGTGCTCTAAATTATAACCCAATAAATTGAAAATTTTGGCTCAAGTCTTGACTAAGATAATAGTCCAATGAGGGAATGATACGTGTGCAAGGAAAATTCCAAACTTCACATCACCAACGCACAATACCACTCGTGTCCCCATCAAAGTCTCAATTCTCACCTTATTCTACACAATAAACAAACCTGACTTCCACTATTCCCATCAAAAGTCTTCACCAGCCAGCCTCATTTTTTCTCATTTTCCTCCGAAAAATGTTATCTATTCAAAATTTGTATTTCAAAAATTATTTTAAAAATAAAACATATTGTATAAATTTTAAATGAGTATAATATAGACTATACTCAAAATAAATGTGATGGATTAATGTAATTTTGTAAATAATTTCATGATATTTTCTTGAGATGCAACATTGTTATTTTTCTCGACCCGGTACCCATAAACTATTTCACTGCTCCATTGAGAAAGTCCATTTTTATTGGTTTGGAACTATTCCATTATTAATGATTATGGTTAATTATAGTCAGTTAAAATCATCTCCAATGACTTCTAACCTATGAAAGATGAGTACTTCGAAAAATATGTTGTACCCGTATCGGGTATTTATCGATATATGGTACCTTGTATGATACTTCTGCATACGTACTGAGTACACGAAATTCGTACCTAAATTTTTTCTTCTTAATTTTTGGCGTACCCAGACGTACCTACTATATACCCAAACCGTACCGTACCTTAGTTGAAACAATATTTTCTTCTACTGTAGAAATAAAACTCCTTTCACTAGAATTCTCTTTTATTTTTAGTTTTATGCTCAGCATGTTTTTAAAATTAAACTATGGTTTATAAGTAATTTAATATATTGACATTTAATTTTGATTTATACATTTACGTTTGACATTAAATGTTAATTCGAGATTGAATCTTAACAAATTAAACCATTTAATTAATTTTTGTATTATTCTAAATTAAAAATAAATATTTTTTTAAAAGCGTATCAAGCTGTACCCGTATCCTACTTTTTTTTGAATTTTTGGATTTTACCGTATTAACGTACTCGTATCGTACCAGTTCCAGTATTCGTACCCGTATCCGTATCCGTATCCGTACCCGTGCTTCATAGTTTCTAACTTTGTAGATAGCTCTAATACATGTTGTTTTAATGATTCCTTTGCATTTATTAGCACTGAGGGGGGAATTTATGCTGAGATATTTGCGCCGGGCTAAATCCAGTCCTTGGGGTTAGCTGGGCTATGAATTGGAAGATTGCATGGTTTGGGCACCGCAGAGTTCGAACCGATCAAAGATGTTGCTTGGTTTGATCGAGCAAACTAGGTTTAAAATGCGGGTGGACCGAGCTATGATTCAATGGACTTAGGATTTGAGTTGAGATTGGGCTAGTGTGGTTGTTCTCCTGTGGTACTCTGAAGGGTGGATCGGACCGGACTATCATATGAAGACTGGTCAAGCGTAGTTGGGCTTGTGGTCTTAACTAGGCTATTTGGAGTGTCGCATAGCGTTTGCATAGCGGCACACCATGTTCGGTTTGTGTGACGCTACATGTTGCTCAATTATCTCAAAGAATTAGCAAGGCTAAAACAGTACATTTGCTCGATTGGAAACCGTGTAAAGAGTTGTATCATCTCACTTGGTTTACAGTGAGGAGAGTGTTAAAGGATAGATGTTATCCTTTATAAATGTGGTTTCTAAAAGGACTCTACAAAGAAGAATTAAAAGTCTTATTAAGATTCTGTCATGAGAAACTTATAAAAGCTCAAGCCTAACCTAATTCCAAGTATTGCAATTTTAGTACTCGAATTTATAAAGCTTTTCCTCCTTATTTGTCATATTTGCTAACTTAGGTATCAAAGAGATTTTCGGCACACATCTTCCGGCTAGCTCATATTTGTGATTTCAGGTCATATGGCGACGTTTGGAGGAACTCGAGTTTGATCAACAGGATTATGCAAGTCACAATTATTTCATACTCACACAAGCACAATGAATTTTCACTCCATCATTCTATCTACTATTTTACTATTTACCAACTGCAATTATTTAAACAACTTTTTGGATTCTTGTCTTTAAATTCAAAAAATATTTTTATATATTTTTTTATAAATATTTTACTTTTTCTTAAACTTAAAAAAAAATGAATAAAATATTGTAAAAGTTAACTAAAAATAATAAAAAAATATAAGAAAAACAAAAAAAAAATTTAAAAATTAACCCAAATCTGGTTGTATTGAGGAAAGATGGGGTGAAGGGAAGAGTTATTTGTGAGAGCATCTCCAATGCTTTACTCAAAATTTTTATCAAACTTCACTTAAATTTGATAATAAAAAAACTAGATCTGATATTGTGCATTCCAACAGAGTGTTTGGGATTTTATCAAACCATCGGTTGATCGCTGGACGACTAGCCGATTGACCAATGAGTATAAATATTCCAAAAAATCTTGCAAGGAGGTGGTCTACCGGGGGGGAGATTCAGCCGTTTGTTCGGTACTCAAGAGCTAACGACTCTCTATAGTAATTTGGTGAAAGATTTTAACATCCTCAATTTAATGAAAATTTTGAAATATTTTCAATTTGATGAAACAAAAGATGAAGCGTCAGAGTATTAGTTTTGTACAATTTTTTATCAAATTTAAATTTGATGAAACGAAATATGAAGGATTGGAGATAGTCTGAGGAGAAGTAAATGAAGGAGAAAGAGATGAGAGAAAGTATCCCCTTGTTGTTTGATTAGAAAATACTTAATTAAGGAGAGATATTCTTAATTTAGATATTTTAATACATTACTATAGAAAACATTTTATTATTACTTCCCGTTTCTTCTCAATTTCAAAGGGAAAGTGGAGTGCTTAAAATGTTTTTTCTCTCTTTCCCTCATAACTCTCCATGCACTTTCCTTTCCTTCCCTTAAAAATATTCAAAAAAGATTTTAATTAATTTTATCCCTCTAAATCCTACACTTCCTCTCCTAAACCATCAAACCCAAAGGTAAGTGTGAAATTTGACGCAAGGCATAGCTTTGCTTAAAAAATAAGCAAGCCAAATAACAAACCATTGGAGACTAAGGCGGTGTTTGGTAATAATTTTTTTTGAATTTTTTATTCAACCACAAAAAAAAAAAACTTAACTATCTTTTCAAACATAAAATTTTTTTTCTCCAATAATATTCTACTATTAAAAAAACTTACATAAAAATTCACTTCTCACACACTTACTAAAAGTTGAATTCTATATTATTTTTATAACAATAGTTTACTACGGGCTCATTTAGGAACAGTTTTTTTAGTTTTTTTTTTTTTGATTTTTTAAAATAAAATATGATGTAAAAAGAAATATTATGTTTGAAAAAAATATTTTAATTTTTTACTAAAAGATGTAAAAATATAATGGTGTTTTAAGAAATTAATAAAAAGTTAATTTTTTGATTTTTTTAATCTATTTTATCCTTTTATGAATAAAAAATATAAGAGATAGTGTGACTCAAAATGGTTAAAAAAATAAAAGTTAATTTTTTTTTTTTTTTTTAACTTCTCAAAACACCCCATAATATAAATAAAGTAAAAATAAATAAATTGATATTTTTACCCTTCAAATATTTCTGTTCAATCTGTAGACACGTGACTTCACCTGACATGTAGCAGAAATTGTCGCAATAATGTTGGTATGAATATAGCTACCTTCTTGAATCAATTAAAAAAAAAAAAAAAAAAAAACAGAATATAATTACCTTCGCCGATTTATATGTTCTTTTCGTCTTAAAATATTAATTTTTTATTTTATTTTTTATTATTTTAAAATATTAATTATTTTTTAAAAATTAAAAAAAAAATATGAACTTACTATTTTGTCTTTCTTTTAATTTATTAATAACATAAAAAGTATAATTATAACAATTGCTATTTCTAAAAAATATACTATCAAAAATAATTGTAAAAATATTAAGGGTGTGTTTGGTTTATGTTTGTAGAGTAATTTTTGAGATAAAAAGTACAAAAACTTATTTGATTTGTTTTTTTTCAAAAATAGTTTTGAAAAATAGTTTTGAGGAGAGAGTTTTAAAAAAAGTGATTGATTTGAAGTGTATAAAAGAGAGAGTGATTTTGGAAAGTAAGTAATCAAACAAAATTTTGAGATTTTTTTTGAAAAAAATTGTTTGGTTTGATTACTCTTGAAAATTTGTTTGTAAAGAATTTTTCCTAAATTTTTTTCTTAAAAACAAACCAAACAAGGCTTAATATTTTTAAAATATAATAATTATAATATCTAAAAAAGTTAGGTTGCGTTTGGTAGAGTTTTGTAAATATGATTTGAGAGTATGAGTTGTATTTTCAGTTTGTGAGTTATGGAATTATGATTTGAGTATATAAAATTTGTTTGGTTATGCTTTTTGAATAGAGTGTTGAATTGAGTGTGAGATTAAGTTTTGAAAGTTTGATTTGACATGTGAAGTAATAAAATTTATTTGGTTATGAGTTTTGAAAAGAGTTTTCAAAATTTAATTCAAATTGTTATAACTCATAACAAATGTGACGCTCCAAATTTTTTTTTGGAGCATCAAGGGAAATTAAATAAACAAAATGACTTAATCAACTAAAAAGTTGACATCTTAATAGGGCATTCCAACTCTCGTACATAACCAAACGTTCAAATAATATTAAATGAAAACTTAAAATTATCCAAATACAACATTAATGAAATTATAAAGTCCTTAATATCTAATATATAGGATAATAAAGCTATTCAACTTTAGTCATGATTTCAATTCAGCCAAGACTCTATGTTAGCGTCAGCTCCATTTCAGCTTTAATTATTTCCTCGCCAAAACCTGGCATAAAACGCCAGGGCAACAAGAATATATGCCATGAGTTTTGCAACACAGTAAGAAAACATAACCAACCTACCATTCTTTTTAAGAGAAAGATAATGAGATTCTAAACATGAGATAACAATATAATGGTAAACATAAATTACAACCATTAGAATAACTTCAATAATTTTAATAAATTAGGTGACACTCGAAATCTCACCAAAGAGATGTAACTTACCAACCACTAAGCATGGCAACGGTTAATTTGAAACCCTCCATTGGTCAAATATTTAAGTGTTACCAACCGTAACTACCAGGGATGCCCACGTCCGGAGTTATATAACCAAGTAGTGGCATCCGTGGTCTGCCCCAAGGAAACGGTCTGCCAGGGGTATGTAACCTCCCTGTGTGCCACCTGCACATCCACCCTTATTCCAAAACCGAATACCGAAAAGGGTTCAAATAAGTCTCGTGCCATCTTAGAGTTTCGCAACACAATTTACGTGAGAATTCTCAAAACCAGGGCTTACCCTGAACAACCGGTATTGACCGTCAACCCTTAATTTCATACACTCCTTAAAACCAATACTCACCCTGAACAACTGGCATTAACCGTCAATTGTTAACTTTGTGTATGCTGTTAATCATTTCAGTTACTTTTGATATTAATCACCAATACTTCCAATTTTTTTTTTATCACAAATAATAGTTTACCAAGTCATTAAAATTCCCAACATAAAATATTACACATGTCACACAATAGTAAACAATGTACAAAAATTAAATAAACAATTTATTTAAATCATGGCATAAAATAATGATGTAGATACCAAAAAGAAGAAATAAATCATAATCAGACACGTGCATGGATTTTTAATCTACAAGATTAGATTAGCACCATATTAAATTTTAGTCCAAAGAAACAGTTGAAGATATTATTTTTGATTCCTCCTTAATCTGTCAAAATTTTCAGAATGTATATCTTGCAAATGAAATTATAAATAAATTACTTATACAACTCTAAAATTCATATAACTCTACAGAATACTCAATAAACACGTTATGGTCATTTTTCATAAAGAAGTTTCCAAAAATAAATTACAAATAATTCTTAAAATTTCCAAGAGTGTTTATGACACAGATTTATCACATTTTCTTAAATTAATTCCATACTTAAATTTATAAATCAATTCCATGATATAAAAATTTATTATGAAACTAGACTTTTCAAATTTCATTTTTTTCTTAGAAATTATCAGGTTTGGTTTAATATAAATTTTTTAATGAGTTTTCAAACACATAATAAAATCTGTCTATAGCTCCAGATTTGGTTTAAAATCTGTATAAATTTGTACAAAACTCAATAATTGTTGAAAAATTTTGTGGATGAACTAGACATCATTATCAACAACTTTGTAGAAGAAATCATTTTCAAATTTTGAGTATAAAATTGTCTAAAAATTCGTACAACTTTCTGACAGATTTAAAGGGCCAAATAACATCTATGATGCATGTATAAAACACTTATCAAATCCAACCAATTTTACATTATCAAGCTCAATTTATAATTTGTCTTCCTAATTTATATCACAATTTAATCTCAAGCTCATAAAATCTTGAAAATTTACCATGCATGCAATGATAAACTTCAAATATGTGAAGATTGAAGAAAATCAAACCCAAATATTAAATCACAATCTCAATTTCTTAATTATTAAACTTAACTCCAATCTTCAACATTCTTTTCCTTAATTCCCTCATATTACATGTATTTAAACTCAATTACCTCATAAATTTAGGTCTTGAAGAGATTGTCAAAAAAAAAAAAAAAAAGGGTTAGAATTTCTTACCTATTAATTTTCAAATTCCCCTTTCTTGAATTTCCTTCAACATTTCCACAAGTTCCAGAGGATTGAACTCTCTCTCAAACTCTTATTTTCCTTCAGCTTTCTTTTCTTCCTTTCTTTAAGGTGAATTGGTGAGTTATAAAAAGAAGTCTATACACTATCACCACAAAACACTCTCCAATGACATACACACACACACATTAGTTTCATGACACAACAACACACGTGCACAGCTCCAAGAGCTCCAGCACAACCTTCACATGCACACACACACCACCTAAGTTTCTTTGCACACCCACAAATATTATTAATCTTATATTCAATTTATGATTAGGATTTATTTAATTAAGTAACACTTAATCTTAATAAATTTCAATTAACACATCAGTAGATTAATTATAACAAATCATAGATCTCTCATAATTTAATTAATCTAATTGATTTCCATTAGAGCCTAATTAATTATATTTAATTTTATTAATCCGAATCAGATTTTTAATCAGGCTTCCAAAAGGCTCCAATTATTAAATCGAACTTACTTCCAACCTCAATTTTGGTTTCTTAAATCATTTAGGTCTTCAATTTCTGATCAGACTCCAAGTTTCCGTCAATAAATCACATATCCAAATTGGTCACATCATAACTAAATTTAATTTATAATAACCACAATCCTCAATCCTCATGACTTAATCAACTCCAATTAGGACCTAATTAATCAAACCTTAGTTTTATTAAACTAAATCGAATATTTAATTACACTTTCATAGGGTCTAATACTTAAAATTTAACTGATTTAACTTATCAATTCCACCTCCTTAGGCTATCTGGGCGTTAACTTTCTAATTCTAAAATAAATCCTTAATAAAATAATTTATAAATAACAAATATTAAACACCCACAAAATTATTATTGTTATTATTTATTTTCTTCTAAGAATAATAAAATGTGGGTTTTCGCAACAAAACACACTACTTTCACACTATTAAAAATTCTGATCAACACTCATAACCAAACTTTTTTTAAAATTCAATTAAAAAAATTTATTATGAACAAAAAATAATATTAATCAAGTTTTTAATTGAAAATACTACAAAGAAATATTTTTTTTCAAAATAAATATTCAAAAAATTTAAATCATAAATAATGAAATAATTTAAATAATCTAAAAAATTTAATAAGTAAAAAATTAAAATAAATATTCAAAAAATTTAAATTGTAAAAATTTAAATAATTTAAAATGTTAATATTTTAAATTTAAAAACAACTCTGCATTCAAATCGTAACCAAACACATAAAACAAAACTCAATTAAGAAATTATTTTTAAAACTCATAACCAAACGCATAACTCGAAACTTCATACTACTTTCATAATTCTACACTCAAATTGTAACCAAATACATAATAAAAAAATTAAAATATTTAAAAATATTTTTATAAAATAGAGTTTGAATTTATTTTTATAAAATATTTTAAAATTTAAAAAATTAAAATCGTAATATTTTCAAATTAAAATATTTAAAAAATTAAAAAAATTAAAAAAATCGTAACATATTTAAATATTAAAATATTTAAAATCTTAAAAAAATTAAAATATATTTAAATTATTTCAATATTTTAAATATTTTAAAAATTAAAATATTGATTTGAATTGAGTTTTGAATTATGTATTTGGTTATGAGTTTTGAAAAGTAATGATTATATTTTGAATTGAGTTTTGAGAAACAAATATAAAATTATGATTTGAAAACTCAAAATAAATAACACACTAAAATCAATAGATAAAATTATAATTTGAGAGACTTACTAAACGAACCTTAGATTCTTTAAAGAGACATTGTCGTGGAAAGGAGGGGATATGTAAAAATATTTAAAAAAAACAATGTACAAATTGGTGATAGCAGTCCACCAATTAAAAAAAAAAAAAAAAAAAAAAAAAACAAAACAAAACAGACATGTGATTGACATGAAGGACAGGTTCGGACAAGTTTTGACACGAAGGAGGGGTTCGGCAGAAATTAAAAAATATATATATATATTAATATGAATTTACTATTAATTATTTCTATTGTCTCAAAATATTAGTTATTTTTTTTTAAATTAAAAATTAAAATAATATTTAAATTTATTATTTTATTTTTTTAATTTATTAATAACACAAAAAGTATAATTATAACAATTGATATTTTTAAAAAATATATTATCAAAAATTATTTAAAATATAATAATTATAATATATAAAAAAGTTAGTTTATTTAAAGAAAAATGAGTGGTAGCTCGAAATCACTGTGGCCCGTTTTGGGCTGTCTTTTTTTTTTTTTCTCTTTTTCTTCTTTATTTCTTTCCTTTTCATTCTTTCCCCTTCATTCTTTCGAACACAGAGACAGATAGAGAAGAGGTGAGGAGGGAGAGAGAGAGAGAGAGAGAGAGAGAGAGAGAGAAGAGAAGAGGAAGATAGAAGAGAAGAAAGATTGGTGATGGCGCGGTGATGGCAGTCGGTGATCTGAAGCTGTTGAAGATGATGATGATGTTGAAGATGATGATGATGGTCGGTGATTTGAAGCTGTTGAAGATGATGATGATGGTCGGTGATTTGAAGCTGTTGAAGATGATGAAGATGGTGATGGCGGTGCAAAAAATTTTGTTCCGTATATTTATTTATTTTTTACTTGTTCTGGATCTAAAAAAAATAAATAAAAAAAAAGTTGTTGATGATGATGAATCCAAAAAAAAATTGTTCTGTTCTGTATATTTTTTTTGTTGAACCAACAAGAAGAAAAATTTTAATTTATTTGCAGAACCCAATTTTTGTTGTTGATCTGCAGAACTAGATTATTATTATTATTATTTTTTTTTTTGATCTGGATGTTGATAAACACAACTCTAGGCGGAGGAGCTGAACCGGACATCCACGTCTAGAGATGTTGATTTGGATGTTGATCTTCGGATGTGGATGTGGATGTGGATGTGGATGTTGATCTTCAGATCAAAGACCAAATTGTTCATCTTCTTCTTCTCTTTTATTTATTTCTTCATTGATGTTGATCTGGATGTTCATCTTCTTCTCTAGACCAAATTATGCAGATCAACATCTAGAAATAATTTATTTCGTCTTCAGAAAAAAAAAAAAAAAAAGTCGGGTATGTTTGGTTTGAATTTCTAGAGTGATTTTGGGAAAAAAAATTTAGAAAATTTGTTTGGTTTGTAAATTTTTCAAAATAATTTTCAAAATCACTTTCTCTCTCTTACCTATCAATCAATCACTTTTTCTCTCACACACATCTACTCAATTATAACAAAACATCAAATCATTATAAACTCCCAAACTCCAAAACTACTTTCAAAATACACAACCAAACAAACCAAAAAAATTTCTAAACTCTCTTTCTAAAATAATTTTCAAAAACTACTCTCTTAAAAACAAACCAAACAAGTCCGTCATTTTAGTGTCGAGCCAATCGAAATTGTTATTTAAAAGAGACATTATTGTGAAAGGGGTGGGTCTGTACAAATATTTTTAAAAAAACAATGTACAAATTGGTGATAGCAGTCCGCCAATTAATTTAAAAAAAAAAAAAAACAGCCATGTGATTGACATAAAGGACGGGTTCGGACCGGTTCGGACAGGTTTTGATACGAGGGAGGCAATAATAATTTAAACCTCTAAAAAATATATTATTAATATCACTAATATATTAGGAATGATAAAAAAATAAAATAAAATAAAAACAAGGCATAGAAAGTGGACAGGGTTCACTGTCACATCATTAGTGCTCCCTCTGGTGATCCTTTTTTAGTGCTCCTAAGTATTTTTCATGAGGGAGGGGTTCGGCTAGAAATTAAAAAAATAATAATAATAAAATAAAATAAAAAGAAGGAATAAAAAGGTCATTTGACCTCTGCTGAGCCACACATCGAGTGATTGCAACATAGGCTTAGTTGCGTAGGATAAAATTACAAGCTTTTTAATTATTTTGATTTTTTTTTTTTTACTTTTAAAATAAAACACTCGCATGTCAAAGATGTTTAAATAACAAGTTGTGGGAAAAATTTTAATTTAGAACATCTCCAATGATGGTTATTATAATATCATTATTATTATTATAATTTGGTAATAAATAATATTATTTTGTTAAATTATAGCAATGATGTTTCAATAGTTACTTGTTATTTTGACAATTCTTAACTAACTTTCCTTCTAAGTTTGTAAGTGTTATTTCGATATAATTTTTTTTTTTGTAATTTTTTTTTATTTATTTTTTGTCTTTTATGACCTTTTTTTAACTATTTGTAAAAAAATTATATACTTATATTATTCCCGACTAGGCAAATATAAAAAATGAAAAAAAATTAGAAAAAATAAATAAATATAATTCACCCCACCAAAAAATTTAAATATAATTTGAGGCAAACAAAGCACAATGGTTCTTTTCAATTCCAACATAGATCCCCACCGTCCACCTGCCCTCAACCAACGGTTGAGATTATATCTCTAGAATCATCTTTTCAATTCCAAGACATACAACGGTTGTCTTCACTAGTTCTTTCTCTCACTCTGACTCTTACTCTCCTCTTTCCTCACGTTCTTCCATAGACGAAGCTTCTCTCTATTTCTCTGTCTCTCTCTTCACTCTCTCTCTCTCTCTCTCTCTCTCACTCTCACTCTTCTCTTCCCTTTTTCCTCCTCCCTCATGGAACCGTCTATGTCTCTCTATGTTTGAGCTCAATAGTAATCAACATATCTCTTTCTCTCTGTCCTTAAACATCTCCGGCATATCTCTCTCTCTCTCTCTCTCTCCCCGATCTGTCTTTCTCTGTTTGTCCTGAAATCGATCACCAATCTATGATCTCTAGAACCAGTCCAGTCGGCTGAAGAAGATGCTCAATTCCAATCAAGTCCTCAAATCCATTCTAGGTATTTATCGGTTAAATTCGTTTATGAAATTTATATCAATTTGTAAAATTGATTCTTAAATTTGCTCTGTATGATTCTGAAATTGATTCCCAAATTAAAATTGTGTGATTCTGAAATTTATTCTGAAATCTGTTCATATTTTTTCTAAAATCTTGAAATTTATTCTGAAATTGATTATGAAATTATGAAATTTATTGTGAAATTGTGAAATTTGTGAATTTGGTTGTATATTTCAAATTTTGGTTTGATTCTGGGAATTGAAAATTGATTCTAAAAATTACTTGGTTTTCTATTGTTTCAATTCTATTTTTTCAACTAAATTTGGAGCCACAAATCTATTCATAATTGCTAATGTGGCATGTTTGGTAGTTGTTATTCTACTTGTCAAATTTGAGAATAGAAATGGTATATGTTATCTTTGACAAATAAAATAACAGGACATTAAAGACCCACTTTATATCACTATTGCTAAATTATAATTTTGACAAGTATTTTGATAACTCTATTGAAAATATTCTATGTCAAAGATGTTTAAATAAAAAGCTAGTGGGAAAGTTCTAACTTACTAAGACCATCTCCAACGGTTCATCAAACCCAGCATCAAATTTAAAATTTGGTGAAAAAGTTACTGTTTGGTGCTCCAACGGTTGCACCAAATCGATATCAAAATGAGATTTCACCAAACAATTCATTAAACTGAGCACAGAATACTGATTTCATCAAAACACTGTTTGTGACCGTTGGGGGAGACCAACCGGTCGTCCAAGAAAAGGTTCAAACAGTTCCAAGAAAGGTTCAAACAGTAAAAAAACAAAAAAAAAACAAAATTTTTTTTTTTTTGCCTTACCAGTCGACCAGTCGGTCGACCATTAAAAGGTTCAAAAAGTTCAAAAATTTTTTTTTTTTTTGCCTTAACCGGTCGACCAACCGGTTGTCCTGGCACAAAAATTTGATGAAAGTTCACCGTTGGAGCGAATGATATCAGATTTGGTGAAATAGATCATTTTTAACTCTGATTTGATGAAAAAAGAAATGCACCGTTGGAGATGCTCTAAAGTACATGCTATTTCTTTTGATTAGAATCTACTTTTTGGAACTTTGTTTGATTTGACTTTTCATAAAATGTTTTTACTTTTATACGCACCTAGTTTTGTTTGAGTTTTTATTCGTTTTTAATAAAAAAAGATTTATATTTTAGGTTTTTTTTTACATATTTTATTTTTAGAGAAATGAAGATTACGAGCATTCAAAAAATTTTTAAAAATAAATGACTAAAACACAAAGAAAAAAATATTACTAAAGACAAATGAAAACTCCTTAAAAACAAATTAAAAAAAATCAAACCAAATAGAATCTAGGATCTCACCTTGTTTGGTTTATTTCACTTTTTTAACAATTGAGTTTTTTGTTTTTTATTTTATTTTTAGTGAATTTTTTTGATATTGTAAGATTTTTTTTTTATTGTTTAGATGTACCTAATTTAAATACACTTATAAGATAAAATAGAGGGACTTACGTGTAAGTCTTAATATGTAGATTTATTGTTCAGTAAATTCTATGATAGGAAGTTGGTAAAAAGCTAACTTTTGACTTTTTATCAAACTTTTTGACTTTTTTGGAAGGTGATTTGGAATGTTGGTAAAAAATTAACTTTTTACTTTTTGATTTAATATTTTTTTAAAGTGTCAAATCACTTTAAAATGACCAAAATATCCCACCCTACTTAAAAAATTTACTTTTTGATCCATGTGACTCATTTATCTACTTGTTGGAATAGGAAGGGTAATTATGTTAATTCACACTTCACGTTTTGCAAACTTTCCAAATGTGTTCCAGCTTTTTTTTTAGCTTATTTGGGCGCATTTTTGGCTGCAAAACGCTACTTTTTTGGCTGTTGCCAAAAGACAATAGCATTTTTCATCAAACACTATTAAAAAATCTCACTAATTTTGTTATAAAAGAATCACTAATTATAAATTTTAGCAACAATTTAAAAAAAATGTTACAAAAAGTCATTAATTTTCAACTTTCAGTAATAATTTGAAAAATTCGTGATATAAAAATGTCAATAATTAAAAATTTTAGCAACAATTAATAACAATAATCATAAAAAAAGTCATTAATTATCAATTTTTAACGACACATGTAATAAAGCGTCACAAAAAATTATTTTTAGCGAAAATTTTATTAGGACTAACTTTCAATAGACCTAATGGTAATAAAGTCTAACAATTAGGATCTATTGATAATTTATCCAATAAAATAAAATACTTAAAAATATTTTTTAAATACATCTACTTTAGGTACATCTAAAAAATTAAAAATTAAAAAAAAAAAATACAAAAAATGAACAATTTAATTTTTAAAAAATTCATTGTAAACCGAACAAAAACATCGACCATAATTAATGGAACCTATTAACTAGGCAGCGGCGCCGAACCACCGAATACCTTTTTTTTATAATGGGTATGACAATATTTTCCATTCTCCCCTACCTATTTTCCTCAAAATATTTGAATTTGATTTTTGTGCACGAAAAAAGATTAAGAATGAGAGCTTTAATATTGTATAGACCACAATGATGTAATATATGTGTGTTTTTTTTTTTTTCATTATCAAGTCATTAGAGCTGTGTATAAAATTCCTAAATTAGAGGGAGGTACGAACTCATCCTCCAATATCTCCACATCCCTTTTGTTTTTTTGCATTCTAATTTGCAGCCTCAGGCTCAGGACCAAAGCAACCCCAACTTTTTTTTGATATTATATGCCCAAACACAACGACTTACACATCCAACAGCACATACCAATCCAACCTCAACACCTTCTTCTCTTCCCTCTCATCCAATTCCACCACCTCCACCAATGGCTTCTCCAACTCCACTGCCGGCCTCAGCCCCCCCGACATCTTCCTCTGCCGCGGCAATGTTTCCACTGACGTTTGTCAGGACTATGTATCCACTGCTACTAAACAAGTACTAAAAAAGTGTCCCAAGTCGAAAGATGTCACAATTTGGTATGACACCGGACTTGAATGTTATGGAATGTAATAAATGTCTTCGAGAAGGCATCTCAAATTTTCCGAGTTGCTGTGATGGAAACCAAGGTGGGAGAATTTTGTTTCCGAGTTATAATGTTCGGTATGAGTTGTACAGGTTTTACAACGCCACCGGCACTGCACCGGCACCTCCTCCACCAGTCCTTCCCCCTCTTCCTCGTCCTGCAAGCATAGACTCTGTTTGGATAGTTGGATTTTGAAATTGAATTTTCTTGTTGATGCAGGAAAGGGAGGAATCTCATCGGAAGTACTTGTCGCCATCATTGTTTCAATTGGGGCCTTTGTATTGCTTATCATTCATTATAGGATTCTGTTTCATATTTAGGAGAGGGAAGAAGAAACATGATGCTGTTGAATCAGATATTGGTAAGACTAAAAAAATAAAAATAAAAACTTGTTTATTATCTTCTCCTGTTTTCAAATTCATTACATTTAGTTTTTGTTGTGTCCAGTTGGGAATGAAATTACATCAGTACAATCCTTGCAATTTGATTTGGCTACAATTCAAGTTGCCATTAACTTCTCTGACAATAACAAAATTGTCAAGGTGGAATGAAATTACATCAGTACATCCCTTTTGTCTGTTTGCATTCTAATTTGCTTCCTTATCCTGAGAAGCAAACCCAACTTTCCTATATTCTTATTGCCCAAATACAACCACTTACATTCCTAACAGCACACAACAATCCAACCTCAACACCCTCTTCTTAACTCTTTCCTCCAATTCCACCACCACCATCAATGGCTTCTCCAACTCCATAGTCTACAGCCTCTTCCTCTGCCATTGCGATGTTTCCACCGCGGTCTGTCAAGACTGTGTAACCACTGCCACTACAAAAGTAGTCCAATGTTGTTCCAAGACGAAGCTTGCCATGATTTGGTACGTTGAATGTTGCCATTCTCATATATTTTTAAAGTATACATTTTGAAATAATTTAAACATCAAAGATTAAAATGACACAAAGCTCAGGATTTAAAGACCAAAAATGCAATTAATCCATGAGATTATTAACTACATTTCTTAATAAGTGGAGACACACATTTCTCTGGCGTGTTCTTTTGTTATGCTCAGTAGTGCTTTTGCTGTTGGACTGCCTTGCTGTGCTTTTGGTGTAGAGGTGTGTTCTCTGTGGTTTCATTTTTGAAAAGGTTGCAGTCACTTAAGGGGCCCATGCTAAGTATTTCACTTAATGTGTTCTCTGTTGTATGCAGCTGTATGCTGCTGTTCTGAGGTGTTTGGTGCAGGGGAAGAGGGTGTATACTAGGTATTGGAGTTTTGTTGGTGTGTGCAGATACTATGAGGTTGCCCCTGCTCAATGTTTTTGGAATGAGTATATGTTCAATGGGCTGCATCCTACCTGTGAAGATCTCTGTGAGCTCATTATAGTTAGAGTGGCCCCTTGGATGAAAAATCACTTATTTAGGTAAGGTTCACAGTGAACGAGTCTGTTGCTGAACCTGGTTGGATGGAATTGCTGCTGTTTTGTCTCAGATCCTGTTTGTCTTGGACTGCTATGCTCAGGTTCTATTTTGTTGGACTGTTTTGCTCAGCTGAGGACTGCTATGCTAATGCTTGGGCAGCCATACTGCTATGCTTGGACTGCTCAGCAGTGGGCTGATATGCTGATATGCTTTGGTTGGTTGCTCACCAACTTGGGTTGCTAGCAAATGATAGGATAAGTTTTTTGGTGTTAACATAGTTATGATGATTTAGCCTATCGTGATATTTTTGCACTTCTCTCTCTATATTGATGTAAATTTTCTTGTACTTTATACTTTGCTATTTCATCAATATAATTGCTATTTCATCAATATATATATATATAAAGAAAAAAAAATTGGAGACACACTAAAATGAAACCTTATTCGTGATACTAAAGCATGACACAATCCGGGGAGACAATCAAAGTCATTGAAAAGTTGGTTTCTTTGATAAAATTTTTAATTTTTAAACTTTTTAAATGAATTAAGATTTTTTTAACAAAATAGAATCGTTTAACCAATAAATTAATTTCATGATCAAATTTAGCATTAATTAAAAAAAAATTATTATTCATTATAGAGCAATGCCCTACACCCACCACTGATTGTGAGGTCTCTTAAAATAGATTAATTATTGGTATTAAGAATTATTGATCTGTTAACAGAAGATTATAGCTAGGTTGAGTAATCATGATTTCATCCTTACGACAAGTATAATTTAATTATTATATTACTTAGAACCTTCCTTATAATATATGCATCTTATTCTCAAGATATAAATAAAGATCAAAACAAAGTCTCACCACAAAATAATGACAACTATCCCCAACAAGGGAATCAACCAGCAAATCTTTGATAATTATACACATATTATTTAGAATATAAATAATAAAATATTTTTTTAATATTTTAAAATTTTACATTAATTGATGATGAATAATTTATCATGATTTAAAACAAATAAAGGATTTTATATTGAGCACTTACCTGATAATTATAATAAATATGTGTACATGTTTAATTATCACATCTTAATCCTCAAATTTTATTTCTGCATTAGCTTTGTGCTAATTATAAGTCTTATTAATGATAGCTCTAAATGTTGTCAATACAAATTAAAATATTTAAAATTTCAATACATATTTTACATATCTCATAATAATTTTTTTTTTTTATATTTTACATATTTTAATACATTATATATATATATTTCAATATTTTAAAATATTTGTTACTCTTTGTGATTGTGTTTATTTCTCATTGTGGAAATTTGTTGGACGGGTTTGAACTTAACAAGTCTTGTTAACTTTCTAACTATTATGATTTAATACTACTAAAAAAAACACTTTTTGCGACCGCTATAAACCGTCGCAAATAATAAAAAACAGTCGCAAAAGACTTTTTGCGACGGCCCATGCGACGGCAAATGGGGGTGGCAAATATGGGGGTGGCAAATACTTTTTGCGACGGCAAAGCAACGGTCGCAAATTATTTGCGACCACCTAAACTACATATGGCGACCCCTATTTTGCCGTCGCAAAAAACAAAGAAAAATACTAACATGATCTTTGGCGACCATCTTGTTACCGTCGCAAAAAATTAAAAATAAAAATAAAAATAAATAAATAAATAAATAAAAGTGTAGCGTTAAGCACTCTAGGAATAACAATGACAAGAATTCAGACAGTATAGCATTTTATAGTTTTATTGAACATTCTATTTGAGTATCAAAATTTGAGCCACATGTAAAAGAATTCAGATAGTATAGCTCCTTCATTTACACGCATTTGTTCTCCATTCCATAGTAAAAAAGAAATACTTAAATCTTGATATGTCTCTCATACTAGAAAAGGCATCCAAGAGTTTTTCAATCTTGAGCCAATTGATAGAAAGGGACCACCGACATATTATTAGTAGAAGACATAAGAAACTAATTGATGCACCTTCACTTTCTCATCTCGAATATGCTCAGGTGTAAGAGAAATAGGCTTCTCCATAGCAATGAGGCAAAGAATCTGCAGTTGGCAAGAATATATGTCTGTTACATCTTAAAGAAAAATGATAAACAAATTGGAGGGACTGTTGTGAATAAATTTATATATCTATTATTTTAATATTATCTACTCTAACTTGATTTCAAGTATTCATCCACAAATACATGCGAATTTTTCACAAAAACTAGCTCCAAATCATACTGCATAACTCACTAGGACAGTCTAGCACTTCAGTTGTTGCCAATCCAAAGTATATAGGCTTTTTCACACCACCATTTTCGTGTTTAAAAGAAGAGATGACCACTTTTAAGTAGACAGAAGGGATAGACTAACATGTATTAATGCACCAAGTAAATTTATACCTCTTCTGCCAATGATTTGAAGACATGAAAAGGAACAATCCACTCCGGACAATCAACAGCATCCTGCAGCAAAAGGTTTGGTGTTTCAACATATTTGTGGTAGATCTAAACATAAAATGCAGACTTAATATAGCAATAGAACTGTATTTGGTTGATGTCGGTTAATAGTGACAGCCTCCATGCTGCAGTCATGGGCCACTATTTTAATATGGGCCACCCTATCTATAGAGCACATTCACAATAAAAACTTCCAATTTTTAGCTTTATCATTTGAGGTTTGACTACATTTATAATACTCTGTTTAGATAATAAGATAAGAAAATAATGAAATCAAGAAATTAAATTTTGTTTTTCAGTTTTCTTGCATTTTTTCTTAGTAGATCACTCTGTAATATCAAAATCTGTCAAAATTGAAGTGTTGAATATTTATCAAATGACATTATTCTTTTAATATTTAATATCTTGAATTTGAGTGTAGATTCGAAGAAAAAAGAAAAAAAAATATTTGAAGAATGAACTTATTCACATAGATTTTCACATATTGTTAAAGAAGTGATAGGGTTCAAAACCAAAAAAAAAAAAAAAGAAGAACCGTTAATGAGTTAGTAGGTAGTGGTTAGTAGTTAAACAATGGTGGATGGCTTTGGATTATCCTAATGAAATATTCTATAGTAGTAATAGATTTAGGCTTAAAACAAAATAGACTATTTAAGTTAAATAGAATAAAATATTATATCTAATCTATAATTATTAAAACCACATCCGAAGGCTTAAGGGGATGAAGGCTAAATGCAATTGTACTGGATCTGACTAATATTGGGTTTATTTAGTAAAAGCAAAATTCATTATTGGGTCTGGAATTGCATATATATGTAAACAGACAGTCACCTAAATTGCTTTCATAATTGGATTTTAATGTGCAATTTGGTGTTTCATAAATCAAAATGGGTTGGCCCAGGCGGTATTGGGATGGAGAATAAATAGGTTTTTTAACGGACAAACAAAAAAATACATCAGCAATGGGTCGAGTAGCCATTTGGAAGATAACACACAACCACGTCACAAACATGTCACACAGACACACAGACACACACACACACACATATATATATATATCAATTTTAATGATATCATACACGTGCCACACAGACACATAAATCAGAGAAAGGAATGGTTACCTCAAGGTGGAACTTGTACTTTATACCAAAGGGGCTTCAAGATTTAAATTTCTGAACCCAAAAACAGAAATAATCCCTAATTGTCAGATAGTGTCTCCAATGGTAAAATGAAAACGATAATGACTAATACCCCAAAGATCTACATGTATGAGGCAAAAAAAAATTACCTTCTCAGAAAATTCTTCATCAAAACGTATCCAGTAAACACTATTACAAAAAACCAGTCCTTCGGCTGCATACTCACAGAGAAAATCACATCAACCAGAAATTGAAAAAACTGGTGTAACTTGCCAACAGTTTCAACACTTGTATTCTAAAAATCAAGTAAAGATCTTTTGGTTCACACATGCATATTATCTTGTTCAGAAAACAAAAAGTTCATAACGATTAGAAATAAAAAATCATGTTACTGTAATATGTTTTTCAATTGCATTCATTCAAAATGTTCAAGGAACTATGCGAATGTCCAACTTAGGTGAAGCTAGCTACATGAATCTTTTTTCGTCAATCTAATCTGTCAAGGGCTATATGCTTAATTGAATTAAATAAATTCATATCTTTTTTAACACCTGATTTTGTATTCATGAACAAGTAATAAATACATGCATGCCTGCATACAAAGCTACAGACATACATAAAATTGCATTTTTATCAATATATGCATATGTTGGAGAATAAAGAAACAAATATCACCTCCTTTGCATCACTCTTGATGGCCTAGTGTTCCAACTGCAAGCACAACAGCTAGGCATAGAATGCCAGCCAGATCAGTGGATTATTGTACTGAGATACCATGATATTCTCATTTAAATTCAAATTCTATACACGAAATTCTGGCAGATCCTGCATCTGATTCAACTTTCTAATTCTACACACAACATGCAACCCAAGCCGCTTGGGTGTCCCCAAAGACAAGCTCCAATTCTTTGGTCTAAAAGTGAATTAAAGCAAAGAATATTTTTAAATTATGGATGGGATCCTGGTAGCCTGTGAGAAGATATAAAACTAATTGACCTTCAGCATCAATTAATTTAGGGTTAAGTTTATATGGAACTCTTATTTATGAAAATTTAAGCAATATAAGCATTTTATAATGAAAAGTAAAACTATGTTCTTCAAGTGTCACTGATGCACAAGAAGAAATTGGGCTGGGACATACCTCTCCTCTAGAGTAAGTGTTGTCCGTGATGAAACAAAATTCCTCCACCCGAGGTGCACAAATCTCTTCATACTTCCTTTAAGTCATAAAGAGGAAAACCACATTGAAGATCAGATCACATTAAAAAAAAAAAAAAAAAAAAATGAAAATAAACATTAAAAATAAAATACCCAAGATTAGTGTCAAATTGATTTTCCAACAATATGACCACTAATGGCATAGGAATCTATGTTGCTTATCAACTATACATAAGAGCAAAACACAATTATCCACATCTCTAACACTCTACCTTCGTAAATGGGTCCCAGGAAAGTTATGCTAAAACAAAGTAAACATTGCTCTCCATAAGTAACAGATTCACTGTTTTCCATGTGATCAATAGCCTTATATGCAATATTGTCTATAATTCATGCATCCTATTTAACATTGTAGTCCAAAACGTCTGAAAGAAACATGATCAGAATTTCACTGAAGCAAACTTACGAGGCGATGAACATGCAAGTGATGCCAAGCAATTGTAGTCTTTGCCTTTCAATGTAGTTTTGAGAGAGAAACAAGTCAATAAGATGCACAGTGAGATAAATTGTGTCTGGCACCAACTTATATTCCTCAGATACTTGAAACCAGAGTTTAAAACAATCACTATTTTTCCCTTTCAAATTGCACCATTTATTTATAAAAATCATAAGACAACTTTAAGGAACATAAACAATGCACTGACATCTAAAAACTTGATAACTAGAAAGCAAGAAAATGAAAAGAGAGTTCAACCTCTTAAGAGAAATTCCAGATATTCACTCATTTGTAGCCTCGTGCCATGTAAAAGAGGAGATTTGTAAATCCCAAGCAAGTAAAAATGATGGTTCCAAAGTGATAAGTGAGATTATTCTGCAATGGGAACCAATTGAATTAAGTTGTCAGAACAATTATTTTCAAGAATAAGAGGCCCAATCCATTGGAGGTTAGGTTCAAACTTGTAAGATGATCACAGGTATTTCACACGAAAATAAAATAAAATAAAATATTTTAAAAAATCCTCAATTAAACCTAGTATTTGATTTCTGCGTATCCATCTCCCAAAATTGATCATGCAGTTAACTTGGAAAGCTCTTCAGAAGTTTTTAACTAGCTTTAGTAAATTGAGTAAAAATGTTTGTTAAATTCTACACTTATAAAAACGAATTTAAAAGGCAACCTAAAGTGATGAAACTAAAGGCAAAATAACAGAACACAGAATCAAATCCTGCTAGTTGGAATACAGCGGTCGAGAGAGTGGGGGAAGAGACAACTGACCTGTTTACGGAAAATAGGAGAGTCGTCGAGCTTTGTGAAATGCATGTTTGAAACAACAATTGATCCTTGTTTGTGCAGTGTATCTTAGTAAACATCACATCTATGATTGATCTTCTTCAGAGATTGAACCTATTCCAGTGTAGCTAATCACATCTATGATTGATCTTCTTCAGAGATTTAATGACTGAAACATTAATGTAACATGCAACTTCCTTAATATGAAAGAGGTAATCACAGAAATCCAACACAATAATGCCTAAAACATTAAAATTTCACAACATTTGCAGCTCAAAAGCATACTTGAGTCCACAATTAGGTAATTTGTCTTTCTTCGGAAATCCACATTGCCTACTCCAGCCAGTAAAAATCCAGTTATTGTGTCCTACATCAGATAAATTTAACTCCAATCAGCTCCAGCAATATTGAGCATCACATTAGCAGTCATCTTAAAGACCTTCATAAATATACATGTCAGGGACAAGCAAAAACATATCTGATGCTGTTTTAACAACCTACCAAGCCACATGATCAGTACTGTTATCTGCAGCTGCATTATCCATGTGGGAACTCAACGTAAGAGAAGATAGAATAAATCCACTACACATTTATCGAATGTGAACTCACATAAGATGGGAAAAAAATAAGCCACATGATCAAGTTTTAAAGCCAAAGAAAATCAAGATTTAATAATCTAAAAAAATAAAAATAAAAAATAAAATGAATCTTCAAATCAAAAAGATGTTTCGAAATCAGAATCTGCACCGCATTGATAACAATAAATTGAATTGGAAAAAATTCATGTTGTTACCGTTGATGTTGATCTTCGAAATCGAACAAAGCTTTGAGTCAAAGAGAATTTGGGAGCTGAAAGAAAGACACAGGGATTACAGAGACAAAGAGTTGGATTCATACATAGAAATTAGGCTTACCGATTATGAATCGATCCAAATCTTCATCAACAGCAGATCGAAATCTTCAAATCTTCATCAACAATCGATGAAAATCTTCATATCTACGTCAAAGTGGGAGTCAAGTGAGAGAAAGTGGAAAGTCGAGTGAGAGAGAGGAGAATTTGTGAGATTACCAGTATGATTTGTGAGGTTTTGAGAGAGAGAGTTGGGAAATAAGAGTGAAAGGGATAGAGCAAGTTTTACACGATTTGGGGGATTTTTTTTTTTTTTTTTTTGGGTCAGTTAAGAACACGATTGGGGGTTATGCAAAATGGGATTGTTGAGGAAAAAAGTAATTTTTTGCGACGGTTAATGAATCAGTCGCAAAAAAATAGACGCAAAAACTTATATTTCTAGTAGTGATAGTTTGTTGGGCGGCCTTACACTTAGTAGACTTAGTTTGTTTAATAATATAATACCTTCATAAATATAATTATTCTTCTATTAATTAATAAATAAATTTTTAAAAAAAATAACAATAACATCAGTTCTTAAGACTTTTTTTTAATATTTCTCATTAAATATTATCATGATTCTCATGAATCTTACCCGAATACAACTTTACAATTTAAAATTTAGACCAGAGTTCTATAGTCCAATGAGCCAATGATAAGTGCTTATGTCAGTGCAAGAAAAATTCCGAACTCTCACATCACCAATCCACAATCCCACTTGTGTCCCCATCAAAAGTCTTCGATTCTCACCTTATTTTACGATACAAACAAACCTGATTCCCACTATGTTATCAAAAGTCTTCACCTGCCAAAATAAATGTGATCTTTTAATATAACTTTTTTCCTAATTGCATAGATAATTTTCTTAATACGAGTATTGTTATTCAAATTTAAAAATTAGACTATTTTTTAAATTTAATGATCAATTAATCAATTATTTTCATGTGTTATTTATGTCTCTTATATATTTTTTAATTATCAATTAATCATCTTACTTACACATCATTGAGTTTGGAAAGTAAATTTAAAAAACTAAATTTATATATCATTTTTCTTTTTAATATTGTTTAAGATTCAAGGTTGAGAGAGTCCAATTTTCTTCGTTTGGAACTATAATATTACTAACACATCACCTGTGCTATGCATAAGATAAAATAATAAATTATTTATTAAAAATACAATAATTATATTTAATTTTTTTTATATTTTGTCTCTCATAAATAAAATTTTATATATAAATTTAAGTGTTTTGTTTCAAATGTTTCTTTACTATAATATGTAGTATAGATAGATTAAAATTGAGAATTTTTGGTGAAAAGCCCCTCCCATTGAGCCTTTTTTGTATGAAGACCACATAATGAAATACTAATTCCAAAAGTCCCTCAAATAAAAAAATATGATGAAAAGACTGAAATACCATTCCATATAAATGGGCAACTATCAAACGATGGATTCGTTTGTCTCCCTCACTTTGTTTCATTGCTTGAACTCATTGCTCTGAAAACAAATAACATAAGTATATAATAACAGAGTAAAATTTTACTATCATTGTGTCAAAAAAAAAAAAAAAAAAAAAGACACAACACATAACACCATAGTAAAATTTTACTTTCATTTTATCAAACAAAAACAGAGCACATACCAGAGTAAAATTTTACTCTCATTTTATCAAACAAAATTAGAGCACATACCAGAGTAAAATTTTACTCTCATTTTATCAAACAAAATCAGAGCACATATTAGAGTAAAATTTTACTCTCATTCTGTCAAACAAAAACAAAGGACATACCAGAGAAAAAATAAGAGAAATAGAGAGATAGAGAGAGCACATATATTTCCTTAGATCTAGTTCAAACCAGAGTAAAATTTTACTGTCCGAAAAACAGAGCATGATGAGGAGACAAAAAGAAAAAAAAGGAGAGAATATAGATCTGAGATGATATATCTCAAATCTGAGGTCGTCAATCTCAGATCTGAGGTCTTAGACGCTAAGAATGGTGATAGTGGTTGTTCGTGGTACAGTGGCATCGAATGGTGCTGGTGGTTGAGATGGTGGTGGTGAAACGGTGGTGGTGGTGGTGGTGGTGGCGATGGCAGTGACGAACGGTGCCGGTGGTTGAGGCGGTGTTAGTGGAGACGGTGGAGGTAATAAAAATAATGGTAGTCGTGGTAGTGGAGATGGTGATGGTGGTGGTGGTGTAGACAGTGGTGGTGGTGGTGATGGTGGAGAGAGCTTTTGGAAAGAGATAGAGAAAGAAAGAGCTGAGAGAGAGATGACATACTGATAGAGAGAAAGAGGAGAAAGATAGAGAGTGTGTGTGTAAAGGGATAAATTTGTCACATAAAATATAAATTTGAAAAATTTTGTCCTTCTTACAAGATTTCTTTATTTTGGAGGAGTTTATGAGCCAAAAAATTATAGCTTGTCCTTTTAAAAAAAAACGGGCTCTATAAAAGAGTTATGGCCAAAAATCCCTTAAAATTGTTGTATTAACGATTAATAATTAAAATTATGATTTGTTATAAAAAAAAGATATAATTCTAATATTTTACTGTTTTAGAATAAAAAACATATGAATTTTAAAAAATTATCATATTAGTTTTTGAAAGGGAAATAATTAAAGAAATTTAAAAAATTTAATGAGTAAAAAAGGATCATCGTAACATGTAAAACCACTAATATCATGATTAAACCACTAAAATCATTCAAACTAAAAACGGTTTAGCTTAATCAGTTAGGTCAAAAGATCAACCAACTTACACTAAAATTAATTAATTAAAAATTAAAAATTTTATTTTATTAAAATTTAAACTGTCACTAAATATGAAAAGCAATCTATTAATTTATATTTAAAATCGATACCATATGAATTAAAATTATAATAATTTATCTTAGAATTTATAAATTTTAAATACAAATTTAAAGCTATCATAATTATCTCATAATTTTTGTATTAAGGAGCAGTAAGAGTGACATTGAGATTATCGATATATCTATATATTTTATAAAGGAATACTTTTAAAGAGAGATCTAATGAGAGTTTCAAAATCCCACACAAAATTATTTTTAAATTCAAAACCTCTATATGAGATTGTAAAATAAAAGTTAAATGGAAACTAGTCAGTGGAGATTTTCTTAATTGTTTAAAATTAAGAAAATCAAAAAAATTAGTATGAGATATTGATCATAAGGCTTCTCATTAAAGATCTCCTTTTGCTTAGATAAATGGGAGCATAAGATTCACTTTATTTAAGTGAAACAATCCACTTTTTCCTTCTTTTCTCGATGTGGAATTATAAAATAAAAGTTAAATAAAAGCTAGTCAATGGAGATTTTCTTAATTGTTTAAAAGTTAACAATTGCTTAGGCGGAAAGTTTATTTCGAATCAAGTAATCTCAGTCGTTTAATCTTTGATTAGGTCAATCTTTAATTTATTTCGAATCAAACAAATTTAATCAACATATTTTGATAAAATCGCTAAAATTGCAGTTAAACTGCCAAATCAGTCAAATTCAAAACGGTTCACCCTATTGGCTAGGTTAAAAGACCAACAAATTTATACAAAAATTAATTAATTAAAACTTTTAAATTTTATTTTAATTTTAAAATTTAAACTGTCTTGAATTGAAACATACACAACACTATAATATTAAACGGGAGCATAAGGTTTATATAGTAAAACAACTCATTTTTTCCTCTTTTTCCTGATGGGAGATTATAAAATAAAAGTTAATAGTTGTTTGGACAAGAAGTTTATTTCTAATTAAGCAATCTCAATCATCCAATTTTTAATATGGTCAATCTTAGTTTATTTCAAATCAAACAAATCTAAGCAATATATTTTGATAAAACAGCTAAACATGTGGTTAAACCAGTGAATCAATCAAATCGAAAATGATTTAGCCTAATCGGCTAAGTCAAAAGACCAAGCAATTTATAAAAAAATTAATTAATTAAAACTTTTAAATTTTATTTTAAAATTTAAACCATTTTTAATTGAAACATGCACAATACTAAATGACAGTATAAGATTCACTTTATATAAATGAAACAACTCACTTTTTTTTTTTTTTTTTTTTTTTTTTTTTTCTTGATGTTGGAATGTAATTATTTTAAAGTTAAATATTATGAGAGTTTCAAAATCTCATACAAAATTATTTTTAAAATCAAAACGTCTATGTGAGATTATAAAATAAAAGTTAAATGGAAGCTAACCTGTAGAGATTTTCTTAATTGTTTAAAATTTAAAAAATATTAAAAAAATGGTATTAATTATGGTGCTTCTCACTAAAAATCTTTTTTTGCTTATATAAATAGAAGAAAAAGATTCACTTTATATATGTGAAATTATTCACTTTTTTCTTTTTTTTTCCCGATGTGGGATTATAAAATAAAAGTTAAATGGAAGCTAACCAATGTAAATTTTCTTAATTGTTTAAAATTAAGAAAACTCAATAATTTATATAAATTGAAGCATAAGATTCAGTTTATATAAATGAAACTGTGGGGACATAATTTTTAAATGACAACACGTGGCCAAGGTGGCACCGAAGTGCCAGTTGAGGTGTCACGTGTTTTGGTCATGACGCCGAGGTAATCTCGGTTAGGCCGAGGTTATTGGCGAAGATATCGAAATCCGGGAAAAGCGGATAAGGGACAAGAGTCCTAGAATGAGGAAAGACTTCAGTTTGGGTAAAATAAGACTCTTAGAGAGTTTATCATAATTCTACTGGGAGTCCAAGATTAGCAGTAATCCTAAGTCCATTAGAGCTAGGCTTCTATTGAGACTAGGATTGTGTTGGCTATAAAGGGGAGGTACTCCCATGGGTCTAAGGTATGCTTTTTATGCTCTGTCTAGTGAGTTAAGCACTATTGGTTATCTTTGAGAGATATTTTATTGACTTGATCATCGGAGTGCCCTCGTGTCACGACCCAAACCCGCCCCTATGGGTCTAGCACCGTAACCGGTCAGTAATCCGAGATTACCGAAGGCCTACTTAACAGTAGAACAGTAATACAGAGTACAGGGGCATGGCGGAAGCCAATACAGTAAATGAACAATGTCCAATGAGCTGTGACGGTCTGTATGCAAAAAGACTTTTCATACATAGGTACAGTCAGAGACAAAACAGTATGCACAATATTTACAGTCAATCAGAACAGGGACCTAATCCTTATTAAACAGTACAGTAACAGTCTATACAGTAATACAAACAGATACAGAGACAGACGGGGAAATTAAAACACCCCTAAGCCAGCTTGAACAGGCTTGGAACCTTATAGTGAGGCACAGTGGTTGGCTGACAAAACAAAAGCTTGCCTGACGCTCCTAGCAGCGGTCTGGTGCCTGAACACCTACATATATATATATGAGCAGTGAGCTAAAGCCTAGTGAATAACATAATGCGTAAAGAGGTCAAGAAATAATATCCTTTCAGTATTTTAGCCAGTCGTTTGCCTTGGTAAATCAGTTATACGATCGGTAGCTTATATTTCATGCCATATCAGTCATTTAGAAATCATAGTAATCGTACGTGGCATATCCGTTAGCAGAACAGTACAGTAGTAGTAGCAGTGTCAGTACAGTGACAGTACGGTAGCAGTAAAGTAATAGTAACAGTAGCAGTACAGTAGCAGTAACAGTAACAGTACAGTAACAGTAACAGTACCATTTCAGAAAACAGTACAGTTCTTACGGACTTAAGAGGTGTCTCGCATGGGTTCTAGAGGTGGCTCACACTGTAGCACTTAGTTCCGTGTAGCATTTTGTTCCAGGTTTCATAGATTGGCTTTAAGCCCAGATTTTACATATGTATGGACTCAAGAGGTGTCTCGCACAGATTCTAGAGGTGGCTCACTCTGTAACACTTAGTTCCGTGTAGCACTTTGTTCCATATCAGAAATACAAAACGGCCTCTGGCCTAACAGATCAAACAGTGAATGATGGCCATCATAACAGTAAACAGAAGTTCCAAGATAAGAACTGATAGAGATATCTGTGACAGTAGCAGTATAGTACAGTAACAGTAAGTTGCTATGGATGCCACGAATGCAGTCCATAATTAAGACATTCAGTTCATTCAGTAGACAGTATTTCCTTCAGAAACAGTTCAGTTGATCGTTCATAAAATAATCATAATTGAACACATCTTTACAACATTGTTACTCACAGAGTTCTGGGCTACAGATAAGCTAGAGCGTCTCCAGATGCCAACCCTACACAGTTAACAGATTGAACACACACTAAGCTACACAGTTGGGAAAGACAATAACTTAATCCCTAATTGCCTCGGTGTGTTCTACATCTATATCCTCATTAAGATGCCTTAAACTAGGCCTAAGAATGCCTAGGATGGAATGAGGATGCAAAGATGCACTCAGAAAACATTTTCAGAATTTTCAGAAAAACAGAGTCCCGCTCGAGCGTCACTTTACCCGCTCGAGCGGACTGTAAAACAGTCAAAAGTACTGGAAGCACGAATTTCCCGCTCGAGCGCCACTCTCCCCGCTCGAGCGAGAGTCCAAAATCTGGAATTCCCAGATTTGAACTTCCAAGCTCAAATCAAGTTTCAATGTACCAAATTCGATTCTTTTGGGCTAATTTTCTAGAAAACACTTCAAAACTCGTAATGTAGCATGTTTCAAAGATCAATTTGAGAAAATCAAAGCCCCAGGGTAGCTTAATTAAATCCAATTTCAAACCAATTTCCATGAACATGATGAACATGCAATAACCATGAATTCAATCAACCTCACAACTTCAAACACTTGCTCAATGAGCCAATTCTTCTTAAAACATGGTGAAATCATGGACTTGAACATAAACATGAATATGCATGTGGAAATTTATGAAGACCAACCTCCAAAAATGAGAGATATGCACATGCATGCATGATTCAAGCTCTAATTCTACACTTTTGCACCAATTCATGCCTTAGATCACTAAAGACTCGTGAATGATGCAAGAACAAACTCAACTACACAAATGAGGTGATGAATTCACTACCTTAAACCTTGAATTAGAGGTAAGGAAGCCCAAATTGCAATTCTTTCTTTAATTCCTCCAAGTTCCCAAGCCAAGTTGATGAACTCATGTTATCTCCTACTCTCTCTCTCTCTCTCTAACCGGTTGTGTCTCTCAAAAAGGGCTGAGGAAAGATGCAAAATCAAACAACATATAGTCTCTAATGTTTGGTGAAGTGGGCCACTAATGTGGCATTTTGGTAATTAAGCCCATTATTGCAATTTATCACATTTTAATCTAATTTAATCATATCAAATCACTTTTCAGATAAATATGCCATAAAATCATATAAATTCCAATGATCATAAAACATTAATCGATTTCAGATTCGGCCGTCGATAAGGCCTTCAATTTGCAATTTAATGCAAATAACATAAACAGATAATTTGGCAGTCAAACAGATAGACAATGCATTTAAACAGATATAGTCAGTCAGTCAGTTCTGGATTTCAGTCAGTCAGTCCAGTATTTCAATCAGTTCAATTACCAATCATAATCAGTCTCAGTTTAGCAGTAATCAACGGTTAATCAGTAATCAGCGACGAGGGTTGTTACAGTCTCCCCTCCTTACAAAGAGTTTGGCCCTCCAAACTCGGATTAACATATGACAACAGAGATGATGCCTATCATAAGGGTAACTTTCACTCTATAACAGGAGCATATGACCCAATCTCAATCTTGGTAATGCACAGAAACAGAATCATAAATCATATACAGAGATTAGGGTCCGCATTAAAACAGAGTCTTATACTTAGTCAGGTTTTAGAGGCAGGAACAGATTCAGATACATGTTCATTTTCATATTCTTGTCTAGATCATACGTAGATGCCACAATCCTTACTTAAGCATACGTGGCACATTCATTAGCACTACCAGAGCAATTACAGAACAGATGCTGACATGACAGATATAGTACAGATACAGACATAGCGGATACAGTACAGATACAGACAGATACATATATAGCAGATATAGTACATATACAGATATGGCAGATACAGAACAGATATAGAACAGATACAGAACAGATACATGATGGTTATGAATGACCAGGTCCATAAAGAAATCTCGGAACGGAATGGAACGGAACAGAACAGAACAGATGCTGAGCCCCCGTGACGAGGCCTCCGGTACGGGTAACAAAGTGCAGACAGATATAAGTTCCATAAAGGAACCTCCGATACCGGGCAGCTAACATATATCACATAATATTAAGAGTCACGAATAGATATCAGGAATCAAACAATCATTCAGTAAACAACATATAGCATTTCCGAGACAAAACTTATTTCGTGACACAGAACATAAATACAGTTGCACACAATTTTACTGTAGTAGTAATCACACTACTTATATCAAGTACTTATCGGGGTTATAGACTTGCACTAGTCTCATTTCATAAGTAATTTCCCCTGTTAAGTTACAGAGATTCGATTCATTCACTTCTGAGTCATTCCTCTGGTCTTGGTTCAATTTGGTCCTCAATTCGGTAATCCATCACAGTCAGTCCAGTTCATTCGGGAGTTATTGGGAACATAAGGCGAATTTGTACATTACTCCCATAGCAGTAGGCAGAGTTCTGAAGTAATCATTCACATACTATTCATCAGTTTCATCATACTACGTATCAATACGGAAGCAGTCATACTGATTACATATACTTCCAAATAGTGAGGGTTTATAATCAAAACCAGTTTGTTGTCAACAAATCCCATCAGTTCTGAAGTACGTTAATCACCAAAACAACCATTCCCTAGTCAAACAAGTTCATAGTCATACGGTAATACCGGGTAATTAATCACATGGCATGTACCCAGTTTTCCCCATATTGTAAGCAAATCAGGTAATAGCTCTCAATAAGAGTTTTCTCAAGTCAAATCGATGAAAGTTCAACTAGGTCATTTCAGATGCAAGTTCGGTCCAATCATATCAAGTAAAAGTTCGAAGCACAAGCATCAAACAGAAGTTCCATTAGTTACACAAAGGGTTTCATCAACCCACGGTTCTATCAGATCAGATCAGGTCAAAGTTCCATTCTTATCATTCCCAGATAAGGTACATTAGTTAGTAGTTTCACAATTTGTCAAACCGACATCAGAGTCTTGTAACATTACAACTCATATCGAAGCAGTACAGGTCATATACAACGTGTTCCTCCCAACAAGTTTACAGGCAATGCACAGGCATGCAGTTATTCACATTGAGAGGTAAGCATCACAGTCAATATAGCAATTTCCAAATAAATCCTTCACATAGGCATATGGTACACAGTAATATATCACACGAGGTTCTCGGTGACACATAATAGTGAGTTATCATACGAGGGTTCCAAATCAGTCATACAGTCACTAAAGAATAGGCTCGCAGGTTCAATCAAACAGTTATGTCAATTTCCATCACGATTCACAATCAAGAGTTTATCAGTCGGGATCTTTATGTAGTCACACAATCCCAGAGTACTAGTCTCAACGGTTAAATTATCAAACAAATAACTTACCAATCATTCCGAGTAAAGGTATCATCATATGTGTACATGTTCAGAGTCTACTAACATTCCCAATACGGATTTCACGAGTTCAATGTACAATACAAAATAGTTTCTCCGGATACGATAGTTAAGGTAACCAGCCATACGTATTTTCAGTCTAATAACATCCTTAAGCAAAGGTACACAGATATGTACATAAGTCTAAACAGTCTCCATAGCATAAGTAATCGTTAACATGAGGTTTTACAGTGTTGTACATATAGTTCGCATCAATAGTAGATTTCAAAAGATTCATTAACCATAGTCCATTCCTACCAGTCCTAACAGTAATACAAGCATGGGAACATATATACAGGTGTGAGTCCAAAATCAATTTTCATGTAGGTATTCGTTCACATTTTTGTAAGCAGAAGTTCATCTTTACAAACCAATATGGGTTCTTAATTTCAGCAGTCTCATACACAAACAGTTCATGTGTATAATTCGAGTTCAAGGGTCCGTTCATTCAATGATGTCCGTCAATACATAACAGTTTAGTCCGAATCATAGCTGTACAGATTTCTCGAATTACAGTCAATCATAAGGTGTTCCCATGTTCAACAGTCCTAGCACAGTTCAAACGGTTATACCTAACAGTTCACATTCAGTTGTTGCAATGCGATACAAGGGCCTAACTCAGCAAGTTCTCGCTGTTCACAAGTCCTAATAATTCTCATAGCGTAGGGTTCATAATTCCAGTAACTCAATCGGTTTAGTTAACATGTCCACAATCTATATCAAATTAAGAAATGTACGATTCCCACACAAATACTCGTATAAGCAATTACACATAATTAAGGTATTACCCGTGTCAGTCATTTCAGTGTTCCGAGCATTCTTTGGAACTAGGGTATAGATTTAGGCTCATTGTTGTTCAGTTGAGTTTGTGGGCAAGGTTTAGGCAAGTATCCTTCCTGTCCATACCTAAAATAAGTTTTAGATAGGCGGCAGCAACGCCTCATTGTTATTTCCCACATTTTCTACAAATAGGTATATCATCGTTCAAAGCTATTGCCCGAGACTTTCCATTCACAGTGGTCATTGAATTACTGGTCATTTTCACTTTCTGTTCCTTCTGTTTCATTCTTTTTGATTCAGTTGGTGATGTTGATTTGGGTATTTCAATGCTGCTATGTTGTCTCAGGCATTCATGCACATCTACATACTTTGACGGTTTTAAAAACGTCAATTCAGCCAAACACATCTAGGTCACGCCCACCTTTAGTTCTTTTTCAGTCAGTGTCTATCATGTGGGTTGCCTATCGAACTAGCTGGGTAAATTTTACCTCATATTCGACCACAGTCTTATCACTTTACTATCACTTTACTCAAGTTGTTCAAACTCAGATGCTTTCTTATTTCAGATGCATTGGGAAAGGCATTTTTCGAAAGAAGCTTCACATATTTTCTCAGTTTCTAAACCCAAGCCTGAGCTTTCAGTGGTTCGGTAGCTTCCAAAAATTCGGGTGGCTTCGGTTTATTGGGTTTCAGTATCAGTGTCATCAGATCATAATCAGTTGTTTTAGGCACATATATCTGCCTTTATTGTCTCAGATTTTCAGTTAAGGCGTCGACCATTTCTTCTAGCCTATTAATTCTAGCATCAGAAGATTCGGTTCCATCTACATTCCTCGTCCTTTCCCTTGTTTACACACAAACAGGGTGATTATCAATATAGGAGAGGTTCTTACTGCTTTCATGTTTTATTTCACAACAGATGTGTGTACGCTTTCATTTCAACTCAGGTACGGTCACATGACCCTTTTCTACCACACGTCCATAATCACATAGATTCCATATTCGGTATCAACATTCACATTACATGTTATTCCACTTACCTTCTTTAAGTATGCATATAGATTTCGTTCATTTCACCATAGGCAGTACGGTAATCATACGCATAGATAGTTGCATACTTAAACACATTAACACATTAGCACATTTATTCAAGTCATGGCCACACACACTTTCCTTATGCTCATGCAATGCCCTAATTACTTTTCCAGGACATCCTATAGCTCATTTGGACACGTGTATGTGGTATAACTCGTGGTAAGTATCGCTCTGATACCACTCTGTCACGACCCAAACCCGCCCCTATGGGTCTAGTACCGTAACCGGTCAGTAATCCGAGATTACCGAAGGCCTGCTTAACAGTAGAACAGTAATACAGAGTACAGGGGCATGGCGGAAGCCAATACAGTAAATGAACAATGTCCAATGAGCTGTGACGGTCTGTATACAAAAAGACTTTTCATACATAGGTACAGTCAAAGACAAAACAGTATGCACAATATTTACAGTCAATCAGAACAGGGACCTAATCCCTATTAAACAGTACAGTAACAGTCTATACAGTAATACAAACAGATACAGAGACAGACGGGGAAATTAAAACACCCCTAAGCCAGCTTGAACAGGCTTGGAACCTTATAGTGAGGCACAGTGGTTGGCTGACAAAACAAAAGCTTGCCTGATGCTCCTAGCAGCGGTCCGGTGCCTGAACACCTACATATATATATGAGCAGTGAGCTAAAGCCCAGTGAATAACATAATGCGTAAAGAGGTTAAGAAATAATATCCTTTTAGTATTTTTAACCATTCGTTTGCCTTGGTAAATCAGTTATACGATCGGTAGCTTATATTTCATGCCATATCAGTCATTTAGAAATCATAGTAATCGTACGTGGCACATCCGTTAGCAGAACAGTACGGTAGTAGTAGCAGTGTCAGTACAGTGACAGTACAGTAGCAGTAGCAGTAACAGTAACAGTAGCAGTACAGTAGCAGTAACAGTAACAGTATAGTAACAGTAACAGTAACAGTAACAGTACCATTTCAGAAAATAGTACAGTTCTTACGGACTCAAGAGGTGTCTCGCACGGGTTCTAGAGGTGGCTCACACTGTAGCACTTAGTTTCGTGCAGCATTTTGTTCCAGGTTTCACAGATTGGCTTTAAGACCAGATTTTACATATGTATGGACTCAAGAGGTGTCTCGCACAGATTCTAGAGATGGCTCACTCTGTAACACTTAGTTCCGTGCAGCACTTTGTTCCATATCAGAAATACAGAACGGCCTATGGCCTAACAGATCAAACAGTGAATGATGGCCATCATAACAGTAAACAGAAGTTCCAAGATAAAAACTGATAGAGATATCTGTGACAGTAGCAGTATAGTACAGTAACAGTAAGTTGCTATGGATGCCACGAATGCAGTCCATAATTATGACATTCAGTTCATTCAGTAGACAGTATTTCCTTCAGAAACAGTTCAGTTGATCGTTCATAAAATAATCATAATTGAACACATCTTTACAACATTGTTACTCACAGAGTTCTGGGCTACAGATAAGCTAGAGCGTCTCCAAATGCCAACCCTACACAGTTAACAGATTGAACACACACTAAGCTACACAGTTGGGAAAGACAATAACTTAATCCCTAATTGCCTCGGTGTGTTCTACATCTATATCCTCATTAAGATGCCTTAAACTAGGCCTAAGAATGCCTAGGATGGAATGAGGATGCAAAGATGCACTCAGAAAACATTTTCAGAATTTTCAGAAAAACAGAGTCCCGCTCGAGCGTCACTTTACCCGCTCGAGCGGACTGTAAAACAGTCAAAAGTACTGGAAGCACGAATTTCCCGCTCGAGCGCCACTCTCCCCGCTCGAGCGAGAGTCCAAAATCTGGAATTCCCAGATTTGAACTTCCAAGCTCAAATCAAGTTTCAATGTACCAAATTCGATTCTTTTGGGCTAATTTTCTGGAAAACACTTCAAAACTCGTAATGTAGCATGTTTCAAAGATCAATTTGAGAAAATCAAAGCCCCAGGGTAGCTTAATTAAATCCAATTTCAAACCAATTTCCATGAACATGATGAACATGCAATAACCATGAATTCAATCAACCTCACAACTTCAAACACTTGCTCAATGAGCCAATTCTTCTTAAAACATGGTGAAATCATGGACTTGAACATAAACATGAACATGCATGTGGAAATTTATGAAGACCAACCTCCAAAAATGAGAGATATGCACATGCATGCATGATTCAAGCTCTAATTCTACACTTTTGCACAAATTCATGCCTTAGATCACTAAAGACTCATGAATGATGCAAGAACAAACTCAACTACACAAATGAGGTGATGAATTCACTACCTTAAACCTTGAATTAGAGGTAAGGAAGCTCAAATTGCAATTCTTTCTTTAATTCCTCCAAGTTCCCAAGCCAAGTTGATGAACTCATGTTATCTCCTACTCTCTCTCTCTCTCTCTAACCGGTTGTGTCTCTCAAAAAGGGCTGAGGAAAGATGCAAAATAAAACAACATATAGTCTCTAATGTTTGGTGAAGTGGGCCACTAATGTGGCATTTTGGTAATTAAGCCCATTATTGCAATTTATCACATTTTAATCTAATTTAATCATATCAAATCACTTTTCAGATAAATATGCCATAAAATCATATAAATTCCAATGATCATAAAACATTAATCGATTTCAGATTCGGCCGTCGATAAGGCCTTCAATTTGCAATTTAATGCAAATAACATAAACAGATAATTTGGCAGTCAAACAGATAGATAATGCATTTAAACAGATATAGTCAGTCAGTCAGTTCTGGATTTCAGTCAGTCAGTCCAGTATTTCAATCAGTTCAATTACCAATCATAATCAGTCTCAGTTTAGCATTAATCAATTTTGCCAGTACTCTCTAGCTGAGTACCTGTTTGACAGTGTGGTTGGAAATTGACAAGCACAATTTGCCGTCGTCTGTGGGAAAGAAAAGAGAATAGATGGCCAACGACGGACAGAAAGAGAAGGTTGGGAACGACACTTCTACTGGGAGTAGGAAACATATTGACCTTGACGTTGAAGAAGACAACTGCAACGAAGAGACTCATGATAAGAATTACGTAGAAAAAGACGTTGGCCAAGACGGCGACTTGCCAAAGAAATCAGACCGAAGCGGGTATTATAACAAGGACGACCTCCAGGTATGGAAAGATAGGATGCCTGCGGAGAGACGACGAGATGAAGGGAATGGCGAACAAATTGGCAGACCTGCAAACGGTCGTCAATTTCATGATGCAGAATAACGTCATGCAGCCACTGTTCCCGTTACAAGATACGCCGATTCCAGCGGCCAAGAAAGGTGCCCAGAAAGGGGGGCAGAACACAGTTCCTGCAGTCTCTCAGCACGACAGGGCAAAGGGGCATTCTCACCGGCCTTCATGGGAGGTCAGGCATGGAGAATCAAAGAGGGCTGGAGAATGATGTTTGGGACTTGGAATTTACAAGCTAAGGTCATGTTTAACACTAGTTGAAATTTTAAAAATTTACAAGTTGAAGTTAAACCGAGGACATGTTTAACACTTGTTAAAATTTTAAAAATTTACAAGTTGAAGTTAAACCGATGTCATGTTTAACACCTATTGAAATTTTAAAAATTTACAAGTTGAAGTTAACCGAGATCATGTTTAACACTTGTTAAAATTTTAAGAAAAATTTACAAGCTGAAGTTAAACTGGGGTCATGATTAAAGGAATGAATGATATAGGTTCCATCACTTCAAGATGCCGAGGTAACAGAACCTAGGGGGCAGTTGTGGGGACATAATTTTTGAATGACACCACGTGGCCAAAGTGGCACCGAAGTGCCAGCCGAGGTGTCACGTGTCTTGGTCATGACGCCAAGGTAATCTCGGCTGGGCCGGGGTTATTGGCGAAGATATCGAAATCCGGAATAAACGGATAAGAGATGAGAGTCCTAGAATGAGGAAGGACTTCAGTTTGGGTAAAGATAAGACTCTTAGAGAGTTTATCCTAATCCTCCTGGGAGTCCAAGATTAGTAGTAATCCTAAGTCCATTAGAGCTAGGATTTTATTGGGACTAGGATTATGTTGGCTATAAAAGGGACGCACCCCCATGGGTCTAAGGTATGCTTTTTATGGTTTGTCTAGTGAGTTAAGCACTATTGGTTATCTTTGAGAGATATTTTACTGACTTGATCGTCGGAGTGCCCCCGGGTAGACGAACCACCGTGGGATTCTTATATTTCTGTGACAGGTTATTCGGGCTTAATCTATTCTGCCAGTGCTCTCCAGTTGAGTACCTATTTGGTAGTGTGGTCAGAAATTGACATGCACCGAAACAATTCACTGTTTCCTTTTTTTCCCGATGTGGGATTGTAAAATAAAAAATAAATGGTAGCTAGCCACTGAGAATTTTCTTAATTGTTTAAAATTAAGAAATTCAATAATTTTAGAATGAGGGTTTGAAGCTTCTATAAGGTTTCTCCCTCAAAACCTCATTTATAATATTCAATTTATATAAGTGAAACAACTCACTTTTTCTTTCTTTTTCCAATGTGGGATTGTAACACTTTATTTAAGTGAAACAACTCACTTTTTCTTTCTTTTCTCGATGTGGGATTATAATTATTTTAAAGTTAAATATTATGAGAGTTTCAAAATCTCATACAAAATTATTTTTAAAATCAAAACGCCTATGTGGGATTATAAAATAAAAGTTCAATGGATGTTAGTCAATGTGGATTTTCTTAATTGTTTAAAATTAAGAAAATCAAAAAAATGAGTTTGAGATATCGGTTAAAATCAATATATTTTGATAAAACGACTAAATTTGCGGTTAAACCAATGAATCAATCAAATTAAAAATGATTTAGCCTAATCGGGTAGGTCATAATTATTTAATTAAAACTTTTAAAATTTAAACTATATTAAATTGAAACATGCAATACTACAATATTAAATGGGATGTGAATATAAGATTCATTTTATATGAGTAAAACAACTCATTTTTTTTTCTTATTTTCCCGAGGTAAGATTATTCAAAAAAGAGCTAATCAATGGAGATTTTCCTAATTGTTTAAAATTACGAAAATCAAGAAAATTAGTACAAGGCTCTTCACTAAATGGGTTTAAAGTATAAGATTTACTTTATATGAGTAAAATAATTCATTTTTTTCCTCGTCTTTTCTCGATGTGGGAGGATCAAATAAAAATTAGCCAATGGAGATTTTTTTAATTGTTTAAAATTAAGAAAATTAAGAAAATTAGCATGAGATATTGAAACTCTCACAACACTCATTAAAAATCTCATTTTGCTTGTACAATGTATAGGTAGAATAGTAACAAAATCAATAAATTGTAACTTGAAATTTCATTTAATTGGGACCCCCTCGATAACACTAGTTTCTAAGTTCTTAAATTTCATTTAATTGAGCTGGTAGACCATGATTGGTGGTCCTAAACCTAATTTCCTCAACCAAAATGACTAGGAATCAGACTAAAAAATTCATGTGTAGTGAAAATTAAATTGATATTCAGAATTAAAAATTTATAATGTATTCAGAATTAGTTTATATGATAGGGATTAAATTGATGAAATGTGGTGTCATGAGTGAAATTAATTTAAACAACTAATTCATATTTCTCTATAAATTCAGGATAAATAACTCTAGGCTTGTAATATTGCTCGCGATATCTGAACCTAATTTTTATCAATTAAACCCCCCTCAAAAAAAAAAAAATAAAATAAAATAAAATTTATTCTCATGGGAGGCTGTAAAATGTTGATCACCATGAACTCATCCTTCAATATCGCCACATCCCTTTTGTTTGTTTGCATTTGTTTGCTCGGCCTCAAAATCAAAGCAACCCCAATTTTCCCATATTCCTATATTCTTATTGCCCAAATCAAAGCAACCCCATCACATACCAATCCAACCTCAACACCCTCTTCTCAACTCTTTCCTCCAATTCCATCACCTCCACCAATGCTTCTCCAACTTCACCGCCAGCCTCAACCAGTCTCACATAGTCTGCGGCCTCTTCCTCTGCCACGGCGATGTTTCCACCATCGTCTGTCAAGACTGCGTAACCACTGCTACTACAGAAGTAGTCCAACGTTGTCCTAAGTCCAAGGTTGCCATGATGTGGCACAATGAGTGCATGTTGCGATACTCGAATCAGACCATCTTCTCTATTGCCGATGAGTCATTTTGGGTAATTCTGATAAATACGCAGAACGTAACGAACACAACTAGTTTCAGAGAAGTCTTGGGAGGTGTAATGGATGATATAGCCACACGGGCTTCGAATGGTGGGTTTGTTAAGAAGTTTGCAACGAGTCAAGGTAATCATTCATCTCTTCAAACGCTGTATGGGTTAGCACAGTGCATACCGGACTTGAAAGGTGTGGATTGCATGGTATCTCAAATTTTTCGAGTCAAGCTAATCATTCATCTCTTCAAACAGCATGCTGTGATGGAAATCAGGGAGTAAGCGTTCTGTTTTCGAGTTGTAAATTTTTGACATTATTAAAAACTGTTACTTAACTTTATGATTTATTATAGAAGGGTGACATTTACTATATGAATTTCGGAATATAATTTTCAAAATTATGAGTGACAAATTATATTTTAAATAGACTACAAAGTGTGTAATTATAATTTACCCATTAAAAATAATAGGGAAAGAGGGTTAACAGTGAAGTTGGCCATGTATAAATTGAACCACCCAAAGGGTATCTAAAAATAAGCAGTTTGGTAACCATGATCAAATCCTTTAAAATCTCCAAAGTCCTCCTCTTTCTCTCCATCCTTTGCTTGCTCAGCCTCAGTACCAAATCAGCCCCAACTTACCTTTTCATTCTGTGCCAAAACACAACAACTTACACTCCAAACAGCACTTACCAAACCAACCTCAACACCCTCTTCTCTTCCCTCTCCTTCAATTCCACCACCTCCATCAATGGCTTCACCAACTCTACCACCGGCCTCAACCCCCTTCCCTCCCGACATAGCATACGACCTCTTCCTCTGCCGCGGTGATGTTTCCACCGACGTCTGTCAAGACTGCGTAACCACTGCTACTAAAGAAGTAGTCCAACGTTGTCCCAAGTCGAAGGTTGTCACAATTTCGTACGATGAGTGCATGTTACGATACTCAAACAAGAGTATCTTCTCTATTCTCGATCAATCATATGGAGAAGTTTTGAGGAATACACAGAACGTAACAAACATAACCAGTTTCAGAGGAGTGTTGAGAGGTGTAATGGATGATATAGCCACACGGGCTTCGAATAGTGGATCGGCTAAGAAGTTTGCGACAAGTGAAGCTAATTTTACATCTCTTCAAACCTTGCAGGGATTAGCTCAGTGCACGCGCGGACTTTAATGTTTTGGATTGCAATAAATGTCTTTGAGATGGGATCTCGAATTTTCTGAGTTGCTATGATGGAAATCTGGGAGCCAGAGTTGTAATGTTAGTATGAGTTCTACCCTTTTTACAACATCATCGCCACTGCACTGCCGCCTTTGCCGCCACCGCCTTCAGTAGTCCTTCCTCCACCTTCAGGTCCTTCAACCAGTCGAGGTAAACTCCCAAAAACAAAAATAATTAGTGAGAGGGTAATTTGTGAACAAATTGGGCCGAGCTGGGAAAACTCTTCTTTGGAAGTTAGGCTACGCAATGGGCTCAGATAAGAGCTGATGTAGCTCGGTCTTGGGCTAAGAAGACACTAGGTCGGTTAGAGATGGGTTGCTAGGGGCTGGACCTAGCTATCTGAAGGTAGTCCTTTATCGGACCGAGATGTTGTCAATGGAGAGGGCTGAGCTATGTGTAGCTCGGCAAGGTGCAATTCGGTAAATCAGCTTTTGGACACACGGCTCGAACGACAGGGGACTGAGATAAGGTAGCTCAGTTAGGAATGTATATCCGAACATAAGGGAGTGGCCATCTCACTTGGCTTGCAGTGATGAGGGTGTTATAAGGATAATCATTATCCTTGGGCATGAGACTCCTAGAAGGATTCTGCTAAGAAGAGTTAGAGTCCTACTAGGATTGTGCAAATCATCTCACCTGGTTGGTAGTGAGTAGAGTGTTATCAGGATAGACACTCTTCAATGAGAGTGTGATTCTTAAGAAGACTCTTATAAGGAGAGTTAGAATCCTACTAGGATTATGCTAGGCAGAATCTATAAAAGCTCATGATAGGACCTATGGACAGGTATCTCAATTCTTACTCTGGAACATGGTTTTAAAAACCGGACCGGACCGGCCGGTTCAACCGGTTGAACCGCCGACCGGTCGAGGTTTCGGTCTGGGTACACCCACTGAACCGGTCATAGTGGAAAACCGGCTTATTTTGAGAGAATCGGAAAAACCGGCGATCGAACCGCTGAATCAGTTGACTTAGTTCCGGTTCATCGGGTTGATAAAACGAATTTATTATATTTTTTTTCTTTTTTTTTATTCTTTCTTTCTTTCTTTCTTATTATATATATATATATATAATGAAAATTTAATTGGAAACTCTCTTTTAAGGGTCTCCTCTTGTGAGGAATCCCATTGAGAGCTTGAAATTATTGTGAAAGCTTCTATCTATTTATAAGAAAAAAATTCTTCTAAAAAAACTCAAGAAATCTATGTGGGATTTAATCAAATTTATTGGAGGGAAACTTAAAATTTTGATATCCTTACAAAATTTTTGCTCTTCTTTCAATCAAATTATTTGAATTAAAATCATATGGAGGGAATATTGAAATAATTTGATTGAAAGAAGAGCAAAAATTTGATTGAAATAATTAATAATATTTTTAAACATATTTTTATATTTTTTAATAAAAAAAAGTATTAAGAGAAATATTTAAGATTATTAAAATTTTTAATTTATAATTTTATTACTTATATTTTTATTTAAATATAATTTTAATATATTTATCACGTCACGGTTCGATTCCGGTTCAACCCAACGGTTGAACCGGTGGCCCGTTCACCCGATCATTTTTCTGGTTCACTCACCGGGCCGGTTTTAAAACATTGCTCTGGAATATACAGAGCTTTTGTGTCTGTTGTCTATTTGCTGACTTAGGCATCGGAGAGGTTTCCGGTACACCAGCTGGCTAGCTCACGTTTGTATTTTTAGGTGGCAAAGTGATGATGTTTGAAGGAGTGCAAACTTGATCAACATAATTATACGAGAAGATTATTTATGTGCTCGGACAATTGGCGTCGTCTTTGGGAAACCATACAGAGAATAAACATTTTGATTAAGTTTTCCTTCAATCAATGTCAATGGCGCATAACGAAGACTTGCCACATTCTGCTATTGATGGGCAGACCCCGGAAGGAGGCGGGAGGCGCGAAGACTTGCCTTATGTTCCGCCTATGGCAGAATTTGATCCCCAGCAACGGAACCTACGGAAAGATGCATGAGAAAGATGGGGCTTGAGTCCATACCGCTCTCAAAGCCCTGATAGACAGAGGTGGAGGATGGATCCTCAAGTTTTGGAAGATCGCATAAGGGAGCAAGACGAAGTAGTAATAAGAAGAATGGTGGCTGACATGGAGACTATGAATCACCAGATAAAGGGCAAAGGGGTGGCAGAAGAAGAGGTGGGCAAAAGCAGAGTGCACTCTTGCCACTCAAAAGATTGTAATAGGCAAGTCACACCATCTCAGACAGAAAGTAGAAGCCTCAGGACAGGCGACACGCAGTCAAGAACCTCTAGGACTCGTTACTCCAGGTCCGAAAGAACGAGGACTGAAAGGTCATGCACGGGGAGTAGCAGTTATCAGCCCTCATATAGGCACCAAACGACATCTAGGCACATGGAGTTGCCTAGGTCGATAGACCTGCATATAGTGCTAGAGGAATGGGTTCAAAGGAGAGAAGACACTTAGGCTCGCGACCCCCGTAGAGTCTCTGTGCTACAACGGTTGGCTCCTAGAACACATGGGACTGCCGAGGTTGAAATGCCAGTACCACGCCTTGCCTACGAACTAACAGACAAAGCGTTAGCAAGGTTGTAGAGCTCGCCGTTCATTCTGGCAATGGAGAACTCACCATTACCCTCAGGCTTCCACTAATCCAAATTCACTACTTATGAGGGGAAGTTAGACCCCTACACGCACTTGAGCCACTTATGGCTGTGTATCAGCGAAACGAGGCTCTAATGTGTATCCTATTTCCTTCTAGCCTTGGCGACTTGGGTTTGACATGGTTTGAAAGGTTGCCAGAAGGTAGCATAGCTTCATAGACACAACTAACGGAGGCATTTGTGACCAGATTTAGAACAAACACCAAGGTGTTAGTGGAGATTGACCAGCTTCTCTCCATAGACAGGGGCGAGAAGGAAATATTGAGGAGCTACAATAACCGGTATTGGAAGACTTTCAATCAGATTGGAGATTGGCCCACAAACCTAGCTATTGCATAGTACAAACAAGGTTTGCCGGTTGACAATAAATTAAGGGATTCAATGACAATGATACTGCCTCTTACTATGGAAGCCCTGATGGAGAGAGTGCACCAACACATCTTGGTAGAGGAAGATGGGATGCACACCAAGGCAAAGTCTGATACAAACAATGATGTTGGACAAAACACCCTCAGCAAAAGTTAACATGGTCGACAAGAAGGATAGACTGAGCAAAAATCTTTGCCCAACTGGGGGCAAAGTGGGTTGGCAGGTTTGACCAACTCTTTCTAACAAATCTGTGCCCAACAGGGGGCAAAGGAGGTTGGCAGCTTTGACCAACTCTTTCTAAAAAAAATTTTAGACTCCTTGTCTAACTGAGGGGCAAAGGTAGTTGGTAGGTTTGACCAACAAAATTTTTTTGCACCCTTCAGCTGAGATCAGGATCTAGGCTAAATGCGGTTGGCAGATTTGACCAACAAAATTTTTTAGACTCTTTACCTAACTGGGGGGCAAAGGCGGTTGGCAGGTTTGACCAACAAAACTTTTTTGTACCCTTCAGCCGAGATCAGGATCTAGGCTAAAGGCGGTTGGCAGATTTGACCAACAAAAAATTTTTAGACTCCTTGTCCAACTGGGGGGCAAAGGCGGTTGGCAGGTTTGACCAACAAAACTTTTTTGCACCCTTCAGTCGAGATCAGGATCTAGGCTAAAGGCGGTTGGCAGGTTTGACGAACACAAAATTTTTGCACTCTTTGGCTGGAATGACAGTTACCTCAGCCAAAGCAGGTTGGCAGGTTTGACCAACAAGTTTTTTGGATTCTTCAGCTGAGATGCGTATCTCGGCCAAAAAAGGTTGGCATGATCAAGTAAGGCCAAGCTAATTAGTTTGGCTATGCATGCAGTCGGAATGATGCAAAACATTGAAAAAGAAACACAGTAACCGCGCCAAGAGATCTAAAATTTTCATTAATTGGAAGATGATTACAAAAGGTGGGACATATAGCTTGGTTACACAGAAAGAATGACTCGCCGTACGATTACGAACTCGAAGGATATATACGTTGAAGGCAAAAAGGCGGGATTATTCAAATTTTTGGTATGACGGCTGTAACTGGAGAACGGGGCTAATGGGGGCACGCTACATGCTAGATTGGTGGAAGGACGTGCTGAGCAACTGACAAGACTTATTGAAACCAAATAACTTTTCTAGCTCGGCAGAGTTCAGTGTTCTTAGCTTGGCTGGAGGAAAATAATTCCAAACATACTACGCAGATGGAATTAAGGGGCAATTGAGAAGGTAATTTGTGAACAAATTGGGCCGAGCTAGGAAAAGTCTTTTTTGGAAGTTAGGCTACGCAATGGGCCGAGATAAGAGCTGATGTAGCTCGGTCTTGGGCTAAGAAGACACTAGGTCGGTTAGAGATGGGTTGTTAGGGGCTAGACCTAGCTATCTGAAGGTAGCCCTTTATTGGACTGAGATGTTGTTAATGGAGAGGGCTGAGCTATCTGTAGCTCGGCAAGGTGCAATTCGGTAAATTAGCTTCTGCTCACACGGCTCGAATAGCAGGGGACCGAGATAAGGTAACTCAGTCAGGAATGTATATCCGAGTATAAGGGAGTGGCCATCTCACTTGGCTTGCAGTGATGAGGGTGTTCTAAGGATAAGTATTATCCTTGGGCATGAGACTCCTAGAAGGACTCTGCTAAGGAGAGTTAGAGTCCTAATAGGATTGTGCAAACCATCTCACTTGGTTGGTAGTGAGTAGAGTGTTACCAAGATAGACATTCTTCATTGGGAGTGTGATTCCTAGGAGGACTCTTATAAGGAGAGTTGGAATCCTATTAGGATTGTGCCAGACAGAATCTATAAAAGCTCATGACATGACCTATGGACAGGTATCCCAATTCTTACTCTAGAATACACAGAGCTTTTGTGCCTATTGTCTATTTGCTGACGTAGGCATCAGAGAGGTTTCCGGCACACACCCATAGGCTAGCTCACGTTTGTGTTTTCAAGTGGCAAAGCGACGACGTTTAGAGGAGTGCCAATTTGATCAACAGGATTATACGAGAAGATTATTTATGTGCTTGTACAATTAGAATTAATTTCATTTTTACTCCCTCCTTAAATCTATTTGTATCATTTTTGTACTTTTAAAAGAGTTTCAATTTGGTCCGTAAATATAGAGGAAATATCATTTTATGTATTAAAGTACCACTTAAAAATGAATTGAACTATTTATTTTTTTTAATGATATTAGTTTTATATATAAATTATTTGATTTTAGACTAATTTTACCCGTCATTAGTTTCCATTTATAAACTACTTGGCACTAAAATTTCATTTAAAATTTTATTTAATGATATTAGTTTTATATATAAATTATTTGGTTTTAGATTAATTTTACCCGTCATTAGTTTCCATTTATAAACTACTATGAAATTTTATTTTACTCCCAAATTATCTCTAAAATATCAATTAGATCTTCAAATTTTATTTAGGGTAAAATAAATTTTCAAATCAAATTTAGGTGTCACATCATTAACTTGTGTTTGATCATAGACAACAATTGGCGGTGGAGTAAAATTTATGTAAAATTAAATAATTTATGCATAAAATTGATATTATTAAACGAACATGGGTTAAATTGACTATTTAGTAATAGTTTAAAAGGGAAAATAATATTTTCTCTTAAATGTAGGTTAAAGTCAAGAATAAATGTAAAAATTTTACTTAAAAAATTATACCTTTAATATATTATTTTTGTATCGTTTTAATTTTTAAAATTACACATTTACCTTGATTATAAATAAATAAATAGAAGAGTAGGACATACCCGCTCACATATGAGATTTTAATTTGGAATCAATCATGATTTTCAATTGCTAAAGCAAATTTTCAATGACACTTTCTTTTCTTTTTTTTTTTTTTGGGCGCAGGAAAGGGGGGAATCTCAACGCAAGGACTTATTACCATCCTTGTTCCCATTGGCGTCTCTGTTTTGCTTTTCATTGTAGGTTTTTGTTTCATAACTAGAAAATGAAAGAAGAAATATGATGCCATTGAAGAAGATACAAGTAAGACAATTTATTTATTTATTTATTTTATTTTTGGTGTGTCTCATCTTGTTTTAACCATTATTTGTTGAGTGAGAGATCAAAAAATTCATTATAATAGTTTTGATTTGTCCAGTCGGAAATGATATCACCACAGAGGAGTCATTGCAATATAATTTGGGTACAGTTCAAGCTGCCACAAACAACTTCTCTGCTGAAAATAAAATTGGTGAAGGTGGATTTGGTCTTGTCTACAAGGTAAGATTGCGCCTGATTTCGATAATGGAATTAAATATTCTTGCATTTATATTTTTCGAAATTTAGGTCCAATAGTTCAATGGATGTCATATATTATCAGGGAATGAAGAGGCTATATCGAACCTCAGGGCAAGGAGCAGAAGAATTCAAAAACGAGGTTGTACTGGTGGCCAAGCTTCAACACAGAAATCTAGTGAGACTACTGGGATATTGCTTGGAAGAAGAAGAAAAGATACTTATATATGAATTTCCATTATGTCATTTAATTATATATTTAAATGACAAATATGAGCAACTCTAGTCTTAATATTGTTTTTTGGTTAGTTTCGTAAATGATTTCCATTAGTGTACATTCTTTGAATTTGACACACATGGCTAAATTTTTTTTTTGTTAACAATATGAAATGAGTGCGAAGGAGCATTGAAATATATGCAATGAGATCAAACAACGTTTAATTCTTAACTATGCTTGTGTTTCTATTTCAAAACGTCCAACTGTAATTCCTAATTGGAATCTAGAACATATTTTATATTTAATGCAGATCCACAAGAACAAGAAAAGTTGGATTGGGTCAAACGTTACAAGATTATAAGAGGAATAGCTCGAGGGATGCTTTATCTTCCTGAAGATTCCTGGCTTAGAATTATACACCGTGATCTCAAAGCTTGGAATGTTTTATTAGATGGAGATATGAATGCTAAAATTTCAGATTTTGGCATGGCTAAGATTTTCGATGTGGATCAAACTCAAGAAAATACAAATCGAGTTGTTGGAACGTAGTAAGTTTGTGTCTCAAATTCCCATGCATTCCGTAATTTAAGTTAATGAATACATAATTTATGCACTCTCAAGCAAAGCATCATTCTAATTCTTCAAAAACTTCCCCTTTGGACTAACAAATTCAAAGATGCATATTATGCCTAATCTTGATGGACTGCACTTTTTAGTTGAATTTTGGTGCATTATCAAGTCAATGGTTTCATTTCTGGTTTCATACAAAATGAGCTTTTGGACAATGTTTCTTGTCATTTTCTAATTCTATTGGTAAATTGATAGTTATTGGTATGGAGTGGTATATGTCTCCAGAGTATGCAATGCATCGACAATTCTCTCTAAAGTCCGATGTGTTTAGCTTTGGTGTCTTAGTTTTGGAGATCATTAGCGGCAAAAAGAACAATACCTACTACGAATTAGGAAGTGTTGAGGACCTTCTTAGCTATGTGAGTAGTAACCATCGATTATAATTATTATTTTCCTTTTGACACTATAAAAAATTAAAGTTTTGGAGATTAAAATTTAGGGACAAAATTATTTTTTAAAGACCAAATATTTTTGTTGCAAAAAGTGTAATTATATTTTTAGTAACGAAAATTGGATATTAGTGATGAATTATTATCTTTTTAGGACTAAATTTTTGGTCCTAAAAAATTAACCTTTTTTAGATCAAATTATTTTGTCCCTAAAAATGTATTTGTCACTAGAAATCTTGTTTTTGATTTTTCGGGACAACTTTTTAGCGATTATCTTCACAACTATAATAATTGGTCTTAAATGTTTTTTGCAACAAAATTTTCATTTTTAGGGACCAAAAAATTTAATCTGTAAAAATCTTATATGTGATGTGAGTGACAATATCATAACATCTACAAGTCATATATGATGAAATGTTGTAGGCTTGGAAATTGTGGACTGAGGAAAGACCCTTGGACTTGATGGATTCAACTTTGGAAGTGTCATATTCAAGAAGTGAAGCCATTAGATGCATCCAAATTGGCTTGTTGTATGTCCAAGAAGATCCGGAGGACAGACCCTCTATGGCAACAGTAGTTCTGATGTTAAGCAATTACTCAATTACTCTAACAGTTCGTCAACAACCTGCATTTTTTGCTCATAGTAAAACAAAAAGTATGCAAAAATCCCTATATTCAAATCAATCTACAAGCAAGTTAATATCATGGATTGTGAATGAAGCATCAATTACTGAACTAGATCCAAGATAATGTGAGAAGTTTTGGCCATATCAAGATTGAAGGATAGCTCTATGGTGTGAGATGAACCCAAATGACAATCTGCACTATCCTTAAGAGTATGTTTGTTTGGACGGACTGGATATGGGAGAATTGTAATCTATCGGACTGTTAGTCCTGAGATACATTGTCCCCGGACTATTTGGTTGGATTAGATTTGTATCTTATATTTGTTTAGTCATGGGATTAGATTTCTAGATAGGACTATTTTTATTGAATCCAATGTTTGGTCGGACGGACTAGATAAGGATAAATGTTCAAAAGACTATTTTACTCTTATAATTTATAATTTTTATTTAATATATAATTTATAATTTATATTTTTTATTTAATATATCATTTTAAATTAAAACACTAAAAAAATAATTTTATTTAATATATAAATTTAATTTTTTAACAACACTAAACAAATTTAATTTATAAGGCCATAATTTTTAATTAAATTAAATTTATAATTTATATTTTTTATTTAATATATAATTTTAAATTGACAACACTAAAAAAATTATTTAATGTCGTTCGATGAGATACAAGCTTGATCACGCGGAGTACGCGCATGACGAATATTTCGTGTTCGTATAATTGGCAGCATCTATAGGAATTTACCAGATCAAACCTTGTTATCAAACATTTTCTGGAGATCTGAATGGCTAGCGTGGACGAAGCACCTTTGTTCATCGTTAGGGAAACCACATATGAGGCAAATAGGAGATGTGAAGATTTGCCTCCAAGGCCTCCAATGGCAAACTTGGACACTCCTTGTAATAACCCCGTTACGTAATATGTTGTTAATTATTAATTATGAATGTTATTTTAGTGCTTAGTATGAATTTTGTTGTTAATCATGTACTTAATATGAATATTGGCTTCATATCTATTATAGGTAGAAATATCTGTTGTGATCTCTGATAGGATCTGAAAATTGAAAGCCTGAACGGGGTTAGAACACAAAATTAACTAGTCCAATAGACTAAATGGAATATTTAGAACCTTATGACAAAATTAATTAAAATTTGATTCGTATCCAAATAATTAGAGTAACTAATTAGAATTAGTAGCCTTAATTAAACTTAATTAGTTAAACTAATCTAGGCTATATATACGAATATAAGCTTATAGAATTCACATCCTTAATCTGTAGACACCCCATTTTTGACCGCCCGCAAGACTTAGGCGCTTTGTTTGATACACTCGATGATGAAAGTCGAATTGTGTGCTTTGAATTTACAGTGATTTGGATTCAGTCAGGCTCTCGAAATAACCTCAACTCTTCAACATTTACCTTGTTTGAACCTGTGAGTTTCATTTTTGGACCTTTTGCCACCCTGAGTTGAGTTTGAACCAAAAAACAGGGAAGGACATCAAAGCCCGGTCGTGCATCAGTGATGGCCAGCCGTGGTTATGAATGGCGGCTGGCCCTTAGTGGCGAAAGACATGTTTTGGGTGGGAGGCCACCAGTTGTCCATTTTTGAAGATATTTATCACCTTTTGAGCTCAAATTCTATAAAAACGAAGCTAAGTTATTGTTTTGAGGGTTGAGCAAAATTTAGAAATCCTATATATACCTTGAGAGCTCCTCCCTCCTCATTCTTCCATAGCAAGCAACCTTTGAGCTAACCTAGCTTTCTTGTGTCATCTCCATACACCATACACAACCTTGTCTCACCACCTTAGAGCCTTGGTTGATCTTGGAGAAGCATAATTCAAGCTTGAGAGTGGGTTGAGATTAAGTTTGGATCACAAACAAAAAGCTTACCCCTTGAGAGGTATAAGCTTGTTATCTTCTCTCTTGCCTTCATTTCTTTCATTTGCTACATAATTCTTACTGTTTTGCGTTGCTTTGAGTCTATTTGAAGTGTTTAAGATTGGGTTTGAAGAGCTACCAAAAGGGTAGAGAGAGCTTGCTCTTTCTACACATTTACCTATAGCTCAAACCCTCACTTTTCCATTCTTTTTCTTTGATATCCACATTGATTTTCAGAGTTTAAGAAAGGCTAAAAATTATATTTTGGGGTTTCAAAAGTGGAGGGGTTAACCACCCTTTCTTGTTCTTGCTTCCTAGCCTTGTTTCATCTCTTTATTGTTTAGTTTTTTAGGCTCTTTTCATGCATGTTTAACCTCTATTTTTCATATGTTAAGGGCCGTTTTAGGGCTATCCAAGCCTTTTAAATTGGTTCACGCTTTGTTTAGTTCATTTTTTGTCTCATAAGTTAGCATACATAACTTGTTGCATGTTGTTCTAATCATTTCTTTACTTCATTGCCATATCTAAAGTCGAATTTTAATAATCAATCCACCATCCATCTCTTTCATTCTTGAGAATGATTTCAACCGATTGAGGTTGCTCAAGACATGTAAGAAAGACACCTACTTAATGGCTTAATCTTTTCGAAGATTCATTGCCAACGGTATATTCTTTCTCTCATGCTTTTGAAGAATGTCTCGTTTGACATTATTTCTTGTTTAGAGGACTTTAACATCACTTTGGGACAAATGGACTAAAGAATAGCAAGGTTTCATAAAATTGGCTTAAAACTTGGAACAACCCATATAAAGAAAATGGTTGGAATTGCTTGAACTTGGTCGGACGTTATGCCAAGTTCCTTGTGTCAAGAGTTGTTACATGCTAATCCATGGCATTTTGATGATTCTTGAAGTGTCGCAACCTCCCTCTTTAAGCTCACTCTATGACAAGAGGGAGGGGTGGTCTTATTCTTTGTATTTCATTGATTTTTGTCCAAAATTGTATCCGAGACTATCAACCAATCATTTTTCTCATTGATGGCTTTGGAATCAATTTCAATATTCTCTTAAGGCTTTCCTATGATAGAGGAGGAAGAAAAGGATAAACAGAGCTTGAGGACACTCTGTCTGCATTGATTTACCTCAGAACACCAAAACAGAGTTTTACACCAAATTGATGCACGACCGGCCATCACTGATGTATGGTCGGCCCTCAGTGTGTGGCCAACGATGCAGTTTTGCAGGAAACAGAGGCAGTAGGTGAAGGTGAAATAGAGTTGGCTTGGGCAGACAGAGTAGCTCTCAGGCGTTGTGCATGCAACCTTCATCCATCTTCACTTAAGCATTTTGTCGAATGTAATTAATTGTTTCACTAATATTGTTGTAGCCATTAATCTTATTGTAATTAATTAGTTGTAGCTAGTTAGTTTTGTAAAATGTTGTAACTAATTAGTTAGTCAATTCGTTATTCAATTTCGTTTTGTAATTAATTAGTTAACTTGGATAGTTTGTTGATTCATTTGTTGTAATAATTAGTTAAGTAATTTAGCTATTTATTCATTTGTTTTGTAATAACTAGCTTAGCCTTAATTAGTTAGTTAATTAGCTTACCTTATTCGGACTCTCCTTCATGAGAGAGCAATGTAATAATGTGTATGTCTTCCAATCCCACGTCTTTCTCCCTTTTATTTAAATTGCTTACGATGGTTAGTTTAGAGCATCATGTTTTCTTTAGCATTCTTCATGTTGCATCCATTTGTATCACATGCATCGATACTCGGTTCATCATTCAAACTGCATTATTAGTTTAAAATGTTTATGTGAATACGTGCTTAGACCACATGTTATCAAGTTGATTCATATGCCATGTTTAGTAACCGAGCCTAGTAATTGCATATTGCACGTGTTGCATTAGTCATAATTGCATAGTTAGGATCACGCATTTTTCTAGCTCATTTTTCTTTTGGCTTGGAGTACTAGGTAAGTTTTTATTTGCTTTAGCATATTGCATTGAATGTTTGTGTTGCCATGTCTAGCATGCTTGCCATGAGGCTAAATGCTTAATTGATAAACTACTTGTATGCATGTGGATGAAGGCTTGTTGCTTGAATTGGAATAATTTGAGTAATGTTTATATGCAATCACTTTTTCAAGTGGTACATATTTCAAAACAATTTTGCAAAACGAACATGAGTCAAGTGTTCCAATTCTAGCAAGTTAGTCTATACTTATGTGTGTGCGCGTTACATAGTAATCCTAGCTTAATAACCAAAACAAGAGCATATAATGTACATAAAAATCATATTATGATTAGTAGAGTCTGATCTTTGATCAGGTGAGGGGGGGTGCTCAATTCATGACCTTCCCCTCATGTACCTAAGTTTCCGAGCTGAGACAATCTGGGTGATAACAGACACATGGCCTTTGATCCGAGTTATGGGTTTCCTAAATTTTCCAAAGATAAAATATTTAGGTGGCTGTAGACACCTCATTTTTGACCGTCCTCAAGACTTGGATGTGCTTGCAGGTACATCTGGTGACAAGTTTGATTGCTCGCTGAGTGCTCGACTTTCGCGACGGAATGCTCCAAGTTTGATCCTTCCAGACCCTATTTTCATTCTGTCTCTTTTTTGGACCATGCTTTGGTCCCTTTATATTGATGTTCATGATGGCCTACCGGCCATGATCAAAGGCTGCTGGCCATGGACTTTGCCCTGCTGGCCACCAATAGGCCCTGCCGGCCATCAATGAGGCCTTGTCGGCCACCACTGATGGCCGGCCGGCCACCTTTATTTCAACAGATATTTTTCAGATATTTTTGAGTCAGTTGTTTGCAGGATAAACCATCTGCTTGCACGTGGAGGGCTGGATTGCTTTGAAGGCTTCTTGTGTCTTTTATATATAGAGGTCTTTTATATGCATGCAAAGGGTTAGAAAATTTTGGCTGAGCTAAATCTCTCTCTTTTTTCACTCTAGAATCCTTTCTCTCTATATTTTAGCCTTGAAAGTGTGCCTTCTCTTCATATTTGCACTAGCACCCTTAGCCAAACACCTTAACCTTAGGCTTGAGGTTCTTGGAGGCCTTGTTGGGGATCCTTGGAGTTGATTTTGGCTCAGAAGTTGACTGTTTGCTTGCTGTTTTAAAGTTATGCTTTAAGGGTGAGAATCTACCTCTTTAAGCTTTGTTTTTGTACATTGGTTTGGCTGCCCTTGTATGCTGTTTTTGGCCTAGCTTTCAACTACAAAAATCTCTATTTTTAAGTGTTAAAGGTGGTTGTTTGAGGCCCTGTGGGAGTTAGGGGTGTTTCACCCCCTTGTGTGCCTTATTTGCTTAAGCCTTGTGCCATCTCTTAAGGCTTTTGAGGCACCCTTTGTTTGGCTTTTCTACCACTGAAACTTAGAGAAATTTTAGTGGTAGAAACCATGTTTTGAGGTCCAAAGTAGGAGGGGGTGACCTCCCCTCTTTGCTTCTTAGTTGCATGTCTTGTTGGCCTACTTGTTGAGCATGTTTTCTACCATCACTTGACTTGATCTCAACCTATTTTTGACCTTATTTCAGCATGTTGTAACTCTATTTTGGCCTGGTTGAGTCACCTCATGCATGTTTGTTACACTTGTAGTGTAATCTTGCTACTTAGCCTTGTATGCTTGATGCTTTAGCCCATCATTCTAGCTTATTTTGGCTACACTCCAGCATGCTTTTACCCATGTTTTAGCATGCTTTAACTCTGTTTTGAGTGGTTTAGGTCATATGAGGATTTCTTTGTATATCTATAGTGTAAATGGCCTTGACTAGTTTTGAGCTTCAAAGTCTTTAACATGTTAAGCTTAAGGTGTTTTCATGTTTTGGAATTATTTCACACATGATTTCAGTGCTTGTAGCTTAGTCACACTTTTACATTCTTCGCTCTTTCAATGTGTTTGAGAGTTGAGCTTTGTGCCTTGCTTGCAAGCCATCATTTGAGCATGCTTTTTCTTGTTTTTCATGCTGTCATTTCAGATCATTTTGGCCATTTTTTTGGCATGCTTGGGGTCTGTTTAGGGCTGGTTTAGTCCTTTGAGCATTATATTACATGGTGCTAGTGTTGTGTCATTCGCTAGTTTTTGATGCTTAAGTCTCTTAGCATGTTGTGCATGCGTTGTTTTCATGTTAGAGTCTTATGCTTCATGCCATATCATGTATTGCATGGCTGCCACCTCCTTCATTTCTTCATTCTTCAATTTCCTTTGAGGGTTGTTTGGTCTTAAGGTTATGTTTAAACATGAGGTAGGGTTGGTGCTCAAATGGCTTTAACCCTCTTTTGAGGGTTCCTCCTAGTCAAAGGCATCATCCCTCTCATGCCTTAAACTCCTCTTCTGGTTGACCCCTCATCATTAGAGGACTTTCACATTTGGACTTAATAGATTAAAGAATGGTTGGTAATGTTAAAATGTGTAAACAAAATCAATCAAGTAAAACATGCCAAGATTTAGCATGTTGTTTGCATAGCATGTTTGCATTGCACCGTGTTCAACCGGACGTTATGTTGAACACAAGGTGGATTGGTCCATTTCATACTCAAAGTGATGAAAGTGAGCCAATCCCTTTTGTCTCTATTGCTTTTGATCATCCATGATGAGGTAGTGGATTTAGAGTCTTGTTTGCATTGCACTTATTGAATGTGTACAAGATTGGATCTTTGGCCATCATGCATTCCAAATGCTTGATTAATGGTTTTGGATCCAATGGTGCCTCTCCCTTGATGTTTTGAGGTGATAGGGAGTGGCACAGTACATACATGCCCTTAGGAGACTCTCTTATTTCCCCTTGCTTGAGCTCTGTTGCAGCATGGTGATGCAGCACACCAGTGGCTGGCAGTGCCCCACTGATGGCTGGCACTACCTCGTCCTTGGCCGGCAGTAGCATCATTCTTGGCCGGCAGTGCCCAACCTTGGTCGGCAGCAACTTGTCATGGCCGACAGGCCACTGGTGTAGTCCCCAGCAGCCCTTTGGAAAGGCTTAGCAAAAGTTCTTGGAGACACCCTACAAACAGAGCCTCTCAAGAGAAAACCGAAGAGCTTTTCGGGACGAGAAACCGAATGCGTGCATGCATGTTTAACATCTTCAAACAGAGCTAAAGTAGTTTAATTTAGTGCTTTAATTGTTAGTTAGCATTGAATTTGTAATTAATTAATTTGTTAATTAGTTAAGTGATGTAATAATTAGTAAGTAGTTTACTAGTTATTCAAGTTGGTTTGTAATAATTAGTCTAATTAGTTTAATTAGATTAGTTAGTTAGCTTAGCTAGCTCATTTAGACCCTCCATCGAGAGGGCACAATGTTGTAATAAGGGTGCGTGTGTGTATGTCGTCCAACCCTTATGCTTCGCATGTTTGCATCATTCATTTGTCTTGCATGCACCGGGCTCGGCGCATCATACAAACTGCATTGTATTTCAATACCTATTAGAATACATGTATCAAATTGTTGCATTCATATGCCATCTTAGATAGCCGAGCCTATTTTACTTGCATTTTTGCATGCGTTGCATTAGGCATCTTAACATAGTTAGGATCATGCATTATTACTAACTAGTTTTCTGTTTTGGCTTGGAGTACACTATAAGTGCTTACGCTTTAGCATCCTTGCATGAGTGTGAGTGTTTCCATGATAGCATGCTTGTCATAATGCCATGATATCATGCTTGTCATAATGCTATTTGCTTAAGTGTTTAACTGCATGAATGCCTGTGGGTGAAGGCTTGATTGCTTCAATTGGAACAACTCGATGATTGTGAGTTTTGAGCCAACTTCGCGAAGTGGCAAAACCATGTTTTAAAGCCCACTTGAGAGTGGTAAATCCGCGCTTTAGCCTACTTGCGAGTAGCACTTTCAAACCATTTTCAAAAATAGACATGAGTTGTTTTGTTCTGATCCACGTGATTGAGTCTATAATTGTATGATGAGAGCATCACATAGTAAATTAGTTAAATAATCGGAATAAGAGCACATGTGTTTATCAAACAACATATCATGTTTAGTAGAGGTCGATCTTTTGATCGGGTGAGCGGGGGTGCTCATGATATGACCTTCCCCTCTCGTACCCAAGTTCCCGAGCCGAGATAACTTTGGTGATGACGGACACGTGGTCTTTGGCACAAGTCAGGGTTTCCTAAATTTTCCAGAATTTGATAGAAGTTTATGTTCTGAATTTACATACCAAATGATGCTATATCACACAAATGTCACAAATAAGGCATGCTAGGGGTCTCAAGACACAAGACTAGCAAAGGCCACTACACTATGGCCATACGAGGCAAGCCATACATGACCAAGACCACTTGGAACAGAGCTGAAGCATGCTAAATCAAGGCCAAAAGCATGCTGAAATAGAACCAAAACAAGCTACAATGATGGGCCAAAACACTAAGTATGCTAGGCTAGTGAGTGAGATTGCACTACAAGTGCACAAACCAAGCAAGAGGTGACCTCACCAACCAAAATTAGAGCTAAAACATGTTAAATAATGGCCAAAAACATGCTGGAGTGGAGCCAATACATGCTAGAATTATAGGCTAAGACATGAAGCATGTTAGGCTAGCAAGTCGGATTACACTACAAGTGTAAGAAGCATGCAAGCAAAGACCAAACTAGCCAAAAACAGACTTAGAGAAGGTCTAAAAAGTCACAAAAATGTGCTTGAACAAAGCCACACAGAAGTAGAAACACATGCTCATTTGATAGGCTAACAACACATGCTAATAAGACAAGAGGAGGAGGGACCACCCCCTCTTATTTGGGACCTCAAAACAAGTTTTTCACCACTGAAATTCCTTTGGAATTCAGTGGTTAAAAGGCCAAAACTAGGTAGTTTCAAAGGCTTTAAAAGGTAGCTCAAAGCAAAGCAAAATAAGCCACAAAAGGGGGTAGACCACCCCTAACTCAAACAAGGCCTCAAACAACCATCTTAAACACTTAAAAACAAAGATTTTTGTAGTTGAGAATAGGGCCTAAAAGAGCATGCAAGGATGGCAAACAAGCAATTAAAATAAAGCTTTAAAGAGGATATAGGCCTCACCCTTGAAGCACAGCAATAACAGCAAGTTCTTCAGCCCAAAACCAGCTTTTGAACCCCAAATATGACCTCCAAGAACCTCAGCTGAATGATGGTGGTGTTTGGCTAAGAGTCTCTTTGCAAAAATGTGAAGAAAGCTCTAAAATGGAAGAGAGAGAGGATTCCAAAGAGAGGGGAAAATTTTCTTCTCAAAATTCTGAACCCTCAATAAGGGGGAAACACCTCCCCTTATATAAGCAATGCAAGCAAAAGCTTGCTTTACAAGCTTAAACTTGCCTCCATCCCTCCATACATGTGTATGGAGGATGCATTCAGTGGCCAACAACTGGCACAGCTGGCACCAAAAATATCTGCAAAAACAGAAAAATGGTTGTAGGCCACTTCAAGTGGCCTACAAGGGAGAAAAGTGGCCGGCAAGGTTCCAAAAGTGGCCAACAAGGCTAAAAAACAAGAAAAGTGGCCGTAGGCCATTTCCACTAGCCTATAGCTACAAAAAGTGGCCGACAGGCCCTCCCCTCCCTCTAAGCAAGGGGTAATAAGGTATGGTCCAAAAACAAACCAAAAGGAAGGGATCCAAGAGGCCCCGAGACAAGGCGCTCAGCCGAAAGCCCCGGAAACTAGCCTATCGGCCACTGTAAGTGGCCTACAAGAGGGAAAAGTAGCCTACAGCTACAAAAACTGGCAAACAAGCCTCTCTCTTGCTCCAGGCAAAGGCACCAAGGCATGGTCCAAAAACGAACCAAGAAGAAGAGAGTTCAGCAGTCCCGAGGCAAGGTGTTCAGCTGAAAACTCCGGAAACCCATAACGAGCACAAACATGCGTGATCATCGAGTGTACAAACGATGACGTCTGAGTCTTAAGGTCGATAAAAAATGGGGTGTGTACAAGTTGCAAGTCAAAGAAAATCTCAAAGCTGGGAACTCGTTGGCCCCCAGAGTTGAACCATGGTTCAAGAAACCACAGAATGGGAAGTCTTCACCCTCCCGAACAAAATAGCCATTCAAGGTTCCCCGAATAGGTCGGTGTACAAGTTCATAGCGCTTCCTGCTTTGCTTTGGCTCTCCTGGCCATTTCATTCCTTTTCCTCACTCAGTCCTCTTTGGTAGGCGTATAGCCAAGACTAAAAGCATGCAGGTTATGTGGAATGTCAGCCAATGTAGTAACGCCCTTCCGGCCACTTCTGCCTAATCCTATCCCGGGCATGTACTGTAGCTTATTCATGAAGTATACAGATTAGGCACTGACATACAAGTCCTTATCAACAGCCAGAATATTTTGTGCTACCCGGGCCTCTGCCAAGGTAAACCCCGAAAGGAAAACATCCTCCTCAGCATGCACAATCTCCAATATTGGTGCAGTGACCTCTAGCAAAGGATGTATAGATCAATTCCTGAATACTATGGCCATTGTAGACCTGACTTTCTTGGCGTGCCCCCCTTTTGGAGAGGCGTGAATTGGGCTTATTACAGTTTGGACACTTGTCATGGTTCTGAATCTAATCTCACAAAGTGTAATGTGAGACTGATAAACACCAAAGAGTCCAAATCTGGCAATTGGTTTTGGAAAATCGATTTTAAATCAAAAGTGCCAAACATTGACTGCTTTTCCAGATTATAGAAATATTTTATTTTAGGAATTTTAGGAAACCCTGACTCGTGCAAAAGGCCACGTGTCCGTCATCACCAAAGTTGCCTCAGCTCGAGAACTTGGGTACGAGAGGGGAAGGTCTTGAAATGAGCACCCTCGCTCGCCCGATCAAAGAATCAGCCTCTACTAAGCATGATATATTGTTTTATAAACACATGTGTTCTTATTCCAGTTGTTAGCTAGTTTTACTATGTGATGTGCACATCATACAAGTATAGACTAAGTCACGAAAATTAGAACAAAACAACTCATGTTTGTTTTCGAAAATGGCTTGAAAGTACCACTCTCACGGTGGACTAAAGCACGGATTTTCCACCCTGAAGTGGGCTTAAAACATGATGATTTGCCACTTCGCAAAGTCGGCTTAAAACTCACATTTATCAAATTGTCTCAATTCAAGCAATAAAGCCTTCATCGACAGGCATTTATGCAGTCAATCAATTAAGCAAATAGCCTCGTGGCAAGCATGCGATCATGGCAACCCTCACACTCATGCAAGAATGCTAAAGCGTAAACACTTACAGTGTACTCCAAGCCAAAACAAAAAACTAGTTAAAAATCATGCATGATCGTAACTATGTTAAGATGCCTAATGCAAGACATGCAAAAAATGCAACTGAATAGGCTCAGCTATCTAAGATGGCATATGAATGCGACACTTGATAACATGCTTTGAAACACGTATTCAAGTAGGTATATTGAAATACGATGCAGTTTGAATGATGCACCGAGCCCGGTGCATGTAATACAAATGAATGATGCAAACATGCAAAGTATAAGGTATGCTAATTGAAAAATTCCCTAAAACGAACCATCGAAAATAGTTACATAAAAGGGAGAAAGAAGTGGGGTTGGAAAACATGCATACACGCACGCACGCTTATTACAACATTGTGCCTTCTCGACAGAGGGTTCGAATAAACAATCTAAGCTATTCTAAGTGAAGCTAATTAAACTAATCTAATTTTTACAAACCAATAAAAAAAATGGCTAAACTAAGCTACTTAATTATTGCAGCACTTTAACTAATTAACAAATTAATTAAATTACAAATTCAAATGCTAACTAACAAGTAAAACATCAAACTACAAACTATACTGCCTCAACTCTGTTTGATGAAGTTAAACATGCATGTCTCGGTTGCCACCTTGAAACACCTTCCAGTTTGCTCTTGAGAGGCTCTGTTTGTAGGGTCTCTCCAAGAACTTCATGTTGAACCTTACTAAATCACTGTTGGGGTATTCACCAGTGGCCTGCTGGCCATGAGGAGTTGCTGCTGGCCATCTGCCAACCAAGGATGTGTAGTGCCGGCCATTAGTGGGGCACTGCCGACCACTGGTGTGCTGCATCACCATTCTGCAATAGAGCTGAAACCAGAGGAAAATGGAGGGTCTCCCAAGGGTATGTGTGTACTGTACCACTTCTTATCATCTCAAAACATCAAAGGAGAGGTACCATTGGATCTAAAACCGTCAATCAAGCATTCAATGCATGATGGCCGAGGATCCAACTTGCACAAATTCAATAAATGCAAGACAAACAAGACTCTAGAACCACAACCTTATCATGGATGATCAAAGGAAATGGAGACAAAGGGAATTGGCTCATTTTCATCACTTTGAGTATGAAATGGACCAATTCACCTTGTGTTCAATATAACGCCCGATTGAACACAATGCAATGCAAATGCAACATGCTTATCCTGGCATGTTTTACTTGATTCAATTATTGTTTACACATTTTAAGTTACCAAACCATTCTTTAATTGATTTGTCCAATGTGAAAGTCCTCTAATGAGAGGAAGGTCAATCAAAAAATGACTTAAGACATGAGAGAAGCCATGCCTTTGACTAGTAGAAACCCCCAAGAGAGGGTTAAAGCCATTTAAGTTGTCACGCCCCAAACCCGCCCCTAAAAGTTTGGGCATGACCCATTCGAAAACAGACACTAAACCTGTTATAATAGATCATACGGGGCCTGAACGGAAGCCTTTAATAATATAAAATACATAAAACATCATCCATTGAGCTACTACTACCATGCCAGGACCGCACACATTGCATTAAATAAATATTATACAGATAGTTTACACACATAAGACTCGACTCAGCCCCCTAAATAGGCACATAACAAAAATATAAAAGAAGAAGAAATTATACAATCAACCCAAAAAAATATACATCTAATGCATAAGTCGGAACTCGGCAGAACTTTACAAAATGAATAGCCTCAGGTGGTGCCTGGACGCCTCAAGGTTAACAGGAGAAATACAAGCCTTAAAGGTTGGGACTGAACTCCCGATTGGTTACCTACAGAAACAGACAGACAAAATATAGAATGAGTGAACTCAGTGAATAATAGTACATAAACAATATAATGTTTAACTTGAATAATCACACACAGAACTGCAGATATATCTGATTAATTACATTCCATAATTATTTCCAAAAGTCATGGGTCCTACTTTCGTAACAGAATAGCGTTAAACTCAGTCTATACAGGACTGTCACAAGCCTACAGATGCAGTACGACCAAAGGTCCAGATATATCGGAACGGCCACCGGCCCATAAATAACAGAAGTAGTAAGGATAACGGAAATAACAGACAGGACAGTAATAACAGAAATAACAGACAGAACAGTAATATCAGAAATAACAGACCGCATAAAGCGTAAGTAGCAGGACGCATATAGCGTGGTAACAGAAATAACAGATGTATGGACTCAAGAGGTGGCTCGTACGGATTCCAGAGGTGGCTCCCACCAAAGTGTAGCACTTCGTTCCGTACAGCACTTTGCTCCATACCAGAACATTACAGAATGACCTAACGGTCCAGAATATCAGAAATATAATCTTGTCAGAAACAGAGTCTTATGCATTTCCAGATTCCAAACCATTTTCATAATCATTTTCATAATCACTTCCATATTCAGATTTTGCATAAGATTATGAGGTACACCCATAGTCCATCAGAACAGGTAGGTCCGAAGACCACAACAGGTAGGTCCGAAGACCACAACAGGTAGGTTCGAAGACCACATCAGGTAGGTCCGAAGACCACAACAGGTAGGTCCGAAGACCACATCAGGTAGGTCCGAAGACCACAACAGCTAGGTCCGAAGACCACAATAGGTAGGTCCGAAGACCACATCAGGTAGGTCCGAAGACCACAACAGGTAGGTCCGAAGACCACAGCCACGGTATTGTTACCCCCGGGCGAGGGCCATAGGCCACGGTATTGTTACCCCCGGGCGAGGGCCATCCGGACTAAGGGTGCCACAAATACTTTTTAGACAACTGAACATTCGTTCGTTTATTCCCAACATATCATAGCTTTTCATAAATCAATCATTTCGTTTCATAGTATACTGAAAATACATAACATAAGTTTAATAGAACGTTGCTGATATTTATTAGCAAATGTTGAACATATGTCACAGATTGAACACTTTCAGAAATACGAAAGTACCATGGTTCTATACTTTAAATCAATAGATCTTGGGATACATAAGCATCGTTGTTCTATTTACTCACTAATCTACGGATAACAGAATGTTAATAATGTTTCTGAATGGTAAATCAATCACAATACTATATAAACTATAGTGCAATACCGATAACCATTAATCGTGGACGGGATACTGAATAGTTTCAGAGCCATCTCAATAGATGCCAAATCCTCCTATGCTCACACCAATTCTCAAATACAACCATGTTAGCATAATTGCCACGGAAAACAGAATATGCATAATCATAATAAGATTGATATACATATGTAGTACTATTACTCACAGAGTTACAATGGAGCGCTTGTCCCTCCCGGAGTGCATTCTGTACACAAACATAACTTACAAATTAACTCCCTTTTCCTTTTTAAATCATTAAGGAATTCTTTCCTGAGCTATTACATTTGCATGAATTTATAATCATCTTAAGGTCATCAGAATATTATTCTAAAAATACCAGAGGACTGAGCATTCAAAACTGAGCAACCAATAATTTTGCCTGAAAAATGGGTTCCCCGCTCGAGCGCCACTTTGGCCGCTCGAGCGGACTGCACAAAAATACAAAACTACTGGGAGGTCGATTTTCCCGCTCGAGCGGTCCTTCCTTCGCTCGAGCGGACCAAGCAAAATTCTGCAAATCTGGATTTCCAATCTTTCTAAATCTTTCCAATCTTTAACAATACAAACAAAGCTTCAAACTAGACAAACTTAATATCAAATTAAGGTGCTAAATCACCCAATAAACCAACCACAACCCTCCTCAAGCCTTCAATCATACAATCCATCAATTTCATATGTGAAATAACCATAACTTCCCAAAATCCTCCTTATTCAAACCCAAACTTCCCAAAAATCTCATAAATCTTCTATACACTTCAAATATATAGAAATCACATAATTCAACAATAGAAATAACTCAAATCTGACTATGATTGTAAATATTGATGTGGATTCAACCCTTACCTCAATAATCAAACAAAAAGGTGAGCTAGAGATGGAGCCTTCACAATTCCAAGTTCTAATCGGATAAAAACGTTGATCTTCCCTTAATCTCCCTCCTTGATGCCAAAAATCATGGTGGATCATGATCAAAGTAAAGGAATTCAAGAGTTTAGGGCTAGGGTTTCGGACTAGGGAGAAAAGGAAAGAAGAAGGGGAAAGAAAATATCAAAAAGTGATCCAAAATCACGATTTAAAAGTTGCTGTCCCGAAAACTCCGCTCGAGCGCACCTTTTCCCGCTCGAGCGTACCTACTCACAGCACAGATTCCAAAACTTCAAACAGGTGTAACTTTCCCATCCGGACTCCGTTTTAGGTCGTTCTTGTGTCCAAATTGAAGCCCCGGAAATAAGCTTTCCAATGGTTCTAACCTCATATCCAAATTCAAAATGTGGACAAAGAAAAGGGCAAAAGAGTGGCAGCTGTTCGTAAAATAACTATCCGAATCAAATTCTTTGGTTCAATCTTACCCTACCATCATATTGCCACCTCAATCAAAATCCCCAAATCCAAAAATAACACATGAGAGTCTCCACAAACATTCACCGAACCTTTAATAACTTTACGTGCACCTAGCTTCAATTCCAAAAGATATAGTTGAATCAACGCGTATTGGGGTCGTTACATAAGCATAAGCCTCAATCCTAAGCTTAAACACAACTTAAGACCAACCATGCCTCAAAACAAATCAAAAGTGAAGAAATGGGGGAGGTGGCAAAATTTTAGTGCCGAAATGGCATGAAACACAAGACTCTAACATGCAAACAACTCAAGTACAACATGTTAGGAGATTTAAGCATTGAAACTAGTAAAGGACAGAACACTAGAAGCATGCAATACAATGCTCAAATGATCAAAACAGCTATGGATAGACCTCAAACATGCCAAAATAGTGGCTAAGATGTGCTGAGATGGTAGCATGAAAAGCAAGAAAGACATGCCCATGCATTGGCTCACAAACAAGGCATAAGACATAACTCTCTAAGGCAATGAAAGAGTGATATGTGTGAGAGTAGGACAGAGAAATATGCTTTGAAATCACATGCTAAATGATGCCAAAACATGCAAACATCACAAGCAAAGCATGCTAAGGGCCTTGAAACACAAAGCTAGTCAAGTCCATTTACACTATAGCTATACAAAGCAAGCCTCATATGACCAAAACCACTCTAAACAGAGTTTAAGCACGTTAAAGGAAGGCCAAATACATGCTGGAATGGAGTGAAGAATGCTAGAATAATAGGCTAATACATCAAGTATGTTAAGCTAGCATGCATGATTACACTACAAGTGTAAGAAGCAAGTAAAAGGTGACTCTATCAGCCCAAAACAACATGTCAAAAAAAGTCACAAAAACATGCCAAGATAGAGCCTCAAGGAGGTAGAAATACATTCACATATGTTAAGCCATCAACACATGCACACAAGATATAAGAAGAGGGGATCACCCCCTCCTATTTTGGGTCTCAAAACCAACTTTCTACCACTAAAATTCCTCTAAGTTTCAGTGGTTAGAAGGCCAAGCAAAGGTTATTTCAAAAGCTACCAAAGATGGCTCAAAGGGCTTTACAAGCCAAAGAGCAAAAAAGGGGAACCACCCCCTAACCACACAAGGCTCAAACCAACATTTATAAGCCTTGAAAATAGAAATTTTTTCAGGCTAAAACCAGCTTCAAAGTAGCATACAAAGATGGCCAAGCTATGGACTAGAACAAAGCTTAAAAGAGGTAGGTTCTTACCCGTGATGCACAGTAACAAACCAGCAAACTTCTGAGCCAAAACCAAGCCAAAACCACTCCAAGGAGCTCAAATAAGGCCTCGAAGATCCTCAACACCAAGGTGAAGGTGTTTGGCTAAGGGTGCTAGTGCAAAGGTGAAGAGAAAATACACTTTCAAGCACAAAATATTGAGAGAGAGTATTCTAGAGAGAGAGAGAGAGAGAGAGAGAGAGAATTCTAACTCAGCTCAAACTTTGTAGCCCTTTGCATGCATATAGATGAGCTCTATATATAGGAGATACAAGGAGCCTTCAAACAAATCTAGCTCTCCACGTGCATGAAGATAAGCTCATCTCTGCAAATAGCTGTCAAAATATCTGCAAAACTATCTACTAAAGCATTGGTGGCCGGCAGTGGCCTCATTGATGGCTGACAGGGCAAAGCCCATGGCCGGCATCCCTCAATGATAGCCGGCAGGCCATCCATAACATCTCCATGCAAAAATCGACACATGGTCCAAAAATGAGATAAAATGGAAATAGGGTTTGGAAGAATCAAACCTAGAGCATTCCATTGCGAAAGTTGAGTACTCGACGAGCAATCAAACCTGTTGCTGGATGTATCTACAAGAACATCCAAGTCTTGAGGACAGTAAAAAAAAGGGTGTCTCCAGCCACCCTTTTCCCGTGGGGGTACTTCAATATTTGGTGGAGAGTAGAAGAGACAACTTTTACTTGATGCAGCCAGGGTCGCCTAAGTAGTAGGTTGAAAGTGGAAGGCATATCCAATACATGGAACTCGATGTCCTGTTGGGCTGGACTGACCTGTACTCTAATCTGTACTATTCTCATTGCCTCTCGACTTGTATTGTCATACGCCCGGATCACCTGGGCCATAGGCACAAAATCGGCTAGTTTTAGGCCGATAGCGTACGTTGTGCGACATGGGCAGATGTTGATTTCTGACCCGATGTCTACTAATACAACTGGTACCCACTTTTCTCGGCATTCCACCGATATGTATAGAGGCTTGTTGTATGCAGAGCCTTCCGGTGGCAATTCCTTATCTAAAAAGGTCAAAGTTGGCGCAGTGCCCCCCGAGAAGACTAATCCCACCAGTTGTTCCGAAGTGGTCTCAATGGACAACTTGGCTTTATCCATTGCTGACAGCACAGCTTGTCTATGCACTCACGAAGCCATAAGCAACCCCCAGATAGAGATGTCTGCTTGAATCTTCTTCAACTGTTTCAGCACAGCTTTTTCTTCCAACAGTTTTTCCTTTTGTTTCTCTACTTCTTTGTCCTATCTAGATGCCTCGGGTTGGTCCAGATATAAGGGTTTGAAATATCGGCCATTTCTTGTCATGTGGTCAACTTCTTCCATATACCAGGTGTTGTTAGGAAGGCCCTCACCCCAATCTTCATCAGTGTGGGCAAGATGAAGATCATCATCTTCCCACCACATACCTCCAGTAATCGACAAACAATTGTCTGGCTCCGTTCGAGTTGTCTTTTCATCACAGATTTCCCGCGCAGGGTTTGGGGCCTTTCTAGCCTTCTATTTGTTTTGATCTGCTTCTTTTTCAAGGCACCTCAGTGTGACTTCTTGCTCCGGAGGTACAGTACTAACTATGCTCAGTTCCAAAGCTGTTTGTTCTGCACCAGTGTTTTCTGGCAGTTTACCTTTCCTATCGGCTGTTCCGGCTATTGATATGGTTCCCACTTTCTATTTTTCCAGCTTCGGTTTAGCTCCCTCATCTATATCGGGTTCATCACTTAGCCACCCTGAATAATCGGTTGACCCGTTCAGATTGAACCAATTAATATGCACATTCCCTTGATCATGTTCATCAAAGAACTGCAAATTGTCCATGTCCTCCTCCAGGTCAGCTAGATCATCTAATCCCTGGCTTGGTCCATCTTCTCGGACTACACTGACCTCTATCCCTATTGGCAACACCACTTCCAGCTTATCTTGGTTGATTGGCACAATATAGCAACTCGGCTTGTACACCCCATTAGATACATCCTCAGAGCCCTCGAGCAACAGACTGGCATTCTCGACCAAGGCTGACCTCCTTTCATCTTCTACTGTTACCACCACGGGTTCAGTTTGGATTGTCGACGTGTTCATCATGCACAAGTTTGTACTCTCAAGGATGAACAACGCCAGTTTAGGTAGGTAGGAGGGGGTGATATATATACTGGGGTCATAAAGGACGGCCAGTGTATGGATGAGGTTTATGTGCCGGGGTGGGAGGGCTTGATTATGTGGTGGAAGAGGATTTGTAGTGACGTTGGGTTTTCTGAGAGGTGCTATCACCTTATTGTCAATGAGATCTTGAATCTTATGACGCAGTCTGTAGCACTGATCAGTGTCATGACTATGCTGTTGATAAAAAGTACAATATTTGGTCGGGTTGTGCTTAGGTGGGAGGGGATTGGGTAGCGGGCATTGTTCTAATGGCTTAAGATGCCCTTTTCTGATCAGGACCCCTGGGGCTTTGGATAAGGACATATAGAGCGGGGTGAAGACCCTCTGGCCTCGGGCTTGATGGCTGGAGGTTTGTGAAGTTGTGTTGGATGTGCCGGCAAATGGGTTGGCAATCTTAGGTGTGGTGGTGACCATGCTCACATCCGAAGGCCGTGCAGAGGTGCCACTAGTCGTGGCTACGTTGGAGCTACGTGTAAAGGGCCTTTTGGACTGTTCCTTCTCATGGTCTATCAACCCCTACTTCATCCCATCCTCAATTTGAACCCCTATTTCGTGGAACTCAGCAAAAGTAGACAAAGGCAAGACTATCATCTTCTGCAATAATCTTCCTTGCAAGTTATGAACCACCATTCTGATCTGGTCCTTTTCAGACGGCCGAATAGTCATCATAGCGGCCTTGGCCCTCCACTGGGTCACAAAATCCGAGAAGCCCTCCTTTGGCTCTTAGCGAGTTGCTTCGAGATCACGAGTAGTGACCTCGATCTGAGTATTATAGGAGTACTGCGTTATGAAGGCCTCACACATTTCCTCTCAATTCCTTTTCACAAAGTTCTCAAGTTTGGCATACCAGATGACCGCTATATCCAACAGGCTCCGACCAAAAAGTGACATCTTCTGCGGTCTAGTGAGACCCATTGGTCGTAGGATGTCTGAAAATAACCAGAGATGGACCATGGGATCCCCGGAGCCGTCAAACTGGTCTATGTGTGGCATCTTGAATCTATCCGGCAGAGTCATTGCCGAGTCAGTGTATCCATCCTCAATATCAGGGATTGAGTTTATGCCCTGTGCCCGTTTGAAGAGTTTTTCTAGTTTGCTAACCTTCAATGCAGTAGGGTCAACCTCAAATTCAAATGACGCCTTCGTCAGGTAAACTAGTGCCTTGGAGGTCTGAGGTGGGATCAGGTCCGCTTGAATGCCTGCATTTTCCTGGACATTAATTGTGACCCCAGGTGCCGGAATTCCCGCTGGGGGTGCATGGGATGCAGAGGCTACTGTCGGTTGTGGTTGTTGTTGCTAAAGCCTATCTATTACTTTTGCCTGGCGAGCTACAACTTCAGCTTGGCAGGCTGTGACCTCAGCTTGTCATTCAGCATCTAGCTGCATGTTCTCAATAGTCTATTGGAGCTAACGAAGCATATCTTCCATGTTGACTGGGAAATGTTGAGTTATCAGAACTGGTGAATACTCTCTTTCCAGAGTAGAAGTAGACGAATGGGCCTGAAATGGTGATTGCTGGACTGGTGAGTTATGCCTGATCCTCCTTCGTCTGGTAATCGGTGGGAGTGAAGCAAACACTGGCTGTCCTCTTACAAGATCCCCGGATTGGTAAAGTTGCCGTACTTGGGTCCAGAGTGCTTGGGGGGTAACAGGACTATCCGAAGCAATAATGGTAAACTACTTTGCAAAAAGAAAATAAAGCAAAAGAAAATAAGAATTAGAAACCACACAGCACCTCCGCACAAATTCTAATCAATACACTGATGTTATCAAAGCTATAGGACCATGCTGAATACTGAATTCTGCCCTAAAACTGATACCTAGACTTGCAACTGATACATACATTCCTGTAGAGTTTCACTCCAAAAGCACATATGAAGCAAGTGAGAGCCAAAACGCCCCTATGATGGGGTAAGGTTACCCTGTCCTAATTTCGTCAGGAGCTAGGGGTTCACTACACAAAACAAGTTCTTTCATATAATTCCTGCATTCGGGTAAGCAACCTGTCCTAGTTTGGAACAGTCTCTGTGGTTTTCGATATGCAACTAGGTCGATTGGTCAAAAAAAGTACCTCGGCAAGACTACCTAATATACCTCTCACACCTAACACCGAGAAGTGAAAGGAGGATCAAATGGTACAACGGTAGTCCAGATCCAAGGGTTGTGCCCCCATCGTGGCGGAGGCCACAACCGGTCTGCCTTTTGGCAAGCTTTTCCAAGCAAGCCTCTGACAAACCGTTCAGGAATAGCACATGGCAAACATAGTGACTTAGATGCACCGATGCAAATGCAAATGCAAAAGCAAAAAAAACACGTAAGTGTGGATAAAATAACATATCATGAGTTCAAGTCAAGTTCTCTAAAGTCCCCAATAGAGTCACCAGAAACTGTAGCTCGCCTTTTTCGTGCCCCCTTTCAGAAGTTTGGAAAGAAACTCTACAGTTTGGACTCCTGTGGTTCTGAATCTAGTCTCACAAATGTAATGTGAAACTGATAAACACCAAAGAGTCTAAATCTGGAAAATCTTTTGGAAAATCAATTTTAAATCAAATAAAGCCAAAATTGGACTACTTTGCCAAATACAGAATCGCCACCTAAATATTTTATTTTTGGATAATTTAGGAAACCCTGACTAGTGCCAAAGGCCACGTGTTCGTCATCACCAAAGTTGCCTCGACTCAGGAGCTTAGGTACGAGAGGGGAAGGTCATTAATTGAGCACCCCCACTCGCCCGATCAAAAGATCAGCCTCTACTAATCATCATATGATTTTTATGTACATTATGTGTTCTTGTCCCGGTTTTTAAACTAGCTTTAGTATGTGATGCGTGTACGCAAGTATAGACTAGTTTGCCCAATTTGGAATAATTCAACTCATGTTTGTTTTTGCGAAAAATGGTTTGAATTTGCCACCTCAACTAGGCTTAAAACGTTTGCGGATTTGCCGCCAAACACAGTGGGCTTAAAACATGATTTGCCACTCAACAAAGCGGGCTTTAAACATACATTCGTTGAATCATTCTAATTCAAGCAACAAGCCTTCATCCACAGGTATTCATGCAATTTAGCATTTAAGCATATAGCCTCATGGTAAGCAAGCTAATCATGGCAACATTCACACTTATGCAAGTATGCTAAAGTGTAAAAACTTACCTAGTACTCCAAGCCAAAACAGAAACTAGTTAGAAAGATGCATGATCCTAACTATACAAGATGTCCAATGCAACACATGCAATATGCAATTAATAGGCTCAGCTACTAATTATGACATATGGATCAATTTGATAACATACGGTTAAACAAATATTCAACTAAGATATTGAAATGACAATGCAGTTTGAATGATACGCCGAGCCTCAGTACATGCAACACAAATGAATGGATGCAAGTATAAGGTATGCTAATTTGAAATATGTCCCTAATCTAACATTCAAAAGGGATTAAATAAAAGGGAGAAAGGTGTGGGGTTGGAAGACATACATGCACGCATGCACACTTATTACATTATGCTCTCGAGAAGGAGGGTCCGAATGAATAAGGGCTAACTAGCTACGCTAATTAAGCTAGCTAATTATTACAAAACTTGGATAAATAGCTAAACTAATTAACTAATTTATTACAACACTTGAAATGAATACTAACTGTCTAAGCTAATTAAAGTAAATTAACTACGCTAAGCTAATTAAATATTACAACATAAACTAATTAGCTATGACTAATTAGATTAATCAGCTATGACTAATTAGACTAATCAAATATTACAACACAATTCATTATACTAATGAATCAATTAAAACAATCAAACGCATTCGATATGAGCACCAAGGAAGATGGATGGAGGCTGCCTGCACATCGCCTGAAAGCTGCTTTGTCTGTCCCAGATTGCCTCTATTTCACCTTGATAGAGGAACTTGGCATGACCCTTGACACAAGGAACTTAGCATGACGTCCGGCCAAGTTCAAGCTATTTAAACCATTTTCTTTAGGTGCGTTGATCCAATTTTAAGCCAATTTGTTTATTCATTGCCATTCATTAGTCCATTTGTCCAAATGTAATGTTAAAGTCCTCTAACTGAGAAGTGATGTCAAACAAGAGGTCCTTCTAAAACATAAGAATGAGACTACACCATTGATGATGAATCTTCGAAGAGATTAAGCCATTAAGTGTAGGTCTCCTTTACATGCCTTGGGTAACCTCAATTGGTTGAAACCATTCTCATGAATGAAAGATATGGATTAATTGATTGATTAGCAAATTTCAGCCTCAAAGCATGTGAAATGAACCAATAAAGCATGTGAAGCAACAAGTATGCCAACTATGTAACCTCAAGTGTATCTAACAAGGTATTAACCAAATGGAAAAGCTTAGACAACCTCAAAGCAGTCCCAAATACATGCAAACCAGAGGTGAAACATGCATGAAAAGAGGGTGAAAAGCTAGGTAACAAAGATAAGAATTGAAGCTAACAAACAAGAATAGGGAGGGTGGCTAATCCCTCCATTTTTGCAGCTTCAAAGCATGGTTTTCAGCCCTTTTAAACCTCTAAAAATCAGTATGAATACCAAAGAAAAAGAGTAAAAAATAGAAGAGTTTGAGTTATGAAATAAAGGTGTAAAAAGAGCAAGCTCTTTCTACCTTTTTGGTAGCCCTCCAAACTCAACTCCAACACTTCAAACAAGCTCAAAAACAACCAAAGTAGCAAGAATGAAGGAGTAAAGAACTAAAATGAAAGCAAGGAAAGAGAAAGCAAGCTTATACCTTTCAAGAAGCTAGCTTGTTCCTAGAGTTTCCAACTCAATTTCAATGCACTCTCAAACTTGAAATACACTTCCTCAAGATCAACCAAGGCTTTGGGTGATCAAACTAGGTTAGCTCAAAGGATGCCTTGCAATGGAAGAAGCAAGAGTCAAGGCTCTCAAACTGTATCTCTTTCTTCTAGATTTTTGTTCAACCCTCAAAACAGTCCCAGAGCTTCAGTTTTATAGAATTTGAGCTGGAAAGGTGACAAATATCTTAAAAAATGGACAGTTGGCGGCCTTTCACCCAGAACAGTGTTTATCGCCATCGAAGGCCGGCTGGCCATTCATAGCTACGGCCGGCCATCACTGATGCATGGCCGGGCCTTGATGGTCTTTCCTATTTTTTTGGTTCAAACTCAGCTCAAGGTTAGAAATGGTCCAGAAATGAAACCCAAGGGTTCAAACAAGGTAAATGTTGAAGATGTGAAGTTATTTCGGAAGCTTGATTGATTTCGAATCGCTGCGAATTCACAATCCAACTTTCATCATTGAGTGCATTGAACCAAGTGTTTGAGTTTTGCGGGCAGTCAAAAGTGGGGTGTCTACAGGTAGTAGCTTCTAGTTCACTGATGGTTACTTCTATCTGGGTATTGTATGAGTATTGGTTGACAAACCCTCAGACAGTTCCTCCCAATTTTATTTAGTATAGTCCTCCAGTTTTGCGTACCAGATACCGCCATGTCCAATAGAGTTCTTTCGAACAAAGATAATTTCTAAGCCCAAGTCAAGCCCATTGGTCTCAGCACATCCAAAAATAGGTGAACATGAACAATAGGGTCCCCACTACCATTAAATCTATCGATGTGAGGTATCTTGAATTTTTCCAGCAGTCTGACCAAAGCCTCAGTGTAACCATCTTCAATATCTAGAATGGAATTGAAGCCTTAGGATTTTTTAAGCACTTTCTCTAGCTTGGAAATTTTGATCATAGCTGGATCAATATCATTGATGTCAAAGAGAAGGAGTCCCCCATGGGGCTGTGCCAGACACCTGGAAGTTGGAGCCTGTGCAAACATGTCTTGAGGATCTAGGACCTGAGGGTATTCAATAGGTGGAGGTGTATCAAGATTCGGCTGGGCAGCATGGATTGGTTGTACAGTAGAGGCGAAGGCCCCAAATGGGCATCGTATATCAGCCATAGTTTCTTCTTGAGCAGCTATCCTTTGATTCATGGTGTCCATGGTTCGCTGGAAAGCTACCATCATAGCAGCTACCTCCTCCACACTCTGAGCCATTACAGGTCTGAGGGAGTTAGATGCTGATGAGCTGAGTGGGTGAGAATAGACAAGTGATTGCTGAGTGATCTATGTTGTTGATGATAACTGCCTATTTCTTCTCTGGTACACAACTGGTGGGAGTGAGACTAACACTGGCTTACCACCAACAAGGTCTTGGGTTTTGCAAAGTTTGCCAAAGTGAATGCACAAAATTTGAGGAATATCGGGTCTGTTTGAAGTTATGATTGCAAACTACCTAGCAAAAAGAAAGAAAAGAGAAAATCAACAATAAAAAATTAGACAACACTTCTGCCTAATTCATAACAGATATAATCACAGCTGAAACACTGTATTTCTCACTGAAATTTGCCCCCAAAACTGATGTCGATTTTTGTACTGCTAATATGAGCATTCCTGTACAGTTTCACTGTAAAGCATATACCATGTAAAAGAGAGCCAAATCACCCCTATGTGGGGGTAAGGTTACCCTGTCCTAGATTTTGATATGATCTAGGGTTTACTACTTCAATCAAGTAGTTTCACAGCATCCTGTATATGGGTGGCATCCTGTCCTAATTTGGAACAGTCACTATGGCTTTACTATATGCAGCTAGGCTAAATGGTTGAGAGGATACCTTAGCAAGATCACCTAATATACCTCTCACACCTAACACCGAGAAGTGAAAGGAGAATCAAGCAGTACAGTAGTAATACAGATCCAAGGGTTGTGTTCCCAACATGGCAAAGCTGACGACCGGTCAACCTTTTGGCAAGCTTTTGCATAAGGCGCTAGCAAACCGTCTAGGAATAGCAGATGGAAAATATAGTGACTTGAAGTAACAATGCAAATGCAATGTAAAGAACGTATAAGTGTAGATAAAAATTCACATCATGAATTTCGAGTCAAGTTCTCTAGGTCCCCAGCAGAGTCGCCAAAAACTGTACCTTACTTTTCGTGCTCCTTGGAGGGATTTAGTTTCCTTGGATATGATAGCCCTACAGTTCAGACTCCTGTGGCTCTAAATCTAATTTCACAAGTGCAATGTGAAACAGATAAACATAAAAGAGTCTAAATTTGACAAATCATTTTAAGAAATCAATTTTGAATAAAAGACGCCAAAAATGACTGCATTGCCAGATTTTAGAGTTGCCACCTAAATATTTTTAGGAAATTTAGGAAACCCATGACTCGTGCCAAAGGCCACTTGTTCGTCATCACCAAATTGTCTTGGCTCAGGAATTTAGGTATGAGAGGGGAAGGTCATGAATTGAGCACCCCACTCACCCGATCAAAGATCGACCTCTACAAATCATGATGTTATTCTTATCTACATTATATACTCTTGTTCCATTTTTATTATGCTATTGCACTATGTGATGTCAAACAAATATAGACTATCTCGCCCAAATTGGAATATTTTGATTTCATGTTTGTTTTGAAAAATATTTTGAATATGTACCACTTGAAAGAGTGATCTCACATGTACATTAATCAAATCATTCCAACTTCAGTGGAAAGCCTTCATACACAAGCAATCACACAGGTATATCAAATAAGCATTTAGACTTATAGTGAACATGCTTGTCATGGCAACAATAGCACGCATACAATATGGTAAAGTAAAAAATTCTTGCCCCAAATGTCCGAGGTGAGCCAAAAGAAAGGAAATAGTTAGAAAAATGCATGATCCTTAATAATGCATCATGACTAATGCAACATATACAATACGCAATTAATAGGCTCGGCTACTAACATGGCTTGTGAGTCAATTCGAGGCATGTGATAGCACATGTATTTGATTAAGGAATTTAAAATTGACATTGGTTAGTATGATGAGCTGAGCCCTTACGTATGCAAAAGTGGATATAAGTCATGGCAATGACATGAAAATGTAAAACATAATGCTACCATTATAAGCAGGCAAATAAAAGGGAGAAAGAAATGTAGGTTGGAAAACATACACACATTATTACATATTGGCCCTCACGTAGGCGGGTCTAAATGTCCAAGTGTTCAATTTAACTACTTAATAATAATCCAAATGAATGAATAAGCTATATTAACTAATTATTACAAGTTCAAATAAATCTAAGTAATTAATCACAACACACTGCCATTAAAGCACTAATTTTGCAAGCCATGAGAAGTAAAGAATTACACATGTATGAACATGAATTTTTGCCTGAAAACTCCTCTATTTTGCTGCGAAAACTGTTCTGTTAAGCAGTCAGAAAATTAAATTGTTTAATCCTCAGCCTCTACTCTGTTCTGTCATGAAATGGCACTGCTGGTCTAAAATAAAATGGCCGGCCAGCCAGATAAAGTGGTCGGCCAGATGGTTGGGTGGTCGGTCGGCCACTATTTTGGGGGTCTACCTTGCTGCATTAGAAAAGAAACAGAGCACAAACAGAGTATTTCCAAGGGATGTTTGTCCTTTCTGCCTTTCCCTGTCATGAAATAGATCAAGGAAGGGGAAGACTTGATTCTCAAACCATCAATTGACGCAAACTCATTGCGTGATGATCTATGAATCAATGGGACAAAGTCTCAATAAATGAAAAGTAAAGGCCAACAAAACCCCCCTCCCTATCATGGAGTTACCTCAAGGGAGGTGGCAGACATTAATTCTTGAGCCAATATCATCACTAGAGAGTATGAAATGACTCAAGACTGAATGGGTTCAATTAACATCCAATTGAGCCTAACTTGATTTTATTCTCTTGCTTCTTTTAGTCCAATTTTATTAGCCTCTTTTAATTACCTTTCCATTCTATAGTCATTTAGTCCAAAAATGAGAATCAAGTCCACTAAATGGAGAGAAGTGTCAGAAAAGAAGTTTTTCTTGACATGAGAGAGATGTAATGCCTTGTTAATGAACCTCCCAAAAGATTAAACCATTAAGCATGGAAGGGTCTCTTTCGCACGGCTTAAACAACACTCGTTTGAAGTGACTTTTAAACAAATAAAATCAAGAAAGGAGGGAGAGTGCAAAGATGGTTGTTGCAAGTGTGGACACATGTATGAAAAACATAAAATAAAGGCTATCAACTCAAATAGGTTGGTGTCTAAGGCCTAAACCACCAAACCTATGAGGACTACAACACTACAAGCATACTATACAAAGCATGAATGAAACAAACACATGAAAATAGTCCTAAGACTCACCCAAAAAAAAAAAAAAAAAAAGTGGTGAAATTAGTATGAAAAGCTAGAAAAAGTGAACTAAAATAATGGAGAAATGAAGCTAGTAAATAAGCATAAGGGTGGGTTACTAACCCCTCCATTTTTAGGACTTCAAAACCACATTTTAAGCCTCTAAAAAATAGTGGTAAAATGTTGGAAAATAGTTGGGAAACACAAGGAAAAAAAGCTTGGAGAACAAGGTTCAAAGAAGGGTGGTTAACCCCTCTACCTTTAATAGCTTTAAGCCACAAGTTTCAGCCCATAAAAACTGTGTAAAAATAGTATGAAATCAGCAAGAAAAGAGTAGGAAGAAGTAGTGTAAGGATGGCACAAGTTATACCTGTTGAAGATGAGTAACTCTTTGATTCACAAACTCACGAGTAAGCACCCCTGAGAGCTAAAATTTAGACTTAATAATCTTAGCAAAGAGAGCTAAAATATTGGTTTAGGAAGTATAGGTATGGTGTATGTGTGTTACAAGATAGATAGATAGATAGATAGATAGATAGATAGATAGATAGATAAATAGAGAGAGAGAGAGAGAGAGAGAGAGAGAGAGAGAGTTTTTAAGCTTTTGGAATTTTTTTCTAACTTAATTTCAAGAGGGGTGGTCATGTATATATAGTAAAACCAGTGCCTCTGTAGCTCGACTTTTTCACGCCCTCTTTCAGAAGTTTGAAAGAAGCCCTACAGTTCAGACCCCCGTGGTTCTAAATCTAATCTCATAAGTACAATGTGAAATTGATAAACACTAAAGAGTTAAAATCTGACAAATCATTTGGAAAATTGATTTTGAATAAAAAATGCCAAAAAATAACTGCTTTGCTAGATACAGAGTCACCACCTAAATATTTTATTTTGAGGAAATTTAGGAAACCCATGACTTGTGCTAAAGGCCATGTGTCCGTCATCACCAAGATTGTCTCGGCTCGGGAACTTAGGTACGAGAGGGGAAGGTCATGAATTGAGCACCCCTGCTCGCCCGATCAAAGATCGGACTCTACTAATCATGATATGATTTTTATCAACATTATATGCCCTTGTTTCGATTTATTAGGCTAGTATTTACTATGTGACACGCGCACACAAGATATAGACTAGTTTCCCCAAATTGAAACAATTCAATTTCATGTGTTTTTTTTTTTGGGAAAAGGATTTGATTTTGCTACTTAACAAAGTGGGCTTGAAGTTTATGAATTTGCCACTTGATACAGTGGGCTTGAACGTACATTCATTGAATCATTCCAATTCAAGCAACAAGCCTTCATCCACAGGCACTTAAATAGTTACAGCAATTAAGCACTTAGTCCCATGGCAAGCATGCTAGACATGGCAACATCAACATTTCATGCAAGATGCTAAAGCGAGTAAAGGCTCACCTAGTACTCCAAGCCAAAAGAGAAACTAGTTAGAAAAATGCATGATTCCTAACTATGTGATATGACTAATGTAACACATGCGATATGCAATTTACTAGGCTCGGTTACTAATGTGGCATATGAAACAATTTGATAACATGCGGTCTAAGCACGTATTCAAAGAAGTATTAAACTACAATGCAGTTAGAATGATGAACCGAGCCTTGGTGCATGTAATACGAATAGATGCAAACATGGAGTATGCTAATTGAAACATGATGTCCCTAAACTAACCATCATAAGAAGTTAAATAAAAGGGAGAAAGACGTGAGGTTGGAAGACATACACATTATTACATCATTTCATTCTCACGAAGGAGAGTCCGAATGAATAAACTAGCTAACTAGCTAAGTAATTAAAGCTGAGCTAAATCTAATTAATACAAACCAAAATGAATAACTAGCTAAACTACTTAACTAATTATTACAACAATAAATGAACTAATTATTTTACTAATCTAGCTAACTAAAATAATTATATCATAATTAGTTAACTACTTAACTAATTAAAGAATTACAACACAGTTGCAATTAATAATTAAACTAAGAAATTAACTACTCCGCCTCAGGAAATGAGAGACGTTCATGCGCATGCACGGTTTTCGCCCAAAAATGCCGATGTTTTGCTTTCGAATGCCTCTGTTTGCACAGTTAAACACCAACACTACTGCTCACTCTGTTTTGCCTTACAAACTCACTACTAAATTTTGTATCAGTGACCAGCCAACCACTAGTAAAGATTGTTGGCCATTAGCCGACCATGGATGGTGGTCTGCCAGCCACCTGTCGGCCATGAAAAATGGCCTACCAGCCACTAATGCACAGGTTCGTGTTGCTACAACAGAGGACAAACATAGCATATACAGGGTATTTTCAAGGGTTTGTTTGCACAATTCACCCCCCTTTCATGAACAAATCCAAGGAGTGGTGAACTTAAGTCACAAACCACCAACTTAAGCAATTTCATTGCATGATGACTTGTGAACCTAAGTGTACAATTTCAATAAATGCAAAACAAGACACAAACCTCCCCCCTTTCACGAATGATCAAGGGAAGAAGTTGACCTTGGAGACTTGAATTATTTCATCACTGACAAGTATGAAATGGTTCAAGCTTCCATGTGTTCAATTAACGTCAGATTAAACACAACCAAATTATTATCTTGCTGACTTTTAGTCCCAAGTTTACTCATTTTAATTTACTAACCATCTTTTAATTCAATTAAGTCCAATGGTGAATTAAAGTCCTCTAACGAAAAGAGGGTTCAAAACACAAGTTGCTTTGGGTATGAAAGAAGCCTCATACCGTTGGTAATGAACCTCCTAAGAGATTAAACCATTAAGTATGGAACCTCAATTTCATACTTGGGCAAACAAGTGACTTGAAACTACTTTCAAAGAAAAATAAAAAGTCAAGAATGGAAGGAGGTAGTAGAGATTATTAGTGCTGAAACGAAGTATGAAAAGCTCAAAATAAGTGCTATTAACTCAAATAAGTGATGTCTAAGACCTAAAACATCAAGCTTATGAGGACTATTACACTAGAAGCATGCAAAGCAAAGCTCAAATGTGAACAACAACCCAAAACAGTGCTCAAGCAGGCTAAAATATGTTCTAAAACATGTTGGAATTGAGCTAAAACAAGCTAGATTAAAATGCTAAAATATGGCACCAACTAGGCTAGTAAACAAGACACAAGGAGGGAAGGCTAACCCCCCAAAATTTGGACTTCAAAACATGATTTTGGCTACTAAAAAAGCTCTCAAAATCAGTGTTTAAAAGTTTGGAAAAATATACTAAGAGGGTGGGAAACACAAGGGCAAAGGCCTCCAAAACAAGGAATAAAGAAGGGCTATCAACCCCTCAACCTTTAACGGCCTTAAACCCAAGCTTCAGCCCATAAAACATAGAGTTTTGACAGCCCAAAATAATGGAAAAATAGTATGAATAAAAGCAAAGCAAGCAAGCAAACAAATAGGTAGAGCTTTATACATCTTGAAGAGAAAAAACAATTCCAAGCAACAACACAAGCAAACAACACACTCTAGAGCTCAAACCAAGTTCAAAAGTACCTCAACTCAAAGCTGAAGAGATTTGGTTAAGGGTGTATAGGCAAAGGTTGTTGAATGGTGTGGACTTGCCTTTTCTGTGCCCCCGCCTTTCGGAGAGGGTTAGAAAAGAAGGCCTCACAGTTCGGACTCTCGCGGTTCTGAATCTAGTCTCACAAGTGCAATGTGAAACTGATAAACACCAAAAAGTCCAAATCTGGAAAATCTTTTTGGAAAATTGATTTTCGATCAAATAATGCCAAAATCGGACTGCTTTGCCAGATTACAGATTCGCCACTTAAATATTTTATTTTGGGAAAATTTAGAAAACGTTGACTCGTGCCAAAGGCCACGTGTCCGTCATCACCAAAGCTGCCTTGGCTCGGGAACTTAGGTACAAGACGGGAAGGTCTTGACATGAGCACTCCTGCTCGTCTGATCAAAGATCGGACTCTACTAATCATGATATGTTCTTTTGCAAACCTCATGTGTTCTTGTTCCGATTATTAGCTAACTTTACTAGGTGATGCACATGCATACAAGTATAGAATAAATCACAAGAATTAGAACAAATTCAATTCATGTTTGTTTTCAAAAATGGTTTGAGTTTGCCATCCTCAAGTGGGCTTAAAAGATACGAATTTTCCATCAAACATAGTGGGCTTTAAAACAGGATTTGCCACTTTGCAAAGTGGACTTAAAACTCACATTCGTTGAATCGTTCCAATTCAAACAACAAAGCCTTCATCCACAGGCATTCATGCAGTTTAGCAAATAAGCACATAGCATCATGGTAAGCATGTGAAACATGGTAATATGGCAATCACACTCATGCAAACATGCTAAAGTGTAAAACTTACCGAGTACTCCAAGCCAAAACAAAAACTAGCTAGAAAAATGCATGACCCTAACTGTGTGAGATGCCTGATGCAACGCATGCAATAATACAATTAATAGGCTCGGCTACTAATATGGCATATGAATCAATTTGAACAACATGTGATAAAACATGTATTCAAAGATGTATGGAAATTACGATGAAGTTTGAATGATGCACCGAGCCTCGGTGCATGCAAGACAAATGAATGGATGCAAGCATGCGATATGTTAATCAAACATGTCCCTAATCTAACCATCAAAAGAGATTAAGTAAAAGGGAGAAAGATGTGGGGTTAGAAGACATGCATGCATGCACGCACGCACACATACTTATTACAACATTATGCCCTCACGAAGGAGGGTCTGAATAAATAAGCTAACTAGCTATGCTAATTAAGCTAATCTATTACAAGCCAAAACTAATTAACTACTCTAGCTAATTATTACAACAATTGAAATGAATTAACTAACTATTCTAAGCTAGCTAAATATTACAAATCAAATTAAACTAATTAATTATAAAATCAATTAATTAACAAAATAGTTACAGCATTTGAATTAACTAGGTATTCTAAGCTGACTAAAGCAATTAAATGGCCTCGAGGGCAAGGGACGCATGCATGCTCGGTTGCTCCACTCGAAAATACCACCGCCTTGCCATCGGATGCCTATGTTTGCACTCGTTTGATCATTGAAAATTTTGCCAACTGCCAGAATGCCTCTGCTCCAACTCCAGAGCACACTTGTGTAATTTTTCATTGGTGGCCGGTTGGCTAGCAATGGTGGCCGTCAGCTACTACTGGTTGCCGGTAGGCCACCGCTGTCCCGAACTTCCTTTTTGCTGCAATAGAGAGCAAACAGAGGCAAAGGAGTGTGTTCTCAAGGTTTGTGTGCATTGCTACTCTCCTTATCATTACACAAGTTCAAAGGAGTGTAATTCTCGGCACTCAAACCATCAACCAAGCATTTTCAATGCATGATGGCTAAGGAGCCAAGCTTGCACAAGTAATGGATGCAAAACAAGACTTGACAAAACCACAACCCTATCATGCATGATCAAGGGTGATGCTGACCATGAAAAGTGACACGTTTCATCACTTTGAGTATGAAATGTCCCATTTTTCTCGTGTTCGAATTAACATCCGATCCAAACACATGCAATGCAACACATAAGATGCTTAATCTTGCCTATTTTCCTTTGTTCATTTTGTTTATACATTTTAACTTACCAATCCATTCTTTAATTGATTAGTCCAAAAGGTCAGTGTCCTCTAATGGAAAGAGGGCTTAAACCATAAGTGCCTTGAGCATGGAAGAGACCTTACGCTGTTGGTAATGAACTCCCGAAGGAATTAAACCATTAGGTATGAGGGCCTCAATTTCACACTCAAGCCAACAAGGGGTTCAAAGCCACTTTCAAAATAAATGAAAGAGTGAAGAATAGAGGGAGATTGAAGAGATTTCAGTGTTGAAATGGAGTGTAAAATGACACTAAAACATGTAAGCAACTCATGCAATTCATGTTTAAAGGCCTAAAACATTAAGCTGGTGAAGCCTCTTTACACTACAACCACACAATACATGCCTCAAAGGACTAAACTAGCTCAAAAAAGTGCTGAAACCAGTCAAAACAGTAGCAAAAACATGCTGAGATTACGATACAAAATGCTAAAAAAACATGCTCAGATGTTAAGCTATCTAGGCATGCAAACAAGACACAAGGAGGGGACGCTACCCCCTCCAATTTTGGACTTCAAAACAAGGTTTTTTCCACTGAAATAACTCTGAATTTTAGTAGTTTAAAGGCCCAGAAAGTTTGATATGAATATGCTAAAAGATGGTGCAAAAGTCTACACAATTAAGCAAAAAGAAGGGTGGACTACCCCTTAACACAACATAGCCTCAAATCACCATTTTTAGGTCATAAAAACAAAGGTTTTTGCAGTTGAAAACCAGGCCAAAAACAGTACAAAAAGATGGTAAAACAAGTTATGCAAAACAAGCTTACAAGGTGCGTCTTATACCTCTTGAAGT